>CM065807.1:53512214-54762214 GCA_033398695.1 Orobanche coerulescens | reverse complement strand
TCATGCAACGGATATATGGGTTAGCGCACGCTATAATGAATGCTTAACGCACGCTAACAAAGAGAGACAGTAGCCACTGGACTGAATATGGAAGCAGTTAACGTATGATACATGGTGTACATAACGTACGTAACAGGCAACAACACGCGATAGCGCATGCTAAGCAAGAAGGCTAGCGCACGCTAATAAAAGCTGACAGTAACGGCTAGTATGTGGAAGATGGCTATAAGTACCAAACCACTTGGTATCAAACCATACAACAACCTTGAGCAAGACATATATACTTTTTATATCATTGTAAACATCCTAGTTGTTGTACTTGAGCTTATATTGTTTAGTGATTGAGTGTTATACACGAAATCATATATGAGAGGTAAAAGAAAAGATACGATTAGATTCAGTGCAATTAAGATCAAGGATCCGACATTGTTAGAATCGCAATCGATATCTAAGTGAGGTTCATCTAGTACCCATAGAAAGCTAGATTGGTTGATTCTTTGTCCAATAGAAAAGGAAAATGGTTTAACTTGGACCGACATAAAGACAAGTGATTGAACGGTTTACTCAAACCGATAGAAGACGAGCTTGTAACGGTTATTCCTCTACCGATAGAAAAGAGGTGCAGAGGTTTATCTTTAGCCTATAGAAAAAGATACCGAGAGAGGACGTAGGCACGTTTGGCCGAACCTCTATAAATCCTTGTGTCCATTTATTTTCTGCACTTTATTTAAATCGCTTCCGTAACACGAAAGAGTTTTATAACTCTATCTCCAAATGAGGATTCTGACCAATATTGCTCCAATAGGATGGTCTGATCTTCAAGGCTTAGAATAAAATTTGAACTACTCACAGGAAAGTTCTAAAATTTTTAATCCTACAAGATTAATTGTATTACAACTTATAATCGGCTCGTAGGCACAATTTTACATCAAGTAGTCTAACTGGATACAACTTAATATGAACTGTTCGTAGACTAGTTCTTATAGCTTTTCTAGTTAGCAATTTTATACTTATTGAAAATTTTAATATGTATCGCAATCAAATAGTGAATGGAGATCACGAGCTGCAATCTTTTGAGATAAATCAAAGTTTTATTGATAATACAAATTAGATAATAGTGTTTTAGGAATTGAAATTTACATAAGGAGCATAAGGATATGAAATATAGAACAAGAAGTAATTATCTTCTATAATGCTGTTGTCTGGAAGACTTTTTGAAGGGATCATGATCGATTCCTCTCCACCAATTGACTAAAGAATCTCTGCCTTGATCCCTGTAGATGTTTCTTCCTTCCGAGATCACATCCTAGGCGAGATTTCAGTCTTTTGGGTGAGTTATCCATTCACCTTCAGATGTCTTGACTTCAACTTCAATTGCAATGGAAGCTTTCCTTCTGGCAGGAGTCTTGTGAACTCCTTTGCAGCATCATCCAACATCTTGAATTGGTTGAAAATGGTGGACTCCCTAATGAGAAGACAAAAATATATCAACATTTCATTATTTTTCCATGCCTTCAATTCCTCTGCTATTGGCTGTCTGTTTGTAGGAAGAGGAATCTCAGCAGGCTTCTGGACTATACTCTTCCATGGGAATTTCGGTTCCTGGAACTCGAGATGAGAACCAGTCACCTTATATCCTCTAACTTCTTGACCTGGCTCAGGTCCGGTTAGTCTTCCGATTGCAGCAAAAACACTATCATCTAGTAGTGCTTCCATCTCCCTCTCTATCTCTCCAACCTCCATCTACTTCCAGCTTCACGATCCTGTTCCCCCTTTTTGGTATTATCAAGCTCCATGACTTTACCATGAATATCCTTGAGAATACCCATAGATTCAGCCTGCTGGTTCTGATTTCTTCACCGAGTCGACAAGACTGGCAACCGCTGTAGTCAGGTCATCAATCTTCTAATCATGGGCATTAAGTCCAGACCCAGTGTAATCGAGGGATGCAACTTCTTTAGCTTCGGCAACTTGCAGATTCTCATGCTCTTGCTTGAGGATCTGCGCCTCGTATGGTTGGAGCTAGTGCATGGCCTTGTCCATTGCATTTGGGCAAAAACTTGAATGTTTCTTCAACATTTTGCACTGCTCTTCTCAAAAGTGTGAATTTATCCTAGGCAATATCTCGTATCTAGTCGAGTTCCTTCCCAATGTCATATAGTTCTTTAATAGCATCCTACAGGAAGACAGTTTGGAGTCTGATGCATTGCAGGTGCTCGATTCTGGATTTGGTCTAAGGGGAGTCGGGTTGAGAGTTTGAGGGCTCTCCTATCTGTTCGATGACTATATTATATGTAGTCTTCTTTAGTCTATCGTCAGGTAGAAAATCCGCATCTGCTTAAGAAGATGAACCTGTTAGGATATGAGGGACTACCTGTGGCGGTATGAACCTCTGTCGGTTCAGACTGATTTTTCCTCTAGAATACAGAAGGGACTGATTCCTTCTACCTCATTTTGGCGCTATTGATCAGGAGGGACTAATTCCTCCTGTTGGCTCTCAGATATTGCCTTTTCTTAAGAGGGACTGATTCCTCCTATCGGATGGCGCGAGTCACATCCTCCTTGTTTGGAGGGACTGATTCCTCTTGAGCAGGAGATGTTGTAATTTTTTCAGTTACAGGAGGGACTAATTCCTCCTGTATGTTGCCAACTTGGGCAGCCTCGTTCGGGGTGGGGGACTTAGCCTTTTCAGATGATTTCCAGATGTTCCATATCCCTGGGCGGTATGTATGTCAGCAAACTTCTTTTCTCGTGCCTCTTCACGGCTCATCCGCATTTTAGTCTGAAGGTCTCGTCATTGTCGTTAAAGTCTGGATCGGAATGGTGACTCGAGCTCCGAGTTCCATCTTGGGACGATTTATTTCCATTTATTTTAGCCTTCTCCTTTCCACGTAATATTTGGTGATGAGTTCGTGGCAAAGAGGATCATTCCATCTGATCAGGACTTTGACGTTCTGGGAGTCGGTAACCTCCAGCACAAGCATCTCCTCATCTTTCCATTCTTACTAATTATACAAGGTGTCGTAAGGAGTAACCCTTTAGTTCTTCCATATTCTGAAGCGTTCAATTGCTTCATCGATTTGGACTTAGATGACTGTTTGGTTGATGATTGCTGAGGGGGAGTGTTGGCCATAAGTATATAGAATACAACTTGGAAAAGTGTTAGTACAACAAGCTCTATGATTTTCAAATAAGAGTGCGTAGTAGAAGTTTGTTTAAGTGAGTTGCTGTAAATACAGCAACTAGGTTTTCTCCTGGTAGCTTGGTGCGTACAGGGTATGCAATGTATACTTATAAATAATCATAGTAATGAAAATAATAGAGGCAGAAGGTAAATAACACAGTATTTAAAGTGGTTCGAGGTAAACCCCTCTACGTCCATTGGTCCTCCACACAGGAGTAAAATATTTATTATAATCACTACGTACACAACTACATGACTATAATCAAACCTATCCTTGTATCGTTCACACATATTGATACAAAGACTGTCACTGTCAACCGTTCACACAAATTGGTTGATGGCGTCTCTTGACTTGCTTCTTCTCACACAGATTGAAGCTTCATCCTATTCATCCCACACAGGTCAGAATAGCTTTTCCTTAGTTCACACAGAACTAGGTTTACTCAAAGGTAAAATGGTAAAGTAATGTGAGTTGAAGCAGGCTTGAACACGATGATCTTTAACTGATGATGTGCTGTTCTTTTTGACTGAGTATATTTCTTCTCTTCAGATATAGATAGATACTTTAAGAAATATACTTGCTCTTGTAAGCTTTGATTTGATGATAATCATTATTCAGTCGTTCGATCTTAGTTGAGATTCTCCAGTATATGATCAATGATGTGCAATGTCCTATTGCATGGGCTATTTATAACCTTGGAATAGATCTGTTATAAATATGTCCGTTGGCTGGTTGGTGAGCAAAAGGTCCGTTCTGATTGGTTGATTGATTTTCAAGATACACGATCCGGATTTTGCTCCTTGTCTGAAGATCCTTGTCCGTTGGTCTTTAAATACTTTATCCAGTCAGTATTTAAATACTTCTTTCAAACGGCGTTCTGACTTTAGCGTATAAAGTAGATTCCATCACAACGGTCTTCAGTCATGCTAGATAAGTGTTCATTATCTTAACACTTTCAGCCTGTATTCTGTGTCCAGCATAATACGTCTTATTGCTGTTAGCTGCACACTTCAACGCTGTAGGCTATCTCTCATGGTTTATGAAGGATGCTGTACAAAGATTCAAGACAACTTCCATACTTAGCGATATATCGAGTCCTTCGTTGTATGATGACTAGAGTTTCAAACAGCTTTCTGTATGTTGTCTAGATAACTTGCTGTATGTTGGCACTTATCAAAACAAGGTACAAGATTGTTTATCCCAACAATTTCCCCCTTTTTGATAATGCCAAAACCTCTTAAAGATAACATCTTGATCTAGAGAGGCTGACTTCTTGATCTTCTGTCGAATGATCTGGTTTTTAGCACCTAGTCTAAAAAATGTGAACTGCTCGCAAGCAAGTTCTAATAATTCCTAAATACCTACAGGGATGTGTATTACAACTTAAACTTATGATTGGCGCGCATGCACAATCTTACAATATGATCTAGGTTTGAATACAACTTAACTTATGAACTGTTCGCAGACAAGTTCTTATAGCTTAATAGTAGACAAGTTTTATACTTGAAGTTTGCAGCAAATATTGAGTTCGTAATCAAACATTAAAAACAGTAAGTAGATTACGAGCTGTAATCTTTCAGAAAAATTGAATTTTATTGATGTAGAATTAGAAAATTACAATTTGCACATAAAGAGAAATACAGGGACTGCTTGTTGTAGGGATAAAATAAGAATAAGATAAAAGAGAGCCTCCAAGCTAGTTCCTGTAATACGCGTGCCTCCAAGGTCTTGAGTCAAGATCATTATCGGTTCCTCTCCACAGTGCTCTAATGAATCCTTGCCTCGATCTAGATAGATCGCTCTTGCTTCAGCCGATTGGTCGAAGGCAAGTATCCAATCTTCAGGGTGAGTAAGCCGATCTCCCTTCCGGTGCCTTGATTTCATGGAGATTTGCAATGGGAGCAGCCCTCTTTCCAACATCCTTGCAAATTCGTCTGCAGCCTCTGCCAATATCTTGCATTTGTTGAAGATAGATGACTCCCTGATGAGCTTGACGAAGTACCTCATCAGTTCGTTCTTCCTCCATTGCTGCACTTCATCAGCTGTGGGCTGACGGTTGGCAGGCAAACGAATCTCCGATGGCTTCTGCACATTATTCTTCCAGGGAAAACTGGGGTCATGGAACTCTGGACGAGACCAGTTACCCTGTAACCTTGTGCTGGAGAAATCAGTCGGTTTATTGCAGGAGCGACGCTTTACTCTAATGCATTGTCGAATTCCATTTCTCTTTCCATCCTCCATTGCCTATCAGCCTCTCTGGACTCTTCCCCCTTTTTAGCATCATCAAGAGAGGAGACCTTTGCATCAATACATTCCAGGAACCTAATTGCGTTGTCCTGTTTGGTCTATATACTTGAGATTTTGGCCACCAGGGAACTGAGCACCACAGACATGTTATCGATCTTTTGGTCATGTCCTGTTAGTCTGGAGTCAGTCTCCTGTAGGGCGGCGACAGTCTTGGCTTCAGAAATGCGGAGCTTTGCCTGTTCATCTTTGAGAATTTGCTCTTGGCGTTGTTGAAGGTGATCAAGAGCCTGTCGTAATACACTAGGCACGATGCGGAATGCTTCTTCAACTTTTGAGACTTCTCTCTTTAGGCCAGTCATCTCATCGATGGCAGTCTCTTCCATCCAGTCGATCGCCTTGCCAACATCATGCAGTACCTTTATAGCATCCTGTATGAACACAATTTGGCGGCCAAGTGCTTGCAATTGCTCGATCCGGGCCTCTATACGGGGTGAGCCAGGTGCTAATTTCTCCTCTGCTCCATTAACTTGATGCAAGACCACATGAGGACGTGGTCTGTCATCAGGTAAGAATGCATCATCGGGAGCACTAGAGACATGTGAAGCGTGGGCATCAGGCGTGGGCTCGGCAGTTGGATGGACAACTTTATCAGTCTCAGGCATATGGGGGACTGATTCCTTCTGTTCCTGTTGGTTTCCTGTAGACATGTGTACAGGAGGGACTGATTCCTCCTGCTGTCTCTCAGCTTCCGCCTACTCCGACAGAGGGACTGATTCCTCCTGCGGGATGGCACGGGCTACTTCTTCTTGTGGAGCTTCCTGTTGTGAAGCTTCATGTTGTAGGGGAGGGACTGATTCCTCCTATACGTTGTCCTTCGCAGCTTCTTCTTGTTTCTGTTGGGGAGGTAACTGATGTCTTTCCGAGGTCCCCTGACCCTATTGGTCTTGCCTTATAGATTGTTCCTTTTTGTCAGCTTCCTCGTGACTCATTCTCAGACCTGCCAGAAAGGCGTCATCGTCGTCTGAGTCGTGATCTGATTTAGGTCTGTTGGGAGCAGTGCCACTGGACTTGGTTTTTTCCTTCAATCGGGATTTTCCTTTTGCCAGATAGAAATTTGAGATGAGCTCGTGGCAAAAGCGGTTTTCCCATTGAATGAGGAGATGTATATTGTCAGTGTCGGTGACCTCCATAATGAAGATCTCTTCATCCTTCCAGTCGCTCCAGTTGTACAGGTTGTCGTAAGATGCGACACTGTACGACTTTTATTGTACAAAGCATTCGAAAGCTTGCTCGATCTGCAATTGAAGTAAGGTTTCATTAATAAGAATGGTGGGGGAGGGACTGCGTACAGTATGTGGGGATACTATAGGCATAGGTTCCTTGATAGGTACGGAAGCCTATTTCGAAGATGGATCCCGAACAGGGGTTGGTACCCTGCTGGGAGATGGATATTATACGGGTGTGGGTTCCCGTATAGGATATGCGACTCTAGACTCCCAAAGGGCAGCCGATTCGCCTGTTCCCTCCAGTTTGGCAAGTAACTGATCATCCGTCATAGCCGCCAATGGCTCAGGATCTGCAGTGTGTGCAGCAATTACTTCTTCCGCAGGGGTTACGCCCTGGGAGTGTGATACAACGGGTTGCGCCAATGATGGGGCATCCACAGAGATCGTTGTAATCTCTGCAGCCTTAGCTTTGGAAATCTTCCTTACCTTCCTTTTCGATTTCTCAACAACAAGAGGAGTTTTGCTGTGAGATGATCTCTTTCTCTTCTTGAATTTCTCCTCACTCTCGGACTTCAGAGTGGTTTCCCTGGGATCATCAGAAAGGGGCAGATACCAGGCAAAGGGCCTTGATGAAATGAGTCCCTCTTTGTTGTATGCGGAGGGCTTGCTTCCTCCGATGTATTTGCTGTGGCCAATCTTCTTGGCTCCTTTCGATTGAGGCACACCACATTTGGTGAGGATGTTGTTGAGGATGAGGCCGAATGACTTCTTCTGAGACGCAGGCTTGGACGCCTCTTCATGCAGCCTCTTCAGGATAATTTGGTACCAGTTGACTTTTTTACCAGACATGATGGCGACCATCATTCTGAACCATAGGTTGGTGCACATCTCGAATATGTCAGTTCTGTTTCCAACAACATGATAGCAAAAATTGTGTAAGTAAACAAAGGGTAAGCAAAACCTCTTTTTGTGGAAAGATGCATGGACGTTCTTGTCCGAAGCATCGCCAGTAAACAATTCCCAATAAGCGGTGAGGATTTCTTGGGACACAAAGATCTCAAGTTCTTCAATGGTAAGGCCATCTGATGGCAGCCTATACAGATTCTGCAGCAGTTCCTAGTCAACACAGATCTGAACTCCATGGATGGTTGCAGAAATATCAAAAACATCTCCACCTCTTTTCAGAGATAAGAATCAAATAGAAGCGTCGAGATAAAATTTTTCGACGATACGCTCATCATAGAGCTCAGCAGAATGACTTCCAAGGCGGTAGAGGCCTTGTTGCCGGATTCTGGAAACGATGATTTCCATGGCGTCAACATCCTCGTTTCGACGCAAACACGTTCAAGCACGAAAGTTTTGGCGCAGATTCGCCCATCAATAATGGAGTCTCGCTTCTTGAGGGATTGAGATGATGTCTGTGAAGACGCCATTTGATTTCTGAAGAAAAGGGTGAGTGAAGAACACAGAGAAAGAATGCAGTAAAGTGCAGAAAATTATGTAGGCTGTTTTCTCGAAAACTCGTTTAATTTGCAGAAAGCGTAAAGAGTCAAAGGGAGCATGTAACAGTCCTTTTATAGTGGGAAGGGAAGGTTAGGGTTTACAAACAGTGAATGGTCAGATTTAAGGGATGGGAACTGTCTTTTAAAGGAACCAACAGGATGAATCGAGCGTAATAGTACATCTTATCCATCCAATTTTGAAAATGACAACCGATCCCACTTCTGACGATTCGACTTCCCCTATTGCACGAAATGGCGGTTTGAAATAATAACAATCATAGTATTTGAGATAAAGAAGTCAGATGTCGTGTAAAGCATTAAATGCAAAGTCGTTTGAATTTTAAAACAGGGCACGTGGACTTAAAACTGTTTTAAAATGAATTGAATATTAATATAATATTAATTGATGTCCCATAGTATGCACTGTATCCACAAAAATACAGCGTTCCCCCTTAAAAGGTACATACGGGATTCAATTCTTACAGCGATATTTGAATTAATAATGTATTCATGGGTCATATTGTATTCCCCCTTAATTAATTCCCACGTCAGCTGTAGGAAGATTTCATGTCTTCTTAGTCCTACAATGCTGTCTGACTGTCTGAGTGTACAGTTAATTAACGGTGGATACTGTATTCTTGGGTCTTACAACATTCCTCCTCAATTGATGAGTAAAAGCATAAAAACTTTCAGGGAGTCGGGCTGTAGCATTCCCAATTCTTGTTGAAGCATACATAATCTCCGGTGCTGAGAGGTTTGGTAAAGATGTCGGCTAACTGAATATCTGTATGAACTTTCTCGAGCTGAACATCTTTATTCTCAACATGATTCGGAATGAAATGATACTTCATATTAATATGCTTGGTACGCGAGTGCAATACAGGATTGTTGGTTATTGCAATTGCACTCATGCTATCGCACATAATTGGTGTTTCCTTAGCAATGATTCCATAGTCTGACAGTTATTGTTACATCCAAAGGATCTGCATACAGCAACTACCAGCAGCATAGTATTCTGATTCAGCTGTGGAAAACGAGTTTTCCAATTGTTTCTTACTGAACCAGGATGCAAGTCTAGGTCCAAGAAAGTGACAAGTACCGCTTATACTCTTCCTATCTAGCTTGCAGTCACCGAGATCCGCTGTAGCCAACTAAATCAAATCCGCCTCTTTAGGATACCATAGTCCTGCATCGACTGTTCCTTTGACGTACTTAAGGATTCGTTCGGCTGTTGTGATATGTGATTCTTTAGGTGCTGCTTGATACTGAGCACACACTCCTGCAGCAAACTGGATATTGGGTCTGCTAGATGTTAGGTACATGAGTGAGCCTATTATCTTCCTATAGAGTGATTGATCAATCGGCTTTCCAGCTTCGTCAGTACTAATTTGCACGGAAGTGCTCATGGGGGTTGGCGAAGATTTGGAGTTATTCATTCCAAACTTGTTGAGTAGCTCATTGTTGTACTTCTCTTGGTTGATAAAGATTCCTGTAGGCAACTGCTTTACCTGCAATCTTAGGAAATAACTTAGTTCCCCCATCATACTCATTTTAAATTTACTTTGCATGAGATGAGAGAACCTTTGACACAAAGCAAGGTTAGTGGAACCAAATATAATATCATCTACGTATATTTGAACCATCAGGGGGTCATCACCTTCATATATCTTAAATAGAGTCTTGTCCACATCACCTTTCTCGAATTCATTATTAGTAAGGTATAGGGACAGGGTTTCATACCATGCTCTAGGTGCTTGCTTAAGTCCATACAGTGCTTTCCGTAGCCTGTATACTAGGTCCCCGCCTTCTGTGTTGACAAACCCTAATGGTTATTCAACATAGACTTCTTTGGCGAGGTCTCCATTCAGGAATGCGCTCTTTACATCCATTTGAAATACAATAAAGCTCTTATGGGCATGATCGGACTAAAATAATGTGCTAAAATCATTGTTAATTATAAGGTTTTAATGAATTTTATGTTGGCACACTTGGTTATTTTCTACCTATTTATATTTTGGATGCAATTTACTTCACTTGGCAATTTGTTGTCTAATTTAGGTGTTTGATGGAGTTTTTAAGCTTAAGGAATAATTTGGGCCATCGAACGGACCAAGCGAAGGTGATTTGGGCTTTAATGAAGAAACTATCGTGCGACACTCGGTAGCTCAGTGCCAGTTCGGTGACCCAGTGTCAGCCCTGTTCCGAAAATAATCTTACTTAGGGCCCAAGAAACGACTCCAGACCGCCCCAATCAGTTCCACAAGGCATAAAATCGCCCCTAGGCCGGGAAAAGAAAATTGAATAGACTTGGAAAGAAAGACTCCAAAAGAATTAAAACTCAAGAATCATAAGAAGGAAGGAGATCCAATTAAAGAAGGAAATTAATAGATAAGGGACTATTATAAACAGGAGGGGGCTGAGATTATTATGGGGGACCACTATTATTATCATCATATCGGCTGGAGCAGAAAAGAGGGAGGACCGAGCCAAAATTCTCACCGGAGCAAGCCAAGCCGATTTCGATGGGCGAGGAAGAAGAATACGCTGTTTGATTTCCTTTCCGCTAATGTTTATTAGTAATTTGCTGTTTTCTAAAGCCAACATGTCCGGCTAATTTTCAATTCTAGTTCTTAGTAAAGTTTGAAACCGTATTTGAATTATTCTTGTTTTAATCCCGTAGCGTATTCTCAACTCAAAATCTCTTGAATTACTTTCGTGTTATTGAATTCACTACTATGCCATATAATTTCTTGATTTGGTTTGGCCAACTAGATTAGGGATTTTATGTCTTATGCTAGAAATTGAGTTGTAATCCGTAATTGTTGCAATTTTAATTTCACAAGTAGCAAACAATTGAATTTTCTCAATTGAGTAACACAAAATCAAGATCCCTTAAGTCTAGCTTATGAATTTAATATCTTGCCTATTTCGTTATCTTGGTTTTTAATGCATCTAGCGAGCGAGATTTGAAGAGCTTGTTTTGAATCCACCGCATAGATATGTTTAATTAAAGAGCTTGTTTTAATTGAATAAACTTAAGAAATAATTGGGGTCCTTGTTGGTGGCTTTGGAATTGGAGTTCATGTGATTAGAGAAGAGATAAGCGCTGCATTAAAACTTGAATTAATTCGAAACGGTGGATAACGAAACTAAGAACTAGATTATTCTTTAATTGATATTTTCGAATTTTATTTCCTTCGTTTATTTGGATTTAATTTATTTCACACAAATTATTTTTTAGTAAAGATCAGAAGCTAAATCCCCCTCGTTTTTATTTTATTTTAATTGCTAAAAGTATTTAATCCTTAAAAAGCATAATTGATTTACCGTTCTCCGTGAGATCGACCCTTAGTTGCCGCTACTACTAGTTAGTAGAAGTAGGCCTAGGAAAAATAAAAATAACTAATTTTGACGCGTCACGACATCGCGGTCAAAATTTTGGCGCCGTTGCCGGGGAACGGTGTTTAATTAATTTTACTTATTTTGGGTTAAAAGCTTTCTGCAATTTCGACACTGGGTCAGCCAGTGTCAGTTCTAAAAATTTATAATAATTGTCAGTTGTGCACTAATCTATTTTGTTTTAGTTTTTCATGAATACAAGGTCACGTGGAGATAAGAATTTGCAATATTTTCCAGAAATCACCAAACGAGATCGAGTTTTCAGGCGAAGAACGATAGAAAGCAGAGAAGTACTTAGGAACGTACCATTTTCTCTCGAAACATCACCCATCGAGTCGGAGGACGAAATTGGAATCATGACAAATAACGCTGAAAAGACGCTGAAGCAATTGGCCAACCCGCAGCTACCTCAACAACCACTATGCATCACAATCCCAGCTATCGACAACACCACCACCTTTGAATTAAAGTCGGGATTGATTCACTTGCTACCTGCATTTCATGGTCTATCAGGGGAGGATCCGCACAAGCATCTCAAGGAATTCCATGTCGTTTGTTCAAGCATGAAGCCAAACGGTGTCACTAAAGAACAAATCAAGCTTAGAACCTCCCCATTCTCATTAAAAGATTTGGCTAAGGATTGGTTATTCTATTTACCGTCGGCCACTATCACAACATGGAACGAGTAGAAAATCTTATTTCTGCAAAAGTATTTTCCGGCCTCGCGAGCAGCCAACCTAAGGAAAGAGATATGTGGTGCAAAACAAATGACCGGAACAATATTGCATGAATATTGGGAAGGAATCAAACATTTGGTATCTCGATGTCCGCAACATCAAATTAGCGAGCAACTCCTGATTCAGTATTTTTACAAAGGACTTAATCCGATGGAGCGAAACACGATAGATGCAGCAAGTGGAGGAGCCCTAGTGGACAAAACTCCCATGGACGCAAGGGCTCTCATATCCAACATGGCGGCCAATTCACAACAATTTGGTTGTCGCGATGCACCGACCAGGATGGTGAAGGAGATGCATGACTCATCCCTTGAGGAAAAATTGAATGAGATAACTACTTTTGTTAGAAAGCTTGCTGTAGGTAATAGCACGCCAGTCGTACCCTGTCGCATTTGCAAAACCACGGAGCATACAACAGAGAATTTTCGGATTTTGCTTGATGAAATCGAGGCGCACACCAATGCAATTGGAACCGAAAATTCCTATGGGAGGAAGAACGATCCGCACTCAAACACATACAACCCAGAATGGAGGGATCACCCTAACTTTCGATGGAAGAACCAGCAAGAGGCGCCTCCACAAAATAGGGGACAATTCTACATGCAGCCCAACGGAAACTCGACCCAATTTTTGGAGGATATGATGAAGACCCTAATGGCAAACACTATGCAACTACAACAGGGCATGAATCAATTCCAGCATGACACTAAGTCGAGTATCAAAATTCTCAAAAATCAAGTGAGTCAACTAGCCACCATTGTGAGCCGTATGGAGAGCCAAAATAGTGGGAAATTGCCATCACAACCTGAGCTGAACCCCAAGAACGTGAGTGCTGTAACTTTATGGAGTGGGAAGCAGCTTGGGGAGCCTAAACAGGTGGTGGAATACGAAAACGAGGAGGAAAAATCCACTGAACAGATCGATACTTGGATACCCAGTGCTGAATCAGCACCTAGTGCAGAACAGCCGGGCAGCAAGGTAATTGCTTCTAAAGCTACTCCGTTTGAGACTAACAAGTTACATTTTCCATCTAGGTTCAAAAAGGCAACACTCGTGAATAAAGAGAAGCAAATTCTAGACGTATTTCGCAAGGTTGAGATCAACATTCTCTTACTCGACACAGTTCAACAAATTCTAAAATATGCAAAATTCCTTAAGGGCTTATGCACTAACAAGCAAAGATTAAAAGGGAATGGGAGGTGGTAATGGGAGAAAATGTGTCTGCTGTATTCCAAAAGAAATTGCTACAAAAATGGGAAGATCCAGGTATGTTTGCTATTCCTTGTCGAATTGGAAATATGGGTTTTGAACGAGCTATGCTAGATTTGGGAGCATCAATAAATGTTATGCCACGCTCTATATACACCTCCTTAAATCTAGGACCTCTTCGGGAAACAAGGATAATTATACAATTAGCGGATCATAGCCTTGTGTATCCCGAAAGGGTAATTGAGGATATTCTTGTCCAATTCAATAAGCTCGTATTTCCAGCCGACTTCTATGTTCTTGATATACAAAACGAGTCATCAAATTCAACACCTATTTTGTTAGGAAGGCCATTTCTAAATACTGCCATTACCAAAATAGATGTTCGTGAAGGTTCCATCACGATGGAATTTGATGACCAAATTGTACGTTTTAATATTTATGATGCCATGAAATTTCCTGAGGAAGATTGCTCTCTTTTTGCATTAAGCGTGATTGACCCTATTGTCAAGGAAGTATTTGATTTGAATTTCGAGGGCCTTTTCGAGGTAGCACTCACAAGGGATGTAGGAACCAACGATGAGGAAGCATTTGGAATCTCAAGAGAGTAGCTCGAAGTCGTAGCCGCCTTGCAAGGGGCGGTACCGATCAGAACAAAAAAGGAGGCAAATTTCTTCGACTTAATGAGGAACGTCATAAGATCGAGCCTTCAGTTACGCATGCACCCGAGCTAGAGCTGAAACCTTTGCCACAACACTTAAAATATGCACATTTGGGAGCCGACGAAACCCTACCTGTCATTATCTCGGCCGAGCTGAATCCTAATCAAGAGAAAGCATTGCTAAAAGTTCTCAAGGAATAAAAGGAAGTCATTGGGTGGACTATAGCTAATATTAAGGGAATTAGTCCAGCCCTATGCATGCATCAGATCCTGCTAACAGAGGACGCCAAGACAACGAGAGAAGCACAATGGCGGTTGAATCCACCGATGATGGAGGTAGTGAAAAAGGAGATTCTTAAGCTCCTCGACGTAAGACTGATCTTCCCAATATCTGATCGCAAATGGGTAAGCCCAACGCAAGTCGTCCCGAAGAAATCAGGAATTACTATGGTCAAGAATCAAGAGGGCGAACTTGTCCCTTGCCGCATACAAACTGGATGGAGGGTTTGCATCGGCTTCCACAAGCTAAATGCAATGACCCGAAAAGATCATTTTCCCTTGCCATTTATAGATCAGATGATTGAAAGGCTTGCCGGACACGCGTACTATTGTTTCTTGGATGGGTTTTCGGGTTACTTTCAAATTGCAATCGCACCCAAAGACCAAGAAAAGATGACATTCACTTGCCCCTTCGGCACATTCGCCTATCGACGGATGCCCTTCGGACTAAACAATGCGCCCGATACTTTCCAAAGGTGTATGGTGAGCATATTTAGTGAGTACATAGGTAATATCATTGAAATATTCATGGATGACTTTAGTGTGTATGGTGATTCATTCGATATATGCTTGGAAAATCTCACGTTTATTTTAAAACATTGTGTAGAAACTAATCTCGTACTTAATTGGGAAAAATGCCATTTTATGGTTAAACAAGGAATAGTTTTAGGGCATGTGGTTTCGGAAAAAGGAATTGAAGTTGAAAAAGCAAAAATTGATATTATTGCTGCTTTGCCTTACCCCGCCACAGTACGGGAAGTACGTTCTTTTCTTGGCCATGCAGGATTTTATAGGAGATTCATCAAGGCTTTTTCAAAGATAGCGGCGCCCTTATGCAAGCTACTCCAGATGGAAGTGGAATTCAATATGAATGATGAATGCAAGGCCGCATTTGACAAGCTAAAGCAATTGTTGACATCATCGCCCATAATTCAACCACCAAATTGGGAATTGCCATTCGAACTGATGTGCGATGCAAGCGATTATGCGGTAGGGGCTATCTTGGGTCAAAGAGTAGGGAGAGTATCCCATGTAATATACTACGCCTCAAAATACTGGACCTGACACGAGCAAATTATTCCACAACCGAGAAGGAGTTTCTAGCCGTGGTCTTTGCACTAGAAAAATTCCGCTCCGACCTACTCGGAACTAAGGCATTATTTTCTCAGATCACGTTGTTCTACGATATTTGTTAGCTAAGAAGGAAGCAAAGCCGAGACATATTCGATGGATCTTACCTCTTCAAGAATTCAACGTGGAGATAAAGGACAAGAAAGGGTCCGAAAATTCCGTGGCCGATCACCTGAGTCGGTTAGTCCTGGAGAATGATGGAAAACCTATGTGTGATAGTTTTCCCGATGAACAACTATTTTCTGCTTCTCGACACTGGGAGGACTGTTCGACACTGGGTGACCCAGTGTCAGATTCTGCAGCACCGTGGTATGCCGATTTGGTGAATTTTCTAGTGGCTAATATTTTTTCTACTGGTATGACACGGGCTAGGAAAGATAAACTCAGAAGTGATGCCAAATATTACGTATGGGATGATACTTATCTATGAAAGCATTATTCAGATCAAATGATTCGAAGATGTGTACCCGAGGTTGAATTTCACTCAATTCTTGCTTTTTGTCACTCGTATGCATACGGAGGACACTTCTGGTCAAAGAGAACAGCACATAATGTTTTGGAGAGTGGTTTCTACTGGCCTTCGCTATTTAGAGATGCTTATGATTTTGGCAAGGCGTGTCATAATTGTCAAAGAACGGGTAATATCTCTCGACGAAATCAAATGCCCCAAAATCCTATCTTGCTATGTGAAATTTTCGACGTATGGGGCATGCACTTCATGGGACCTTTTCCCTCCTCATATGGGAATCTCTATATCTTACTCTTCGTGGATTACGTTTGCAAATGGGTGGAGGCGACCGCCACACGGACCAATGATTCTAAGGTGGTGGCCAACTTTTTAAAATCCAATATTTTCGCTAAATTCGGAATTCCAAGGGCTATAATCAGCGATCGGGGAAAACATTTCAAAAATCGGATAGTTGAGGCACTCTTAAGGAAATATCGCGTCTTGCACAAGGTGTCCACTTCTTATCACCCGCAATCAAATGAGCAAGATTGAACATACAACAAAGAGATAAAAGCAATCTTGGAGAAAACAGTTCAGCCGAATCGGAAGGATTGGAGCCGACGGCTCGACGACGCGCTCTGGGCATATAGGACGGCATATAAAACACCAATAGGCATGTCCCCGTATCGCTTGGTTTATGGCAAGCCTTGCCATATTCCCGTCGAACTCGAACATCGCGCTTTTTGGGCAATCAAGAAATGCAATATGAATTTTGATGAATCGGGCACCCACCGGAAGTTGCAATTGCAAGAACTGGAGGAGATACGAAATGATGCGTTTGAAAATGCAGCAATTTACAAAGAAAAGACAAAGGCATTCCATGATTCAAGAATAACAAGGAAGGATTTCGTCGTAGGCGAAAAAGTGTTACTCTATCACTCTCGGCTCAAATTATTTCCGGGCAAGTTGAGATCCCGCTCGATTGGTCCGTTCATAATTATCAATATTTTTCCTCATGGAGCGATTGAAGTTCAAAGTCTAAAGACATGAAATTTTTTCAAAGTTAACGGCCATCTCCTAAAACCCTCTCGCGAAGGACTCACGACAGCCAATATGGAAGAATACAAACTTGAGGACCCATCTAAAATTTAAAACAGGGAGTTCGTCGAGCCAACGACGTAAAAAAAGGCCCTTGTTGGGAAGCAACCCAATTTTTATTTTTCGCATTTTTATCATCTTTTTAATTGCTTGCTAGGAGTCAGTTTTTTTAGTAATTTTTTCTTATATATTAGAATATTATGCTACCCCTCTTTTAATTTTTTTTATTGCTTAATTCCTTTAAAATTTTATTTCCTTAGTTTTACTTCCTTTATTATTTTTTTCCTCTTCTTAGTTGTTTCCATCTTTATTAATTGTTACCTTATTCTTAAATCCCATCCATTTCTCGCCTCTTCTTTCTCTACCCTCACCCCGCTCGTCTCCGCCCAGAAATCTAACCCCTCTGTCTCTCTCTTTTTCCTGCAGCCCAAACACCGCCGCCATCTCCGCCTTCGTCAAACGCACCGCCTAGCGAAGAATTGGCCCCTGGGATGATCTATCAGCTACCACCACCACCCCATTTGTTACTCACATGGTACGGAGCGGAGTGATCCAACCATAAAGCATCCGATGGGACTGGTTCGGAACACTCACCGCCGACCGAACGCGAACCAGTAAACGAGCCACAACCTACGGAAGAGCAAGAAAATGAAGCCGAGGCCGAGCAGCAGCATGGCTACACACAAGCCGAGAGCCCAACCCTACCTCCAGTGAGAGAGAAACGCCAGAGTCTCCTCGGTCTGCCGAACCGATACAATGTCGCCTTTGGATCCCCTGGACAGGTTACACACTACCGCAAACTCACGGAACGAAAGGTAATCCCGTCGGTCTATCTTGATGAAATTATTTTGCGACAGTTTAGATTGTATGATGATGTTATGGCATTGCTGAATGTATTGGGGTGGGATAGGTTGGCAACCGGGAATTGGGAAGTCTATGAGGATCTGACGTACGAATTTTTTAGCTCAATTTGGGAAGGGGATTTTGAAAAAAATGGAACTTTTTATTTTTGTTTAAATGGTAGAGGTTATACATGGGGGACCGAGTAGTTCGGTAGAGCACTTGGGCTGACTGCCGACCCCAAGGATGAAGATGACATGCCACCCGAAAATGAGATTTGGAAAATGATTACGAATAATGCCGGTCTATTTGTCGCGGGAAAAACTAAGGCCACCGCCATTCGTAACCCGGTGATCCGCTACGTTCAACGCCTTATGGCATATACGGTTACCGGGAGATATTTAAATCGGAATGCGGTGCATATTTTTGAGTTGCGGATGATATATGCGATGGTTTTCAGAAAAAAGGTGAAGTGTGTTAAGGATTTATTAATGCTGTTCATTGGGGAAGATGTCACGAAAAACCCGATCGTAATGGGGGGTTTGTCACGGCAATAGCTCGGTACTGTAACACCCCCAAACCACTTGGGAATATTACAGCGCCGCAGACTCTCTCCATGAGGATCTACCAGGCTAAATACGAAAACAATACATCACATTTAATGCCGATATGGCTAAATAATGAACCATTAGACCGATTTGGTCTTTTACCACTAACAACACAATAAACATACAAAACTCATACCCATATAGGGGTTGAATTACATCAACGTTCCCATAAAACGGGAAACTTACACAATGGAGAGCCAAACACTGAGACTCTAACAAAATACTCAACAACTGGTCTTCATGTGATTAGTATCGTCGTCTTCCATCATCCTTCGTATCGATCCTATGATTTGCTCCCGGCAACTTTGCAAGTACACAGGCCTTAATCTGACATCCACCCCCCGAATAATCGGGGGTTAGCAAAACTCCACTGTTTTGCTAGTGCAAGTATAAAAATTATGAATACAAGCCATACATATCATACTCCAATATCCGATAATTGAAAACATACTCCCCAAGATAAATCATTTAATCAAAACTGCTCGAATCATGACAGGTGGAAATAAACCCAATAAGCATTTTACAAGATATCAAAGATCTAGGGAGTTTTGAAAACATTTGGAATATACGAATCCTCAACTTAACAGAACCACATAGGGATACGGGCCAAGGACTTGTTTAAGTTCAAAATACCAATCCGATCACAAAACACGGGGTCCACGACCCGATCATCCTCATCACATACTCAAGTGAAAGTCCAAAAGGTCACACCCGATAAACAACCAAATCACAATGTACGGAGACAATCACCAGGGCCCGCATCCTTATGCCAAAAACCTCACCATCAAGAAACAAATCATATACGACACTTATAATGATGCCATTCTAGCCAAGTACCAAGACCTTACGTAAGACATAACTCACACCGAGAATGGAAACGTTATGATATTCCGGACATATCATAATTATCGAAACAACAATGTGCCATAATCATCACAAAACAACCTCCCGAGCTATACTGGCCCTGTACCTCTCAAGCAAGATACACACCCCAGAGACACCTCGTCAGGCCCTCCCTGGTGTATAGCCCAACCGAGTGATCCGTAGGGATACGTAGCCTACCGGACCCCAGAGGACCCTCACTGGTTTTACTCGGCTCACACATCTCAAAAACCGCATGGCACAAATCACAATCATCAAAACTGCATTCTCCCGTAGTACATCAAATGTAATTCAAGGTACTTGTTAGAAATGGCTGTTAGGCATATTTTTATGCTCTTTTATATTATTATTTTATATCCATCTTGAGCCTAATTCAGCATAAATGAGCTTTTAATGCACTATTCTTATATGTTTTGCAGGAAATCGGAGTCCGTAAGCCGAAACGATGAAGAAACGGTAGCATGATTTTGGTCATGAGCCGCGGCACAAACCATGTGAGCCGCGGCACAGGAAGATGGCCAGAAAGCGCCCAGGCAAACTGTACTCTGAGCCGCGGCACAGACAAGCTGAGCCGCGGCACAGGAAGGAAAAACAGCGCCCAGGTTTTAATCTGTTCCCCGTGAGCCGCGGCACAACTTAAGTGAGCCGCGGCACACGGGGCGGTTTTGGTGTACTCCGCGCGGGTTTGGGCCATTTTGGAGCCTGTTCTTGACCTAATCACACGGACGCATTTTGGAGGCTCAGGACGACTATAAATAAGCATCATATGGCTGAAGAAGGGAGGGATCGATCAGAAAGGAAGAGGAAGGACATCGACAGCTAGGGCGAAGAACACAAGGAGGAGATTTGTGGGCGACGACAAGACCACGGATCCCTACGGTTTTTCTGCATCTTAGTTCCTAGATCTATTCGAGTAGGATTTTGATTGTAGCCGATTTCATGACGGTTTGATTATTTATTATTATTTCGATTTACTCGTTATTCTATTGAATTGGATTCTTCTCACTGTTCTTAATGCTTTTTAATTGTCTGGCCAACAGTTAATTTGTTTTGAATGTCTTTATGGATTCGGGAGATGAAATTTAGGCATAGTTCTTGTGAGACGAATCATAATTTTCGTGAGATAGGGATATACTCATGCGAATTGTGAAGCCTGTTATTGTGGGAATTCTTGAACTGTTTTAGCTATTAATTATCTAATTCGAATAGGGATATATCGATTTAATAATTCGTAGTATTTTCTATCGACCTTGGGAAAGGCTTTAGAATAAATTAGGAATTCCCGGCTTACAATCAATTGAATAATAGTGAATTGAATTGAATAAATATCATTCCTGATTGTTTGAGGTGAAAATCATAATCCTACGCCCTTATTAGTATTATTATTATTATTATTAGTACTATTATTCATTAGTTTAGGCATAAACTCCGTATAACTGTTCTTCAAATAAAATTGTGATTTGACTATATTTTGGTACTTAGTGAAATCAGTTCTCGTGGGAACGATACTCTACTTATCACTTTATTACTTGTTGACACCGTGCACTTGCGGCATATTGTGAGGGATTTTACCACAACAAGTTTTTGGCGCCGTTGCCGGGGACTGATTTTTCGCTAATATCAATACCAAGCGACTCTAATTTTAATTTGAAGTTTTTCTTTTTTTAGTCTCCATATTTTTATTTCTTCATTATGTTTTCCTTTGAGTATCGTGGCCCTTGGCATTTCATAAATTTTGATGTTCTTAATAATTTGCCAAATAGGGTCAGTCAGCCCCTTCCCCCGAAACAAAAGACCATGCTTGAACAATGTGTAGACACTCTTAAAAATCCTGATAGTACTCTTTTTGAGCTAGAATGTGCACGTCGTGGTCTTGAGATTCACTATGGTTATTTTCCAGCTCATATATTTAGTAGTGAAGTTGAGGGGGAGGTTGAGAATAAAGACATGCTAAGTTTTAGGTCTGATCCCCCAGCACCCGATAATTACACAGAGTGTGATGAGCCTATAGAAGAAGTTACCATTGATGATGTTTCCAAAGAAATTTCATTAAATTGTCATCAAACTTCGACTAATAAGGTGAACACTTTTGTGCCAAAAATTTTATTAACGGTGCCACGCATAATTTTTCCTAAATCCATAATGGGAGAGATTGACCCCATTACTTTTGATTTTGTTGAGGCTGATACCATGAGTTCTAATGAGGTTGTTCATGATATGTCTTTATTATCTACTCATTCGAATTCTGCTTATTTTTTCATGCCTTATCATTATTATATTCTTCCATCATTTTTTGGTTGTCCTCATAATTATTCTTACTCATTATTTGTGGCAACCGGGAATGAACCAAAGCCTCTCCTATGGAATAAGAGGCTTATAGATTGTACGAAGGGGGCATTTGGAAATCTCTCTAGAAAGAAGCCACGTTAAACTCTTTTTGCCACGTCGTGCTCAAGACGTAAAATAGAGCGCTTGATGGGAGGCAACCCATCATTTTTACTTGCTTTCTAGATAGTTGTTTTTATTTGATTTTTTGTTTATAATTTTTCTTTGTTTTGTTATTTCGTTTGGATTCGTGTATTCTTGTTGGCCCTCATTTCTCTAATATAATTTTTTAACCCCAAATGAGTTATTATTCTTCATATTCTAGTCTTTCTTGATTTAATATCTATTGTTATTTCATGACTAGAGATTAAGTTTGGGGGTCCCTCGTGATGTTGAGCGTTATTGGACGTATGGACAGTCGATTCCACTCGTACATGTGCTGGCTTTAAAGAAGACATTTGGAATAAGTTTCACTTTTCCTTATCTCTTTTATTTTCACATGAGTTTTATTATGGATGATTTTATGTGTAGTGGAATTGATTTTCTTGGTTATAAAATGCGATTTCATCATTGCTTTACTTTTTGTGAATTTTTCGTGCTTCCATGTGTAAAACTGATGTTACGACACTGATTTTTCTTGGAAGAAACGGTTGAGTTTAGTCGAGTTGTAGTCAGAAATTTCTGTTTCCGTTGAGTATTCAATTAGGTCTGAAATTTTATCGTTTTTGTAGAAATCCTAGAAGATAAGAAAAGAGACATACGTGTTTTCAAATCACCGTTTATACGTTTGGTTAAACTTTTTGTGTAGCTAGTCGTCCAGTAATATGAGTCTTGTTGGCACTTGAATTGAGTTTAGAGTCGGACAGTTTTTCTCAAAATGTCGTGATATTACATGTTCTATGATGGGAAGTCTAGTAACCGGGGGTATTCACGTGACCCGTTCTTTACTCTCGCATAAAACGACGACCCTGAATAGATTAATGATTTAGAAATATTGCATTACCGATGATGGGAAGCCTAGTAACCGGGGGTATTCACGTGACCCGTTGTTTACTCTCGCGTAAAACGGCAACCTTGACATACGGGAATTGCTATTCGAGTTTCTTCTCCGCTGTAGAGGGGGCCTTAGTAACTAGAAGCATCCATGTGCCCCATGAGTATCTTTTACGTCAAACGGTTCCTCGATACATGAGAATGGAAATCCACCCTAGGATCATCCCGATGAAATATCCCGAGAGCCGAAACCTAGTGGTTAACTCGGATCATATTATTGATCATACATAAAGGAATGCTGTCCTAGGAGTAATTTTGATAATGAAACTCTTGAATTTTGCCACTAGACTGTGGGACTGGGCGAATTGGCTTGTTTAATCTAACCCTTCATATTGACGGTCGGTTAAATTCATGCTTGTTAATCTTTGAGCTTGATTTTCTTCATGAACGATTGATTAGGACTGAAATTGGTTACTTAGTAGAATCAGTGTCCTGGATGTGACTCGCTATTACGATACTTGTACTATTCTTTGAGATTTTCAGGGTAGTATTGATTAAGTTGAGCACTATGGACTTGCATGATTATTCACGACCCATTTTGTTTAAGATTGGTAATTTGTTGCTTGAGGACAAGCAAAGGCTCAAGTTTGGGGGTATTTGTTAGGCATATTTTTATGCACTTTTATATTATTATTTTATATCCATCTTGAGCCTAATTCAGCATAAATGAGCTTTTAATGCACTATTCTTATATGTTTTGCAGGAAATCGGAGTCAGGCGAAGCTTGATGAAAAGCGAAGTAGCAGCGATTTTGGTCATGAGCCGCGCACAAACCATGTGAGCCGCGACACGGGAAGATGGCACAGCGCCCGAGCAAAGCTGTACTGCAGGCGCGGCACGGACAAGGCAGCCGCGGCACAGGAAGGAAAAACAGCGCCCAGGTTTTAATCTGTGCCCCGTGAGCCGCAGCACAGCTTAAGTGAGCCGCGGCATACGGGGCGGTTTTGGTGTACTCCGCGCGGGTGTGGGCCGTTTTGGAGCCTGTTCTCGACCTAATCACACGGACGTATTTTGGAGGCTGAGGACGACTATAAATAAGCATCATATGGCTGAAGAAGGGAGGGATCGATCAGAAAGGAAGAGGAAGGACATCGACAGCTAGGGCTAAGAACACAAGGAGGAGATTTGTGGGTGACGACAAGACCACGGATCCCTACGGTTTTTCTGCATCTTAGTTCCTAGATCTATTCGAGTAGGATTTTGATTGTAGCCGATTTCATGACGGTTTGGTTATTTATTATTATTTCGATTTACTCGTTATTCTATTGAATTGGATTCTTCTCACTGTTCTTAATGCTTTTTAATTGTCTCACCAACAGCTAATTTGTTTTGAATGTCTTTATGGATTCGGGAGATGAAATTTAGGCATAGTTCTTGTGAGACGAATCATAATTTTCGTGAGATAGGGATATACTCATGCGAATTGTGAAGCCTGTTATTGTGGGAATTCTTGAACTGTTTTAGCTATTAATTATCTAATTCGAATAGGGATATATCGAGTTAATAATTCGTAGTATTTTCTATCAACCTTGGGAAAGGCTTTAGAATAATTTAGGAATTCCTGGCTTACAATCAATTGAATAATAGTGAATTGAATTGAATAAATATCATTCCTGATTGTTTGAGGTGAAAATCATAATCCTACGCCCTTATTAGTATTATTATTATTATTATTATTAGTACTATTATTCATTAGTTTAGGCATAAACTCCGTATAACTGTTCTTCAAATAAAATTGTGAGTTGACTATATTTTGGTACTTAGTGAAATCAGTCCTCGTGGGAACGATACTCTACTTATCACTTTATTACTTGTTGACACCGTGCACTTGCGGCATATTGTGAGGGATTTTACCACAACAATGGCCGATATATCCGACACATACTCACAACCAAAACTACACAACAACATATGCTCATCAATAGACACGTACATCCACACACATATTCTTCTTTTAAGAAGACATAACCTTAAGTCCACTTTTGACACAATCATGCACAACAGTACCACACGCAAGGAAGATATTTCCATGAAAAAGACTAACACACATTTTCAAAACAACACATTCGTTCACAAATACACAAGTAGATGTAGAAGGAAACCTTTATCGAGAACATACCGATCCTTTTTAACATTCATTAAACATTCGTATTTCACATAAAATCATTTATCAACAATTGTGCTTACGAAGTACGAAACGTATGGGCAAGATACTTGCCTCAAATCCGCGAGCGAACAAATACGACGAATCACAAGGCCTCGATACCACGAACCACCGGACAACGAACGGATGAGGTTGGGCAGCCCTCGAACTTACAAAACCGACCAAGAACTCGACAACTCCACGAGAACTACGAAAATAACACTAACACGAATCAATAACACTAAACGGAATCCGAATCGATCCTAAAAACAACAAGGATCTAAGTGTGTCTCCAAGAAATCAAGAACTATGTTCCGAGTGATATAAAATAATGAATGAGTTCAAAAATCCGAAGATCATGGCCAAGACAACAAGAATTTCACCATCAATTCATCATCTTCGGATTAAATCGAAGAACTAAGGAGAAACCCCCAAAATTCAAGAACTAGGGTTCTAAGAAGAGATTACCTTGATTTAGATCAAGAAGATGATTAGATGTTGTTAAACACCTACACATCCGTTCCAAAATGAAGCTTGATGAAGAAGATCAGTCAAAATCGCCTCATGAGCTCACTCCCAATGGCTGGGAACGAAAAGGAGATAAAAAGGTAGGAAATGGGGAAAGAAAGCCTACTGTCCAGTATTTATGCTGGACAGTTATTAGCGTGCGCTAACTAGACAGCATTAGCGTGCGCTAACGAGGTCAACGCCCAGAATTTACCGAATAACACTGTTTGCGCTAGCCCCATGAGTGTAGCGTGCGCTAACGAGTCACGGATCCAGTCCAGTAGCTCCTTGACAGATCTGCACCTACCAGGTAGCGTACGCTAGAAAGAAGAAATAGCGTGCGCTAATCAGTCGATAGCGTGCGCTAGCTACCAACCTTAGCGTGCGCTAACGAGAGTCCAGTCCCAGTCCAGTGGCTCCTGGACTGTCTTTGGACTTCCAGTTAGCGTGTGCTACACATCCGGTAGCGTGCGCTAACCACAACACAGTAACGCGCACTACGCCACAAGCGTTAGCGTGCGCTACACCACAAAAACACAAAAACTCGCATAGTAATCCGAAACACTTCCAAATACATGTCCCAACAAGGCACACATAAACATGGCACCAAATTCCAATGATGAGGACAATAACAATCCGATAAACCCCAAAAACTCAATGAATCTGGAACAAGGATCTCGGGTATTACAGGCACATCGGGACTGATTTCAGCGGTCGGTTCCCAGTCGGGGCAGTGGAAAAATTGGACAATACTCTCCTTACGAAAATGGGCATTTTGGAAAAAAGTGGAAGAATTTTTAAGTGGCGAGTTTCAGCAAATGAGACGATAGTTCTACTGAACACCGATTACACCTCGCCATGGGAGGAGAAAAATTTGAAGATGTTGCACAAGAGCTTCCCATCCATTCCTTCGGACAGCTCAACGGCAAGGGTGTAATATCCGCAATTTTGATTTCTGATAATTTCTTTTTTTTCGGCAGAAGTCCGTTTTGACGACTCGCTCATGACCGTATCATCATTCCAAGAATGATTAATTATGCACTTTTTGTCATCCGAGTTCATTTCGGTATTGTTTTGTTGAGCTCCGTGTTTATTAACGACTTTTCCGCACTCGAGTTCGATTCTTGTGAATCTCGTTCGAAATTACTATTTCGAGTTTCCCCTAAGTCCGTTTAACTTTGTTAGACGTGTTGTAAACTTCGGTTTGGTTATTCGATCACGTATCGTGATTTTCGGACGTTTTGGGCTGTTTTCGTAATTTCAGCAAAGTTTGGGGTAATTACTTCCGTTGTCGAATTTCAAGCCTTCGGGTGGTCGTAATCGTGTGTTCTCTTAGTGCTCGAATTCATCTTCGCGAGTACTTCGTAAACGTATCTTCGATTCGTATTCAGGTTTGGGTTTCAGAGTCGTTCGGATCGTCGTTGTGGTTCTGTCGTAATTTTCGGTTTGTGTCGGAATCATTTTTCAACTGGAGGTTGCTGGCCGGACCTGTGCGAAACGGCGCTGAAAATGGCGCTGGCGAGTGCCGTGTCTTGCGCTGGGTCGGCCAGGACCAGCAAGTCTGCCGAGACACGGCCGAGAACCCGCGCAAGATTTGCATTGGGTGATGCGCCGTGTCGGATACGGCCGAGACACACGCGCAGGCATCTTGCGCCGGGTGTTGCGCCGTGTCGGTCAGGTTGCGCACTGACTCGCAACACAGCGGAAGACACGTCGCTGGTCTGGGCCGTTTGCTGCGCCGTGTCCGGCAGGGATATATATATGGCAGGACAGTCGGGTTTACACCCATTTTTCCATTCCCTATCTTCTCTTTCAACAGCTGGAGCTTGGAGGGCACGAGGAGATGTTGTTCCACTGTAAATCCATGAAATTCCTGAGTCCATAACATCGATTAATCATTCCATAACTTGCTCCGATCGATCGAATCAAGGCAAGTTTTCCTAAAATCCAATTTTGGGTAAATTTGGGGTTTTACTTGATTTTGTCCGTTTAATCCGAAATAACTTAGAATAGTGATGGATTGATGATTGTTAAGTGGTATTATATCAAATTCCTTGTTATTCCATGGTTGGATTGTATTGATTCGTCGTTTTGGTTGAGTTCTTAGTCGACGCTTTGAAAGTGTCCGACAAAAGGTCTTAGAGGGGGGATTGGGCGTTGTGCGATTATTATTCATCGTACGATTGTTGATTTATCATTGATATGACTTAGGGACGAAATCCTTGTGAAGAACTCGAGTCGGAACCCTTCCGTTCGTTGTCTTCTTCGTGGTACAAGCTTCCCGGTCGAACCATGTTCTTCAGGGTATTCGGTAACGGTTATCGAGGCAAGTGTCTTATTATACGACTTGTATCTTGCGACTAGTAATCACGTATGAGATTTATGATGATTGCTTGCGTTCGTAAATATGTGCCGTTTGAATTGGTTGTGTATTCCGCAATTTGAAGGCTTTAGTGTTATATTGGTATACGTGTTAGGTGCTGTGCCATTTGTGCAGGATTGCGACGTACATATGGGATGGTTGTACACTTGGTTGTGCAATGTATTGTGTACCGATCGTGTGTTATATTGATTGATGATAGATGTTGCGAGTGTTGGGATTGTGTTATGTGCGTGTGATGTACGATTTTGTGGTGATCAACGTGATTGATTAATTGTGCTCATTGTCGTACATAATGTGAATGTGAATGTGAATATGTGTGTGACCGCTAAGTTCACTCGTGTTGGTTCTGTTAGGAATATGCCCTCGAATGCCACTCAGAGGATGAGAGAGTGAGAGCAATTGTATTGTAATTATGAATATTATATTTAATAAGGCAATTATTATTTCTATATTATTGTATATCACTGGCATTGTGATTTGGTATATAGAATAATAGTCCTTGCATTTGAGAGTGAACATTCTACTCCTTATGGAGATAAGGAGATAGGCACTAGAAGTGTTTAGAGCTCGAATGCTTAACTAGTTCGCAAGTCGATAAAACTTAACAGGACATTAAGTTTTAATAAGACTTGTATAACTGATGCTAGGATGTGTGCACGTCTTGATAGCATAGTTATAAGTATATTGGTGGGACCAGTATACTCGAACATGACTCATACTCGATTCAGTCACACGGTATTCACTCTCTGAGAGTCGATGATGAATCGAACGGTTGTGATAGTATACGTGGACCTTTGACTTGAGGGTTCAGTAGAAGATGTGTCTGTGACGTTTAGTTTGTCATTAGAGTAGTTAGACTCATTTGCTTAATTGCTGAGTCGACCTCGAAGTGCGGACTATATGGGCGAGTAGCGATCTTTCTTTGAACGCCAAGAAAGGATTCTATCTCCTGTTAGTGAGCAGGCGAATGTCCTATACGGTTAATGGCAAATAAGATCATAAGTCTTTGGCCAAAGCATTCTGATATAGTCGTATTAGATACACTATTAATCAGTCGGTCTTGATTTGCATTAACACATGTATAAAGTTTAGTCAATAGTAGGGTTTGACTTTACCGTGACCCGAAGACTTGACCGGGACATCTGATCAAGGGTCTATACGTATATAGTATTCACGACATAATGGTTCTGGAATGATTCGTTCATTCGTTCTCAGTCGGGGTTTACAGTGCGGCCCGCTAGGCTGGCTAAGTGCTGCCCGCACTCATTGGTTCCTCCCAATGCCGGCTGAGACAAACCTACGGAGTCGCGCAATAGGATCATTGATGGATAAATGTGAAATAATAATCTCTCTTATAATATTAGATATTAGATATCTAAGTTTGATTTATCGGATAAATCAAATAGCGGTCTTATGAATTGTAAGTAGGTTACTGGGTGATTACTTTAATTCATAAATTATATTTCTTAGAGAAATATATATTTGTGTTTGATATAATTAATTAATTGGATTAATTAATTAGTCCAAACACATTGGAAATAAAACGGATTCGTTCGACGAACATCCGGTACACGAGGGATTCATTTTGACGAACATCCAGTATACGAGCCGAGTAAATTCGACCCGTCTTCTTGGAAATTTCCCTTAAGGCCGCCCCCTCCCTCTCTTGTCTCTTTTATACTTATTTTATGTCACTATGCGACATATGTGAGGTGTATTTGATACCCTCAATCATGTGTTAAAGGAAGACTTTCATTTTTTTATAAATAAAAGTCTTTAAAAAGGAGAGAGGACAACTTCTTCTTGGATGAACTCAAAATCACGAATTTGAGAGAGACAGTAAGGTTGAAAACTTCATCTTAATCTTAGACACAAGATATAAGAAGAATACATTGAGAGAGAAAATTCATACAAGCTTCCCTAGCCGCATTCTTGAAGAAAGGAAGCTTGTCGATTTTTCCATCAAGTTCCGGCGTGTGAAGTATAGACATCTTGCTTTAGGTGCTTGGAACGAAGGGATCTTCATCATCATCATCATCATACGAAGGTTTTTCATAGACATCATAGGTATGGGACTTTGATTCCTTGATCTTCGTATTTTTCTTTTCGTATATACGTTACTTGATCGATCCTCTTAGGGATTCCGTTATTCTTCCGCTGCATTTATTTTCTGTGGAATCCCAACAGGTTCGACGGGACCTACAAGGATTCGTGGCAGTGGACTACGGGGTCAGAACTTAGTGAGGTACTAAGGTCCAATCGTGCTGGTCTGACGAGGCCTACGATAACGCATGGAAGTGGACAATGAGTTTCGGACACAGTACGTCCAACCGAGTGAGCTCGATGGGGCTTACGGTGACACGTGGCAGTGGACTACGGTGTCAGGACTCTGTGTGTGATTCTTGTGATTGATATTGTCCATGTGGGTTGTTGAGCCTATGGAGACACGTGACCGTGGATCACGATGTCGGAATTGGTTATGTTTGGTTAATAGTCCGTGTGGGTTGTTGAACCTACGGAGACACGTGACAGTGGATCACGGTGTCGAAATTGATTATGTTTTTTTAATTGTGCGTGGTGTAGTCCATGCAGGTTTTTGAACCTATGGAGACACGTGACAGTGGATCACGGTGTCATGAACATGTTTATTTTCAAATCAAAGTTTTGAAAGGAAAATTTTTATGAAAATGAATGTTAGACCGAGTCCTAAGCTTGAGTAAATATTTTCCGTATTGTGAACTGTTGATTTATGAAACAAGATAAGGGTTAAAGCCCTCAACCCTTGTTTTGAAAGGCATGGCGAACCAGGACTCAGAGTTTTAAAGGTTTTGAAATTCCAAAATTCCCGAGGTGATGAACTTATTTTCGAAATGCTTCATAGCTTAAATTCCCTTACTAAAACCCCCGGGAATAATTTGATACTTGAATATTGTGTTTGATTCTTGATTAATATTTGCTCGTTACTTTTCGTATGATTTGATACTTGCACTAGTAAAACAGTGGAGTTTTACTAACCCCCGAGTAATCGGGGGGTGGATGTCTGTTTTTCGTCTAGGTAGATGCAGGTTCAGGGGAGCAGTCACAGGATTGGCACAAGAGGATGACAAGCTGCGATACTAATCAAGAGTCGAGAGTTGTTTAGATTTTTGTTGTGTTGTCAAAGTTGATTTCAGTCTTCTGCTGTATTGTACTTCGACCCCTGTGTGGGTAATGTTGTTTTAGTCGGTTCTGTTGATGGAGTTATGTGACCTCATCGGTCTGTGTATTCATGTGTAAGTGACCTTAACGGTCTGTATTATTATATTGTTTGACCCTGGCCGGGCAAGCATTTGGTTGTTTATGGATGTTTAGCCTGGTAGATTCTTGTGGAAAGGGTCTACGGCGTGTAATATTCCCATATGGTTTTGGGGGTGTTACATTTATGGTATCAGAGCTTAGGTTGCGGAAACCTAGGCTGTCGGGTCGAGTCAAGTTGTGATTTGTCGAGTAATGTGTTGTCTTGTCGTTCGAGTCGTCAGGTGACAAGTTGAGTTGTGCGTAGTCACAATGTGTCAGTTATGTTGTCAGACGAGATTAGTATCGTGGGCGACCGTCACCTTCGTGCGACCTGTGGATGTAAGTTTCCCTTCTTTGTGTTTGTGCCTCGTCTGATGCGAGTGACAGGTATGATTCCGAGTTAATTGACGGAATCCTCTTATGGATTTTGATTTCGTGATATGTGGTTATTTGACTCTCATATTTCGTTCATATGAGGAGTAGTGTTGCTGGATTGTGCATGTTGGATTGCATTTCTTTTATCCGCTGCGTGAGTTCTTTTGTAATGGCTTTCGGTATTTTACCGACTGAGTTTTATTTCGAAAACCGATTCCCTTAACCGAGTTTTTGGCATTGTGGCCTTGATCGATTTGGCGAAATTCTTATGACGGTATTTAGTATTTCGTAAATGGCTTTTGTGAGATTTTGTCATATTACCGTCATCGGCCTTTTTGGCATTTTTGTAAATGGTTTTTAGCCTGGTGGGTTCCGGCGCGGGACCCACGGCGCTATAATGTTCCGTGTAATTACCTGAAATTCTTGGGCATTCTAGCCCATTGAATTATCTTTGAAAACCTTGAGTATCTTAGAAAATAAATTTCGAGACGTACTTTTAAAATGAATTATTTTCTCGTGGTACATCCAAGGTGCCACAATATGTTTCAAATTCTTCTACCTCGAGGATCAAAATGTTTCGAGATATTTTCAATGTTTTAGAAACACTTTTACTTAGACCCGAGGGTCGAATATTTCTGAAAGTTTTTCACCAAAAGCAAAGTGTCCTCATTTTTGTTCCAACGCAAGGTGGTTTTCAAAGTCTCGACAATGTTGTTTGTTCAACTTTTTGTAAAGTCATACTCAAGATCAACTGGTGTTTCCAAACTGTTTTCAAAAGGTGGTTTTCGTTTTTAAAACCCATCATTTCCTTCTTGTGGTCGGAGAAAGTGTGTATGATGTTAGTATTGTCGTTAGGGTGTTAGCCCTCCAAATTGTGATTGAATTGGTGGTGCGAGCGTTGAGTCGTTGCCACGCATTTGTTACGTTAGCCCTATGTGAGAGGTGTGATGTTGATCTTTAATGTTGTCGTTTCATGGCGATTTGCGTGCTATCACACCTGTGCGAGCTGTTAGAGCTTGGGTTTATATGATTGTGTACATATGTGATTGTTTCATGATGTTTTGTGTTTGTGTGCTGGTTATCATTCGGGCCGTTGTAATCGTCGAACGATGCCGTGGTTGTGATTTTAGTATGTGTTGATATGTTATGCCAAATTGGCATCTCTGGTTTGTTGCTTTGTGATGTTACATCCCATTGTATCTAACATTTGTATATTCGGTATGCCGAGCCGAGGTGTTTCAACCGTGGTGTGCCGGGGGCATGCACGTACCAATTTTCCTTCTCGTCAGTAATGCATTTTAAGTGTGGACCCGAGAGACACAGGATCCAGTTTTGTGAGTTGGGTTCCGAGTCTTTCGGGGCACGAACTTGAGTACTGATATCAGGATCGGCTCTAAGAGGCCCATGGGAAATGTTTCCGTCGACTACTTTTGTGTTGTTGCCTTGTTTCCGTTATTGTGAGTTGCGCGGACGATCTTCTTTTATAAGTGATCGAATGTAATACCCGTATTGTTTTTGCACTTCTGCATTTCCTCTTTCTCAGGTCTATCGACTCGCTCGTGTTCGTTGATACTTTCTGAGCTTGTTCTGTATTTCAGTTTCATTGTTCGAATGAGCTGTGATCTTGTTTTGGGTCGATCTGGTTATCACTGTGACTTTTCCGAGTTCGGTTCGATTCTTGTGAACCTTGTTCGGAAGTAACATCTTTTTGTTCTACTAGTTCTTTTATTCGAAGTGGATCGTATTTTGAACTTCTGTATTTTCGACTCTATCGACTCATTTAAGTTCGTTGACATTTTCTGAGCTTGTCCTGCCCCTTGCTTTTGTTGATCGAATGAGTGTGGTATTGTTTCGGAATAACTCGTATGTCGTTGTGACTTTTCAATTGCTATTCCCTTTTCTGTGGATCTTATGTGAATGCACATCTTGTTGCTTTCACCGGATCATATATTTTCTCGAGTCGAGATGTGAACCTTGGAGGTGTTGTTTGAATTTTATTGTTCTTCGTGATTAGAACATGATTGTTCGATTTTTGTTGTCTCGATCGTTGTGGTTCGATCGTTTGATTGTTCGGTTTTTGTTGATCTCGTTTCGTGATTGTTGAACATTCAAACTCCTTCGTAATTCCCTTAAGTTCGGGAAATTAGTCTCGTTTTCGATCTTCCAACCCTTGGGTGGTGGAATTCCGTATTTGTTCAGCGATTGGCTCGCGTTTTGATTGATGTACCGTTGGGTTGGTCAATCGTATTGATTTTCGTTCGTTGTGTTTTGTGATTGTTCGGATAATCGACTTGATTGTATTATCTGTTTGATGACACTTGTCACTTTTTGGTTTTATATGTCTCTACCGGTGGCGTTGTATTGGTCATCGTGGAGCGTGTTTTCACACCGTATATCACTTTGCGTTGCTTGTAACGTTTCGCCGTTGGGCGTAAGTTACACGTTTCTTGTATATCTCGTTGAGTTCTCCTGGTGGGATATTGCATCTCCCTACTTATTTTAAGTTTCGGGACAAAACTTCTTTTAAGGAGGGTAGTATGTAATATCCGCAATTTTGATTTCCAGTAATTTCTTTTTTTTCGGCGGAAGTCAGTTTTGACGACTCGCTCATGACTATATCATCATTCTGAGAATGATTAATTCTGCACTTTTTGTCATCCGAGTTCATTTCGTTGAGCTACGTGTTTATTAACGACTTTTCCGCACTCAAGTTCGATTCTTGTGAATCTCGTTCGAAATTACTGTTTCGAGTTTCCAGTAAGTCCGTTTAACTTTGTTAGACATTTTGTAAACTTAGGTTTGGTTATTCGATCACGTATCGTGATTTTCGGACGTTTTGGGCCGTTTTCGTAATTTCCCAAAGTTTGGGGTAATTACTTCCGTTGTCGAATGTTGAGCCTTTGGGTGGTCGGAATCGTGTGTTCTCTTAGTGCTCGAATTCGTCTTCGCGAGTACTTCGTAAACGTATCTTCGATTCGTATTCAGGTTCGGGTTTCGGAGTCGTTCGGATCGTCGTTGTGGTTCTGTCGTAATTTTTGGTTTGTGTCGGAATCATTTTGCAACTGGAGGTTGCTGGCCGGACCTGCGCGAAACGGCACTGAAAACGGCTCTGCCGAGCGCCGTGTCTTGTGCCGGGTCGGCCAGGACCAGCAAGTCTGCCGAGACACGGCCGCGAACCAACGCAGGGATACGGCCGAGACACACGCGCAGGCGTCTTGCGCCGGGTGTTGCGCCGTGTGGTTCAGGTCGCGCACTGACCCGAAACACGGCGGAAGACACGGCGCTGGTCTGGGCCGTTTGCTGCGCCGTGTCCGGCAGGGATATATATAGGGCAGGACAGTCGGGTTTACACCCATTTTTCCATTCCCTATCTTCCCTTTCCGCGGCTGGAGCTTGGAGGGCACGAGGAGATGTTGTTCCACTGTAAATCCACGAAATTCCTGAGTCCATACCATCGATTAATCATTCCACAACTTGCTCCAATCGATCGAATCAAGGGAAGTTTTCCTAAAATCCTACTTTTGGGTAAATTTGGGGTTTTACTTGATTTTGTCCATTTAATCCGAAATAACGTAGAATAGTGATGGATTGATGATTGTTAAGTGGTATTATATCAAATTCCTTGTTATTCCACGGTTGGATTATATTGATTTGTCGTTTTGGTTGAGTTCTTAGTCGACGCCTTGAAAGTGTCCGACAAAAGGTCTTAGAGGGGGGATTGGGCGTTGTGCGATTATTATTCATCATACGATTGTTGATTTATCATTGATATGACATAGGGACGAAATCCTTGTGAAGAACTCAAGTCGGAACCCTTCCGTTCGTTGTCTTCTTCGTGGTACAAGCTTCCCGGTCGAACCGTGTTCTTCGGGGTATTCGGTAAGAGTTATCAAGGCAAGTATCTTATTATACGACTTGTATCTTGCGACTAGTAATCACATATGAGATTTATGATGATTTTTCTTGCCTTCGTAAATATGTTCCGTTTGAATTGGTTGTGTATTCCGCAATTTGAAGGTTTTGTGATAATAGTGTTATATTGGTATATGTGTTAGGTGCTGTGCCATTTGTACAGGATTGCGACGTACATATGGGATGGTTGTACACTTGGTTGTGCAATGTATTGTGTACCGATCATGTGTTATGTTGATTGATGATAGTTGTTGTGAGTGTTGTGATTGTGTTATGTGCGTGTGATGTACGATTTTGTGGTGATCAACGTGATTGATTAATTGTGCTCATTGTCGTACGTAATGTGAATGTGAATGTGAATATGTGTGTGACCGCTAAGTTCACTCGTGTTGGTTCGACGGGACCTACGAGGATTCGTGGCAGTGGACTACGGGGTTAGAACTTAGTGAGTGCGAGGTCAATCGTCTTTGATGCAGCGAGGCCTACGATAATGCATGGCAGTGGACCATGAGTTTCGGACACAGTACGTCCAACCGGGTGAGCTCGACGGGGCTTACGGTGACACGTGGCAGTGGACTACGGTGTCAGGACTGTGTGTGTGATTGTTGTGATTGATATAGTCTGTGTGGGTTGTTGAGCCTACGGAGACACGTGACAGTGGATCACGGTGTCGGAATTGGTTATGTTTTGTTAATAGTCCGTGTGGGTTGTTGAACCTACGGAGACACGTGACAGTGGATCACAGTGTCGAAATTGATTATGTTTGTTTAATTGTGCGTGTAGTCCGTGCGGGTTGTTGAACCTATGGAGACACGTGACAGTGGATCACGGTGTCATGAACATGTTTATTTTCAAATTAAAGTTTTGAAAGGAAAAGTTTTATGAAAATGAATGTTGGACCGAGTCCTAAGCTTGAGTAAATGTTTTCCGTATTGTGAACTGTTGATTTATGAAACAAGATGTGGGCTAAAGCCCTCAACCCTTCTTTTTAAAGGCATGGTGAACCAGGACTCAGAGTTTTAAAGGTTTTGAAATTCCAAAATTCCCGAGGTGATGAACTTATTTTCGAAATGCTTCATAGCTTAAATTCCTTTACTAAAACCCCCAGGAATAATTTGATACTTGAATATTGTGTTTGATTCTTGATTAATGTTTGCTCGTTACTTTTTGTATGATTTGAGACTTGCACTAGTAAAACAGTGGAGTTTTACTAACCCCCAAGTAATCAGGGGGTGGATGTCTGTTTTGCGTCCAGGTACATGCATGTTCAGGGGAGCAGTCACATGATTGGCATAAGAGGATGACGAGCTGCGATACTAATCAAGAGTCGAGAGTTGTTTAGATTTTTGTTGTGTTGTGAAAGTTGATTTCAGTCTTATGCTGTATTGTACTTCGACCCCTGTGTGGGTAATGTTGTTTTAGTCAGTTTTGTTGATGGAGTTGTGTGACCTCATCGGTCTGTGTATTCATGTGTAAGTGACCTTAACGGTCTGTATTATTATATTGTTTGACCCTGGCCAGGTAGGCATTTGGTTGTTTATGGATGTTTAGCCTGGTAGATCCTTGTGGAAAGGGTCTACGGCGTGTAATATTCCCATACGGTTTTGGGGGTGTTACAAAGGGCACAGGCAGACGGTGTTAGCACAAGCCGAGCAGGAGATTCGGCTGCGGAGGCCGAGCTGAGGCACCGGATCGAGCAGCTTGAGGAGAGGCATCACACACTTCAAGTCAAGGTGGGACTTTTTACTATCTTTTATTTTTTTTCCTTCTTTTCTTTAGAGTCGTGTACTTAATTTTAAGTTTGAGGAAATTAGAGTCGGAATGATTAATTGAATTTGGAAACTGTGATTTAATATATTAAAAATTGTCCTTGGCTTAATTTGTGTGATTGAATCAAGTTCGTGCATTGGGGATTTAAGTGTGGCCTGACATAGGAAATGTGTGTGATTGACTAGTTGATTTTAATTAGGGTAGTTCACTAGTCTTGATTTTGGATTTGGATAAAAGTGTGAGGGATTCATGGCACAAGCCCTTTTTATTCGTGAGTTTTGAGCCATAGAGAAAAAAATATATATACACATATATAAATAATTATACATATACATGCTCACTATTTCTTCTTGTGGGGTCGAACGTGTTGTGTTCATGCTAGAACTTAATCAATTATACATGTCAAGACCATCTTAGTGTTCTCATGCATTAAAGTGATAAAGGCGATTAGCAATAACCCACTTGGATTATATTTTCCCACCTCGACATAATAACCATTAGAAGCCCATTTGGACATAAGCCTTATTCTTTGATCCAGCACATTTTAGTAGCTATTATCTAACTTTTGGTGAAAATTCATCCGTTTGAACCCTTGGTTAAGATTTGGTTGTGAATTAGGTGTATAACAAGTCGAGGGAAGAGCGAGGAATAATCAAAAAGTGGGTGGTGAAGTGAAAAGAAAAGGGAGCTGAAATTAAAACAATAAAGGCCAAAAAAAAAATTAGGGGGGCGGCCGTAAAAATACCCCCCCTCGAATGTTGTTAAATCCACTGACCTCAATTGATCTTTCGTGGCTATGCGATTACATGTGCCTAAAAGGGTGCTCAAGGAAAGGATGGTGATTCATTGTTTGTAGGATTTGTTATGCACTTAATTTCATGATTAGTCTTGGCCAACGTATCCTTTATTTATCCTTTTTATCCTACCCATACCTAAAGCCCCATTACAACCATAAAATCCCTTTTGATTATATGCATGAGTTCATCTAAATAGTGGAGATTTGATTTTTGTGCGAGTATATGGTAATGACACACCATGTTTTGACGTGAGTGATTGCTTAATAATCCCTATATCTACTTGAGCGAGAGTGACCCCTTGTGAGGCTATCAAATCTTCTCTCACTTGATGCCAATGAAGATGTTGAGATTGGTTGAGGTACTTCAATTTTTTTCATACTTGTTCATGATTATTTGTTCTCCCTTGAATATGGCTATCATCTTGGATTTTTCAATACATGCTTCTTGAATTTTTTTTCACTCGAATTATGCTTGAGGACAAGTATTGGTTTAAGTTTGGGGAGATTTGATAGGACTAAAATAGTGTGCTAAAATCATTGTTAATTATAAGGTTTTAATGAATTTTATGTTGGCGCACTTGGTTATTTTCTACCTATTTATATTTTGGATGTAATTTACTTCACTTGGCAATTTGTTATCTAATTTAGGTGTTTGATGGAATTTTTAACCTTAAGGAATAATTTGGGCCATCAAACGGACCAAGCCAAAGGTGATTTGGGCTTTAATGAAGAAACTGCCGCGCGACACTGGGTGGCCCAGTGCCAGTTCGGTGACCCAGTGTCGGCCCTGTTCCGAAAATAATCTTACTTAGGGCCAAAGAAACGACTCCAGACCGCCCCAATCAGTTCCATAAGGCATAAAATCGGCCCCTAGGCTGGGGAAAGGAAACTGAATAGACTTGGAAAGAAGGACTCCAAAAGAATTAAAACTCAAGAAGGATAAGAAGGAAGGAGATTCAATTAAAGAAGGAAACTAATAGATAAGGGACTATTATATAAAGGATGAGGCTGAGATTATTATGGGGGACCATTATTATTATCATCATGTCGGCTGGAGCAGAAAAGAGGGAAGACCGGGCCAAAATTCTCACCGGAGCAAGCCGAGCCGTTTTCGACGGGCTAGGAAGAAGAATACATCGTTTGATTTCCTTTCCGCTTATGTCTATTAGTAATTTGCTATTTTCTAAAGCCAACATGTCCGGCTAATTTTCTATTCTAGTTCTTAGTAAAGTTTGAAACCGTATTTGAATTATTCTTGTTTTAATCCCGTAGCGTATTCTCAACTCGAAATCTCTTGAATTACTTTTGTGTTATTGAATTCACTACTATGCCGTTTAATTTCTTGATTTGGGTTGGCCAACTAGATTAGGGATTTTATGTCTTATGCTAGAAATTGAGTTGTAATCCGTAATTGTTGCAATTTTAGTTTCACAAGTAGCAAACAAATGAATTTTCTCAATTCAGTAACACAAAATCAAGATCCCTTAAGTCAAGCTTATGAACTTAATATGTTGCCTATTTCATTATTTTGGTTTTTAATGCATCTAGCGAGCGAGATTTGAAGAGCTTGTTTTGAATCCACCGCATAGATAGATTTAATTAAAGAGCTTGTTTTAATATAATAAACTTAAGAAATAATTGGGGTCAACAGAGTTTGTTGTTGGCTTCGGAATCGGAGTTCATGAGATTAGAGAAGAGATAAGAGCTGCATTAAAACTTGAATTAATTCGAAACGGTAGATAACGAAACTAAGAACTAGATTATTCTTTAATTGATATTTTCGAATTTTATTTCCTTTGTTTATTTTGATTTAATTTATTTCACCCAAATTATTTTTAGTAAAGATCAGAAGCTAAAGCCCCCTTGTTTTTATTTTATTTTAATTACTAAAAGTATTTAATCCTTAAAAAGCATAATTGATTTACTGTTCTCGGTGGGATCGACCCTTACTTGCCGCTACTACTAGTTAGTAGAAGTAAGCCTAGGAAAAATAAAAATAACTAATTTTGACGCGTCACGACAGCTCGGTCAGGGCGGCAAAGGCTAAGAAAATCCTAATGGCTTCTAGTCTAGCTACAGGGGCAAATGTTTCATCGTAGTCTATGTCTTCTTCCTGTCTGTAGCCTTGTACGACTAGATAGAATTTGTTCCTGATAACAAGTCCATTCTCATCCTTCTTGTTTCTAAATACCCATTTAGTTTCAATTACGGCTTGATGATCAGGTCTGGGTACTAGATACAATATGTTGTTTATTTCGAAACCATTAGGCTCTTCTTCCATAAATGTAATCCAGTGAGAATTGTTTAGAGCTTCTTTGGTAGAAACAGGTTCGAATTGAGCTAAGAATACAGCTAGGGTGCACATATTAAGTCTTCTAAGTTCTGCTTGAGATTTTCATACAGGAAATGGAGATTCTCATATTCAGGTTCTTCTTGTGCGCATAGTATAGTTCCTTGTGTACTCTGTATTCTCATATAGGTAGACACTCCGGCATCAATGTCTCCTATGATTAACTCCTGTGGGTGATCTCTCAACCATCTTCTGTCGGGTTCTAGTTCGGCGTCCCGTATTGTATCTTGTTGTGTTGCTGTAGTTTCGGTTTCACCTTGTACAGCATCAGCTTCAACTACCTCTGTTCTTACAGCTGCGAGGTTGATTTCTAAGTCAACGACATGTTCTGTTGGAGGTGGAGGGTCATTAATGGAGAGTTGTTGGATATTCTGAGTAAGATCTTCTACTCCTGTAGGGTCATGGTGAGGTTCGTCCAACACTACATGTACAAATTCCTCGACTGTCAGCTTTCATTTGTTAAAGATTCTGGAAGCTTTTTTGACAGAGGAATATCCTACAAATTTCCCTTCATCTGACTTTTCGTCGAATGTTCTAAGTTGGTCTTTCCCGTTGTTTAAAACATAACACCTGCATTCGAATATGTGAAAGTACGAAACTAATGGAGTTTTGTTGTTCGGGAAGCTGAGTATTCGTGCTGTATCCCATTGTTCGAACAGTATTGCTCTATAAAGCGGTTAGTGAATTCAGTACCTCTATCAGAACGAATGGACACGATACTCAACCCTTTCTCATTCTGAAGCTTTCTCGGGTGCTCGGGCATCTTTGATGTGGTTTCCTTCTTCTTGCTCAGGAAGATTGTCCAAGCATACCTGGAATAATCATCAACAATAACGAGACAATATTTCTTACCTCCCAAACTTACCGGGTCTACAGGACCGTAGAGATCCATGTGTAGCATTTCTAGAACTCTGTGAGTGGACAGGTATGATTTGCTTTTCAGGGTGGTCTTGATTTGTTTGCCTTTCTGATAGGGTCCGCAGACGCTGTCTTTTTTGGAATGACACACCGGGCAAACCTCTAACAATTCCCTATCTAGCGAGCTTGTTGATCTTCTTGAAGTTGACGTGAGACATCCTCTTGTGCCATAGCCAGCTTAGGCCTGTAGTGCCTTTGGCAAGAAAACAAGGAATTGCGGATCTCGTAGGCATCCAGTCAGCAATATACATATTACCTGATAATTATTATGCATGTAAAATTCAGGATTATTATTATTAATCCAGTACGAATGCTGTCTTGGAGGTGGAGCCATTTTCTTCAGCCTTACAGCTTACCTCCTGGGTCTCCAGTTGTATTCCCAAATCTGTTGCTGATATTGTGCGGCAACCTGCTTTCTCGATGGATAACGAGGCTCCTGTATCCAGTATCTAGGTGCGCTGTACTGTTGGAAGTACTCCTGTGCGGGCCTTTGATATTTGGGTACAACCTTCTTTATGAACGGCTGTTGGCGCTTTTGATATGCTCGGGGAGCATGATGTAGGTTAGGCCTTACAGGTCTGGGTGGCTGAGGTTTTCGCTGTCGATGATATGAACAGGGTAGCGGAATCGCAGCCTTTGCTGTACGCGGTGCAACAGGTACCTTTGTAGGATTTGTGGTCTCCTGAGCTACAAGAATGGGTTCCACACCCCTGACGAACACTGTACTAGTTTTCCCTTTATTGGAGAATGAGTTGTATCCTAAGCCACTTTTATCATGAGCATGTTGCCCGGTGCTTAGAATTTCTTCCATCCTTTTAGATGATTTCTCGAAAGATGTCAAGATGGTCTCTAGTTCTCCTTCTCATTTCTCGAGAATTTTTACTTTGGCTTCGAGCAGAACAAAATCATTTGTCTTGCTCTTACTATGAGACTTGGTCTCATTTAGATGGTGAGCAAGTTGATGATTGCTCTCCATGAGTTTTTCCACTGTGATCTTGCTTTTTTCACAATCGATAGACATAATTTTGTAATTATTTCTTAGCAAGTCATTTTCATCTTTCAGCACTAAGTAAGAAATTTCGAGCTGTATGTTTTCTCGTTTTAATGTCTCATGGGCCTTTTGAATGTTTTTAAATTCATTCATCATATTTTCGAAAGTATGAGATATATTAATAGGAATATTGGATGTTGAGCTTACCTCATCATCGCTATCTTCATCGTCTTTGATATCTTTAGCCATAAAGCACATGTATGCTTTATCTTCGAACTCATCATCGAACGAGTCACTGTCAGTGACTGCCTGAAGACATTCCTCAGTCTTGGTTGGTGCGGGTGAGGCTTCTGATTCGCTGATCAGGGCCTTGAGCTTGTTCTTCCAAGCACGTCTCCTTTCGTCTTTTGCTTGTTGCTCGACTTCCGGTAACTTTTGGACTTTAGGATGTGGACACTTATTTGCATAATGTCCTAGTTTCCTGCAGTTGTAGCATAGATTAGAATCACCAGATGGAGAAGATTCAGAACTTACCTTGTGAAAAGGCTTGGGCCTGTATGCAGTCTTTCCAGACTGTTTGATGAATTTCTTGGATTTGTGCATGAGCAGGGTCATTTCTTCTTGTGACAGGATATATCGTCCTTTGTCGGTATTCTTGTAAATGATTTAGATGTCTTTGGGCATCTTTGTGTCTCCTGTTAGATACAGCGGCTAGTGCTGTAGTCTTAGCAGGTGACTCTTCGGCCTTCTCTCTCCTGTCAATATCATACTCAAAAGCTTTGAGGTCAGAGAAGAGGTCAAAAGTAGAAATGTCATTGAGATTACATGACACACGCATAGCTGTGGTTTTTATGTCCCATTGGGTAGGGAGTGATCTAAATATTTTCAGATTTTTCTCCTTTTGGGTATACACTTTACCCAATGCTTCAAGTTCACCGACAATTCTAGTGAATCTGAGGTCAAGTTCCTCAAGAGTTTCAGTTGATTTCATTTCAAATGATTCAAATTGCTGAGTGAGTTTTGAAAAATTGTTTTCTTTTGAGCGCTCAGTTCCCTCACAAATCATCTTGAGTTTATCCCAGATTTCATTAGCTGTCTTACTGTTCTTTACCTTTGAGAATGTGCCTTTGTCGAGAGTGATAAATAGCGCCTTCTTAGCTACATTGTCGAGGTTGGCGCGCTTCCAATCATCAATTGTCCACTGCTCGTGCTCTTTCTCGAGCATCTCGGCATGAGCTTGGCCTTCAATCCTTGGAGCAGGATTTACCTTCATGATCTTTATGGAGCCTTCCTGGATGACATAAATCATCTCCTCGTGCATGGCGGCAAGATGAGCCTCCATCCTAATTCTCCAATCATCAATCTCGTTAATAGAAAACATAGGTACCTTATTTATCAGTGAGGTATCTATGAGTAAGAATAGGAAAGAGAATATTTGTTTCAAAAGAACGTGTGATTTTAGGATCTGATTCGGTTAAAAATACGACTGATTCCTTTTAGAATCAACCGCTCCGATACCACTTGTTGGCCACTAAGTATACAGAAGACAGCTTGGAAAAGTGTTAGTACAACAAGCTGCACGATTTTCAAATAAGAGTGCGTAGCGGAAGTTTGTTTAAGTGAGTTGCTGTAAATACAGCAAATAGGTTTTCTCCTGGTAGCTTGGTGCGTACAGGGTATGCAATGTATACTTATAAATAATCACAGTAATGAAAACAATAGAGGCAGAAGGTAAATAACACAGTATTTAAAGTGGTTCGAGGTAAACCCCTCTATGTCCACTGGTCTTCCACACTGGAGTAAAAAAGTTTATTATAATCACTGCGTACACAACTACATGACTATAATCAAACATATTCTTGTATCGTTCACACAGATTGATACAAATATTGTCGCTGTCAACCGTTCATACAGATTGGTTGATGGCGTCTCTTTACTTGCTTCTTCTCACACAGATTGAAGCTTCGTCCTATTCGTCCCACACAGGTCATAATAGCTTTCCCTTAGTCCACACAGAACTAGGTTTAATCTAAGGTAAAATGGTAAAGTAACATGTTTAGAACAGCAGCTTGAACACGATGATCTTTAACTAATGATGTGCTGTTTTTATTGACTGAGTATATTTCTTCTCTTCACATATAGATTGATACTTGAAGAAATATACTTGCTCCTTTAAGCTTTGATTTGACGATAATGAATATTCAGTCATTCGATCTGAACTGAGATTCTTCAGTATATGATCAGTGATGTGCAATGTCTCATTGCATGGACTATTTATAACATTGGAATAGATCCGTTATAAATATGTCCGTTTGCTGGTTGGTGAGGAAAAGGTCCGTTCTGATTGGTTGATTGAATTTCAAGATACACGATCCGAATTTTGATCCTTGTCTGAAGGTCCTTGTCGGTTGGTATTTAAATAATTTATCCAGTCATTATTTAAATACTTTTTTCAAACAATGTTCTGACTTTAGCGTATAAAGTAGATTCCATCACATCGGTCTTCAGTCATGTTGGATAAGTGTTTATTATCCTAACACTTTCAGTCTGTATGCCGTGTCCAGCATAATACGTCTTATTGCTGTTGGCTGTAGACTTCAACGCTGTAGGTGTAATACCCGGATTTTCAGTATAAATTTTTTGCGTTATTTTATCTGAGGTATATTGTATAGCTTGGTGTCTATACAGTATGGATAAAATAAATTGAGAACCGGGACAGTTATACTTGGGTAATTGACATTTTTGATTGACAGTTATATTGAGAATATTTTCGGATCCAGTATATGTATTCAGTATGCCGTATGTTTGTATTATGTATGTCGAGACGTCGGACAGGAACAGTTAGATTTTGGCCAAGTATAGAAGGCCATTATGTACTCTAAGATTAAGGACTTACGTATGCTAAATTCTATGTTTTACGTACGTTATGTATAAGGCATTACGTACGTAACAAGAGGAATCAGACAGAATCCACAGGTGGGCCCTGTGTCAACAGCTTTCGGCAGCGGATGTCGACAGGTGAGTCAACGGATGGATTTACGTATGCTATACAGGGTGTATTATGTATGTAATACGGATATTGTAGAACCGTTGTGTTTGTTGATCGGTTATTGATTGTTATTTGTGATCATCGAGTTACGGCTTGTATTGTGGATATGAGTTCGTATTTGTTGAGTTGGATTATTTGGTTTTATGTATATGATCGAGGTTTCGTTGAACCGTTGAGTTTGTTGGTTGGGTATGTCGGTTATTGATTTATATCGAATGTATGTTAATCGTTTATTGCAATATGTTGTGATGTTTTGATCGTGGATTATGATCGTCGTGTTGTGGTTAAGGCAGAAGAGTTCGTAGATTAATTTTGGTCGGGGCTGAGAAGCTCGTAGACTAAGGCAATTGATTTTGGTAATGGCATCGTGGTATCGGTATCGAGGCAAGTTATACTTGTTCAGTTATAATATTTAATAAATGATTTCGCTTTCATTTCATTTGTAATTCATATAGCAATGATATTATAAATATAAATTGTCGGGATGATGGTTTGTATATTGTGCTTTGGTTTGGGTTAAATCATAATGTATATGGTTTAAACGTGTTGGTGAATACGGAGATGTGGGTTGTATTTGGCCAGTGATATGGAATATCGGATATCGAGGATAGTTATCGTGTCAATATTGATGTCGGGATGGTGGTTTGTTGGTATAAATGTACTATACCAATTTCGAGATTATTCATATAACTGTGTATTCGTTCAGGAATGTTGGTTCGTGGAAAGGATATTGTCTTCGGCTTTGAGGTAATTTAATTATTGTTCAGTTATGAAGATAATTATTATGTTGAGTTGTTGTATATGTTGTACGATGATGTTTCGCATATTGGGATTCGTATTAATTATTTCATTGAGGGATGATGATCCCAGGGCCGATTGTATTGAGATCGTTGATTGTGTTGATCATTTGTCGGGGATGATGATCCGAGGATTGTTGTCTTGGATATCAATTAGTCGTGTCGATTTTTATTTGTCAGTTTGTCTTTGTTCACTTTAGTGAGTCTTTTGATCCTTATTGGATATGTGATTCTTTGAGTTTCGTTGTCATGTTGCATCGTGACATATCTGGAATCATATCTGCATTCCGATTGGTCATTGTGTAGGATTTTTAGCTGGGCACACTATGGTTATGTGTTGATATTTCCACATTGAACCGTACACACGAGACGTAGTTCGTGAGGCTAATTAGGTACATTGTCCCACATATATTCTGGATTCCGTATACGGGGTGGACATGTGCACTGACACATTTCCGGACCGGGCGTACTGTGATGTCCATCTTTGAGCCATATTGTTTGGTCATTCATAGTCCATGTATGATTAGATATGTTCGACGGTTTGCGACTGGTTGTTCATACGCCCGAGGGGTATGTTTGACAGTCAGAGTTATTTCTTTGAGATCCATTATTGTTGATCATTTGGAGTTTACCTTGTTGATGGTATTCTCGGTTATTGTTGGTCCTTTGTTGATCGTCTGGAGTTTACCTTGTTGAGGGTATTCTTGGTTATTGTTGATCTTTGTTGATCGTGTTTGGAGTTTACCTTGTTGAGGGTATTCTCGGTTATAGTTGATCTTTATTGATTGTGTTTGGAGTTTACCTTGTTGAGGGTATTCTCGGTTATCGTTGACCCTTTGTTGATCGTATTGGAGTTATCATGTCGATGATATTCTCAGTTGATGTATTGGTTGATCATTGTTATTGATCGTATAAGCATTCGGACTGTACATCGATGTTCGGGATTTGTTATCATTATCATGTGGTAGTTGATCTACAGATATGTTGTGTATTGTTGGTTTATCCAGGTTGAGATTTGATTGTGTAATCCGACGGACAGGATTTGGCGTAGATTGGATTATTCCGCACTTATGAGTTATGATGATGTTTTGAGGATTATTGGTATTTTTGGAATACAGTATAATTGTTTTTGAGTTCATTTTGTCATTTGAGAATGCGAAATGTGAATTATGGTAAGGATCTATTTGGTATGGATTGCCATGGATTGGTAAGGTTATGACGGTAAGTTTACATTGGTAGTATTCTTACAGTATTATTACATTGGTATGTAATTATTCATGATGATGTGATCGTTATCATTATTGAGTATTGTGACTGACCCGTCATGGGATTTATTTTTAGGTACTCGGAGATCGAGCTATTAGCGGTCGTGAAGGGGTGAGCTTCCCGGGTGATACTGGCTGTGGCATATTTTTGAGTATCGAGTATTCTTTTCTGATTGTTTTATTCCGCTGCAAATGTGTATTTTGAACTGAGTTTTATCCTCTGCGTGTGTATATTTCAAAATGGCTTTTCGGTATTTTTACCAACTCGTGTGCATTTCAAATGGCCTTTTGGCACTTTGCGAACTTGGGTTATTTTGTTAAACCTTTTCCTAAACTATTTTGTCGGAGGGTTTAAGGGGTGGCTTAACGTACATTTTAAACTGTCGAGATTTGGCATTTCGCCTTGTATTTCAAATGGTATTTTATGACGGTATTTGAGAACTATGCTTTTGAAAATATTTGAGTATTTAAAATATTACCGTCATCGGCCTTTTGGCGTTTTAAATGTTTTTGAAATGGTTTTTTAGCCTGGTGGGTTCCGGCACGGGACCCACGGCGCTATAATATCCCGGATGGTTTTGGAGGTGTTACAGTAGGCTATCTCCCATGCTGCATGGAAGGATGCTATACGAAGATTCAAGACAGCTTCCATACTTTGCGGTATATCGAGTCATTCACTGTATGATGACTAGAGTTTCAAACAGCTTGCTGTATGTTGGCTAGATAACTTGCTGTATGTTGGCACTTATGAAAACAAGGTACAGAATAGTTTATCCCAACAGGGAGGGACTTCAAACATTAGAGGATTCTAATGCCTAGTTGGGATCCTCTACAGGTAGGAGCCTGTTGAGGAGATGGATCCCTTATAGGGTGGGGTGCCCTGTTGGGAGAGGGGATATACATAGGGGTAGGGGCCCTGTGAGGAGAAGTGGCTGTCGGATCCGTAGGGGCAGCCGATTCACCGAATTTCTCCAGCTTGCAAAACACCTGGTTATCCGTCATAACCGCAGCTGGATCAGGATCTCCTGTAGGAGCAACCAATGTTTCTTCTATAGGAACGTCTTCCGATGGGTGGACTACTGCAAGGGCAGATGCAGTAGGCGGTGTTGGGTTTTACGTGTATCTAATACAATAAATATGCGCAAAACACAGCGAAATAAATTAACAAAAACCCAGACGAGGATCTACATGCAGTAATTTAATTGATTTATTAAGAGTTCGTCGAATTACCTTAATTCTAAGAACAGATCTGAAGCAGGACCAGAAGCTGATGAAATCCTCTTCCTCTTTCGGTGATCCACGCACGAACAACTGGTACAAGTCGAATTGCTAGATCCTTACGATAATGTTGATAAACAGTACAACAAATAATTCTTTGCTAGAAGGATTTGTACTGTTGATCAAAATCAACCAAGGAAAGAAGACGAAGATGGCCGAAACGGACTTCCCGAACTGAAAACAGCCGAACAGTAGAGGGAAGGGGGCCGATTTTTGGTCTCACACAATTAGGGTTGTGTAATTTTTCTTAAGACAACTCTTTGTCCAAGACCCTTTATTTATACTAAGTAAACCCTAGAGTCAAACTCTAGTATTTGCTTAGTTGCCCCTCAACTTTTTAAATAATATAATATATATAATATCTCATATTATATATTACTTATTATTTAATCTTCTTATAAATATAATATCTAATATTATATTTATCTTTTCTAATTTATATAATTAAATAATATAATATATAATATCCTATATTATATATTACTTATTATTTAATAAATATAATATTCAATATTATATCTATTAACTATTCTTGCTTTTCTTTAGTTGTTGTATGTGTGACCCAAAAGGCTTATATTATGTTGGCAATTATTTAATACCTTATTAAATAATAAATCATAGCGGGATCTAGCAAGGCATTATGACTACCCAAATATTATAATTTTATAGTCCATTAAACCATTTAACGTGTCAAATCCCTTTGTCGTGCGATATCATATTTGAACTAAGTTATGGAAATTGTCGTACTTATTATGTTCAAATGCTTTCTCGTTCTTAAGTAGACTGATTGAATCAAATGACTCTTCATTTGAGCATGGCCATGTATTTCCTTTAGTCCTACTCATCGACGACCCCAACAGATATCTCTCTCACTAACGAGAGGGACAAATCCCCATCTTGATTATTCATTGCCCTCTACATGACTCCCACTAATCCCGATTGCTAACCTTTATGATCACCATATTTTAGATGACGTAGGATTACATCAAGTCATAGCAGTTATCATGTTGGACTCTTTGATAATCTCAGGTTCAAGGATTTATTGACATACTGTTATATTAAGATTCACTTATGACATTTCCATGCAGTGATCTCAATGTGAGTCTATCCAGTATTGGTTCTCCAACCAATACTCATAAGATTGATCCGTACCATACGCATAATCATCTGATGATTATCAATAAAACTTATACTAGTATATTAATCTCTTGAGTCTATACTCAACGCGATTGGACCATGGACATTTGAATAATCTTATTATTTGTGAATAACTATTATTCGATTATTATAATATTAAAATATCCACATATTATAATAATCAATGAGAAATAAATGATATCAAATAACTTTATTTAAATATGATAATTACAAATCTAGGCACATCGAATATCCTAGGGCACTATTCCCAATAATCTCCCACTTGCTACTTTGCATATTGTAATATCTCCTCGTCTGACGATCTCTATGACTAGGTGATATTTTTTGAGTATATGTTTGGAATTATGATGGGACCTAGGCTCTTTAGCTTGTGCAACAGCACCATTATTGTCATAATAAAGGCTTATGGGACCCTGGATGGTCGGGACCACTCCTAGTTCGGTAACTAACTTCTTGACCCATACGGCTTCCTTAGTTGCATCCGATGCTGCCAGGTACTCAGCTGTTTCAGAATCAGCAACCGTGCATTGCTTGGAACTCTTCCAACTCACAGCACCTCCGTTCAATACAAACACATAACCAATTTTCGATTTAAAATCATCTCTGTCGGTTTCGAAACTTGCATCGGCATAACCATTTAGATCCAGCTCGTTTCCCACCCCTCCATAAATTATGAAAGCATCCTTAGTTCTTCTTAAGTACTTTAGGATGGTTTTCACTGTTGTCCAGTGACTTTCACTTGGATTTGATTGGTATCGACTTGTCATGATAAGGGCAAACGATACATCTGGTTGAGTACAAATCATGAGATACATGATCGATCCAATGGCTGAAGCATATGGAATCTTGCTCATGCGGGCTCGCTCATCAGGAGTCGAAGGACTCTGAGTCATACTGAGATGAATGCCACGTGACATTGGCAAGAGTCCTCAATTGGAGTCTTGCATATTGAACCTCTTCAATATTTTGTTAATGTAGGTATATTGACTCAGACCAATCATTCTCTTTCATATATCTCTATAGATTTTTATCCCAATAATGTAAGCAACTTCTCCTAAGTCCTTCATTGAGAAACAACTTCTCAACCAAGTCTTGAGTGTCTGCAATGTGGGTATGTCATTTCAAATGAGTACTATCATCTACATATAAGACTAAGAAAACAACTGTGCTCCCACTAACCTTATTGTGCACACATCTTCATTTGGATAAACCAAAACTCTTTGACAGTTTCATCGAAACGAAGATTCCATATCCGAGAAGCCTGCTTCAACCGATAAATGGATCTTTGAAGCTTGCAAACCTTTTTAGAATTTTCTGGATAAACAAAACCCTCAGGTTGTGTCATGTACACATCCTCGAGTAAGTTTCCATTAAGGAATACTGTTTTGACATCCATTTGCCATATTTCAAAATCATAGTATGCGACAATGGCAAATAAAATTCTAATTGATTTAAGCATGACTATTGGCGAAAAAAGTCTCATCATAGTCAACACCATGAATATGTCTATAACCTTTTGCCACTAGTCTAGCTTTATAGGCTTGCAGAATGTCGTCCATGTTGTTCTTATTTTTGAAGACCCATTTGCACCCAATGGTTTTAACACCCTCAGGTGGATCTATCAAGTTCCAAACTTGATTGTCATATATGGACGACATCTCTGACTTCATGGCTTCTAGCCATTCCTCAGACTCAGGTCCTGACGCAGCTTCTGTATAGGTACTAGGATCATCATCCATGAGCAATGCGTCATCTTCCTCTATTACAAGATACCCATATCTCTCAGGTTCATGTCGCATCCTATCAGATTTGCGAGGGACTTATGTACTTTGAACTGACTCTTCAACTGATTGTTGAGCCCATTCAGTTTCCATCAGTGAAGCGATGTATTCTTGTGGTTCTACAGTTTCCTCGAGAATTACTCTTCTCCCACGGTCTCTTTTGAAAATAAATTCCCTTTTTAAGAATACAACATTTCGAGTAACAAATACTTTGTTCCCCGCGGGCTTATAAAAGTAGGTTTCCTTAGGATATCCCATAAATAAACATCTTTCATATCTGGCTGCCAGTTTTTCAAACACTTGGTGCTTTACGAATGCTTGACAACCACAGATCTTTAGAAAAGACAAGTCTGGTATCTAACCAGTCTATTTCTCAAATGGTGTCTTTTCAACTGCTTTAGATGGAACACGGTTAAGGGTGAATGCTGCTGTTTCTAAGGCGTGACGCCAAAATGACAATGGAAGCTCCATTCGACTCATCATGGATCGAATCATATCTAATAAGGTTCGATTCCTCCTCTCGGACACTCCATTATGCTGAGGTGTTCCGGGAGGAGTAAGTTGTGAAACAATTCCACAACTCCTAAGATGATCATCGAATTGTTGGCTCAAATATTCACCACATGATCTGATCAAAGGACTTTAATTGTATTGCCAAGTTGATTATGTACTTCACTCTGGAATATTTTGAACATTTAAAAAGATTCATGTTTATACTTCATAAGATAAACAGATCCATAATGGCTAAAATCATCGGTAAATGTAATGAAGTATTGGCATCCGTCTCTGGCATGAGTTCTAAGAGGTCCGCATACATCAGTATGTACTAGGCCTAATAGATCACTAGCCCTTTCTCCATGACCGGTGAAAGGATTTTTCGTCATCTTGCCTAATAAACAAGATTCGCATATCCCATATGATTCATATATGCCGTATCGAATGGCCCCACTGGAACTGCAAGAACTGAAGGTTCAGTTGCAGAAATTGCTAGAGGTTGGATTTATCCGACCGAGCGTATCTCCTTGGGTAGCACTAGTGTTATTAAAGAAGAAAGATGGCACACTAAGATTGTGCATCGATTACCGAGAACTTAACAACATTACTGTTAAGAACAAGTATCCACTTCCCAGGATCGACGAGCTATTCGACCAACTAAAAGGAGCAACAGTTTACTCAAAGTTCAATCTTCAACAGGGACATTACCAATTGAGGATCAAAGAGAATGACATACCGAAGACTGCCTTTCAAACTAGGTATAGTCATTATGAATTCATGGTAATGCCTTTTGGATTGACCAACGCGCCGACTGCATTTATGGATTTAATGCACCGCGTATTCCAACCATATTTGGATCAATTAACAGTGCTATTTATTGACAACATACTCATATATTCGAAGTCGGATCAGGATCAAGAAACTCACCTAAGATTGGTGCTAGAAACGCTAAGGAGTCATAAGTTGTATACCAAATTCAGTAAGTGTGAATTCTGGTTAAGAGAAGTAGCATTTTTGGGACACGTAATATCTGGATATGGATTCACATTAGATCCATCAATGGTGGAGACTATTTTGGACTGGAAGAGGCCAGAAACAGTCGCGGAGATACGGAGCTTTCTTGGACTTGCGGGTTACTACCGCAAATTCATTAAATATTTTTCCAAAGTCACAAGACCACTCACAAGACTGACGCGGAAGCACGTCAAATTTGAGTGGAACGATAAGTGTGAGTTGAGCTTCCAAGAACTCAAGAGAAAACTCACCACCGCCCCTGTACTAACGCTTCCCAAAAGAAGTGAAGGATTTGTGGTATACAGCGATGCATCAGAGGAAGGATTAAGAGCTGTGCTGATGCAAAAGGGCAAGGTTGTGGCTTATGCATCACAAAAGCTAAAAACCTACGAGATAAATTATCTGACTCATGACCTTGAACTAGCAACAATAGTGTTTGCTTTGAAGAAATGGAGACACTACCTGTATGGAGCTACATTCACCATCTTTACCGACCACAAGAGTCTCAAATATTTGTTCTCTCAGAAGGAGTTGAATCTAAGACAGAGACGGTGGATAGAACTTCTTGAGGATTATAACCTCACGATTCAGCATCATCCGGGCAAGGCCAATGTCGTAGCACACCTTAAGTAGAAAAGCGAGTGTGGCTAGACTCATGATAAGAGAATGGAATGCCCTCAGAGAAATAATCCAATTGAAACCAAGGCAGGCTAAGACACATGTTTTATGCGCTAATTTGTCAATGAAGCCGGACTTACTTAAGGAAATCCAAGAAGCACATACACAAGATGGGAAATTGTGTAAACTTAAGGAAAGGGTCGCACAAGGTGAGAAATCTGAGTTTAGCATGTCGGAAGATGGAACACTAAAATTCAAACACCATATATGTGTTCCTAATAACGACGAACTCAAGAAGAAAATTTTAGCAGAGGCTCACTGCTCTCGGTATACAATTCATCCAGGTGGTAATAAGATGTATAAGGATCTAAAGAAACACTACTAGTGAGTGAATATGAAGAACCAGGTAGCAAAATTCGTATCAAGGTGTTTAACTTGTCAAAGAGTGAAGGTTGAACACCAAAGACCATCAGGGTTGCTACCGCCGCTCGAGATTCCCGAATGGAATTGGGAACTAATCACGATGGACTTCTTGATAGATCTACCAACAACCAGTGAAGGATATAACACAATCTGGGTAGTCGTGGATAGACTTACAAAGTCAACTCACTTTTTACCCGTCAGAAGGAATGATAGTCTACATAAGCTAGCAAGGACATATATCCGAGAAATCGTTAGATTATATGGAGTACCTGTAGAAAATGTGTCAGACCGTGACCCCAGATTTGTCTCCAGATTCTAGAAGAGCCTTCATTAAGAACATGGGATGGCATTGGGTTTCAGCACTGCAGCACACCCTCAGACGGACGGACAATCCGAGAGAATGATACAAGTTCTTGAGGATTTGTTACGGGCATGTGCACTGGATTTTCAAAAGAGTTGGAGTCACCACCTACCCTTAGCTGAGTTTGCTTACAACAATAGCTATCAGGCATCTATCGGGATGGCTCCATATGAAGCATTATACGGAAGAAAGTGTCGATCACCAATACATTAGGAGATTGACGACCGATGGACACCAAAGGGTAAACATAACCAAACCCGATAACGAGAGTTTATCTAGTAGAATATGGCATGGATAAGGTTCGAATCATTCGGGATCGAATTCGCACTGCTCAGAGCAGACAGAAGAGTTATGCAGACCGGAGAAGTAAGGATTTGGAATTCGACACCAGAGACAAAGTATTCCTTCGTTTATCACCACGTAAGGGATTGATCAACCCGAAAAAAGGAGGGAAGCTTAGCCCCAGATATGTCGGACCTTTCACAATCCTAGAATGAATTGGGAAATTAGCATATCGTCTCGAGCTACCAACCGATCTTTCCGGAATGCACAACGTATTTCATGTCTCAATATTGAAGAAATATCATCCAGATCCTGAACATGTCATCACGCATGACATTCCACCAATCAAGGAAGATTTAACTTATGACGAGAAGCTGACTAGGATCGTGGATCAACATGTACGCGAACTAAGAGATAAGAAGATACCGTTGGTCAAAGTCATCGGGACAAATCACAATAGAGTGGAAGACGCTATGTGGGAAGCTGAGAAAGAAATGAAGAAATCATATCCTGAGTTGTTCGAGAAGGAATTTGGGGACCAAATTCTTCTAAGGAGGGGAGGATGTAGAACCCCCTAAATTCGATAGCTTACTAAATGTATGGTTTATTATATCATGATGTATTTTAATAATATTTGTTTTAATATAATATAATCTACATCAAGTTTTATTTTATTTTACTTAATTGTTTCGTAAATGATAAATTAATTGAAATTTAAAGTAGGATACTGGTTCATCTAATGGGCCATGTGTACCAACCTTTACTTATATAAACTGACTAATGGACTCAAACCCAACTTAATAAAATTCCTAAGTCTTGAATTTATAGTTGAAAGCCCAACTCAACTAAGTAATCCATTTACAACTAACTAAATACCCAACTATTTATATTAACATTCTTCACACTCATATATATATATATATATATATATATATAATATAGATATATGCATGGGACGGCCAAAGTGGGTAGGGGAGATGACATCTAGAGTCTTCATGCCCCCCTCATGCAAGAGATCATCTTATAACTTGTGTATCACACCTACAAAGGCTTCTATTTCCCATGCCTTGACCACCATGTTTAAACTTAAAAATACACCACTATCACCTCATGTCACATGCAATGGAAAACAAAATCTGAAAATTAGAGAGAGAGAGAGAGAGAGAGAGAGAGAGAGAGAGAGAGAGAGAGAGAGAGAGAGATAGAGAGGGAGAGAGAGTAGGCCGAAGCCAAGAAGAAAGAAGAAGAGAAGAAGAAGTAAGGCTCAAACTCAAGAAGGTAAGTTCATCATTTTATATATTAACATGTAAATACATACAAAAATATATATCCTATATTAACTAACTTAAACCATGTCCTATCATGAACTCTCATGGTGTCTATGTTGGCCAAAAATGGGAGAGATCAAAGGAGGATTGATTCTGTAACACCCCCAAGTTATTCAGGGTATATTACAGCGCCGTGAGCCCCGCCGTGGGACCCACAAGGCTAAACATACACGGAACTATAAACTTGACCGACAAGGTCTACATACAATAGAAAGAAAGACGATACAAATGGTATTCAAAACCATAACCCATGAAACCATATACATCACTACACAAATCAATACCTCGGCAACACAGGCCGGGACATCAAGGAAACTGAAATACAATACTCGAGTATTTAACAATCCATTCCAGTACAACAACACTGAATGGAGGAATCCAAGAAAACAACCGGAGACAAGACACAGTATCACACTTGCCCATCATCTTCATGCCGACCCGATACCCACCTGTCCGCTCTCCTGGAACCTGAAATACATGAAACGTATTTCCCCCATAAAGGGGTTAGCCGTCGAATAGCTAGTGCAAGTATAACAATATGAAACATAATACTCCTCGACAATAAAGTAAATGTAATCCGTCAATTCATCAACATCCGTCAATTCATCAATTTAAGACTAGTATTCCGGAATAACTAAAATCTCAAGACGTATGTGAATGCCGTAGAAACGGTTCGTTCATATCATACGCCGTTACATGTAGGAATGCCGTCAAAACGGTTCGTTCATTACATGCCAACATTATTTCATATGAATGCCGTAGAAACGGTTCGTTCATATCAACCATGGAATTGCACCAGAGGCTACGAAACCCTCAGAGGACCATAGGCCCGTCCCGGAGTGGCTAGAAATAATCATACCATCAATATTTCATACTTTCAAAGTCGAGAACGTACAATCATAAATGTATACTTGCCTTAATAAATGTTACCGAAGATCCCGAAGAACACGGTTCGACCGGGAAGCTTGAACCACGAAGAAGACAACGAACGGAAGGGTTCTGACTTGAGTTCTTCACAAGGATTTCGTCCCTAAGTCATATCAATGATAAATCAACAATCGTACGATGAATAATAATCGTACAACGCACAAAAACCCCCCTCTTAGACCTTTTGTCGGACACCTTCAAGGCGTCGACTAATAACTCAACCGAAATGACGAATCACTGCACTCCAACCGTGGAATAACGATGGAAATGATAGAATACACCTAAATCATCATCAATCCATCACTAATCTAAATTACTACGGATTAAAAGGATGAAGTCAAACAAAAATCCCCAATTTCCAAAACAAAATTCGAAGTGTTCTTGAATAATCTTTCAATAATCCGATGAATACTCAAACATGTCCATAATCATGCGTATATCACTTCATACCCCATGATTTTAACACCCAAAACATCATTACCCAATACAAAATCGAAATCCAAGATGTTGAAGAAATTACCTCTTGAAGATCCAAGCACTATGATTCGAAGAATACTCCATAGATCGATGATCCGAGCTTCACAATCGAAAAGAGATGAAGAGAAATCACACACTCAAGTGATAGGTGAAGAAACTTCTTCCTCTCAAGCCTCCTCTCTCGTGCCCAAGTGAAGAAATGGGGAAAAATGAGGTGATCCGCTCAAGAAAACGCAGATATAGGGTAAACTGTCATGTGTGCCGCGGCTCAGTATAGGTGTGCCGCGGCCTGAGCTCAAATTTGCTCCCGAGCTCGGCGGTGTGCCGCGGCTCAGCCAGTGTGCCGCCGCACCGGTACAAAGTGTTTTGGCGAATCTGGAAAATGAGAGTGACTTAGCTATTTCGACCATAACTCCATCGTCTGGACTCCGATTGACTCACCGTTTGAACCATTGGAAAGCTAACTCGATGCTTTATAATATTGCCGAGATTCAGAATTTTTGGAGTTTCCAAGAATTTATGGTGATTTAACAAAGTCGAACTCATACGTGGAAAAGTCGCTAAAGAACACGGAATTCAACAGAACGATACCGAAACGAACTCGGATGACAAAAAGTGTAGAATTAATCATTCTCAGGATGACGAAACGGTCCCAAGCAAGTCGTCAAAATAGACTTCCGCCAAAAATAGAAAATTTCCGGGAACAAAATTACGGGTATTACATTCTACCCTCCTTAAAAGAAGTTTCGTCCAAACTTAAAGCAGTAGGGAGAAGAAATATTTCGCCAGAAAAGCTCAACGAGATGCACAAGAATCAAACTTACGCCCAAACGGCGAATCATCAATATAGAACACAACAATACATTACCCGAAGGTAAACCAAACCAATGCCGAAAAGATACGAATTCACAATGCCCGAAGGCTCCAACGGAAATACCGATACATCACAATGGCACGAAAGCCGAATGCCCCAAAGTCAGAATCATCACAACACATATCTCAAAGAAGCAAACCTGACTGTCGGGCATACCCCTCGGCGTATGAACAACCAGTCGCAAATCGTCGGACATATCCAATACAACATGGACTACGAACGATCAATCAATAAAGCTCAATAGGGACATCACAGTACGCCCGATCCGGAAATGTGTCCGTGCACATGTCCACCCCATATACGGAATCCAGAATATACGTGTGACAATGTACCTAATTAGCCTCAAGAACTACGTCTCGTGTGCACGGTCCAATGCGGAAATATCCACGCATGACCATCGAGTGCCTGGCTATAAATCCTACACATAACCAATCGGCACGCAGACATGATTCCAGATATGCCACGATACAACATGACAACGAAACTCAAGGGATAAAACATCCAATACGGATCATACGACTCACCAAGTGAACGATGACACACGAATAATGAAAGATCGACACGACCAACGATATTCAAAACAACCATCCTGGGATCAGAATTCCCTAAGGACCGATTAACACGAGCAACGATCACAACACAACAGTTCGGGAAATCTTCAACTCTCAACGATCACAAAATTACCGAGTTCACAAGAATAATAGTGTGCTGCCTTGAGTCGGCTAACACGGCAATAATAATTCAACGGATGGGAACTATCCTCGACAGTCCCAATTCAATGCTTCGATTACCGTAGAATGGCCAATCGATAACAACGATACAACGGATGAGAATATCTTTGACAACGGATGGGAATTATCTTCGATAATCCCAATTCAATACCTCGATTACCTTAGAACGGTCAATCGATAATCAATGATACGATAGAATAGATGTCCCGGTGTCTTAAACCGACCACCGAAACGGAGATGACAAAAGGATATATCAAACGTCCCCAATCGGTTAACGCAACATCATAGCAACGGTTCCAATTCGACAACAAAGATTCGACGATGTCTCAGAACGACATTAATCGCGAACAAAAATAATCGATACATCGATACCGCGAACCGGCTATCGACAACAACTTTACCAACAAGTATCGTAATGCCTTGAATCGGCCATTTACAAACAACAGTAACATTTGGCATAATTTGCCGACGGGCGTCGTGTCAACCAATCCCTTGATATCAATACAATCATAAAGAGGCCAAGTCCCGAAATGATACACACATTCGTACGCCTACACAATAACATTAGTCTCATTGATTAGTACGAGTATAAAACTTGCCTCGATATCAATACAACGAACTGTTACCAATTCAGTTGATTTCGTCTTACGAATTTCCCTCAGTTTCGACCGAGTTAATCTACGAACCCTTCAACCTTAACCGCAACACAACAGTCATAATCTATGATCAAACATCATATCTTATTGTAAAACGAAGGATTGATAATCAACCGGTTCGATGACGACCAATATCAATACCACCAAACCACAACTCAATCGTTTCACCATATCTCGACCAATCACGATGCAATCGCCCAACTCAGACCCTCACGAATCCATGTCCACAATACGAGCCGAAATCCGATGATCATATCAGCAACCAATTCGGACCAATAATAATGGTCTAAATATTATCGGTTCCAAACTCAATTCTTAAATACGAATTGACAAGGTTCCCTTCTTGTAAATCCGTAGTTAAAATTTTCCGATGATCATCGTTAATTCTAACCATCCAATTAGTTCAACATTATAGATAATCATATTTTAAGGTTATCAAACAATCCAATCATTCGATTTGAATATTTGCTCCGTACGTATGGGCTTCCAAATTCAGAGATGAATAATAGTCTCATCAAGCTCATAATCACATTCGTATTTCCTATACGATTATTATTTCCAGCACATAGTTTAGCTCTAGATATGAATATTCCATATTCATTTTCAAAACATCAACACTTCTTAAAAATTTTGATCACCTCGTATAATTCAAGAGTTCTTCAGGAACATGAAATATCCGAAATCACGTTCAGAACAACATATCCGAGGTATATATCTCCGTGTTACCATTTTCTTCAGCATGTCATTCATACAACCTCAAGAATCGCAACAAAACCATTATCATCATATGAAGAAGATCTCAATAATCATATCAACATCCGAAATCTCTTATTACAATTCCAATAAATCTCGTATAACATTATCACATGATACCATAACTGTAACACCCCAGATCCTCCTGGAAATATTACACGCTGCAAACCCTTCTCACAAGGATTTACCAGGTTAAGCACAATTTTCCACGTCATTTCAAAAATGCCAAAAAGACCGATGACGGTAATATTTTTCAAATACTAAAAAAAATCATTTTCCAAATACCGTCAAAACTATCAAGGCTAAAATGCCAAAAACTCAATTTAGGAAATCGGTTTTACAAAATAAAATTCAGTTGGCAAAATATCAAAAGCCATTTTAAAATACTCACGCAGCGGATAAAAGTACAGTCCAATTTATGCATTTACATTGAAATAAGACGAACATCAAAATACACGATTCCCAACATACTCCCTCCCAAGTAGTAATCCTAAAAAAAAACGAACCACTATCAAAGGGATACGAGGATTACCTTGTATAGACGAACCACGAAAAAAGAATAATTGAACTCCATTCCAAGAATCATCAAATCATCATAGTCATCATATGGCCTCAAGAACATCAAGAACTCTATGATTCCTTAATCATAATCAACATATTCAAACCATATCATTATCTCCCTTCAACATAAACCTCATGGAATATGGATAACACAAGAAATCACTTCAAGAATCAACAATAGTTCTATAACCAAGCTCTAATTCCATGATTCCAAGCTCACAATCATGTTAGAAGTGTTTAGAACACTCTTAGAAGTGAAGAGGGACGCGTTTTGGAGAGAATATCTCAAAGGATCGTGAGAGAAATGAAAGGCAACACTTCAATATATAAACTGCACTCTCATTACGTACGTAAGTGTCCTTTCTTAACGTACGTAACAACTTTAACGTACGTAATCCAAAATCCATAACGTACGTAACCAACTCACTGTCTCATTCCGTGCAGTCCATTACGTATGTAACCCATACCATATAACGTACGTAATATACCAGTTGACTTGCTACAGTACAATGGTCGTGTTACGTACGTAGCACGTCCTGTATAACGTACGTAACACGTACGTTGACTCACCTGTCAACATCCTCCACCGAAAGTTGTCGAAACAGGGTCCCACCTGCCGACCAGGACTCGATCCTGTCCGATGCCTTCGTTACGTACGTAATACCTTAGCCTTAACGTACGTAACCATGCCAATCTTACGTACGTAATCTCACCTTATTAACGCACGTAATAATTCCATACTTAGCCAATTTCAACAATTCCTGTCCAAAGTCACGACATACCAAATACGAGCATACGGCAAAATCAATACATATACTCAATTCAATAACATTATCAAACGTTCACAACGTCCTCGAAACTTGCAATCACTCGTACAAACAACATTTCAACGGAAAATCCAAAATCACCAAGATAATCAAGAATTATCGAATAATCCGAACAACATACTTACAGGTCAGTGAAGTCGAAGATCTCCCGTGATACTAGCATGCGACTCCTAAACAAAGTCTCAACATAATACCGATACACACCATTATCGCAATTAGTAACTTAACAGAATCTCAAGGAAGAGTTCACGTCGTGACCACGTACGTTTCTTCCTACTTTCGAACATTCGAAGGGCACACACGTGCATAAGCATAATCAAATCGCACATTCTCGAAGTGACCAATTCCCAAGAATACCAAGTTATAAGCGAAGCGATTAAGAAAAATACAAGAAGAGTGAGAGGACTTACAAGTACCGGTCGCCTTTGTGATGATGGCGAGTAGTGATAATCTGTGGGCAAATGACGACTCAATCGACCCGAAAGACCGGCTGACTAGGTATCCATAAACCTAAGCTCTGATACCATATTCTGTAACACCCCCAAGTTATTCAGGGTATATTACAGCGCCGTGAGCCCCGCCGTGGGACCCACAAGGCTAAACATACGCGGAACTATAAACTTGACCGACAAGGTCTACATACAATAGAAAGAAAGACGATACAAATGGTATTCAAAACCATAACCCATGAAACCATATACATCACTACACAAATCAATACCTCGGCAACACAGGCCGGGACATCAAGGAAACTGAAATACAATACTCAAGTATTTAACAATCCATTCCAGTACAACAACACTGAATGGAGGAATCCAAGAAAACAACCGGAGACAAGACACAGTATCACACTTGCCCATCATCTTCATGCCGACCCGATACCCACCTGTCCGCTCTCCTGGAACCTGAAATACATGAAACGTATTTCCCCCATAAAGGGGTTAGCCGTCGATTAGATAGTGCATGTATAACATTATGAAACATATTACTCCTCGACAATAAAGTAAATGTTTTGCGTCAATTATTCAATATCAGTCAATTCTTAAATTTATGACTAGTATTAGGAATAACTAAAATCTCAAGACGTATGTGAATGCCGTAGAAACGGTTCGTTCATATCATACGCCGTTACATGTAGGAATGCCGTCAAAATGGTTCGTTCATTACATGCCAACATTATTTCATATGAATGCCGTAGAAACGGTTCGTTCATATCAACCATGGAATCGCACCAGAGGCTACGAAACCCTCATAGGACCATAGGCCCGTCCCGGAGTGGCTAGAAATAATCATACCATCAATATTTCATACTTTCAAAGTCGAGAACGTACAATCATAAATGTATACTTGCCTTAATAAACGTTACCGAAGATCCCGAAGAACACGGTTCGACCGGGAAGCTTGAACCACGAAGAAGACAACGAACGGAAGGGTTCCGACTTGAGTTCTTCACAAGGATTTCGTCCCTAAGTCATATCAATGATAAATCAACAATCGTACGATGAATAATAATCGTACAACGCACAAAACCCCCCTCTTAGACCTTTTGTCGGACACCTTCAAGGCGTCGACTAATAACTCAACCGAAACGACGAATCACTACACTCCAACCGTGGAATAACGATGTAAATGATAGAATACACCTAAATCATCATCAATCCATCACTAATCTAAATTACTACGGATTAAAAGGATGAAGTCAAACAAAAATCCCCAATTTCCAAAACAAAATTCGAAGTGTTCTTGAATAATCTTTCAATAATCCGATGAATACTCAAACATGTCCATAATCATGCGTATATCACTTCATACCCCATGATTTTAACACCCAAAACATCATTACCCAATACAAAATCGAAATCCAAGATCTTGAAAAAATTACCTCTTGAAGATCCAAGCACTATGATTCGAAGAATACTCGATAGATCGATGATCCGAGCTTCACAATCGAAAAGAGATGAAGAGAAATCACACACTCAAGTGATAGGTGAAGAAACTTCTTCCTCTCAAGCCTCCTCTCTTGTGCCCAAGTGAAGAAATGGGGAAAAATGAGGTGATCCGCTCAAGAAAACGCAGATATAGGGTAAACTGTCATGTGTGCCGCGGCTCAGTATAGGTGTGCCGCAGCACATGCTCAAAATTTGCTCCCAGGGCTCGGCAGTGTGCCGCGGCTCAGTCCAGGTGTGCCGCGGCACCGGGTACAGACGGTTTTGGCCGAATCTGGAAAATGAGAGTGACTTAGCTATTTCGACCATAACTCCCTCGTCTGGACTCCGATTGACTCACCGTTTGAACCATTGGAAAGCTAACTCGATGCTTTATAATATTGCCAAGATTCAGAATTTTTGGAGTTTCCAAGAATTTATGGTGATTTAACAAAGTCGAACTCATACGTGGAAAAGTCGCTAAAGAACACGGAATTCAACAGAACGATACCGAAACGAACTCGGATGACAAAAAGTGTAGAATTAATCATTCTCAGGATGACGAAACGGTCCCAAGAAAGTCGTCAAAATAGACTTCCGCCAAAAATAGAAAATTTCCGGGGAACAAAATTACGGGTATTACAGATTCGACTAGCCTAATACCTAATTTCCTACACAACTCCAAAAACTAAGGTGGGTGAAATTGCTTTATTTCTTTTCTCTTATTAAAAATTATTACAAGTTAAATATATATGGTACATGCAAGTATTATAACTTTAGTTAGCTATACATGATTAAAAATGATAATTCATTACCATGCATGTAATGATCTTTGTAATTGTTGAATTGTAGTTTGTCATATTTTAATTATATGTGCAAATTAATTCATTGGTTGAATATGGAAAATCTGACCTTTGGTTATTAAAACTCCGACTATGGTAAGAGAATAATTAGTCACCGGAAGATTTGATAATTCGAACCTAAATTCGAAGGATAACTAAATTAATTTAATTAAGATAAATTTGGAGGTAAAATTGTTAAAATCCATAATTCTGGTCTTATATCCTGAAAGTAAGTCTTAATATATCAAAACTAAGTTCTCTATAAAATTTTACCTAAATCTGAATTTATTAAAATAGAAAATCATGGCAAAATATAAATTTCAAGAATTCGGGGCCAAAACTGTAATTTACAGAAACTTACTGTTTCGAAAATAAAATTTCCAGAAAAATTGAGCTCGATAGACTCATAATAACATAAAGAGCTTATCCCGAGAATTTGAGGTCAATCCGACAAGAAATGAAAAGATATGTCAAGAATACTAAAATACCGATTAAGGCAAAATGAAGGGGTGAAATTATAATTTCTAAGAGAATAAAAATTAAAACTGAACGTAATATAAAATTACAAGTCATAAGGTTCAAATCGCAATCGTATTCATAATTTTCGGAGTTCAAATGAATCCAAACAAATTAATCAAAATTATAAGATAAAACCAAATAAAAATAATAATAATAATAATAATAATAATAGTACTTTAATTTCGGAAGGGCAGAATTGTAATTATGGAAGAAAAAACCTCCATGCAACTTATGATCTCAAAACCTTATATTATAACGGACTTTTCGCAATAAAGTTTGTAATTTCCGGACGTATAATCAATTCGTACGGAATTATCCAAATTCATACAATTATAGTAATAATAATGATAGTACTTAAAAGACAGAAGGGCAGATTGTAATTTCCGAAAGGTAAAACTTTTGTGAAACTTTTTACCTTCAATTCTCACATCATAACGGACTTTTCGCAATAAAGTACAAAATTTTTGGACGTATAAATATTTCGTACCTAACTATTCGAGTTTATGAGTTTATTATAAGATTATGCTAAGACTCACATAATAGCAATCTAATCATCAACCAGTTGAACTAATTCCCCTAGTTTACCCAAGTCTATTTATTATCAAATAATCATATTGATATCTTATAATATGCATAATCGTCGTTAATCACGACAATAATTGTTATTCAATAGAAATCGGGAGTAAGTGCTGTGCGGAGTTAAGTGCTATGACCTTCGGGCGGAAGCCACCTCTTGAGTCCGTACGAGTACCTCTAGAGTCCCTTTTTCTATTTATATGCATGTGGTGCGGTTAGTCTAAGTCATGAATCGAGCAGCGTGGCTGCGGTTCTAGGCAAAGCTACCGTCGTATCCTATTCCCTTGAAGCCAAAGGACGGTGTGATCCTAAGGTGACTGGGTCGTAGAATTCAGGTATAGTCGCGATTATGATATGATCCTGGCATAGACCCAAGCTAAGGACATATCGAGCCCAGATAAGAGATAAGGCAGCACGTCACCAAGCGTGAAAGCAATAAAGCTCAAAGGCCAATGTTATAGCAACGGTCCGAAAAACGCCCAAGGCTACGGTTATCAAACCAAAGGTCATGGCGATAGTCAAAGGCCAAACACTTATAACGGTCTAAGATGTTATAAGGAGGCTAAGGGATTAGTCATGTAGACGACCTCCCGAAGCTAAATACTCATTGGGCGCTCGACGCCGTACATTCTTAATACTCAACAGCAATCTACGGAGATTGACTGTACATTCATGTCATAATTCATAATATTCTTCTTGAAAACTTGCACCAATTTTGAAACAATACTATTTTTCAAAAGTTGGAGATACAAATTATGTTTATTAAATAATAAACTCATTAAATATCAAACCCCAGCTCGTTGAGAATCCTTTATTCTCACCCCACTTTTATTTTTCTAAAACCCCACTAGATGAAGAAGACGAAGAGGAAGAAGTGGCAAATGCTAGTATGGAGTGAAGACTTATCTTGGACACTACCAAGACATAGGACTCATGATGCTGCGTTTAGTATTTCTTTATTTCCCTGTGTCAAAACTGTATTGTGATTTCCGCTGTACTCTTTTGTACTTGATGTAATAATACCGTTGTACTCTTGGATATTTCTTTTCTATGGAATAACCAGTCTTAGTTCACCGGGCTAAGATCTGGCATATGTATGCTTTACTGGAATGTATTATCACAAACATTATTTATTACGTTAACTGTTGCGTTCTCGTCCAACCCCGGTGTGGGGGCGTGACAGCACACATGTGAATATTGAGGTTGCGCAGGTGTCCCCGCAACAACATATATCTTAAGATAGCCTCTTACACGAATACAGGTGAGCCTGATTTACAACGTGCATCATAATTTTAAACATGAATAGAATATCATATATACAATCCAATTAAAGCAATTAAAGTGATAATGAAAGTTCCCACCTGAATAAATGATGATGTCTGACTTGAATATGAAGATGCTCGACTCACAGTCCTAAGCCCACAAATCCTTGTTATTATCTACATGTAATAATAATAATAATTATAAACCTTACAATTTATTATTTATATAATAAATGAAAAGATACAATTATCACTATGTAATAACTAAAAATAAATTACAATTGCTTATTAATATTAATCGAAGAGTTAACATTATTAATGACTTGTGGTGTAATAAAGGGATGGAATTGAAGATATAAAAGTTTTCTGGGGGTCAATTTGTAGGAATCAAAAGCTGACTGTGGCCAAAATGAAATACTATGGAAAGTTGAGGGCTCAAATGAATTTAACCTAATAACTAAAGGGTATATAAACCCTTCCTACCCGATCGTCTGCAACATCCCCATTCCTTCTCCTTCCCCTTCAACTCTCCCTCTATCCTCTCTCTTTCTGAATTCATTCTCTCGGCCGAAAAACGAGACTTGCAGAAACACACACACAACATATAAAACTCACACACTCTCGGTCAGAGACACCCGCAAACGAGCACGTCACACACATTCAAGTGAGTCCGAATCGAACTGTTCATGGTCACGATGGCATTGCTGCGGCGACGAGACGGAAGTTTCGGCTTCGGGTACTCCAACGAGCGGCATGTAGGCGGTTGAACCACTTCCCGGTTCGAGTTAGGTTTACAAATTTGGGTCTGAATCAAGCGGCACGATGGCGGTTCGTTGAACTAGATTCAAACTGGTTCGAGTATGGCCGAAAGGTTTCGGGTTCGACTCGGGCTGATGAATAGGGTGTCTGATTACGGAGATGTTTTCAATCTAGAAATCGGTGTTAGTTTGTTGATTTGTGTATACTGGAATTGTAGATGTTGTATGAATTGTCGGTGTCTACTATGTTTGAATTTGCTGAAAATAAAAGATGAATTAGGATTTTACCTTGCTGGATGAGTCGATAAGTTGCGGAAATTTTGTTGAAGTCCTTGCAGTAGAACTAGTCAAACAACATAAAAAGAAACAAGAGGTATTGTGCTTGCAGGAGAAGTGGATGAGAATTGCAGAATTGATGGGGTTGGGGAATGATCGGCTGAGGAAAAGGGCTGTATTCTGTGTTGTAGTATTTTGTACTGTATGGTGTGTATCTATACTGTATTAGAATTAGGGTTAAGGTAATTTTTCTGGGCTTAATAGTTGATTTGGGTCAGCATCATATATCTGGGCCATGGTAATAATGATAATAATAATGATAATAATAATAATAATAATGATAAAATAATAATAGTGACGGTAGTAATAATATTAATAATATCGATATTAATAATAATATCGAGAGTAATATAAATGATGATATCGAAATGATAAAGATAAAAATATTAATACCGTAAATATTAATATCGTTCCTATTATAAATATTATTATTATTAATAATATTACCTCTAATAATTATAATATTAATAACAATGACTATTATTACATGTTTCTGAAATTAACTTGAGAAATTGACTCGGGCTAGGACTTGTGATACGTCGAAATAAATGTTCATGACCCTCTAAATGAAATTAATTAAAATGAAATGCATTATAATATTATTATAAATAATAATATTGCATTATGAAAATGGCGGGTACTACAGTGTAAAACACTCATCTAAGTTTATTCCCTATAGAGCAATTGAGTGTTGAAAGCTTTCCTAGTGGTGAGGTTAAGTCTATGACTTCTAATGATTCCTAAAGACCTCGAGGAGGTTGGGTATGGCAAGAGACACGGTAAAGAATCACCTATATAAGTGAGAAGTGGGGGACGCTTCATGAAATACACTTATGAATCCAAAGAGGCGTCCAAGGCCCGCAAAGGACACAAAACGTGAGAACGGATGCGGTTGAGGTGTTCAAGTGTTAGCACTATTGTCTCGGTGCATGCCATGGGGGAATAGTTCGAAGCATCACGCTATTAATCCGCTTGTGTACCCGATAGTGTTGACTATGGAAGGTTCAAAGCCACGAACTACCTATCCTTATATTTTAACGCCTCTTGAGAATTGAGCTAAGTGTCTGCATACATTTACATACGACTTTCTCACTCATGTGGGGGATTGTTGGAAATTGGTTTTAAATACCAATCTTGAAATTATTATTTAAATATTTATTATCTAAATGAAATAATTATTGGATGTTAATCTACGTATCGAGTAGATGAACATGGTTTACTTGAAGTCTCAAAACCGATTTCCGGTGACTGAGATATTGTATGTCAAAATTTGGATGTTGTGTAGGGAAATAATACTTGGGAAGTATTTATTGTCCCACATTGGAAAATGAGAGAGGTATTCTCATGTATAAGAATAGCAATGGTCATGGAGCTATTAACTTGTGGGCTTGCTAGTGGGCTTGGTGAAAGCCATGACCTCGCGTGCGCACACACACGCACGCGCTGCCGCCACCCGCCCGCCTCGCCTCGGCCTCGACCGCGTGCCGTGGGCCTTGGGCCTTGGGCCGTGGACTTGGATCTTGGCAATTGGTGCGTTGGGTGGTGTTTGGGTCCGACTATATTCTTTTTGGACAAAATACTTTTGGGCATCAGTTTTTGAAACAGAAGTAAAGACTGAAGTTGTCTTGGCCTAAACCGAAACGGATGCTATCAGTTACGAAACTGAAGCAGATCAATTTTGAAATCTGAAACAGCAGAATTTAAAACAGAAACGACCAAACATGAATGTAATGGAATTCTATAACATCAGAATTCAAATGTTTGATTCGTGTAACGTCCAAAACAGTTTATTGGCAGATTAATGAGAATAAATCTGCATTAATCCCTCCATGGTTCAGAGCAGCCTATAAATAGGCATAGGCATTTGAGCATTTCAGATATGATTTTCGGACATCTGAATCACTACAATTTCTCCACATAAAAATATTAATGTATTTATATAGCTCAAGTTCTCAATCCTCGTCCAGTTCGTCGGAGCTCCCCGGTTTGCGGGGTTGCTACTGTGGAGACGTGAAGTCGTTTACATTTAGGGACGAGCCGCCAATCCGTGAACACTACTGGGGCATTTCTCATCTTGCGGGCAGAAGGCATCTTCGTGCGACTTCTACAATAATCTGGTTTCGTTTCTAGTTTTTCTTGTTTCGATTATTTCCTTGTATTTTTAATTTGCTTCTTGTTAGTTCGGATTCTATTTCCATTTCCTTGTATTTTTGAACGAGTTTGTTCACCGGATTCTTCTGAAATTTCTTTTTTTTTTGTTCGACTTCTGTAATTTTTGGTTTTTCGAGTTGTACTTTTGTTTTTCCAGTTGTAATTTAGTTTCGCCCGGCAAGTTTCTACGAACAAGTTTCCAACACATATCAAGGCTGTTAAATTCTGGACAGACCTTGGAAACGATCAATTCCTCAGGTCCTGAATTTTTGTGAGACTTAATTCACTCAAAATGTGAACTTTTTCAATTGGTCTTGCCCCAAACTCATTCTTCAATGATTTTATACAAATAAATGAAAAGAGCACCTCAAAGTTGTCAATCTCGGGATAGCCTGTGAAAATTGCACTTTTCAGCCTAGCTAAGACCATTACAAGGCTTAGCTCTCTTCTAAGAAAACGTACCCCATTCAAATGCCAAACTATTGGCACTAATCTTGACTTAATGCAACTTCCATAGAATTAGTTACGAATTAATGAAGTTCTAGACAAAACAACACTCATCACATCAGTCCATTTTGGACTAGTAAAAAAATATTGCGTTTTTCACCATGGATATGGTCTGATTCAGGATTAGCGACCTTGTAACGAAAGAAAGTAGACACAATTTCGGAACTTTGGGCACTGGCCTTGCCCTAATTCGATTTTCTTAGAATTAACTACGATTTTATGAAAACCCGGACACATTAGGGTTTATAGGGTTGATGTTATTGATGCATAATCGAACCCACAAGGAAGAAAAGATTAGGGTTTCATCTAATTACCTCTAGAGTCGATCTCAGCCCTTCCAAACCCCTAGTCCGATCTTCCTTTTCCATCCCTTATTTCTCGATATTCTCTCTCTCTTAATCTCCCTCTCTCTCGGCCACAAACACACCACTCACAAAACACGCAACTAGGGTTTGAGGTGGTTTCTCGTTGGTGTGCGCCGCAAGGAGAGAACGAGAGTTTATAAAGGGAGGGGGTCGGTTCCCTTCATGAGTTTCTCTCGCAATGGTTCACCATCCGGATATCGACTACGTGCATCCGCAACAGCATTTGCTTTACCCGGGTGGTAAAGTATCTCACAATCGTAATCCTTGGCTACGTCAAGCCACATCCTCTGACGCATATTGAGGTTTTGCTGGTCCATCAAGTATTTGAGGCTTTTATGGTCAGTGTTTATCGTACACTTGACGCCATACAAGTAATGCCTCCATATCATGAGGGCAAACACCACTACTCCCAACTCTAGGTCATGAGTCGTGTAGTTCGCCTCATGAGGCTTCAACTGTCTCGAAGCGTAAGCTATGACCTTACCGCGCTGCATGAGAACGGCGCCCAAATCCTGGTGAGAAGCATCACAATACACTATTAGATCCTCCGTACCCTCGAGCAAAGTCAACACAGGAGCCTCGCATAAATGTCTGTGCAACTCCTCAAAAGCCCTTTGCTATGCCTCACCCCAACTAAAAGCCGCAAATTTCTTCATCAATCGGGTCATAGGTAAAGCAATCTTGGATAAGTCCTGAATAAATCTCCGGTGGTACCCTGCTAACCTAAGAAAACTCCATACTTCAGTGGGAGTCTTCGGCACTTCCCACCGCATCACTGCAGTAATCTTGGCCGGATCGACCATAATACCATTCTGGTTCACGACATGTCCTAGGAATTGGACCTCCCGTAACCAGAACTCCCACTTGGAGAACTTAGCATAAAGTTTCTCTCACCTCAAAACTTCCAAAACTTCTCGCAAATGCATCTCGTGCTCTTCATTTGACTTCGAATACACAAGAATATCATCGATGAAAACAATTACCGACCGATCCAGCATCGGCCTGCACACCCTGTTCATAAGGTCCATGAATGTTGCTGGTGCATTGGTGAGCCCGAAAGGCATCACCACAAACTCATAATGGTCATAACATGTACGAAATTCCGTCTTCTCCGTATCCTCATTCCTCACCCACATGTGATGATACCCCGATCTAAAATCAATCTTAGAGAACCACGAGACTCCTTGTAGCTGGTTGAACAAGTCATCGATTGTTGGCAGAGGATAAATATTCTTCACCGTAAGCTTATTCAACTCGCGGTAGTCTATATGCATCCACTGGGACCCGTCCTTCTTTTTCACAAATAGAATCGGGGCTCCCCACGGTGAACAACTCGGCTTGATGAACTCCTTCTCGAGAAGTTCTTGCAACTGAGTGCACAACTCTTTCATTTCCGGTGGAGCCAGGCGATAAGGTGCCTTGGCCACCGGAGCATCACCCGAAATCAAGTCAATGCGGAACTCCACCTGTCGCTTGGGAGGTATCCCTGGTAGATCATCAGGAAATACATCAACAAACTCCCGTATAACTGGCACATCCTCCACAGTCTTCTTCTCTTCATCACCGCGCATATCTATAACATACGCTAAATACCCCTGGCCACTGTGCTGTAAGTACCTCCGCGCTCTCACGGATGAACATATCGCTGAGGCCCGCTTGGGCGAGTCTCCCAGAACCAGCAGTTCTCTCCCGCTTGGGGTTCGAACTCGTACTTGTTTGCGATGACAAACAATCTCAGCATCAAAAGCATCCAGCCAATCCATGCCCACAATCACGCACAACTCACATATAGCAATCGGAATCAAATCTATAGGAAACCTCACCCCAGAGATTTCGAAAGTGCATCCCCGATACACGTCCGTAACTGTCAAGGTCCTGACATCAGCAACATCAACCACAAGTGGATAACCTAACCGACCTGCAACTCGGCCCAAACACTCGCTAAAAGTGTGAGATATGAATGAATGAGTAGCCCCACTATCAAACATCACTACAGCAAGCACCGAGTTAACTAAGAATGTACCTGATCATACCATTTAAAGAAAATAATTACATACTCCCTGTTTATCTAACTCAGTGCATCCTGATACCGAAAGTCAACACGACCAGTCAACCGGTCAAGAGAATAATGCAGATGTTGGGGTTACGAATGTTCTTCAACAATTGGAAAATCAGATGACTGTCCTGGCCCAAGTCGTTCAACTAAATAATCCTAATCCGACAGTAGATGTTTTACTCCAGAATGTGGTCCGTATGCATCCTATGTAGTTCCGTTGTGCTACTGACCCAACGGGATGGGAAAGTTAGCTATTCGAATTGGAGAAAGTATTTGAAGTGGTTGACTGTCCAGAAATGAGGAAGGTACCGATTGCTTAGTACTTCCTTACTAAGGAAGCCGCGACTTGGTGGAATGCCAATAAGCCACAAGATCATGCTGCTACATGGGACGAATTTAAGGATCTACTAGAGGCTGATTTTTGTCCTTGGCCAGTGCAAGAAAGCATAGTCCGAGCCTTTTTCGAAGCTAAGTACAAAACATCCCAGTCTCACAAGTGATAGTGGAATACAACCAACAACTGATTCATGTGAAGAATCAGGTGCGTGATGAGCGTGAGAAGATCCGCCACTTCGACATGGGGATGAATATGGATTTACAGCGTTATATGGCCGGACTTGCTTGCACTACTCTAAAAGAATATCAAGACAGGGTTTTGGCGTATGACATGCTGTGTTCCCACAACGACACCACAGACGAGCCGAAGAAGCAAAAGACCACCGGTAATTTTTCTAGTTCTAAGGGCGGCAACTTTCAGAGACCTCAGTCGGCTAACCATTCTGTCGGGCAGTCGTCACATTCTTTTAAAGGGAAGAAGAGTTTTTGTTCTGCTTCGAGCACCTCAACTCGCCCAGTGACCTGTTTTAATTATGGTAATCCATGCCCCATCAATCGAGAGTGCAACTTCCCACCTGTGAAGTGTCACACTTGTGGTCAGATGAGACACAGGGCAGTTTGTTGCCCCGAACAAGATCAGACCTTGGATAATTGGGCTTCTGACCCAGCACTTAGATATCAGGGTATGAACCAACAACAATCAGTTAGCCAGTCAGAGCAGGGTTACGGTAGAGGCCAGGGATGGAGTCAGACCGTTAGAGATGGAGATTCTAGCATCGGTTCTGCACACCCACGAGTTTATGAGATGCGTCGATAAGATGAACCCGATGCAGCGGTGGCCTCAGGTACCATTCATATTCTATCTCATCCAGTTCGAGTACTTTTTGACTATGGTGCTACACATTCTTTCATCTCCTTGGATTGTGTACACCGTTTGAATATAAATTGTATGACTGCTTGCGATCCTTTCATTGTGAATCTGCCTAGCGGTGATAGAATCATGGGGAATCAGCAGATTAGAGATTTTTTGGTGAGCATAGCAGGTATTGATTGGTTATCGAATTTGATTATGGTCGATATTGAGAGCAAGGTTTTGATCTTCGGTGAGGACTGGCTTGAGAGTCACCAAGCGATTATGAATTACCGCACTAAGGTTATCTCTATGATGACTAAAGAGGGTTCCAAGTACTCGTTCATGGGACATAAATCGGGTCAACCAAAGTTGCTTATCAGTGCTATGAAGACCGTAAAACTCTTGAATAAAGGTTGCATGGGCTATTGGTGTTATGCTTTGAAATAAGAAGGGAATAGAGTCGATTTCTCTTCGATTCCAATTGCTAATGAGTATCTGGACGTCTTTCCACACGATCTTCTGGGTTTACCGCCAGATCGAGAGATAGAATTTTCTGTTTATTTAGAGCCCGACGCGGCTCCGATTTCTAAGGTACATTCCATTTATTTAGAGCCCGATGCGGCTCCGATTTCTAAGGCACCTTATCGTATGGCACCTTCAGAAATGTAAGAATTAAAGAATCGGTTGGGAGAACTTTTAGAGAAATGGTACATTCGACCGAGCATTTCGCCTTGGGGCGCACCTATTCTGTTTGTGAGAAAGAAGGATGGTTCACTACGTTTATGCATCGATTATCATGAGCTAAACAAAGTAATCATCAAGAACAAGTATCCGCTACCCCGTATAGATGATTTATTTGATCAGTTGCAGGGAGCCGCAGTATTCTCAAAAATTAATTTGAGGTCAGGATACTACCAGCTCCGAGTGAAAGAGTCCGACGTTCCGAAAACTGCTTTTAGGATGAGGTACGGAAATTATGAGTTTGTGGTCATGCCTTTTGGACTGACAAATGCACCGGCAGTATTCATGCAGCTGATGAACAAGATATTCATTTAGTACATTGACAAGTGTGTGGTTGTCTTTATTGACGATATATTGATTTATTCTCGAGATGAAGATGAGCATGCCCAACACTTGCATTTGATACTATACGTTTTAAGAGCCAAGCGCCTTTATGCGAAATTCTCACAATGTGAGTTTTGGTTGAAGGAAGTTATGGTTTTCGGCCATGTGGTTTTGGCCGAAGGGGTTCGTGTATACCCGCAGAAGATTCAGGCAGTGCTAGATTGGACACCTCTTAATAATGTCAAGGAAGTTCGTAGCTTTTTGGGTCTTCTGGGTATTACCGTCGGTTTGTTGAGGGATTCTCAAAACTCGCTCGGCCACTTATGCAATTACTTCAGAAGACAAAAAAGTTTGCTTGGACTGCTGAAAGACAGCAGAGCTTCGATGAGCTGAAGAAATGTTTGACCTAAGTGCCGATTTTAGCTTTAACACAGGGTAGTGAAGGATTTGCAGTTTATAGTGACGCTTCAGGATAAAGGCTTGGATGTGTGCTTATGCAGCACGATAAAACGATAGCCTTTGCATCAAGGCAGTTGAATCCGTATGATATGAACTATCCTACTCATGATTTAGAATTGGCCGCAATTGTTTTCGCAATTAAGATTTGGCGGCATTATTTGTATGGCTCTTCATGTCGGACCTATACCGATCACAAGAGTTTGAAGTACATCTTCAGTCAAAAAGAGTTGAATATGAGGCAGCAACGTTGGTTGGAATTGATCAAGGATTGTGATTTGGAAATTCTTTACCATCCGGGGAAGGCCAATGTCATCGCGGACGCTTTGAGCCATAAATCGACATCACTTCAGATGTTCGAGGTTCTTACACCACAAATAAAGATTCATTAGGATTTGATCGAGCAAGATATAGAAGTTTGGCTTCAAATAGTGCAGTGGCAGTTGTATACCCTCGAAATTACGTCGTCTTTGGTTGACGACATCAAATGGAAACAGTGGAGTGACCCAATGATTTCCCAACTGAAGGAAGATATAATTAAGGGAAAAGCCCCTGGTTTTATGGTCCATGAGGATGGCATTTTGAGTTTTCAGGTCAGGCTTTGTATCCCGAATAATCAGGAGTTGAGGCATAGAAGTCTTTGAGAAGCCCATGCTACGCATTACTCAATCCATCTAGGAACGAGTAAGATGTACAAATACTTGAAGCGCAATTTTTGATATGAAGAAGGACGTCATCGAGTTCGTATTTCGATGTTTGACGTGTCAACAAGTCATGATCGAGCATCAACGACTGGCGGGGTTGTTGAAGCCGCTTCCCATTCCCGAGTGAAAGTGGGAAGATATCTCCATGGATTTTATCACGGGGATGCCGAGCTCTAGATAAGGAATGGATATGATTTGGGTAATCGTTGATCGATTAACCAAGTCTACACACTTTCTGGGTATTAAGGATACTTGGGGACCTGAGAGACTGGCCCGAACCTTTATAGCTGCGATTGTGAGATTGCATGGTGCCCCTAAAACTATTGTTTCTGATCGAGATGTTTGTTTCGTGTCGCATTTTTGGCAAGCAATCCATCAGGCCTTGGGCACCGAGTTGAGTTGGAGTATGTCTTTTCATCCTCAGTTAGACGGTCAGACTGAGTGGACGATCCAGACATTAGAGGATATGTTGCGGGCTTGTGCCGTAGACTGGAGTAATGATTGGGAACTTTATTTGCCGTTGATCGAGTTTGCCTACAATAATAGTTGGCATCCGTCGATCAAAATGGCACCATTTGAGGAACTTTATGATAGGCTGTGTAGATCACCATTATGTTGGGACGAGGCTTTGGAGTTAGTCGGAACGGAACCGGATATGTTGATGGAAACTAAGGAGAAGATTTTTATTATCCGAGACCGGTTGTTGACTGCCTAGAGCCGTCAGAAATCTTATGCTGATACTCGTCGTCGACCTTTGGAATTCAAAGTGGGAGATCATGTTCTACTCAAGGTGTCGCCGACCAAAGGAGTTTTCCACTTCTGGAAAAAGGGAAAACTTAGTCCGAGGTATATCGGACCGTTCGAAATTTTAGATAGGCTTGGAGATTTAGCTTATCGCTTGGCGTTGCCTCCAGCCTTGAGTCATGTCCATAGCATTTTTCATGTTTCTCAGTTGAGGAAGTACGTGATGGAAGTGTCTGAATCATCCTTTCCGATTGTCCATCGGTCTACGGATGGAAAACGGTACTAAAATTCAGGTCTGTGCCCAATTCCTTCTGTAGGCTCGTCCAAAATCTAGAGGTAAATCTTGGATCTCGATCTGATATGATTGATATTGGCACTCTGTGTAAACGCACAATTTTATGGACATATAACTGTGCTAACTTCTTAGATCCATAAGTTATCGGGATGGGCAAAAAGTTCACTGATTTTGTGAGTCTGTATACTACAACCCATATAGCCATGTTTCCTCGCTTGGTCCTCGGAAAACTAGTCACAAAATACATGGCTATTCCTTCCAACTTCCATTCTGGAATGGTCAATGGCTGTAACTTCCCATAAGGTCGTTGGTGTAGTGCTTTCACTTGCTGACAATCCAAACACCGCTCGAGAAATGAAGCTACATCCCGTTTCATACCGTCCCACCAAAAATTTCTCTTCAGGTCTTGGTACATCTTGGTACTTCCTGTGTGAGTGGTGTAGGGAGTATCATGAGCTTCACTCATAATTTCATTCTTTAACTCCTCATCATGTGGAACACATATTCTCTCTTCGAAAATAATTGCGTTATCAGCCGCTTCGCAGTAACTTCCTGGGTTATCGGATCTAATTCATATACGTAGTTTCTCAAATGCTTCATCTCTCCTCTGCGCATTCACTATCCGTCCCCTTAGATCTGATGTCGTCAATAACATCACGACACGACCCATTATCATCTCCGGTGGATGAACCACCTCTAAACTCATTCCTTCAAAATCTTGGATTAGGTCCCCTTATGCGATAAGTAGGTATCCTAACTGTGATTGAGTGTTATGACTCAAGGCATCTGCTACCATATTAGCCTAGCCAGGGTGATAGTTAATACCACAATCATAATCCTTTACCAATTTGAGCCATATCCTCTATCTCATGCTTAAGTCCTTCCGCTCGAAAAAGTACTTTAAACTCTTGTGATCAGTAAAAGTTTCACACCTTACTCCATAAAGGTGATGTCTCCATATATTTAATGAGTGCACAACTGCGGACAGTTCCAAATCATGCGTGGGATAATTCACCTCATGCTACCTAAGTTGTCTTGATGCGTAAGCTAGCACTTTCCCATCTTGCATCAATACACAACCTAACCCATTCTTAGAAGCATCCGTGTAAACCACATACTCATTGTTCGCTTCTGGTACTGCTAAAACTAGCGCATTAGTCAATCTTCTCTTGAGATCCTGATCACTCATCACATTCGTACATCCATAAATACTTAATTCCTTTCCACAACAGTTGTGTCATTGGTCTAGCAATCTTGGAAAATCCTTCGATGAACCTTCGGTAGTACCCCGCTAGACCTAAGTGTTGGAAAGTAAAACGCAGCGGAAGCGAAGTTTGGGAAAGTTGATAATCGCGTTTTACGCATCTACGAGCATTAGATCTATTTAGGCATGCTAATTAATTAATTACTAAGATTAATAAGCAATTTAAATATTATTTATTATTTATTAATTAAATATGTTAATTAACTAAAATATCCTAATCTAGATCCAAGATCATAGGATATTACCTTTTGAAGCGTGTTGGTTACTTCCTTCTTGATCGCCTTGTATTTCTACCTTCAGATCTTCTAGAGTATGATCCGCCTTGAACCGGACGTTGTGTGGGCAACGAGCTACCGGATCTTGCTTGGACACCTTATGGATCGGCCGAATTCTTATGCCTCACAACTCTCGATTTTCTTTTCTTCAAGTAATTCCGATATGTAGCAAGAATTAAAGTGTTCTCTCAATTGTGGAATCAAAGACACAAGTCAAGATCCAAAATTAAACACTTAGAAGAAAAAATCGAAATTCCTTGTGTATGTATGTGATAAAATCGGCCAAGCCCCATAATGTCCTATTTATAGGCTCTTGGACTACTACTAGGGATCTAAAGGAGGATTATGGAAGGACTCCCAATTAATTCATCTTACCTTATTAGGACTCTTCCTAATATATGATGAATCAATTAATATCAACTTAGTCCACTAAAAAATTGATATTGCACTTCCTACCAAAATCCCAAATTACGAAATTGGGCTCCTTTTTAAATATATTATTTCCCGTGTTTAAGATATCGAATGTCCATTAATTAATTATAAGCTACTGACAGCTTTAATTAATTAATATCTTATCCAACAGTAGTACCACTCGAACCTTATTATTATATCGGAATTAAATCCACCTGCAGGGTTTAATATAATAATCATTATCGAGCTCCTCAAGGGGACATCATCAACCCGCACGAGTCGGGACACGATTTCTAGTAATAATAATAATTGTCGTATAAACAATATTATTGCCCAAGATACGAGGCTTATTGAGTCGATCATTTTGACTCTCACCTATGGTAAATCAAAGCAATAATTATTATAAATACACAATTAAATATTATATACTTAGAATTAAGAAATAATAATTATCCGAGATTTACGTTCTTCTTACAATCGATCTGAAGACACTATCTCACCTCGATCCTATTCAACGTATGCAAATACGCTAATGTATGCTAATAGTCAAGACCAACTATTTTCAAGCATACACTACAACCCTTTATATAATTTGTCTAATAATTATATAGGTTGTGAACTATTATATTATTTTATAAGGCACCGATAATGTGATCTTCCGTGTGACACCAACACACCACATTATCTACAATATAAAATAATTAGACATTTCATTTGCATAACCATAACGTGAATTAATATGCAAAACATGTGATTAAATATAATTAATATCCTCATAGGTAGTAAATGGGAAATTAGGTAATACAAGCATAAAGTATGCTTTGCAGTATACAATCCTAACAATCTCCCACTTATACTCAAAGCATGCTTTTAAGTATACTACTCTATTATATAGTCTGTCATTTCTCCCACTTATACTCAAAGCAATGCTGCCATACATCGTAATCCCATTCCTTCCACATGCCTTTCAAAAACTTTTGAAGGTAGGCCTTTCGTGAAAGGGTCAGCAAGATTATCTTCCGATGCAACCCTGGCTACAACTACGTCTCCTTCCTTTACGAAGTGTCGTATGATGTGGTACTTGCGGTTGATATGTTTACTTGCCTGATGGGCTCGTGGTTCCCTTGAATTTGCGACTGCACCAGTATTATCACAATAAAGTGTAATACCCTCTGGCAAATCGGGAATCACATCTAAGTCCTGCAGGAAGTACTTGAGCCACACTGCCTCCTTGGCTGCCTCAGAGGCTGCCATGTACTCGGCTTCCATGGTAGAGTCCGAGATGCATTTCTGCTTCACACTCCTCCAACTAATGGATCCACCTCCCAGGCTAAACACATAACCCGAAGTAGACTTGGGCTTTTCTTTGTCCGATGAAAAATCTGAGTCAGTGTAACCCACCGGAAACAGGTCGTCTGATTGATATACAAGCATGTACTCACTAGTCCTTCTCAGGTACTTGAGTATGTGCTTGACAATCCGGTGTCACAGTCTGGGTTTGGCCCGATATCTAGCAGCCATGCCCACTGCATGACAGATATCTGGTCTAATGCAAAGCATAGCATACATGAGACTTCCCACAGTAGATGCATAAGGGACCATCTTCATGTCATCTATCTCCTTTTGTGTCTTAGGACACATGTTCTTAGATAGTTGAATTCCATGTCTGTAAGGTAGAAAACCTTTCTTGGAATTCTCCATGCTAAACCGCTTGAGATCAGTATCGATATAGGATGCCTGGGATAAGCACAACATCCTCTTCTTCCGATCACGAAAGATCCTGATTCCAAGGATGTGTCCTGCTTCTCCTAGATCCTTCATATCGAACTGCTCAGATAGCCATACCCGTACGTCCGACACGTTGTTTCCAATCAGAAGGATATCGTCTATATACAGTACAAAAAACACCAACACGTTTCCATCACATTTCTTATACACACAACTCTCACTCGGACATTGGACGAATCCATATGACTGGACAACTTCGTCAAAACGAGTGTTCCAAGATCTAGATGCTTGCTTAAGTCCATAAATGGATTTCTTAAGTTTGCACACCAAGTGCTCTTCTCATTTAGCAATGAATCCCTCTGCTTGGCGCATATAGATTTCCTTGTTTAGACTCCCATTCAAGAATGCAGTCTTGACATCCATCTTCCAAATCTCCAGATCCAAATGCGCAGCTATAGCTAAAAGAATTCGGATTGACTTAAGCATGGCTACCGGCGAAAAGGTTTCATCATAATCGATACCCTCTTTCTGAGTGTAACCTTTTGCAACAAGCCTCGCTTTGAAGGTTTCAACCTTCCCGTCATGTCCTTTCTTTCGCTTGTAGACCTATTTACTCCCAATGGCTTGTACACCATAAGGTAGCTCTACTAGCTCCCACACTTGATTGGAATCCATAGATCCCATTTCTGATTCCATTGCTTCTTGCCAGGAGTCAGCATCTTTATCTTGGATTGCCACCTTATAGGTCCAGGGAACCGATTCATCTTCGTCTGGGATTGAGTCCGAAGACTTTGCCACGCCTATGAATCGTTCGGGCTGACGAACAACCCTCCCACTACGACGAGGCAAATCCTGAGTTGGTGTAAAAGTTTCAGAATCGATACGTGGTGCAGTGTTAGTTGGCGCTTGTACGATTGGTATAGACGGAGTCTCGCCTCGCTCTTCCAATTATCTCGCTCATGGGCTTGTGACTAATCATATAATCCTCTTCCAGAAATCGGGCATTGGTGCTAACAATGACCTTCTGATCCTGGGGACTATAGAACAAGCCACCCTTCGTTCCCTTAGGGTATCCTACAAACACTCGCACTTCTGTATGAGATGCCAATTTATCAGCTTCCTTATTCAGCACATGTGCTGGAGTACCCCAAATCCGAACATGTCCTAGACTGGGCTTACGCCCACTCCACAGTTCTGTGGGTGTTTTTGGAACTGATTTCGAAGGCACCAGGTTTAGAATGTACGCCGCTGTTTCTAAGGCGTATCCCCAAAACGAAATAGGTAAATCTGAATAACTCATCATTGATCTAACCATTTCTAAAAGAGTCCTATTCCTTCTTTCAGCCACACCATTTTGTTGTGGAGTTCCCGGCGCGGTGAGCTGGGACGAAATCCCCTCATTCGCCAAGAAATCCAAAAACTCTCCACTAAGGTATTCGCCACCACGATCAGATCGTAGCGACTTGATACTCTTCCCATGACGCTTCTCCGTTTCAGCCTTGAAGTCTCTGAACTTGTCAAAGGCTTCAGACTTACGTCGCATCAAATAGATGTATCCATATCTCGAATAATCATCTATAAACGTGATGAAGTATTCGAAACCACCCCTAGCTTGGATATTCATTGGACCAAATACATCCGTATGAACCAATTCTAACACATTCTGACCACGGTTTCCCTTAGTTTTAAAAACCCTTTTGGTCATCTTACCTTCCAGACAGGATTCACAAATTGGAAATGACTCAACTTGGAGATCATCCAATGGGCCATCATCTACCAATCTTTGAATCTTTCTAAGGTTTACATGTCCTAACCGTAAATGCCACAGATATGTTTGGTTTATACTTGAAGGTTCTTTTCTCTTTTTAGGTTTCGACAAAGAGTTAAGTGATTTATGCATAGGAGTTTGTGCAGTATTAACGACATATAGTCAATCATTAAAAGTACCTTTGCAAATATATTCACCGCTTCTTTTCTTAGTAATGGCATCATCATCAAAAGAAACTGAATAACCATCGCTTTTTAATTTAGAAACCGAAATTAAATTCATTCTAAAATCTGGTACTAATAATACATTATTGAGAACTAATAATTTATCATTAATCTTCAACTGCACGACTCCCACTGCAACAGCCATAAGCCTGGAATAATCGCCCCAATTGATGGTAATCTCGCCCGCACTAAGCTTCTTGGTTACCTGAAAACCATGCGAGTCAAAGCAAACATGATCAGTGGATCCTGAATCAACTATCCACGAAGTGGAAGAACAAACTGCCAAACATGTTTTGACTACTAGTGCACGAGACATACCTTTCTTAAGAGCAGGGCAGTCCACTTTAAAATGTCCTTTATGACCGCACTTGTAGCACTTTCCCTTTGGCTTTTTGTTCGCCTCGGGATGAGGAGCCTTGATTTTCACCTTGAGGGTTGCCACTTGCTTCTGGCCAACCTTCTTTTTCTTCTTTCCCCATTTGGGTTTGGAAGAAGTAGCACCGGTTTCCGCAAGAATCTGATGATAACCTTGTTTGAAGAGACCTTCAGCAGACTGAAGCTCTGTCAGAAGTTCCGCCAAACTATATGTCCTACGGTTCATATTGTAGTTAAGGCGGAACTGCTCAAAGCTTCTAGGTAAGCTGCCTAAGATAATATCGACCTACGTTTCCGCATCGATGGTAGCCCCCAGTATGCTCAGTTCGTTCAAATGAGACATCATTTTTAGAACATGATCCCTCACTGGAGTCCCTTCAGACATTTGGGTTGTCATCAATACCCTCATAGCATTTTGTCTAGCCGCCCGGTTCTGATGACCAAACATCTCGGTGAGACTTTTCATCATTTCCGCGGTGAACCCATCGTCGATGCGTCTTTGCAATACATTTGTCAGTGAAGCCAAAATGTAACAGCGAGCCATCTCATCAGACTTTTTCCATTTTCGGAATTCAGCCAACTCTTCGGGAGTGGCATCCGGTTCTGGTTCTAGAGGGCTCTTCTCGATTAAGACAAACTTATGCCCCTCAGCAGTCAGGACAATGTCAAGATTTCTTTTCCAATCGGCAAAGTTAGTGCCATCTAGTTTATTTTCTTTGAGAATAACAGCTAGTGGATTGAAAGACATCTGAGAATAAAAATTAAAAACATCCATCATATAATGCATAGCAAACTATATCGAAAAACCTCAAAACACAATATATATGCTAGCAACCAACACCTCAAAAAATCCGCACATGCAAGCCAAGATCGTGTGGACGTTTACACACACATTTTTCAAGTAGAGTTTTACGTCTTTAATTTTACTATCTAGTCAAATTACGTTATGACAAGTAAAATTAATAGTTGGTTCCTTTTGGCCATGTATTAATTAACATAGACTCCGATGGGGAGCTTATTAATTAATACACCTAAGTGAACACCAAAATTTAACATCCTTAAAATATTAACTTTTAAATAATAGTCCTACAGATGGAGAGGTCCTATCATAAAAAGTAATATTTACCTTATGTTATCATTTTGAAATTTAAAATTAGTGAACATATAATTAGCACATCCGATATGGAGGAAGACTCTAATGTCAACGCGCATGCTAATTACTTCACATTTTAAATTAATTATGGCGGCCAATTTGATTTTAATTAAAATTAAATCAATTTAATCACTTAGTTATTTTAGCCTTAAGGTTTTTAATTTTCTCGTCCTAACATGCAAGGAAACATATCACGCATACATCCATACATGCCATACATCAAAACAATAAAAAAAGAACCAAAAATAAGCATGGATAATTAATTATCCAATTATCATGGTCTTCTTCCTTTAGTTGAATGCGAGAAAATCTTCGACTCGATCTCTCCCACTGAATCAAGCATCTCGTCGCTCCTCCCCGACCGGGTCGTGGATTTTCAAAATTAAAATTTTACTTTTATGCAAAATTAATTACATAAAAAAAATTTAATTTTAAATCCCGACTTCCAATGGACGAATAAGCAGGCGAAAACGGACGGACCAAAGCGGGCGGCCGGCCCGAACAATGGCGGCCGGACAGTGCCGCAGCACTGGCGGCCGCTTAGCGGCTCTCGGCGGCGTAGCCGTGTTGCTGGCGGCGCAATCTGATCGCCGCGGCTTGCCCAACAGTCTCGATTCTGCTCTATTTCTTCGCGATCCCGTCTTTTCTAATTCGATTACAATTTTATACAAAATAAAATACATAGAAATTACATCAAGATTTACACGAAAAAATAAAACCACCTAGAACTACCCGCGGATTTTCTCACGGGAAAAACCATTACATGCCTCAAAAACGGGCCAAACCAACAATTGCATAATTAATAAAAATAAATAAATACACCATTCATATAAACCATGATAATTGGATCATATCACCTGCAAGAACACATCTAGCAAAATATTCCAACATCAAAATATATGAATATTTAAATTGCTATCAATTATTCACTAAAATTAATTAAAACAGCAAAAGCCTAAAATCCGTCTCCGATACCAATTGTTGGAAAGTAAAACGCAGCGGAAGCGAAGTTTGGGAAAGTTGATAATCGCGTTTTACGCATCTACGAGCATTAGATCTATTTAGGCATGCTAATTAATTAATTACTAAGATTAATAAGCAATTTAAATATTATTTATTATTTATTAATTAAATATGTTAATTAACTAAAATATCCTAATCTAGATCCAAGATCATAGGATATCACCTTTTGAAGCGTGTTGGTTACTTCCTTCTTGATCACCTTGTATTTCTACCTTCAGATCTTCTAGAGTATGATCCGCCTTGAACCGGACGTTGTGTGGGCAACGAGCTACCGGATCTTGCTTAGACACCTTATGGATCGGCCGAATTCTTATGCCTCACAACTCTCGATTTTCTTTTCTTCAAGTAATTCCGATATGTAGCAAGAATTAAAGTGTTCTCTCAATTGTGGAATCAAACACACAAGTCAAGATCCACAATTAAACACTTAGAAGAAAAAATCGAAATTCCTTGTGTATGTATGTGATAAAATCGGCCACGCCCTATAATGTCCTATTTATAGCTCTTGGACTACTACTAGGGATCTAAAGGAGGATTATGGAAGGACTCCCAATTAATTCAGCTTACCTTATTAGGACTCTTCCTAATATATGATGAATCAATTAATATCAACTTAGTCCACTAAAAAATTGATATTGCACTTCCTACCAAAATCCCAAATTACGAAATTGGGCTCCTTATTAAATATATTATTTCCCGTGTTTAAGATATCGAATGTCCATTAATTAATTATAAGCTAATGACAGCTTTAATTAATTAATATCTTATCCAAGAGTAGTACCACTCGAACCTTATTATTATATCGGGATTAAATCCACCTGCAGGGTTTAATATAATAATCATTATCGAGCTCCTCAAGGGGACATCATCAACCCGCACGAGTCGGGACACGATTTCTAGTAATAATAATAATTGTCGTATAAACAATATTATTGCCCAAGATACGAGGCTTATTGAGTCGATCATTTTGACTCTCACCTATGGTAAATCAAAGCAATAATTATTATAAATACACAATTAAATATTATATACTTAGAATTAAGAAATAATAATTATCCGAGATTTACGTTCTTCTTACGGTCGATCTGAGAAGACACTATCTCACCTCGATCCTGTTCAACGTATGCAAATACGCTAATGTATGCTAATAGTCAAGACCAACTATTTTCAAGCATACACTACAACCCTTTATATAATTTGTCTAATAATTATATAGGTTGTGAACTATTATATTATTTTATAAGGCACCGATAATGTGATCTTCCGTGTGACACCAACACACCACATTATCTACAATATAAAATAATTAGACATTTCATTTGCGTAACCATAACGTGAATTAATATGCAAAACATGTGATTAAATATAATTAATATCCTCATAGGTAGTAAATGGGAAATTAGGTAATACAAGCATAAAGTATGCTTTGCAGTATACAATCCTAACACTAAGAAACTCCTAATTTCATTAGGGTTGGTTGGTGACTTCCAGTCACATACTGCTTCCACTTTAGCTAGGTCCACCTTAATACCATCTGCTGACACAATGTGCCCAAGAAACATTACTTATTTCAACCAAAATTCGCACCTACTGAATTTGGCAAAGAGTTTCTCCATTCTCAGTGTTTCCAACACTATCCTGAGATGTTCTTCATGCTCTTTCTTGTTTCTAGAGTAGATGAGAATGCCGTTTATGAACACCAAGACTAACTTATCCAAGTACGGGTGGAACACTCTATTCATAAGATCCATGAATACTTCGGGAGCATTACTTAATCAGAATGGCATGACTATAAACTCATAGTGTCCATATCTTATTCGGAATGCTGTCTTGGGTATATCTTCCAGTCGAATCTTCAACTGGCAATACCCAAACCTAAGGTCTATCTTAGAAAACACAGTTGTTCCCTTGAGTGTAACACCCCCCGAGGTATTCGGAGAATATCACAGAGCCGTAAATCCCGACCTGGGATTCACTAGGATTATCTCACTCACAACGTAATAAATTTAATAAAATCCACTTGGGAATCAATAAACTCGATACAACCAAGGAAGTTCAACCACGGACAAACAATACCATGAAGAAATACAAGGAGTTGTACGACAATGGAAAAGGACTTTCCTAAAGTACTCGAGTACCACTTATTATTACAAGGATAAAATGGACCGAAGAGAACAACGACCAAACAAAGTAGAACACAACTAGCCACAGTATCACGCCTCGCCATCCTCATCGTATCGTCCCGGCGCTCGCTCGTAAGGTTCCTTAGGACCTGAAAAACACAAAAGTAATTTTCCCCAAACGAGAGGGGTTAGGGCAAGTATTACAAGTGAAATGTCAAGTCTTATACATAAAAGCATATGCACCAATTCAAAGCCATGATAATGATTTTCCGGAAAATACAATTATCCAAACATATTTGGAAATGATGATATCTCTTGATTAACCGTGGACTCGACAATGCGCGAATCCCTCCTCGACCCCGTCGGATCATCTCGGAGTGGCTAACCCAAATGTTCACGGAACCGACATAAGCGGAACCCTCCTCGACCCCGTCGGGTCCTCTCGGAGTGAACGAAAGCAACTCTCACAATCACATGCATTACTTTTCACATTTAAGAACATAACTTTCACAAGAATCACTTGCCTAGAAACGAGAGGAGAGGGTACAAACGAGAAGGTACCAAGATCGAAGGATTCAACAACTCCGAACCTAGACAAGTTCGTAATTCAATTATCAAAACCCCATCGGTATGAAAATAAGTTGGAATCACCCGAATTTACTACCCCGATACATGTGTTCCGGGAATAATTCTCTTGGATAGTGAATCGCAAGTCAAATATCCCAAACACTCAAGAACTCCAGAAATACACCATTAAATCCATAGGAAAACATGTATCCAAGGTAGATAACTCGTAATCGATATATTCTAACATAACAACAAGCTGGATCGAAGAGATCGGATGGAAAATCCCCAAATCCCGAAAATCTAGGGTTGTGAGAATTTTACCTTGATTTGGAGCGGTGGAGAGGATTAAACGTTGATAAATCCGAACTAGAAACTCAAAGATGTTGCTAGATAATTGCAGCTCGAAGAACTCCTCACAAATCGCCCGGAATCGCCTAGAATCGCCCAAGGAGGTGAAGGTAGGAAGAAATGACGATTTGGGAACGGAAATGTCCTATTTATACTAAATAGGGATTAGCGTGCGCTATTCATGAAAAATAGCGCGCGCTATCGGACTCACCAGGCAATCCAGTAGCCTCTGCCAGTTCCGTTAGCGTACGCTAACACCTGCTCATAGCGTGCGCTAGTGACTCCAATTAGCGTGCGCTAATTACTTCTAATAGCGTGCGCTACCTGGTAGTCAGTGTCCAGTCCAGAACCTACTGTCCCCAGCTCTGCTCACTCTAGCGCACGTTACTCTAGTAACGTAGCGTGCGCTACCATCAAAATCTAGCATACGCTACCAGTCACACCTAGAGTACGCTAGGAATTCCCTTTTCCAGTCCAGTAGCTACTGGACTGTCCGCCTCCAATACATTAGTAGCGTGCGCTAATGATAATGGATAGCGTGCGCTACCCTCACTAAATTAGCGTGCGCTACAAGGTGTGCGTAGCGTGCGCTACCCATTACACGAAGGTAGTATAATCGCATCAAGGATCCGAAACAACACGATCCGAATAAGAAAAGGGGTAAATCCAATTGACAAGAGTTCCAAGATCCATATAAGCTTACCAAACACTTATACGAGCGTAAAAATTACAAAGTACAAGAGTAGAAGATTTACAAAAAGTACGGGTATTTCATCCTCCCCTTCTAAATTGAAGTTTCGTCCCGAAACTTAAGAAATGAATAACTCTGGATATCTAGTGCGCATGTTCTCTTCGGTTTCCCACGTCGCTTCCTCAACTCCGTGTCGTGACCACTGAACTTTAACCAACGGTATGGTTTTGTGCCGGAGTTGTTTTACTCGATGCTCTAGTACTTTCACTGGCTTCTCTTCAAATGTGACATCCTCTGCGATCTCGATGTCCCCGTAATCAATGATATGACTCGGGTCAGGGACGTACCTCCTCAGTTGGGAAACATGGAACACACTGTGAACATGGCTAAGGGCTGGAGGTAAAGCCAATCGATAGGCCAGTTCCCCAATTCGCCGAGAATATCAAAAGGTCCAATATATCTAGGAGTAAGTTTGCCCCTTTTTCCTAAACTGAAGTCTACTCTAATCGGTTATACTTTGAGTAGGTCATGATCACCCACATCAAATTCCAAGGGCCAACGACGATTGTCAGCATAGGATTTTTGTCGACTACGGCGGTTATGATCGGTCTCGGATGATGGAAATCTTCTCTTTAGTTTCCATCAACATATCGGGTTCCGTCCCGACTAAATCTGAAGCTTCATCCCAACAAAGTGGAGATCTACACCGCCTACCATACAATGCCTCAAAAGGTGCCATCTTGATTGATGCGTGCCAGCTATTATTGTAAGTGAACTCGATCAAAGGTAGGTGTATTTCCCAATCGGTACTCCAATCCAGGGCACACGCCCTCGGCCATATCTTCCAATGTCTGGATCGTCCGCTCGGTCGGCCGTCGGTGAGGGTGGAAGGAAGTACTCAACCTCAATTCGGTGCCCAAGGCTTGATGGACCGCCTTCCAAAAATGCGACACGAAACGGCCATCACGATCGGAAACAATAGACTTTGGCGTACCGTGTAATCTCACAATCTCCGATATAAAAATCCGGGACAATTGCTCCGGTCCCCACGTGTCCTTAATGCCAAGAAAATGTGCCGACTTAGTCAATCGGTCAACAACCACCCAAATCATATTCATCCCCGACTTAGTCCTCGGCATCCCGGTGATGAAATCCATGGTAATATCCTCCCATTTCCATTCGGGAATAGGGAGAGGTTTCAACAGCCCGGCCGGCCGTTGATGCTCAATTTTGACTTGTTGACATGTCAAACACCTTGACACAAACTAGATGACATCTCTCCTCATATTATTCCACCAAAAACTTCTTTTAAGATCCTTGTACATCTTACTCGTCCCAGGATGGATCGAGTAAGATGTAGCATGGGCTTCTCGGAGTATTCTCTGTCTCAGCTTTGAGTCATTCGGAACACAAATCCTACCTTGAAATTTCAAAATGCCATCGTCGTGGATCATAAAACCAGGGGCTTTCCCTTTTTCCACGTCCGCCTTCAGTTGAACAAGCATTGGGTCATTCTCCTGTTTTTCCCCGACGTCGTCAATCAAGGACGGAATAGCCTCAAGAGTACACATCTGACCCTGAATCCGTTGGATCTGTACTTCGACTCCTTGCTCAATTAACTCCCGTCTGATCTTAACTTGAGGCGTAAGGGCCTCAAGCATATGAAGAGATATCGACTTCCGGCTCAACGCATCAGCTACAACGTTAGCCTTTCCTGGATGGTAAAGGATTTCCAGATCATAATCCTTTATCAGATCTAACCAACGTCGTTGTCTCATATTCAGCTCTTTCTGGCTAAAAATATACTTTAGGCTCTTGTGGTCGGTATAAATTCGACATGAAGAACCGTACAAATAGTGACGCCAGATCTTCAGTGCAAACACTACAGCAGCTAATTCCAAATCATGGGTAGGATAATTCAGCTCATACGGTTTAAGTTGCCGTGAAGCATAGGCAATCGTCTTATCATGCTGCAAGAGTACACACCCAAGTCCTTGTCCTGATGCGTCACAATAAACCGAATACCCACCGACTCCCTGAGGTAGGGCTAAAACCGGCGCGGTAGTCAGGCGCCCTTTCAGCTCTTCGAAACTCCGTTGTCTCTCTTCATTCCATTCGAACCTTTCGGACTTCTGGAGTAATTGAGTAAGTGGTCGAGCAAGTTTGGAGAACCCCTCGACGAACCTCCGGTAGTATCCGGCCAGACCCAAAAAGCTACGAACCTCCTTCACGTTCCTGGGTGGAGCCCAATCTAACACTGCCTCAATTTTCTGGGGATCTACCCGAACCCCTTCCGCTGAAATCACATGCCCGAGAAACATGACTTCCTTCAGCCAGAATTCACACTTAGAAAACTTTGAATAGAGGTGCTGAGTCCTCAAAATCTCCAGCACCAATCGCAAATGCCGAGCGTGTTCCTCTTCATCTCGAGAGTAAACCAAAATATCGTCGATAAAAACGACTACACAATTATCAAGATGCTCAATGAATATTTTATTCATCAATTGCATAAATATCGCCGGTGCGTTGGTTAACCAAAAGGCATAACCACAAACTCATAGTGTCCATACCTCGTACGGAAAGCAGTTTTAGGAACGTCGGATTCCTTAATGCGAAGTTGATAGTAACCGGACCTCAAATCAATTTTTGAGAACACCGCGGCTCCCTGCAATTGATCAAACAAATCATCGATACGCGGCAAAGGGTATTTATTCTTAATGGTCACTTTGTTCAGCTCCCGATAATCAATACACAAACGTAGTGAACCATCTTTCTTCCTTACGAACAAGACCGGTGCACCCCATGGCGAGGCACTGGGTCTAATATACCCTTTATCCAACAATTCTCCCAGTTTTTTCTTCAACTCTTGCATTTCTGAAGGTGCCATACGATACGGTTCCTTAGAAATCGGGGTTGATCCTGACTCCAAATCAATTGTAAATTCAACTTCCCGCCCTGGTGGTAGTCCCGGTAATTAAATGCGGAAAAACATCCGAAAATCACTTACAATAGGAATCGAGGAAGTTCAACTTTCCCATCTTCGACTTTCATGGCATAACACCAATACCCAACACACCCTTTCTAATAAGTTTTGTCACCTTCAAGGCACTAATCAAAAATTTCGACATCCCCTCTTGTACCCCGCAAAATGGTGTTCGATCGTCTTTGGCTAACATTGATATGATCTTCGTGCGATAATTCATTACCGCACCGTGTCTATCGAGCCAATCGTCACCGAGGATTAGATCTTCATCAACAATGTCTACGACTATCAAATTCGAAAACCACACTCTCTCAGCGATTAACACCGGACAATCTCTAACTTCCTTGTCTCCCACGATTCTATCACCACTGGGCAACTTAACCACAAAGGACTCACAAGGAGACAAGCCCTCAATATTCAATCGACGCACACAATCCAAAGAGATGAACGAATGAGATGCACCAGAATCAAAAAGCACTCTAACTGGATGAGACAAAAGAGAAATGATACCTGTCGCCACGGTAGCCTCTGGATCTCCAGCTTTCCTCATCTCATAGACACGAGGTTGCACCGAACCAGCACTGGGAGCTCCCCCTCTAACAGACTGACCACGGCCTCTGCCTCGACCGTAACTCTGGGATGGTTGACCCGTAGATGACTTCTGATTAACACTCGGTTCTCCAGGCGTAGGGGCTGTTGCCTGAGTTCCAAGTGGGGTTTCTTCTTCCGTACAGTACATGGCTCTGTGGCCTTCCTGGCCGCAATTAAAACACCTCAATGGGGGTAGACCACAATCACGATTAATATGGCCCTGCTGGCCACAATTAAAACATGTCACAACCCGGTTGGACGCATTAGCACCAGCTCTGAAATTCCGTTTACCTCCCGATGCACGGGAAGACCCTTTGGTTGTATAGCTTGCCGACTGCGATCCCCGCGGGTTGCCACCTCTACCGCTAGAAAACTTTCCAGTGGTCTTCTGCTTCTTACTCTCACTTGTCGTTTCGGTAGTAGTGAAGGACATATCATATGCTAGTGCCCTATCTTGATACTCCTTCAATGTGGCGCAAGCGAGGCCCGACATATAGTGCCGAACTTTTGGCTTCATTCGCATGTCAAAGTGACGAATTCTATCTCTCTCTTCCCTCACTTGATTTTTCACATGGTTGAGTTGACGGTTGTATTCAATGATTGCCTGAGATACAGGGACATCCTGGGGTTTAGCTTCATAAAAGGCTCGAATCCTGGCCTCCCGAACAGCCACGGCATAACTCGGCCTCCATCAATTCCTTAAACTCGTCCCATGAAACCTCACGATCCTGAGGTGCAACAGCTTGCCACCAGCTAGCCGCATCCCTTGATAGGAAGTACTGGGCAACTGGCACCTTACGTGCCTCTGGACAATTCACGGCCATGAAAACTTTATTCGTCTCATTAATCCAATCTTCCCAGCCGATCGGATCATTTGCACCAATAAATTGGGGAGGGTGCATACGAATAACATCTTGTAACCACTTCTCAGCCCCAGTGTCGGTAACAGGAGGTGGTTGGTTAAGCTGTACCGCCTGGGTTAAAAGAGCCATTTGGTTCGCCACTTTCTGCAGTATGGTGGCAACACCCACATCCGGTTGGCTCCCTGTAGAAGTTCCCAGACTGGCTGACGGTTCCTGATGACTACCGGTGCTAGGTTGAATAGAGTCCGACAAGCTAGGCGTAGCTCAGCCTTCTACCGAGCTGAGGGACATGGCTGCTCCACCGGCTGCGCCACGCCCTCGGCCACGACCACGACCACGGCCGCGTCCACGTCCTCTACCAGTTGACATTCTAAAGAAAAATGTAAGTAAAATCATAAGAATAGCTCGAAGCAATGCCGTCTAGAATATGGACTTCTCATGTCCCATAATCGAATGATAGTGAGTGAATGAAGAGGGTAAACAAGATAGGGAACTTACGAGTACCGGTCGTACGAGATGACGGCAGCGCGATGATACTATGTCCTTGGAATAGTACATTTAGACCCAGCAATCCGACAGCCTAGGTATCCATAAACCTAAGCTCTGATACCAAATTCTGTAACACCCCCCCGAGATATTCGGAGAATATCACAGCGCCGTAAATCCCGACCTGGGATTCACTAGGATTATCTCACTCACAACGTAATAAATTTAATAAAATCCACTTGGGAATCAATAAACTCGATACAACCAAGGAAGTTCAACCACGGACAAACAATACCATGAAGAAATACAAGGAGTTGTACGACAATGGAAAAGGACTTTCCTAAAGTACTCGAGTACCACTTATTATTACAAGGATAAAATGGACCGAAGAGAACAACGACCAAACAAAGTAGAACACAACTAGCCACAGTATCACGCCTCGCCATCCTCATCGTATCGTCCCGGCGCTCGCTCGTAAGGTTCCTTAGGACCTGAAAAACACAAAAGTAATTTTCCCCAAATGAGAGGGGTTAGGGCAAGTATTACAAGTGAAATGTCAAGTCTTATATATAAAAGCATATGCACCAATTCAAAGCCATGATAATGATTTTCCGGAAAATACAATTATCCAAACATATTTGGAAATGATGATATCTCTTGATTAACCGTGGACTCGACAATGCGCGAATCCCTCCTCGACCCCGTCGGATCATCTCGGAGTGGCTAACCCAAATGTTCACGGAACCGACATAAGCGGAACCCTCCTCGACCCCGTCGGGTCCTCTCGGAGTGAACGAAAGCAACTCTCACAATCACATGCATTACTTTTCACATTTAAGAACATAACTTTCACAAGAATCACTTGCAAGTAAACGAGAGGAGAGGGTACAAACGACAAGGTACCAAGATCGAAGGATTCAACAACTCCGAACCTAGACAAGTTCGTAATTCAATTATCAAAACCCCATCGGTATGAAAATAAGTTGGAATCACCCGAATTTACTACCCCGATACATGTGTTCCGGGAATAATTCTCTTGGATAGTGAATCGCAAGTCAAATATCCCAAACACTCAAGAACTCCATAAATACACCATTAAATCCATAGGAAAACATGTATCCAAGGTAGATAACTCGTAATCGATATATTCTAACATAACAACAAGCTGGATCGAAGAGATCGGATGGAAAATCCCCAAATCCCAAAAATCTAGGGTTGTGAGAATTTTACCTTGATTTGGAGCGGTGGAGAGGATTAAACGTTGATAAATCCGAACTAGAAACTCAAAGATGTTGCTAGATAATTGCAGCTCGAAGAACTCCTCACAAATCGCCTAATCGCCTAGAATCGCCCAAGGAGGTGAAGGTAGGAAGAAATGACGATTTGGGAACGGAAATGTCCTATTTATACTAAATAGGGATTAGCGTGCGCTATTCATGAAAAATAGCGCGCGCTATCGGACTCACCAGGCAATCCAGTAGCCTCTGCCAGTTCCGTTAGCGTACGCTAACACCTGCTCATAGCGTGCGCTAGTGACTCCAATTAGCGTGCGCTAATTACTTCTAATAGCGTGCGCTACCTGGTAGTCAGTGTCCAGTCGAGAACCTACTGTCCCCAGCTCTGCTCTCTCTAGCGCACGTTACTCTAGTAACGTAGCGTGCGCTACCATCAAAATCTAGCGTACGCTACCAGTCACACCTAGCGTACGCTAGGAATTCCATTTTCCAGTCCAGTAGCTACTGGACTGTCCGCCTCCAATACATTAGTAGCGTGCGCTAATGATAATGGATAGCGTGCGCTACCTTCACTAAATTAGCGTGCGCTACAAGGTGTGCGTAGCGTGCGCTACCCATTACACGAAGGTAGTATAATCGCATCAAGGATCCGAAAACAGAGACGATCCGAATAAGAAAAGGGGTAAATCCAATTGACAAGAGTTCCAAGATCCATATAAGGTTACCAAACACTTATACGAGCGTAAAAATTACAAAGTACAAGAGTAGAAGATTTACAAAAAGTACGGGTATTACATTGAGTTGGTCAAACAAGTCATATATCCTTGGCAGATGATACTTGTTCTTGAGTGTGAGCTTGTTCAGTTCCGTGTAATCTATACACATTCTCAGCGTACCATCCTTTTTCTTCACAAAAAAGATAGGTGCTCCCATGGAGAAACACTCGATATGATGAAACCTAAATCCAATAGCTCTTGCAGTTGGATCTTGAGTTCTTGCAGTTCCTTCGGTGCCATCCTGTAAGGTTCTTTCGACACTGGGGCTGACCCTTGATCCAGGTCGATGTTGTAATCTACTTGTCTATCTGGTGGTAAATCTGGTAACACTTCTGGGAATATATCCTCGAATTATCGCACAATTGGCACATCTCCTAACGTCTTATCTTCTCTAGCTTCCCCATTAAGGTAAACAAGGAAAGCCTGACAATCCTTCTTACTCATCATCTTCTTGGCTTGAAGGGCAAAGATAACGGGTGCTCCTCTACCCATTCTAATGTCGTGAAAGTCTGTGGGCTCCTTTCCTAGTGGTTGGAAGTAAATTTTCCTCTCATAACAAAGAACTGTGGCATAATTCTCGGCTAACCAATCCATTCCTAGGATTACATCAACATCCCACATTGTCACAACATTCAAATTATTAGTTACCACTTTAAAGTTTCCGAGGTCTAATTCCAGATTAGAACAAACATGCATGGTAGTTGAAATTCCTCCTGGTGGTGTAGATACTCTCATGACATAACTAGTACGTTCCAGTATAATGTTAAGATTATCCACACATGCTATAGCATAAATGAATGCGATGCTCCAGTATCAAACAAAACAATTACAGGTAGGTTAAGAAGTTTGCCCATACCTGCCAAGTTACCCTTATCCTTCTCGGGTTGCTTCTGATTGATGGCATATGACCTAGAATTCTGATTCTGCTATTTAGGTGGTGGCGGTAGTTGCGGTTGTCTATCCAGTGCTCTCAGCAGATGGGGTTGACATGGTGGTTTGGTCTCTCTCCCTGTTACTACTTAGAACAATTCCTCATGATATAGCATTTCTGACCACATATGTAGAAACTTACAGTGCCGAACATACAGATGCCATGATGCTGCTTGTTACACTTGGGACATACGGGGTTTGCAACTCGTCACTGATTATTACCTCCCTGAGCAGGAACCATATGTTGTCCCTGATTGTTGCCTCCTTGAGACTGAGGCTGTCCATGAGGTATATTTCCCTGCCACAGCTTCCTTTTAGCCGGGTTGTTCCCATTGTGGTTGTTATTGCCACCATTCTTTCATCCTTCCCACTTACGCTTCCCTTTATATTCATAGGATTTCGTCTGAGTGGGTGGTGGTGTAACTGTGGGTCCCTATTTCTCTTCTGCCATTGCTGCCTCGATATCCAGAGCTCTGTTCAGTGATTCAGTGTAGCTCAGCCTTCCATGGCTAGCTAAGTACATAACTATCTCATGCCTCAGTCCTGATCTAAATTTCCCTGCCATCTTCTCGTTAGTATCAACTTGGTCTGGAGCATACCTTGCTAACTCACAAAACATTCTATCATACTCGGTCACCGACATCCTCCCTTGCTTCAGATTATATAACTCAGCTTCCTTCTTGACCTTGAAGGTTTTTGGAACATACTTGTCATACAGTGTTTCCTTGAATTCCTCCCAAGAGTAGTTTTCCAATTGCTCAGCCATCAGGATCTTCCTGCATGCTTCCCACCAGAAGTCTGCAGATCCAGTGGGTTGGAAGAGCACACAATAAAGACGCTCTTCCTTGGCACACCTTAGGAAGTTAAAAATTCATTCCATAGCTCCAACCCAAAGCTCAGCATCGCTCGGGTTTCCTGACATATCGAAAGTAGGTGGATTCTGCTTGAGGAAAAGTTCATCAATAGCACGTTGGGTGGAGGAGAAGGTGGTGTAGGGTCGCGTTCATGCCGTCCTCTCCTTCTTTCCTTTATGGGTGGAATTCTGTGGTTCACATAATCATCATTAGTTCATTCTCATTGGTCCATAATTATCATCATACTTGTTCATAGAAATGACTTCGTGACTACATAATCATAACGCATCAACACACACTCATAAATAACTCTCGTGGCAAGGTCGAGAAAGAGATCAGAAATAACAACATCATACTCATGAGAAAAAAATCCCATGAAGTGTCAAAATATATATATCAATATATCATATGCATCATAATAGAACAATTGCCTTCAACGAGGTCTTACTGAATATCAAGCTATACAAGCTGATCTAGGGGTGGTTCGGTACGGTATACCGAAAATTTTCATTCATACCGTATATCGTACCGAAATTTTCGGTATGATGAAAATCATACCGTTACCATACCGAAATTTTCGGTATACCGTATACCGAAAATTTCGGTATGACCTATTTACATACTGTTATTATGCTGAAATATCGGTATACCGAAATCAAGCCGGTATACCGTTATTTTTTCGGTATATCGAAACTTCTGCGGTATACGAAAAATTTAAAGATATATAAAAAAATTCAATACACTATACAGAGTTTGGTATACTGAAAAATTTCGATATACCGATAATCTTTCGGTATATCGAAAATTTTCGTTACATGTCGAAAAAAAAAATCATATACCGAAAATTTTCGGTATACCTCAGTATATCGAAAATTTCAAAATCTCATACCGTTACCGTACCGAAAATACCGGTAACGGTATCATACCATACCGAAAAAAATCGGTATACCAAAAATTTTGATATTTTCGATATTTTTCGATACGATATTTTCGTTATTTCGATATTTTCGGTATTTTTCCCAGCCCTAAGCTGATCTAGGCTATCTGCCTACACATATACCAAAACACGGGATGCTCTAAGAAATAGCATTGTTGTCTATAAAATAATAAAGTGCTAGACATTGGAACAACATATATAAGCAAAAGAAGTGACATTCCGCATATAAAATACAAAATAAATGGCTATCACCATTCTCAACTATCTCAAGTCGCCCTCGACTCCACGGTCGAGCTGCCTTCCTCGGAAAACTGCTCCGGATCTTCTTCTGGATCTTCTTCTGATTCCTCGTCTAAAACTAGAGAGACTGCAACAGGGTCTTCAGTGACTCTGTGCTTCTCGGTCGTGGGTGGACTGGATCAATGACTGGCATAGGTCGAAGTGGCGGAGACATCCTCTTGAGAATAAAAGGCTCGATCCTCATGTCCCTGCGGCGAGGTGCTGAGGTCCCTGCCTTTGTGTCTAACCCATCCTGAGTATGAGGCGTTGCAGCAAGAACCACCTGACTGGGTAAAGGTGTAGCTGGCCTCTCTGGAAAAGTTCCCCTAGCATATGGTCGATACACGCAAGATCCAGGGAGAGGTGCACGGTGCTGGAGGTACTGAGTGGTGATCCGGATAGCAAAGTCCACGAAATATATGGATGATACTAAAGTGGGATCAAGCAAAAAGATATAATACCATTAGACTGCAGCAGCCCACTCCCTCCACTCGATCGGAAGAAGGTCGATAAGGCGCTGAATGCCCTTGTAGTCTAAGACACCATGAGGAGCAGCTAGGTGCCAGGTCGCCTCGAGGTCTGCCACGCACTGGGCTACAGTGGCACCTATGCCACGATACGTGCTGTGGAAAGCCTCCACAAGGTCGCACGGTGTCCGCCTTCTCCTCGTTGGCTTCCGCGGCGTCGTCTTCATGGTTGCCATCCTATGAAGAAGGTATACATATAATATATCAACGTCTCAACATAATAGAGCAACTCTACTAAAGGGTTCTCATAATAAGAATATAAATTTCATCCTAAGTTCTCAACTCGAACTCTGGACTCTGAGAAACACCTATCATAAAATAATAATATATTCTCTAACGGGGTACGTTATGAATGTTATTCGTGTCCCACCATAAATGGACATCCCGATAGAAAATAACCATACTCATATTACTCGTACGTAAGTGATATTCGTTAGAGACGTCACTACATCATTGTCGTCGTTACATCGTCATTGTTCGCCATTCACATTCATGCGTATGCTGAAAGACTTAAGGTGCATAAGTTCTCATTCACGTAATAGAAGATTCTAAGGAAGTTTATAGGTTCTTGTCTTTCATGTTTCTTCATGAGCAACAATCATGCGTAATCATAAAATCAAAATTCATGTATTATATGCTTCGTCATACATATACCGTTCCATACATGTTCATAATTAACATCTCAATAAAGCTCATAAAGAGATACATTTTACATGGCAAAAGAAGCTTGAATCATAAAGACTGGTAAATCATTTACCTTACTCTTGAGTTGAGCATGACGTGACGGGGTGTTGAATTGACAATTGATTCTTATATCTGTTTGAGAATTGAACTAAACTTCCTTGAAAGAACATAAACTCAGAGCGAATGAACTACTCTGATACCATTCTGTCACGACCCCTTATCCCTAAGGACGGCACAGCCAGGGCGTGACCCGGGGTAGGAATTAAGAAGCGGGGAAGAAAGGGGGAAACATACATTTCATAAGGAATAGGGGTGGATTTCAATAAATAACCTATCAAGACATCATGAAGGGGAATCATTCCCATGGAAATGACTTAGAATCCGAGGTAAGAATACATAATAATAATAATAATATTAGCCTTGAAGATCTCTATCGTTCGAAAGCACATGCTAGCCGCACAGAGTCGGCAGAAAACTTATGCCGAAAACCGACAGCGACCGTTAGAATTTACGGTCGGGGATCATGTTTGGGTCAAAGTATCACCTATGCGGGGTATCCGGCCTTTCGGCCAAAAGGGCAAGTTAAGCCCGAGATTTATAGGTCCGTTTGAGATATTGGACCGGGTAGGGAAGCTCGCGTATCGATTAGCTCTACTGCCGCATCTGGATGGAGTGCATAACGTTTTTCACGTCTCCCAATTAAGGAAGTATGTCTATGATCCGAGTCACAAGCTCAATTTCGAAGAAGTGGAAATTTCCGATGACACTACCTTTAGAGAGGTACCGATCGCCATTTTGGATCGGCGTGTGAAGATGTTAAGAAATAAAGCTATACCCCTCGTGAAGATTCAATGGTCACACCACAACACAGAAGAAGCAACTTGGGAAACCGAGTCGAGCATGAAAGAGAGTCATCCCGAGTTATTTTCTTAAGTTTCGTGACGAAACTATTTTTAAGGGGGGTGATATGTAATACCACCGGTATTTCATGCTTGATTAATTTGTACTGTGTAAATTTTTGTAATGTGACGTCATTTCTATTTATGTATTCCATTGAGTGCTATATAATTGTGCGATGTAAGTGAAACGGAGGAGACATGCCTTGACGCCGTGGGACGATCGTCGGTGCGAATATGACGGTGGCCAACGTCTTGTTCCCCGATAATTGTTGACGAGTGGAAGGGATGGTCACCCCGAGATGGTTAGAATGTGATATGTGGCTAAAGAGTTTATGTCTAACGCACGTTAGAGTTTTTTCTAACACGCGCTACAACTTATGCCTAACGTACGCTATATTTCGATTGTTACGTACGTTAAGCTAGTTATATTACGTATGTAATGGGTGAGTCAGTCTCCCGACCAGAATCTTCTTTTGACACGGACGGAGCTACTTTCGGTGGGCTAGAGGACAAACGAGTCAACTCTTCATAACGTACGTTATTCCCCAAATTTAACGTACGTAACACTTGGGCACATTTCAGGCAGTGGCGGTCTTTACGTACGTTGTCATTAAACTGTTACGTACGTAATAAGCCTTACGTATGTAACACCGTTATCATTAACGTACATTAACAAAACCAAGTTTTATAAAATGACAATTCCCTTCTTCATTTGCACGACCCAACATTGCAAGATAACACCCTTGGAGAAATTCCTAGCCTTATACTGGGTTCTTAACCTCTTATATACTTGAATTAACATTGAGGAGGTGGTTTCTTGAGCTCCGGTGAAGATTATCTAAGTCGTTCAAGTCACTTCTCGTTTCTCCTCGTAGCGCTTGTGGATTCGCCAACTCTCTTCATTATTCTTCTTCCAATAAGGTAAGCCACCAATCCCTGGAATAATATCTTCGATGTTTTTTTTATATATATACTTGATAGATTACGGGTATTGGGTAGATTTTTGCCAACCTTCGTAGACAATCTTTTCGGATGGAATTGTAGTAACCGGAGTTATCATTTCTCATATGTTCGTTTCATGCAAATCATATCTATCGTACGAAATTTCATTTCAATCATCACTAGGAATGTAAAATTTGACGAATCAATTGTAGGAGAATTCGTAGAAATTCGTCACCGTATTTTCCATTGTTCGTAGCCACCCTTACCTTGTGATTTTTGACACTTAGTGAACTAAGGAAAACAATTCGATAGTATAATCATTATTGGATATCAAACCACCAAAGTTATTGTGTAATAGAATCCGCTGATTGTAGTATTTGGAATATAGAATAGAATTAGAAAGTATGAAATTCGATTATGCTATAATCATTTGTTGATAACCGAAAAATGATAAGGATAATCTTGTTGAGCAAATCGATATATCTAATGTTAACTGTAGAATTGAACGGAATAATGGTACGTAATGCTTACGAACTTAGAAACGATACTAATATCGACAATTAAAACTACGCTAGGAATCCGATTAGGAAAGGGAGGCTGGTTTTATTCATCATGATCCATATGAGGTGTTAATCGGATATTACGTGGCTAGGTTAAGCTCGAGCGGGCGTGGGGACTCCGTTTATCACAAAGCACCTACTGTCGGATCACATGCAAGTGAAATCTTGCTCGAGAATTTTCTAATATTAATGTTATGTTCGTATGTGTGTATGTGCCACTTTTGATGAATGCCGGCGGTTGTCTTTCTCTAAAATATGTTATAAATGGGCCGATGTGTTGGGGATAAAACCTGTATGGTACCCGTGTGGAAATGTGTTAGGGGATAAGACCCGAATTGGGTGCCTATATTCCGGGGTATTCCCGTGTGGATACTTCCGTGACCCTTGGTTGCGACCTTGGGGTTTATGTGATAAAAGAGAGAGACAACGTCGGTTGTGTGATGAAATATTCCCTGTTGATTATTTGGTACCATGATTGGTAAAATGGCGTATATCGTTGCTAGTAGTTGTTATTTGGTATGCATTCTCTGACCCTGGTTACCTGGTATGATTCGTCATGCCAGGTAAAATTGTTCATCATGTGCAGGACATTCCCGAGGGGTCCGGTCAGACTTGAGCGGTGTTGGAATGATCTCTTGCCGCTGCTTAAATTAAATTAAATTTTCTTTCTTTTAAAAACCTCTGTTGTGTAATAATTAGACTTCGAATTACATTTTTCCTTAGAATCTTTCGACTCACGTTATGTAAACCTTGAACCTAATGTTTTATCGCGACTTCCTTATTTTTATCTATTTTCTAACTAGCCTTGTGTGTCCCACGTGGGATTCACGGCACTGTAATACCTCGAGAGATTTTGGGGGTGTTACAGAAAATGGTATCAGAGAGAAACTCCTGGTTTGAATAAAATTTCTCCTAATTTTTCAAAGTTATTCCAATCCAACACCCCAAGCGATCGAAACTCCTCATGGGAATGCAAAGTAAGTGATATGTGTGTTTCTGTCTATGTACTACATTTAATTGTAAACCGTGTATGGAACTGGCTTTTGATTAATACCGTCAGTGATGGCACGCCTAGGAGCTAGGAGGGTGGTGAATGACGCTCAGGGTTCTGCCGCGAACCACAATGAGGATGGGAACACTGCCGAGACCAATCCTGCTGGGGGCCAGCCGCCACCAGTTAATCAAAACGATCAGGAGGCGGGACGCCAGAATAACAACCCGGGAGGCATGGACCCAGCTTTTGTTCAGGCCCTTGCCCAGGCTATCGCCATGGGAATTGCTCAGGTCAATCAGGCGGAACGGATACCGGTCATCAATGTGGAAGAAAACGCAGGAAGAGACCGATGGTTGGGAGAGATGCTGAAGGCTAGGACTCCATTATTTGACGGGACAGGAGAGAAACACATAGACGACTGGATTTATGAAATGGAGACTGCCTTCGAAGTGATCGGATGCCCAGAGAACCGGAAGGTGCCACTCGGGATTAATCAACTCCGGGACACTGCTGCACGTTGGTGGAGGACTTACAGGTCAGAGGACCGAGTGGTCGGGTGGACCAAATTTGCCCGACTACTACGGAGCGAGTACTGTCCCAGATCAGCCCGAACGGCTCGTGCACGAGACTTTTTCAGTGCCGGACCTCAGAACATGCCAGTACCAAATATCATTCGGGCCTACCGAACCGAGCTAAGTTACATCTCACAGATGGTTCCATCAGAAGATCAACGAATATGCCACCTTGCACAGAGTTTGCCGGAGGATGTACAATGCTATGCCGCTGGATTTCACTGCATGACCCTGAGGGCATACGAAGACGTAGTCACAGCATATGCTGGTACTATTGTTAATACCGACATCGGGCATAACTCGAAGAAGCAGAAGACATCAGTTCAGCCTGGGAGCAGCAACAAAATAAATTCGGGGCCCGCATCTTCTTTTAAGTCGGCGGTTTCATACCAACAGAAGGGTGTATCTAATCGGCCTTACCGTAGGGACTGTTTCAATTGTGGCGTGTCCGGGCATACTAAGAATCGGTGCCAGAAGATGGCTACCAAATGTTTCACTTGCGGAAAGAGTGGACACATGTCTCGTTACTGCTGGCGGGCCAATCCCACTCAGAACCCAGCTTCCCAACCAAGTCCACAAGGCTCTGCACAATCCCCTAGGACGCCTGATGTTTCCAACTACCGAGCTCCATCCCACCAGAACCAACCACCGCTACATAGTTCCGGACGAGGCCTTGGGCGCGGCGAAGGTACTTCGTCCCTTTCGGAGTCAGTGCCGTCCCGTGTATTTGAGTTAAGGGTTACGAATGGTCAGTCTGCGCCAGCTATCTTAGGTACTCTTCTTGTTAACTCTCAGCCAGTGCATGTACTATTTGATACCGGAGCCACCCATTCGTTTATATCTGTGGAATGTGTTGAACGCTTAAATCTTGTTTGTGTACCTTGTGAGCCCTTTACTGTTAAACTACCCGAGGGTAGTAGGTTAGGCGGCGATCAAAAGGTTCGAGACTGTCGGATCTACATCGACAATCATAGTTGGACCACTAATCTTATGGTCTTTCCGCTCCAGAATGAAGATATCATATTAGGTATGGACTGGATGCCATTGCACAGAATGATCTTGGATACCTACCACTTGACTATTTCCATTTTGGCTCATGATGGTACCACACATGTCATCAGCGGACGTGAACACTTTAGTACGAAAGGGTCTCTGAGCATTGTCGCATCAGAAGCCTCCTGCAACTCTCGAAGGGAGTACTATTGGTGTTATGTTCTTCGAGAGGATACTTCACAACTTACAATCACAAACATTCCGGTGGTGAATGAATTTCCAGACGTCTTTCCCGAAGAACTACCAGGGCTGCCACCGCACCGAGAAGTTGACCTTTCCATTGAACTCGAGCCGGGGACGAGACCTATTTCCAAAGCTCCTTACAGGATGGCGCCGACCGAGATGAAGGAATTAAAGATACAGCTCGAAGATCTGTTGGAGAAAGGGTTGATCCGCCCAAGCACCTCACTGTGGGGCGCACCGGTACTTTTCGTTAAGAAGAAAGACAACTCTCTATGCTTGTGCATCGACTACAGGGAGCTAAATAAGGTTACTCTCAAGAATCGTTACCCACTACCAAGAATTGATGACCTCTTGGATCAATTACAAGGGGCAGTCGTGTTTTCAAAGATTGATTTACGGTCCGGATATCACCAATTGAGGATTCAGGAGGAAGATATACTCAAGACTGCATTTCGGTCGAAGTATGGGCATTACGAGTATATCGTGGTATCATTCGGGTTGACTAATGCCCCAGCCGTTTTCATGGAACTGATGAATAGAGTTTTGATTGATTTCCTCGATAAATGCGTGGTGGTTTTTATCGACGACATCCTGATATATTCTCGAAGCCGACAGGAACACAAGGAACATTTGAGGCAAGTGCTGAGCGTGTTAAGGCAACACCAACTTTATGCGAAACTGTCCAAGTGCGAATTCTGGATGCCAGAGGTAATTTTTCTTGGACATGTTGTCTCGGCAGAAGGTGTCAAGGTCGACCCACAAAAGATCGAGACAATAACGAGTTGGGAACCGCCGAAGAACGTCAAGGAGGTTAGGAGTTTCCTAGGGCTGGCGGGTTACTATCGAAGATTCGTCGAGGCCTTTTCCTGTATCGCCCGACCATTAACGAACCTACTGAGAAAGAGCACCAAATTTGTATGGACTGCAGACTGCCAGAAGAGCTTCGACGAGCTCAAGAGTAGGCTAACTACTGCCCAAGTACTAGTGTTACCGCATGGTACAGAAGGATTCATTATATACACAGATGCATCCAAGCACAGACTAGGGTGTGTCTTCATGCAGAATGGCAGAGTCGTTGCGTACGCATCCCGACAACTGAATCCGTACGAAGTAAATTACCCGACGCATGACTTGGAGCTAGCCGCAGTGGTGCATGCCCTCAAGATTTGGAGGCACTATCTTTACGGAATTACTTGCAAAGTTTTCACGGATCATAAGAGTTTGAAATATATCTTCACTCAGAGAGAATTAAACATGAGGCAGAGGCGCTGGTTGGAGCTAATCAAGGACTACGATGTGGAAATCTCCTATCCTCCCGGGAAAGCCAATGTGGTAGCTGATGCTCTTAGTCAGAAAACTACACAAGAGGTAATAGTATCCAGCATAACAGTTCAGCCCAAACTGCAGCAAGACATCAGGAGAAGCAGCACCGAAGTATGGATACAACGTAGGCAAGGACAATTATGCTCTATCAACATACTTTCGTCCTTACTAGACGAGATACGTCTAGCACAGATGGAAGATCCTGAATTACATGCGATTGGTGCAAGAATCGAGGAAGGAGATGTTTCCGATTATAAGATTCAGGGTGATTTGGTGAGGTTCAAGAACAGGATCTGTATTCCACCGAATGACGGGCTGAAGCAAACTATACTGAAGGAGGTGCACTCCACTCCCTATTCTATTTACCCCGGAGCAAGCAAGATGTACAAAGATTTGCGACAGAGTTTTTGGTGGAAGAATATGAAATGGGAAGTTGCTAGGTTTGTCGCCCGATGTATGACGTGCCAACAAGTAAAGATTGAACACCGCAAACCAGCCGGAATTATGCAACCCCTACCCATCCCGGAGTGGAAATGGGAGAGCATATCAATGGACTTTGTCACTAAGCTACCTATGGCGGTGGGAGGAAATGATATAATTTGGGTCATTGTTGATCGATTCACTAAATCGGCACATTTCATTTCTATTCAAGAGACAACCGGGACAGAGCAACTGGCCGTCATTTTCATCAGAGAGATCGTAAGCCTACATGGCGTTCCCTCATCCATCATTTCGGATAGGGACACCAGATATGTGTCTCGTTTTTGGAAAGCCGTCCATAAAGCTATGGGGACCCAAATACACTTTAGCATGGCTTATCACCCTCAGACAGATGGACAGACCAAGCGTACGATTCAAACCTTGGAAGATATGTTGAGGGCATGTGTGCTCGATTGGGGTAAGGATTGGGCTAGACATTTGGGATTAGTGGAGTTCTCGTACAACAACAGCTGGCATGCAAGCATAGGCATGGCACCGTTTGAGGCCCTGTATGGGCGAAGACGCAAGTCACCGTTATGCTGGGATGATGCTTCCGACACCGCGGTTACCGAGTTATATCTTATCCAGGAATCCATTAAGAAGATCTCTATCGTTCGAAAGCACATGCTAGCCACACAGAGCCGGCAGAAATCTTATGCCGAAAACCGACAGCGACCGTTAGAATTTACGGTCGGGGATCATGTTTGGGTCAAAGTATCACCTATGCGGGGTGTCCGGCGTTTCAGCCAAAAGGGCAAGTTAAGCCCGAGATTTATAGGTCCGTTTGAGATATTGGACCGGGTAGGGAAGCTCGCGTATCGATTAGCTCTACCGCCGCATCTGGGTTGAGTGCATAATGTTTTTCACGTCTCCCAATTAAGGAAGTATGTCTATGATCCGAGTCACAAGCTCAATTTCTAAAAAGTGGAAATTTCCGATGACACTGCCTTTAGATAGGTACCGATCGCTATTTTGGATCGGCGTGTTGAGATGTTAAGAAAAAAAGCTATACCCCTCGTGAAGATTCAATGGTCACACCACGGCACAGAAGAAGCGACTTGGGAAACCAAGTCGAGCATGAAAGAGAGTCATCCCGAGTTATTTTCTTAAGTTTCGTGACGAAACTATTTTTAAGGGGGGTGATATGTAAAACCACCGGTATTTCATGCTTGATTACTTTGTACTGTGTAAATTTTTGTAATGTGACATCATTTCTATTTATGTATTCCATTGAGTGCTATGTTGTCAAGATTTAACACCTTCCGACCGGCGATCGCCTCCGAGGCCGAGCGACCGACTTACTGCCGAGCAGCCAAGGCAGATCTGCCGAGTGGCGATCAGGCGACCAAGCCTCAACCCAGCGGACCAGCTAAATCGGCCAAATGAAGGTCCCAGGACAAGTCCCGGTGCCGAGCGATCGACCTCAGATACGATCATTACTCGGCACTCGGCGACCGACTCCTGGCGATCGACTAGCGGACGATCCTCTCTGGGCATCTGCCGATCGACCTTTGGTGACCGACCTCTCTGGGCATCTGCCGACCGACCCTTGGCGACCGACCATTGCCGACCTTCAGTGGCGGGCCGAGAACGATCCTCGGTGTCCAGCTAGAGGCGACCGCATCATGACGATCTGGGCCGATGGTCATCCAGTCGGCCAAGGCCAAGTCTCGAAACTGACCCCACGTGCAGACCCACAAAAGGCGCTGACAGACCTGTCTCCTACCTCACCTACCAGCATGGCCCAGACCTGCGAAAGGAGTTGGCGGACAAGACATGTGACTACAGCCTGTCACCTACTGACAAAGTCCGCCGAAAGTAGCTAAGTGGGACCTCCTGTGACAGTGCTTCCGGACGCGTGCTGGATCCTCATTGGACCGCACGGCTGGCCACCAGCTGTAGCTTTGGACTTTTGGCAGGCAGCCCACGTAACCTTTAGGGCGATCGCCCCATTGCATTAAATGCCGAAAGGAGATCGCCCAATAGGGGACAGGGCCTCTCAGCCTCTATATATACAAGGCAGCCTTCACTTGTAAAAGGGACCGAAACTCTTCTGCACAGACCGAGATTCTGACTCTCTAAACTCACTACATTCTCGCACTTCATACCATACAGAAGCAAATCACTTGCACTTGGCTAACATCCAACTCTTGGCAACAGCTTTCTTTTGGTCTTACTTCTCCCGGCCTTTTCTCCTCGAGCAGATTACCGGCGGGACGAAGAACACCTAGCTTCGCTCAAGAGCCGGATCAACAGAGTCTTTTTACACTCATTGTACTTAGATTTCTCTAATTAATACTTGTATCCACGAATATTTGTGTTAATAACATCTCGCGAGAGCATTCAAGCCCGGGCCTAACAAACCCGGCAAATCTTGTTTTATTTACCTTCTCTCGGAAGTGCTCCCGCAACCTTGTTTGTTGTCCGTCTTCCAGCAGTATTTAATCTTCGGATAGATATTTTGGGCAACAACAATTGGCGCTAGAGGAAGGGGATCCAACCCTCGATTTTTTACACCTACCGTCCCGAAGAACACTCACTGTTCTCGGGGCAGATATTTGAAGTGACACTCACTGCACTTCAAAAGAAATCCTTCAGAGAACATGTCTTGCGCCTCCGCGTCGAAGAAAGCCGCTGACCAGCCGGCCAGACCCCCTGTTCCGTCCCAGTCCGAGCCGCAACCGATGGTGGAAGGTAGCCGCCGCGGTCAGAGACGCTCGATCCGTCCACACGGACGGCGGCCCAAGCCTCTCGCTCGATCGGTTCGAACCAAGGAAGCGGTCGAAGGGAGCCGCCGTCTACGGGAAGCGACGAAGTGCTCTCGACGCGCCTCCGGCTACCGCCCCCGGTCTCTCGCCGGGAGATCAGCGAAAGCTCAAGGCACTACCGCCGAGCGATCGCTAGGAGGCTCCCGTCCACAGAAGAGGCGCTCGCCACCTGGGCACCTCTGTCTTCGATCGCACAGGCGGTGACCCGACACAGCTCACGGGCGGTCCCGGCCCGGCTACGAGGCAGCGGAGTTTGAGTCCGTCACCGGGAGCTCGGCCTACCCGACTCCCGGAAGCGGCCTAGCCGTCGGCTCCCCTCGCCGAATTGCCGAGGTCGGCGGCGTGAGCCGGAGATCGGTACACGATCGCCTCGGCTCCTGCTCCCAAAGCCGATCGGCAAGCGACCAAGCCACGGCGATGGCTGCGATGCAACGTCAACTTAACGACGTGAAGGCGCTCCTGGAATCCAGGGCAGGCGCCAAGAAGACGATCGCCGGGCCAAGCGAGCCGCTCACGATCGACATCGAGCTCGCCCCCGTACAGCACAGGATCGCTCCCCCGCAAACACCCGTGTACGTGGGCGATCGGACCCCCAAGTGCACCTAAGGAAGTTCAACATCTACATGACTGGATGTGGGGCATCTGACGCGACCAGATGCCGAATGTTCCCTCTGACGCTGGACGACCTCGCCCACCGGTGGTACACTTCATTGCCACCTCGGTCCATTGGCTCCTTTAACGAGCTGGCGCACGGCTTCACTGAGTACTTCGCCACCAGGGTCGTCCGGCCCGAAGGTCCCCTTCGCATGATGCAAATCAAGCAGGGAGAAGAAGAGTCCGACTCGGACTACATCGACCGGGTAGACGTGATCATCCTCAACGGCGAGCCCGTAAGCGATGAGACCGCCCTCTACGCGGTCCTAGGAGGTTTTCAGGGTTTTTCGCCTATGTTCAGGCATCTTACGAAGACCCAACCTACGACCTACGCAGCCTTCCGGGCAAGAGCCGCAGATTTTCTGGCCAGGCAAAGGTTTCTTCTTAGCCTGTGAGCAGCGCGATCGGCACTCGGACGACGATCTCCCGCCCGATCGCCAATATCGACCTACGAATAAGCGATCGGCGGCGGCGGCGATCGCCGTCTTCCACCCGATCGCCGATCATCACGCTACATCATCCGCGATTCGGAGGACACGATCGCCATCTCTGATCCGGCATATAACATGACGGACTAAGGCATAAGATCGCCTCCACCGCACATCATAAAGCCATGGCCCCTGTCGGTCGATGGGCATTGCCCGGCCATGCAAGGTCCTTTCGGCCGAGATCGCCCGCCCTTCGTTTAAATACGAGGCCGGCGTAGTCGAGGCTCTCCAACGTGTCGGTGGACACGATCGCTCGCCCTCAAAGGTTCATCATCGACATGGTGAACCCGGACAATGCGACGTGCCGCAACCCGTCTCAACGTACACCGTCGAGGTCGGCCATCTCCATGGTGGCCGAGGTGGAAGCAGAGCTAACAAGCCGCGGGCGTGGAGTTGATTCATCCGACGCCGCCAGCGCAAGGACTCCTCTAGGCGAGACCGCACGCCTTTCGTTTAAAAACAAGGCGAGCGCGGCTAACAGAGGACCCTCATAATAAAGTGAGTCACGAGACACTCATTGTCTTCGCGCACCAAGACACGGTCATGGGGTCGGTCCATCGATCTCCGCGATGGTGCACGATTCCTCAAGCAAGCGAAACCACCTAGTTTCCATGGGGATCGGCCAATGTTGTTTTTGCGGTACAAGACCGAAAGATAGCTAAGCCAATCGACTATGATAGCCCAAGTCCGAGTCCTAAGTCGGCTCGGATCGCCGTCCTCATCCGGACGCGATCGCGGCCAAGAACCACCTCGCCCCATGTCTTCAACATAGGAGCAAGGTGAGGGGCAATTGTTGTGTCAAGATTTAACACCTTAGACCGCGATCGCCTCCGAGGCCGGCGACCGACTTCTTGCCGGCGGCCAAGGCGGATCTGCCGAGTGGCGATCGAGCGACCAAGCCTCAACCCAATGGACCAGCTAAATCGGCGAATGAAGGTCCCAGGACAAGTCCGGTGCCGGCGATCGACCTCGGATACGATCATCACTCGGCACTCGGCGACCGACTCTGGCGATCGACTAGCGGGACGATCCTCTCTCAGGCATCTGCCGATCGACCTTTGGTGACCGACCTCTCTGGGCATCTGTACCGACCCTTGGCGACCGACCATTGCCGACCTTCGGTGGCGGGCGAACGATCCTCGGTGTCCGGCTAGAGGCGACCGCATCATGACGATCTGGGCGATGGTCATCCCGATCGGCCAAGGCCAAGTCTCGGCCCGGCCCCACGTGCGAGACCCACAAAAGGCGGCGCGGACTGTCTCCTACCTCACCTACCAGCATGGCCCAGACCTGCGAAAGGAGTTGGCGGACAAGACATGTGACTACAGCCTGTCACCTACTGACAAAGTCCGCCGAAAGTAGCTAAGTGGGACCTCCTGTGACAGTGCTTCCGGACGCGTGCTGGATCCTCATTGGACCGCACGGCTGGCCACCAGCTGTAGCTTTGGACTTTTGGCAGGCAGCCCACGTAACCTTTAGGGCGATCGCCCCATTGCATTAAATGCCGAAAGGAGATCGCCCAATAGGGGACAGGGCCTCTCAGCCTCTATATATACAAGGCAGCCTTCACTTGTAAAAGGGACCGAAACTCTTCTGCACAGACCGAGATTCTGACTCTCTAAACTCACTACATTCTCGCACTTCATACCATACAGAAGCAAATCACTTGCACTTGGCTAACATCCAACTCTTGGCAACAGCTTTCTTTTGGTCTTACTTCTCCCGGCCTTTTCTCCTCGAGCAGATTACCGGCGGGACGAAGAACACCTAGCTTCGCTCAAGAGCCGGATCAACAGAGTCTTTTTACACTCATTGTACTTAGATTTCTCTAATTAATACTTGTATCCACGAATATTTGTGTTAATAACATCTCGCGAGAGCATTCAAGCCCGGGCCTAACAAACCCGGCAAATCTTGTTTTATTTACCTTCTCTCGGAAGTGCTCCCGCAACCTTGTTTGTTGTCCGTCTTCCAGCAGTATTTAATCTTCGGATAGATATTTTGGGCAACAACATGCTATATAATTGTGTGATGTAAATGAAACGGAGGTGACACTCCTTGACGCCGTGGGACGATCGTCGGTGCGAATATGACGGTGGCCAACGACTTGTTCCCCGATAATTGTTGACGAGTGGAAGGGATGGTCACCCTGAGATGGTTAGAATGTGATATGTGGCTAAAGAGTTTATGTCTAACGTGTAACACCCCCAAAACCGTATGGGAATATTACACGCCGTAGACCCTTTCCACAAGGATCTACCAGGCTAAACATCCATAAACAACCAAATGCTTGCCCGGCCAGGGTCAAACAATATAATAATACAGACCGTATGGTCACTTACACGTGAATACACAGACCGATGAGGTCACACAACTCAATCAACAAAACTTACTTAAACGACATTACCCACACAGGGGTCGAAATACGATACATCGGAAGACTGAAATCAACTCTGACAACACAACAAAAATCAGAACAACTCTCGACTCATGATTAGTATCACAGCCCATCATCCTCTTGTGCCAATCCTGTGACTGCTCCCCTGAATCTGCATGAACCTGGACGCAAAACAGACATCCACCCCCCAATTACTCGGGGGTTAGTAAAACTCCACTGTTTTACTAGTGCAAGTATCAAATCATACGAAATGTAACAAGTAATTAATAATCGTGAATCAAATATAATAATCAAGTAACAAATATCCCTGGGAGGTTTTCACAAGGAAAGATAAGCTATGAAGCATTCAAAATAAGATTATCATCTGGGGGATTTTTAGAATTTCAAAACCTTTCGAAAATCTTAGGGTCTTAACCCAAATCTCAAATTGTATTTCAATAATTTACAGTACGAAAACATTTCATAAATCTCGTGGGGCTCGGCCCAACATTCCTTTCTTAAAACATTCTTTTCAAAACTTTGATTTGAAAATAATCATGCTCATGACACCGTGATCCACTGTCACGTGTCTCCGTAGGTTCAACAACCCGCACGGACTACACCACGCACAATTAAACAAACATAATCAATTCCGACACCATGATCCACTGTCACGTGTCTCCGTAGGTTCAACAACCCACACGGACAATTAACCAGACATAACCAATTCCGACACCGTGATCCACTGTCACGTGTCTCCGTAGGCTTAACAACCCGCACAGACTATATCAATCTCAACAACCACACACACAGTCCTGACACTGTAGTCCACTGCCACGTGTCACCGTAAGCCCCGTCGAGCTCTCCCGGTTAGAGGTACTGTGTCCGAAACTCATGGTCCACTGCCATGCGTTATCGTAGGCCTCGTCAGACCAGCACGATTGGACCTCAGTACCTCACTAAGTTCTGACCCCGTAGTCCACTGCCACGAATCCTCGTAGGTCCCGTCGGACCAACACGAGTGAACTTAGCGGTCACACACATATTCATATTCACATTCACATTACATACAACAATGAGCACAATTGATCAATCACATTGATCACCACAAAATCGTACATCACCTGCACATAACACAATCTCAACACTCGCAACAACTATCGTCAATCAACGACACATATCCAACATAACACACGTTCGGTACACATTACATTACACAACCAAGTGTACAACCGTCCCATATGTACGGCGCAATCCTGCACAAATGGCACAACGCCTAATACGTATACTAATATAACAATATTATCGCAAAGCCTTCAAATTACGGAAAACACAACCAACTCAAACGGAACATAATTACGAAGGCAAGCAAAATCATCACACATCTCATACATAATTACTAGTCGCAATATACAAGTCGTATAGTAAGATACTTACCTTACTAACCGCTACCAAACGCTCCGAAGAACACGGTTCGACCGGGAAGCTCGGACCCCGAAGAAGACAACGAACGAAAGGATTCCGACTCGAGTTCTTCACTAGAATTCGACCCTAACAACATATAATCAATAAATCATCGATCATACGAGGAAGAATAATCGAAGAACGCCCGTAAACCCCTCTATGACATTTTACCGGACACCTTCAAGGCGTCGATCAAGAACTCGACCAAAACTACGAATCGATACGATCCAACCATGGAATAACAAGGGAAATGATACAATACATCTAAATGATAATCAATACATCACAATCCTAAGTTAAATCGGATTAAATGGACGAAATCGAACAAAATACCCAAAAATCCCCAAAATTGGATTTCTAGAAAATCTGACCTGATTCGCTCGATCAAAGGATGTTATAGGATTGATGATTGATGATATGAACTCCAAAACTTCATGGATTTGTTGACCAACAACATCTCTCCATGATAAGAACAACTCCAGCCGCGGAAGAGAAGGGGAAGAAGGAGAAAAATGGCGAAAAAAACGACTGTTGGGCCTTAAATAGGATGACACAGTGTGCCGCGACACACTTCGGCTGGGCAGTGACTCGGCAGTGTGCCGCGGACCTGCCGGCATGTGCCGCGGCACCAGGTACAGACGGGTCGGCAATGTGTGCATGCCGCGGCTCGGCCAAGTGTGCCGCGGCCCTTCCGGCAGGCTGCTCGGCCAAGACTGGCACCTGTGAGTGACTTAGCTATTTCGACCATAACTCCCTCGTCCGGACTCCGATTGACTCACCGTTTGAACCGTTGGAAAGCTAACTCGATGCTCTATAATATTTTAAAGATTCAGAATTTTTGGAGTTTCCAAAAATTAATGGCGATTTTACAAAGTCAAACTCATACTCGGAAAAGTCGTTTAATAACACCGAACTCAAGAAAACGACACCGAAACCTGAACCTGAATACGAAACGAAGATACGGTTACGAAGTACTCGCAAAGACGAATCTAAGAGCTAATAGAACACACGATTCCGACCAACCAAAGGCTCGAAATTTGACAGCAGAAGGTAATTACCCCAAACTTTGAGAAATTACAAAAATGGCCCAAAACGTCCGAAAATCACGATACGTGATCGAATAACCAAACCGAAGTTCACAACACGTCTAACAAAGTTAAGTGGACTTACGGGAAACTCAAAACAGTAATTTCGAATGAGATTCACGAGAATCGAACTCGAGTGCGGAAAAGTCGTTAATAAACACGGAACTCAACAAAACAATACCGAAACAAACTCGGATGACAAAAAGTGCAGAATTAATCATTCTCAGAATGACGAGACGGTCCCAAGCGAGTCGTATAACCGGACCTCCGCCGAAAAAAGAAAATTACCGGAAATCCGAAATTGCGGATATTACATTCTACCCTCCTTAAAAGAAGTTTCGTCCCGAAACTTAAATCAAGTAGGGAGAAGCAATATCCTGCCAGGAAAACTCAACGAGATACACAAGAACAAAAAAAAAACCGCGCCCTACGGCGAAACGTTACAAGCAACGCGAAAGAACATACAGCGTGAAAACACGCCTCACGACGACCATAACAACGTCACCGGCAATGATTCAAAACAATCACGAGTAATTAACGACGCATCACATGCACATATTTAATCAAAGAAACGCACGTGACAACAAGTCGCACCCGACCACAACAACTATGCGGTAGAAACAAATATAGTATTATGATGGAATTCACTCCGATTCTCGTCATCAAGAAAATGTCCAATGTCAAGACACAAACAATTCAAGATAACAGAAAACGAGAATACCGGACATTACATTCTATCCTATAAAAATAAGTTTCGTCCCGAAACTTAAAATAAAACATCATGGTAGAATACAAACAAAACCAAAAAGTTCACGCAACAAATATCAATCTCTACACGAATTATAGCACAAAGTACGATACACAACTACATCACTGGGCACCGCTGGGCCCTCCCCGAGTAGGAACGAAAACCCGATTCCCAAACATCTTGGCAACGGTCTCATAATGCACCGCTTGGTGCCCCATTCGGCCGCACTTAAAACAATTAACCGGTGGCGAACGACAATTCTGTCTCGCATGGCCTACAGTGCGATTAAAGCGAGTCTTCACACCGATCGTCTTACTCGCCTCTGGAGTAAGGTTCTTAGGTAGTCAACCGAACGAGGAGTGCTTCCGAAGGAAAATGCGAAGCAACGAGTTCACGGATCTCACTCCTCGGCCTCTTGAAAAATTTCTCGAGGTCTTGTCTCTTACTCTCTGAATTAGATTCCGCCATAGAAATGACCATCTCAATGGCTAAAGCTCGGTCCTGATATTCTTTCAGGGTGGTACACATAAGCGGAGCCATACTCTCACGGATATGGGGTTTCATGCGCATATTGAAGTATCGGACCTTGTCCGCTTCACTTTTCACTTGATCCCGAACATAAGCCAACTGTCGATTATAATCGACTATCGCCTGGGATATTGACACATCCTGGGGCGTAGCCGAGAACAACTCAACGATTCTATGTTCACGCACAGACAACGGGCAATACTCTGCCTCCATGGCAGTCTTAAACTCAGCCCATGTAGGCGTACGATCTGCAGGCACTACAGCGTGCCACCAGTCTGTAGCTTCTTTGTCGAGCAGGTACTGAGCAATTGGTACCCTCCTATCATCCGGACAAGCTACATCATCAAATATTTTTTCCAACTGGAAGAGCCAGTTTTCCCAACCTAACAAGTCAGACGAACCCTCAAAACGGGGCGGCTGCATCTTCATCACATCTCGTAACCACTTACTAGTTCCGTTATCCCTATTTGGGTTCTCATCCCGACGTACGGCCTGATTCATCTGCACTAATTGGTCAAACACCTGACGAAGGATGGTGGCGGCGCCAACGTCAACATTAACGTTAGTCGAATGTCCATGATTTGTACTGAGCTGATCGGTACTCGGCAAGGAGGGAGTCGCCCTCCCACGCTCCTGATCACGACCACGACTACGACCACGTCCTCGGCCACGACCTCTCGGCATACTGAACGGACGACCAAACAGAATAACGCAACCAAACAAATGTCACAACATCAACATAAGACGATAATAGCAGCACGATAAAGCATCAACTCCAAGTTATCACACAAGTGCACGAACTAACACTGTAATTTAAGAACTTCATTCAAAAATAATTCACATAGTCACATCAATAGAGGTGTTTGGATTTCACCAAATCAAACACAGTCAAAGCCACACACGTATCGTAGGGATCAAACACTCGCAGCAAAATAAAATATTTCGGGGTATTATTCAAATGATAGAATTTTAAAATTCTCAAGTTTGAAAAATTTGGTGAAATGAATTTTTTTTTTAAAACACTTTTAATACTCCGATCGTCCAATCAAAACCATGTATCTCAATATTTAGAAAACACTGAAACATTCTCCGGCGAGCACAACAACACCACAAACTTATCACAACCACTTTCCCCAACACGTGGACATATGAAGTTCAAAATTCCGAAAACCAAAAAATATCGTTCTGCAAAATAAAATTTTTCCAAAATCCTTTAGTTCATAATCAAAATGACGGTAATATTTACACTGTCCGGAGTACTTCAAAACACATTTTTTTAAATGCCGTCTGACTGTGTCATTTGAAAATACACGACCCATTTGTCAAAGTTTAACAAATTTTAAAAATCCATATAAACCGTGGTTTGACCGCACCACCAAAATATTTTCCAAAAATCGATTATTACAAAAATTCTCAAACTGTAAAGTCCTTCAGAAAACACTCTCAAATTTACCCATAGCAGACAAAAATTACAACCTTCCAAAAACAGTCAAATTTAAAACCACATACTCAAATGGCAACCAGGGTCGCCAATTCAATCAAAGGCATCTCGTGGTATCAAGTTTAAACACACAGCAAAATCATTCATCGGAGTTTCTCACAAACTTTACCGTAAAACCCATCAAGGTTCACAACTTTCACACCATACCAACCCACATGGTGGTTCAAGGGCCAAACATCAATACATCCAGTTCTATACACCTACGGTGTATCTAAGTATTGAATACAACTTCATTGCACGACACCGCGTAAACAAAATTATGCACTACAAGTATCACACATAAATGAAATCATGAACACACATATTATGCATAAAAGAGGAGACTTACGTCCACAGGCCGCACGGAGATGACGGTCGCCCACGATACTAATCTCATCCGACAACATATCCAACGCGTTGTGACTACGCACAACTCAACTTGTCACCTGACGACTCGAACGACAAGACAACAAATTACTCGACAAATCACGACTCGACTCGACCCGACAGCCTAGGTTTTCGCAACCTAAGCTCCGATACCATAAATGTAACACCCCCAAAACCATATGGGAATATTACACGCCGTAGACCCTTTCCATAAGGATCTACCAGGCTAAACATCCATAAACAACCAAATGCTTGCCCGGCCAGGGTCAAACAATATAATAATACAGACCGTATGGTCACTTACACGTGAATACACAGACCGATGATGTCACACAACTCAATCAACAAAACTTACTTAAACGACAATACCCACACAGGGGTCGAAATACAATACAGCGGAAGACTGAAATCAACTCTGACAACACAACAAAAATCAGAACAACTCTCGACTCATGATTAGTATCGCAGCCCGTCATCCTCTTGTGCCAATCCTGTGTTGCTCCCCAGATCTGCATGAACACGGGCCAAAGCAGACATCCACCTCCCGATTACTCGGGGGTTAGTAAAACTCCACTGTTTTACTAGTGCAAGTATCAAATCATACGAAATGTAACAAGTAATTAATAATCGTGAATCAAATATAATAATCAAGTAACAAATATCCCTGGGAGGTTTTCACAAGGAAAGATAAGCTATGAAGCATTCGAAATAAGATTATCATCTCGGGAATTTTTAGAATTTCAAAACCTTTCGAAAATCTTAGGGTCTTAACCCAAATCTCAAATTGTATTTCAATAATTTACAGTACGAAAACATTTCATAAATCTCGTGGGGCTCGGCCCAACATTCCTTTCTTAAAACATTCTTTTCAAAACTTTGATTTGAAAATAATCATGCTCATGACACCGTGATCCACTGTCACGTGTCTCCGTAGGTTCAACAACCCGCACGGACTACACCACGCACAATTAAACAAACATAATCAATTCCGACACCGTGATCTACTGTCACGTGTCTCCGTAGGTTCAACAACCCACACGGACTATTAACCAGACATAACCAATTCCAACACCGTGATCCACTGTCACGTGTCTCCGTAGGCTTAACAACCCGCACAGACTATATCAATCTCAACAACCACACACACAGTCCTGACACCGTAGTCCACTGCCACGTGTGACCGTAAGCCCCGTCGAGCTCTCCCGGTTAGACGTACTGTGTCCGAAACTCATGGTCCACTGCCATGCGTTATCGTAGGCCTCGTCAGACCAGCACGATTGGACCTCAGTACCTCACTAAGTTCTGACCCCGTAGTCCACTGCCACGAATCCTCGTAGGTCCCGTCGGACCAACACGAGTGAACTTAGCGGTCACACACATATTCATATTCACATTCACATTACATACAACAATGAGCACAATTGATCATCACATTGATCACCACAAAATCGTACATCACCTGCACATAACACAATCTCAACACTCGCAGCAACTATCGTCAATCAACGACACATATCCAACATAACACATGTTCGGTACACATTACATTACACAACCAAGTGTACAACCGTCCCATATGTACGGCGCAATCCTGCACAAATGGCACAACGCCTAACACGTATACTAATATAACAATATTATCGCAAAGCCTTCAAATTACGGAAAACACAACCAACTCAAACGGAACATAATTACGAAGGCAAGCAAAATCATCACACATCTCATACATAATTACTAGTCGCAAGATACAAGTCGTATAGTAAGATACTTGCCTTACTAACCGCTACCAAACGCTCCGAAGAACACGGTTCGACCGGGAAGCTCGGACCCCGAAGAAGACAACGAACGGAAGGATTCCGACTCGAGTTCTTCACTAGAATTCGACCCTAACAACATATAATCAATAAATCATCGATCATACGAGGAAGAATAATCGAAGAACGCCCAAAAACCCCTCTATGACATTTTACCGGACACCTTCAAGGCGTCGATCAAGAACTCGACGAAAACAACGAATCGATACGATCCAACCATAGAATAACAAGGGAAATGATACAATACATCTAAATAATCATCAATACATCACAATCCTAAGTTAAATCGGATTAAACGGACGAAATCGAACAAAATACCCAAAAATCCCCAAAATTGGATTTCTAGAAAATCTGACCTGATTCGCTCAATCAAAGGATGTTATAGGATAGATGATTGATGATATGAACTCCAACAACATCTCTCCATGATAAGAACAACTCCAGCCGCGGAAGAGAAGGGGAAGAAGGAGAAAAATGGCGAAAAAAACGACTGTGGGCCTTAAATAGGCTGACACAGTGTGCCGCGGCATACTTCGGCTGGGCAGTGACTCGGCAGTGTGCCGCGGACCTTCCGGCATGTGCCGCGGCACAAGGTACAGACGGGTCGGCAATGTGTGCGTGCCGCGTCTCGGCCAAGTGTGCCGCGGCCCTTCCGGCAGGCTGCTCGGCCAAGACTGGCACCTGTGTGTGACTTAGCTATTTCGACCATAACTCCATCGTCCGGACTCCGATTGACTCACCGTTTGAACCGTTGGAAAGCTAACTCGATGCTCTATAATATTTAAAAGATTCAGAATTTTTGGAGTTTCCAAAAATTAATGGCGATTTTACAAAGTCAAACTCATACTCGGAAAAGTCGTTTAATAACACCGAACTCAAGAAAACGACACCGAAACCCGAACCTGAATACGAAACGAAGATACGGTTACGAAGTACTCGCAAAGACGAATCTAAGAGCTAATAGAACACACGATTTCGACCACCCAAAGGCTCGAAATTTGACAGCGGAAGGTAATTACCCCAAACTTTGGGAAATTACGAAAATGGCCCAAAACGTCCGAAAATCACGATACGTGATCGAATAACCAAACCGAAGTTCACAACACATCTAACAAAGTTAAATGGACTTACGGGAAACTCGAAACAGTAATTTCGAATGAGATTCACGAGAATCGAACTCGAGTGCGGAAAAGTCGTTAATAAACACGGAACTCAACAAAACAATACCGAAACGAACTCGGATGACAAAAAGTGCAGAATTAATCATTCTCAGAATGACGAGACGGTCCCAAGCGAGTCGTATAACCGGACCTCCACCGAAAAAAGAAAATTACCGAAAATCCGAAATAGCGGATATTACATTCTACCCTCCTTAAAAGAAATTTTGTCCCGAAACTTAAATCAAGTAGGGAGAAGCAATATCCTGCCAGGAAAACTCAACGAGATACACAAGAACAAAAAAAAATCGCGCCCAACGGCGAAACGTTACAAGCAACGCGAAAGAACATACAGCGTGAAAACACGCCTCACGACGACCATAACAACGTCACCGGCAATGATTCAAAACAATCACGAGTAATTAACGACGCATCACATGCACATATTTAATCAAAGAAACGCACGTGACAACAAGTCGCACCCGACCACAACAACTATGCGGTAGAAACAAATATAGTATTATGATGGAATTCACTCCGATTCTCGTCATCAAGAAAATGTCCAACGTCAAGACACAAACAATTCAAGATAACAGAAAACGAGAATACCGGACATTACATTCTATCCTATTAAAAATAAGTTTCGTCCCGAAACTTAAAATAAAACATCATGGTAGAATACAAACAAAACCAAAAAGTTCACGCAATAAATATCAATCTCTAAACGAATTATAGCACAAAGTACGATACACAACTACATCACTGGGCACCGCTGGGCCCTCCCCGAGTAGGAACGAAAACCCGATTCCCAAACATCTTGGCAACGGTCTCATAATGCACCGCTTGGTGCCCCATTTGGCCGCACTTAAAACAATTAACCGGTGGCGAACGACAATTCTGTCTCGCATGGCCTACACGGCTGCAGTTAAAGCAGGTCTTCACACCGATCGTCTTACTCGTCTCTGGAGTAAGGTTCTTAGACTGGTCAACCGAACGAGGAGTGCTTCCAGAAGGAAAATGCGAAGCAACAGGTTCACGGATCTCACTCCTCTGGCCTCTTGAAAAATTTCTCGAGGTCTTCTGTCTCTTACTCTCTGAATTAGATTCCGCCATAGAAACAGCCATCTCAATGGCTAAAGCTCGGTCCTGATATTCTTTCAGGGTGGTACACATAAGCGGAGCCATACTCTCACGGATATGGGGTTTCATGCGTATATTCAAGTATCGGACCTTGTCCGCTTCACTTCTCACTTGATCCCGAACATAAGCCAACTGTAGATTATAATCGACTATCGCCTGGGATATTGACACATCCTGGGGCGTAGCCGAGAACAACTCAACGATTCTATGTTCACGAACAAACAACGGGCAATACTCTGCCTCCATGGCAGTCTTAAACTCAGCCCATGTAGGCGTACGATCTGCAGGCACTACAGCGTGCCACCAGTCTGTAGCTTCTTTGTCGAGCAGGTACTGAGCAATGGGTACCCTCCTATCATCCGGACAAGCTACAGCATCAAATATTTTGTCCAACTGGAAGAGCCAGTTTTCCCAACCTAACAAGTCAGACGAACCCTCAAAACGGGGCGGCTACATCTTCATCACATCTCGTAACCACTTACTAGTTCCGTTATCCCTATTTGGGTTCTCATCCCGACGTACGGCCTGATTCATCTGCACTAATTGGTCAAACACCTGACGAAGGATGGTGGCGGCGCCAACGTCAACATTAACGTTAGTCGAATGTCCATGATTTGTACTGAGCTGATCGGTACTCGGCAAGGAGGGAGTCGCCCTCCCACGCTCCTGATCACGACCACGACTACGACCACGTCCTCGGCCACGACCTCTCGGCATACTGAACGGATGACCAAACAGAATAACGCAACCAAACAAATGTCACAACGTCAACATAGGATGATAATAGCAGCACGATAAAGCATCAACTCCAAGTTATCACACAAGTGCACGAACTAACACTGTAATTTAAGAACTTCATTCAAAAATAATTCACATAGTCACATCAATAGAGGTGTTTGGATTTCACCAGATCAAACACAGTCAAAGCCACACACGTATCGTAGGGATCAAACACTCGCAGCAAAATAAAATATTTCCGGGGTATTATTCAAATGATAGAATTTTAAAATTCTCAAGTTTGAAAAATTTGGTGAAATGAATTTTTTTTTAAAACACTTTTAATACTCCGATCGTCCAATCAAAACCATGTATCTCAATATTTAGAAAACACTGAAACATTCTCCAGCGAGCACAACAACACCACAAACTTATCACAACCACTTGCCCCAACACGTGGACATATGAAGTTCAAAATTCCGAAAACCAAAAAATATCGTTCTGCGAAATAAAAATTTTCCAAAATCCTTTAGTTCATAATCAAAATGACGGTAATATATACACTGTCCGGAGTACTTCAAAACACATTTTTTTTAAATACCGTCTGACTGTGTCATTTGAAAATACACGACCCATTTGTCAAAGTTTAACAAATTTTAAAAATCCATATAAATCGTGGTTTGACCGCACCACCAAAATATTTTCCAAAAATCGATTATTACAAAAATTCTCAAACTGTAAAGTCCTTCAGAAAACACTCTCAAATTTACCCATAGCAGACAAAAATTATAACCTTCCAAAAACAGTCAAATTTAAAACCACATAATCAAATGGCAACCAGGGTCGCCAATTCAATCAAATGCATCTCGTGGTATCAAGTTTAAACACACAGCAAAATCATTCATCGGAGTTTCTCACAAACTTTACCGTAAAACCCATCAAGGTTCACAACTTTCACACCATACCAACCCACATGGTGGTTCAAGGGCCAAACATCAATACATCCAGTTCTATACACCTACGGTGTATCCAAGTATTGAATACAACTTCATTGCACGACACCGCGTAAACAAAATTATGCACTACAAATATCACACATAAATGAAATCATGAACACACATATTATGCATAAAAGAGGAGACTTACGTCCACAGGACGCACGGAGATGACGGTCGCCCACGATACTAATCTCATCCGACAACATATCCAACGCGTTGTGACTACGCACAACTCAACTTGTCACCTGACGACTCGAACGACAAGACAACAAATTACTCGACAAATCATGACTCGACTCGACCCGACAACCTAGGTTTCCGCAACCTAAGCTCCGATACCATAAATGTAACACCCCCAAAACCGTATGGGAATATTACACGCCGTAGACCCTTTCCACAAGGATCTACCAGGCTAAACATCCATAAACAACCAAATGCTTGCCCGGCCAGGGTCAAACAATATAATAATACAGACCGTATGGTCACTTACACGTGAATACACAGACCGATGAGGTCACACAACTCAATCAACAAAACTTACTTAAACGAAATTACCCACACAGGGGTCGAAATACAATACAGCGGAAGACTGAAATCAACTCTGACAACACAACAAAAATCAGAACAACTCTCGACTCATGATTAGTATCGCAACCCGTCATCCTCTTGTGCCAATCATGTGACTGCTCCCCTGAATCTGCATGAACCTGGACGCAAAACAGACATCCACCCCCGATTACTCGGGGGTTAGTAAAACTCCACTGTTTTACTAGTGCAAGTATCAAATCATACGAAATGTAACAAGCAATTAATAATCGTGAATCAAATATAATAATCAAGTAACAAATATCCCTGGGAGGTTTTCACAAGGATAGATAAGCTATGAATCATTCGAAAATAAGATTATCATCTCGGGAATTTTTAGAATTTCAAAACCTTTCGAAAATCTTAGGGTCTTAACCCAAATCTCAAATTGTATTTCAATAATTTACTGATTTAAAACATTTTATAAATCTCGTGGGGCTCGCCCAACATTCTTTTTTAAAACTTTCTTTTCAAAACTTTGATTTGAAAATAATCATGCTCATGACACCGTGATCCACCATCACGTGTCTCTGTAGGTGCAACAACCATACGGACTACACCACGCACAATTAAACAAACATAATCAATTCCGACACCGTGATCCACTGTCACGTGTCTCCGTAGGTTCAACAACCCACACGGACTATTAACCGGACATAACCACCCGACACCGTGATCCACTGTCACGTGTCTCCGTAACTTAACAACCCGCATGACTATATCAATCTCAACAACCACACACAGTCCGACACCGTAGTCCACCGCCACGTGTCACCGTAAGCCCCGCCGAGCTCTCCGGTTAGGCGTCGTGTCCGAAACTCATGGTCCACTGCCAGGCGTTATCGTAGGCCTCGTCAAACCAGCACGATTGGACCTCAGTACCTCACTAATTTCTGACCCCGTAGTCCACTGCCACGAATCCTCGTAGGTCCCGTCGGACCAACACGAGTGAACTTAGCGGTCACACACATATTCATATTCACATTCACATTACATACAACAATGAGCACAATTGATCAATCACATTGATCACCACAAAATCGTACATCACCTGCACATAACACAATCTCAACACTCGCAGCAACTATCGTCAATCAACGACACATATCCAACATAACACACGTTCGGTACACATTACATTACACAACCAAGTGTACAACCGTCCCATATGTACGGCGCAATCCTGCACAAATGGAACAACGCCTAACACGTATACCAATATAACAATATTATCGCAAAGCCTTCAAATTACGGAAAACACAACCAACTCAAACGGAACATAATTACGAAGGCAAGCAAAATCATCACACATCTCATTCATAATTACTAGTCGCAAGATACAAGTCGTATAGTAAGATACTTGCCTTACTAACCGCTACCAAACGCTCCGAAGAACACGGTTCGACCGGGAAGCTCAGACACCGAAGAAGACAACGAACGGAAGGGTTCCGACTCGAGTTCTTCACTAAAATTCGACCCTAACAACATATAATCAATAAATCATCGATCATACGAGGAAGAATAATCGAAGAACGCCCGAAAACCCCTCTATGACATTTTACCGGACACCTTCAAGGCGTCGATCAAGAACTCGACCAAAACAACGAATCGATACGATCCAACCATGGAATAACAAGGGAAATGATACAATACATCTAAATAATCATCAATACATCACAATCCTAAGTTAAATCGGATTAAACGGACGAAATCGAACAAAATACCCAAAAATCCCCAAAATTAGATTTCTAGAAAATCTGACCTGATTCGCTCGATCAAAGGATGTTATAGGATGGATGATTGATGATATGAACTCCAAAACGTCATGGATTTGTTGACCAACAACATCTCTCCATGATAAGAACAACTCCAGCCACGGAAGAGAAGGGGAAGAAGAAGAAAAATGGCGAAAAAACGACTGTTGGGCCTTAAATAGGCCGACACAGTGTGCCGCGGCCTAGCCGAAGTGTGCCGCGGCATAGGGCCAAATCTGCCGGCAGTTGTAATACCCGAGATTTCTCTTATGTAATTGGAACTTGTGATATTGTAATGATTGTACTTTTGTATGAGTACTATTCTCTGTATTTCATTATCCGATGTTGTCGAGCTTATAATTTCGTATATGTGATATAAAGATTGAAATTCTGTGCATGTAGCGCACGCTACAAGCTGAGGGTAGCGTACGCTAACGTGGTTTCATAGCGCACGCTACCGAGTGTAATTAGCGCACGCTATGCGTAGTCAGATTGATTGAGACGTGCGGTAGGTGAGATCTGGCCGGGGGACCCCTGTCGGATCGTGTCGGATGTACCTGGACAGCTTTCGGGAAAAGCCGAGTCAACGCCTTAGCGCACGCTACAGGTCGATGTGTAGCGCACGCTAAGTTCCGAGTACAGTTTAGACTGTGAGCCGTTAGCGCACGCTACGAACATGGTCTAGCGCGCGCTAATAGCCATTTATTATAAATAGGACAGCATCCTATTCGTGATTTCAGTTCCTTCTCCTCCCACAACCCGAACTTTGACACATAGAACATAACTACTTTCGTCCTAAACACTCCGTATCAACCTCCTCAACCTCCTAGTTCGAGATTGAAGATCATACATCATTGGAGATTGGTGTTCAAGCCTTCGGTGTTGGATTGCTTCATTTCATCCGTGTTCTTCACTACTTCGAGGTAGGTGATTCTTCACCAATGATTAGTATGTTCATAAGGAAGATTTGAATCATGTTTGGATAGCAAGTATGTCGTTCATCACATGTTAGAAGGATACTTTTGACGTATCGGTACTAGATGTCGAATGAACCTTTGAACCATCTTATAATAAGGACACCTAAGCATGTTTAAATCGATTTATGATCAAGTAATCGGATATTACCCAGTTGATACGTTGTATACGTTGGAATCATGTGTTTTGGAACGTTAGACGATGGAACTTAGATTATTTCTTGAAGATCGTAGAGGAATTGTGATATCGAGATAACTATCCGTATATTGGTATTTCATAATCATAAATCTTCCAGAAACCTTATTATCATGATATGCCCGAGGATAACTTGTAATATCACCATAGGATTCATGAGTTCTTCATCATTCAACCCAGTTTTCGGTTTGCAGTATTCTGCCATGCAAGATTAGTGCACGCTAACATGTGTGAGTTAACGTGCGCTATCGAGGTTCGGTTTTCGCACAAAACGTCGTAGCGTGCGTTATGAGGCAGCCGAGTCGATCGCCGATTCGTGGCTAGCGCACGCTAGTCTTATACGATAGCGTCGCTATCAGCCTCGGCTTAGCGCCGTTACGTAGAGTACGTGGCGCGCGCTAAGCAATCGGCATTGTTTAGTTTGAGCTTTTCGGCCGTAGGCCGAATTGTTAGGCCATTGTTCGACTCGAGATGATTTGTATATCGTTCCTTTTGTTAAGGTTCGAGCTTGTGACGTTGATCGGAGGGGGCGACCTTCGAGTGCGTCGAGAGCATTGAAGTATATCGTTCTTGCCATCTTCGAGGCAAGTATCGTGATATGTTAATATCGGTATTTTTGGAGTATGCGTATGATTATGCATGTTGTTGAACATGATATTTACTTCGTTGATTTATCGTGATATTCGTTTATATGTTCATGTTGATGAACGTAATGATTTGGCATATGTGTATGCATGAGTTGTGTTTGTATACGTGTACGATCTATGCTGAGGGCGCTGGATCGGATGTCCACCTCGTGTTGGTCCGACGGGATCATCTTGGGATCTAGGCTGAGGGCGCTGGATCATTGGACGGGTTATTTCCACCTCGTGTTGGTCCGACGGGATCATCTTGGGATCTATCTTTGAGGGCGCTGGATCATTGGAATACCCAGGCTGTGTAATGGAATCTTGTAGATTCGCATTGTCGGATTCCGGTAGCGGAAGTCCGTGTGATGTATCTTGTTGTGTATTGTTGATGCATATTTGAATTGTTTAAATATGATACTTGTACTAGCATCGTTTTGCTAACCCCTTCGGGGGTGGACATTTGTTTTGATGTTCAGGTAGCCAAGGAGCAGGGAAACAGCCACAGTACCGACGTGACGACTAAGGGGTTCAGTGATGTTTATTGTTATTGGAGATTTGTAGTCTTGGTTTGGTTTCTGTACTCGAGTACGCGTGCCCTTTTGATATTAATTCGATATGGTTGTATTAATTACCCGTTGAACCAGTTATACGTTTTCATAAACTTGAATTTTCGCAGTATTGATGTCTTGTATTTACTTTTCTTTTTAATTAGCCTTGTAAATCCTTATTTAAAGGGTTTACGGCGCTGTAATTATTCCGAATATCTCGGGGTGTTACAGAATATGGTGTCGGAGCTAAGATTTATGGATATCTTGGCAGTCGGGTTTTAATTGGGTCTGTTTACGTTATTTGATTTACGGGTCGTTGTAACATCACCTTTTCACCAAGTCGTCATGTAGACCGTGGTTGTAAGTCTCTTAATCTCTTATACTACCGTATTACTTAATTCTTGTTTTGTGAGTATTGACGGACTTTATTTCAAAAATTTTGTTACGTATATTGAGAAATTACGTTACAAGATCTTTGAGAGGAGGTCGTGGACGCGACGCGGTCGTGGACGCGACGTGGTAACATGAGACATGAGGATTCGCAACTACCCCGAAATATCGGCTAGTTGAACCGATTCCCATTCTCGAGGGCGCAAGGATCGGCGAATGATGACGCAAACCCTAACATGCCAGAGTGCTTCAACGGTGGTGGCGCAAATAAATCGATTCGCCAGTGTCGTTGATCGCATGCGCAGGCCGATGGGGCAAGAAGACCACGAGGATAACCAGGGAGACAGATGGCTTGCGGAAGTGGTTAAATTGCACCCGCCAAAATTTGTGGATCTGTGAGACACTTACTTGGGATCACCGGCTTAAGGAGTTGGAAAAGATATTCGCGGGTCTTAAGCTGTCCCGAGGACCTAAGGTTCCTATTGCCCGGATTTTACGACCGGGAGGCCTTTGATTGGTGGGAGGCTATTCGACCCGAGAATCATAATGCGGATTGGACGGAATTCAAACAAATGATGGAAGCACGATTGTCCTCGTCCGTTAGAGAGGCGAAGATCCGAGAGTTTTTCTCACCACGAGTTCGGAGGCATCTCGTGATGGATGTAATCAAAACTTTTAATCATCGGTGACTTGTGTGCGACACTTGGTCGAACGGAGGCGTAAAAGATTTTTCATTTTGATATGCGGATGAAGCGGAGATTCAAAGTACATGTCCGGATTCGAGTGTACTACGTTGCGGCAGTATCAAGACAAAGCGCTGGCCTACGACATGAAAGAGGCGGCGATGGAGAAATCGGTAGAGGCAAAGAAGCGAAGGTGACCGCGGCTTTGAAGAAAACAAGAGTGGTGGGGCCCGCAAGGGCCGGTCTTCCTTTTATTCGGCTAGGAAACCTCCACATCCTTCTAGAGGCGGAAAGAAGTTCCGGGCAACATCAGTGATTCGGACGCATCAAAGAAATGCTACAATTGTGGTCGAGCCGGGCATATTCGACGTGATTGCCCCGCATCTTACGCGACTTGTTACGATTGTGGGCAAGAAGGGCACCGTGCGGCCTTCGTGGAGCCGCTAGATCTTTTGGTACCCGCACTCGGCACCAGATTCCTAAGGAGATAAGTGTGAACCAGAACCACAGAGTGGATTTCAGCAGAATCTTTGGGAAGAGAGAGACATCCATCTTGGGTCCGTTCCTCCGCGCCTGCATTTAAATGAGGAGATCTCGACGAGAACACCTGCCGTTGCATCGTGCGATTCAGATCCTTTTGCAACCAGCTAGTGTCTTGTTCGATTCGGGAGCTACGCATTCTTTTATATCTTTGAACCGTGTTAAACGTTTGAACATCTCGTGCTTGTATAATTGTGAACCTTATGTTGTGGGATTACCGAGCGGAGAGAAAATTGTGGGAACACTAGAAGCTAGGGATTTCCCGGATTCTATAGAAGGAAGAGATTGGCCATCGAATCTTATTGTAGTTGACATCTGCGGTGACGATTTAATTCTCGGAGATGATTGGCTCAACCGTTATGGAGTCTTTGAATTACCGAGAGAGAGTCATTTCCATCATTGCGATGACGGATTCGAACACTTATTCCGAGGATGGAGACCGAAGCTCGGGAAATTGATCAAAGCAATGAAAGCAAGAAATTATCAAACAGGATGTCATGGACTTTGGTGTTATGCCATGAGGAAAGAGGAAGGAGTAGAGCTCGTCTATTCCAGATTGTGAATGAGTTCTCGGATATATTTCTGACGAGCTACGTGGTTACCTCCGCAAAGAGAAGTGGAATTCACCATCGAATTAGAGCACAGAGCAACCCCTATTTCAGGGCACCATACCGCATGGCGCCAACCGAGATGTATGAACTCAAGAAGCAACTGGAGGAATTGTTACTGAAGGGCTATATTCAACCGAGCGTTTCCCCTTGGGGAGCGCCCGTTCTCTTTGTCCGGAAGAAAGACGGATCCCTCCGATTGTGTATTGATTACGGGTAGCTTAAAAAGATGACGATAAAGAATAAGTATCTTATACCTCGGATCGAAGACTTGTTTGATCAACTGAAAGTTGCAATGGTATTCTCGAAGATTGACTTTAGATCAGGATACAATCAGTTGAGGATTAAGGAATCTGATATACCGAAATCTGCTTTCAGATCCCGGTACGGACATTATGAATTTGTAGTGATGCCATTTGGACTTACCAATGCTCCTGCGGTATTCATGCAATTGATGAATCGGGTATTCTTTGAGTACTTGGATAAATTTGTGGTCGTTTTCATTGACGACATTTTGATATATTCGAGGGACGCAGAGGATCATGCTAAACATCTACGTGTGGTTTTGAGCATCTTGAGAAAGGAACAGCTATATGCAAAATTTTCTAAATGCGAGTTCTGGCTTAAGGAAGTAACCTTCCTTGGGCATGTGATATCAGCCGATGGAGTTCAGGTGGACCCGAGAAAAGTCGAAGCAATCTTGGAATGGGAAGATTCTAAGAACGTGAAGGAAGTCCGAAGCTTCTTAGGACTAGCTGGATATTATCGCCGCTTTGTAGAGGGATTTTCCAAAATTGCTCGTCCGCTCACTCAGCTGTTACATAAAACTCAAAAGTTCGCGTGGAATGAGAAGTGCCAGGCTGGTTTTGACGAACTTAAGAAGAGACCGACACCTATATTAGCGCCGCCGGAAGGAACAGACGGATTTATGGTATACAACGACGCTTCAAATCAGGGTTTGGGTTGCGTGTTGATGCAAAAGGATAAAGTGATTGCTTATGATTCTCGGCAACTAAAATCGTACGAAGTTAATTATCCGACTCATGATCTGGAGCTTGCAGCTGTGGTCTTTGCCTTGAAAATTTGGCGACATTATCTGTACGGCACTCATTGTCAGATCTTTACATATCATAAGAGCCTCAAATACATTTTCAGTCAGAAAGAATTAAACATGAGGCAGAGAAGGTGGCTGGAATTGATCAAGGATTACGACTTGGAGATTCTCTATCATCCGGGGAAAGCAAATGTAGTAGCCGATGCTTTGAGCCGTAAACCTGTTTCTCTTCGAGTGTTGGAAGCTCTTACGCCTGCACCCGGCATTCAACGAGAACTGATCCGCGAAGGGATTGAAGTATGGGCACCAGGAATCCAAGGGCGACTTTATGTGATGGAACTGACTTCATCACTAGTCGATAAGATCAAGTCCAAGCAGTTGGACGATTCTCTAATCCTTCGATTATGTGTTGAAGTAAAAAAAAGGAAAAGCCCCAGGATTCGTGATACAAGACGATGGAGTTCTGAGATTTCAGAGTCGACTTTGCGTTCCCGACGATGATGACTTGAGACGAACTATTCTGAAAGAAGCCCATAGCGCGCCCTATTCTATTCACCCGAGAAGCAGTAAGATGTATAAGGATCTTAAACAAAACTTTTGGTGGGGGAATATGAAGAAGGACGTAGCAGAGTACGTTTCGAAGTGTTTGACTTGCCAGCAGGTCAAGATTGAGCATCAGCGACCTGCCGGGATGTTAAAGCTGCTTCCGATCCCTGAATGGAAGTGGGAGGACATTTCGATGGATTTCATCACCAGTATGCCAAGGACTAGAGCAGGAATGAACATGATTTGGGTCGTAATTGATCGACTAACCAAGTCGGCTCATTTCCTAGGAATCAAAGATACATGGGGACCCGAGAGATTGGCACGAGTATTTGTTGCGGAGATAGTCAGATTGCATGGGACGCCGAAGACCATTATTTCGGATCGAGATGGTCGTTTCGTGTCGCACTTGGAAGGCGATCCATAAGGCTTTGGGGATCGAGCTCAACTTTAGCACGACTTATCATCCCCAAATGACGGCCATCAGAAAGGACTATTCAAACTGTAGAAGACATGCTTAGAGCTTGTGCATTGGATTGGTCAACTGATTGGGAAGTTCACTTGCCCTTGATCGAATTCACTTACAATAATAGTTGGCATGCTTCTATTAGAATGGCACCATTTGAAGCTTTGTACGGGAGGAGATGCCGATCACCCCTGTGTTGGGATGATTCTTTGGATTTGATCGGGACGGAACCGGAATTGATTATTCAGACTCAAGAGAAGATAGCTTTGATTCGAGAGAGACTATTGACTGCCCAGAGTCGACAGAAGTCTTATGCCGATGTACGTCATCGTCCTCTAGAGTTCGACGTTGGGAATCATGTGCTATTGAAGGTGTCTCCTACACGAGGGATTTTTCGTTTTGGGAGGAGAGGCAAGCTCATTCCGAGATATATCGGACCATTCGAGATCCTCGAGAGAGTTGGAGAGTTAGCATACAGATTGGCCTTACCGCCGTCGCTGAGTCATGTTCACAATGTGTTTCACGTATCCCAACTGCGAAAGTATGTACCGGACCCCAGTCACGTCATTGATTTCGACGAGATCGAGATAGCTAATGATGGCACCTTCGAAGAGAGACCAATCAAGATACTTGAGAGCCGGATCAAACAATTGAGGAATAAACCAATACATTTGGTTAAAGTATAATGGTCACGACATGGAGTCGAAGAGGCCACTTGGGAAACGGAGGACAGTATGAAGGCTAAATATCCGGAGTTGTTTTCATCCTAAGTTTCGGGACGAAACTTCCTTTTAGGGAGGAAGGATGTAATACCCGAGATTTCTGTTATGTAATTGGAACTTGTGATATTATAATGATTGTACTTTTGTATGAGTACTATTCTCTGTATTTCATTATCCGATGTTGTCGAGCTTATAATTTCGTATATGTGATATAAAGATTGAAATTCTGTGCATGTAGCGCACGCTACAGGCTGAGGGTAGCGTACGCTAACATGGTTTCATAGCGCACGCTACCGAGTGTAATTAGCGCACGCTATGCGTAGTCAGATTGATTGAGACGTGCGGTAGGTGAGATCTGGCCGGGGGACCCCTGTCGGATCGTGTCGGATGTACCTGGACGGCTTTCGGGAAAAGCCGAGTCAACGCCTTAGCGCACGCTACAGGTCGATGCGTAGCGCACGCTAAGTTCCGAGTCTGATTTAGATCGTGAGCCATTAGCGCACGCTACGAATGTGGTCTAGCGCGCGCTAATAGCCATTTATTATAAATAGAATGACATCCTATTCGTGATTTCAGTTCCTTCTCCTCCCACAACCCGAACTTTGACACATAGAACATAACTACTTTCGTCCTAAACACTCCGTATCAACCTCCTCAACCTCCTAGTTCGAGATTGAAGATCATACATCATTGGAGATTGGTGTTCAAGCCTTCGGTGTTGGATTGCTTCATTTCATCCGTGTTCTTCACTACTTCGAGGTAAATGATTCTTAACCAATGATTAGTATGTTCATAAGGAAGATTTGAATCATGTTTGGATAGCAAGTATGTCGTTCATCACATGTTAGAAGGATACTTTTGACGTATCGGTACTAGATGTCGAATGAACCTTTGAACCATCTTATTATAAGGACACCTAAGCATGTTTAAATCGATTTATGATCAAGTAATCGGATATTACCCAGTTGATACGTTGTATACGTTGGAATCATGTGTTTTGGAACGTTAGACGATGGAACTTAGATTATTTCTTGAAGATCGTAGAGGAATTGTGATATCGAGATAACTATCCGTATATTGGTATTTCATAATCATAAATCTTCCAGAAACCTTATTATCATGATATGCCCGAGGATAACTTGTAATATCACCATAGGATTCATGAGTTCTTCATCATTCAACCCAGTTTTCGGTTTGCAGTATTCTGCCATGCAAGATTAGCGCACGCTAACATGTGTGAGTTAACGTGCGCTATCGAGGTTCGGTTTTCGCACAAAACGTACGTAGCGTACGTTATGAGACAGCCGAGTCAGACTGCCAGTTCGTGGCTAGCGCACGCTAGTCTTATACGATAGCGTACGCTAACAGTCCAGCTTAGCGCACGTTACGTAGAGTACGTAGCGCGCGCTAAGCAATCCAGGCAGATTGTTTAGTTTGAGCTTTTCGGCCGTAGGCCGAATTGTTAGGCCATTGTTCGACTCGAGATGATTTGTATATCGTTCCTTTTGTTAAGGTTCGAGCTTGTTAGGTTGATCAGAGGGGGCGGCCTTCGAGTGCGTCGAGAGCATTGAAGTATATCGTTCTTGCCATCTTCGAGGCAAGTATCGTGATATGTTAATATCGGTATTTTTGGAGTATGCGTATGATTATGCATGTTGTTGAACATGATATTTACTTCGTTGATTTGTCGTGATATTCGTTTATATGTTCATGTTGATGAACGTAATGATTTGGCATATATGTATGCATGAGTTGTGTTTGTATACGTGTACGATCTATGCTGAGGGCGCTGGATCGGATGTCCACCTCGTGTTGGTCCGACGGGATCATCTTAGGATCTAGGCTGAGGGCGCTGGATCATTGGACGGGTTATTTCCACCTCGTGTTGGTCCGACGGGATCATCTTGGGATCTATGCTGAGGGCGCTGGATCATTGGAATACCCAGGCTGTGTAATGGAATCTTGTAGATTCGCATTGTCGGATTCCGGTAGCGGAAGTCCGTGTGATGTATCTTGCTGTGTATTGTTGATGCATATTCGAATTGTTTAAATATGATACTTGTACTAGCATAGTTTTGCTAACCCCTTCGGGGGTGGACATTTGTTTTGATGTTCAGGTAGCCAAGGAGCAGGGAAATAGCCACAGTACCGACGTGACGACTAAGGGGTTCAGTGATGTTTATTGTTATTGGAGATTTGTGGTCTTGGTTTGGTTTCTGTACTCGAGTACGCGTGTCCTTTTGATATTAATTCGATATGGTTGTATTAATTACTCGTTGAACCAGTTATACGTTTTCATAAACTTGAATTTTCGCAGTATTGATGTCTTGTATTTACTTTTCTTTTTAATTAGCCTTGTAAATCCTTATTTAAAGGGTTTACGGCGCTGTAATTATTCCGAATATCTCGGGGTGTTACAGCAGTGACTCGGCAGTGTGCCGCGGCCCTGCCGGCATGTGCCGCGGCATCAGGTACAGACGGGTCAGCAATGTGTGCGTGCCGCGGATCGGCCAAGTGTGCCGCGGCCCTTCCGGCAGGCTGCTCGGCCAAGACTGGCACCTGTGAGTGACTTAGCTATTTCGACCATAACTCCCTCGTCCGGACTCCGATTGACTCACCGATTGAACCGTTGGAAAGATAACTCCATGCTCTATAATATTGAAAAGATTCAGAATTTTTAGAGTTTCCAAAAATTAATGGCGATTTTACAAAGTCAAACTCATACTCGGAAAAGTCGTTTAATAACACCGAACTCAAGAAAACGACACCGAAACCCGAACCTGAATATGAACCGAAGATACGGTTACGAAGTACTCGCAAAGACGAATCTAAGAGCTAATAGAACACACGATTCCGACCACCCAAAGGCTCGAAATTTGACAGCGGAAGGTAATTACCCCAAACTTTGGGAAATTACGAAAATGGCCCAAAACGTCCGAAAATCACGATACGTGATCGAATAACCAAACCGAAGTTCACAACATGTCTAACAAAGTTAAACGGACTTACGGGAAACTCGAAACAGTAATTTCGAATGAGATTCACGAGAATCGAACTCGAGTGCGGAAAAGTCGTTAATAAACACGGAACTCAACAAAACACTACTGAAACGAACTCGGATGACAAAAAGTGCAGAATTAATCATTCTCAGAATGACGAGATGGTCCCAAGCGAGTCGTATAACGGGACCTCCGCCGAAAAAAGAAAATTACCGGAAATCCGAAATTGCGGATATTACATTCTACCCTCCTTAAAAGAAGTTTCGTCCCGAAACTTAAATCAAGTAGGGAGAAGCAATATCCTGCTAGGAAAACTCAACGAGATACACAAGAACAAAAAAAAATCGCGCCCAACGGCGAAACGTTACAAGCAACGCGAAAGAACATACAGCGTGAAAACACGCCTCACGACGACCATAACAACGTCACCGGCAATGATTCAAAACAATCACGAGCATTTAACGACGCATCACATGCACACATTTAATCAAAGAAACGCACGTGACAACAAGTCGCACCCGACCACAACAACTATGCGGTAGAAACAAATATAGTATTATGATGGAATTCACTCCGACTCTCGTCAACAAGAAAATGTCCAACGTCAAGACACAAACAATTCAAGATAACAGAAAACGAGAATACCGGACATTACATTCTATCCTATTAAAAATAATTTCGTCCCAAAACTTAAAATAAAACATCATGGTAGAATGCAAACAAAACCAAAAAGTTCACACAACAAATATCAATCTCTACACGAATTATAGCACAAAGTACGATACACAACTACATCACTGGGCACCGCTGGGCCCTCCCCGAGTAGGAACGAAAACCCGATTCCCAGACATCTTGGCAACGGTCTCACAATGCACCGCTTGGTGCCCCAGTCGGCCGCACTTAAAACAATTAATCGGTGGCGAACGACAATTCTGTCTCGCATGGCCTACACGGCTGCAGTTAAAGCAGGTCTTCACACCGATCGTCTTACTCACCTCTGGAATAAGGTTCTTAGATTGGTCAACCGAACGAGGAGTGTTTCCAGAAGGAAAATGCGAAGCAACAGGTTCACGGATCTCACTCCTCTGGCCTCTTGAAAAATTTCTCGAGGTCTTGTGTCTCTTACTCTCTGAATTAGATTCCGCCATAGAAACAGCCATCTCAATGGCTAAAGCTCGGTCCTGATATTCTTTCAGGGTGGTACAAATAAGCGGAGCCATACTCTCACGGATATGGGGTTTCATGCGCATATTGAAGTATCGGACCTTGTCCGCTTCACTTCTCACTTGATCCCGAACATAAGCCAACTGTCGATTATAATCGACTATCGCCTGGGATATTGACACATCCTGGGGCGTAGCCGAGAAAAACTCAACGATTCTACGTTCACGAACAGGCAACGGGCAATACTCTGCCTCCATGGCAGTCTCAAACTCAGCCCATGTAGGCGTACGATCTGCAGGCACTACAGCGTGCCACCAGTCTGCAGCTTCTTTGTCGGCAGTGCTTGAGCAATGGGTACCCTCCTATCATCCGGACAAGCTACAACATCAAATATTCTGTCCAACTGGAAGAGCCAGTTTTCCCAACCTAACAAGTCAGACGAACCCTCAAAACGGGGCGGCTGCATCTTCATCACATCTCGTAACCACTTACTAGTTCCGTTATCCCTATTTGGGTTCTCATCCCGACGTACGACCTGATTCATCTGCACTAATTGGTCAAACACCTGACGAAGGATGGTGGCGGCCCCAACGTCAACATTAACGCTAGTCGAATGTCCCTGATTTGTACTGAGCTGATCGGTACTCGGCAAGGAGGGAGTCGCCCTCCCACGCTCCTGATCACGACCACGACTACGACCATGTCCTCGGCCACGACCTCTCGGCATACTGAACGGATGACCAAACAGAATAACGCAACCAAACAAATGTCACAACGTCAACATAGGACGATAATAGTAGCACGATAAAGCATCAACTCCAAGTTATCACATAAGTGCATTAACTAACACTGTAATTTAAGAACTTCATTCAAAAATAATTCACATAGTCACATCAATAGAGGTGTTTGGATTTCACCAAATCAAACACAGTCAAAGCCACACACGTATCGTAGGGATCAAACATTCGCATCAAAATAAAATATTTCCGGGGTATTATTCAAATGATAGAATTTTAAAATTCTCAAGTTTGAAAAATTTGGTGAAATGAAATTTTTTTTAAAACACTTTTAATACTCCGATCGTCCAATCAAAACCATGTATCTCAATATTTAGAAAACACTGAAACATTCTCCGGCGAGCACAACAACACCACAAACTTATCACAACCACTTGCCCCAACACGTGGACATATGAAGTTCAAAATTCCGAAAACCAAAAAATATCGTTCTGCAAAATAAAAATTTTCCAAAATCCTTTAGTTCATAATCAAAATGAGGGTAATATTTACACTGTCCGGAGTACTTCAAAACACATTTTTTTTTAAATACCGTCTGACTGTGTCATTTGAAAATACACGACCTATTTGTCAAAGTTTAACAAATTTTAAAAATCCATATAAACCGTGGTTTGACCGCACCACCAAAATATTTTCCAAAAATCGATTATTACAAAAATTCTCAAACTGTAAAGTCCTTCAGAAAACACTCTCAAATTTACCCATAGCGGACAAAAATTACAACCTTCCAAAACAAATAAATTTAAAACCACATACTCAAATGGCAACCAGGGTCGCCAATTCAATCAAATGCATCTCGTGGTATCAAGTTTAAACACACAGCAAAATCATTCATCGGAGTTTCTCACAAACTTTACCGTAAAACCCATCAAGGTTCACAACTTTCACACCATACCAACCCACATGGTGGTTCAAGGGCCAAACATCAATACATCCAGTTCTATACACCTACGGCGTATCCAAGTATTGAATACAACTTCATTGCACGACACCGCGTAAACAAAATTATGCACTGTAAATATCACACATAAATGAAATCATGAACACACATATTATGCATAAAAGAGGAGACTTACGTCCACAGGCCGCACGGAGATGACGGTCGCCCACGATACTAATCTCATCCGACAACATATCCAATGCGTTGTGACTACGCACAACTCAACTTGTCACCTGACGACTCGAACGAAAACACAACAAATTACTCGACAAATCACGACTCGACTCGACCCGACAGCCTAGGTTTCTGACACGCTTTTAGTGTAACTATCGCAAGTGCACGATATCGTATCAAGTAGTAAAGTGGAGTTTTTGAGTCCGGTTTATCGATCCCACAAGGAAGTTTTGTTGTAATTTGAATTATACACTATTAGTCTATTTTTATAGATACTTAAGATGAGTGAAACACACAATTAAAAAGTTTGGTTTAATAATTGCAAAGAAATTGCAATAATAGTTCTAATATTATAAGGAAATAAAAAGATAGAAATAATAATAGATTGATTAAATGATAAAATGAAATAGTTGGGATTACAAATTTAGTTCGTCATTAGTTATAAAAGATGTATTGGAGATCATAAGATGAATTTACTTATTATGTTGTCACTACACCATATATGGGTTTCAGCAACACCTGAAAAACTGTGTTCAAAAGTCCAAAAAGTGTTGCTGAAGGTTGAAAAACAAGCTATGGCTACACTTTGACCAAATTCGAAAGTGTTACAAAAACGGCCGCAACCATAGGGGTCTAAGGTAACACTTTTCTTTTTTTTGGTAACATGTTAAAAAAGTGTAGCAATAGACCCCTATGCCAACACTTTTATTGTCTCTGGCTACACTAGATTTTGTGTTGCTGTAGACTTAAGGCCACACTTTTATATTTTTAGTGACACCAAGATTTGTGTAGCCGTAGACCTATGCCAACACTCATGAGGTCTAATGTAACATTAAATTGTGAAACATTTTGACATCTTTACCAACAACTTTAACACTATGGCTACACTTATATATGAACACTTCTAACTTTTGCCAACACAATTTTAAGCTTTGCCAACACAATTTTTATATTTTGCCAACAGAAAAAATTATAAATTATAGTCTATGGCTACATTTTTGCAGATTTTTACCATCATTTTTCATGCTAAAAAGCAAAATGTTATATTGAAAAATAAATATTACCATAAAACAGTCAATACCATTAAAACAATGTCAACCATAACAATATCCAAAATACATGACTGCTAATATTCAATCCATAATAGCTAAGAACAAGTTACGATCGCAATCCACAAATATAACAAAACTACTTGAGTCACTTAACTAGCATAATATAAAATGATGAGATCAGTCAAGGAGTGACATTGTCACCGCCATAGGACTCCTCGACTGATTTCTGAGAGTCATCAATCTTTAAGTTCAAATCTGGATTCTTCTCGGCCAACATTTTCATCATTTCTCGAGTTGAGCCCTGATCTTAGTAGTTAGGTCCGCCACGCATCGATCAAAGAACTTGAACTGATGGTGATGCTGAAGACTTCGATTTCGGTAGCTCTGTAATATACTCTTCTTGACTATATATATACACTCACTGGTAAGAAGAATGAGAATATGTCACATTATGTTAAGAAGGAGATAGTTGAATTTCACAAGGAAGAGATGATAAAGTATAGGGTAAGATAAACTGCAAAATCAATGTTAAACCTTTCCTAGCATAGACTCCCTGAGCATTTACATAAGGTAGCATAAATTGCTTAGTATCAAGAATACATATTACAGGCAATATGAATGGGTAAAAGAAAATCAAATTCTGGAACATAACATGCAAAGATTGACCATTTTTCTTTTTCTCGTTAAGGAAGACATAAAATTGTTAATGCAAAAAAAAAGAGCTAATTTTTACCCAAACATTTGTCCGATCATATTAATAGGATTTTCACCATCGTAATCTTCATCATGGAGCCGCTCTTAGGTATTGCCTTTGTCTTTTGGTCCACTCAAGTATGACGAGCCGCAAGTTTGGGTGGTGGTCTCCTCAATCGCCAATATATAGATAATAGAAATAAGAAAAAGGACACCAAAACCACAAGAGCCTATTCATGCTAACAATCATAAAATACGACACTTCCTCATACCGAACAAGTCATCGGATAAGAAAGAATAGTCCCTCGCGTTCTTTAGAATTTCAACCTTTTTCTTCAACTGTCGCTTATTAGGAAAGTGAAAAAGGGGTGAAAAAGTTATAAACCACCAACTACCAATCGGAGTATCGATAAGTCAACAGAATTACCCCGTTTGTGACTCTTGGTGGATGGTCATCGCTGGATCTTGACTTGACATGGTCGAATTGAGCTCTTATTATTCTCGCACAAGAATAAAACAACTTCAAAGTGAAATAATGATTCATTCTCATCGAGAATGACCAAACAAATAACAAGGTAAAAAAGGGCTCCGTGCTTCAACATGTAAGATAAATGACTAGACTCCTTAAAAATTCCTTGCTTATGGTGTAGACAACGATATCATGATTTAGACATACTCGAGACGCACAATATATCAATCCACCGTAAAAACAAGGCTGGAATGACCAAAAGGCATATAAATAAACCTCATGATTGAACAAATCTGCACATCACATATCTGTTAATAGAAAGGACTTAAAATAGTAGTGATGCATGCAATCAAAGGAAGCAAATTGAAATGTATATACAATTTCATAAAAGGCAATAACTGAACAGTGAAGACGATGAAGGAATTTTACACAGTAAAATAAGAAAAATTACAGTCGGATATTACATCCACCCTATGAAGAACATAATATTATCCAATGACCTGTGCGACTATCTCGCCTATAGTTGAAAAGGAAGAAGATATATCTAAGGTAGTATCATATCATTTCCCAACAGTACCAAGGACATTAATGTTCCTCCAGTGGTATGTTGTCCATGTAGGTCAGATAATTCCTAACTTGCACCTTGAATCTATTAGCACAAAGAAATCATCTTTTCTACCTCACCAACACCGGTGTCGAGAATCTCTTGCTTACTAAACTATATTTCTTAAAGATGTTGTCGAGCCATAGACTCGATAAAAATGAGTCGCTTTTCTTCATGATAGCTCACCAGTCACCAACATGTGATGTACTATCTCGGATGTAGTAGATGCTTTCAAAGCACTCGTGGCTATCAAGCTCAGATCGTATATTCACTAAAAATAAAGTAGAAATTCCTGAACAACGATTAAAAAAAATCCCTTGTAGATGAAGCCAAAACTGCTCTCGATCTTGAAATCACGCGATACAAACTGAAAGCTCATGACAAGAATATTGAGATCTAACCAAAGAGGTGAAGAAAAAGAATAAAGTCTATGATGAATTTGCCACCAACATTAAAGAGATTTTTGAAACTGTAACGTCCCTTTATAATGCCCAAAAGAGGGGAGAAGTGGTGTAAGCTGCAACGGATCAGCGACACTAGAAGCAAGCTGAATTATTTTATTTGCTGGATGATGTTGTAGCCAATATCGTTAGTCGACTCTCATAACCTGGCCCAGATACAACGACTTACAGCTTTAAGTTAACAGCACTGTAAAACTTAAAGCAACAGCGATCTTCTTCACACCCCCATAACAGAATTGGAACAAATAAAGCAGAATAACTGAACAGTGAAGACGATGAAAGAATTTTACATCATTGTAAAGTTTGCAGGCAAAATGTGGAATGCGTGGGTACTGAAACATTTGTTTCACACCCAAAGAATGTCAAGAATGAGGTATCTTGCAAATGCTAATACTAATACAACACCACCGTTTATAGATTTTAACACCAATGGAAAAAAAAAACCAAACCGTGTCACAGCAAGACCGTGTTAACGAAATGAAACAAATCTTGATTAGGTAGAATCCCTGCATTTAAATAATTAACCTATTTCAATATATGTCTGCCAACTGCCAAGTAATAGCAAACCTTCCACTATTTGAATTCTTGAAACAAATACAAAGATTACTCATTTAATAATAAACCGAACAAAAATATAGCTCCCAATTTCAAACTATGCAAATCAAGTCTTTCAAAATTTAACAAATGGAGAGTATATAAATGAACCTTGAGGTGCACCCATCTCTTTCTCAACCTTGCCCTGCATTTCGCGAAGCGCACCTGCTTCTTCCTCAATCTCCTGCGATCTCTTCCTCATACTCTCCACGTCCTATAAAATTTAAACACGGAAAAAAAATCACCAACATTGTCTCATATGTATGCTATTCGAATATATACACACACCCACGCATACACACACATAGAATTTTAAAATGTGGAAGTAACTTATGTTATTCGTGCTAGAAAACGTTATTCTCTCTTTTCCCCATGCCACAAACATAAATGAATCGCAAATCTTAAGTACTAATAACAATAGTAAGTACTAATAATATTTTACTCAAACAAAAAAATCTTACAGGCTTGTCATGGATGCCAATTTGAGCCCATGTTACGACCTCCAATAACTCCTCCATAGTGCCATAACCATCTGATAATTGTAAACAATACTGTATGAACAATAAGAAACAAAGTAGAGAGAGAGAGAGGGAGAGATTGTACAAACCTAGCAAAGCAATGAAGCAATCAGAATGGCTGGCCATCTCAGCCTTCCTCTGGTGCACTCAACACAAGAGCGTTGCTGTTGGGTACGACCACTTGAACCCGGCAAGTAATCTACAGCAGAAGTCTGCTCTACAAAAAAAAAGAGAAGTTAACACCGGGAAGCATTCAAAGCAAATCATCATCAACAAATCTACAGACCTCCTAGTATTTTCTTCTGACTGAATCCTTTTGAAAGCTAAAACAATAATGAATATACATTAGATAATAACTCAAAAATACAACAACTAAAGCACTTCAATTTTATGTAGCCCAAACAGTCCCGACTTTCAACCATCGGGCTGTCGTCGAGCCTTATTTTCACCGCCAAATCTGAGATCGGAACTTGACACCGGCTCAAACCACCTCAACACAACACCCAGATTCACAAAAAAATTAGGAATTCTTACTCGAGTCTTGGAATTTAAACCTCAATTTCGACCCGAATTCATGTAACCCACCTGAACCAGAACCTCTGCCATGCCCCGGCCGCCGATGCCATATGCCTGCCGGAAATTAGGACAGAAACCCTAACCCGCGCCGCGCACAACGCTCTGCTCACAATTGCCGTTTTTCATTTTTCATCTTTCACTGTGTGTGTGTGTGAATTTTGTGAGAGTGTGTGTGTGTGTGTGAACTTTGTGAGTAAAGAAGAGGATAGAGGAAGAGCCGAGAAGGGAGAATCAGAAAGAAGAAGAAGAGAAAAAGAAAATGAGTTCTGCCCGTGAGGGAGAGGAAGTTAGGGAGATAACTGTGTATTATAAATTAGATATATTATTATATAAAATATTATATATTATACATAAATATTATAATGTATTATAAATTAGATATATTATTATATAAAATATTATATTTTAAATATTTATTATACTAACTTGAACTTATTAATTACATTATATGTATATATGATATATATTAAAAATATTTATATTCTTAAATATAGGGTATACGGTCCGGATTTAAAAGGTCATGATATTTTGGCTCTAACTGCTTTTCAAATGAGTTAAACGGGCTGGTCCGACGGATCAGGCCCGATTAACATCTCTAATGTCCAGCTTTCGATCGGGATTAGCATCTCCCAATCTTTACAAGACCCATGTTTTCAATGTCCAGTTTTAGATCTAGATTTGGCCATCTCAGCGTGCCGTTGTCCAAATGTTTTGATGATAAATGCATTTTTATTTTTCAACTTTTTATAATATTAATATAAATAAATTTTAATTTATATTTCTTATTATATTTTAAAAGAGTTGAATGTATAAATTCAATTTTTTATTTTAATTTTAGATTATAATTTTCAAAATAAAAATATATGTATTCATATAATATATTTTATTATTATAATTTTAAGGAATTATTTTCTTTTTTAATATTTTTTAAATTTATTAGTTTAATCCGAACAAATTTTAAGTAAAAAATTATATGTGCTCTTATAAAAAATCCGTTATAAAATGATTAAACAAATTCAAATAATTTACTTTATTTTAGTGTAAAAAACTTAAATTTGACGATATTTTTTTAAAAATATTTAAAATAATTTTCGTAATTATTAAGATGATTTAGTATATTGCAACGCTTTAAGTTCACGTATAATCCTACACTTTAGGTTGGTGTTGCATTAACGTCTTTTGCAATAAAGGCATTAAGGTCTAATGCAACACTAATTGAGTAGTATTGCAAAAGACAAAAGATCAGAGGGCTATTGCAATACTTTTCCTTGCAACACCGGAGATATGCGTTGCATATAAGCACTTATGGCGTAGTGCAATATTTCCTCTTATTTAATGCTCATCTCTCTTACATTACTCCCTCCGATTAGGACGATTCTTAAAATACCTTAAAAAAATTAGGTCGTTATAGTTGAAAATAATTTATTTGGACCAACTAAAATATTTTAGCAAATCCGCCTATTTCTTTTAGTGTTTAGTTACACTTTTTCTAAATAGCAACGGCTACACCAAATTTTGTGTTAGCGTAGATATTCAATTTGGTCTACGGTAACACTAATTTATATCAATAATAACGTTAGAAAAATGTGTAGCCTTAAATCAAATTTGACCAATTTATGGCATCTAAGGCTACACTTTTGCTTGTAACATCAAAAAAAATGTTGTTGAAAGCCATATATGGTGTAGTGTGTGTAGATTCGATTTTCCTTAAAAAGACGGTTTCTCTTTCGAACTATAAAACGTCCCTTACATATTGAATCAATCCACAATATTTCTATGTTGATTGGCTTCAATACATAGCATTAGGATTTATAAAAATAACTCAAAGAATCATCTAAGGACTAGGGGTATATTTCTATCCCCTAGAACAACTTAAAGTGAAGATCATTTGATCTAATCAAACATATTTTCTTTCGAAACATATGAAGACCATAAATATCTTCATTAATTGGCCAAATAAATAAAGACTGTTAAAACAATGAAAATTACACACAATAATAAGTAATTCACAATAGATCTTTTATACAAACATAAATAACATGACTAACCTTGTTTATAATCCCAACTAAAGATTACTTAGCCCATTAAGGATTTATTACACATATTACAAGCTTTGGTGGTCATTCTTAGTTGAATCAAGAGAATGAATTGATCCTAACTCCCTTAGTAGATAAAGGAGATAGAAGCAATAAACTCTCTGAACAACATATACTATACCACACTTACAATGATCACTCAAGAACACAAGTGTGTTCTTCACACAAAACGAAAAGTTTACAAAAAATGGAAAATTATAAGATGAATGATGAATGATGAAGGATCTAAGGGGTCTATTTATACACCTAAAGTCATCTAATAGCTCCAAAACTCCAGCATTATTACATTAGATCGGATCAATGCCAGCCATCCCCTCAATAATACACAAAAATTATAAAAAATTAGACAAATCATAGTAATCTGTCAAGAGTTACGGCCGTAACATTCAGGAGTTACGGCCGTAACTAGGGTGACTTACGACCGTAACTCCTGAATGTTACGGCCGTAATGTGGCTTCGTAAATTTGCTCATTTGAAGCTTTGATAGTTACGTTTTCAGCCCAGAATTTCTCAGACTTTGCATTTTTGCCCCAGATCTTCTTCGGATGATAACTTTTGATATATATAACTCTGATTTTGAATCCGGAAAAACTGCCGAATTCGTCTCGGAAAGCCCTACAACATGAATATATCAAAATTCAATAAAGAGAATATTTATTAAACATGTTGTTTCTTGAGTAATTTAGTTATTTAATCCGATCATCATCCGATAAAAATAAAATTATTAAAACTAATAAATTAAAAGCAAAAAACGAGTAGACTAGCTCAATTATGGGTGAATTTTATCGATACAAACCATGGATAAGTGTACAAAACTGACACTTATCACACCCCCAAACTTGAATTCTTGCTAGTCCCGAGCAAGACTCTTTATTATTCACACTCCAAAAATAAAATAAAAAAAATAAAACAAAAATAAGAAAATTAATACACGCATAACTTAAAATATAAAAAGAGAAAAGGAGATCAAAATGCCATTAATAAACAACAACCAGCTTTATACAGTAGATAGAAATGAATCAAGATTCAAAATAAATCTACTAATGTTTTTGAAGTTAAAACACGGTTTTTATTTTGTAATTCCAAAATGTAAGGTTTACCCCCCAAAAGGTTGATTATTTCTTTCCCACTCGTGATACACACGACTCCCTTTAATGGTTGCTCTCGATCACTCGTTTATTTTTCGACTCAATATGAAGAAGAATTTCATTGGCGTCATCAAATATTGTGATTTTCACAAAATTGAGTGTATTGAAATTCAGCTGCTAATTAATTAAAATCTGCTCATAAACTACATCCCTTTTAGTGATAGCTTTCACACCGTTATTTGCTAACGTGTAGCTCTTTTCACCAATTTTTCTGAGACGGCAGCTACGCACCAACAATGGTTAGTCCTTTATTTTTCGCAAAATTTAAGACTTCCAAAATTAGCACTTCTTCGCTCAACACTTCTCCTTTTCGTCATTTATTTTTTTAGGTGATAGCTTTCACACCGTTATTTGCTAACGTGTAGCTCTTTTCACCAATGACTCCCTTTTTTAGGGAATAGAATTTTTGCAGAAAATCATTTTTAGTTAAGCATGAAAAATAAAAACTCCACAAATTAAGTAAATTTCGCTTTATTTTTCATCAACCAATTGATTCTTCTTTTCTCAAGGTAACGAATGACTCGATTTTATATGATAATTACAAGGCTTGGAAAAAGAGATTAAGGCTCAATAAAATTTTGGAATATACAATTTTTTTTACCGGTTAAAACGATTTTAGAAGTTTGTATATAGCTAATTTATTGGTGCTATGGCCAGATCTAGAAATCTCAAAAATCAAAATACAATAAATATATACATATATATATAATAAAAAAAATTAAGGCAAATAACCAAATCAATTAAAACACACCAAAATTATTAAACAAACCACCCCCAAAATTACAACACACCAAAATACTAAAACAAACCACCCCCAAACTTGAAAATAAAACTGTCCTCAGTTTAAAAAATAAAAATCAATGCAGAAAAGCAGAATACTCCCTGTTAAGAAAGTTGATGTCTGAGTTAACGCCTTTTAGAATCTGAAAGAGAATAAATATACGAGGCACACAACAAAATAAAATATACTCATAAGTATAACACAATTTTTAAGATGCGCATCAAGAAAGTCCGTAGAGTCGCCTTACGCTTGTAACACCCCGAGATATTCGGGATAATTACAGCGCCGTAAACCCTTTAAATAAGGATTTACAAGGCTAATTAAAAAGGAAAGTGAATATAAGACGTCAATACTTGCGAAAATTCGAGTTTATGAAAACGTACAACTGGTTCAACGGATAATTAATACAACCATATCGAATTAATATCAAAGGACACACGACTGAGCACGAAACCAAACCAAGACAACAAATCTCCAATAACAATAAACATCATGAACCCCTTCGTCATCACGTCAGATCGCGGTCGCTTTCCCTGCTCCTTGGCTACCTGAACATCAAAACAAATGTCCACCCCCGAAGGGGTTAGCAAAACAATGCTAGTACAAGTATCGTATTTAAACAATTCGAATATGCATCAACAATACACAACAAGACATATCACACGGGCTTCCGCTACCGTAACCCGACAATGCGAATCTACAAGATTCCATTACACAAAGATGGGTATTCCAATGATCCAGCGCCCTCAGCATAGATCCCAAGATGATCCCGTCGGACCAACACGAGGTGGAAATAACCCGTCCAATGATCCAGCGCCCTCAGCCTAGATCCCAAGATGATCCCGTCGGACCAACACGAGGTGGACATCCGATCCAGCGCCCTCAGCATAGATCGTACAACGTATACAAACACAACTCATGCATACACATATGCCAAATCATTATGTTCTTCAACATGAACATATAAACAATATACAACGAATATCATGACAAATCAATGAAGTAAATATCATGTTCAACAACATGCATAATCATACGTATATTCCAAAAATACCGATATTAACATATCACGATACTTGCCTCGAAGATGGCAAGAATGATATACTTCAATGCTCTCGACGCACTCGAAGGCCGCCTCCGATCAACGTAACAAGCTCGAACCTTAACAAAAGGAACGATATACAAATCATCTCGAGTCGAACAATGGTTTAACAATTCGACCTACGGCCGAAAAGCTCAAACTAAACAAGTGCTGGATTGCTTAGCGCGCGCTACGTACTATACGTAACGCGGCGCTAAGTCAATCGTTAGCGTACGCTATCGTATAAGACTAGCGTCGCTAGCCACAAACCGGCATCGACTCGGCCGCCTCATAACGTACGCTACATACGTTACGTGCGAAAACCGAACCTCGATATCGCACGTTAACTCACACATGTTAGCGTGCGCTATTCTTGCATGGCAGAATACTACTAACCGAAAAATTGGTTGAATGATGAAGAAAACATGAACCCTATGGTGATATTACAATATATCCTCGGGCATATCATGCTAATAAGGTTTCTGGAGGATTTCTATGATCATGAGATACAAATATACGGATAGTTATCTCGATATCACAATTCCTCTACGATCTTCAAGAAATAATCTAAATTCCATCGTTTTATGTTCCAAAACACATGATTCCAACGTATACAACGTATCAACTGGGTAATATCCGATTACTTGATCATAAATCGATTTAAACATGCTTAGGAGTCCTTATAATAAGATGGTTCAAAGGTTCATTCGACATCTAGTACCGATACGTCAAAAGTATCCTTCTAACATGTGATGACCGATAAAAACGAGATACTAGCTACCCAAACATGATTCAAACTTCCTCATGAACATTACTAATCATTGGTGAAGAATCACCTACCTCAAAGTAGTGAAGAACGCGGATGAAAATGAAGCAATCCAACACCCAAGGTTTGAACACCAATCTCCAATGATATAAGATCTTCAATCTCGAACTAGGAGGTTGATATTGAGTGTTTAAGTCGAATGGAGTTATGTTTCAAGTGCAAGAGTTCGGTTTATGGGGGAAGAAAGGACTGAATTCCCGAATAGGATGTCATCCTATTTATAATAAATAGCTATTAGCGCGCGCTATACACTGTCCGTAGCGTGCGCTAACGGCTCACGCTATTCTCGTACTTGGCACTTAGCGTGCGCTACGCATAGACCTCTAGCGTGCGCTAAGGCGTTGACTCGGCTTTTCCCGAAAGCCGCCCGGATACATTCGACAGATCCGACAAGGGTCCCCGGCCGATCTCACCTACCGCGCGTCTCAATCAATTTGACCACGCGTAGCGTGCGCTACTTACACTCGGTAGCGTGCGCTATAAGACCATGTTAGCGTCGCTACCCTTAGCCTCAGTAGGCGTGCGCTACATGCACAGAATTTCATCCTATGAAATCACATACACGAAATTATATGCTCGACGACATCGGATTATGAAATACAGAGAAAAATACTCAGGCAAAAGTACAATCATTACAATATCACAAGTTCCAATTACATAACAGAAATCTCGGGTATTACATCCTTCCTCCCTAAAAATAAGTTTCGTCCCGAAACTTAGGATGAAAACAACTCCGGATATTTAGACTTCATACCGTCCTCCGTTTCCCAAGTGGCCTCTTCGACTCCATGTCGTGACCATTGTACTTTAACCAAATGTATTGGTTTATTCCTCAATTGTTTGATCCGGCTCTCAAGTATCTTGATAGGTCTCTCTTCGAAGGTGCCATCATTAGCTATCTCGATCTCGTCTAAATCAATGACGTGACTGGGGTCCGGTACATACTTCCGCAGTTGGGATACGTGAAACACATTGTGAACATGACTCAGCGATGGCGGTAAGGCCAACCTGTACGCTAAATCCCCAACCTTATCTAGGATCTCAAATGGTCCGATATATCTCGGACTAAGCTTGCCTCTCCTCCCAAAACGGAAAATCCCTCGTGTAGGAGACACCTTCAATAGCACATGATCCCCAACGTCGAACTCTAGAGGACGACGACGTACATCGGCATAAGACTTCTGTCGACTTTGGGCAGTCAATAGTCTCTCTCGAATCAAAGCTATTTTCTCTTGAGTCTGAATAATCAATTCCGGTTCCGTCCCGATCAGATCCGAAGAATCATCCCAACACAGAGGCGATCGGCATCTCCCGTACAAAGCTTCAAATGGTGCCATCTTGATAGAAGCGTGCCAACTATTGTAAGTGAATTCGATCAAGGGCAAGTGAACTTCCCAATCAGTTGACCAATCCAACGCACAAGCTCTAAGCATGTCTTCTACAGTTTGAATAGTCCTTTCGGACTGACCGTCTGTTTGGGGATGATAAGCTGTGCTAAAGTTGAGCTCAGTCCCCAAAGCCTTGTGAACTGCTTTCCAGAAGTGCGACACGAAACGACCATCTCGATCCGAAATAATGGTCTTCGGCGTCCCATGCAATCTGACTATCTCCGCAACAAACACTCGTGCCAATCTCTCGGGTCCCCATGTATCCTTGATTCCTAGGAAATGAGCCGACTTGGTTAGTCGATCAACTACGACCCAAATCATGTTCATTCCTGCTCTAGTCCTCGGCATACTTGTGATGAAATCCATCGAAATGTCCTCCCACTTCCATTCAGGGATCTAAGCGCTTTAACATCCCTGGCAGTCGCCGATGTTCAATCTTAACTCACGACAAGTCAAACACTTCAAACGTACTGCCACGCCCTTCTTCATATTCCCCCACCAGAAGTTTTGTTTAAGATCCTTATACATCTTTCTGCTGCCCGGGTGAATAGAATTGGGCGGGCTATGAGCTTCTTTCTTAATAGTTCGTCTCAAATCATCATCATCGGGAACGCAAAGTCGACTTTGAAATCTCGTAACTCCATCATCTTGTATCACGAATCTCGGGCTTTTCCTTTCTTTACTTCATCACATAATCGAAGGATCGGGAATCGTCCAACCGCTGACTTGATCTTCTCGACTAGTGATGAAGTTAGTTCCATCACATAAAGTCGCCTTGATTCCTGGTGCCCATACTTCAATCCCTTCGCGGATCGGGCCTCCGTTGAATACCGGTTTGGGGCGTAAGAGCTTCCAACACTCGAAGAGAAACAGTTTACGGCTCAAAGCATCGGCTACTACATTTGCTTTCCCGGATGATAGAGAATCTCTAAGTCGTAATCCTTGATCAATTCCACCACCTTCTCTCGCCTCATGTTTAATTCTTTCGATGAAAATATATTTGAGGCTCTTATGATCCGTAAAGATTTGACAATGAGTGCCGTATGATAATGTCGCCAAATTTTCAAAGCAAAACCACACCGCTAGCTCCGGATCATGAGTCGGATAATTAACTTCAGACGGTTTCAACCGCCGAGAAGCATAAGCAATTACTTTATCCTTTTGCATCAACACACAACCCAAACTCGATTTGAAGCGTCAGTATACCATAAATCCGTCTTCCTTCCGGCACGCTAATATAGGTGCTGTCGCCGCTTTCTTCTTAAGTTCACAAAACCACCGACACTTCTCATTCCACGCGAACCTTTGAGTTTTCAGAATAAATGAGTGAGCGGACGAGCAATTTTGGAAAATCCCTCCACAAAGCGGCGATAATATCCCGCTAGTCCTAAGAAGCTTCGGACTTCCTTCACGTTCTTAGGAGCTTCCCATTCCAAGATTGCTTCGACTTTCTTCGGGTCCACCTGAACTCCATCGGCGGATATCACATGCCCAAGGAAGGTTACTTCCTTAAGCCGTAACTCGCATTTAGCAAATTTCGCATATAAATGTTCCTTTCTCAAGATGCTCAAAACCACACGTAAATGATCGCATGCTCCTCTGCGTCCCTCGAATATATCAATATGTCGTCATTGAAAACGACCACAATTGTATACTAGTATTCCTAGAATACCCGATTCATCAATTGCATGAATACCGCAGAGCATTGGTAAGTCCGAATGGCATCACCACAAATTCATAATGCCTGCATCGATCTCAAAGCGCATTTCGGTATATCCGATTCCTTAATTCTCAATTGGTGGTATCCCGATCGCAAGTCAATCTTCGAGAATACCTCGCCCTTGCGCTTGGTCAAACAAGTCGTCGATCCGAGGTATAGGATACTTATTCTTGATCGTCATCTTGTTAAGCTCCCTGTAATCAATACACGGAGGGATCCGTCTTTCTTCCGACAAAGAACAGGCGCTCCCCAAGGGGAAACGCTCGGTTGAATATAGCCCTTCCGTAACAATTCCTCCAGCTTGCTTCTTGAGTTCATACATCTCGGTTGGCGCCATGCGGTATGGTGCCCTGAAATAGGGGTTGCTCCGGTTCTAATTCGATGGTGAATTCCACTTCTCTTTGCGGGGTAACCGGGTAGCTCGTCAGAAATACATCGAGAACTCATTCACAATCGAAATAGACGAGAGCTCTATCTCTTCCTCTTTCCTCATGGCATAGCACCAAAGTCCGTGACATCCACTTCGGTAATTTCACGGCTTTCATTGCCTTGATCAATTTCCCGAGCTTCCGGTCTCCATCCTCGGAATAAGTGTTCAGATCCGTCATCAGCAATGATGGAAATGACTCTCTCTCGGTAATTCAACACAGCTCCATAACGGTTGAGCCAATCATCCCCGAGAATTAAATCGTCACCGCATATGTCAACTACAATAAGATTCGATGGCCAATCTCTCCCTTCTATAGATCCGGGAAATCCCTAGCTTCTAGTGTTCCCACAATTTTCTCTCCGCTCGGTAATCCCACAACATAAGGTTCACAATTATACAAGCACGAGATGTTCAAACGATTAACACAGTTCAAAGATATAAAAGAATGCGTAGCTCCCGAATCGAACAAGACACTAACTGGTTGCAAAAGGATCTCAATCGCACTGATGCAACAGCGGTGTTCGTCGTCGAGATCTCCTCATTTCGTGCAGCGCGGAGGAACGGACCCAAGATCGATGTCTCTCTCTTCCCAGCGTTACCTGCTGAAATCCACTCTGCGTGTCTGGTTCACACTCATCTCCTTAGGAACCGGTCTTTGGAGTGCGGTTGCCAACAGATCTAGTAACGGCTCCACGTAAGGCCGCACGGTGCCCTTCTTGCCCACAATCGTAACAAGTCACGAGAAGATGCGGGGCAATCTCGTCGAATATGCCACCTTTCGACCACAATTGTAGCATTTCTTTGATGCGTCCAAATCTGCGATGCTTTGTCAAGACTTCTTTCCTCCTCGACTAGGATGCGGAGGTCTCTGGATGAGTGAAAAGAGGACCGACCACGGCGGCCCGCTATTCTTATTCTCCGTGAAGTTTCCCGACACCTTCATTTCTTTGCCTCTCTTGATTTCTCCACCGCCTCTTTCATGTCGTAGAGCGCTTTGTCTTGGTCTGCCGCAACGTAGTACACTCGAATCCGGACATGTACTCAATCTCCGCTTCATCCGCATATCAAAATGAAAATCTTTTACGCCTCCGTTCGACCAAGTGTCGCACACAAGTCACCGATGATTAAAAGTTTTAATTACATCATCACGGATGCCTCCGAACTCGTGGTGAGAAAAACTCTCGGATCTTCGCCTCTCTAACCGGACGAGGACAATCAGTGCTTCCATCATTTGTTTGAATTCCGTCGATCCGCATTATGGTTCTCGGGTCGAATAGCCTCCCACCGGTCAAAGGCCTCCCCGTCGGAAAATCTTGGGCAATGGGAACCTTCCGGTCCTCGGGACGATTAAGACCCGCGAATATCTTCTCCAACTCCTTGAGCCGTGATCCCAAGTAAGTGCCTCACAGATCCACAAATTTTGGCGGGTGCAATTTAACCACCTCGGCAAGCCATCCTGTCTCCCGGTTATCCTCATGGTGTTCTTGCCCCATCGCTGCCTCGCATGCGATCAACGACACTGGCGAATCTGTTTATCTGCGCCACCACCTGTTGAAGCACTCCCGGCATGTTCGGATTTGCGTCATCATTCGCCGATCCTTGCTGCCCTCCAGAATGGGAATCGGTTCGACTAGCCGATATTTCTGGGGTAGTTGCGGAATCCTCATGTCTCATGTTACCACGTCCGCGTCCACGACCGCGTCCGCGTCCACGACCGCGTCCGCGTCCACGACCTCCTCTCAACATACTGTAAACGAAATTTCTCAATATACAGAACAAAAATTTTCGAAATAAAGTCCGTCAATACTCACAAAACAGTATTTAAGTAAAACGGTAGTATAAGAGATTAAGAGACTTAGAACCACGGTCCACATGACGACTTCGGCGGAACACCCGTTAAATCAAATAACGTAAACAGACCCAAATAAAACCCGACTGCCAAGATATCCATAAATCTTAGCTCCGATACCATATTCTGTAACACCCCGAGATATTCGGGATAATTACAGCGCCGTAAACCCTTTAAATAAGGATTTACAAGGCTAATTAAAAAGGAAAGTGAATATAAGACGTCAATACTTGCGAAAATTCGAGTTTATGAAAACGTACAACTGGTTCAACGGATAATTAATACAACCATATCGAATTAATATCAAAGGACACACGTACTCGAGCACAGAAACCAAACCAAGACAACAAATCTCCAATAACAATAAACATCACTGAACCCCTTCGTCATCACGTCGGTACTGTGGCTGTTTCCCTGCTCCTTGGCTACCTGAACATCAAAACAAATGTCCACCCCCGAAGGGGTTAGCAAAACAATGCTAGTACAAGTATCGTATTTAAACAATTCGAATATGCATCAACAATACACAACAAGACATATCACACGGGCTTCCGCTACCGGAACCCGACAATGCGAATCTACAAGATTCCATTACACAGCATGGGTATTCCAATGATCCAGCGCCCTCAGCATAGATCCCAAGATGATCCCGTCGGACCAACACGAGGTGGAAATAACCCGTCCAATGATCCAGCGCCCTCAGCCTAGATCCCAAGATGATCCCGTCGGACCAACACGAGGTGGACATCCGATCCAGCGCCCTCAGCATAGATCGTACAACGTATACAAACACAACTCATGCATACACATATGCCAAATCATTATGTTCTTCAACATGAACATATAAACAATATACAACGAATATCATGACAAATCAATGAAGTAAATATCATGTTCAACAACATGCATAATCATACGTATATTCCAAAAATACCGATATTAACATATCACGATACTTGCCTCGAAGATGGCAAGAATGATATACTTCAATGCTCTCGACGCACTCGAAGGCCGCCCCCTCCGATCAACGTAACAAGCTCGAACCTTAACAAAAGGAACGATATACAAATCATCTCGAGTCGAACAATGGCCTAACAATTCGACCTACGGCCGAAAAGCTCAAACTAAACAAGCTGCCTGGATTGCTTAGCGCGCGCTACGTACTATACGTAACGTGCGCTAAGCTGAACTGTTAGCGTACGCTATCGTATAAGACTAGCGTGCGCTAGCCACAAACCGGCAGTCTGACTCGGCTGCCTCATAACGTACGCTACATACGTTCTGTGCGAAAACCGAACCTCGATAGCGCACGTTAACTCACACATGTTAGCGTGCGCTAATCTTGCATGGCAGAATACTACGAACCGAAAACTGGGTTGAATGATGAAGAACTCATGAACCCTATGGTGATATTACAAGTTATCCTCGGGCATATCATGCTAATAAGGTTTCTGGAGGATTTCTATGATCATGAGATACAAATATACGGATAGTTATCTCGATATCACAATTCCTCTACGATCTTCAAGAAATAATCTAAATTCCATCGTTTTATGTTCCAAAACACATGATTCCAACGTATACAACGTATCAACTGGGTAATATCCGATTACTTGATAATAAATCGATTTAAACATGCTTAGGAGTCCTTATAATAAGATGGTTCAAAGGTTCATTCGACATCTAGTACCGATACGTCAAAAGTATCCTTCTAACATGTGATGACCGATAAAAACGAGATACTAGCTACCCAAACATGATTCAAACTTCCTCATGAACATTACTAATCATTGGTGAAGAATCACCTACCTCAAAGTAGTGAAGAACGCGGATGAAAATGAAGCAATCCAACACCAAGGTTTGAACACCAATCTCCAATGATATAAGATCTTCAATCTCGAACTAGGAGGTTGATATGGAGTGTTTAAGACGAATGGAGTTATGTTTCAAGTGCAAGAGTTCGGTTTATGGGGGAAGAAAGGACTGAATTCCCGAATAGGATGCTGTCCTATTTATAATAAATAGCTATTAGCGCGCGCTATACACTGTCCGTAGCGTGCGCTAACGGCTCACAGTCTATTCTGTACTTGGCACTTAGCGTGCGCTACGCATAGACCTCTAGCGTGCGCTAAGGCGTTGACTCGGCTTTTCCCGAAAGCCGTCCAGATACATTCGACAGGATCCGACAAGGGTCCCCCGGCCAGATCTCACCTACCGCGCGTCTCAATCAATTTGACCACGCGTAGCGTGCGCTACTTACACTCGGTAGCGTGCGCTATAAGACCATGTTAGCGTACGCTACCCTTAGCCTGTAGCGTGCGCTACATGCACAGAATTTCATCCTATGAAATCACATACACGAAATTATATGCTCGACGACATCGGATTATGAAATACAGAGAAAAATACTCAGGCAAAAGTACAATCATTACAATATCACAAGTTCCAATTACATAACAGAAATCTCGGGTATTACAACGCTGCCATCAAAGTTTTTATAAAAGCAAAACACGAAATAAAAATTACAGCAATACATAAATCGCGAATAGATGTGCGTCAAGAGATCAAGAAGAAACTCCTTAAGCTACCATCATTTAGCACGATTATTACACACGACAGAAAGTAAAAATACAAGAGGTCCGACATGGGTTATCAAAGGGAGAGGAATGAATCCACTTTTCATTTTCTCACGGTAAAATCTTCTACCCAGACAATTTTAGCTAGAGCTGGATCTGGTTGAGGAACAAATTCATTGAGTTTTTTGATTAGTTCTTCTGGTGTTGTTGCAACGACTATGATTCGTTTTGCACGCTCGGAAATAAAGCCCTTTTCGGCAGAGTAGTCGATGAAAGACAGTAAACCATCAAAGAAACCATTGACATTAAGCACACCTATTGGTTTTTGATGAACATTTAGCTGGGCTCTGGTAACCACATGAAAAAGTTCCTCTAGTGTGCCAAAACCACCGGAAGGGTGATAAAGGCGCAATTATTTATCATGTGAGTTATGCGATCTTGCATATTTACGATCTAAACTCATCTCCAATAGTTGACCCGGTGATTTTACTTTCAAAGGAGGTTTTGGGATTATTCCCAACACTCTTACTCCTTCCATATAGGCGTGAAAGCAGCTCGTCCCATTAATCCTAGACTTCCTCCTCCGTAAACTACATGAATGCATTTTTCTCCTAAGGTACGACCCAAGTTGTGGGCTGCTTCAGTAAAGCATGCCTCTTTTCCAGAATTAGCTCCACCAAAAATGCATACTGTGTCAAATTATTTTGTTGAAGATGATGACTCCATTTTTGAAAAGAAAAAAAAATTTAGAGAGAAACAGAGAAAAGTGCAAGTTTGAGGGATGAATGAAAGAAATCAGTAGAAAGTTTATTTATAGAAGAAAAAGAAGGTAAAAATTGTTTAACAAGTTTGTAATTGCGTTTGATTGTGCTTCAACTACTCAATAGAATAATGAAAGCTTTTATCGCGTATCACATTTTTTATTCAGAAAATCTCACCACACGACAAAAATAAAAGATACTTACGCGTATGTACGGAGTTGTGATTGTGGCTCACATCTTCCTCTCGATTTTACGTTAAACGGCCTAAACGCCTTCTATGAGTCGGGGAGAAGCTTCCCATCCAATTTTCTTACAAATTGGCAAACAGGGTCTTTTAACGTCAGATTCCCAATACGTTGTTCATATTCTGGTTTGAATTTATTCCACAAACATTGAATTCCGTAATACACAAGTCCACTAGGATGCGTGTCAAGAGAAATTTCGATATTATATAAATTCTCCTTATTCAGACCATCATTAATGAAGTGAATTTTATCTTCTCTGTTTGTAGATGGAATTCCTAAAGATCGACATTTTGCATTACAGTTCCATCTAGCACATTTATAGCGAACGGCTAGTATCTTTGCTCGTCGTTTCTTGGCATATGAACTTTTTCCAAGCCCTGGTAAAAATCTAGTTGGTGTTTCTGTGAATTCACCTTCTATTCTTACTTTAGCTTCAATAATGAATCTTATGTCAAAAGGTATGCTTTTATTCGTAAGCAACCTCATCCTTTCAAGCCTTGTTTTGTAAATTTTTAAAATTGCATTTTTGCTTAGAAAGGGAAATCTTTTTTCAATTTTAAACAATGTTTCGTCCATGATAAAAAAAACAAAAATAAAAAAGACAATGAAAATAATTGAATAAAATATTTACAAATATCATTTGTTGTGGGAAACTGAAAAATCCGACTTTAATAGTCACGGAGTACCGTTATCCGCCATTTGACCGGATAAACACAATTTAGTACTAAGTTACAACGTCGAGAAATTTGTACCTACAAAAATAGTTTACAATGTAAGATTTCAAATATAACTTATACTTCCCCGGCAACGGCGCCAAAAACTTGACACGCTTTTAGTGTAACTATCGCAAGTGCACGATATCGTATCAAGTAGTAAAGTGGACTTTTTGAGTCCGGTTTATCGATCCCACAAGGAAGTTTTGTTATAATTTGAATTATACACTATTAGTCTATTTTTATAGATACTTAAGATGAGTGAAACACACAATTAAAAAGTTTGGTTTAATAATTGCAAAGAAATTGCAATAATAGTTCTAATATTATAAGCAAATAAAAAGATAGCAATAATAATAGATTGATTAAATGATAAAATGAAATAGTTGGGATTACAAACTTAGTTCGTCATTAGTTATAAAAGATGTATTGGAGATCATAAGATGAATTTACTTATTATGTTGTGTAGATTCGATTTTCCTTAAAAAGACGGTTTCTCTTTCGAACTATAAAATGCCCCTTACATATTGAATCAATCCACTATATTTCTATGTTGATTGGCTTCAATACATAGCATTAGGATTTATGAAAATAAGTCAAAGAATCATCTAAGGTCTAGAGGTATATTTCTATCCCCTAGAACAACTTAGAGTGAAGATCATTTGATCTAATCAACCATATTTTCTTTCGAAACATATGAAGACCATAAATATCTTCATTAATTGGCCAAATAAATAAAGATTGTTAAAACAATGAAAATCACACACAATAATAAGTAATTCACAATAGATCTTTTATACAAACATAAATAACATGACTAACCTTGTTTATAATCCCAACTAAAGATTACTTAGCCCATTAAGGGTTTATTACACATATTACAAGCTTTGGTGGTCATTCTTAGTTGAATCAAGAGAAAGAATTGATCCTAACTCCCTCAGTAGATAAAGGAGATAGAAGCAATAAACTCTCTGAACAATAGATACTATACCACACTTACAAAGATCACTCAAGAACACAAGTGTGTTCTTCACACAAAAAGAAAAGTTTACAAAAAATGGAAAATTATAAGATGAATGATGAATGATGAAGGATCTAAGTGGTCTATTTATACACCTAAAGTCATCTAATAGCTCCAAAACTCCAGCATTATTACATTAGATCGGATCAATGCCAGCCATCCCCTCAATAATACACAAAAAGTATAAAAAATTAGACAAATCATAGTAATCTGTCAAGAGTTACGGCCGTAACATTCGTGGAGTTACGGCCAGAACTAGGTGACTTACGGCCGTAACTCTGAATGTTACGGCCGTAACGTGGCTTCGTAAATTTGCTCATTTGAAGCTTGGATAGTTACGTTTCAGACAGAATTTCTCGACTTTGCATTTTTGCCCTGCATCTTCTTCTGATGATAACTTTTGATATATAACTCTGATTTTGAATCCGGAAAAACTGCCGAATTCGTCTCGGAAAGCCCTACAACATGAATATATCAAAATTCAATAAAGAGAATATTTATTAAACATGTTGTTTCTTGAGTAATTCAGTTATTTAATCCGATCATCATCCGATAAAAATAAAATTATTAAAACTAATAAATTAAAAGCAAAAAACGAGTAGACTAGCTCAATTATGGGTGAATTTTATCGATACAAACCATGGATAAGTGTACAAAACTGACACTTATCAGTTTCCGCAACCTAAGCTCCGATACCATAAATGTAACAGCCCCAAAACCGTATGGGAATATTACACGCCGTAGACCCTTTCCACAAGGATCTACCAAGCTAAACATCCATAAACAACCAAATACTTGCCCGGCCAGGGTCAAACAATATAATAATACAGACCGTATGGTCACTTACACGTGAATACACAGACCGATGAGGTCACACAACTCAATCAACAAAACTTACTTAAACGACATTACCCACACAGGGGTCGAAATACAATACAATGGAAGATCAAATCAACTCGACAATGTAACAAAAATCGAACAACTCTCGACTCATGATTAGTATCGCAGCCCGTCATCCTCTTGTGCCAATCCTGTGATCGCCTCGACTGCATGAACCTCGGACGCAAACAGACATCCACCCCCGACATTTCTGGGCTTAGTAAAACTCCACTGTTTTACTAGTGCAAGTATCAAATCATACGAAATGTAACAAGCAATTAATAATCGTGAATCAAAATTAATAATCAAGTAACAAATATCCCTGGGATGTTTTCAAAAGGAAAGATAAGCTATGAAGCATTCGAAAATAAGATTATCATCTCTGAATTTTTAGAATTTCAAAACCTTTCAAAATCTTAGGGTCTTAACCCAAATCTCAAATTGTATTTCAATAATTTACGATTTAAAACATTTCATAAATCTCGTGGGGCTCGGCCCAACATTCCTTTATTAAAACTTTCTTTTCAAAACTTTGATTTGAAAATAATCATGCTCATGACACCGTGATCCACTGTCACGTGTCTCCGTAGGTTCAACAACCCGCACGGACTACACCACGCACAATTAAACAAACATAATCAATTCCGACACCGTGATCCACTGTCACGTGTCTCCGTAGGTTCAACAACCCGCACGGACTATTAACCAGACATAACCAATTCCGACACCGTGATCCAATGTCACGTGTCTCCGTAGGCTTAACAACCCGCACGGACTATATCAATCTCAACAACCACACACACAGTCCTGACACCGTAGTCTACTGCCACGTGTCACCGTAAGCCCCGTCGAGCTCACCCGGCCGACGTCGTGTCCGAAACTCATGGTCCACCGCCATGCGTTATCGTAGGCCTCGCTGATCAAAGACGATTGGACCTCGCACCTCACTAAGTTCCGACCCCGTAGTCCACCGCCACGAATCCTCGTAGGTCCCGCTTGACCAACACGAGTGAACTTAGCGGTCACACACATATTCATATTCACATTCACATTACATACAACAATGAGCACAATTGATCAATCACATTGATCACCACAAAATCGTACATCACCTGCACATAACACAATCTCAACACTCGCAACAACTATCGTCAATCAATGACACATATCCAACATAACACACGTTCGGTACACATTACATTACACAACCAAGTGTACAACCGTCCCATATGTACGGCGCAATCCTGCACAAATGGCACAACGCCTAACACATATACTAATATAATAATATTATCGCAAAGCCTTCAAATTACGGAAAACACAACCAACTCAAACGGAACATAATTACGAAGGCAAGCAAAATCATCACACATCTCATGCATAATTACTAGTCGCAAGATACAAGTCGTATAGTAAGATACTTGCCTTACTAACCGCTACCAAACGCTCCGAAGAACACGGTTCGACCGGGAAGCTCGGACCCGGAAGAAGACAACGAACGGAAGGGTTCCGACTCGAGTTCTTCACTAGAATTCGACCCTAACAACATATAATCAATAAATCATCGATCATACGAGGAAGAATAATCGAAGAACGCCCGAAAACCCCTCTATGACATTTTACCGGACACCTTCAAGGCGTCGATCAAGAACTCGACCAAAACAACGAATCGATACGATCCAACCATGGAATAACAAGGGAAATGATACAATACATCTAAATAATCATCAGTCCATCACAATCCTAAGTTAAATCGGATTAAACGGATGAAATCGAACAAAATACCCAAAATCCCCAAAATTAGATTTCTAGAAAATCTGACCTGATTCGCTCGATCAAAGGATGTTATAGGATGGATGATTGATGATATGAACTCCAAAACTTCATGGATTTGTTGACCAACAACATCTCTCCATGATAAGAACAACTCCGACCGGAAGAGAAGGGGAAAAAGAGAAAATGGCGAAAAAACGATCTGGCCTTAAATAGCCGACACAGCCGCTGCCCACCAAGTGTGCCGCGGCATAGGGCCAAATCTTCCGGCAGTGACTCGGCAGTGTGCCGCGGCCCTGACGGCATGTGCCGCGGCACCAGGTACAGACGGGTCGGCAATGTGTGTGTGCCGCGGCTCGGCCAAGTGTGCCGCGGCCCTTCCGGCAGGCTGCTCGGCCAAGACTGGCACCTGTGAGTGACTTAGCTATTTCGACCATAACTCCATCGTCCGGACTCCGATTGACTCACCGTTTAAACCGTTGGAAAGCTAACTCGATGCTATATAATATTAAAAAGATTCAGAATTTTTGGAGTTTCCAAAAATTAATGGCGATTTTACAAAGTCAAACTCATACTCGGAAAAGTCGTTTAATAACACCGAACTCAAGAAAACGACACCGAAACCCGAACCTGAATACGAACCGAAGATACGGTTACGAAGTACTCCCAAAGACGAATCTAAGAGCTAATATAACACACGATTCCGACCACCCGAAGGCTCGAAATTTGACAGCGGAAGATAATTACCCCAAACTTTGGGAAATTACGAAAATGGCCCAAAACGTCCGAAAATCACGATACGTGATCGAATAACCAAACCGAAGTTCAAAACACGTCTAACAAAGTTAAACGGACTTACGGGAAACTCGAAACAGTAATTTCGAACGAGATTCACGAGAATCGAACTCGAGTGCGGAAAAGTCGTTAATAAACACGGAACTCAACAAAATAATACCGAAACGAACTCGGATGACAAAAAGTGCAGAATTAATCATTCTCAGAATGACGAGACGGTACCAAGCGAGTCGTATAACTGGACCTCCGCCAAAAAATGAAAATTACCGGAAATCCGAAATTGCGGATATTACATAACGCTCGTTAGAGTTTTGTCTAACGCGCTCTACAACTTATGCCTAACGTACGCTATATTTCGATTATTACGTACATTAAGGTAGTTATATTACGTACGTAATGGGTGAGTCAGTCTCCCGACCAGAATCTTCTTTTGACACGGACGGAGCTACTTTCGGCAGCCTAGAGGACAAACAAGTCAACTCTTCATAACGTACGTTATTCCCCAAATTTAACGTACGTAACACTTGGGCACATTTCAGGCAGTGGCGGTCTTTACGTACGTTGTCATTAAACTGTTATGTACGTAATAAGCCTTACGTACGTAACACCATTATCATTAACGTACGTTAACAAAACCAAGTTTTATAAAATGACAATTCCCTTCTTCATTTGCATGACCCAACATTGCAAGATAACACCCTTGGAGAAATTCCTAGCCTTATACTCGGTTCTTAACCTCTTATATACTTGAATTAAGATTGAGGAGGTGGTTTCTTGAGCTCCGGTGAAGATTATCCAAGTCATTCAAGTCACTTCTCGTTTCTCCTCGTAGTTCTTGTGGATTCGCCAACTCTATTCATTATTCTTCTTCCAATAAGGTAAGCCACCAATCCCTGGAATAATCTCTTCGATGTTTTTTTTATATATATACTTGTTAGATTACGGGTATTGTGTAGATTTATGCCAACCTTCGTAGACAATCTTTTCGGATGGAATTGTAGTAACCGGAGTTATCGTTTCTCATATGTTCATTTCATGCAAATCATATCTATCATACGAAATTTCATTTCAATCATCACTAGGAATGTAAAATTTGACGAATCAATTGTAGGAGAATTCGTAGTAATCCGTCACAATATGTTCCATTGTTCGTAGCCACCCTTACCTTGTGATTTTTGACACTTAGTGAACTAAGGAAAACAATTCAATAGTATAATCATTATTGGATATCAAACCACCAAAGTTATTGTGTAATAGAATCCGCCGATTGTAGTATTCGGAATATAGAATAGAATTAGAAAGTATGAGATTCGATTATGCTATAATCATTTGTTGATAACCGAAAATGATAGGGATAATCTTGTTGAGAAAATCGATATATCTAATGTTAACTGTAGAATTGAACGGAATAATGGTACGTAATGCTTACGAACTTAGAAATGATACTAATATCGACAATTAAAACTACGCTAGGAATCCGATTAGGAAAGGGAGGCTGGTTTTATTCATCATGATCCGTATGAGGTGTTAATCGGATATTACGTGGCTAGGTTAAGCTCGAGCGGGCGTGGGGACTCCCTTTATCACAAAGCACCTACTGTCGGATCACAGGCAAGTGAAATCTTGCTCGAGAATTTTCTAATATTAATGTTATGTCAGTATGTGTGTATGTGCCACTTTCGATGAATGCCGACGGTTGTCTTTCTCTAAAATATGTTATAAATGGGCTGATGTGTTGGGGATAAAACCAGTATGGTACCCGTGTGGAAATGTGTTAGGGGATAAGACCCGAATTGGGCGCCTATGTTCCGGGGTATTCCCGTGTGGATACTTTCGTGACCCTTGGTTGCGACCTTGGGGTTTATGTGATAAAAGAGAGAGAAAACGTCGATTGTGTGATGAAATATTCCCCATTGATTATTTGGTACCGTGATTGGTAAAATGGCGTATATCGTTGCTAGTAGTTGTTATTTGGTATGCATTCTCTGACCCTGGTTACCTGGTATGATTCGTCGTGCCAGGTAAAATTGTTCATCATGTGCAGGACATTCCCGAGGGGTCCGGTCAGACTTGAGCGGTGTTGGAATTATCTCTGTCACGCTTAAATTAAATTAAATTTGCTTTCTTTTAAAAACCTCTGTTGTGTAATAATTGGACTTCGAATTACATTTTTCCTTAGAATATTTCGACTCACGTTATGTAAACCTTGAACCTAATGTTTTATCGCGACTTCCTTATTTTTGTCTATTTTCTAACTAGCCTTGTGGGTCCCACGTGGGATTCACGTCACTGTAATACCTCGAGAGATTTTGGGGTGTTAAAAACATGCATGCCCTTCTTGCCCATGATGGGGCAATGGGCGTGTTCATCTATGCCACTGGCCTTTGACTCAGAGGTGTTTTAGGCAATGACCTTCATGCCTTAGTAATTTTTTTTGCACATTTTCACCTAAACCAAATGGAAAGGACTCAAATCAACATATAAATAAATTGAAAGCCTAAAATGCCGTAAAACTTAAAGTCATCAAAAATAAAGAAAATGAAGGTGGAAAATACTACTCCCTCCAACCCAACGAACTTGAGGCATTTGACTTTTTATGTCAAACTAACAACACTTTAACTGAAATCATTTATAATTTTATAATTATAAAAATTATAAAATTGTAATACTTTAAAAAAATATATTTCATGATAAATCTATTTATATTAATGTCACGTCATAAATAAATGATTTTTTCATAAATTTATGGTTAAAATTAGAAAAAATTGACCAGAAAAAGTCCAATGCCTCAAGTTCGTTGGGACAGAGGGAGTATAAAATAACTACAACAACTATGGAAAAGAAGAAACAAAAGTATATAAAACAACTCCCCAACACTTAAATATTTGCTTGTCCTCGAGCAAATCAAATGTTTTATGGAACTAAAAAAGAAAAGAACGCCATATTAAAATTCGTAGCATTTCGTATCCTAAGCAACTTATCTTGATATTAACTCATATCTAGGGAAATGAAGATAACATAAAGTTAGCTAGGTGGTACGCTAGGCTATTATCCTCCATGCAAGTATCCAATTCGTATCTCAAAGTCGCACCTCATGTTCGACTACGGTAGTTTATCTACAAATGCACTAGCCCCGAACTACTTGTTTATATAGTTACTATTTTGAAAATGTGTTTGAGGTTCAATCCGGATCTAGAACTGGTTTTAGCAATTATTCAACCGAATGTCCGACTCGGCATACAAGGACTATATGTGAGAGGCAACTGTTGGACAAATATTTTGATACACATGGAATACCAAAGGCTCGATAAATGGCGTAGATTCCTTCATAAATCAAATAGCTTCAAAAACAAGTGGAACTAGCGCACGTTATGCACTCAGTTTAGCGCACGCTACAAAAGGAGTTTGGACTTATTTAGAAACAGCCAAATGCACGCTATCTGCCCTCCAGTATGAAGATTAGCGTACGCTACCTGTTCTGTGTGTAATCAAGGCAGAATGGTCAGTGAAGTCTGTCAGCCTCAGTTAACGCACGATACCATGAAGTTAACGCAAGCTATAAGGAAGTAGTAACGCACGCTACAGACACTATTTACGCATGCTACCTGATAGTCTATGCAAGATAGTGAGCTCTAGACTTCAAACGAAGCAACCGTTAACGCACGCTACAATGAAGCCTAGCGCATGCGACATGAAGAATTTTACCCCATGCTATCTACTATATTTTGTAATACCCGAGATTTTTTTATTCCGGTTGCCTTCAACTATTTGTCGTTTGGTGTCAGTTATTTCGTTCATTCTGATTATGTGGAATTCGTTTTTCTATCTTGAGCAGTATGATATATTCTGCTGTAGTGTTCGTCGAGTGAGACTTGTTGTTGTGTGTGTTTCTTTGATTAAATATGTGCTTGGGGTGTGGTACGTTATGTTTTGTGGTATGCTCGTTATTGTTTCGGACCATAGTTTGTGCATCTGAGTCACCAGGACGTTGTCAAATGTCTAAACCGGATTGTCAGATTTGGCCATGGGTATTATGGTCGTAAGAGTGGCCGAGTTGCGGCCGCATATTTTGGGCAGAACTTCCGTGAGGCCTGGTACGGCCATAAGGGAGACCGTGTTACGGCCGTAACGTGTCGCGGGTAACGGCCATTTGGCGCCCACACTTTTTGGGCAGTAGTCAGGAGATGCCGATTACGGCCGTAAGGTACTGCCTATTACGGCCGTAACACGCTCGACCATTTAAGGCCGCGGGCAACAGTCAAGTTAGCCATTTTCCATCATTTCCTCTTCCTTCCGGCCATGGGCGATCTTGTGTGAGGGTGAGAGGCGATTTCTGCCAAATATCATTAGGAATCAACATCTTTCAACTCCTAGCAATGATTTATCAAACATCTAACACCTTTCACCAAAGATTTGAGGTAAGATTACTTGAACCCTTGATTTTGGGGGTTTTGGGGGTTTAGTGATGATTTCGTTCTTCCGACTCGTTTTAGCCTTGATTGTTGTTAGATTTGTGTTTTATACTCGAGATCCTTTGTTAATCTTGAAGCTTTGTGGAATAAACTTCGTAAATTCTTACGTTCGTCGATTATGTTGGTTTGAGCCTTCGAAGTGTCCGGAAAATTGTCCCTAAGGGTAGAACTTAGGAATAATCTTGGTTTTCCGATGAATTTGTAGATGACTTAGTCCCGATTCTTGTTAGAAGCATAATTTGGAGGATAGTTCGGATCGAAGCCTTTGTCGTTCAGCATTCCGTTCGCTCGTGGTTTCGAGGCAAGTATCTTACTATAGGATTTGTGTCTTGTGAATGGAGACTTCGTGTTGGGTTTACGATGATTTGGTTTACCTCCGTGGATATGCTTCGTGTGAATTGATTATGATTATTGCGAACATTTGATGGTAGTGATGATATCCTTACTTGTTTAACGTTGTGGAATTGTGTTGGTTGTGTTAATCATATTGTTTTGTTGTGCAAGATTGTTCATGATTGAGTTATCGTGATGATTATGATAATTGTGCCGGATTGATTATATACTTGAATATGTATTACGGTGTAATGTTTAATGATTTGACATATTGGTAATAATGTGCATTGTTCGTGGTAATGTGTTTAGTTGATCAATATATGTTATGAAGTGTCAGTGTGTGTTCCGGGTAGGGTCCGCCGAGGCCTCTGGAGTTTGGTACATGATGTGTACGAACAATGTGTGTGTTGTAGGTCACAAGTCATCAGGAATAAGCCTAGAGGGGCGGTGAATAGACTTATTGAAACTCTTTTCCTGAAGTCAGGTGAGTTTTTCAGCTGATAGGTACAGATGACTTAAAGTTGTTTGCAGACAAGTATGCGGAAGACATCTGATGATGATAACAGATAACTAAATGCTCTCTGCAGATAATTAATCAATGGAACAGTTTAATATGTATGCAATAGGTAGATATGATGTTTAATGCAGTAAAAACACACAGGCACTTATAGTGGTCTCAGAGGTGGGGTAATACTCTACTAATCCACTTCTCTCTAGACCAGTTGGACATAAATTCACTATAATTGTCAATCAGTGATAAAGGTTACGATGAATTTTCCCTATTTACAATAGCTTCCAACCAGTGGAAACTTGCGGCCGTCCCAACTCCTTTGACTGCCTAACACCTCCTGATTGAAAACCCGTGGATGCCTCAACAACTTCTCGAGCTGTCTATCACCTTCCAATCAAGAACCCATTGATGCCTTATCAGTCACGAAACTTCTGAAAACCTCGTTCACAGAAGTACCCTGAACTCGAACTTTAAAGACAAGAGTTTTTGTCTTCCCCAACTAAAGAGCTTCTTCGAATATGACTGCTTAAGCTTTGCTCTTTCACAATGCTATTTGTTCACTATGCTTTGCTTTGATTACTTGGTTCGCTTGAAAATATTGTTTGCATCGTACTTTCTCAGTTCATATCTTCGGATATTTATAGTACGATCCTTGAGATTCCTTCATAGCTGTTGCACTACTGAAATAAATCCGTCCGTTGGAGAGTGGACTTCTTTGTTTATCTTATCAATCCGTTGTAAGGCTGGATTCCCTTTTTAATTCCGACCGTTTGAAAGACTTTCTTGTTTGAGAGCCGTTATTCTTGATTAGAATAAGTATAAAGTCTCCAGTGCGTGGACTTTGATGAATATTAAATTCCTTGATTTCCGGGAATCTCTCAAGTTTGTCTGCTACGTCCGCATGTGACTTTCCGTGATTGTTGACTTTTAATGCTTTGCTGACGTGGACTGAGTATCTTGGCTGAACTGAGAACCTGTCTGAAATAACTTGGTCAAAGCTACCTGAAGTGCAGTCAACCTTATCTGATATAATGTGCTCTGATGTGAAGTTCTATGAAGTTCCCAGCTATGAACTTATCTGATCTGAACTTCTCTGAGATGAATTTCTCTGCTCTGAACCTCTCTGATATAAATTTCTATGAGATGTGTTGGTCCCCAGAATGATGAAGACTGTCCCCACTGTACCAACACAAGACTGTCCTTGGCTTGATGGGGCTAAAGAGATCCATATGAAGTAGATCTAGAACTCTTGTGGTGAGAGTGGTAGGATGAACTGGTTTGAAAGATGCTCTGGTTTGCTTCCCTTTCTGACATGCATCATAGAGAGCTTCCTTCTTGAATACTTCTTCAGGAAGTCCTCTGACCAGCTTTTGAGAGCTAATCTTGTTGATGGCTTTGAAGTTCAGGTGACATAGTCTTTTGTGCCACATCCATCCATTTTCAGCAATTGTCTTAGATAGAAAACAGGTGCTGGGAGTGCCTGTATTCCAGTCTATCATGTAGACATCTCGCCTTCTAAATACTTGCAGTTTCACTTCTCCTGATAGGATATCTATCACCATGCATTTCCAAATGGTGAAGACTACTAGGTTCTTCTCATCACAGAACTGACTTATGCTCAAAAGGTTGTATTTAAGCCATTTGACATAATGGACTTTGGATATTGTTATATTTACTATGTGCAGCTCTCCAAATCCGTTTGTCTGACCTCTAGAGCTATCTCCAAAGATTACATCTGGGCCTCTTTCTTTGATATAATTTGATAGCAGCTTCTTATTCCCAGTCATATGCCTCAAGCATCCAGAATCTACAAACCATTCTTCTCCTCCCATGTTTGAGTTTGAGGAGATGTGGTAGTAGTCCTTCCACCTTTTCTGCAATCAAACAAGCAGAGATTTAGGTACCTAAATCTGTGTGGGTCCTCGGTTAGGATTGTATACTGAATATGCCTCATAAAATCTATGGTGTAGGACATTTCTAAATCTTGACTGAGACTATTTATTAAATCGTTGGGGTCTCCACACCTGTTCTTTTTGAAAGCTTGGATAACCTTGAGGTTTCCATTCGCCTCTCCCATTTTGAAATCTGTTTTTAGGGAGCCTCTGATAATAATTGGCATAATGTATTGGCTGCTGCTTATGCCTTGGCCATTGCCTAGTCTCTTGTCTAGGTGGCTGCCTTGTATACCTTGGCTGCTGCCTAAACCTTTGACTTGGCTGCTGCCTATTTTGAAATACGGGTTTATAGGTAGGCTCAGCAGTTGGGAGAAGTATTTCTCCCTTGATGAAAGTAGTTTATAAACTAGAGGGAGTGTTGGGTCATATCTAAGGCCTGATCTAGAATAAAGTGGCATTTTGTTCATACACAGTTCATCTAGGGTTACAGATGCCTTTAGAGATGTTATCTCTTTAGCCTGTGTACTATTTAACTGTTTTACCTTGGCTAGCTCAGCTTTGACATGAGCAAGTGCAGCTGACTTTTCACTATTTAAAACAGTCAGTTTATGTATCTCAGCTGCAGTATTTTCAGCTGAGTTTTTCGAAGAATTTTTAGATCGTTTTTCAAGCTCACCTATAAAATTTTTAAATTTTGCTGACTCTTGACTGAGCTTGCCAAAATCATTCTTCAGCTGGACTCTCTCATATTTCAGCTATTCATTCTCAGTTGTGACATTGTGGTGGGCTGATTTTAAGGTTTCAAAATCTTTAAGTAATTGATTAACAGATTTATGAAAATCCATGTCTTCAGATATGTCAGAGCTGAAACCTTTAGTATTTTGAGGTTTCGAAGTTTCCTCTCCATCATCTAGGTTGGCCATCAGACATTTATATTCATCATCATCATCAGAGAAGAATCCACTGCTTGATTTTACTCTTTCTTCGATCTGATCTTCAATAATAAGGGCTTTTCTCTTGTCCTCCTTTCTGCTAACAATATTCTTGTCTTTATCGTTCTTAAGATCAGTGAAATTAGATATGTCCTATCTTATGACAGTTGTAGCATTCAACCTTGCAGTTTCCAGCCTTTTGATTCCTCTTTGGGTTGTCTTTGTAGTTCTTCTTATACTTGGAGTAGTTTTTCCGAAAGTTGCTGAATATTTACATTATGAATGCCATCTCTTCCTCAAAATCTAGAGGATTCGGAGGTTTGACTTCAGATAGGGTCTTGGAAGGGGACTCTGCTGCAAATGCTATTCCATTCTCTGCAGGCTCAGTTGATGATGAACAAGGAAGCTCGAACTCATAAGCCTTTAGATCAGCGAACAGCTCTTGGATCTTTATCTTGTTGAGATCCTTGGATTCTCTCATGGCCACACCCTTCATGCTCCGTTCCGGGTTGAGAGATCTTAGAACTTTAAGGGCCATCTCCCTATTGCCGTATGTCTTCCCGAGGGAGTTGATCTCATTAATGATCTCAGTGAATCTTATGTCCACTTGATCAATTGGTTCACCATTCTTCATTTTGAAGTTGTCCAACTTTTGAGTTGCAATTGACAATTTATTTTATTTTATCATCTCGGTTCTCTCACACGTTACAACTAATGTGTCCCAAATTTCTTTGGCATTTTTACAATTCTTGATCTTGACCATGGTTGATTTGTCAAGAGTTTGGTACAACATATCTCTGGCCCGGTTGACAAGATTGTCTAGCTTCTTTTCTTCAGGGGTCAGCTCCGTCCTATTCTTGGGAATCTTCTATGGCTTCCCAGCTGCAATTTCTTCAGGAGAGTTGTCCTTCTCAAAGATGAAAGGACCATCTTCCATGATGCACCACAAGTCATCATGAATGGATGATAAGTGTGCTTGCATTCTTATCTTCCAAAGGTCATATTCATCAACAGAAAATACAGGTAATCTAGAGTGCATGTATTGCATGTGTTCCATTCTAAATGAGAGATTAAAATATATATCCTTTGATATATGGATCGGGTTCTGTGAAACTTGAACCAACCTCTCCGAAAGCACTTGCACGTCACAAGTCATCAGGAATAAGTCTAGGGGGGTGAATAGACTTATTGAAACTATTTTCCTGAAGTCAGGTGAGTTTCTCAGCTGATAGGTATAGATGACTTAAAGTCGTTTGTAGACATGTATGCGGAAGACAGCTGATGACGATAACAGATAACTAAATGCTCTCTGCAGATAATTAATCAATAGAACAGTTTAATATGTATGCAACAGGTAGATATGATGTTTAATGCAGTAAAAACACGTAGGCACTTATATGGTCTTAGAGGTGGGGTAATACTATACTAATCCACTTTTCTCCAGACCAGTTGGAGATAAATTCACTATAACTGTCAACCAGTAATAAAGTGTTACATGTTATTTTTGTGCACTTTATTGTCATTATTTTATCCTTATCTTGGTTTAATTTTGCGTAAATGAGCTCCTAATGCACGATGTTTACATGTTTTGAAGGAAATTAGAGTCCTGAAGCTTGAACGAAGAAAAATAGGCCAAAAACGACATTTTTCGGTAGAGGGCCGCGTCGCACCGAAGCAGGGCCGCGTCACAGACACAACACGGAGCAACCGGAACAAACTATATCGGGGGCCGCTGCACACTCTCTACGGGCCGTGGGCCATACTGTTTTCTTGCCCAGACCTGGGCAGCGGTGTGACTAGGGCCGCGGTAAACTTACTCCAGGCCGCGGCCCGCGGCGTCGGGAACCCTGAATTTACCTCGTGATTTTGGCCGTTTTGGAGGCTGACAAGACCTAATTCTCGGGATGCGATTTGGAGGATGAAAGGGTTATAAAAACATAGCAAGGACAAAAAGAAGGCATCGAGGGAGAGTGGAATACCCAGCTGCAGAGAACGGAGGCAAGAGCAAGGAAGGGGACGAGTTCTTCAATCTTTGAAATTCTCGAACCTTATGTTTAATTCTTATATTTTTGTGTTGTTTTCTAGCATGTTGGGCTAGACTCCTTTATTCTAGGATTGAGAGGAAACCGAAATTATGACTAATTAATTCTTGATTTTACATTATTGATAGTTCTCCCTTTTCTATTGAGTTTTCCCCGATTGTTCTTAATGCTTTCAATTATGTGGCCGATGATTGAATTGTTCTAGATTCATAACTTGAATCGGAAGAGGATAGTGAGTAGTGATAATTGGGAGAAAACCATTTTATCTTATGAGATAGGAATATACTCATAAGAATTATCAAGCATCGATATTTTGAAGATTATAGGTCTTTTTGGCTAATGTCGAATCAACTCACCTACGAATAGAGTGAATTGTTCGTGTTGGAAAATTCTACTGAACTCAGAAGGGGTATTAGATTAACTAGATAATCTTCGCATTCAATAAATTGGGAAATTGCATAACTTATATAAATCAAAATTAATTTGGATTAATCGAGGTGAATTCTTGATCCTAGATAGTTCTCTCTTTGAAACTCCTTTTATTTTACATAATTAATTCTCTTACTTATTTTAGTTTATCGCAATATTTATTTATTAATGATTATTCAACCCCAAATTTTCCGGTCGTTCAAATAAAATTAGAAATACCAATAAATTGATAATTAGCACATTAGTCCTCAAGGGAACGATACTCTATTCATCACTTTATTACTTGTATACGACAACGTGCACTTGCGTTCGCCAAAAATACGTACAAGTTTTTGGCGCCGTTGTCGGGGACTGATTGTTTTTGCTAATATCTATTTCAGTATTTCTAGTCTTAATTTGAAAATTATTTTATCTTTTTAAAATTTTTGTGTAAATTTGGCTTCATTTGTTTTCCTTTTAGGAATTCGTTTAGTGCATGAGAAAATTTGGTAACGAAGGTTTATTTTCTTTGGATACCGAACTCGAACGCACTCTTCGGAAAAGCAGGAAGGAAAGACGTGAGTTATCCACTCCGGGTACCAAGGGAGATAATGCGGGAAATCAAGGGAATGATAACCTAATTCAACAGGTTCAACCAGCATTGGCTCTCCGTGATTATGCACTTCCGCAGATCAATGCAAATTTTTCGGGGATTCGGCGCCCGACTATTCAAGCAAACAATTTTGAAATCAAGCCAGCTATCATTCAAATGGTGCAAGCGAGCCAATTCTGTGGATTGGCTAATGATGACCCCAATGCTCATATTGCATCATTTCTCGAAATTTGTGACATATTTAAGAATAACGGTGTTACTGATGCCATTCGTCTACGACTTTTCCCATTTTCTCTACGGGACATGGCCAAGTTATGGTTAAATTCACTCCCACCAGGCTCTATCAGAACTTGGGCAGAGTTAGCACAAGCTTTTCTGGCTAAGTTCTTTCCACCGGCAAAGACAGCATGACTCAAAAATGAGATAACCACTTTCGGACAATATGATATGGAGTCGCTACATGAGGCATGGGAGCGGTATAAAGACTTTTTAAGGAGATGCCCCCACCATGGTCACCGGATTGGCTGCAAATTCAAACATTCTTGTTGCTAATTTCGTTGAATGCAAGTGCACGTTATCATAAACAAGTAATAAAGTGATGAGTAAGATATCGTTCCCACGAGGACTGACTTACTAATTGCCAATTTATGAGTATTCTAGTTTTATCTGAACTATCGAAATTGGAGATGCAAGAATAATTAAAGAAAATTAATAAAAGAATAAATAGTGAAAACGATTGTTCGAAGAAAGAAAATCAAATAAGGAATTAATCTAGGATTGTGAATCCACCTCGGTTTATCCGAATTACTCTTGATTATATGAATTTAATGAATTCCCAATTTATTGAAGGCGAAGATTGCTAAAATACTCTACCGCCCCTCCCGAGGTCAATACAATTTTCTAAGGCGAATAACACACTCTATTCCTAGATGAATTAATTCGACAATAGGCACAAAGTACGAAATCTCCAGAAAGGCCACGTAATTCCTATGAGTATATTCCTATCTCACAAGATAAAACGGTTCTCACCAATTTTTCCTACCAACTCTCCTCTCCCGATTTGAGGTGCGTAACCAAAACAATTCAATTATAGGCCACACAATTAAAAGCATTAAGAATAATTAGGGAAAACTCAATAAGAAAGGGAAATTATATTTCAATAAAGCATAATCAAAAGTTAATTCGTCAAAACCTCAGTCTCATCAAAATCCTAGAATAGGGTTTTAGCCTGACATGCTAGAAAATAAAAATACAAAAAGAATTAAAGAAAGCATAGAAATCAAAACGCAGACGAAGAACTTGGATTCCTCCGTTCTCTAGCTTCCGCTCTCTGCTCCTTGGTGTTTTCTGCTTCTTCTCGATGATCCGTGATGATTCCTAGATTCCTCGATGATCGATCCTCACTTTTTAGACCTTAAATCCCTATTTATAACTATCATTAGCCTCCAAAACGCGTCCAGGGATTGGGTCGAAAACAGGCTCCAAAATCGGCCCAGAAATGCTGCAAATTCGGCATAACTGCCCCGTGGGCCGCGGACCAGTAAGTGTGTGCCGCGGCCCCTAACCTTCAGCGCCTATACCTGGGCGCAATATTTTCTTCATGGGCCGCGGCTCAGTTTCAATGTGCCGCGGCCCCCGGTACAGTTGGTTCAGCGCTTTGGTGTGCCGTGCGTGTGCCGCGGCGCGCTTTCCTTGTGCTGCGGTCCGTGACTAGAAATCGTCGTTTTCGCCCGTTTTTCGTCGTTTAGGCTTCCGGACTCCAATTTCCTGCAAAACATATAAGAATAGTGCATTAAAAGCTCATTTATGCAGATTTAGACATGAAATGGATACAAAATAATGATAAATAAGCGCATAAAAATACGCCTAAGAAATACCCCAAACTTGAGCCTTTGCTTGTCCTCAAGCAAAAAAATTCAATTTCAAACAAGAAGTATCGTGAATAATCGTGCAAATCCATAGTGCTCAACTTAATCAATACTACCCTGAAAATCTCAAAGAATAATACAAGTATCGTAATAGTGAGCCACATCAAGGACGCTGATTCCACAAAGTAACCATTTTTAGTGCTAATCGATCGTTCATGAGGAAAATCAAGCTCAAAGATTAACAAGCGTGAATTTAACCGACCGCTAATACGAAGGGTTAGAGTAAACAAGACAACTCGCACAGTCCCACAGTCTAGTGGCAAAATTTTAAGAGTTTCATCATCAAAAAATAATCCTCGGACAGCATTCCCTTATGTTTGATCAATAAAATGATTCGAGTTAACCACTAGGTTTCCGATCTCGGGATGTTTCATCGGGGTAACCCTAGGGTGGATTTCCATTCTCATGTATTGGGGAACCGTTTGACGTAAAAGACACTCATGGGGCACATGGATGCTTCTAGTTACTAAGTCCTCCTCTACAGCGGAGAAAAAACTGGAATAGCAATTCCCGCATGTCAAGGTTGTTGTTTTACGCGAGAGTAAACAACGGGTCACGTGAATACCATCGGTTACTAGGCTTCCCATCATCGGCAAATGCTATATATCTAAACCATTAGTCTATTCAGGGTTGTCGTTTTACGCGAGAGCAAACAACGGGTCACGTGAATACCCCCGGTTACTAGACTTCTCGTTATAGAACATGTATAAATTCTCGACTTTTTAGGAAAAACTGTCCGACTCTATACTCAATTTAAGTGCCAACAAGACTCATGTTACTGGACGACTAGCTACGCGAAAAGTGTAACCAAACGTATAGACGGTGATTTGAAAACACGTATGTCTCCTTTCTTATCTGCTAAGATTTCTACAAAAACGAAAAATATAGACCCAAATGAATACTCAGAGGAAACAGATATCGCTGACTGCAAACTCGACCAAAACTCAATCGTTTCTTCAAAGAGAAATCAGTATCATAACATCAGTTTTACACAAAGAAGTACAAAAAATTCACAAATGCAAATAAAAACAAGACAAGCAACGCTAGCGTCAAAAATAACGAAAAATAACGAAAAAATGCAAACGAATAAGTAGAAAGCAGCTGAAAGTAAACCCCCCCCCCCAAACTTAGGACGTACATTGACCTCAATGGATATAGATAATAATATGCAATAAAAGAAAAGGTCAAGTACTCCCCTAATGTCCGCTCATGAACTGATGCCGGCCTTGTCCGGCGAGGAGGGTGGTGTGGCTGGCCTAACTGGTAGAATGAATGGCCCGTCCGGGTGCAGTACATGGCTCGTCCACGCAGCAACGTAATCCTAGTGGTAAGCATCTCTCGCTTCCAGGCGCCTCTCCACACGTCGATTGGCCCGGAGGGCCTGCTCTCTCATCTCCTCCCGGACAGCTGCGAGGATGCTCTCTCTCTCTGTCCGCATCTCCTCTCTCCAAGCAGCTAGGTGACTCTCTCTATCTCTCCGCATATCCTCTCTCAGGATGTCGAACATCGCCTGAAGGTGCTCTCTCTCGGGCGGCGGGCTGGACTCTGCCTGCCCATGTGTCAGAAGAAGAGGCTCGGGGGACTGCTCATGTGCCAAATCCTCGTCCCCGAGCATGTGCCGGCGCTCCACCCCACTGGTCAAAGTGAGAAATAATGCGATGATCAATCGAACCCTGGGGTGCTAGCATCGGCTCATCATCCGACCAAGTCATACCCGACTGGCGGCATAGAGCGCAAATGAGAGAGGGGTGCTTCAGTCCCGTCTTGGCCCCTCCTTGAATGCACTGAAGGATAGATCGGACCAGATGAGGGGCCACATCGAATCTGAGCCCGGAAGTGATAGCATATAGCAGTCGGGCACGAGAGAGTAAAACTGAGTGAATCTGCGAGGTAGGATCGACCCGTGCGCAGAGGAAGTATAACCAGGATCGCCCGAGCCGTCTAAGGCGCGAGCTCTTAAAATAGAAGGTGAAAGAACCCGGGGCGCGCGTCTCCCAGACGGAACCGGGCTGTGTGACTGTCTCAAGCAGAGCCTCCCTCGTGAGGCTACTCATATTCTGCGTAAACACCGTCTCATCCACCACTGGCAGCTCATATAATCTCCGAATAGCAGCCACCGAAAAATCCATAGTATGGCCTCGGACGACGACCTGAGTCCGAGTATCTGATTGCGCCATCATCTGCCCTGCCCGAATATGCCTCAATAGAGCGCTAGCATAAAACTCCTGGATGATAGAGATCACAGCCGGCTCGGGAGGCGCAGCGAAACGAGCCCATCCCATCTCGTCTATCATAGTCAGAAGCTCACCGTCCTGGGGGGCAGGAATGAATCCCCGCTCTGGGATTATAGGTCTAGGTCGGATTTTCTCATTGAATATTTTGTGAATTTCCGGGTCGGAGAATTGGTGAGACTCCAACTCGGCTCGGCTTTGTGAAGTCTCCCCTCTTGTGGGCGACGATTGTGTCCTAGCCCTTGTGCTAACCTTCCTTTTTCTAGCCATGGCGATTTCCCTGAAAAGATAAACACTGGAAATTACGTAAACTATAAGGAAAACAACACCACTTGACTTAAGGTATGCAAAACGTGAATATAGAGTTGAACGAGCTTGCACCGTCGTGAGAGAAAATTAAAGTTGAGCTTTCACATTTAAACTTGACGTAAGGGTTGGGCTACAATGTAAACCCATAAACAAATTCGTTGCACATAGTTTCAAAACGTTGGCTTAAAAATTTTCATTTACGCATTTCATAAAACACCTTGACTGCATGAGTTTAAATGAAGAACAAGAATTATAATGGTTTAATCCAATTCCCCAACAATAGCAACATCAATCGATAGTCATGATAAAGCGACAATTAACATCAAAAATTCATACATGATCAACAAATATCATCAATAATCAATCAAAAATTTCATATCCCAACTCAACCTTGGTAGAACTTTGAAAAAAAAAACCTAACACATATTCATCATCGAAGGAATACCAATACCTCACTTTTCAAATCATATAGCAATTAGGATTAAGAGATTGAGAATTACCTTGCTTGGATTGAAGAATGCAAGAAGAAGAAGAATTGACAAGGGGTCGGTCGAGTGCTTACGCGAAGGAAGGGTAAAGACACTTATGATTTTCGGCCGATCGAGTTATAAAGGGGTGCTGGGCTATTCAAATTCGCAATAGGGGCCGCGGCACAGCTTAAGTGAGCCGCGTCGCAGAGTACAGTCTGCCTGGGCGTGTTTCTTCTTTTGCCGTGTGCCGCGGTTCAGCATATGGGTGCCGCGGCTCGTCATGTTAGTGTGCTACGGCTCATTTGGTCTGTGCCGCGGCACGGAGTACAGCTTCCTGGGTGTATTTTTGGCATTTGGCATGCCGCGGCTCAGTGCATATGTGCCGCGGCTCAGGGACCGGGTGTGCCGCGGCTCAGTAAGGTCATGCTGCGGCACAGAGTACAGTTCGTTTGGCCATTTTGTGTCAACTTGTGTGTGCTGCGGCTTACTATCCTTGTGCCGCGGCCCATTGCTGATTTCTTCCACTGGGGTGATTTCTGCACAGAATTTTCAAAGGAACACATCAAGAACGATAGGGATAAGCAAATCAAAGCAAAAAATGACGAAAAACATAGACTCTAGAATGCATGAAAACACTAAAAAACAAAAATCTACAACTAATACTCGGGTTGCCTCCCGAGAAGCGCTAAGTTTATAGTCTTCAGCCGGACTTTTCTAGCATTCATCCGTCGGTGGATAAGACGACGCTCGTCTTCTACACGTCTAATGGATTACCCAAGTGGGCCTTCAACCGCTGTCCATTAACTTTGAATTTGCGGTCATCTTTTTGTACTTCCACTGCTCCGTGTGGGAACACTTGAACTACGGTAAACGGTCCCGACCATCGTGAACGCAATTTCCCAGGGAATAACCTTAAGCGAGAATTAAACAACAACACCTCTTGACCCGGGACGAACTTCCGATGTGTGATATGCTTATCATGCCAGATCTTTGTCCGCTCCTTATAAAGCTTCGCATTTTCGTATGCATCGTGGCGAATTTCCTCCAGCTCGTTCAACTGCAAACAACGCTTTTCACCAGTGGACTTAAGATCAAAATTTAATTTCTTTATCGCCCAGTAAGCACGATGTTCCATCTCTACGGGCAAATGACAACATTTCCCATAAACCAATCTGTAATGCGACATCCCGATAGGTGTTTTATATGTAGTACGGTATGCCCAAAGTGCATCATCGAGTTTAAAAGACCAATCTTTTCGAGACGATCTGACTGTGTTTTGTAAAATCCACTTTAGCTCTCGATTTGATATCTCGACTTGACCGCTCGTTTGGGGATGGTAATCTGTAGCAATACGTTGAGTGACTCTGTATTTTCTCAAGACCGCATCAAGGAATTTGTTGTCGAAGTGTGAACCACCATCACTGATAATAGCACGTGGAGTCCCAAAACGCGTGAAAATATATTTCGTTATAAATTTGATTACGACATTGGACCCATTTGTTGGTAGTTCCACCGCTTCGACCCACTTTGAGACGTAGTCCACGGCTACCAAAATATAGAGATTCTTATTTGATGGAGGAAATGGACCCATCAAGTCGATCCCCCATACGTCGAACAATTCAACCTCAAGTATGGTGTTCAGCGGCATTTCATGTCGTCTTGAGATGTTTCCCGTCCGTTGACACCGATCACATGTGGACACAAAGGAGTGAGCATCTTTGAATAATGACGGCCAATAGATCCCCGATTGTAAGACCTTTGCCGCTGTTCTATTTCCACTAAAATGCCCACCGTAGGGTGATGCATGACAATGATTCAGCACACTGTGGATTTCCTCATCCAGAACACATCTGCGAATGATTTGATCAGGGAACCTTTTAAACAGGAAAGGATCGTCCCACAAATAATACTTAGTGTCTGAAATCAGCTTCTTCTTCTGATGGCGCGAGAGGTCATTCGGAATTATTTTGCTTGCCAAATAGTTCACTAGATCAGCATACCAAGGCGCGTGTTGCGAACCCAACTTGTAGAGCTGCTCGTCGGGAAAGGTTTCCATGATTTGTGGATGATTTTCTCCCTTCTCAACGGGACTCTCTAACCATGAAAGGTGATCGACAATAACATTCTCAGTCCCCTTTTTGTCCCGAATTTCCAAGTTGAATTCTTCAAGGAGAAGCACCCACCTAATCAACCTTGGTTTAGCATCCTTCTTCTCCAAAAGGTATTTTATTGCTGAATGGTTGGTCCACACTACCACTTTTGTCCCCAATAAATACGCCCGGAATTTATCAAATGCAAAGATCACTGCCAACAATTCTTTTTCCGTTGTTGCATAATTCCTTTGGGCATCGTCAAGTGTTCGGCTTGCATAATACACGATGTGGAACACTTTCCCTCGTCTCTGTCCCAAAACAGCCCCAATGGCAAAATCACTATCATCACACATTAACTCGAACGGAAGGTCCCAGTCTGGAGCGACTATTACCGGGGCAGTGCTTAGAGCTTTCTTCAATAAATCGAAACTTTCTTTACATGAGTCGTCAAAATTAAATGGAGCATCCTTCATGAGCAGATTGCACAAAGGCTTCGTGATCTTCTAAAAATCCTTAATAAACTGGCGGTAAAAACCGGCGTGTCCTAAAAAGCTTCTTATCCCTTTCACCAAAGTAGGCGGAGGCATCTTCTCGATTGTTTCAATTTTCGCCCGGTCGACTTCAATTCCATGTGAGGATATTCGGTGGCCAAGTACAATTCCCTCCTGGACCATAAAATGGCACTTCTCCCAATTCAGGACCAGATTTGTTTCTTCACATCTTTTTAGGACTTTCTGCAAATTCTGCAAACACATATCAAACGAATCACTGAAAACAAAAAAATCATCCATAAAAATTTCAATGCAATGCTCTACCATATCAGAAGAAATAGCCATCATACACCGTTGAAAAGTAGCCGGCGCATTACATAAACCAAAAGGCATGCGCCTATAATCAAAAATGCCGTAAGGACATGTAAACGTCGTTTTCTCTTGGTCTTCTGGGGCTATATAAATCTGATTATACCCAGAATAACCATCAAGAAAGCAATAGAAATCGTGTCCGGCTAATCTATCTAACATTTGATCAATAAAAGGTAAGGGGAAATGGTCTTTCCTAGTGGCTTTATTTAATTTCCTATAATCTATGCACATACGCCACCCCGTGACAATCCTAGTGGGAATTAATTCATTATTATCATTTTGAATAACCGTTATCCCACCCTTCTTTGACACAACTTGGACCAGACTTACCCACTTGCTATCAGAAATAGGAAAGATCATACCTGCGTCGAGGAGTTTTAAAACCTCGACTTTTACCACCTCTTTCATATTTGGAATTAAACGGCATTGATGCTCCACGGATGGTTTGTAGTCTTTCTCCATCAAAATCTTGTGCATGCAAATGGACGGGCTGATGCCCTTAATATCCGCAATAGACCATCCAAGGGCAGATTTGTACTCCCTCAGAACCCTCAATAATTTCTCCTCTTGATCCCCTGCTAAAGTGGCCGAAAGAATAACTGGCAAGGAATCGTTGGGTCCCAAAAATGCATATTTTAAATGAGTCGGCAGCTGCTTGAGCTCCAGCTTTAGAGGTCTCTCGATTGATGGGACGGGTCGAGTTGGTGAACTTCCGAGCTCCTCACATGGTCGACGAGTGAAAATTGGTGGGGAAGCATCCATGTGTCGTACATAGGCTACATGTTCTGAATTTAATTCGAAAGCATACCCAATCAAAACGGACTCCAGTGGATCGGATGGATAATTCTCTCGAAAGGCTCTACTTACACACGAGTCAATGACGTCAACTTGGAAACAATTTTCAGCATTACTTGGATATATTAAGGATCGAAAGATATTGAACGTTACTTACTCCTCTTGAACTCGTAGAGTAAGCTTCCCTTTTTCCGCATCGATCAAAGTTTGGCCGGTTGCCAAAAATGGTCTTCCCAAGATAATTGGGATGTCGTGGTCCTCCTCCATGTCGAGCACGATGAAATCGGCCGGAAAGATGAATTTATCGACCTTGACCAAGACGTCCTCTATTACTCCCCTCGGATATTTGATAGATCTATCGGCTAATTGCAATCCAAAGGTGTTTTGGAGCATCCTAGGTGATTATAACATCATATAATCCATTGTTCTTCGCTGAATCAAGGTATTTTTTCTTGAATCCCTAGAGTTAACTTTTGGGGAGTTTTCTTCTTGATCTCGTTTTCCATCCGATTTTGATGAATCGATTGTTGTTAAATGATGTTGTCAAACATATCCTATGGATTGAATATCCATATTAAGGTTTGGAAATTCGTTTTCATGTTTTGGTCGGTCGATTTGTGTTCTTGGCCATTGTAATACCTCTGGTATTTCATGCTTAATTACCTTGTACTGTGTGATTTCTTATAGTGTGATGTTGTTTTTTTATTATGTGATTTCATTAAATGCTATTGCAATACAATTGTGCGATGTGGATGAAACAGAGGTGACACACCGTGACGCCGTTAGACAATTGTCGGTGCGAATATGACGGTGGCCAACGTCTTGTTCCCCGATAAATTTTTGACGAGTGGGAAGGATGGTCAACCCGAGATGGTTAAAATGTGATATATGGCTAAGGACTGAATGTATAACGCATGCTATAGGATATACATAACGTACGCTAAATCTAAAGTATTACGTACGTTAACGTAACTTGGTTACATACGTAATGGTGAAGTTGGTCTCCCGACCAGAATCTTCCTTTTTACGCGGATTGAGTTACTTTCGGTGGGCTAAAAGACAAACGAGTCAACCCCTTATAATGCACGCTATTCGACAAGCTTAGCGTGTGCTACGATTAGGTGCATTACGTACGTTATAACAACTTATGTATGTAACAGATGGGTACATTTCAGTCAGTGGCCTCTAGACGGCCTTTACATACGTTAACCATCGCACATTGCATATGTAATACGCTTTACGTACGTAAAGCCTAGAACATTAACGTACATTAACGAGATCGAGTGTTATAAAATAACACTCCCACCTTTATTTCTCCCGACCCAAAACCTGAGGTGAAGCATTCTTGAATCTTTTCCACAGCCTTATACTCGATTCTTAGCCTCTCATACACTTGAATTAACATAGAGGAGGTGATTTCCTAAGCTCCAGTGAAGATTATCCAAGTCATTCGATCCATTCCTCGTTTCCCCTCGTGGCTCTTGTTGATTTGTCATCTCTTCGCATTGTTCTTCATCTATTAAGTTAAGCCTATCGATCCTAGAAGTAATCTCTTCAATGTTGTTGATTATTACTTGTTGGATTACGGGTACTTGGGTAGATTTTTCTAAATCTCGTAGACAATCTAAATGGACGAACTTGTAGTAATCGGGATTATCATTGTTCGTATATTTCATTTTCATACAACTCATTGTAACAATCACAGGCGAGAACTTCCATCTCAATTTACATTGGGATTATAAAATTCGACGAATCAATTGTAGTAGAATTTTGTAGGAATCCATCACCATTTGATAAACAAGTCGTAACCCACTCTTGCCATATGATTATCAATGTTAAATTAACTGGGGGAATCAATTCGATAGTATTACTGTCATTGAGAATCAAATGCCGAGATCATTGTGTAAAATGGTAATCCATCGGTTGAAGTACTCGGAATAGAACTTCTAATAAGAAGTTATGGAATTCGATTATGCTAGAGTCTTTTGTTGCTAGCCGAATGATGATAGGAATGATCTCGTTGAACAAATCGTTATAGCCAACGTTAATCATAGAATTGAACGACATAGTAGTACGTATCACTTGCAAACTTAGTAACACGATATTAGTTAGGCGGAACCGGATTAAGCTAGGAATTCGGTGTGGAGGGGGGAGGGAGAACTAGTTTTATTCGTCTTTATCCATGCGAGATATTAATCAGGGACTACGTGATTAGGGTAAGCTCAATTGATCGCGGAAGCCCAAGTTATCATAAGGTACCTACTGTAGGATTAAAGGCAAGTGAAATCTTGCTCGAGATATGCTAGTATTATTGAAATGATCATGTTCATGATTGTGTCATTCTTGGTAAATGCCGACGGTTGTCTTTCTCTAAAAATGTGTTATGAATGGGCCGATGTGTTGAGGCTAAAACCTGTATGGTACCCGTGTGGAAATGTGTTGAGGGATAAGACTCAAGTAGGGCACCCACATTCTGGTGTATTCCTGTGTGGATACTTTCGTGACCCTTGGTTGCGACCTTGGGGTTTGTGTGATAAAAGAGAAAGACAAATGTCGGTCGTGCTATGAATTATCTTTTGTCGTTTATATGGCACGGTGTTGAAAAAATATGTATATTGTTGCTAATAATTGTTATTGGTATGCACTATCTGACCCCGGTTATCTGACATTATTTGTCGTGCCACGTAAATTTGTTGATTATGTGCAGTACATTCCGGAGGGGTCCGGTCAGGTTTGAACGGTGTCGGAACAAAATCTTGCCACTGCATGAGTTAACTTTTATTTTCAAAATCTCTGTTATGTAATAATCGAACTTTGAATTATGTTCCTCCTTAAAACAATTCAGATTATGTCATGTAACCGTGGATTTTATCGTTTAATTATAACTTCTTTGAAATGTCCACTTCCTAAACTAGCCTTGTGGGTCCCACATGGAATTCACGGCACTGTAATGCCTCAAAAAATTTTGGGGGTGTTACAGAAAATGGTATCAGAGCATCGGCTCCTGTTTTAAATAAAATTTCTCCTAGTTTTCAAAGTTATTCCAGTCCAACACCCAAGCGACTGTAACTCCTCGTGGGAATTGCAAAGTAAGTGATATGTGTGTTTTCTGTCTGGATACTACATTTAATTGTAAACTGTGTCTGGAACTGGCCTTAGATTAATACTGTCAGTAATGGAATGCCGAGGAGCTAGGAGGGTGGTGAATGATGCTCAGGGTTCCTCCGCAAACCACGATGGGGACAGGAACACTGCCGAGACCCATCCTGCTGGGGACCAGTCGCCACCAATTAATCAAAACGATCAGGAGGCGGAATGCCAGAATAACAAACCCGGGACGCATGGACCCGACTTTCATTCAGGACCTTGCCCAAGATATTGCCATGGGAATCGCTCAGGTCAACCAGGTATAACAGATACCGGTCATCAATGTGGAGGAAAACGCAGAGAGAGACCGATGATTGGGAGAAATGCTGAAGGCTAGACCTCCATTGTTTGACGGGGTAGGGGAAAAACACGTGGATGACTGGATTTCTGAAATGGAGACTACTTTTAAAGTGATCGGATGTACAGAGAACTGGAAGGTGCCGCTCGGGGTTAATCAGCTCCGTGACACTGCTGCCGGCTGGTGGAGAACTTACAGGCCAGAGGACCGAGTGGTCGGGTGGACCAAATTTGCCCGTCTATTGTGGAGCGAGTACTGTCCCAAGTCATCCCAAACCGCTCGTGCGTGAGACTTTTTCAGTGCCGGACCACAGAATATGCCAGTACCAGAGATCATTAGGGCCTACCGAACCGAGCTAAGTTACATCTCGCAGATGGTTCCCTCAGAAGATCAACAAATATGCCACCTTGAACAGATGTTGCCGGAAGATGTACAACGCTATGCCACCAGATTCCACTACATGACTCTGAGGGTGTACGAAGACGTAGTCACATCATATCTCGGTATTATTGTTAATACCGACACCAGACATAAATCGAAGAAGCAAAAGACATCGACTCAGTCAGGGACAAGCAACAAAATGAACTCGGGCCCCATATATTCTTTTAAGTCAACAGTTTCGTATCAATAGAGGGGTGCATCTGATCGGCCTTACCATAAGGACTGCTTCAATTGTGGCGTGTCCGGACATACTAAGGATTGGTGTCACAAGTTGGCTACTAAATGTTTCTCTTGCGGGAAGAGTGGACACATCTGATCGGCCTTACCATAAGGACTACTAAATATTAAGGTTTGGAAATTCGTTTTCATGTTTTGGTTGGTCGATTTGTGTTCTTGGCCATTGTAATACCTCCGGTATTTCATGCTTAATTACCTTGTACTATGTGATTTCTTATAGTGTGATGTTGTTTTCTTTATAATGTGATTTCATTAAATGCTATTGCGATACAATTGTGCGATATGGATGAAACAGAGGTGACACACCTTGACGCCGTTGGACAATCGTCGGTGCGAATATGACGGTGGCCAACGTCTTGTTCCCCAATAAATTGTTGACGAGTGGGAAGGATGGTCATCCCGAGAGGGTTAAAATGTGATATATGGCTAAGGACTGAATGTCTAACGCACGCTATAGAATATGCATAACGTATGCTAAATCTTAAGTATTACGTACGTTAACGTAACTTGGTTACGTACGTAATGGTGGAGTTGGTCTCCCGACCAGAATCTTCCTTATTACACGGATTGAGTTACTTTCGGTGGGCTAAAAGACAAATGAGTCAATCCCTTATAACGCACTCTATTCGACAAGCTTAGCGTACGCTACGATTAGGTGCATTATGTACATTATAACAACTTACGTACATAACAGATGGGTAAATTTCAGTCAGTGGCCTCTGTACGGCCTTTACGTATGTTAACAATCGCACATTACATACGTAATACGCTTTACGTACGTAAAGCCTGGAACGTTAACGTACGTTAACGAGATCGAGTGTTATAAAATAACACTTCCACCTTCATTTCTCCCGACCCAAAACCTGAAGTGAAGCATTCTTGAAGCTTTTCCACAGTCGTATACTCTATTCTTGGGAATCACAGGCGAGAACTTCCAACTCAATTTACATTAGGATTATAAAACTCCACGAATCAATTGTAGGAGAATTTCGTAGGAATCCATCACCGTTTGATAAACTAGTCGTAACCCACTCTTGCCATATGATTATCAATGTTAAATTAACTATGGGAATCAATTCGATAGTATTAATGTCATTGAGAATCAAACGCCGAGATCATTGTGTAAAATGGTAATCCATCGGTTGAAGCACTCAGAATAGAACATCTAATTAGAAGTTATGGAATTCGATTATGCTAGGTCATTTGCTGCTAGCCGAATGATGATAGGGATGATCTTGTTGAACAAATCGTTATAGCCAACATTAATCATAGAATTGAATGGCATAGTAGTACGTATCACTTGCGAACTTAGTAACACATTATTAGTTAGGCGGAACTAGATTAAGCTAGGAATTCGGTTAGGAGGAGGAAGGAAAAACTAGTTTTATTCGTCTTTATCCGTTCGAGATATTAATCAGGGATTACATGATTAGGGTAAGCTCAATTGATCGCGGAAGCCCAAGTTATCGTAAGGCACACACTGTCGGATTAAAGCAAGTGAAATCTTGCTCGAGATATGCAAGTATTATTGAAATGTTCATGTTCATGAATGTGTCATTGTTGGTAAATGCCGACGGTTGTCTTTCTCTAAAAATGTGTTATACCCACATTCCGGGGTATTCCTGTGTGGATACTTTTGTGACCCTTGGTTGGGACCTTGTGGTTTGTGTGATAAAAGAGAAAGACAAACGTCGGTCGTGCTGTGAATTATCTTCTGTCGTTTATTGATCAGGTGGTAATTTTACCACATTTTTCTAGGATTTTATACTAGGTTTTTATCTCGTTTCGTGATTAATGTGCTCGTATTTGGCTTATTTATGATTAGTCGAGCCGTATTACGCGTTTGGGTTGGTTTTAGTGTGTTTGCAGGTTTTTAGAGCCAAAATGACCCAAAACGAGACAAAGGACCGAGAGTCGAGTCAAACGGACGGAAGAAACGGATTTTTGCAAAAGTCAGACCACCTATCGGGCCAGCCTATCGACCGATAGGTGCATCCGACAGGTGTTCCGAGCCCCATCGAGTGAAGTCAACCGACGAACCAACTATCGAGCCAGCCTATCGGCCGATAGGTGCGTCCGATAGACTGCTCCGCGGGTTCTCGTATTTTGACGGATTGTGACTCTTTTGGATAGATTTTGTTTCCTAGATTAGGGCTAATCGGGAGTTTAACTCCCATAGGCTATATACACCTCCTTCTAGACCTAGTTTATCATCCTTTATCATCTTTTATCATCCTTTATCATCTTTTATCATCTTTTATCATCTTTTATCATCTTTTATCATCCTTTATCATCTTTAGCACACTTTTACATTTTTTTTGGAGCAAGATTAATTCCTTGGAGACTAGAACTTTTTGCAAGGCAGCAATTATTATTGTTTTTCTACTTTTTCGGAGATTGAAGACTCAGAGTTCATCCGGAAGGGTTGTAATCTCTCTTCTCATATTAATAATATGCATTCTCCATCTATTTCTTGTTTAATTTCAATTATGTCTGGCTAAATCCATTGATTGATTCTAGGGTTAGTAATTTTAATTGATGTTCACATGATGTTCCTTTGATTACCTTTTTACCTTTCATCCTAGGCTTGTGATCAAGATGTGTTAAATCTCATGCTAGATTAAAGGGCCCTTAATCGATGCATGTTAGCTAATTGATTTTGCCCGGAAGGATTAATTAATTAGTGGAAATACTTGATGCACAATATGATTTGATCTTAAGACCTGAGTGGAATAAGATAAATCATAGATAAATAAGTTGACGCTTTTTAAGTGATTTAAATTCTTGGAGCCTTGCGGGAAAATGGTTTAAATTAACTATCTTTCTAGGTTGCCTTGATCGGAATTCTAGATCGGCTGAGTGATTATTTCTAGGATTGAATTAAAATTTGGGGAAAAGGAATCAAGTGAATGGATTGTGTGAACTCAATTAGACGATACTACCCTAGGATCAATTAGTTTTCAACTTGTGATTTTATCTTGCCAATTTGCTTTATTTGCTTGATTTAGATAATTCATCTTTTATTTAATTTTTACTTTTCGATTTTTAAAGTTAGATAATTAGAAACAAACCAAATTTTCGGATTCCTAAATAGCAGTCAAATTTTGAGTAGAGTTACTTCCTTTATTTTCGACATATCAATTCCCTTGGGTTCAACACCTTGGAAATACTTCGAGGTTTTACAAATTTTAAAATTGATCGGATTTGAAAACCATACTACGCGAATTTCAGCGATCAATTTTTGGCGTCGTTGCTGGGGAATTGATAGAAAACTTAAAGGGATAATTCGAAAAAGAAGAGATTGTTACTTTAGGTTGTATACTATTATTATTAATATTCGATCTCGTTTCCTCACATCTTGTTTTCTCTTCCTTGTAGGCGATGCATGATCACAAGATCCCAAGGAAAGGACTTATTTCCTTTGGATCCGGAAATCGAGAAGTCTTTAAGGAGGAAGAAGCAAGAAGCGAGAACCGAGACTATTTCTATACCTATCGTTGATACCATGGCCGGCATTGTTGACCCACCACGAGAACTCGCTCGTCCCGAGAAGATCCCTTTGAATGACCGCTTTCGACCTAAGCTGGACGATTATCAAGAAGGAGGTTGGGAAAAGATTGATGCCAACAACTTCGAGCTTAAGCCGTCCCTCATCGCTACGGTGAAGTCTCAAACATACGGAGGAGGAGTTAATGAAGATCCAAACGCTCATCTTGAGTCGTTTTTGGACATATGTGCCACCATCAAGCAAAACGGAGTGCCTCCGGATGTCATTAAGCTCCGCCTATTCCGGTTCTCCTTAGAAGACGATGCGCTAGATTGGTACAAGAGCCTAGATCGGAAGGAAATTGGTACTTGGAGAGAGATGACTCGGTTGTTCTTAGCACGCTTTATCCTCCTCGAAGGTGCAAAAACAAATCAACGATATCTTGCAATTCGAGCAATATGAGGATGAATACTTATACGAGGCATGGATCCGATTTAAGAAGCTACTTCGCAAATGCCCACAGCATGGAATTGACAAGGAGGAAATCTACATTCGGTTTTATCGGGGTTTGACGAGGAAGGCTAGAAGAGAGTTGGACTATTCCTCGAAAGGGGGATTTCTTGCTAACGATTATGAAGAGGCCAAGAATCTCATCGAGCTAGCGGTCAACAATGATTACGAGGAGGTGACCGATAGGAAGATGACGAGAAGAAAGGTTCCATCCGGTGACGAGGACGCCTACGGTGATTTGAAGGCGAAATTTGAAAGACAACAAAAAGAGCTTGAGATGCTAAGAAAGAAGACTTTGGGAGTCAATGCAGTTTTTGAAGAGCTAAACGAGCCTATTGCAATTGAGGAGGATGCAAATTACATGCAAGGAGGAAACTTCCGGCAATGGGGAAATAGGGGGAACTATTATCCGAACAATCGAAACCACCCTAATTTCTCCTATGCCAACCCGAACAATTCTCTTTAGCCACCACCGGGATTTAACGTGAAAAACGGGGTTATTCAAGAGCCGATTGCTAAGACACCGATGGAAGAGATGTTGGAACGGTTAGAGGCGAGTCAAAAAGATTTTATTTATAAAGCAGACAAGAGGTTCGGGGCTCTCGAGCATAGTGTGACATCTATTGGAAACTCAGTGATAGCCTTGACAAAGCATATGTCGATGGTGGAGACCCAAATGGGTCAAATGGCGAACGCCCAAGCCGGAATTCATAAGCCGGGCCATTTTCCGAGCAGTACCGAGACCAACCCGAAGACGCAACAATGCAACGCAATCGAGCTTCGGAGTGGGACAAGGTACAGTAATCATGGGGCTGAAGTTGAGAAATCTGGAAACGAGGATGTACTAGAAACGGGAGCCGAGAACCAGAAGGCAGATGAAAGCGCGAGCCTTCTGCCAAGACTATCGGCCGATAGCCCACCCGATACCTGCATGAATTCCAAAAATTGAGCCTATCGACCCCCCTATCGGTCGAAAGGCTCCTTTAGGTTCGAATGTGAAGGATTTTGAGGTAAAAGCTCCATTTCCACAGTGATTGGCCAAGTCGAGATATGATGAAAAGCTTCAATGGTTTATCGACATGTTTCAAAAGGTGAATATCAGCATTCCACTTCTAGACGCTTTGAGAGACATGCCGGGGTACGTTAAATTCTTGAAAGACGCTGTGGCAAGCAAGAGGAAGTTGGTGAAGTTTGAAACAATAAATTTGACAGAGGAGTGTAGCGCTATCATTCAAAACAAGCTCCCGCTCAAGTAGAAGGATCCGGGACGTTTTACTTTTACATGCATGATTGGCGACCAAACGTTCCGTAATGTGTTGTGTGATCTCGGGGCAAGCATCAATCTTATGCCTCTATCCATCTTTAGGAGGTTGAAGATTGGGGAGATGAAGCCAACTACCATTTCTCTACTCATGGCGGACCGGTCGATCTCTTATCCGAGGGGAGTTGTGGAGGATGTGTTCGTTAGAGTCCAACACTTAGTCTTCCCGGCCGATTTCGTAGTTCTTGATATGCCCGAGGACGAGAATCAACCATTGATCTTTGGGAGACCGTTTCTAGCGACGGGGAGAGCACTTATCGACGTCCAAGAGGGTGATCTTACCTTTCGGGTTAATGATCAAAATCTGAAAATTTCCATCTATGACGCGATGAAGAAGCCCGAGGATGCGCCCGAGGAATGTTATGAAATTGAGTCTATTATGCCGCCCCCGACCGACTTGTTGGAGCATTGCATTTCAAAATCCATTTACTCACATTCCGATGTTGAAGAAATTTACGAGGATTTGCCAAAGTATGTTCGAATGTTGGAGGCGAACGAGTTTCGATCTAATGAGAGGGACGTATGCTATCTTGATGTCAACAAACCCGTTCAAGGGGGAGTTGTCGCTGAGGACCGATCGAAAAAGTTTCACGATGATCGCATTCGGAAGTAGGACTTCGTCCCGGGAGACGAAGTGCTCGTTTTCAATTCTCGGCTTCGTCTATTTCCGGGGAAGTTGATGTCAAAGTGGACTGGTCCATACACCGTCTTTCAAGTAAATCAAAACGGATCATGTGTCGTGATGAAAGAAGATGGGAACAAGTTTATTGTGAACGGACATCGGATGAAGCACTATTTCAAGCCGTTGCACCACGAAAAGAAGTATGTTACTTACCTCGAAGACCCGGAATGAATGAGGTATCGTCTAGCTAAAGACGTTAAACGTAGCACTTGTTGGGAGGTAACCCAACGTATGTATATTAGTTCGTTTTATTCGTTTGTTTTCGATTGTTCGTTTGCGTGATTTTTGTAGTTTCTAGTTTCGTAGTAGCTTTGTTAGTTTTGTTTAGTTCTAATCCATGCACGCCGAGTTTTGGATACTTGCAGGTCTTTAATCGCCATATCCAAGCGAAAACGGGACCAAGTATGCGAAATAGAAAAAGTTGAAAAAATTTTTGAGACTGACGAACCTATCGGTCGAGCCTATCGGCCGATAGGCCCGGCCGATAGGCTGAGGAAAATTAAAAAAATTAAATGTTACAAGCAGTGGTCGATAGGCAGACCCTATCGACCGATAGGTCCCGCCCGATAGTCAGGTACGTAACTTTGCATGCATCTATCGGCCCGACTATCGGCCGATAGGCGGCCGATAGAAATACCGGTCGAGATCCGCTTGACCGGTTGATTAATAACCCCTTTTAAACACCTTAACTACCCGTTTTTCTCACACACACACACACATCGGCCGATAAGAAAACAAGGGCCGATTTTCTCTATTGTTCTTCCTTCAAACTTCGATCAAGGTACTTAATTTCGACACTTAATCCTCTTGTTTTTCAATGCTATACATGTTTTGAAGCACTTTGACGGATTCTTTTTGGAGTTTTGATGAAATTCGAATTGGGGATCCACTTTTTGGGGGCTTTTGTTAGACTTTGATGTTCTGTGAATTTTATGCCCGATTGTTGATAGAATCTTGATGGAAACATGTTATCTATGCTTGATTGTTCATGGGTACTTCGAATTGGGGGATTAATTGATGAAATTGAACGAATTTTGAAAAAACCCCCCAAATTGGAAGAACCCTAATTTCGAATTTGTTGAATTGAATTGTTAATTGGGATTGATATGAGTTGAATTGTTGATGATGACTCGAATTTTGAATGAATTAGATTGGATTGGAGAGAATTTGTCCTAATATGATCGTAGTGTGTGGTTTTGTTATTGTGGGTTGTGATTTTGATCCTTTGAATATGAAATGGGGGAGTCGAAGTTTGGGGGAGGTTGTGTGATTTGTTGATCGTAGTATATGACTGTCGGGTCTATGATTTTGATGTTTATTGGACATTATAGGGCTCTTAGTTGATATTGTGGGATTATTGGATTATGTCGACACTCGTTGAATGTTTGCATTATGAGTTGCTTATTGGATATTGATTGGATGGTTGTTTTGTAGGAACTTTGAAATGGCTGTAAATCAAAGCAAGAAGTCGAAGCCGCGTAAGGCCGGAAAGTCTAAGGCAACCACATAGAAGGAAAGGGCTCCGACGAAGGTAGTGCCGGCTATTCAGATCCCGGCTGCGCTCGACCCGAAGAAGTTCAAGCTAAGATTGACTGGATCTGAGTCTAAAAGAAGGTGGTCGCACCTTATCGGAATGCCACACAAGCATTGCCGATTTTTGCATCAGGAGACGGCTCGGGGTATGGGAATATACGATGATATTATGTTACTAGCGAGACAGTGCGGGTTTGAGCACATTTTTCGGGCAAACTATCTCGCTTACCACGTGCTCACCGTGGAGTTTCTGTCCACGCTTGAGGTTTTTAGGGAGCACGGGACTCCGTCATCTATTCGCTTCAACCTCGACAACACAGAAAGGGAGCTCTCGGCCGACGAAGTTAACGCCATTATCAACGGGGCCGAGGACGGGTCATTCCAGCAGGGCGATCATGCCAAAGAAAACATAGAGCTGTGGTCCACGATGATTTACCCCAGGGAGGAGACGCTTCTCATTTATAATCCGACGTATGCCAAGGCCTCCTCGATGAGGAACCCAGTTCTCCGTTATGTCCACCGTCTGTTCACCTCGACGATTTTGAGCCGTATCGACTCGGGGATGTGCTTGTCCACTGATCTTCACCTTTTACGGTCGGCCTTGAACGGTAGGCGGAAGCACGCTGGATGTTTTCTGATTGAGCACATGGAGAAACAAGCCCGGCTGACCGGGAAGCAGAGGATTGGGATTGGGGCGTTCGTGACCCCTATCGCGGAGCATCTCGGGGTGCGCATTAGAGGAGAGCCGGTGTCCCGAGACATCTATTTGGATAAACCAGCACTGCAGAGGCAAGAGATGCTTGCCTTCACCAAGGGGTTCGACTGGAAATTGCACGGTCGGAACAAAACCGTGTCCCTCTTCCGACTCCCCTCTCCGACCTTGACCTCTGTGATGGGCGACGCGTCCGATGTATATGAGAGGTGGAGTATGAGCTCAGAGGCTCATTTGGCACTTATTCGACCGTTGGATGCGTCTCGTAAGAGGCAACGCCGGGAGGTGACCATTTATGAGCCGTTCTTGGAGGGAGCCGAGGAGGAGCTGGATGATATACCCGAGGGGGGTAGCCGTGACGAGATTCCCACCGGTGGAGGTAGTAGTTTTCAAATAAGAGCTCCGGATTTTGAGGCTTTTGAGTCGAGATTTTTTGAGAGAGAGAGAGAGATGCACGAAGAGAGTATGCAGGCGCAAGACAATTATCATTTGGCGAGTATGCGTTCTTTGACAACCGAGTTTGGTTCTTTGGGAACTCGGCTGGGCGAGGTTGAGACTCGGGTGGGTGATGTTGCCACTCGGGTCAATCAGTTGTACGAGCTCGTGGAGAAACGAGCCGAAGAGGACAGAGTGTGGCGACAAGAGGAGATTGCTTGGAGGGAGAAAGAGAGGAAGAGGCAGGAAGATAGGTGGGCCCAGGAGGACCACTACAACCGAATGGTACACGAGATGTACCACTTTGCTCCTTTCCCCGATTCACATGCCCGCTATGATCCGAGCTCGCCGACAAACCCGCCATTTCCGCCGCAGTGATCAGGTACTCCGTTAACAAAGCCACTCCTTTCTCTTTTCAAACTTATTCCTCCTTTGGGATGCGAAATAAGTTTGGGGGCGAAGTGCGGCTTTGTTAATTTCGGCACGTGTGAGTACCTTGTATGCCTTGTATCACTATTTGCTTGTGTTGGTGCCCGTTGTTTTTATTTGTGCTTCTCATATTGGTGTTGCGTGGTTTTGGCTTTTGTTGCTTAGTTTTTAGATTTTTATGTTCATTTTCGTTTGGTGTGTTTGCTAGTTTCTATTTTTTAGGTCGTAGTAGTTTTTTTGCTTTCGTGTTTGCTTTTATTTGCTTTTCGTTGTTTGCTTTGATGCCTTGCTTGGGTAAAATAGTTTTTTTTAGATTTTGGTCTACTTTGCGTAAAAATTTTTTTTTTTTAGATAACCTTGCTTGTCTTAGTTTTTCTTTATTCGTGAATTTTTCGTGCTTCTATTTGTGTGATACCGATGTTAAGACACTGTTTTTCTCTCTGAAGAAACGGTCGAGTTTTAGTCGAGTTGTAGTCAGTTATTTCTATTTTGCATAGTATTCATTTAGGTCTAAAATTTTTCGTGTCCAAAATTTTTCGTGATTGTAGAGGTCTTGGCAGATAAGAGACGATACATACTTGTTTTAAAATCACCGTCAATACGTTTGGTTACATCTTCTGGATAGTGAGTCGTACTGTTTCTTTAGTCGTGTTGGCACTTAGATTGAGTTTAGAGTCGGTCAGTTTTTCCCAAAAGTCGAGATAATGTTGTTCTATGAAGGGAAGTCTAGTAACCGGGGGCATTCGCGTGACCCGTTGTTTACCCTCGCGTAAAACGACGACCCTGATTAGACTAGTGATTTAGATATTTCACATGTGCCAATGATAGGGAGCCTAGTAACCGGGGGTATTCGCGTGACCCGCTGTTTACTCTCGCGCAAAACGGCGACCTTGATTCGGACATGCGGAAATTATATATTCGAGTTGTTTCTCCGCTATAGACGGGAACTTAGTAACTAGAAGCATCCATGTGCCCCATGAGTGTCTTTTACGTCAAACGGTTTCCTAATACATGAGAATGGAAGTTCCACCCTAGGATTACCCCGATGAAACATCCCGAGATCCCAACCTAGTGGTCAACTCGAATCAAATTCTTGAACATATACATATGGGAATACTGTCCGAGGTTTATTTGTTATGAAACTCGTGAAAATTGTGCCACTAGACTGTGTAACGGGACGAACTAGCTTGTTTATTTTAGCCTTTCATATTGACGGTCGATTTGACTCACGTTTTGTTAATCTTTGAGATGGATTTTCTTCATGAACGAGTGATTAGGACTGAACTTGATTACTTTGCGGAATCATTATTCTGAGTGCAGCTTGCTTTTACGACACTCGGATTATTTAGAGAGAATTACAGGATAGTATTGATTAGGTTGAACACTATGAGTTGCACGATGATTCACGGCATTCTTTGATTGAATTGAATTCTTTTTGCTTGAGGACAAGCAAAGGCTTAAGTTTGGGGGGGTTTGATAGGTGGTAATTTTACCACATTTTTCTAGGATTTTATACTAGGTTTTTATCTCGTTTCGTGATTAATGTGCTCGTATTTGGCTTATTTATGATTAGTCGAGCCGTATTACGCGTTTGGGTTGGTTTTAGTGTGTTTGCAGGTTTTTAGAGCCAAAAGGACCCAAAACGAGACAAAGGACCGAGAGTCGAGTCAAACGGACGTAAGAAACGTATTTTTACAAAAGTCAGACCACCTATCGGGCCAGCCTATCGGCCGATAGGTGCATCCGACAGGTGTTCCGAGCCCTATCGAGTGAAGTCGACCAACGAACCAACTATCGGGCCAGCCTATCGGCCGATAGGTGCGTCCGATAGGCTGCTCCGCGGGTTCTCGTATTTTGACGGATTGTGACTCTTTTGGATAGATTTTGTTTCCTAGATTAGGGCTAATCGGGAGTTTAACTCCCATAGGCTATATACACCTCCTTCTAGACCTAGTTTATCATCCTTTATCATCTTTTATCATCCTTTATCATCTTTTATCATCTTTTATCATCCTTTATCATCTTTAGCACACTTTTACATTTTTTTTGGGGCAAGATTAATTCCTTGGAGACTAAAACTTTTTGCAAGGCAACAATTATTATTGTTTTTCTACTTTTTCGGAGATTGAAGACTCAGAGTTCATCCGGAAGGGTTGTAATCTCTCTTCTCATATTAATAATATGCATTCTCCATCTATTTCTTATTTAATTTCAATTATGTCTGGCTAAATCCATTGATTGATTCTAGGGTTAGTAATTTTAATTGATGTTCACATGATGTTCCTTTGATTACCTTTTTACCTTTCATACTAGGCTTGTGATCAAGATGTGTTAAATCTCATGCTAGATTAAAGGGCCCTTAATCGATGCATGTTAGCTAATTGATTTTGCCCGGAAGGATTAATTAATTAGTGGAAATACTTGATGCACAATATGATTTGATCTTAAGACCTGAGTGGAGTAAGATAAATCATAGATAAATAAGTTGATGCTTTTTAAGTGATTTAAATTCTTTGAGCCTTGCGGGAAAAGGGTTTAAATTAACTATCTTTCTAGGTTGCCTTGATCGGAATTCTAGATCGGCTGAGTGATTATTTCTAGGATTGAATTAAAATTTGGGGAAAAGGAATCAAGTGAATGAATTGTGTGAACTCAATTAGACGATACTACCCTAGGATCAATTAGTTTTCAACTTGTGATTTTATCTTGCCAATTTGCTTTATTTGCTTGATTTAGATAATTCATCTTTTATTTAATTTTTACTTTTCGATTTTTAAAGTTAAATAATTAGAAACAAACCAAATTTTCGGATTCCTAAATAGCAGTCAAATTTTGAGTAGAGTTACTTCCTTTATTTTCGACATATCAATTCCCTTGGGTTCGACACCTTGGAAATACTTCGAGGTTTTACAAATTTTAAAATTGATCGGATTTGAAAACCATACTACGCGAATTTCAGCGATCATTTATATGGCACGGTGTTGATAAAACTATGTATATTGTTGCTAATAATCGTTATTGGTATGTATTCTCTGACCCCGATTATATGGCGTGATTTGTCGTGCCAGGTAAATTTGTTGACTACGTGCAGGACATTCTGAAGGGGTCCGGTCAGGCTTGAATGGTGTTGGAACAAAATCTTGCCGCTGCATGAGTTAACTTTTATTTTCAAAGTCTCCGTTATGTAATAATCGAACTTTGAATTATGTTCCTCCTTAAAACAATTCGGATTATGTCATGTAACCGTGAATTTTATCATTTAATTATAACTTGTTTAAAATGTCCACTTCCTAAACTAGTCTTGTGGGTCCCACATGGGATTCACGGCACTGTAATGCCTCGGAAAATTTTAGGGGTGTTACAGCAATTTTGGGGGAAACCCTTGAACTTTTTTCGTATGTTCCTTAAACTCAGCGGCTTTGAGTCGTGCTATGGAATTCATTTTCATTGTTGTTATTGTACTTCGTAGTTTATTGTCGCGAGTTGGCGTTCGGCGGAGTTGGCGAGTTCGTAGTCGGTTCGTGCCAACCTATTTCGGTCGATTCTCCGCGTTTGTGGTTATTTGAGGCAAGTACCTTGTCCATACATTTATTGTTTTGTGGATATGATAATCGGTGATCGTCTAAATATGTTCGTTTGGTAGTTTGTGATGAACTTTCAAAGATTCGTAAGGTGCCAGTCACTCGGTATATTCTCGACAAAGATACCGCTAGCTGGTGGGAGGCTGTTAAGCCCCGAGATCATGTTGTCACGTGGGCAGAGTTCCAGGGATTCATGAGAGATGAGTTTTGTTCGGAACCGATCAGAAACCAGAGGATTAATGAATTTTTTTGGGCGAAATCGCAAGATGTACCGCTGTCTCAAGCTATTATTGATTTCAGCAAACAACTCAACTTTGTGCAGGATCAAGAAAGGACGGAGGAGGACAAGATCTGTCATTTTAGTAGGCGGATGAAACCGGAGATTCGTCAATACATGGCAGGTCTCACTTGTACTTCCTTGAGAGATTATGAGAATAGGGTGTTAGCCTATGAGCTATCCAGATTATCGACCGAGAATATGTCTGACTCGAAGAAACAGAAAACCGTTGGGAACTTTTCAGGAAGTCAGGAGAGTGGCCCCCTTGAGGCTGGGACTTTGTTTCATCATCCTAAGCTGGTTCCTCGATTGCGAGATCAGAGGAGTAGTACCCCTGCAGTGAGTAATGTGAGCAGCATGAAGACATGTTATAACTGTAGTCGAGCGGGCCATACCACGAAGAATTGTCGTTCACCGTTAGTCAGCTGTTTCGAGTGTGACCAGGTGGGTCAACGATCCGTGCATTGCGAGTCGATAGCTGAGAGATTTGGGTATCGATGTTGCGTCTCTGCTCCGAAAGGACACGAAGATGCCTAGTGTGGTTTTTGAGGATTTCGGCGTAGTCCGAACTGTTTGTGATTGTCCTTGTGGATCGTTTTGTGTTTATTTTATGTTTTCTCGACTGTGCATGTTTCCTTGTAACTAATGCTTTGTGTTTTGTGATTATTCGGATAATTGACTTGATTGTATTATCTGTTAGATGACATTTGTCAATTTTTGGTTTTATTATGTCTCTGCCTGTGGCGTTGTGATGGACGTCGTGGAGCGTGTTTTCACGTCGTATGTTTCTTTGCGTTGTTTACAACGTTTCATCATTGGGCACGAGTTTTCGCTTCTTGTGTATCCCGTTGAGTGTTTACTGGTGGGATGTTGCTCCTCCCTACTTATTTTAAGTTTCGGGACAAAACTTCTTTCAAGGAGGGTAGTATGTAATATCCGCAATTTTCGATTTTCGGTAAATTTATTTTTTTGGCAGGAGTCCGTTTTGACGGCTCGCTTGTGAACGTTTTGTCATTATGAGAATATTTAAGTCTGCACTTTTTAACGTCCTAGTTCGTTTCAGTGTCGTTTTGTTGAGTTCCATGTTCTTAGGCGACTTTTCCGCATTTGAGTTCGATTCTTGCAAATCTCGTTCGAAACTGTTGTTTCATGTTCCCCGTAAGTTCATTTAACGTTGTTATATGTGTTGTGAGCTTCGGATTGATTATTCGTTGTCGTATCGTGATTTTTCGGACATTTGGGACGGTTTTATAATTTCCCAAAGTTGTGGGTATCCGTCGTCATACCCATTTTCGAGAGTATTGTTGCTGTCCTTCTGAGTCTTTAGCGCACACTACACTTATTGGTTAGCACGCGCTATGGTGCGGTTGTTAGCGCACGTTACGGGTGTGGTAGCGCATGCTAACTGGTGGTGCAGAAACAGTCCAGAGGCTACTGGACTAGGTTCAAACGTTGATCAGCGCACGCTATTTAGTATCATAGCGCGTGCTAGAGTGCATTAGTAGCGCACGCTAAGGTGAGGATAGCGCGTGCTACCTAGTAGTTCAGGGTAGTCCAGGAGCTACTCGACTAGGTCTGAAAGTCCCATTAGCGCACGCTAACACTTGTGCTTAGCGCACACTAACAGTGTATTTTGGTCAGGGGGTTTTACTTCGGTGCCTCGATAGCGCACGCTAATCATAAAGATTACCGCACACTAATCTTAAAGATTAGCGCATGCTAAGCTGTCCAGTGTATATAAACTGGACAGCAGTCGTGAAACATCATTTCCACCTCATTTCTACTCCTTTCCACGGGGTTGAGCCAAGGGCGACTAGGGATCGCGATCTTAGCTGATTTTGCTCAATCCAAAGGTATTTTGGAGCATCCTAGGTGATTATAACATCATATAATCTATTATTCTTCGCCGAATCAAGGTATTTTTTCTTAAATCCCTTGAGTTGACTTTTTGGGGAGTTTTGTTCTTGATCTCATTTTCCATCCCATTTTGATGAATCGATTGTTGTTAAATGATGTTGTCAAACATATCCTATTGATTGAATATCTATATTCCGTTTTGGAATTTCATTTTCATGTTTGGTCGGTCGATTTGTGTTCTTAGCCATTTTGGGGGAAACCCTTGAACTTTTCTCGTTTGTTCCTTCAACTAAGCGGCTTTGAGTCGGGCTATGGGATTCATTTTCATCGTTATTGTCCTCTGTAGTTTATTGCCGCAAGTTGGCATTCGGATGAGTCGGCAGTTCGTAGTCGGTTCGTGCCAACCTATTTTGGTCGATTCTCCGCGTTTGTGGTTATTCGAGGCAAGTACCTTGTCCATACATTTCATCTTTTGTGGATATGATGATCGGTGATCGTCTAAATGTGTTCGTTTGGTTGTTCGAGATGAACTTTCAAAGATTCGGTTTAGCCTCGTTAAGGGCTCACTTTCAAAACGCGTGTGTTTTGTGAATGATGTGTTTCGTGAATGGTAAAATGAACCCTATGAATACGCTTGTTGTTGTTGTTGTTGTTGTTGTGCTTTGATATTATATATACATATATTATCTCATTTCGGTGTGTTCTGATTTGACACTTGTGTTGTGCTATGTGTTTGTTGCTTTTGGGTGAATTGCTTGGATATCCTTGGCGTGCTATGTTATATGTGTGAATGTGTGTATATGGGCGGGGTCTACGGTGACACATGACATGTGATCATTTGGTCAGGATTCAACCAGTGATTGATCCAACCGTGAGAGCCTCGGGATACCTACGGTGATACATGAGATGCGATCTTGTAGTCAGGACACAACAAGTGATTAATCCAACCGTGAGATGACGTGGGAAGTGATCAAGGTGGTATATGCAACCTACGGTGACACATGACATGCGATCATGTGGTCAGGAAACAACAAGTGATTGATCCAACCGTGAGATGACATGACACGTGTTCACGGTGTTATGTATATGTTTTAGATGTATATACCAGGTCGAGTACCTTGGGTGTGACCGAGATTTCGTATCTTGGGTGGTTATGTTTTGCTGATTTTTATGTCCGTTGAGGACACGTGACGTGGGTTTTGAACCCTGTGAATCATTGTTGGTTTTTATCCGAGAAAACAAATATTTGGGTTGTGACCCTTGTTGATATTGGAAAGAGAAGGATTCGATAATCCTAAATTGTTTTCCGTTAAAACTCCCGAGGGCATTTTAAATCATTTTACAAATTATTCTCATGATTTGTGATCTTTCGGATTTGGAAAGATTTACTCGAACTCTTGCCTCGGGAAGAACTCTTTATTATGTTTGGATCTTTGAGGATTCCTGATTATTGTTATTCTTGGAACGTGAATTGTATGACTCGTATTTTGCACTTTGTACTTGCACTAGTAAAATAGTGGAATTTTGCTAACCCTCGAGGAATCGGGGGTGGATGTCTATATTGTATTCAGGTTTTGGGGAGCATAGCACAGGGTCGGCATGAAGGATGATGAAAGATGATTGATACTAATCACATGAGGGCCCGTTCATTATTTTATTAGTTCAATTGTACTTTATTTCCGCTGCAATATTTACCCCATTGTACGGGAGTATTTTGTATTTGACCCCTGCATGGGCATGTATGGGGATTGAGTTGTACGTATTTATTGAAAGACCAAATCGGTCTACTGAGTCATTTTAGCCTTAAAGGCATTGTTGAGATGTTCGATGTTGCTACCAGCCTGGTAGATCCTTGAGGAAAGGTTCTACGGCGTGTAATATCCTTGAGAGGATTGGGGTTGTTACATTGATTGCTTGGGTTTGAGGTATGGTGATGATTATGATTATTGTGAGATTGATTATGCACTTGGACATGTATTTTGGTGTATGATTGGTTGTTCGAACATAATTGTATTAAGGTGTGTTATCTGTGGTGATGGGTTATGTTTGGTTGTGTATGTTACTTGTGAACTATGAGTTTGAATGACATGTTGTCGTTCTTCCACCTAGGGAGGGTCTGACGAGACCTCTAGGGACCGGTACTAAGGGGAACGGTCATGGAATTCGTTTCCCACCTGGGGAGGGTCTGACGAGACCTCTAGGGACCGTTACTAAGGGGTACGGTCGCGGGAGTTGGTTTCCCACCCGGGGAAGGCTGGACGGGGCCTCTAGGGACCATTACTAAGGGGTACGGTCACGGGAGTTGGTTACCCACCTGGGGAAGGCTAGACGGGGCCTCTAGGGGCCGGTACTAAGGGGTACGGCCATGGGTTATATATAATGTTGTCGTAATTATATGATGTGTACGAATAGTGAATACGTGGAACCGTGTGTCGGGATTCGGTGTCTAAAACGAAGGCCCATCGAAAGCAGTAAAACGAAAATTAATTCGATCCGAATCCCTACGAGGATCAATCGAGCTACGCATATACGAATATATAACGAAACACAAGATGATACGAGAGACATACCCTTGTAGTCTGTTGATAAATGGTATCCTTCTCTTGAGCTATTCCCCAAGCTTTAGTTGCTCTCCATGAATCCAATCCGCTTGAAGCTCTTGGATGATCCAATGCCGAAATACCGCGTCTCTACTTGCCACGCACCGGAGAAACGAATGGAATGACGATCACCTTGCTATCCTCCAAGAATACGGCTAGAGCTAGGATGATAAAGCTTTTGATTATAACACTCTAAGTGTATAAATCACACACTCTCAATGTATATATTGATTTTCTCCAAGAATAATCAAGAAGTGAAATGAAGAAGATGAAGACTATGAAAAGGAACTCTTTTCTCTCTCCCTTACTAAAACTCACGTATGAAGCAAGTGCCAAGGGAGGGAGAGTAAGTCTTCCTTTTATTCTTCTTTCCACAAGACAAAATCACCTACCTAATTATCCCCATTGATAGTGTCCCCTCTAAGACTTATGTCTTCCACCGATTAAGGTGGAGACAAAGACTAAGGGAGGTGGTAGGCAATGTGGGGCGGCCATCTAGAAGGATAAGATAAGTTCGGTCCGTTTTAGACTCCCGTGAATCCAAACAGATAAACTCCACTTCCGTTCTGATGTATTAATATTAATTAATTAATCCAATTAATTAATTGTATCAAATATAAAATAACATAATTAATTTCTCCAAGAAATAATTATATTTATGAATTAAATTAATCATCAAGTAATTTATTTAATTCATTAGGCCGTAAATCAATTTATCCAATAAATCGATTTAGACATCTAATGTCCCAAATTAGATATCTAATATCTAATATTCATAATTAGAGAACTAGCTTGATTCATTCTGTCGTCAATCCTATGGCGCGACTCAGTAGGTCCGTCTCAGTCAGCAATGGGAGGAACCAAAGAGTAGTAGCACCACCTAGACAGCCTGGCGGCCTACACTGTACCCCAACTGAGAACGAATGATGGGATCATTCAAGAACCATTCTGTCGTGAATACCAGTATACGTATAAACCCTTATTTCAAATATCCCGATCAAGTTATTAGGTCACGGTCAGTCAAACCCTATCTGTACTTGACACTATACATGCGTTAATGCAAATCGAGATCATCGAGCTCTCGTGTATCCAATACAACTAGCTCCAATGCTTTGGCCAAATAATTATGATCTCATCTGCCAATAACCGCATAGGACATATAACCCGTTCACTAACAGGAGAAAGAATTCTATCTTGGTATTTAGTAGGACCTGCTACTTGCCCGTCAAGATGCACGTCGAGGTTGACCCCCGCCTTTCGGTTTACAGGGTCGAACTACTCTAATTAAAATCTTTACATCACAATCACATCCCTACTAAATCCTCAAGTCGAAGGTTCACGAATACCTATCACAACCTTTCGATTCTGTTGTTGACTGTCCCGGAGTGAAATCCGTGTGCGAATCGAGGGTGAGTTGGTTCGAGTATACTAATCCAATTAGCATACTTATAACGTGTGCTACCACTAACCATTTGTGTTCGACAGGCACTCTCCATGTCAAAGAACACGTCATACAAGTCTTTACATAAACTTAACGCCCAATCAAGTTTCATCGACTTGCGAACAATTAAGTAATTATGCTATAAACTTTTCCAGTGCCTACCCCCTTATCCAATAAGGAGTGGAACATTTTGCTCTCAAATACATGGACCAGTTTTTATATGTATATTTACGAGTTAGGAATGCCAGTAACTACAAGTAAATAAAGAAATATCCATTGCCTTATATTAATGATTTACATAATAACAAGTACAATGCCCTCGCTTAACATCCTCTGAGTGGCATTCGAGGGCATACTCCTAACAATCTCCCACTTGCACTCAATGCTACACACTATGGTATCTAATACCCCTGTTTTGTAGATGACGCTCCAAGCTAATCTGAGGAAGTGGCTTGTTCAGTGGATCAGCGACGTTGTCGGCTGAGTCTACTCTATGTAGCACAATGTATCCCTTGCGAACAAATTCTCTTACGAGATGATACTTCCTCTCAATGTGTTTGGTACTGTTGTGAAACGTCGGCTCCTTGGCCTGCACTATAGCTCCATCGTAGTCGCAGTACAACGGAACAGGCAGCTCAGCACATGGTATCACTTGAAGTTCTCCCAGAAACATCTTAATCCAGAACCCTTCCTTGGAAGCCTCCGAGGCTGCTTGATACTCAGCCTGGCAGGTGGAATCAGCAGTCATGCTTGGCTTTGCGCTACGCCAAGACACTGCTCCTCCATTAAGAGTAAATATGTAGCCATAAGTAGACATCGAATCGTCCTTCTGTCCTTGGAAGTTCGAATCAGTGAATCCCACCACATCCAATTCTCCACCACCATACATAAGAACCATATCTCTAGGCCTTCTTAAGTACTTGAAAATGTTCTTTACGGCAGTCCAATGTTCCCTACCTGGGTTTGCCTGAAACCTACATACCACGCTCATAGCATGCGTAATGTCAGGTCTCGTACACAACATAGCATACATAATGCAACCCACGGCCGAAGCATATGGTATATTACTCATTTCCTTTCGTTTTTCCTCACTTTGAGTACACATCTTCGAGGAGAGTTTTATTCCATGTCGCATCGGAAGGAACCCTCTTTTAGAATCATCCATCTTAAATCGCTTTAAAATTTTATCTATATAGAGGGTGTTGGCCACTAAGTATACTGGATACAGTTTGGAAAATAGTTTAAGCAACAAACTGTATGGATTTTAAATCTGAGTGCGTAGCGGAAGTCTTAGATACAGTAGGTTGCTGTGGATACAGCAACTAACTGTATAGTGTATACTTAATATATCACAGTAATTTAAAAACAGTAAAAGCTGAAGGTAAATAACACAGTAATTAAAGTGGTTCGAGGTAAACCCCTCTACGTCCACTAGTCCTCCACACAGGAGTAAAAAGTTTATTATAATTACTACGTACACAACTACGTAATTATAACAACACACACAATCAATATATCGTTCACACAGATTGATATAAAGATCTTAGCTTAAATCGTTCACACAGATTGGTTTTGAGCTAATGCTTTGACTTGATTCTTCACACACAGTTCTGAAGATTCGTCTTCTTCAATGCAAATCCTTCACACACAGTTCCGGAGAAGCACAGATTGTTCAACGTATAGAGCAGATGGTGAACAACAACTTTTACTTTAAGAGCTTTCAGCTGATGAAGTGTTGTTTAGGATGATGAGCACTATATATCTCTTTAGATCTTAATTGCAGTAAGCTTTGGAGATATGTTTTGCTCTGATGATAACTTTTGATAGCTTGAGAGTTAGGTGACTGGTTAATGATCTTCAATGCCTTCATAAGATATATATAGTCTCTGAAGCATATATCCGTTGAGATGTATCCGTTTGAATGAGATTTCGTTCCAACGGGATTATGACACGATCCGGATTTCGCGGGATTCTGAAGATCTGAAGACTGGCAGTATTTAAATACTTTATCCTTGAATATTTAAATACTTATTTATTCAACAGGACTTGACTTCTGGATATTCCTTCTTTGTCCTGTTGTGAGCTGTATGGAGGATAACTGTATTTTGAGTTTCGAGACAGTTTCCATACTTGGTCTTTTACAAGACTTCTTGCTGTACTGAAGAGCTTTACTATATGGTGTTTCGAGGCGGGTCTTCGATACAGGATAAAGCCTCAAGGCTTCGATACAGTTTCCTTTACTGTATTTGACATATATGTCAAAACCTCTTTATTAAATATCATTCGATACAGGGATCGGATATCCCGGATGTTTCGATACAGGGTCTTTGTTTTCCCAACAATTTCCCCCTTTTTGACAATTTGCCAAGACTTGCTTTCTTAATTTTTCAAGTCTTCTTGATGATGCCAAAACCTTCTTCATGAGGTGATCTTCTTTGATGTCTTCTGGCAGATTTCTTGGTCTTTCGTCAAAAGGTCTGACTCAGCCTACAATAATGAACTGCTCGCAGGCAAATTCGATACAGTTTAAGGATTTATTACAACTTAAGCTTATGATTGGCGCGCAGGCACAATCTTACAATGTATTCTAAGCTTACAACTGAAATTATGAACTGTTCGTAGACTAGTTCGTACAGCTTAATTTTCAATCAAGTTTATCTAACTTGAGATTGCTATCAAACAATTTAAGTAATCATACATCAACACAGTAGATTACGAGTTGTAATCTTTCAAGACAACCAAACGCTTTTATTGATATTCAAAATGAATTGAGTACAGAGTTTGCTGTTTCGAAGAGAAATTACAAAGCAAAAATAATATACATAGATTTCAGCTCCTTATCTATAATCCGCATGCCTCCATGGCTTTTTCCCTGGTTCATTCTCGGTACCACGCCACCAGTTCTGAAGAGAATCATTGCCTCGATCCTGGTATATAGCTCTTCCTTCATATGATCGATCAAAGGCAAGAATCCAGTCTTCTGGATGGGTGATCCGATCTCCTCTTTTGTGTTTGAATTTCATCTCGATTTGGAGAGGGAGTTTCCCGTCTTCTAGCATCTTCGTAAATTTGTCTGCGGCCTCCGCTAACGTTTTATAGTTCTTGAAGATGGCGGATTCCCTGATGAGTTTGACAAAGTATCTCATCAGTTCGTTCTTCCTCCAATGCTTCACTTCGTCGGCAGTAGGATTACGGTTGGTCGGCAGACGAATTTCAGAAGGTCTCTGAATAAGAGTTTGCCAAGGGACATTGGGATCATGAAATTCCGATCGGGAGCATACAATTTTAAAACTTTGGGATGGAGGTGCTAGTTTGTTCAACTCGGCAGTGATACTGTTTTGAGCAGCCTCAAATTCCCTTTCTTGTTGCATCCTGATTCTCCTAGCAGCTTCTCATGCCTCTTCCCCCTTTTTGGCTTCATCAAGACTTTTCAGGATTTCTAGAGCAGCATCCTGTTTTGTCTCGATGCTAGTCATTCTCTCTACAAGGGAGGAAAGAGTCTACGACATTTACTTAATGCATTTGTCGTGAGCGCACAGTTGAGAGCTGTTTTCAATCATAGCACAAGCGGTCTTGGCTTCAGCTATCCTCGTTTTTGATGCTTCTTCCTTCAGCAGTTGCTCCTGCTTATCTTCCATGATTTTCAAAGCTTGTTTGAAAACTTCTGGCAAAATAATGAATGCGTCGACAACACGAGATATCTTCCACGGCAGAAGTATGCATCAAATTTAATGCTTTTTCAACGGAAGATAGAGCATTTACTGCATCCTAGATGAATACAGTTTGAAGGCCAAGTGCACGCAGGCGCTCTTTCCGTGCGGCAGAAATCGGAGAATCTGGTTGGTCAAGGTCTGCAGAGCTGTTCAACCTTCTTACATTCACGGATGGGCGTGAAGTAAGTTGGACATCCTCAGGTTCGATACCGTCCTCGGATTCCACGGTTGAAGGGGCGGGAGCAGCTTCCTGTGGTTCGGCGACAGGGTTGCGAAGCTTCCTGTTGCGAAGATTCTTCAGCATACATGGATACAGGAGGGACTGAATCCTCCTGTTGTCTTTCAGGAACAGCTTCTTCAGTCGCAGCAGGCTCAGGTGCCTGTTCCAAAATTTCTTCTGCTTCCACGACTGGAGGGACTGATTCCTCTTCGTCGGGAATGATCTCATGCTGTGGCGAAGGGGGATTATTCTGGTTAGAAGGTCCTTCGTCGTCTCTGGGTGGAGTGGCGTCTCGAGCTTCAGCCTCTTCACGACTCATCCTCAGACCTGCTTGTAAGGCATCGTCGTCGTCGTCTGAGTCATGATCTTCGTCGTCTTTTGGATTAGTGGGAGAATTCTCTGACTTTTTCTTTCCTTTCCTCCGAGCGTCAGATTTGTGCAGAAGATGGCTTTCAATTAGATCCTTGCAGGAGGGATTGTCCCATCGAAGCAGCGCCTCAATTTCTGTTGAGTCTGTCACTTCTGAGACGAATCTCTCTTCGTGGCTCCAATCGCTCCAGTTGTACAGTGTATCGTACGGAGCTAGCCTGTAGCCTTTCCATTGCAAAAATATTTCGTAGGCGTGTTCAATTTGAACCGAAAGAAGGGTCTGATTAATGATCGAGTCTGGGGAGGGACTTCGTACAACGTCTGGAGACGCTGTATCGAGGGATTCCTGTACAGGTATGGGATCCTATACGGAAGAGGGACTCCTTACAGGGGATGGTGCCCTGAAGCAAGAAGTATCCTGTACGGGAGTGGGATCCCATAGAGGAGAAGTAGCTTTTGGCTCCAAATGGGCAGCCGACTCGCTAAAGTCTTGATCGTTGGCAGATGTCTCAATATCCGTCCTAGCCGCCAAAGGCTTGGGATCTACTGTCGATACAGTAGGAGACACCTCTTCCACAGGGGTTGGGCCCTGGGGTTCTTCATCAGTGGGTTGAGCCATGGGGGAGAGTTCTTCAGAGGGCTTGGCAGATTTGATTTTCGAAAGCCTACAAAGTCTCTTCTTGGGCTTCTCACCAGCAGAGTGTTTCTTGCTGTGAGATCTCTTTCGCTTCTTTGAAGATTCCACTTCTTGGAACTTCAAGGATTCATCTCTTGGATTATCAGAAATTGGCATGTGTTTAGTTCTCGGGTGGTTGCAAGACAAAGTGCTCTGGTTATACGCAGTAGGCTTGACGCCTCCTAAGTATATCCTCGAGCTATTCTTCTTCGCATCGGCGGATTGCGTCAGTCCGCACTTCGTCAGGATATAGTTCAACATTAAACCGAAAGATTTCTTCTGGGTGGCAGGTTTGCACACCTCCTCTTGTAGGCGCTTCAGGATTATTTGGCACCAATTGACCTTTTCACAGGTCAGAATAGCCACCATCATCCTGAACCTCAAGTTGGTACACATCTCGAACGCATCGGTTCGATTCTCAATAATCCTGGAGCAAAAGTCATGAAGATACACATACGGAAGACAAAAGTTTTTCTTGTGACAAGTAGTCGTCACCATGTCAACAACTTTGGACCCTGTGAACAGTCCATAAAATTTAGTAATGAGCTCTTGAGACCCGAATGTCTCAAGTTGATCCATGGTCAGGCCATCAGCGGGTAGCCTGTAGATGCTCTGGAGCAGATCGTGATCGATACATATCTCAACTCCCTGGACTGTAGCAGTGATGTCAGCAACATGACCTCCTTGGGCCAATGACAGAAAACGTACGGCGGCGTTGAGGTAGAATTCCTCAACCAGATGGGTGTCGTATTTGTTGGCAGTCTTGCTTCCAAGGCGATAGAGGCCTTGTTGTTGAAGACGAGTTATGATATATTCCATGGGTTCTGCGTCGTTGGTTTCTGAGAGAATACGCTCAATGATGACAAGTTTGGAGAAGATCCGGCCATCAATGATGTTAGCAGATTTCTTCAGAGCAGGAAATTATTTTGAAAGGAAATAATATTATATTATATACTGAATCAAAATCCTATAGCATGTGCTGTTTCCGCGTCGATACAGCGTTCCCCCTTAAAAAGGTGCTTATAGGTTTTGAATTCCATACAGCAATATTTGGATTAATGCTGTATTCATGGGTCCTACAGTATTCCCCCTTAATTATTGCACACACTAGCTGTAGGATTCATATGTCTTCGCTCGCTTCTGATCTTTGTATTGACGATTACAGTGTACAAATAATTATGTTGGATACTGTATTCTTGGGTCTTACAACATTCCCCCTCAATTGTTGAGTAAAAACAGTAAATTACTTACAGGGAGTCTGGCTGTAGCATTCCCAATTCTTTTCTGAGCATGTTGAATCTTGCTGTGTCGAGAGGCTTGGTGAAGATGTCGGCTAGCTGAATGTCTGTATGAACCTTTTCCAGGCGAACATCCTTGTTCTCGACGTGATTCCTTATAAAATGATGCTTCATGTTGATATGCTTAGTGCAGTGCGAGAGCGAGTTGTGCGTGATTGCAATTGCACTCGCTATCACACATGATTGGAGTCTCTCTAGCATCGATTCCATAGTCGGCGGTTGTTCTTTGCATCCAAAGGATCTGCATACGGCGACTACCACAGCATAGTACTGATTCAATTTGTGGAAAGAGAGTTAGCCAATTGCTTCTTACTGAACCAAGAAACGAGTCTAGGTCCGAGAAAGTGACAAGTTCCACTTGTACTCTTCCTATCTAGCTTGCAGCCTCCGAGATCCGAGTCGCTGTATCTAACTAAATCGAATCCGCCTTCCTTAGGATACCATAGTCCTGCATCGACTGTTCCTTTAATGTACTTCAGGATTCGTTTAGCTGTATTGAAGTGTGATTCCTTAGGTGCAACTTGGTATCTCGCACACACTCCAACAGCAAACTGGATATCGGGCCTGCTAGCCGTTAGGTACAGGAGCGAACCAATGAGCTTCCTGTAGAGTGATTGGTCAAACGGCTTTCCGGCTTCATCAGCACTAATTTGCACGGAAGTGCTCATGGGGGTTGGCGAGGATTTGGAAGTGTTCATTCCAAATTTGTTGAGAAGCTCCTTGCTGTATTTCTCCTGGTTGATGAATATACCTGTAGGCAACTGCTTTACCTGCAAACCTAGGAAATAACTAAGTTCCCCCATCATACTCATTTCAAATTTACTTTGCATGAGATGAGAGAACCTTTGACATAGAGCAAGGTTAGTTGAACCAAAAATAATATCATCCACATAGATTTGCACCATAAGAAGGTCATCACCTTCCTGTATCTTGAACAGGGTCTTGTCCACAGCACCTTTCTCAAATCCGTTGTTGGTTAGATACTGGGACAGGGTTTCGTACCAGGCTCTAGGGTCTTGTTTAAGTCCATACAGCGCTTTCCTTAGCCTGTAAACTAGATCGATACCGTCTGTGTTGGAAAACCCTGGTGGTTGTTCAACATAAACTTCTTCTACAAGATCTCCATTTAGGAAAGCACTTTTGACGTCCATTTGGTATACGATAAAACTCTTATGGGCGGCAAAGGCTAAAAATATCCTAATGGCTTCTAGTCTCGCTACAGGGGCGAAGGTTTCATCATAGTCGATTCCTTCTTCCTGACTATAGCCTTGTGCTACTAGTCTGGATTTGTTCCTTATGATAAGTCCATTTCGATCCTTTTTGTTTCGAAATACCCATTTGGTTCCTATAACCGATTGGTGTGTTGGTCTGGGCACAAGATACCATACATTGTTTCTTTCGAAACCGTTAAGCTCTTCTTCCATAGATGTTATCCAATGAGAATTGTTAAGAGCGTCTATGGTCGAAACAGGTTCGGACTGGGCTAAGAATACAGCGATAGTGCACATATTGAGTCTCCTAAGTTCGGATTGAGATTTCCATTCAGGAAACTGTGAAACTTCAGTATTAGATTCTTCTTGTGCACAAAGTACATTTCCTTGTGTACTCTGTATTCTCCTATGAGTAGAAACACCGGCATTAATGTTTCCAATGATCAGCTCTTGCGGGTGATCTCTCAACCATCTTCGGTCGGGTTCTAATTCAGGATCCCGTACTGTATCGAAAGATTCTGTGGATACGACTTCGGCTTATGCGACATCGGCTTCATCCACATCGATTCTTACAGCTGCGGGGTTGATTTCTAAATCAACGACAGGTTCTATGGGTGTTGGTGGATCCAAGATAGATAGATGATGAATGTTCTGAGTGATATCATCTACTCCTGTAGGGTCATGGTGTGGTTCGTCGAACACTACATGAACTGATTCCTCGATCGTCAGCTTCCTTTTATTGAAGATTCTGAAAGCTTTGATGACGGAGGAGTATCCTACGAATATTCCTTCATCTGATTTTTCATCAAAGGTTCTAAGTTGGTCCTTCCCATTGTTCAATACATAACACCTGCATCCAAAAATGTGGAAATACGAAACTAATGGAGTTTTGTTATTCCATACCTCATATGCTGTTTTGTTGTGGTGCTTGTTGACGATACAGCGGTTTTGAATGTAGCACGCTATATTGGTTGCTTCACCCCAGAAACGCTGTGGTAATTTGCTTGCGGCAACCATTGTCCTTGTTGCTTCTTTCAACGTCCTATTCTTTCGCTCGGAAACAACATTTTGTTGTGGTGTACGGGCAGCTGAGTATTCGTGTTGTATTCCATTCTCCGAACAGTATTGCTCTATGAAGCGGTTAGTGAATTCTGTACCTCTGTCGGAACGAATGCACACGATACTCGATGCCTTTTCATTTTGCAACTTTCTCAGGACCTCGGGCAGCTTTGATGTTGTTTCCTTCTTCTTGCTAAGAAAGATCGTCCAAGCATACCTGGAATAATCATCAACAACAACCATGCAGTATTTCTTACCTCCCAAACTTACTGGGTCTACAGGACCGTAGAGATCCATGTGTAGCATTTCCAACACTCTTTGGGTTGAAAGGTAGGATTTGCTTTTCAGGGTTGACTTGATTTGCTTGCCTTTCTGGCATGGTCTGCAGACGCTGTCCTTCTTGAATGACACATTTGGCAAACCTCTAACCATTCCCTGTCTTGAAAGCTTGTTGATCGTCTTGAAGTTGACGTGAGACATCCTCTTATGCCATAGCCAGCTAAGATCTGCACTGCCTTTGGCAACAAAGAATGGAATTGAGGAGATCATAGGCTTCCAGTCAGCAATGTACATATTACCTGATCTGCTTCCTGTAAGCACAACTTCCTTGGTCTGGGTATTCTTGACTCTACAGCGATCTATATAGAACTTCACCGAGAACTGTTTATCACAGAACTGGCTAATACTAAGTAGATTATATTGTAAGCCTTCAACATATGCAACATTGGTGACCTTGAATTTTCCGACAAGTAGGTTTCCTTTCCCTCTTGTTCTTCCTTTAGACTTATCACCGAAGCGAACTTTTGGACCGCGACCTTCTACAAAATCAGATAGCTTGCTCCTATCTCCGGTCATGTGACGAGAGCATCCACTATCAAAGTACTAGGTATCCTCCTCTAGAATGTCCTGTAACAAAGAAATTAGGTAGATTTAGGTCCCCTTTGATTTTTGGGTTTATGTATGTTAGTTCCTTTAGGTACCCAAGTTTTCCTGGCAGCAATTGGTTTACTATATGACATACATGGTACAGTGTTGCGATATCTACGGGGTGCATATTCGTAGTCGTTATAATCATGATAATTATTATGCATGTAAAATTCAGGGTTATTATTATTATTCCAGTACGAGTGCCGTCTAGGAGGTGAAGCCATTTTCTTAGGCCTAACAGCTTGTCTTCTGGGTCTCCAGTTGGATTCCCAATGCTGTTGTTGATACTGTACTGGCATCTGCTGTCTTGAGGGATAACGGGGCTCCTGTATCCAATACCTCGGCGAGTCAGATCGATAGTACCGTGCGGGCCTTTGGTGGTTGGATACGCCTTCCTTCGAACGACAAGTTGACATCGTTGATATGCTCGGGAGCATGCCGTTGAGTGCGCCTCACGTTGGAATGGCTTATGATTCCATTTATGCAGTATAGGGTTGCGGGGCGGAATTGCAGCCTTCGGTTTTCTCGGTACAGCAGGTTCCTTCACGGGGCTAGGGGTATCTTCCGATTCTGGAATGTGTTCCACACTCTTGACGAACACTGTACTAGTTTTCCCTTTGTTTGAACATGAGCTGTATCCTAAGCCACTTTTATCATGAGCATGTTGCCCAGTGCTCAGAATTTCTTCTATTCATTTGGACGATTTTTCAAACGACTTCAGAATGGTCTCAAGTTTCTCGCTTTTCGAGAGTTGTGATTTTGGTTTGTAGTAGAACCAAATCATTTGTCTTGCTCTCATTGTGGGTTTTAATCTCATTTAGTTCATGAGCAAGTTGATGATTGCTCTCCATGAGTTTTTCAAAATCGACCTTGCTGGTTTCACAATCAAGAGACATATTTTCATAATTTATTTTCAAAGAAGTCATTTTCATCTTTCACTCTAAATTTGTTAATTGAAGTCGTATATTCTCGATTTTAGAGTCTCATGGGCCTTTTGAATGTTTTTAAATTCATTCATCATATTTTCGAAAGTATGAGATGCATTTGACGGAATAGCTGAGGTTGAACTTACCTCATCGTCGCTGTCTTCACCTTCTGGAACATCTTTGGCCATAAAGCACATGTATGCCTTATCATCGAACTCATCGTCAGATGAATCACTTTCAGTGACCGCCTGAAGACATTCTGCTGATTTGGATGGTGTGGGGGAGGCTTCTGATTCTCCAATCAGGGCCTTGAGCTTGTCTTTCCAAGCACGTCTTCTTTCATCTCTCTCTTGTTGCTCGGCCTCAGGCAATCTTTGGACTTTGGGATGAGGACATTTATTTGCATCATGGCCTGGTTTCCTGCAGTTATAGCACAGGTCAGCATCACCAGATGATGTTTCGGTACTTACCTTGTGGACAGGTTTGGGCCTGTAGGGAGTCTTTCCAGACTGTTTGATGAACATTTTGAATTTATGCATGAGAAGCGCCATTTCATCTTGGGACAGGATGTCGTCGTCACTGTCAGCATTCTTGTGACTGGGCTTCGACGAGCTAGGCATGCTGTGTCGACGGTTCGATACAGCGGCGAGAGCTGTAACCTTTGAAGGAGATTCTTCAGCTTTCTCTCTTCTGCCAATATCATACTCGAAAGCTTTGAGGTCAGAGAAGAGATCAAAAGTAGATATTTCATTAAGATTACAGGATACACGCATAGCTGTGGTCTTAATGTCCCATCGGGCTGGGAGAGATCTGAAAATTTTTAAGTTCTTCTCCTTTTGGGTGTAAATTTTGCCCAACGCTTCAAGTTCACCAACAATACCAGTGAATCTGAGGTCAAGTTCCTCAAGTGTTTCCGTTGGTTTCATTTCAAAAGATTCAAATTGTTGAGTTAGTTTTGAAATCTTGTTTTCTTTTGAGAGATCAGTTCCCTCACAAATCAACTTGAGTTTATCCCAGATTTCTTTGGCTGTTTTGCCGCTCTTTACCTTTGAGAACGTGCCTTTGTCAAGAGTGACAAATAACGCGTTCTTAGCCACATTGTCGAGATTGGCTCGCTTCCTTTCATCTGTTGTCCATTGCTCGCGTTCCTTCTCGAGCATTTCAGCATGGGCTTGGCCCTCAATCCTTGCGGCCGAATTTACCTTCATGATATTGATAGGACCATCCTGTATAACAAAAATCATCTCTTCGTGCATTGCTTCAAGATGAGCTTCCATTCTAATTCTCCAGTCTTCAAATTCGTTAATAGAGAACATAGGGACTTTGTTAATCATAGAAGTATCCATACTGATAATATAGGAATGAAAGAGACTGTTTTGAAAATAAGTGATTTGAATCTGATTCAGTTAAAAAGAAATACGACTGATTCTTTTTAGAATCAACCGCTCTGATACCACTTGTTGGCCACTAAGTATACTGGATACAGTTTGGAAAATAGTTTAAACAACAAACTGTATGGATTTTAAATCTGAGTGCGTAGCGGAAGTCTTGGATACAGTAGGTTGTTGTGGATACAACAACTAAGTGTATAGTGTATACTTAATATATCACAGTAATTTAAAAACAGTAAAAGCTGAAGGTAAATAACACAGTAATTAAAGTGGTTCGAGGTAAACCCCTCTACGTCCACTGGTCCTCCACACAGGAGTAAAAAGTTTATTATAATTACTACGTACACAACTACGTAATTATAACAACACACACAATCAATATATCGTTCACACAGATTGATATAAAGATCTTAGCTTAAACCGTTCACACAAATTGGTTTTGAGTTAATGCTTTGACTTGCTTCTTCACACACAGTTCTGAAGCTTCGTCTTCTTCAATGCAAATCCTTCACACACAGTTCCAGAGAAGCACAGATTGTTCAACGTATAGAGCAGATGGTGAACAACAACTTTTACTTTAAGAGCTTTCAGCTGATGAAGTGTTGTTCAGGATGATGAGCACTATATACCTCTTTAGATCTCAATTGCAGTAAGCTTTGGAGATATGTTTTGCTCTGATGATAACTTTTGATAGCTTGAGAGTTAGGTGACTGGTTACTGATCTTCAATGCCTTCATAAGATATATATAGTCTCTGAAGCATATATCCGTTGAGATGTATCCGTTTGAATGAGATTTCGTTCCAACGGGATTATGACACGATCCGGATTTTGCGGGATTCTGAAGATCTGAAGATTGGCAGTATTTAAATACTTTATCCTTGAGTATTTAAATACTTCTTTATTCAACAGGACTCGACTTCTGGATATTCCTTCTTTGTCCTGTTGTGAGCTGTATGGAGGATAACTGTATTTTGAGTTTCGAGGCAGTTTCCATACTTGGTCTTTTACAAGACTTCTTGCTGTACTGAAGAGCTTTACTATATGCTGTTTCGAGGCGGGTCTTCAATACAGGATAAAGCCTCAAGGCTTCGATACAGTTTCCTTTACTGTATTTGGCATATATGTCAAAACCTCTTTATTAAATATCATTCGATACAGGGATCGGATATCCCGGCTGTTTCGATACAGGGTCTTTGTTTTCCCAACAGAGGGCTTGGGAAAGACCTATTATTTTCTTTGCTCTATCCTAGTAGAGTCGAATACCAAGAATATAGGTATATTCTCCCAAGTCTTTCATGGAGAAATTACTTGAAAGACAAGCTTTCACAGAACTGGGCATTCCCACATCATTTCCTATTAGTAGAATGTCATCTACATATAGTACTAAGAATGCGATTTTGCTCCCACTAACCCTCTTGTATACACAAGGTTCCTCTTCATTTTGCACGAAGTCAAACTCTCTGAACGCCTCTTCAAAATGAAGTTTCCAAATACGCGACGCTTACTTCAGTCAATAAATAGAATGCTGAAGCTTGCACACTTTCGGAATATCGACCTCGGACATAAAGCCTTTAGGCTGCTCCATATAGATTTCCTCCTTGAGGAATCTATTAAGGAATGCCGTTTTTACGTCCATTTGCCATATCTCATAATCATGGTGGGCAGCTATAGCTAGCATCATGTGAATAGACTTGATCATAGCTACGGGCGGAAGGTATCATGATAATCGATCCCTTCCTTTTGGGTATAACCCTTTGCCACAAGCCTGGCCTTATAGGCGTCAACCTTGCCATCACCATCAGTCTTTCTCTTATAGATCCACTTGTTCCTAATAGGCAGTAGGCCCTTGGGGCGGTCTACTAGAGTCCAGACCTGATTGACATGCATCGAGTCTATCTCAGCTTCCATAGCTTCACGCCATTTCGCGGAGTCTACATCCACCATCGCTTGGTCATAGGTCGTTGGGTCGGTCTCTTGGCTATCACTTGGAACCTCATGGAGACCCAGCTCCCCCAAGTGCACAAGGCCATACCTCTCAGGTAAATGAGACACCCTACTAGACCTACTAGGTGGTTGTACTTGTGTTTCAGAAGGTTCGGTTCCATTTTCTTGTACAGGTGTTTCATTAGGAGTTTCATTGTATTCTTCCAAAGAAATACTTCTACCTGCTCCGCCTTTCTGAATGAACTCATCTTCCAGGAAGTGTGCTTGTAAAGAAATAACGATCTTTTGATCTTTGGGCATGTAGAATAGATAACCCATCATCCCAGACGGGAATCCAATGAAATGTCCCTTCGCGGACCTAGCTTCTAACTTTTCCACCTTACTCTTATTGACAGGCAGGACATCCCCAATGCCAGTAAAACTCAATGAGATACACAAGAAACACGTAACTTTCGCCCATCGGCGAAATGTTACAAGCAACACAAAGGAATATACGGCGTGAAAACACGCTCCACGGCGACCAACACAACGCCGCCGGTAGAGACATAATAAAATCAACAAGTGACAAGCGTCATCAAATATATAATACAATCAAGTCAATTATCCGAAAAATCACAAAACACAAGCACCTATTACAAGGAAACACGCACAGTTGAGAAAACAGAAAATAAACACAAAACGATTCACAAGGACAATCACACACAATTCGGACTACACCGAAATTCTCAAAAACCACATTAGGCATCTCCGTGTCCTTTCGGAGCAGAGATGCAACCTCGATCCCCAAATCTCTCAGCTACCGTCTCGCAATGCACGGCTCCGTGACCCATCTGGCCACACTCGAAACAGCTGACTAACGGTGAATGACAATTCTTCGCGATATGGCCCGTTTGGCTACAGTTATAACATGTCTTCATGCTGCTCACATTACTCGCTGCAGGGGTACTACTCCTCTGATCAAGCGATCGAGGAACCATCTTAGGACGACGAAACAAAGTCCCAACCTCAGGGGGCCCACTCCCCTGATTTCCTGAAAAGTTCCCAATGGTTTTCTGTTTCTTCGAGTCGGACATACTCTCGGTCGATAATTTGGATAGCTCATAGGCTAACGCCCTATTCTGATAATCTCTCAAGGAAGTGCAAGTGAGACCTGCCATGTGCTGACGAATCTCCGGTTTCATCCTCCTACTAAAATGACAGATCTTATCCTCCAACGTCCTTACTTGATCCTGTACATAGTTGAGCTGTTTGCTAAAATCAATAATAGCTTGAGACAGCGGTACATCTTGCGGTTTCGCCGAAAAGAATCCATTGATCCTCTGATTCCTGATTGGTTCTGGAGAGAACTCATCTCTCATGAATCTCTGGAACTCTGCCCACGTGACAACACGATCTCGAGGGTTAACTGCCTCCCACCAACTGGCGGCATCCTTGTCAAGAAGATATTGAGTGACTGGCAACTTACGCTCTTCTGGACAATCGGCTACCTCGAACATCTTTTCCAACTGGAAAAGCAAACCATCCCAGCCTAATGCATCTGCAGCACCAACGAAACGAGGGGGATTCATACGAATCTCTTCTCGAAGCCACTGATTTGCACCAGTGTTCTGGGTCACATCTGTAATACGTTGAACTGCCTGAGTCAACTGAGTCATCTGTGTAGCTACCTGCTGTAAAATAGTAGCAACACCGATACCGATATCATTACCGGCAGCATGATCTCGACCACACGTCCGATCGCCACGACCATGACCTCTGCCCCTCGGCATGCTGAATAAACAGCCACTCAGCACAACAGAATATCATAACACGCAATACATATAACGATTTCCATCGCAAGGCAACACACATATAAAAATCACAACAACCGCGGCATCGTTCGGCGATCTCAACTGCCCAAACGATAACCAGCACACAAGTACAAAACATCATGAAACAATCACACATGTGCATAATCATACAAACCCAAGCACTAACAGCTCGCACGGGTGCGACAACGCGCAAATCACCACGAAACGACAACATTAACGATCAACATCACACCTCTCACAGAGGCTAACACAACAAATGCGTGGCGAACGACTCAACGCTCACACCACTAAATCAACCACAACTCGGGGGTTAACACCCTAACGAAAGTTCGAAGATCATACATACATTCCCGGACCGCAAATAGGAATGGTAGGTTTTAAAAATGAAAACCACCTTTTTGAAAACAATTTGGAAACACTGGTTGATCTTGAGTATCACCTTTCGAAAAGTTGTACAAACATCGTTGTCAAGACTTTGAAAACCGTCTTGCGTTTGAACAAAATGAGGACACTTTTCTTTTAGTGAAAACTTTCAAAAAATATTCGACCTTTGGGTCTAAGCAGATGCATTTCTAAATAATTGAAAATATCTCAAAATATTTTGGTCCTCAACTGGAATAATTTTGAAACATATTGCGGCACTAGAAGGCACATTGAAAGTACCGCAAGAAAATGATTCATATTAAAAGTATGTCTCGAAATTTATTTTCTAAGATACTCAAGGTTTTCGAATATTTATTAGGTTAGAATGCCTAAAAACTCACGTGTAACAACATTCACTTAAACATATCATGGTACATGCATCAAATCATTCAAAATCAAGACAATATATGTCTTTTACGAGAAAACAAACAGTCAAATATCACATCCAAAAGGGACATAAATAGTGACAACACTCCTCATATAAACGGAATATGAAGGTCACATAAGCGCATCATGAAACCAAGAATCCGAATACAGATTCCATCACTTAACACATAATCATACCAATAAGTCGCATCAAACGAGGCACAATAACAAAGAAGGGAGACTTACATCAACAGGTCGCACGAAGATGATGATCGCCCCACGATACTAATCACGACCAACAAACTCAGACGACGCATCGCGACACGACTCAGTTAGACAAAATCCGACGAGACAAAAACTCAACAGACACCACTAAACCCGACAACCTAGGTTTCCGTAACCTAAGCTCCGATACCATTTATGTAACACCCCCAATCCGCTCAGGGATATTACACGTCGTAGAACCTTTCCTCAAGGATCTACCAGGCTGGTAACAACATCGAACATCTCAACAATGCCTTTAAGGCTAAAAAGACTCAGTAGACCAATTTGGTCTTTCAATAAAAACATACAACTCAATCTCAATACATGCCCACGCAGGGGACAAATACAACACACTCTCGTACAACAGAGAACAAATACAGTAGTGGAAATAAAATACAACTAAACCAATACAACATCATACGGGTCCTAGTGTCATTAGTATCGTTCATCTTTCATCATCCTTCATGCCGACCCTGTGCTATGCTCCCCAAAACTTGAATGCAATACAGACATCCACCCCCCGATTACTCAGGGGTTAGCAAAATTCTACTATTTTGCTAGTGCAACTACAAACAATTCAAGTTCCAAGACTAACAATAATTAGGAATCCCCAAAGATTCAAACACAATGAAAAATACTTCCCGAAGCAAGAGTTGATTAAACATTCCAAAACCGAAAGTTCACAATTAAAGAGAAACAATTTACAAAATTGATTAATAAGCCATCGGGAGTTTTAATAGAAAACAATTTAGGATTATCGAATCCTTCTCTTTCCAAATATCAACGGGGTCACAGCCCAAAGGTTTTGTTTTCGCAAATAGAGAACCAACAACAATACACAGGGTTAAAACCCACGTCACGTGTTCTCGACGGACATAAAAATCAACACAACATAATCACCCAAGATACACAAATCTTGTTCACACAAATACAACACCAACTCGTGAATCCAGGGCTATACCATTGGATTCCCTCCGTGGCTGCGCAGGACCCTCCCGCGGTGAGCAAAGCACATATATATAACACCGTGAACACATGCCAAGTCATATCATACTCATACCATCGTGATCACTTGCCACGTCATCTCACGGTTGGATCAATCACTTGTTGTCTCCTGACCACATGATCACATGTCATGTGTCACCGTAGGTATCCCGAGGCTCTCACGGTTGGATCAATCCCTTGTCGTATCCCGACCACATGATCGCTAGTCATGTATCACCGTAGACCCCAACCATAACTGCACATTCACGCACATAGCACAATACAACAAAGATATCCAAACAATTCACCCAGAGGCATCAAACACTTAGCAAAACACAACGTCAAACCACAACGCACCGAAATAAGGCAATATACGTACACCCGGATTATCAAGCGCAACATCAACACTAACCATATCCATAGGATTCACATAATCATTTACGAAACATATCAATCACAAAATACACACGGTTTTGAAAGAGAGCCTTTAACGAGGCTAACTGAATATTTTGAAAGTTCATTTCAAACAACCTAATAAACACATTTAGACGATCATCGATCATCATATCCAGAAAACAAGAAAGGTGTGGACAAGGTACTTGCCTCGAAACCACGATCGCAACGAGACGATGGATGGAATGCGGTCGAACAGCCCCGAACTCCCGAACACTATCAAGAATGCGATACACCGCGAATACTACGAGAATAACACCACACGAATCATCAATCTCTAAACGGGATTCAACTCGGAATCCTCGAGCACCTATAATCCTCTGGAAGGAACAATAAAAACATGATTACGACGAGAATCAATGCAAAAAACAACGGAAATCCCAACAAGCTATCGAAAGGAAACCCATTGGGGCATTTAATCGAACACTAAATGTTGAATAATTCCCAAGAACACTCGAATCGTCAATCGAGTTAAACAAACTCGATATATGGATATACAATCCATGAAACATGATTAATAGCATCATACCACACCAACCGATGTATCAAAATCGGATTAAAATCGAAATCAAGAACAAATTTCCAAGAAAGTCAACTCGAAGAAAAATCAAGAATTACCTCAATCCATCGAAGAACAAGGGATTAGATGATGTTACAATCACCTAGAGATCTCCAAAACACCTTTGAATTAAGTAGAATAGACCAAGAACTCGAACCCTAGCCTCACCCATCCGACAGCCGCGAAGAGAAGAGAAGAAGGGGAGGAAATGGGGTGAGAAACCAGTCTGCCCCCTTATATACACCAGCGACGCACGACCATCACGCACGACCAAGTGCTCGTGTGTTTGGTCGTGCGCTAGGCCACTGCCCAGCCGCTGACACCATGCACGAGCACCGCGCATGAGCAGCTGCTCATGTGTCCTGCTCGTGCGTCCCTGGAGCTCATTGCTGAGCGCTGGATTGTGCACGAGCGCCATGCACGACCACGTGCTCGTGTGGCCTGCTAGTGTGCTACAATAGGAGGCCAATATTGAGCCCGACACGGCCCCGAAGGTACCCAGAACATAAGCAACTCGAAAGGGAAAAAAACAAGGACTCACAACGTCCTCCAAGAGATAAAACGACAATGGAAGACAATATGCCAAGTCACGCATGCATACACATGATCTGGCCGATTTACAAAACAACTAGTTATAGCCGAAGAATTCCACAACGTGGTACACAACATAGGGAAAGTCCTGAATAATCCTCAAGGAAGCAAAATGACTGGCACAACCGACAAATAATTCGAAGTAACCAGAATAGAAATCTCGGGTATTACATTCCACCATCCTTAAAAGATGTTTCGCCCCGAAACTTAAAATAAGTAGGGAGAAGCAATATCCCGCTAGGAAAACTCAACGAGATACACAAGAAACGCGTAACTTTCGGCCATCGGCGAAACGTTACAAGCAACGCAAAGGAATATACGGCGTGAAAACACGCTCCACGATGACCAACACAACGCCACTAGTAGAGACATAATAAAACCAACAAGTGACAAGCGTCATCAAACAGAGAATACAATCAAGTCAATTATCCGAACAATCACAAAACACAAGCACCTATTACAAGGAAACACGCACAGTTGAGAAAACAGAAAATAAACACAAAACGATCCACAAGGACAATCACAAACAATTCGGACTACGCCGAAATTCTCAAAAACCACACTAGGCATCTCCATGTCCTTTCGGAGCAGAGACGCAACCTCGATCCCCAAATCTCTCAGCTACCGTCTCGCAATGCACGACTCGGTGACCCACCTGGCCACACTCGAAACAGCTGACTAACGGTGAACGACAATTCTTCGCGGTATGGCCCGTTCGGCTACAGTTATAACATGTCTTCATGCTGGTCACATTACTCGCTGCAGGGGTACTACTCCTCTGATCACGCGATCGAGGAACCATCTTAGGATGACGAAACGAAGTCCAAACCTCAGGGGCCCCACTCCCCTGATTTCCTGAAAAGTTCCCAATGGTTTTCTATTTCTTCGAGTCGGACATACTCTCGGTCGATAATTTGGATAGCTCATAGGCTAACGCCCTATTCTGATAATCTCTCAAGGAAGTGCAAGTGAGACCTGCCATGTACTGACGAATCTCCGGCTTCATCCGCCTACTAAAATGACAGATCTTATCCTCGTACGTCCTTACTTGATCCTGTACATAGTTTAGCTGTTTGCTAAAATCAATAATAGCTTGGGACAGTGGTACATATTGCGGTTTCGCCGAAAAAAAATCCATTGATCCTCTGATTCCTGATTGGTTCCGGACAGAACTCATCTCTCATGAATCTCTGGAACTCTGCCCACGTGACAACACGATCTCGAGGCTTAACAGCCTCCCACCAAATGGCGGCATCCTTATGAAGAAGATATTGAGTGACTGGCAACTTACGCTCTTCTGGACAATCGGCTACCTCGAACATCTTTTCCAACTGGAAAAGCCAACCATCCTAGCCTAATGCATCTGCAGCACCAGCGAAACGAGGGGGATTCATACGAATCACTTCTCGAAGCCAATGATTTGCACCAGTGTTCTGGATCACATCTGTAATACGTTGAACTGCCTGAGTCAACTGAGTCATCTATGTAGCTACCTGCTGTAAAATAGTAGCAACACCGATACCGATATCATTACCGGCAGCATGATCTCGACCACACATCCGGTCACCACGAACACGACCTCTGCCCCTCGGCATGCTGAATAAACAACCACTCAGCACTACAGAATATCATAACACGCAACACATACAATGATTTACATCGTAAGGCAACACACATATAAAAATCACAGCAACAGCGGTATCGTTCGGCGATCTCAACTGCCCGAACGATAACCAGCACACAATTACAAAACATCATGAAACAATCACACATGTGCACAATCATACAAACCCAAGCACTAACAGCTCGCACGGGTGCGACAACGCGCAAATCACCACGAAACGACAACATTAACGATCAACATCACACCTCTCACAGAGGCTAACACAAAAAATGCGTGGCGAACGACTCAACGCTCACACCACTAATTCAACCACAACTCGGTGGTTAACACCCTAACGAAAGTTCGAAGATCATACATACATCCCCGGACCGCAAACATGCAAGATAGGTTTTAAAAATGAAAACCACCTTTTTGAAAACAATTTGGAAACACTGGTTGATCTTGAGTATTACCTTTCGAAAAGTTTTACAAACATCGTTGTCGAGACTTTGAAAACCATCTTGCATTTAAACAAAATGAGGACACTTTTCTTTTAGTGAAAACTTTCAAAAAATATTCGACCCTTGCGTCTAAGCAAATGTATTTCTAAATAATTGAAAATATCTCAAAATATTTTGGTCCTCAACTGGAATAATTTTGGAACATATTGCGGCACTAGAAGGCACCTTGAAAGTACCGCAAGAAAATAATTCATTTTAAAAGTACGTCTCGAAATTTATTTTCTAAGATACTCAAGGTTTTCGAAAATTTATTAGGCTATAATGCCTAAAAACTCACGTGTAACAACATTCACTTAAACATATCATAGTACATGCATCAAATCGTTCAAAATCAAGACAATATATGTCTTTTACGAGAAAAGAAACAGTCAAATATCACATCCAAAAGGGACATAAATAGTGACAACACTCCTCATATAAACGGAATATGAAGGTCACATAAGCGCATCATGAAACCACGAATCCGAATACAGATTCCATCACTTAACACATAATCATACCAATAAGTCGCATCAAACGAGGCACAATAACAAAGAAGGGAGACTTACATCAACAGGTCGCACGAAGATGATGATCGCCCCACGATACTAATCACGACCAACAAACTCAGACGACGCATCGCGACACGACTCAGTTAGACAAAATCCGACGAGACAAAAACTCAACAGACACCACTAAACCCGACAACCTAGGTTTCTGCAACCTAATCTCCGATACCATTTATGTAACACCCCCAATCCGCTCAGGGATATTACACGCCGTAGAACCTTTCCTCAAGGATCTACCAGGATGGTAACAACATCTAACATCTCAACAATGCCTTTAAGGCTAAAAAGACACAGTAGACCAATTTGGTCTTTCAATAAAAACATACAACTCAATCTCAATACATGCCCACGCAGGGGACAAATACAACACACTCCCGTACAACGGAGAAAGAATACAGCAGCGGAAATAAAATACAACTAAACCAATACAACATCATATGGGTCCTCGTGTGATTAGTACTATTCATCTTTCATCATCCAAAACCTGAATACAAAATAGACATCCACCCCCCAATTACTCGGGGGTTAGCAAAATTCTACTATTTTGCTAGTGTAAGTACAAAGTGCAAAATACGGTCATACAATTCAAGTTCCAAGAATAACAATAATTAGGAGTCCCCAAGATTCAAACACAATGAAAAATACTTCCCGAACCAAGAGTTGATTAAACATTCCAAAACTGAAAGTTCACAATTCAAGAGAAACAATTTACAAAATTGTTTAATAAGCCATCGGGAGTTTTAATAGAAAATAATTTAGCATTATCGAATCCTTCTCTTTCCAAATATCAACGGGGTCACAGCCCAAAGATTTTGTTTTTGCAAATAGAGAACCAACAACTATACACATAGTTAAAACCCACGTCTCGTGTTCTCGACGGACATAAATATCAACACAACATAATCACCCAAGAAACACAAATCTTGTTCACACAAATACAACACCAACTCGTGAATCCAGGGCTATACCATTGGATTCCCTCCGTGGCCGTGCAGGACCCTCCCGAGGTGAGAAAAGCACATATATATATATATTACCGTGAACACATGCCATGTAATATCATACTCATACCACCGTGATCACTTGCCACGTCATCTCACGGTTGGATCAATTACTTGTTGTCTCCTGACCACATGATCACATGTCATGTGTCACCGTAGGTATCCCGAGGCTCTCACGGTTGGATCAATCCCTTGTCGCATCCTGACCACATGATCGCTAGTCATGTGTCACCGTAGACCCCAACCATAACAGCACATTCACGCACATAGCACAACACAACAAAGATATCCAAACAACTCACCCAGAGGCATCAAACACTTAGAAAAACAAAACGTCAATCCACAACGCACCGAAATAAGGCAATATACGTACACCCGCATTATCAAGCGCAACATCAAAACCAACCATATCCATAGGATTCACATAATCATTTACGAAACATATAAATCAAAAATACACACGGTTTTGAAAGAGAGCCTTTAACGAGGCTAACTGAATATTTTGAAAGTTCATTTCAAACAACCAAATAAACACATTTAGACGATCACCGATCATCATATTCACAAAACAAGAAAGGTGTGGACAAGCTACTTGCCTCGAAACCATGATCGCAATGATACGACAGATGGAATGCAGTCGAACAGCCCCGAACTCCCGAACACTATCAAGAACGCGATAACACCACACGAATCATCAATCACCAAACGGGATTCAACTCGGAATCCTCGAGCACATATAATCCTCCGGAAGGAACAATAAAAACATGATTACGACGAGAATCAAGGCAAAAAACAACGGAAATCCCAATAAGCTATCGAAAGGAAACTCACTGGGGCATTTAATCGAACACTAAATGTTCAATAATTCCCAAGAACACTCGAATCGTCAATCGAGTTAAACAAACTCGATATATGGATATACAATCCATGAAACACGATTAATAGCATAATACCACACCAACTGATGTATCAAAATTGGACTAGAATCGAAATCAAGAACAAATTTCCAAGAAAGTCAACTCGAAGAAAAATCAAGAATTACCTCAATCCAACGAAGAACAAGGGATTAGATGATGTTACAATCACCTAGAGATCTCCAGAACATCATGGAATTGAGTAGAACCGATCAAGAACTCGAACTCTAGCCTCACCCGCCCGACAGCCGCGAAGAGAAGAGAAGAAGGGGAGGAAATGGGGTGAGACACCCGTCTGTCCCCTTATATACACCAGTGACGCACGACCATCATGCAAGACCAAGTGCTCGTGTGTTTGGTCGTGCGCTAGGTTACTGCCCAGCTGCTGACACCACGCACGAGCACCGTGCACGAGCAGTTGCTCGTGTGTCCTGCTCATGCATCCCTGGAGCTCACTGTCGAGCACTGGATTGTGCACGAGCGCCACACACGACCACGTGCTCGTGTGCTACAATAGGAGGCCAATATCGAGCCCGACACGGCCCCGAAAGTACCCATAACATAACCAACTCGAAAGGAAAAACAACAAGGACTCACAACGCCCTCCAAGAGACAAAACGACAATGGAAGACAATATGCCAAGTAACGCATGCATACACACGATCTGCCCGATTTACACAACAACCAGTTATACCCGACGAATGCCACAACATGGTACACAACATATGGAAAGTCCTGAATAATCCTCAACGAAGCAAAATGACCAGCACAACCGACGAATAATTCGAAGTGACCAAAATAGAAATCTCGGGTATTACAAATACTGATATCAGAATCAACACGATAGATATTCTTAATTCAGCAAGAATCGATCGAAATAATACGAATATCATATCATGAAGTTATGAATTCCAACATCATTCATCCATATTTATGTGTACATCCACATGGTAATAACATCCTTATTACCTAAATAATCATATCTTTCAACCAAGAACAATCATCATTCTAATGTCAAAACCCATGATAACATCATTCTCTATTATCATAATAATCTCAAGAACAACATAATCTTCATATTCATGATGTTCAATCCAATATTTACTGAGTTCTTCCGCAATAATTGCTAAACTCAAGGATTAATTATATCCATGTCATAGTCATTTATATAAACTCATATTTATCATGACCACAACTCCAATAACACCGTATTCCATTCCAGAATGAAATCCAAGTTGAAGAATAATTACCTCTTGAAGATTCAGATGAATTCCAAAGGTTAAATCCGTTTACAATTGCTTCCCAATGTTCACAAACATGATATACGACCAATTCCACAAACACTCAAGTGTCTGGAAGCTCCCTCTCTCTCGGATAAAAGAAGAAGGAAGTCAAGGATGAAGAAAACCCGAGTATGATCCTATATAAACTGCTCCAGGATACTATTGCAACTCCTTCCCTTGCGGCCGTAACTTCACAAATATACGACCGCAGTCCAACGTATAGGGTCATACATTGTCCAGTTGTCATCAACTCAAAGCGAATGTCAATGGCTACATATCCGTAACTAGCTCAACATATGGTCGTAACACCATATATACGTCCAGATAATACCATGTATATGGGCGTAACAGACCTACGTTGAAAATGCCATAACCGACTCTGCTTCACATATGGCCATATATTCTATATCATATGGTCGTAACGTGCATGCAAACGGCCTTATCAACCAAAACCTACGGTCATATCATTTGCTGGTCGTACAAAATTCGTAGCTCCCAGTACCCTATGTTCAGGATCCAAAACATACGACCATACTCTTCACACAAACAATCATATTATATCATCTACGGCCATAGGAATATCTCGTCAAAAGCAATAATGTAGAAAAGTCATCAGCTCACATACGGCCATATCACGACATACTTATGGCCGTATCCTATTAATTACGGCCGTAATTTCGAACACTTACGACTATAACTGAAACCAAAAAAATCAAAAGTTCGACTCCAATATACGAAAATGAGAATGAACAAACATCAATTCAATACAACATCAACTTACATTCCGAAATATACAATACAACAGTACAAAAACAAAAAATTATACCCGAATATTATATTACATATAAAGTGGAATATTTGAACTTTTCGGTTTTGAGTGTTGGATTATTCAAATGTTCTGATCTATCATTGTTGAATGTGTTGAAACTGGTAACCGATGTAAGCTTTTTATGTATATTAAGTGGTGGAGGATCGTAAGAATGAGACCTTAGCGTACGCTATGAACAAGGTTTGCATAATCAGCTTGGACAAAGAATATTTCAGCTGCATATGGCTAGGTACTTTCATTGTGCATGCAGACAGGCGAGTCAACACAACTTTCACACGCTAACTGAGGTGTTAACATTCACTAATAGAAGACTATAGTAGCTGCAATGAGTAGTGTTGCTTATGTTAAGGGTGTCAAGGTGAGGACTTAAGTTATGGGGTTTGTGTAGCGCTAACTAAGATTAAGAGATAGCATAGGCAAAGGGTACAACATACACTATGTCTAGTCAGTTGCGTACATAGGACACTATTCCATTTATAATATCAAACTTCCCCTCTTCAACTCTCATGTTCTAAAATCATCTTTCTCTTCTAAAATCTATTCCACTACAATTCTAAGTAATTTCAAGCCCCTCCTAGCTCGTGAATAGGTGTTATGCTTGGATTTATCAAGCTTGTTGGAGTTCTTAGAGAATCATAGTGCTGGTCTTTGTACAAATCCATCAATTAAGGTAAAAATGGATTTAACATTGATTTACCTATAAGTTTATGTTGGATTGTTGATGTATATTTCGGACCTACTGAAAAGGTAAGCTTTTTCAGTTTAGAATTATTTAGAAACATAAATCGTTGGAGTTAGTATTTGATGTACTATAATCATAATTGAACATACGTTTGTTAGAGGCTTGTGAGTTGTAGAACTACTCCTTGTTGTGAATTTTCATATGATGAATTCGTAGTATTATGTATATAAGTTAGATTAATGATATTGATTGGTGGAATTGGTTATAATCAAGTGAATATAGAAGCTATTGAATTGATAAATGGAATTGTAATATGTTTTTGGATTTTTGATGAAATAGTTGAATAAATAGACGTTTGAATGATCATATTAATTTGAAGTGTCATAGAAATGAAAGTAGTTAATGTATAATTGATCATGAAGTTGTTTAATCAATTACCATGGTAGTTTGGAGACCATGAGTAGAATAGTATTGATGTTTTTGAATGGTTAATTATTGGTAAAGTATTGTTAGATACATTTACTATCAATCTCAGTACTTTAGGCGACGACCAATAGATATCTGCTAAGGCCAAGAACTGTCGACTATACTACTAGGTCCTCGGCTAAAATTCCTCCGACCAATATCTATCAACTAAGGTTTAGCCGATGAAGTCCTGAGCAAACCGTCGGCTAAAGTGGGACTTTAGCCTACGACTTTCTCATGGTCGACTAAAGTATAGTCGTTGGCTTAAGTATAGTCGTTTGTTAAAGTTTTAACGATTTAGACGACGATTAGGAATTATCATCTGTTAAACTACGAATGAAAAAAATTGCATACAACTTAGACCAATCTGGACACACTCTAACCCGAACCTGAATCGCTAAGACCCCAGATCGTCCATATTAAAATAAACCTCAGTATATGCGCATGGTGTGAATCGAACCCCTGAACTCCCACTCTATGAAGTATTACGTTAACATTTGATGTTTATTATATTGTGTGAAAACAATTTATTTAAATATTGATGTAAAATATATTAAAAAGTGTACATTTTTTAAATTTTGTATTTTGTTTCAAAATTTTTTTATTTTAGATCTAGAATTGGAATATACACAATTTAGCAGACGATTAGATCTCTATTGTCGGCTAAACTATGACATAATCGTCGGCTAAAAGCACTTTAGCATACAACAAGTTGTCGTCGGCTAAAGTTTTAGGACTTCAGTCGATGACTCAATCGAGGTTTAGTTCAACGACAGGCCTCGAAGTTTTCGAGTAAACTACTTTAGGCAATGACTTATATGCTCATCGGCTAAACCATGACTTTTACAGATGGTAAGAGGCTGTCATCGGTCAATCTGTGGTTAATTGTTGGCTAAAGTGAAAATTTGATTGGGGATTATTGATTGAATGTAATTGCATTAGGTTTATGATATCGATCATTGAATTTTGTGTTAGTGGCTATTGTAATAGCATGACTTGACATTTTTCGGACTTATGGCTAGTTGTTACTTGCTCATTAATGAACTTATATTATGCATGATTACATGATATATGATTTTCTACATATGACATTGCATTATAGTGTTGTGTTGGGGATAAGACTTGAAAGGTACCCGCTACTCTGGAGTATGCATGTTGCGATACTGCCGCGGTCCTTGGTTGCGACTTTTGGAGTCGATTGATTATGATATTATATTATGTCTGACATGCTGGGGATAAAACCTTCATGGTAGTAATTAGTCCATAGTATGTGCGTTGAGATACTTCCACGACCCTTGTTGCTATATTGGGAGTTGTATAGATTGTGATTATCATTATTTCTGTATCGCTTGGGATTTAGATGAATACAAGTTGTACAATATATGTGTTGTAATTTCATACTAGAGATAACCATACCATAATGGCTGGCGGTGTCATAATTGAATTAAAATAATTAAATTACCAGATTACCTTACTAGAAAAAATATATTGGCTTTCAAAAATCTATCGAGGGCCTCTGATGGCCTGTCATAAAGTAGACTGGCAGGCTTGCTGTTAAAAAAAGGAAAAAGAAAAGAATTGGCGGACCGCCGGAGGTCCCACCAAAAAGCATGCCGGCAGGGCAAAAAAAATGGTAGAGCGTTGGAGGTCTACCTGCGGCAGGCATGCCTTTAAAGAAAGAAAAAAAAGAAAAACATTGACCGGCTACCAGACACCTACCGTAGAAACCAATAAAGGCCTGCCGTATAAAAAAATTGATCGGATGCCTGGGTGTCACGGGGCGCTTATAGTTTGTATAGAATGTACGTGCACCGTGCGGCTAGTAGTCAATTTACCCGACTACGTCCGCCTAACTCAATCGAGAGTTGGTGCTAATGCGACGCAATCAAGCCGAGGCGTTTTAGTGGCACAACAAACTTGAAGATGAAAATCGATTTGTATTAATACAATGGACGATTACAATAGGCAACAACGATTACAAGCATATACGGATAGGAGGGTCTCAGCAAACTAGCCAATTCGTACTACAACTCTTCAGTACACTCTTCCCCCCTATAATAGGCTTAGAAAAATAAAGGCTAATGACAACACTAGATATTGAAAAGCTGAACAAGCACTAACTAGCTATTACAACATTACGAGGAAAATTAAGTAAAGACCTACACTATAGATGATGACTTGAAGTGCGATGAGGCTCGGCATCCCACAAAGCTGCAAGTGGGCCCATGAGTGGCCTGTGATCAGGTAATACCACCTGGGGTCGCGGGCATCCCGTGACAGCACTTCTCCCTCTGAGTTGGTGATGTCCCCGGCGCCATAGATGTGAGATAAGCATCCAGTAGTGGTTGAAAAGCTTTAAGTGTTGTCGCCCTCTCCCAATTGTTTTCCTTCATACTGCAGCCCTGCCATTTCACCAAATATTCTTTGTATAGCTTCTTTCTCGGCCCTGCATCACGGTGGTCAATAATAGCTTCGGCCACCCTCTTCTCCAAGTTGCGTAGTTTCAGTTGTGGACGGTTGGGCAGGTTGCGTGTGGTGTCCTCTTTGTCTGCCTGATATGGTTTGAGTTGGCTGACATGAAAGACATTATGAATGCGCCACCATTGGGGCAACTTAAGCTTGTAGGCTACCTTTCTGACTCTTTTGAGGATGTTTAGGGGCCCAATATATTTTTGCATTAGCCTTGAATCTCTCCCCCGTGTTGCCCTGGAGGAACTCTGGTTCGGGACCTTCACCATTACCTTGTCACCCACACAGTATTCACAAAGCGGCGTTTAAGATCAGCATATTTTTTTCATCAGCTTTTGAGCCTTCTCCAGGTAGCCATGGGCCAAATCAAGGTTTTGTTCCCATTCATGGGAAAATGTTTGCGCCGAAGTAGACCTAGCGTTTTGTGGAACAGTATCAATATTGTGCGGGAGGAGTGGCTGCTGCCCATTACATATTTCAAAAGCACTCTTATTAGTGGTAGAGCATTTTTGAGCATTGAAACACAGTTGAGCAACGTCCAAAAGTTTCACCCAGTCTTTATGATTAGTGCTCACAAAATGTCGAAGATATTTCTCCAACATTGAGCTAGATCTTTCAGTTTGGCCATCAGATTGTGGGTGGAAGCTAGAGCTCATATTCAACATGGAGCCGAGTAGTTTGAAGAGCTCGGTCCAAAAGTTACTAGTAAACCGGGTGTCTCGGTCACTAACAATGTCCCTCGGCAGTCCCCAATACTTAACAATATGCTTGAAAAAGAGCTGAACTGTCTCTTCCGCCGAAACTGTCTTAGGTGCTGCTATGAATGTAGCATATTTGGAGAACAAGTCTACCACAACAATAATGGCATTAATATCCCCAACTTTTGGTAGACTGGTGGTATAATCCATTGAAACACTTTCCCAAGCCCTCACAGGAATGAGTAGTGGTTCCAGCAAGCCTGCATTCTTTTGCCGATCAGGTTTATCTTGTTGGCACACCAAGTAGGTGCGGACAAACATCTCAATGTCGTCCCGCATTTGGGGCCAATAGTAAGCTCGTTGAACTAAGGCCACAATGCGCTCCTCTCCTGGGTGGCCCGCCCAGAGAGTATCGTGACATTCCACAATAATAGTTTTCCTCATATCGCCACCTAGAGGTACATAGAGACGTCTCCCCTTGGTCCATAAGAGACCATCCTCTAGCCAAAATCTTCGTGTTGTACCCTGGCAGACAAGGTTCACCAAACATTGAGCCGCTGCATCGGCTCCCATTAGTTCTCGTATTTGATCTTTTAATGGAGTGGTCACCTGACTCGAGGAAAGCGCTGCCAGCACTTGTAGAACCGCTAGGTCGGATCTGCGGCTCAGGGCATCCGCCACCTGATTACTAGAATCGGCACGATACTCAATCACAAAGTTGAACTCGAACAATAGTTCCTGCCATCTCGCTTGTTTCCCAGTAAGCTTTGGCTGGGATAGAAAGTGACTAACAACCGTGTTGTCGGTTTTTACAATAAACGGCAACCCCAATAAGCAATGTCTCCAAAGTCGAAGGCAATGGACCAGTGCTAAAAGCTCTTTCTCATGCACCGTGTAACGCCTCTCGACATCCTTAAGTTTCTTACTCTCGAATACAATAGGATGGCCATCTTGCACTAAAACTCCTCCTAGTGCAATATCTGAAACATCCGTTTCAACCACAAAAGGTTTGGATAGATTTGGTAGTGCGAGGACCGGGTCTGTTAGGATGGCCTTCTTTAAGTTGTCGAAGGCATTCTGGCATTCCGGCGACCAATTCCAAACTTCCGTCTTTCTTGTCAAATCGGTTAGGGGTCTTGCTATTCCAGCATACCCCATCACAAATCTTCTGTAGTAATTTGCCAACTCGAGAAATGACCGTACCTCGTGTACATCGGTTGGTGGTTTCCATTCTTGGATTGCTCGTATTTTTTTCGGGTTCATGCGAATATTGCCACACTCAACGATATGACCCAAGAAACTGATCCGCTTCTGGGCAAATGAGCACTTCGAGAACTTAACATATAGTTCATGCTCACGAAGCCTAGTAAGAACCATTCTCAAATGTTCCACATGTTCTTCCAAGGTTCGGCTACATATAACAATATCATCCAGGTATACCATGACAAACTCGTCCAAGAACCCTTAGAGGACTTGATTCATCAAGGTGCTGAAAGTAGCTTGGGCGTTTGTTAGGCCAAAGGGCATGACTAAGAACACGAAGGCCCCATAACGTGTGACAATCGTCGTTTTCACTTCATCTCCCTCCTTGATGCGAACTTGCCAATAACCTGATCTCAGATCGATCTTCGTTCCTGTCACGGGATATAATGTACGCGCACCGTGCGGCAAGTAGTCAATTTACCCGACTACGTCCGCCTAACTCGATCGAGAGTTGGTGCTAATGCGATGCAATCACACCGAGGCGTTTTAGTGGCACATCAAACTTGAAGATGAAAATCGATTTGTATTAATACAATGGACGATTACAATAGGCAACAACGATTACAAGAATACACGGATAGGAGGGTCTCAGCAAACTAGCCAATTCGTACTACAACTCTTCAGTATACTCTTCCCCCCTATAATAGGCTTAGAAAAATAAAGGCCAATGACAACACTAGATATTGAAAAGATGAACAAGCACTAACTAGCTATTACAACATTACAAGGAAAATAAAGTAAAGCCCTACACTATAGATGATGACTTGAAGTGCGATGAGGCTCGGCATCCCACAAAGCTGCATGTGATTAGGTAATACCGCCTGGGGTCACGGGCATCCCGTGACACTGGGGTATACAAGCGGCTAACTAGAAAGCAAGATGGCGGGCATGGCGGGAAAAGAAAAATGAAATATAATTGGCTGACTGTTGGAGGTTTAACTGTGGCCAGCGGCAGGTCACCGGAAAGCACGCCGGAGAGCATGCCGTATAAAACTAAAGCTGGTTGACTGTTGGAGGTTTACCTTGAGCATGTAGGGTCTCGCTGGAAAGCCGCCCGATGGGCATGGCAAAAAATAAAAGACCGACCGCCGGAGTTCCGCCGGTGGCTAGCCACCGAAAACTAGGTTGGCGGGCATTATGAGAAGAAAAAAAAAACTGGTCGGCTACCAGATAGCAGGCTAGCAGGCCTGGTGAAAAAATGGCCGGCCGCTGGAAAACTGAACGGCCAGCGATCCGCCGGAGGGCCGTTAGAGATCCCATTAGGAAAGAATTTTTGTGTTTGAAGATTAGTTGTCCAATTAGTTAAATATTATAATGGTATTTTTTAAACTTCATTATTGCTGAACATTTGATATTATTTTTAAATTCAACATAAAAGGGAGGGGAGGGATACCATGGTCTTTTCAGGCACGGAGACGATAACGAATAAAAAATACCACTATCCCTTATATTAGAGATAGTTATTGTTATATGATGTCGGTAGGGCTTGGCATGTTATCTCATGCCAAGTAATTTGCATGGACATGTGCACGATGTTCCAGAGGGTTCCGGTCAGGCATGACAGAGTGTTGAGACATTCTATAAAAACTTCAATTTTGCTTTATATATAATGTAACACCCCAAAACTAGGCGACTATTACAGTGTCGTTGTAATACCCGGTTGTAAGTCAGTAATTATCATTCAGTATTTATCATTCAGTAATTGATACTCAGTAATTTTCACTCATTATTAATTATTTGTCACTCAGATTCAGTCATGGTATTCATCATTCAGAGTAATTATATCGTGTATCAATCGTCATTCATCACTAATCTGATTGGAGTTTCGTGCCGTGTTTATCGTCATAGTCATTTTCGTTGCGAGCTGTGCTTGAGGAGTAGCGCACGCTACGTACTCATTTTAGCGTACGCTAATTGGGTATAGGTAGCGCACGCTACCACTCAGCATTAGCGCACGCTAAGGTTACCAAGGCTGCGATCCGAAGGTACCGGACTGCAGTGAGTTATAAGTAGCGCACGCTACGAATGGTAAGTAGCGCGCGCTAGTGAGTTGTAGTAGCGCACGCTAATATGTGGTGTAACGCGCTAAGGACGGATCGAGTTGAGTCCGGTGGCTCTTTGGGCGCATTGGATTAATTCATAGCGCACGCTATGTGTTGTTTTAGCGTCGCAACCGATTATATAAGCGCGCACGCTAAATAATGGTTGTAGCGCACGCTATCGAGTCGAATCGAGAAAACAGCGGTTTCGGACTCGATCGGGCATCAAATTATTCGTTAGCGCACGCTAACTATGGGCTTTAACGTACGCTAGTAGTATGGTCGTAGCGCACGCTACAAAAGGTACGTAGCGCGCGCTACCGTGTTCGGACAGTGGGTACTGGACTACCCAAACTACTCGTTAGCGCACGCTATTCATAAGGGCTAGCGCACGCTAACCTGGACTGGCTATAAATTGGACAGTTTGGTCAGAGTTCGTCATTTATCATCCTAATCTCTTTCTCTCGTCGGTTCTTGGCGATTTGGGCAATTTTGAGAGTATTCTTCAAGGTGTAATCATCAATCATCATCTTCAAGTCCTTGAGTTGGATTATCATCACTTCATCATCTCCAATACATCAAATCAAAGGTATTAATTTCTTGGATCTTGAATTTCGGATTTTTGGGTTTTTCCTTCCGATTTCTTCGTGTAAGCTTGGATTATCATCGGAATATGTTGGATATGGATTATCTACCTTGTATATATATATTCCTACGGATTTAATGGTTATTTTCGGAATTATTTCAAGAACCCTTTGGGGTTGACTTTGGTTAATTGGGGATTTTCCGATTGACGTGGTTGTAAACTTGAATTACGGATTCCTAGTGGATTATTGATATCATTGGAAGTGTTTTGATGGTTTGTAATACTCATTTTGGTGTTGGTTTCGACATATTCGGGTTTGGATATTTTCGAAGTCGTGTGGTTGGCTACATGTTCGTTAGAATTCCCCTATGAGTTTGATTATCGTTGTTTCGACCTTTGGGTTAGTCGTGTCTTGTTGTTTGATACTTGTATTGAGCGGTTGTTGGTAATTATTATTATTCAAGGTTGTTCGAGCGACCGACATTTCATTTAGGACGTTGTTCGTGAACGGACATTCTTCATCGGTATTGAGTAAGTTAATTCTTACTCGGTTAAAAGGATATTCATTCCTTTTGTTGTTGTTCATTCATAATCGTAACTCATTCATCATTGTATTAACCGTATCAAAACTTGTCATTGTCAATTAATCACCTCAGTCATAAGGAGCAGCGGTTGGATTATTTCATTGAGCTATCATTCATTTCACCATCATTTAATCTTGGTGAGTCATTATTCATTTTCGTTGTCACTTTTGTCATATTGTGGCATTCCGGGTCATACTGGCCTGCCGGTTGGTATGGGTAGGATTTTCATGTCGGGCACATTATGGTCGTGTGTTGGTTGTTGGCCTCACATTAGACTGTGCACACGAGTCAATGTGTCTCGTGAGACTGATTAGGTACAAGACCACGCGTGTATTGATCGTTGGTGGCTTGTGCACGGACACATTTCCATCCCGGGCGTAGTGTGGCGCCATTCCTTTGAGCCGTACTGATAGTCGATTCATATAGCATGTTTGATTGCGTATGTTTCAACAGAATAATTCATAATTTCAGATACATTATGATTGTGTATTTTCAACCCTTGAGGATTGTTGTTCTGTGTAACTGACCCCGTTTGGGGATTTTGTATTTCAGGTCTTGGCAAGGCAAAGGCACGGGGAGAACACGCTGACGTCGAGGAGTCCCAGTGATACTAGTAGGGGGCCCCAGTCTTTCCGTTTATTTCAGTCATTTCAGTCATGTCAGTTATTTCCGTCAAGTGTATTTCCGCTGCAACTTCCGTTTGAGATGTTTAATTATTCAGAGTTGTGTATTTTATCTTCATATAAAATACACTAGTATTCGGTATTGTCCTGGTGTATTGTACTTGAACTCCTCATCGGAGTACTTGGTAATATAATGTGGTTCGGTACTACAATTATATTATTTAATTCATCATTTTCATTTGCCTGGTGGGTCCCAGTCGGGGATTCACGGCACTGTAATATCCGCCTAGTTTGGGGTGTTACAGAGTTGGTATCGGAGCGTGGTTTTGAATACTACCCTCCAAGTCATGTCTCATTTGAAATCATCGTCATCGGACTAGTATCATTGGACTTTCGCGTCACGTGTGACTGTGCGAATGCCGAGCCAATCGCAAGAAAGAACTGTAGGACTTCTAACGCCATGGTATAATTTCTGGTAATAGTCATTCATTCATCATTCATCATTTAACAATCCTCAAACATCATCATTCATTATGATCGGCACGATCATATTAACTCATCAATCACTCAATTCATTTCATTACTCAGTTAATAATCAGGACGATCATATTAACTCATCAATCACTCAATTCATTTCATTACTCGATTAATAATCGGACGATCATGTTAACTCGTTAATTACTCAATTCATTTCATTACTCGTTGTCAATCACGGATGATCATATTATCAATCTTGTTAAGTTATTCAAGATAATCATTTCAAGAATTTCATCGAGATAATCATGTAACTTCAGCAAATCATTCATATAATCACTAAGTTAGAGCATGTATACTCATTTTCATCATCTCATGACATAATCATAACGTGCTAATCATGCGGGAAATATAATCATTATGCGACCTTCCTACTTGATATGGAGAGAAGCGTCGAGGATGCACGGGAGAGGCGCGGTGCGGACCGAAACCAGAAATAATCACTCATTGCCGGGAAATCGTGCCCGGGACTCGGCTCGATCGAGAAGATGTTCGGGTTGATCCACTCACTTTTATGCGAGACCATGATGACCCATGCGGTTGCTCAATCATCATTGCGCCACTCGGCCGGATTAATCGAGAGAACTCTCCGTATGAGCCAATTGCTAAGGAAAGTCTTGAACAACAACCTTCATTCGTCGGCAAGAAATCAACGGCGTAATCAATCCGAAGGCGGTCACCAACCTTCAAGAAGCCTCGTGTGAGTTCTACGGTTACGGCGACCTCCTTCGGCGCATAATCGTGCGGAATCTCATTCCCGAGCGGCCAATTTTGCCATCACTGTTATAAGCTGGGGGACCTTGGTCATGTCGGTACCAAGTGTCGAGACAGTGCATCACGTGCTATAATTGTGGGAATTTTGGGCATAAGGCCCGTTTTTGCCGAAAGGACTCCAGGTCGGCTCCGGCGGCATCTCGTGCCTCGAAACAATCGGCGATTCGAATCCGATCGCTTTGTCGCGTCGTTTAAGACAATGGAAGCAAACAAAGGTGGAGCTCATATGTATCAGACGGAGCGTCGGTTCGGGGCCGCGAGTCCGGATTCATGTGATGAAGAGGATCGACGATCCGGTGGCCCGAACAATCTCAGGTATACTCGTAATTTTATTTCAACCCGTGTGTACCTTTTGATACTGGTGCACCGCACTCATTCATTTTCAAGTCATGATTGAATAAACTTAATTTGGATAGTCCTATTGCTTGTGGACCTCATACCATCGGTGTACCTGACGATAGAAGATTTTCGGAAATCATACCAAGGTAAGCTTAATGACCGCAATTGGTCAGTGGACCTAATCGTGGTGAATTTATCTAAGGACGATGTAATATTGAGTGTTAATTAGATGGATTGTCATGATGCCGTTCTCAATGTTCGTAAGCGCATGGTCACTATCATTTTAAATGCGTTGGTCGTCGAATGTGTACTTGAGGAGGTAATCCCGTTGTCCCGAAGGATTACTATTATGATGGAAGCAGAGAAATTCCATAGCGAGTTGTTCGATCATTCATTGTATCATTTTCATCGATTGGCCTTTCTAAGGCAATCGAGCTATTTAATCATTCATTGTTTCATTTTCATCGATTGGCCTTTCTAAGGCAATCGAGTTATTCAATCATTCATTGTATCATTTTCATCGATTGGCCTTTCTAAGGCAATCGAGCTATTTAATCATTCATTGTATCATTTTCATCGATTGGCCTTTCTAAGGCAATCGAGTTATTCAATCATTCATTGTATCATTTTCATCGATTGGCCTTTCTAAGGCAATCGAGCTATTTAATCATTCATTGTATCATTTTCATCGATTGGCCTTTCTAAGGCAATCGAGTTATTCAATCATTCAATGTATAATTTTCATCGATTGGCCTTTCTAAGGCAATCGAGCTATTTAATCATTCATTGTATCATTTTCATCGATTGGCCTTTCTAAGGCAATCGAGCTATTTAATCATTCACTGTATCATTTTCATCGATTGGCCTTTCTAAGGCAATAGAGCTATTCAATCATTCATTGTATCATTTTCATCGATTGGCCTTTCTAAGGCAATCGAGTTATTCAATCATTCATTGCATCATTTTCATCGATTGGCATTTCTAAGGCAATCGAGATGTTCAATCATTCATTGTATCACTTTTTATCGATTGACCATTCTCGGGCAATCGAAATATTCAATCATTCATGGTATCATTGTCATCGTTTGACGATGTATTCCAGACGAGTTATCTGGTTGCTTTCTCATAGAGTAGTGGAATTCAGGAGTGAGTTGGAGCCGGTACGTCCCCATTATCGAAGACACCGCATCGGATGGCCCCGACCAAATGCAGGAGTTGAAGATTCAACTTGAGGATTAGTTCGAGAAAGGTTATCTCCGACCGAGTGTGTCCCCGTGGGGAGCACCAGTATTATCTGTCAAGGAGAGGTATGGTTCGTTCGTGTGTGTATTATTATCAGGAGTTGAACAGGGTGAGGATCAAGATTAGTATCCTCTATCCCGTATCGACGATCTTTTGGATCAACTTCAGGGAGCTTCAGTATTTTCCAAGATCGACTTAAGATCTGGATATCATCAGTTGCGGATTCGAGAGTCGGATATCACGAGGACGGCTTTTCGAACACGCTATGGTCATTATGAGTTTGCGGTTATGCCGGTTGGGTTGATTATTGCACCTGCGGTATTCATGGAGTTAATGAATCAGGTTTTCATCGACTTTTGGATCAGTTTTGTTGTTGTCTTCATCGATGACATTTTGATTATTCTCGTGACCGGGAGGAACACGAGGTTCATTTTCATCAGGTTTCCGACGTGTTAAGACGAGAGCAACTTTATGGGAAGTTTTCCAAAGGTGAGTGCTGGATGTCCGAAGTGACTTTTCTCGGACCTGTAATTTCATCAGATGGAGTGCGTGTTGATCCTCAGAAGACGAAGGCTATCCAAGATTGGTCACCTCCGAAGAATGTTAAGCAAATCCGAAGCTTTCTCGGATTAGCCGGCTATTATCGGCGGTTTGTGGAAGGATTTTCTAAAAATTGTTCAGTCAATTCATTCATCACTCAGTCAATCTCATTGTTCAGTCAATTCATTCATCACTCAGTCAATCTCATTGTTCAGTCAATTCATTCATCACTCAGTCAATCTCATTGTTCAGTCAATTCATTCATCACTCAGTCAATCTCATTGTTCACTCAATTCATTCATCACTCAGTCAATCTCATTGTTCAGTCAATTCATTCATCACTCAGTTAATCTCATTGTTCAATTAATTCATTCATCACGGAGTCAATCTCATTGTTCGATTAATTTATTAACCATCCAGTCCATCTCACGGTTCAGTTGTTGATCTTGTGAATCAAATTTTTCAATCTTGTGAACTTGTTCAAGGTAATCATTTCAGGAATTTCATCAGATAGGCTTGTCACCTCACTTGATTTTTCATGCGATCTTCTCATATTACGGCGTCATGTCGACGATCGTTTTATTGCATTATTAATGCATCCATTTTGTTAGAGCATGTATGCTCATTGTTATCATTCCATCTCGTAATCATAGTGCAATCTTCATACGAGATCTGTAATTATCACGTGACTTTCCTGCCTCGGTATGGAAAGAGTTCAGAGGGACATCGGACTCCGACGTCCAAGAGATCATTTCTAGTCGTATTCATGCTGGGAGAGCATCTTCATCTCAGACGACGAGTTCGACTGTTGTTTGCTTAAACAGTGATACAACAGGACATTCATCACCGGTGTTGAGCAAGTTAATTCTTGCTCGGTAATAGGATAATCATTCATTTCATCGTCGTTCAATTGTTCGCATAGGTCATTCATCATATATCCATCACGTTAAGACTTATATTTATCAACCAATCATTCACTTCTCGGGGAATAATGATTCCAATAAATTCATTTGAGTTATCACTCATTTCGTTATTAGTTCACCTCGGCGAGTTATTCTTGATCCTGGTCGGATTTCTAATCATTTATCATTCATCTTAGTCACTCTCGTTTTGGTAACCTTTCGGGGTCATTTTAAGCAGTGAGTTCAGATTTGGGTCTTCGTTGAATCGTTGGGATCGAGGAGATCGATGATTTGGAGGATATCGATGTTGGGTACATTTGATATATAGCCTTGTCTTTCAGATGACTATATAACTCAATCCGTAATAATGTGTTGCGGTTGTGGATCATTTATTGTTGATCTATCTTATAATGATCGTATTTGAGAACCTTGAGATTTTGAGATCGTTTGATGCATTCCTTTTGGTTTCGTACCGAGACTTCGTGATATTCGGGAGATCGTTCACTGTGATCCGAGACGTCAAGACTTGGGGACTTGGGCGTGCAATTGAATTGGTCCCGAGAACTTTTTGGACTTTATTGTTTGCAGATCGTGAGGGATAGTTCATATCCCGAGTTGTTTACCCTTAGTTTCGGGGACGAAACTCTTTTAAGGGGGGGTGTATGTAATACCCGGTTGTAAGTCAGTAATTATCATTCAGTATTTATCATTCAGTAATTGATACTCAGTAATTTTCACTCATTATTAATCATTTGTCACTCAGATTCAGTCATGGTATTCATCATTCAGAGTAATTATATCATGTATCAATCGTCATTCATCACTAATCTGATTGGAGTTTCGTGCCGTGTTTATCGTCATAGTCATTTTCGTTGCGAGCTGTGCTTGAGGAGTAGCGCACGCTACGTACTCATTTTAGCGTACGCTAATTGGGTATAGGTAGCGCACGCTACCACTCAGCATTAGCGCACGCTAAGGTTACCCTGGCTGCAGTCCAGAAGGTACTGGACTGCAGGTGAGTTATAAGTAGCGCACGCTACGAATGGTAAGTAGCACGCGCTAGTGAGTTGTAGTAGCGCACGCTAATATGTGGTGTAACGCGCGCTAAGGACGGATCAGGTTGAGTCCAGTGGCTACTGGACTGCATTGGATTAATTCATAGCGCACGCTATGTGTTGTTTTTAGCGTACGCAACCGATTATATAGCGCACGCTAAATAATGGTTGTAGCGCACGCTATCGAGGTCAGATCAGAGAACAGGCAGTTTCTGGACTCCAGTACTGGGCATCAAATTATTCGTTAGCGCACGCTAACTATGGGCGCTAGTAGTATGGTCGTAGCGCATGCTACAAAAGGTACGTAGCGCGCGCTACCGTGTTCGGACAGTGGGTACTGGACTACCCAAACTACTCGTTAGCGCACGCTATTCATAAGGGCTAGCGCACGCTAACCTGGACTGGCTATAAATTGGACAGTTTGGTCAGAGTTCGTCATTTATCATCCTAATCTCTTTCTCTCGTCGGTTCTTGGCGATTTGGGCGATTTTTAGAGTATTCTTCAAGGTGTAATCATCAATCATCATCTTCAAGTCCTTGAGTTGGATTATCATCACTTCATCATCTCCAATACATCAAATCAAAGGTATTAATTTCTTGGATCTTGAATTTCGGATTTTTGGGTTTTTCCTTCCGATTTCTTCGTGTAAGCTTGGATTATCATCGGAATATGTTGGATATGGATTATCTACCTTGTATATATATATTCCTACGGATTTAATGGTTATTTTCGGAATTATTTCAAGAACCCTTTGGGGTTGACTTTGGTTAATTGGGGATTTTCCGATTGACGTGGTTGTAAACTTGAATTACGGATTCCTAGTGGATTTTTGATATCATTGGAAGTGTTTTGATGGTTTGTAATACTCATTTTGGTGTTGGTTTCGACATATTCGGGTTTGGATATTTTCGAAGTCGTGTGGTTGGCTACATGTTCGTTAGAATGCCCCTATGAGTTTGATTATCGTTGTTTCGACCTTTGGGTTAGTCGTGTCTTGTTGTTTGATACTTGTATTGAGCGGTTGTTGGTAATTATTGTTATTCAAGGTTGTTCGAGCGACCGACATTTCATTTAGGACGTTGTTCGTGGACGGACATTCTTCATCGGTATTGAGTAAGTTAATTCTTACTCGGTTAAAAGGATATTCATTCCTTTTGTTGTTGTTCATTCATAATCGTAACTCATTCATCATTGTATTAACCGTATCAAAACTTGTCATTGTCAATTAATCACCTCAGTCATAAGGAACGACGGTTCCGATTATTTCATTGAGCTATCATTCATTTCACCATCATTTAATCTTGGTGAGTCATTATTCATTTTCGTTGTCACTTTTGTCATATTGTGGCATTCCGGGTCATACTGGCGTGCCGGTTGGTATGTGTAGGATTTTCATGTCGGGCACATTATGGTCGTGTGTTGGTTGTTGGCCTCACATTAGACTGTGCACACGAGTCAATGTGTCTCGTGAGAATGATTAGGTACAAGACCACGCGTGTATTGATCGTTGGTGGCTTGTGCACGGACACATTTCCATCCCGGGCGTAGTGTGGCGCCATTCCTTTGAGCCGTACTGATAGTTGATTCATATAGCATGTTTGATTGCGTATGTTTCAACAGAATAATTCATAATTTCAGATACATCATGATTGTGTATTTTCAACCCTTGAGGATTGTTGTTACGTATGGCCCGGCCCGTTTGGGGATTTTGTATTTCAGGTCTTGGCAAGGCAAAGGCACGGGGAGAACACGCTGACGTAGAGGAGTCCCAGTGATACTAGTAGGGGGCCCCAGTCTTTCCGTTTATTTCAGTCATTTCAGTCATGTCAGTTATTTCCGTCAAGTGTATTTCCGCTGCAACTTCCGTTTGAGATGTTTAATTATTCAGAGTGGTGTATTTTATCTTCATATAAAATACACTAGTATTCGGTATTGTCCTGGTGTGTTGTACTTGAACTCCTCATCGGAGTACTTGGTAATATAATGTGGTTCGGTACTACAATTATATTATTTAATTCATCAATTTCATTTGCCTGGTGGGTCCCAGTCGGGGATTCACGGCACTGTAATATCCGCCTAGTTTGGAGTGTTACAGTCGTGGTTCCTCAACTGGGACCCACGAGGCGAATCATAATTAAATAATCATCATAAATGTAGTACCGAACTATATTATTTCACGGGACACTCCAATGAGGAATTTATACAATACACTGGCTAACAATTGTCAATCAATCGAAGATCATCAAAATACAAGTATATTCCATATGAAGACGGATAAACCAAACAGTACAAAATATGCAGGAGTACAATGCGGCAAAATGAATACATGAATAACATAACCCGTACGACTTGAATTAGGAAGACTTTGGACCTTGACTAGTATAATTGAGATCATTTGCCCTAATCATGTGCATCATGTGCCTTTTCCTTCCTTCGACCTAAAGTACGAATAAAAATAAATTTCGCCCAAAACCATAGGGTCAATTACACGAGATAGTAACTCTCAAGTTGTTGAACATATGTAATCACAAATGATGTATGAACTAACAAAACCATATATTGAACCCTTACGCATATGCAATGACATATGTTGTATGAATCAACAACACAATATCCAACTGGAGTGATCATACATGCTGCGTGAGCTGACAAATCATAAAGCTCATTGGATGGACGTTGCATTATGCCCAGGATAGAAAATGTGTCCATGGATATATCACCAATGTGTGCGGAATCCTGTAACACATGTGTGATCATGTACCTAATCAGTCTCGCAGAAGTTCTCCTCCCGTGCAAAGACCAATGTGAAACATTACACATGACTATATATGTCCGGCTGAAAAACCTACACATTACCAACTGGCACGCCAATATAACTCCAGAATGCCATGATAACAAAAGTGACAACGAAGCACAAGAATGACTAGCAAATCCAATACGAATCAAAATAACTCATCGAAGTGAAACACGAATCCAACAAGGATCACATCACCCCACCAAGGTGAAATAAAGGTGACATAAAGGACCCGATATCATTATTCAACAAGATGAAGGATAGAAATGATCAACGGTATAATCTCAGTATGAATCAACATTCATAAAGCATAACAACATACATCATACGTATACCGTATAAAAGATATATTATCCTCATAATTAGGCAAGAATTCAATTGCCTCAATACCGAGGACGAAAATGTCCAACCACTAACAAAGTGTCCTCTAACGAACGAATGAATGAATGAACTCAATGACCACCTGATCAGACTTGAATGAAACACAATCCATTCAATATCCTAAATTCCAAAATACTGATATCAAAATCAACACAATATATATTCTTGATTCAACAAGAATCGATCAAAATAATCCGAATATCATATCATGAAGTTACGAATTCCAACATCATTCATCCATCTTAATGAGTACATCCATATGGTAATAACATCCTTATTACCTAAATAATCAGATCTTTCAACCAAGAACAATAATCATTCTAACGTCAAAACCCATGATATCATGATTCTCTATTATCATAATAATCTCAAGAACAACATAATCTTCGTATTCATGATGTTCAATCTAATATTCAATGTGTTCTTCCGCAATAATTCCTAAACTCAAGGATTAATTATATCCATGTCATAATCATTTATATAAACTCATATTTATCATGACCACAACTCCAATAACACCATATTCCATTCCAGAATGAACTCTAAGTTGAAGAATAAGTACCTCTTGAAGATTCAGATGAATTCCAAAGGTTAAATCCGCTTACAATTGCTTCCCAATCTTCACAAACATGATATACGACCAATTCCACAAACACCCAAGTGTCTGGAAGCTCCCTCTCTCTCGGATAAAAATAAGAAGGAAGTCAAGGATGAAGAAAACCCGAGTATGATCCTATATAAACTGCTCCAGGATACTATTGTAACTCCTTCCCTTGCGGCCGTAACTTCACAAATGTACGACCGCAATCCAACGTATAGGGCCATACATTGTCCAGCTGTCATCCACTCAAAGCGAATGTCAACGGCTACATAGTCGTAACTAGCTCAACATATGGTCGTAACTCCATATATACGTCCATATAATACCATGTATATGGGCTTAACAGACCTACGTTGAAAATGCCATAACCAACCCTGCTTCACATATGGCCGTATATTCTATCTCATATGGTCGTAACGTTCATGCAAACGGCCTTATCAACCAAAACCTACGGTCGTATCATTCGCTGGTCGTACAAAATTCGAAGCTCCCAGTACCCATTATTCAGGATCCAAAACATACGGCCATACTCTTCACACAAACAATCATATTATATCATCTATGGCCATAGGAATCTCTCGTCAAAAGCAATAACGTAGAAAAGCCATCAGCTCATATACGACCGTATCACGACATACTTATAGCCATATTCTATTAATTACAGCCGTAATTTCAAACACTTACGACTATAACTGGAACCAAAAAAATCAAAAATTCGACTCCAATATACGAAAATGAGAGCGAACAAACATCAATTCAATACAACATCAACGTACATTCCGAAACATACAATACAACAATAAAAAATTATACCCGAATATTATATTACATATAAAGTAGAATATTTAAACTTTCCGGTAATGATCTTTTGATTTATAATACTTCGTCTTTGCTGATCTTTTATTAGATACTATGATTTACCCATTAATGAATTTTACACCGAGTGTCGAAATGCTCTTAAACTTCTGTAATTCAGATAGCCCTTGAGCTCTATATCTTTACGTTGATGATCGGTTAAGAAAAATGCGCATATAAAAGTTATACGAGATAACAATCTTCAACTTATCAGTATTTGTGTGCCCTATTATTGATGATCGGTTAATAAAAAAAACACAGAGAAAAGTTTAAACTTGATCACGATCTTCAACTTTTATCATTATTATATGTGTACTCTTAGAAGACAGATATATAATAATTTCAACATGCATCTTTCATCTATTTCTGGTCATATAGGTGTCGTATCCTTATCTGTGTAGTCATTGTTGGTAGTCCATCCACCTTGGAATCCACGTAAGCACTCCAGGCCGTTGAGCTGACCGAGCAGATCCTGAAGCCGGACCGGGTATGAACCCGATCTTCTCCCGGGCTCGTTAAAAACCGGACCGAGCATAGACGTCAAAGCCGACCCGGTATCCGATCCGGGAGGGCCAAGCAGAGAGATGATAAAAATGCTCCGATTCAAGATTACAACAAAGCCGACCTGAATGGCGGGAGACCCGAGGACCGACCCCAGCGGATAAACACCGCTAGAAGCATGCGGGACAGGCCGCATGCCAATTAACGCATGCAGTCATGCCCCTTCCCAAGGCAATCCTTAGAAGCCGCCACGTGTCCAAGGCATATTTGCAGACTGACAAGTGTTTTGGGCATATTCCCCAAACATTCGCCAGCTGTCATCTTCCAACTGGCCCAGATTGTCTATATATAGAAGGAATGTACAGTGAAAGCAGATCTTTTGATTTTTAGCATTTAGGAGATAGAGAGAAAAAAGAGAGAATTCAGATTGACTGAGAAAAAAGATAAGACTTGTAATTACCAAGCAAAAAGATAGACCGGCATAAAATATTCTGCTCGGCTCTACTCTATATTAAGATCATTAATAAAATTTAGTGATCAAACACCTTTCATCTTGTTTATTATTTTCTACGTGGCTTCGATCCATTCGTCCAGATCAGCACATGTGACGTTGACCAAATCAGACATCAACAGATTGGCGCTAGAAGGAGGGGCGGCACCTCCGATAAAAAAAGATATATACTGCTCACCGGAGATGTCTCACGACATTTCGAAAAACCCTCAGCCCGCGACGGAGGAAGAAAACCTCCGTAAGGTGGCAGAGTGCTTTAACCACCCAGCCTTCATCCAAGGCATGGCGGCCCTTATGGCAAGGGTAACAGGGCACGAGACCCTTCAAAAACCTGAAGACCATGTCGAGGCGGAATCTCAAATGACCCGCCCAGCTGCCTCGAGACGAAACAAAAAGAGGACAGCCTCTGGGGTCGCCGGAGAGAGGGCAGAAAGCCACGGCGAAAGCTCACATCCCTCTCGAAAAAGTAAGCTTTCGCGCCCCACATCCGTTTTTGATCGCCTGGGGGCGGGGAAGAAAATCGAAATTGCAACGCCGGCTCCCACTATCCAAAGTCAGAGCCGTAAGAAAGAAAAAGCTCCCCACCAGTCCCTAAATCCAACACAAGTATTACCTCCAACTCCCGACGATAACTCGAGTGAGATCGAGTTTCTTAAAAAATGCCTTACGGAGCTCGAAAATAAACAACTCCAGCCATCCCAAAGTTCGGAATGGCTTAACATCCATGAGAGTCCCATGTCACCCAGTGTTCTGGCGGAACCCCTCCTGGAGAAGTTCAAGATTCCTCAAATTCCGCCGTACAACGGGGAGACAGACCCCAATGCCCATCTTGGACATTATAATTCCTGGATGGACCTGCACGGGTCTCAGGACACGTTCCGATGCCGAATATTCTCCCTGACTCTGGGGGAGAGGGCCCAGAGATGGTACCGGATGCTGCCCCATCATTCTATTCAAACATGGGCCCAACTCTCGGCGACGTTCCGATCCCATTTCATGGGGTCCCTTGTGCGAGTCGCCCCGCGCTCATGCATCGCTTCCGTAGTCCAGGGGCCGAACGAGTCCCTTAAAGATTATATACCTCGTTTCAATAAACGGATATTAGAGACGGAACCCATGTCGGACGATGCGCTGGCCATTATTGCCCAGGCCGGCCTCCTCAAAAATTCTTTTTTTCGCTGGACGGTGTGCCAGAATGTCCCACACACCTACCAGGAATTCTTGGAGCGCGCCAGCTCCCACATAGCTGCCGAGGAATCTATGCCGGCACCAGTGTTAGTCATGCCCTCCGATCAGAAAGGATCATATAAAAAGAAAGAAGATAGGCGTGACTACAAAGAGGCCCGTTAAGAATCCCGCCGGGAAAATAAGACTCCCGCCTCTTCCTAGACAGTCCCAGCAACTCAGAGTTATCTGGAGCGTAGGCCCGAGCTCATGTCTAATTTCACTGAAATATATTCCGTCAGAGCCACAGCCATATTCGATCAAATAAAGGACAAAAATCTGCTCCCAGTTCCTCGGCCAATCTATAAAGATCAAAAGGACATGGACCAGACCCGCTTTTGTAAATATCATGAATCAGCGGGTCACAACACCGAACAGTGCCGAGACCTCGTCGCCGTCTTGATCGTGGTATGCGACGATACAGGCATAAGGCGATTTACCTGGAACCCGCCCCGGGATCGCCAGGATCGGGCCGACCCGACAAGAGCCAAGAATGATCGGGTGCCTCCAGCCCCCAAATCCCCCCGGGAAATTCTAGCCATTATGGGAACCGCCGAGGTCGATGATCATCGGTCAAAGCGGCAGAAAAAGGCATCCATCCGAGAGGCCACCACCTCCTATCAACGGACCGAACACCGAGCAGAGGGGTTCCTATCAGTGGCCGAAGAAACCCCCAAAAACCCCCAGCTGGCAGTTACTTTTGAGGAGTCCGATGCAGATGGCTTGGACCATCCCCATTCAGACGCCCTTGTCATCACCCTGCCCATAATGGGGATCCCGGTCCACAGGGTGTTGGTGGACTCCGGGGCCTATGCTAGCATCATCTACCTTCACACCCTTTGCAGGATGAAGGTAGACCAATCTTATGTCCGGCCCTGCAACGAGGACATTAGGGGATTTGCCAACTACCGCACCTCACCCCTAGGGGAAATCAACCTCGCCTTGGAATTTGTTCAGGGGCCGATCAGAAGGACGATGATCACTACCTTCAAGATCATCGATGTGCACAGTGACTATAATGCCATCATAGGCCGACCTGTGATGTCCAGGCTGAGGGCCACTCAGTCCACATATCACCTGTGCATGAAATTTCCCACCCCGGGGCCGCACAAACCTCCGAAATGGAAACCGAACAGGAAGCGGACCGGGGCCGTAGGCCTGGGAAGGAGCCGATCCTAGAAGAAGATCCTGTCGACCGCGATACCAAAATCCGAAGGGAAAAATTAGCCATGCTGAGCCAACAGAAGAGTTGGACCAGGTCGACATGGACCTATCTAATCTGACCCGACAACTAAAGATCGGCCACAACCTCCAAGAGCCGATCCGCTCTGAGCTAATCTTCCATCTGAGACAAAATTTGGATGTCTTTGCCTGGACCCATTCGGATATGTCGGGGATTGACCCGGAACTTGCATGCCACCGGCTAAATATCGACCCCAGTTCAAAGCCGGTTATCAGAAAAGAAGGAAAATGTGGCCAGAACGACAGAAGGGGCTGGAAGAGGAGGTGGAAAAGCTAATCGATAATGGGTTTATTCGGGAAGCCCAATACCCAACCTGGGTAGCCAACCCAGTCTTGGTAAAAAAGCCGATCGGGCTATGGAGGCTCTGCATTGACTTCTCTAACCTGAATAAAGCCTGCCCGAAAGATAGCTACCCACTCCCCCACATCGATTACATGGTGGATGCAATGGCCGGGCACGAGCTAATGAGCTTTATGGATGCATATTCCGGATACAACCAGATCCCAATGCATCCCATGGATGAAGAAAACACCTCCTTCTACTCGGACCGCGGCCTATACTATTACCGGATGATGCCTTTCGGGCTCAAGAATGCCGGCGCGACATATCAACGCCTGGTAAATAAAATGTTCAATAGCTTGATAGGCCATACAATGGAGGTATATGTAGATGATATGTTAGTAAAATCTTTGCCCTCGGCCAATCATGTACATGACCTCAATAAAATGTTTGCTATTTTGCGAGAGTATAAGATGAAGTTAAATCCGAAGAAATGTTCATTTGGGGTAGGTTCTGGAAAATTTCTCGGCTACATGGTAAGCCAAAGAGGGATTGAAGCCAACCCCGATAAAATTACGGCAGTGACCGAACTTGTTCCTCCAAATTCGGTCAAAAAGGTGCAAAGCCTAACTGGTCGACTAGACGCGCTAAGTCGCTTTATCTCTCGCTCAACTGATAAATACAAACCTTTCTTTGAGGCGATAAAAAAGAATAAGGATTTTTAGTGGACAGAACCTCGCCAAAGAGCCTTCGAAGCTATCAAGAAAGTCCTGGCAGAAGCCCCGACCTTGCAGCGACCGACCCGAGGGGAACTTCTCAGCTTATATCCCGCGGTCTCCGACTCGGCGATCAGCGCCGCTCTGATTCGAATGGAAAATGCAGTGCAACATCCGGTCTATTATGTGAGTCAGGCCCTTCACGATGCCGAGCTCAGATAAGCCCCAACGGAAAAACTGGCCTATGTGCTCGTAATGGCATCCCGTAATTTAAGACCCTACTTTTTGGAACATCAGGTAGTCGTATTAACAAACTACCCTTTAAAGCAAGTCATGCACCGACCTGACGTTTCCGGCCGGATGGTCAAATGTGCCGTCGAACTCGGACAGTTTGACATAACTTATGAATCGCGTACTGCCATAAAGGGACAAGCCCTGGCAGACTTCATTGCAAAGTTCACACCAGTAATCGCACAAGAGGACGACCGATCAGAAGAGTGGTCACTCTATGTGGATGGGTCCTCAACCGCCGACCGATCAGGTGCAGGAATAGTCCTCGTCAGTCCCGACCAATGTCTGTTCTGCTCGGCTATTCGCTTGGGTTTCCCGACCACCAACAATGAGGCAGAATATGAAGCTCTCTTGGCCGGTCTAGAAATGGCGACCTCCCTCGGCCTTGCCCGCCTCACTATCTTTAGTGATTCTCAATTAGTGGTAAACCAGATCAACGGCGAATACGAAGCCAAAGAGCCCAAACTGGTTAAGTACCTCAGCCTGGCACGGGCCCGGCTGCAAGATTTTCGGGGAACAATACAACATATTCCCAGAACTGAGAACATCCAAGCCGACTCTTTGGCCAAACTCGCATCTAGCTCCGGAGCCGAACATGTGGATGAGGTCAGCATAGGGTATCATGCCTCATCAGCCCTAGAAATGGCCGAAGTCCAGGCAGCTGAACAGTCAGAACCACAAGAGTGGATGCAACCTATAATGCAATATCTTCAAAGCGGCATTTTACCCGAGGACCGAGCCCAAGCGAGATCATTACGAACTCAGTCTGCCCGGTTCACCATCGTGGATGGAACCTTATATAAAAGAGGATATTCGGTTCCACTGCTGAAATGCCTGTCCGAATCAGAAGCAGAGTATGCCCTCAGGGAGGTGCACGAGGGTATATGCGGTAATCATTCCGGCGGCCACGCATTGGCCTATAAATTGCTCCGGCAAGGCTATTATTGGCCCAATCTCAAAAAAGATGCCATCCCGCTCGTACGGAAGTACGTCCGGTGCCAAATCTTCGCTCCGCAGATCCGATCCCCGCCGGAAACTCTCACTTACGTATATTGCCCATGGCCATTCGCCAAGTGGGGACTCGACTTGATCGGTCCTCTACCTAAAGGACGGGGAGGATTACAATACGCCATCGTCGCAGTCGATTATTTTACAAAATGGGAAGAGGCCGAGCCTATGGCACGAACAACCGAAAAGAAGATAGTTGATTTTATATGGAAGTGACTCATATGCCGGTTTGGGATCCCTCAATCTATTGTCTCTGATAATGCCAAACAATTTGATAATAAGAAGTTTCGAGCCTTTTGCGACGGCCTCCAAATACGAAATAACTTTTCTACGCCTTACTATCCACAATCCAACGGGCAGGTCGAAGCGGTCAACAAGATCCTGAAACAACATCTCAAGACATGCCTTGAGGAACTCAAGGGTTCCTGGCCCGAGGAACTCCCCGGAACCTTATGGGCCTACAGAACAACACATCGGTCCGCCACTAGAGAAACGCCTTTCTCCTTGGCTTTCGGCTCTGAAGTCGTCATCCCGATTGAGATCGGAGCACCTACCTACTGAGTAACCCATTTTGAAGAGCAAGATAACGACTTGGCCCTCCAAGTGAACCTGGACCTCCTTGCCGAAAAACGAGCTCAGGCGGAAATACGAAACGCCGTCTACAAAAGAAGGAGTGAAAAATATTACAACTCCAATGTTCACCCTAGAAGCTTCCAGGTCGGCGACCTCGTCCTTAAACGGGTATTGGGCCCGGATCCCGGACCACTCAAGCCCAAATGGGAAGGACCATATAAAGTTAGTGAAGTCCTTCAGAATGGAGCCTACCGGCTGGAATATCTGAGCGGCCAAAGATTAACTTACCCATGGAATGATATGTATTTAAAGAGGTATTATCAATAAAATTTGACGTTATTCCATTTTTTAATATTGGTGCACCTCATAAGACCCGCTCATCCGGCACTATAAGACCGAGCTCGCCTCGGCACCTCATAAGACCGGCTCATTCGGCACTATAAGACCGAGCTCGTCTCGGCACCTCATAAGACCGGCTCATCCGACACTATAAGACCGAGCTCGCCTCGGCACATCATAAGACCGGCTCATCCGGCACTATAACACCGAGCCCGCCTCGGCACCTCATAAGACGGGCTCATCCGGCACTATAAGACCGAGCTCGCCTCGGCACCTCATAAGAACGGCTCATCCGGCACTATAAGACCGAGCTCGCCTCGGCACCTCATAAGACCGGATCTTCCGGCACTATAAGACCAAGTTCGCCTCGGCACCTCATAAGACCGGCTCATCCGGCACTATAAGACCGAGCTCGCCTCGGCACCTCATAAGACTGGCTCATCCGGCACTATAAGACCGAGCTCGTCTCGCCACCTCATAAGACCGGCTCATCCGGCACTATAAGACCGAGCTCGTCTCGGCACCTCATAAGACCGGCTCATCCGGCACTATAAGACCGAGCTCGTCTCGGCACCTCATAAGACCGGCTCATCCGGCACTATAAGACCGAGCTCGTCTCGGCACCTCATAAGACCGGCTCATCCGACACTATAAGACCGAGCTCGTCTCGGCACAATCAACAAGTGATTAACATGATAGAAGGGCAACGGCCCAAACAACTAGTACCAAACATCTAAAGAGCAACAACAGATGCTACAAGGAAGATTTTATTAAATTATTTTTGCAAAGTATACATGGTGTCAACAGAAAACCAAGATGGATTTGCGCGTAGGCCGTACATGAAATAAAGCGAAAGAAAAGCAGAGACTGGCACGCAGGCCATGCGGGAAGCAAAATCTAAGGAAACTACTCGGCCCCACCCTCCTGGCCGGCCGCTTGAAAGGACTGTCCCTCACCTTCGCCTTGCAGAGCCAGCCCGGCATCTTCAACCTCAGCGACTTTTGGCTCATCGGCTCCATGAGTGTCAACATGCAGATCGGTCGCCTGAGATGCTATATAGGCCTCGATCTCCTGAACGTTCTTCCCACCCTTCATGAGATCTAATATCTCGTAGCAGGTGGAGACATAATTCAGATTGATCAGCTCCTCAAACGCAGGTGTCTCCTTAAAGGCCTCCGCCCCTTCAGCAAGGCCCTTGGCATAGCTCGAAGCCTCGCAAGTGCTAATACGCTCGGTCAGGTTTTCAACCTGGGCCTTGGTTTCCTTCAAGTAAGCCTCGTGCTCAACCCGGGTATCCAACCACCGCTTATGCGCCTGCTCGGACGCCGCTGTCATCTCTTCGGCCTTAACCTTCCATATATCGGCCTGGAGGGCCCGACTGTCCAGGATCTCCATATCACCCTTCATGGAGGCTATCTCCTCCTCCAGGAACTTGATCAATGAAGGACAGAGGTGGTGCTCCTCCTGCAAGGCCTTGAGATCGGCCTCCGCCTTCTTATGCTTCTCAGCCAAGGCCAAAAGCTCATTGGAGGCCTTCACGTAGGTGCACATGGCACGGCCGACCAGAGCGTTTCCAAACTGGATCTGCTCAACCGGATCCATATCATTAGTCATCATTTCCATCTTGGGCATCCAACCCCTGATCGGAATATGACTGGACACGGCCACCGCAGGAGGAACCCGGTTGAGCATCTCAGCGGTCGGGGTAGCTGCCCGGACGTAATCAAGAAACCAGCGCGGCCGTCTCCCCTTCATCTGGTCGCACGGTTCCACCCGGTCCTTGTTAACCGGGAGATAATGGCCCTCCAAATCAATTACGAGCTCCTCACTGGTCACACGACCCGTCCGGACAGGGGGTCGCGGCGGATACGACAACTTCAGGAGCAGACGAACCCTCCGCCTTGGTCGCACTGTCCTCAGGCCCGGCCTCCACCCTCTTTCGCTTGCCGGCACGCTCCCTCCGCTCCGCGGCCTCAGCAACCAGCCTCGCCACGCGCTGCGCGGGCGTCTCCTTCCGTCCGGACGAAGTCTTGGCCTTAGGAACTGGAAAAACAAGACATGTCAAAAAAAAAAAAGAGCTACCTGATGAAGACATAGTATTCGGATCAGGTGATCGAAGTCTAGCCGCCCAGAGGTTTTCCTCGGTAACCAAAAGATGTGACTTCCTTTGCTCAATAGGAAGGTCCAAAAGTTATTCAACCCGGTCATCGAACTCAAAGGAGGTCTCGGGCGTCGGGATGCGTTCTGCACATACAATAAATGTTGAGCGTTAGACAAAAAAGGAACAGGAATACAAAGCAAGGCACTTATTCATTTTGGCGGTAAAGTGCTCTGGGACCCGAAGCTCGGCATCTATCACACCAGGCTCCCACTCATCCACCGAGCTCCTCCACGGCCCCCCCTATGAAGAACCACTGTTCCTTCCAGCTATGGATGGTCTCCGGCACATCCACTAATTCTTTATGCATAGCATGCCGGGCTGTCAAGTAAAACCAGCCGGAGCCGGATCTGCCGACCGACCTCCATAGAAAGAGGTTGTTGAACTCTTCAAAGCTCGGCTCGGGCTAGCCGTTCTTTTTGAAAAGGATGAAAAGACCCACCACCCGAGCCCAGGAATTCGGATGGATTTGAGGGACAGGAAGGCCCCACTGCCTTAGCCACCGGGAGAAGGCTAACGGGAGCGGAAATCTCAGCCCGGCCAGCAGAGAGCGGTAGTACACCGCCATACGACCAACGGGCGGAGTGTGAGGCCTCTCCTCGGGATTCGGAATGAACCTCCGCACCCTAGTCGGAATCTTAAATCGCAACCGCCAGGCCGCTAATTACTCCTCCGTAACGGTTCTCCGAATCGAGGCCGAATCCCACTCCGCCTCCAAGAAAGGGGACGGCCGAGGGAGAGTCCAAGCGACCGCCGACTCGATCCCTTCTTCCGTCTGAGTCCCTCCGACGGCCGTCAACGGCACCGCCATCTCCACCTCTCCAGATCCCGTCGACATCGCGACTTCGCCTTCTTCCTCCTCAACACTCCAGTCGACAGGAACTCCGCCAATCGACAGATCCGCCACACCCGTGCGGTCCGGCGACACGGTTAACTCCGCCTCTGTCTTGCCCCTAACCTCCGACATATTAAATGAAAAAGAAAAAAGAGCTTACCGGGAAAGTCTCTATAAAATCAAGAAAGGAACGAAGGAAATTTATCTCTCTCCTCTCTGCAACAAAACTCGAAAATGGCGAAGGGATAAGGAAGAAGAAGACAACCTATATTTATAAGAGAAAAGGGGCATTAAATGCCAGACGCGTGGAGTGGCGATTCATACTGAACCGTCGCGAAATTTGAAAGCGCGTGAACGTGCCATCCAACAAACTTATGCCACGCGTCCCCCTCATAATGACATTTGATGACCCTGAAGTCGAATCGACGCGACTCTCGAAAAGGCATCCCTTCGAGAGATCTTATCCCCCCACAAGCCGGATTGGCCTCAACATGAAACGACCCCAGCCCCGGCCAACCCGGCACGGCCCTGGACTCGGGGGCCCTTGTTGGTAGCCCATCCACCTTGGAATCCACATAAGCACTCCAGGCCGCTGAGCCGACCGAGCAGAGCCTGAAGCCGGACCAGGTATGAACCCGATATTCTCCCGGGCTTGTTAAAAACCGGACCGGGCAGAAACGTTAAAGCCGACCCGGTATCCGATCCGGGAGGGCCGAGCAGAGAGAAGATAAAAATGCTCCGATTAAAGATTACAACAAAGCCGACCTGAACGGCGGGAGACCCGAGGACCGACCCCAGCGGATAAACACTGCCAGAAGTATGCGAGATAGGCCCGCATGCCAATTAACACATGCAGTCATGCCCCTTCCCAAGGCAATCCTTAGAGGCCGCCATGTGTCCAAGGCATATTTGCAGACTGACAAGTGTTTTGGGCATATTCCCCAAACATTCGCCAGCTGTCATCTCCCAACTGGCCCAGATTGTCTATATATAGAAGGAATGTACAGTGAAAGCAGATCTTTGGATTTTTAGCAATTTAGGAGATAGAGAGAAAATAGAGAGAATTCAGATTTACTGAGAAAAAAGATGAGAGTTGTCTTTAGCAAGCAAAAAGATAGACCGGCATAAAATATTCTGCTCGGCTCTACTCTATATTAAGATCATTAATAAAATTTAGTGATCAAACACCTTTCATCTTGTTTATTATTTTCTACGTGGCTTTGATCCATTCGTCCAGATCAGCACACGTGACGTTGACCAAATCAGACGTCAACAGTCATGAAGACAGATATAATCAATTTCACATGCATCTTTCATCAATTTCTGGTCATACTCATATAGGTGTCGTATCCTTATCTGGGTAGTCATGAAGACACATATAATCAATTTCACATGCATCTTTCACCATGTCTGTCTGGTCTTCAATTTTTTTCTGCTAGGTGGCCCTTAAATTATTGTATCCACATTTATACATAAATATATATATATATATATATATATATATATATAGAGAGAGAGAGAGAGAGAGAGAGAGAGCCAGGTTCAAACGAGAATGCTAACTATTTAAGAGAATACGAGAATAGTCGCCCATGTATAAAATCATATATGATTTACACTGGCGGAAAAAATCATATATGATTTTATACTGACCAAAATAATCAAATATATACGTATAAAATTGTAAAACCCCAAACTAGACGACTATTACAGTGTCGTGGACAGTGGCGAAGGTAGAAAATTTTCAGTGGGGGGTCGGGATCTAAATTTTTTTTTCCTAATGCTATTTTTCGGGTAATACCGAAATTTTGGGGGGTCGAAATCGAATATACCAAAAAATTTCTACTATCTACCCGAAATTTTTGGGGGGTTGGGCGCCCCCTCCCACCCCTATGTAGCTGCACCCCTGGCCGTGGACCCCCGACTGGGACCCACCAGGCGAATGAATATTAATTACTTATATAATATAATTGTAGTACCGAACCACATTATATCATCAATTACTCCGATGAGGAGTTTCATGTACAACACACCCAAAATAATACCGAATACATGTATATTTTATATGAAGATAAAATATACAACTCTGAATGAAAATAAATATCCAAACAGAAATCTGCAGCGGAATTTAAAATGAAGAAAACATGAAATGACTGGAAAGGATTGGGGGGCCCTACTAGTATCACTGGGACTCCTCGCCATCAACGTTCTCTTCCCATGCCTTTGCCTTGCCTTGACCTGAAAACAATGTCCCCAACGGGGTCAGTTACATAGAACAACAATCCTCAAGAGTTGAACAATATACAACAATCACATGAATGAATTAAGAAATAGAGTTGAATGATGGGCATCATAGTACGCCCGAATGGAATCTGTAAGTACACAAGTAGCCGAGTGTCCGGAGTCCCGCATATACACCCGCAACTTGGCCTAATTAGTCTCACAGAGGTACTTTACCGTGTGCACAGTCCAATGTGCCCAGAGTCCCACATATACACATGACCATCGTATGCCCGACTAAAAATTCCACACATTCACCACCCGGCAACGTAATACAATCCCGGAAAGGTCACGAGAACGAAAGCGACCAAGATGAGAGATAATGAATAAAATCCGATAATGATAAAGAACGACTCACCGAGATGAAATAATTCTACAACGAGTGATAGCTTCAATGAAATAATTTGGAACTGTCGTTCCTCGTGAGTTACATTATTAGTTGATAATTACAAGTTTCGACATGAATGATATATTATGAGTGAATTACATGTATGAATGAACAACAACGTAAGGAATGAGTATCCATTTAACCGAGTAAGAATTAACTTACTCAACACCGGTGAAGAATGTCCCTCCACGAACAAACGTCCTAAATGAGGTGTCGATCGATCGAACAACCTTGAATAACACAATTACCAACAATCCGTTCAATATACAAACCAAACACGATTATAACTAACTCAAAACATCGATACGACTAAACCAAGTTCATTGGGGCATTATATCAAACACGTTGTAACCAATCTTCGATTGTTTACAACTAATCCCTAATTAGACCAATTACAAACCTCCAAAGAGTGGTACAATCCAACAAAACATCTTCAATACAATCAATAATCCAATATGAATATCCAATTCGTGATTTCAACAACAACTAATCGAAAACACCCAAATCCAACTCAATATTCAAAGTGTTCTTCATACCAACTCACAATCATATGTATATATCTTCATATAACATGATTATAACATCCCAAAACATCATATTCCATCGTAGAATCGAAATCTAGGGTGTTGAATAATATTACCTTTGAAGATCTAATCTCTTCGATCCGGTGAACTCGTGTTAAATCAACTATCCAAGCTTCACAAACAATTGAAGATGATGAAATTCGAACACACAAGTGTTGATGATGAAAAATCTCTCCCTCAAACTCTCTCTCTCGGAAACAAGGTGAAAGAAGTGAGAAAAATGAGCTCAAAGTCCCGTCCAAGTCCTTTAATACTACCCTGATTATGGCCGTAACTCGGCCTACTTACGGCCGTAACATCCCCAAGTCAACGGCCATACGGCCGTAACCAGCCATCTTGTACGGGCGTAACTCGTCCTTGTCGAAAAATCTGCCGACAGACATACGGCCGTACCCGCACATGCCTTACGGGCGTATCTAGACTGATACGGCCGTACTCGGCAAGACTTACGGGCGTATGAAACCTTCGTCCAAACTGACCGGGCACCTGCTCGAATCATACGGCCATAACCGGCCATGCCTTACAGCCTTACCTGCCTCAACTTATGGTCGTATGCCGCAACCCTTACGGCCGTAAGCCTTCTTCGTCTGACATGTCCTGAAAACCACGCACGCATGTTAGGGCCGTAATGCATGATTTGTTACGGCCGTAACTCACTGCTGGAAGTGACAAAAATCCGACAACTCCGTCTTTTCATTACAAACGGTGAATGATTCGACATACAATGCTTGTATGAATGCAATTAAATCCACTAACACGAAATAGGTGAAATTTCCAACGCAAGACTATCAATCACGATGATTATGATAATACTCTCGTCTCGGTTCTCAAATGGAGATGAATGACGATCGGTAACTGATACACAACTACATTATGCCAACGAAGAATACAGATGAATGAATAATGAGTGATGATTGATTATTAATGAGTAAAAATTACTCAGTGACAATTACTGAATGATAATTAATCCTTATAAAGAGTTTCGTCCTTGAAACTAAGGGTCAAACAACTCGGGATAACTCTCCCGCATACTATCCTCGGTTTTCCAAGTAGCCTATTCGACTCCGTGTCTAGACGACTGAATTTTGACCAAAGGAATCGTCTTGTTCCTCAACTGTTTGATTCGCCGCACTAAAACTCGTATAAGACGCTCCCCATATGAATGATCATCCGCGATCTCAATTTCGTCGAACTGAAGTATGTGACTCGGGTCGGCAACATACTTCCGCAACTTAGAGACGTGAAACACATTATGAAGTCAGCTCAACGCCGGAGGTAAGGACAATCGATAAGCTAGCTCGCCTACTCGATCCAAAATCTCAAACGGTCCAATGAATCTCAGACTCAACTATCCCCGCTTCCTAAAACGGAAGATACCTCGACTCGGGGATACCTTGACCAAAACATGGTAACCCGTCTCGAACTCTAGTGGTTGATGACGATTATATGCATATAATTTCTATCGACTCTGAGCGGTCAACAAACGACTCCTGATCAACGCTACCTTCTCACGGGCGGCTATAAGCATATTGGGCTCGGTGCCGATTGATTCTGATAAGTCATCCCAACACAAAGGAGATCGACAACGACGACCGTACAAGGCCTCGTAAGGTGCCATCTTAATCGAAGCATGCCAACTATTATTGTACGTGAACTCGTTCAACGGTAGTTGGGATTCCCAATCCTCTTTTCAGTCGAGGGCGCATGCCCTCAACATGTCCTCCAATGTCTGAATAGTCCTCTCTAATTACCCGTCGGACTGAGGAAGAAAAGCTATGCTGAAATTAAGCTGAGTTCCCATAGCACGATGAACTGATTTCAAAAAATGTGACACGAATCGCCCATCACGATCAGAAACGATACTCTTAGAAGTACCGTGCAATCTCACTATCTCCTTGATGAACAACTGGGCAAGTCTCTCTGGACCCCACGTATCCTTAATCTCAAGGAAATGAGCTCATTTAGTTAAACGGTCCCAAATTGTATTCATGCCACGACGACTCACCGGCAAACTCGTGATGAAGTCCATTGAAATATCCTCCCACTTTCACTCTAGAATAGGGAGCGGTTTTAGCATATCTGTCGGTCGCTGATGTTCTATCTTGACTTGCTGACAGTAAGCATCTCGAAATAAATTCTGCGACTTCTCGCTTCATAATACTCCACCAGTAATTCTGTTTTAAGTCCTTGTACATCTTGCTAGACCCCGGATGAATGGAATAAGGGGTAGCATGAGCTTCTCTCAAAATCGAGTTTTTCAACTCGTCATTCGCAGTACACATAACCGATTCTTAAATCGCAATAGTCCATCCTCGTGGACCACAAATCTAGGGGCCTTCCCCTGAGCCACATCCTCTCGGATACGCAACAAAAATGGGTCTGAACCTTGATTCACTCTGATCACCTCCTCAAGTGGCGATGAAATCTCTAACATACAAAGTTGCCCTTGTACTCGCTGTAACCAGACCTCGATCTCAGGTCTTAGGAATTCCTGCTGAAGCTCCTTCTGAACTGTTAAATGAGCAAGCATTTTCTCCTGAACGGACTTACGACTCAATGCATCGGCGACCACGTTCGCCTTACCCGGGTGGTACAGGATCTCGATTTTATAATCTTTGATTAGTTCCAACCACCGCCTCTGTCGCATATTTAACTCCTTCGGAGTAAATATATATTTCAAACTCTTGTGATCGGTGAATATCTGACAGGTAACGCCATAAAGATAATAATGCCAAATCTTCAGCGCAAAAACCACAGCTGCTAGCTCCAGGTCGTGGGTCGGATTGTTGATCTCGTAAGGTCTAAGTTGCCGTGAAGAATAGGCAACAACTTTCCTGTTCGGCATTAATACACATCCGAGACCGTGTCCGGACGCATCACTATAAACCACAAATCCTTCCGTCCCTTGTGGTAAGGAAAGGACAGGTGCTGAAATCAAACAGCCCTTGAGTTCTTCAAAACTCTACTGACACGCATCGGACCACGTGTATTTCTTATCCTTATGCAAAAGGTTCGTCATGGGTTGAGCAATTTTAGAAAATCCTTCCACAAATCGCAGATAATAACAAGCTAATCCGAGAAAGCTTCGGATTTCCTTAACATTCTTCGGAGGTTGCCAATCTCGGATCGCCTCCGTATTCTGAGGGTCGACATGAACTCCGTCTGATGAAATTACATGTCCGAGAAATGTCACCTCGGACATCCAGAACTCACATTTGGAAAAATTTCCATAGAGCTCTCTCGTCTCAAAACGTCGAGACCCTGATGAAGGTGAATTTCGTGCTCCTCTCGGTCACGAGAATAAATCAAAATGTCATCAATGTAAACAACCATGAACTGATCCAGATAATCAATGAAGACTCGATTCATTAACTCCATGAACACCGCAGTTGCATTAGTTAACCCAAACGGCATAACCACAAACTCATAATGACCATAACGTGTTCGAAACGCCGTTCTAGCGATATCCGACTCTCGAATTCGCAACTGATGATATCCAGATCTTAAATCGATCTTGGAAAATACTGAAGCTCCCTGAAGTTGATCCAACAGATCATCGATACGGGGTAGAGGATATTTGTTCTTAATCATCACCCTGTTAAATTCCCGATAATCAATACACAAACGAAATGAACCGTCCTTCTTCTTGCCGAATAGCACTGGTTCTCCCCACGGGGATGCACTCGATCGAATATAACCTTTCTCGAATAATTCATCGAGTTGATTCTTCAACTCCTGCATTTCGATTGGGGCCATCCGATACGGTGCCTTTGATATTGTAGACGTACCGGGCTCCAACTCAATCATGAATTCCACATCTCTCTGTGGGGGTAAACCAGGTAACTCGTCTGGAAATACGTCGGCATATTCTCTCACTACCGGAATATCCGCCAACATATTGGTGATTTCTCGGTCTTGGTCATATAGCACCAATAACCAACACACCCCTGACTGAGTAATTTCACTGCTTTCATCATATTAATAACTCTACCGGAACAGCTGGGATTACCACCCTGAAAAACACATTCGACTCCATCATCTGAAATGATAGTGACCATAAACTTACGGACACTAATGATGGCATCGTGACGATCCATCCAATCAATAACCAAGATAACGTCGTCTCTTGGTAAATCTACCACGATCAGGTTTGCTAGACATACACGGCCATGAAGCTGAATCGGACAATTTTGAATCTCACGATTTCCGATAAATCTTCTACCGTCAGGTAGACCAATGACATAAGGCTCACAACTAGTAGCACTACTCAGACGTAGTCTACTCAAACATGACTCGAAAATGAATGAATTCGATGCACCAGTACCAAAAAGGGTACACACAGGTTGAGATAGAATTTCGAGTGTACCTGAGATCATTCGGGCCTCCGGATCGTCGATCCTCTTCATCTCATAAATCCGGGGCTTGCCGGCCCCCGGACCGGACGCTCCCGCCTAATAGCTTTTGGCTCCGCCTTTATTTGCTCCCATCATTTTGAACGACGCTGACTGAGTAGCCTGATTCTGAATAGCTGACTGCTTCGGGGCCTGGGATGTCGCCGTAGCAGGCCTGGAGTCTCTTCGGTAGAAACGGGCTGAATGCCCAGTAGTTCCACAGTTGTTGCACGTGATAGTCGGCTTCAGACACTTAGTGCTGAAATGGCCCTATTCTCCGCAGTTGTAACAGGTGATGGCCGAACTGGCCGCTCGAGACTGAGATTCCGCAGGTCTGGGCGCCATAGGAGGTCACTCAAAAAAAGTAGGGCCCGCACGAGGCTTCTTCAAACTGGCCTGACTGCCTTCGGACCGATTACGATTCTTGGATTTCTTGCAAGCAGATGAAGGTTGCTTCTTAGCAATTTCCTTAGCAGTAAGCTCATAAGTAAGAGCTTTCTCGATAAATTCGTCCAGGGTGGTGCAGTTATGATTAGGCAACTGCATCCGCATACGAGGTTTCAACCTCTTACTGAAATATTTGATTTTGTCCGCCTCGGAGTGAATAATAGATGAGGCGAAAGGATGTAGCTCCTAAAATTTCTTGGTGATGGCGAGAACATCGTCGTCCGCTGATGGGTCGGGAGTGAGTAGTTCTGATAACTTGGCCTCTCTGAGTGGAGCTGGATAATACCTCTCCATCATGAGAGTCTTGAATTGATCCCAAGTACAAGATCCGTCGGTGGGCTTCAACGATAACAACCATGAATGAGCGCTCTTACCCAGATAGTAAGCCGCAACTAAAACTTTGTGCCCTTCGGGACACTCCACCATAGCAAACAACTTCTCGAAATGCTAAAGCCAGTGAACAATATCCGCCGGCTCAGATGAGTCCTCAAAAGTAGGTGGTCTTTGGAGAGAGATGTCGCCAATAATATTGCTCACACTCCTCTCGTGCCTCTGAGGTGGCGGAGGAGGAGCCTGCTGATTCTGAGTAGCTGAGTTCTGCATCGTCTCCATGAGGCGTGCCATCTGTGTCATCTGGGCCATCATGCCCTGCATAAAAGTGAGTGGATCAACCCGAACACCTTCAGATTGAGCTGTGTCCCGAGTACGACTCCCTGACAGTGAATGATCATTTCCGGGTGAATGAGTGGCAACGTCGCTGCTCGATGAATAGGCATTATTCCTCGCGTTCACGCGTGTATTCACACGAGCTCTCGGGTTACGGCCCGCACCGCGGCCTCTTCCCCAGCGTCCTCTGCCAACTCTTTCCATACTGAAGTGGGAAAGTCACATGATAATTTTATATCTTGCATGAATATCACATTATGATTACGTTATGAAATGATGAAAATGAGCATACGCGCTCTAACATAATGATTACATGAATGATCAAGTGAGGTGACGTGATTATCTGATGAAATTCTTGAAATGATTATCTTGAACAAGTTAATAAGATTAATGATACGATCCTTACGATCAACAACTGAGCAATGAAATGAACTGAGTGATTAATAAATTAACATGATCGACATGATCAAAATTGAAAATGATGATTGAGGATTGTTGACTGTTGAATGATGAATGAGTGATTCTTATGCCAGAAATTATACCATGGCGTCAGAAATCTTACTGTTCTTTGGGTCTGAGGGGCTTGGCATTTGCACAGGTCACACGTGACGCGAAAGTCCAATGATACTAGTCTGATGATGATGATTTCAATAATACATGACTCGGAAGGTAGTATTCAAACCCACGCTCCGATACCAACTCTGTAACACCCCAAACTAGGCGACTATTACAGTGCCGTAGACCCCCGGCTGGGACCCACCAGGCGAATGAATATTAATGACTTAAATAATATAATTGTAGTACCGAACCACATTATATCATCAATTACTCCAATGAGGAGTTTCAAGTACAACACACCCAAGATAATACCAAATACATGTATATTTTATATGAAGATAAAATATACAACTCTGAATGAAAATAAATATCCAAACGGAAATCTGCAGCGGAATTTAAAATGAAGAAAACATGAAATTACTGGAAAGGACTGGGGGCCCTTACTAGTATCACTGGGACTACTCGCCGTCAACGTGCTCTTCCCGTGCCTTTGCCTTGCCATGACCTAAAAACAATGTCCCCCAACGGGGTCAGTTACACAGAACAACAATCCTCAAGAGTTGAACAATATACAACAATCACATGAATGAATTAAGAAATAGAGTTGAATGATGGGCATCATAGTACGCCCGAATGGAATGTGTAACTACACAAGTAGCCGAGTGTCTAGAGTCCCGCATATACACCCACAACTTGGCCTAATTAGTCTCACGGAGGTACTTTACCGTGTGCACAGTCCAATGTGTCTGGAGTCCCACATATACACATGACCATCGTATGCCCGACTAAAAATTTCAAACATTCACCACCCGGCAACGTAATACAATCATGGAAAGGTCACGAGAACGAAAGCGACCAAGATGAGAGATAATGAATAAAATCCGACAATGATAAAGAACGACTCAACGAGATGAAATAATGCTACAACAAGTGATAGCTTCAATGAAATGATTTAGAACCGTCGTTCCTCGTGAGTTACATTATTAGTTGATAATTACAAGTTTCGACATGAATGATATATTATGAGTGAATTACATGTATGAATGAACAACAACGTAAGGAATAAGTATCCTTTTAACCGAGTAAGAATTAACTTACTCAACACCGGTGAAGAATGTCCCTCCATGAACAAACGTCCTAAATGAGGTTTCGGTCGATCGAACAACCTTGAATAACACAATTACCAACAATCCGTTCAATATACAAACCAAACACGATTATAACTAACTCAAAACGTCGATACGACAAAACCAAGTTCATTGGGGCATTATATCAAACACGTTGTAACCAATCTTCGATTGTTTACAACCAATCCTTAATTATACCAATTCCAAACCTCCAAAGAGTGATACAATCCAACAAAACATCTTCAATACAATCAATAATCCAATATGAATATCCAATTCGTGATTTCACCAACAACTAATCGAAACCCCCCAAATCCAACTCAATATTGAAAGTGTTCTTGAAATATCCTCCAATAATCCGATAAATATTCATACCAACTCACAATCATATGTATATCTCTTCATATAACATGATTATAACATCCTAAAACATCATATTCCATCGTAGAATCGAAATCTAAGGTGTTGAAGAATATTACCTTTGAAGATCTAATCTCTTCGATCCGGTGAACTCGTGTTAAATCAACTATCCAAGCTTCACAAATAATTGAAGATGATGAAATTCGAACACACAAGTGTTGATGATGAAAAATCTCTCCCTCAAACTCTCTCTCTCGGAAACAAGGTGAAAGAAGTGAGAAAAATGAGCTCAAAGTCCCGTCCAAGTCCTTAAATACTGCCCTGATTACGGCCGTAACTCGGCCTACTTACGGCCGTAACATCCCCAATTCAACGGTCTTACGGCCGTAACCAGCCATCTCGTACAGGCGTAACTCGGCCTCATCGAAAAATCTGCCGACATACATACGTCCGTACCCGCACATGCCTTACGGGCGTATCTAGATTGATACGGCCGTACTTGGCAAGACTTACGGGCATATGAAACCTTCGTCCAAACTGACCGGGCACCTGCTCGAATTGTAAGGCCGTAACCGGCTAAGCCTTACGGCCGTACCTGCCTCAACTTACGGCCGTATGTCGCAACCCTTATGGCCATAAGCCCTCTTCATCCGACATGTCCTGAAAACCACGCACGCATGTTACGGTCATAGCCTGTCTAACCTTATGGACGTATCTCCCCTTCGGCCAAAACATCCTTAAGCCAACGAATGCATGTTACGGCCGTAATGCATGATTAGTTACGGCCGTAACTCACTGCTGGAAGTGACAAAAATCTGACAACTCCGTCTTCTCGTTACAAACGGTGAATGATTCGACATACAATGCTTGTATGAATGCAATTAAATCCACTAACATGAAATAGGTGATATTTCCAATGCAAGACTATCAATCACGATGATTATGATAATACTCTCGTCTCGATTCTCAAACGGATATGAATGACGATCGGTAACTGATACATGGCTAAATTATGCCAACGAAGAATACAAATGAATGAATAATGAGTGATGAATGATTATTAATGAGTGAAAATTACTGAGTGACAATTACTGAATGATAATTACTGAATGATAATGAATGAGTTACAACTGGGTATTACAAAAATCATATATGATTTTATACTGATGTACACACTTACGTAATCATATATGATTTTGTACGTGAACCATATATGATTTTGTACATGGGCGACCATTCTCGTATTCTCTTAAATAGTTAGCATTCTCGTTTGAACCTGACTCTCTCTCTCTCTCTCTCTCTCTATATATATATATATATATATATATATATATATATATATATATACTAGGGCTGGCCACCGTGCGATGCACGGTGGTGCCCATTTCGATGTTGAATCTTTTTTTTAGAATTTAATAATAGAGTGGGTTCGTCCTGGCTGCTGTGTGGATGATGTCTATTGTATATGAGGAGTATGTATTGGCCAAGGAAATACAACAAAACATTATTAGAAAACATCGATATAAACAACAAGCAATGTCCAGTCGGAAACTAAGAAAAAATGTGGCATCCTTTTGTCCCATATCATAGGCCTTTCTTAAACAGTCTGTTTCAACCACCGTATATATAACCATAAGGAAAAATATTTTTCTGTAAATTCTACCACAAACGCAAAACAGGAATACACGCCATAATTCAAAATAAGAAACAGAAGGGTAGATAAAATAAAGAACCATAAATTATTTAAGCACCAGGTATCAAAAGGGAAACCGACATCAGATAGTGAGTAGATATATATATATGTAAAACACGAGAAGTGGCAAAAACGTAAGGGAGAATTTTCACCGAGTAGTAGGAGCTTTTGCGCAGTTTCATTGGGATCCATGGAACATTCCTTAAGCAGTGCATAAATCCCATCTTCACTATGATTCAGCCCAGATTTTTTTTACGAGCGAAGCTGTTCTGAAGCGTGACACCTGCAAATTTCAATTATGTAACACAGAACAAATCTGATCCGAATGTTTCCATCTCACTGAAGCCTAAAATTTCAAACCGACAGAAGTTCTAAAAAAAGAAAAGTTGTCTCAATTGTATGCTGAGGGTAAATTTTGCAATACATAGAGAAAAGGTTATGTTGATAAAAAAAAATTATGTTGACAAGAGCAAGATACAAACATTATGAAAGAAACAATCAATGGAGATTAATCATGATAGACCTACAATTTTTGAGAAGTGATGTTTAATTCACCAGAGCACAACTCCGATTTTTGGATAAAAAAAATAATAGGCACAACATTACATATTGTTCTGTTGTTAAAACCAAAAAATATGCAGGCATTCATCACACACAATAAAGTAACACCACACTCGGTACAAATGTACCACACGAAGCCATTTTTTGTGAATTATACGAAATCGGAGGGTCTCACAAAAAAAACAAAGGCAAGAGCATCCTGCAAAATTATAACTCGTGTTTAGACATGGAAATGTTGATCTCACCAAAGAAATTTTCGCAGGCAATGTCCAGTCAACGAAGAACAACCATCCAGAATATACCCCCCCACCCCCCCAAAAAAAAGGAGAGTCATGCCTAGGAAACGAAAGAAGCTGAAAGGAGGTTTAAAGCCGTGTTTATCGAGTTTTATCAAAACTTAGATGAAATCATGAAAGCTACAGGAAACGGATTAATGTTTTCTCTGAGCAAAATCTTTTGCCTCTGCGTATAGTAATGTTATTAACTAAATTAAAAAACAAAAATCTTTTATGTATTATTTATAAAAAAAAAGGCAATGTCCACTCCAAAGAAGAACAACCATCCAGAATATACCCCCCCCCCCCCAAAAAAAAAAAAAAAGAGAACCATGATTTATAAGGCAACTACAACAATTCAGCAAAAAAAATAACCAAAGTTGAACAAATACATATGACCGAACCTACCAAGCAGACCCGATAAAATAACAAGCCATACCTGATAACAAAAATACAGCAACCACTATCAGCAGCAGAGAAGAAGAAAAATCTGAGAAAGAAATCATTAATAATCAGTATAAATAATCAGTATAAACAGCTAGAGAGGACATCATAACAAGAACATCAAATACATCATATAAACAACTAAAACCAATCAAATCCGAGGCTCAAAGATGAAGGCCCCAAAAAATATATCCAGCGATCTCTAAGGATTCCCGAAAATATTTTGCAAGAAATTTAAAAGCCCCCAAAAAAGGAACCCTAGACGCTGCCAAGAAATGTGTACTCGAAGAAAAAATAAACCATCCAACACTCAGGCAGTGCTAACAGAAGCGAAGCCAATCCACGAGCACAAGGAAAATGAGAGGAACTGGAAAAAAGGAAACCCTATTTTGAGAGAAACCGTGAGAAACAGAAATTTCACAATTTAAGAACCTCACAGATTTATTATAATCATATATTACACCACACATACACATAGAACACATACAGACAATATATATATATATATATATATACACACACACACGCACACACACATAATAAGACAGTAATCTTTCTTTTGTGTCTATCTATATTTTACAAAATTACATCAATTTCTCTCCAGAAAGAAGGAGCCAGATCAGATTTTCAACCGAACTATACGGATAATATGACAGCACACATACAGACATAACGAACCATATACACAAATAAATAACCTATAAATTAGAAAATAAAAAATGAGGCAGCCCAGACCTCGAAAATACCAAAAACATAGTAAAGAGAGGGAAAATACACATCAATACATAGTATTAAAATCACAAATTATACAATCAACACTGAAAAAGAAGCACGAAACATAACAGCACATTAAGAACCTCGTTCTGAAGGCCTGGAAACCTGAAAGGAAGAAAACACAAGATGAACAACCAAAAAAGAGGCCCAGAAAAAAAGGACGAGGAAGCCGATCTAAACCCCATATCGATAAAAACAACAAAGAAGAGGTCGGATACCAGAAAAGCAAGCAAGAGGCGAAAAAAGAAATAAGAGAAAGCACAAACGCAAGAGGGACGACCCCTTTTGATAAGCAGATAAAATCAAAGCCATCCAAAGCGAGAAGCTCCATTAGCAGAGGCAAGCACCTCCGTAGGTGACCTAGACTAAGAGAGAAAGAGAAAAAAATTGCAATTTGTCGACTCTACAACTAAACTTAGATAAATTTGAAGGTTGTGAATACAAATTGCAAGATAAAATATTTAAAAGAGGTGGGGCAAGTGTAATTAAAGCATGTACAATACCATCCATGAGGTTATACCTGCCCTATAACTTTAAGAAATAAAAATTACATCTAAGCAGCACAGATAAAATGTTATCCAAGAAATTTTACGAACATCCAAATAATTGGAACTGCCCAACCCCCAACCAAAAAACAGGGACTAAAATTCACAAGTACTAAATACACATTACCTGAATTACAATGTAAAAACGAAAATCCAGCCAATAAAACAAGACATACAAAAGCCTGGAAAAACAATACAGCAGAAGATATCTGAGGTCTTTTTTAAGGATGAAAGGGAGAATACGTCATGTAAAATAAAAAAAATAAAGAAAAAAAACCCTAAATAGATTCTCCAAAAACAAGAACCCCAATCATCCAATCAAAAAAATGAAATTGAAGAAAAGGAAGAGGCCAGCTATTGTAAAGTTGAAAGGCAGAAGACATAATGTAAGAAAATCATAATCATCAAAATAAAGAAACGAAATTGAAGAGAGGAAAGAAACTACCTCCCATTGAATATCCAAAAGCACGAGAGAATAAGAAGGCCTCGAGATAGGCTGCTCAACCTCACAATCACAGCAACAGGAGATGAAAACCCTTGGACGAAGAAGCCGAAGTCCGAACCGCAGCAAATGAACGAAGAAGAAGATACTGAGATAGTGGATGGGGACGAGGGGGAGATTTGGAAAGAAAGGAGGAGGAGGTGTCAATCGAGGAGCAGCCACAGGGAAAACGAATGAAGCAAGCAGGTGAAAGGTGGACGGTGCACATGAGGAAGTAGTAGCCGGACGACGGAACATAGACACTTATTACTATCTGTAAATTGGGCCCCGTGCGATGCACGGGGTTGCCAATGGATGTTTTCTGTTCGTTATTTGCAGTATTGTTTTACAAAGAAATAATGTTTCCTGGTCGAAATTACTAAGGAAAATAAAAAAATAAAATTGCTACTATAAGAAATAGTTTAGATTGATCGGAGCAAATAGATGTAGCAGATTGGGTCTTACGTTATTTCGATGAGGAAACGAAATAAAATTAATATCTAAATAAAATTTATATAAATATTCGTTAAAATAAAAAAATTTAGTTATAAGTTGGTTGGAAAGAAAATAAAAAATGAGTGAGAATAGAGGTATAAAAGGACTTGTACCTTCGTTAGAATGACTAAATTAAAAGGTTTTACCTTAACCAAATTCCCCTCTTTAAGTGGGACGGAGGGAGTAATTAATGAGCAGAAATGTATGTTTAAATCACAGAAAAAAAAACAAAGGTAACATACGTAAACATTCCCAAACCAGCTCTTAGGATTTTCGGGCACGTAGATTGGGCAATCAACACCATAAGATCTATCCGAAAGTTCTGTATCACCAGAGAATTAACAAGCACAACATAATGAAAATCATACATCTGAACTAAGAAGGTCAGCATGCACCTGCTTTGAATTAATCGAGAATCTGCATTAATTGTAAAATAAGCATGAAATGCCTTACAAACACCAAGATCGGGATGGAAGAACTTTATGATTTTCCGTGCATCGTCATGTTTTCTGAAATGGAGGAAAAAAAAATGAATCAGAAAACTACTGAATAAAATCTAGAAAGCAAAGCCGATACATCAAAGCACAAAGCACAAAGCAGTGGACAAATATTTTTCATGAAGAACTAAGGTACAAAACATACAAGATCCAGACCTCACCTTCATGGAGTCCTCATCTTTGGCCCAATTTCTCTCGAGAAATATAAAACCAGAAAAACACATCAACCAACCTATAACCTCAATAACGTAATAATTACTATAACATTAGCAACAGGTAATTTATTCGTGCATAACACTTGAACTGAAAATTTGCAAATCAAATAAATAGTAATATAAATTTGCATCCGAATGATTAAATAAAAAAAGGCTCACAGGGAGATATATTGATGTTTTTTTTATTAATGCTACTGCGCTACCAAGGCAACCTGCACGCTGCAAAAATTTAGATAATGCCCATTAGTCGTCTGGAAAAATATCTATCCCATACAAATGAAAATAAGAAGCGACAAAAAGTTTGTTGAAGCACAATGAGATGTGTTAAAAAGATTATAGTAAAGCATCTTATAAGCAAGCCGTTCCATAAGTCAAGAATCACTTCTAAAATGTGGGTCACACACACACACACACACACACACACACACACACACATATATATATATATATATATATATATATATATATATATGAACCAGACCCAACCGACAAGCCAGTCAATATCACTTTTGTGGTTACAGATGAGAAGTGCACGTTCTTTTCCTGAAATTAGAACAAACCAAGTCAGCAGAATGAACAATGTCTTAGTTTGTACAAGGCGCATCATGAAGCCTACCCAACATTTCTAAAGTTTCCTGGTCGGAATATAGCTCAACCTATCCACTAACTAACCAATCACATGTTTAGTTGGAACTGGATAGAGCAAAAACTTGGACCTGAAAAAACAGTAAGGAATATACATATAGTTGAATAATAAATCAGCAACCACATCAGATTTTTGACAAAATACAACAAAAGATCATAAAGAAAAAATAACAATTAAAAAATAGAGGTAGCCGAAACCTAAAAAAAATGGATTTTGCCCTGAATTGCTGGAGATGAGAAAAAAGCGACATAGGCAGAAGAAGCAGGTTGCATGCGACGAAGGATCAATGAAGTAGACAGCATCGCAGTTGGAGATGGTCAAGGAGGCGAGCGACGGACTTATTAATGTAGATGAAACTAAATGTACCAAAAACTGTAATTACCTGATTGAGAAGTAAGAAAATCCAGAATCAAATCAAGTACTGAAATATGGAAAAAAACTAATAATATTAGGCAGAAAATCGCAAGAAGAAGAAACACACAAACTAAGATGAGAAGCCGAAAATGGAAATAAAGACCAAAATGTCCACTCGTTTACACAATATGTTGTCTCACCCGGACTGTTATTGAAGACCTGAATAAAAAAGTTGAAAACAAGCTAAGAATTAGGCTCAAGGAAACAACCATGCACAATGACAGGCTGGAAATGTAAATAAAGACCAAATTGTCTATCCGTTTACACCTATTGTAACAGACTAACAAAATGTGGTTTTGTCTTGGAAGTTCCACCTAATTACAGGGAGGCAATTGAATCTCTAGCCTAACTAATTTATGTATTCCCATTTCAAGCAGCGCTGTAATATTGTGTTAATGGTGGTATGGCATAGTGGAGAACAGCCCAGACGCCATATCATGGCAGGTTTGCGTCGAGTTTTCCATAGTGGCAGTCATGGTGGACAGGCGCCAATGGCAGATTCTGCTAAAAATAAAAAGGTGCGACCTCCAAACCATGCATAAAGAAAGAAGCCCAGCCTGAGACGGCCCGTAATTTGTGTAAGTTTCCCTAATCTGGCCCCCAGACAAACCTTGGGCTAATCGCACAACAGCACCTAAGCTGAAAAAATAAATATGCCAACAGAAATTCTGAACCCTAAATCCATAGCAGGAGCCAAAAAAATGTCGTAAATTAGAAGTTTCGGGCGTCAGCCTCATCCAAAACATAAAAAGCAGAAGGAACAGAAAAAACAAGATGAAAGTGAGAGAGACACCATTGGCCAGAAGAATGAGATGAAGAAGTGGTTGAGGGATGGAGGAAGCCATGCTCAATTCACGCTGCCAGTAACGGAGCATAAGAATCGCATGCAGAGATTAAAATGGGTAGGCTCCGCCATGTCGCCATCTGCAAAAAAAATGAGAGAAGATAAAAAACCTCGAACGAAAGAAGGCAGCACCGTAGGTGGAGAAGGTGAAGAAGGAGGCGGGCGACGGACTTATTAATATAGATGAAACTAAATGTACCAAAAACTTAAAGAACCAATTACCTGATTGAGAAGCAAGAAAATTCTGAATCAAATCAAGTACTGAAATCTGGAAAAAAAATTAATAATATTAGGCAGAAAATCGCAAGAACAGGAAACACACGAACTAAGATTTGGACATCAGATCAAGATAGAAAATCCAAACCAGATAGGAAGATCCAAAAAATCACAATGTGTAAATGAAGCATGCTAAACACTGTTACAAAATTGGTGAGGCTATCTAACCTCAGAAATGTTGCAAGTGGGATCCTATTGAACTGCCAATCGCTGAAGGTGATCCAAGAAGACCTCGAAGCTGACATCATCAATTGTAAGTAGCTGATCGATTCATTTTTGCTAGCAGAAAACGGGCCTGCACTTTTCATGAAAATAACCTCAGGAATCCCATAACTATTATCTAAAGTGTTGATCATAAAAATGAAAAAAGCAATAAGAACTGTAGTTTGGTTAGTCGAGTCAACTGAAGAGTGACAAGTAACGACACTGAATGCATGCCAATGGTATGAGGATACTGAGGGATGTCGAATATGCCGGAAAGCACAAGGTATAAGAAAAGAGAAATAAAAGACCTGAGAACCGTGTTGATCACAGAATACAAGGCGGGGTACTGGAAAACGTTCCCTGATTATGGCATCTGCATCATCATATGGAGCCTGTAGCAATTGAGTAAATGCCTTCAAGAACAGAAAAAATGAGATTGAAGCCGTCAATTCAGTAAAGTTCATGAAAATAACTTCAGGAATCCCATAACATAAAAATGAAAAAAGGAATAAGAATTGTAGTTCGGTTAGTCGAGTCAAATGAAGAGTGACAGGTAAAGACATTGAATGCATGCCAACAGTCGAATATGCCGGAAAGCACAAGTTATAAGAAAAGAGAATTAAAAGACCTGAGAACCGTGCTGATCACATATTACAAGGCGGGGTATTGGAAAACGTTCCCTGATTATGGCATCCGCATCATCATGTGGAGCCTGTCGCAAGAACAGAAAAAATGAGAATGAAGCCACCAACCATATAGGGCTCCAATGATCTCTTCCCTTGGGGATCCCCAGAATATGCCATTAGTGCTTTATGGCTTGTTTTCGAAAATTAGATAAAAGAATAATGACGAAATAGATCATTATACTTTTTAAAATTTATATTTGTTTATCTTTTCCAGACTCGATTAATCTCGTTGAGACTCATGTGTCATTGTTGAGATGACTAAATTGACTCGAGCTCGAATTAATAGTATGTTGTGTCAAGAATTAACACCTTCCGACTGGCGATCGCCTAGGAGGTCGGGCGACCAAGTCGCTGCCGAGCGTCCGAGGAAGAACCGCCGACCAGCGACCAGGCGACCTAGCCTTAGCCCGGCAGACAAGCATGAATCGCCCAACCGAAGGTCCCAGGACAAGTCCCGGTGCCGAGCGATCGACCTCAGATACGATCGCCTCTCGGTACTCGGCGACCGACTTCTGGCGACCGACCAATGGACGGTCATCTCTCAGCGCTTTGCCGACCGACCCTTGGTGACCGACCATTGCCGACCTTCGATGGCGGCGAGAACGATCCTCGGTGTCCGGCTAGAGACGACCGCATCATGACGATCCGGGCGATGGCCATCCAGGTCAAGGCCGAGCAAACAAGCGAGCAGCACCACGTGCAGATCCACAAAAGGCGCCGACAAACCTGTCACCTACCTCACCTACCAACAGGCCTGTGCTGCGAAAGGAGCCGACGGACAAGGCCCGGTGACCACACTGTCACCTACCTTGCCCTCGACAACGTCCGCCGAAAGTAACAAAGTGGGACCTCCTGTGATGCCAGGACGCGTGCCGGCTCCTCATTGGGCCACTCAGCTGGCTGCCGGCTGGATCTCTGGACTTTTGGCAGGCAGCCCATGTGACCTTTAGGACGATCGCCCCATTACATTAATGGCCGAAAGGCGATCGCCCATTAGGGGACAAGGCACCTCAACCCCTATATAAAGAGGGCAGCCTGCACTTGGATTCTGACTCTGGCATTCCCGCATTTCACACCATACAGAAGCAAAATACTTACACTTGGCAAACATCCAACTCTTGGCAACAGTTATCTTTCGGTCTTACTTCTCCCGGCCTATCTCATCCAGCAGATTATCGGCGGGGACGAAGAACACCGAGCTTCGCTCAAGAGCCGGATTAACAGAGTCTTTTTACACTCATTGTATTTAGATTTCTCTAATTAATACTTGTATCCACGAATATTCGTATTAATAACATCTCGCGAGAGCATTCAAGCCCGGGCCTAACAAACCCGGCAAATCTTGTATTATTTATCTACTCTCGGAAGTGCTCCCGCAATTGTTGTTTGTTGTCCGTCTTCCAGCAGTATTGATCTTCGGATAAATATTTTGGGCAACAACAATTGGCGCTAGAAGGAGGGCGATCCAACCCTCGATTTTTTATACCTACCGTCCCGAAGAACACTCACTGTTCTCGGGGCAGATACTTGAAGTGACACTTACTGCACTTCAAAGAAATCCTTCAGAAATCATGTCTTCCGCCTCCGCGTCGAAGAAAGCCGCTGACCAGCCGGCCAAACCCCCTGTTCCGTCCCAGTCCGAGCCACAGCCGATGGTGGAGGGTAGCCGCCGCGGTCAGAGACGCTCGATCCCGTCCCTGGACGGCGGCCCAAGCCTCTCGCTCGATCGGTTCCGAACCAAGGAACAGATCGAAGGGGCCCTGGCCGTCCTACAGGAGCGACGGAGTGCTCTCAACGCGCCTCCTGCTATCGCCCCCTCGGCCCTCCTCCGGTAGTCCAAACGGAAGCTCAAGGCGTCACTGGCCGAGCGATCGCGAGGAGGCTCCCGTCCGCAGGAAGAGGCGCTCGCCAGCCGGGGCACCTCTGTCTTCGATCGCCTGGGCAGTGACCCGACAGCTGCGGGCGATCCGGCCCCGGCTACGAGACGACGGAGTTTGAGTCCGTCACCGGGAGCTCGGCCTACCCGATTCCCGAGGCGGCTAGCCGTCGGCTCCCCCTCGCCCGGATTGCCGAGGCGGCGCGTGAGCCGGAGATCGGTACACGATCGCCTCGGCTCCTGCTCCCATAGCCGATCTGCAAGCGGCCAAGCCACGGCAATGGGCTGCGATGCAACGTCAACTCAACGACATGAAGGCGCTCCTGGAATCAGGCGGGCGCCAAGAAGACGATCGCCGGGCCAAGCGAGCCGCTCGCGATCGACATCGAGCTCGCCCCGTGCGGCACAAGATCGCTCCCCGCAAACACCCGTGTACGAGGGCGTTCGGACCCAAGTGCACCCTGAGGAAGTTCAACATCTACATGACCGGGTGTGGGGCATCGACGCGACCGAGATGCCGAATGTTCCCTCGGCCGGGACGACCTCGCCCACCGGTGGTACACTTCATTGCCACCTCGGTCCATTGGCTCCTTTAACGAGTGGCGCACGTCTTCACGGAGTACTTCGCCACTGTGGTCGTCGGCCCGAAGGTCCCCTTCGCATGATGCAAATCAAGCGGGGAGAAGAAGAGTCCGACTCGGACTACATCAACGGGTAGACGTAATCATCCTCAATAGCGAGCCCATAAGCGATGAGACCGCCCTCTACGCGGTCCTAGGAGGATTCGGGGTTTTTCGCCTATGTTCGGGCATCTCACGAAGACCCAACCTACGACCTACGCAGCCTTCCGGCTAGAGCCGCAGATTTTCCGGCCAGCAAAGGTTTCTTCTTAGCACAGTGGCGGCGCGATCGGCACCCGGACGACGATCTCTGCCGATCGCCAATATCGACCTACGAATAAAGCGATCGGCGGCCAGCAACGATCGCCCGATCTTCCGCCCGATCGCCGATCATCACGCTACATCATCGGCAACCGGTGGACACGATCGCCATCTGATCCGGCCATATAACATGACGGACTAAGGCATAAGGTCGCCTCCACCGCGCATCATAAAGCCATGGTCTGGCGATCGATGGGCATTTGTTTCGGCCTTGCAAGGTCGCTTTCGGCCAAGCTCGCCCGCCCTTCGATTTAATAGGTGGCCGGCTTAGTCTGTGTGCTCTCAACCATTAATCAGTGGACACATGCCCCACCCCCGTCTCAACGTACCGCCGAGGTCGGCCATCTCCATGGTGGCCGAGGTGGAAGCAGAGCTAACAAGCCGCGGGCGTGGAGTTGATTCATCCGACGCCGCCGCGCAAGGACTCCTCTAGACCGAGACCGCACGCCCTTCGTTTAAATACGAGGCGAGCGCGGCTAACAGAGGACCCTCATAATAAAGTGAGTCACGAGACACTCATTGTCTTCGCGCACCAAGACACGGTCATGGAGTCGGTCCATCGATCTCCGCGACTATGCACGATTCCTCAAACAAAGCGAAACCACCAAGTTTCCATGAGGGATCGGCCAATGTTGTTTTTGCAGGTACAAGACCGAAAGATAGCTAAGCCAATCGACCATGATAGCCCAAGTCCGAAATCATAAGTCACTCAAGAAGATCGCCCGTCCTCATCCTTACACGATCGCCAGCAAGAACCACCTCGCCCCATGTCTTCAACATAGGAGCAAGCTGGGGGGCAATTGTTGTGTCAAGAATTAACACCTTCCGACTGGCGATCGCCTAGGAGGTCGGGCGACCAAGTCGCTGCCGAGCGTCCGAGGAAGAACCGCCGACCAGCGACCAGGCGACCTAGCCTTAGCCCGGCAGACAAGCATGAATCGCCCAGCCGAAGGTCCCAGGACAAGTCCCGGTGCCGAGCGATCGACCTCAGATACGATCGCCTCTCGGTACTCGGCGACCAGCGGCGACCGACCAATGGACGGTCATCTCTCGGTAACTTTGCCGACCCTTGGTGACCGACCATTGCCGACCTTCGATGGTGGCGAGAACGATCCTCGGTGTCGGCTAGAGACGACCGCATCATGACGATCTGGGCGATGGCCATCGGTCGGCCAAGGCGAGCAAAGCGAGCGGCACCCACGTGCGAGATCCACAAAAGGCGCCGACAAACTGTCACCTACCTCACCTACCAACAGGCCCGTGCTGCGAAAGGAGCCGACGGACAAGGCGGTGACCACGGCTGTCACCTACCTTGCCTATCGACAAAGTCCGCCGAAAGTAACAAAGTGGGACCTCTGTGATGAGATTTCGGACGCGTGCCGGCTCCTCATTGGGCCACTCGGTGGTGCCACTGGATCTCTGGACTTTTGGCGGGCGGCCCATGTGACCTTTAGGACGATCGCCCCATTACATTAATGGCCGAAGGCGATCGCCCATTAGGGACAAGGCACCTCAACCCCTATATAAAGAGGCGGCTGCACTTGGATTCGACTCTGCATTCCCGCATTTCACACCATACGAAGCAAAATACTTACACTTGGCAAACATCCAACTCTTGGCAAGATTATCTTTCGGTCTTACTTCTCCTACTATCTCATCCAGATTATCGGCGGGACGAAGAACACCGAGCTTCGCTCAAGAGCCGGATTAACGAGTCTTTTACACTCATTGTATTTAGATTTCTCTCATTAATACTTGTATCCACGAATATTCGTATTAATAACATCTCGCGAGAGCATTCAAGCCCGGGCCTAACAAACCCGGCAAATCTTGTATTATTTATCTACTCTCGGAAGTGCTCCGCAATTGTTGTTTGTTGTCCGTCTTCCAGCAGTATTGATCTTCGGATAAATATTTTGGGCAACAACAATTGGCGCTAGAAGGAGGGCGATCCAACCTCGATTTTTTATACCTACCGTCCCGAAGAACACTCACTGTTCTCGGGCGGATACTGAAGTGACACTTCGCACTTCAAAGAAATCCTTCGAAATCATGTCTTAGCCTCGCGTCGAAGAAAGCCGGCCGACCGGCCGGCCAAACCCCTGTTCCGTCGGTCGAGCCACGGCCGATGGTGGAGGGTAGCCGCCATGATCGAGACGCTCGATCCGTCCACGGACGGCGGCCCAAGCCTCTCGCTCGATCGGTTCGAACCAAGGAATGATCGAAGGGCCTGGCCGTCTACAGAGCGACGGAGTGCTCTCAACGCGCCTCCTGCTATCGCCCCCTCGGCCGTCCGCCGAAGTCCAAACAAGCTCAAGGCGTCAGCCGAGCGACGCGTGAGGCTCCGTCCGCAGAAGAGGCGCTCGCCCGGGCACCTCTGTCTTCGATCGCACTGGCGGTGACTGACTGCAGCTGGGCGTCCGGCCCGGCTACGAGGCAGCGGAGTTTGAGTCCGTCACGGGAGCTCGGCCTACCCGATTCCCGAAGGCGGCTAGCCGTCGGCTCCCCCTCGCCGGATTGCCGAGGCGGCGGCGCGTGAGCCCGGAGATCGGTACACGATCGCCTCGGCTCCTGCTCCCATAGCCGATCTGCAAGCGGCCAAGCCACGGCAATGGCAGCGATGCAACGTCAACTCAACGACATGAAGGCGCTCCTGGAATCCAGGGCAGGCGCCAAGAAGACGATCGCCGGGCCAAGCGAGCCGCTCGTGATCGACATCGAGCTCGCCCCCGTGCAGCGCAGGATCGCTCCCCCAAGTGCACCTGAGGAAGTTCAACATCTACATGACTGGGTGTGGGGCATCTGACGCGACCAGATGCCGAATGTTCCCTCTGACGCTGGACGACCTCGTCCACCGGTGGTACACTTCATTGCCGCCTCGGTCCATTGGCTCCTTTAACGAGCTGGCGCACGTCTTCACGGAGTACTTCGCCACCAGGGTCGTCCGGCCCGAAGGTCCCCTTCGCATGATGCAAATCAAGCAGGGAGAAGAAGAGTCCGACTCGGACTACATCGACCGGGTAGACGTAATCATCCTCAATGGCGAGCCCATAAGCGATGAGACCGCCCTCTACGCGGTCCTAGGAGGATTTCAGGGTTTTTCGCCTATGTTCAGGCATCTCACGAAGACCCAACCTACGACCTACGCAGCCTTCCGGGCTAGAGCCGCAGATTTTCTGGCCAGGCAAAGGTTTCTTCTTAGCCTGTGAGCAGCGCGATCGGCACCCGGACGACGATCTCCTGCCCGATCGCCAATATCGACCTACGAATAAAGCGATCGGCAGCCGAGCAACGATCGCCAGTCTTCCGGCCCGATCGCCGATCATCACGCTACATCATCAGCAACCCGGTGGACACGATCGCCATCTACAGTCCAGCATATAACATGACGGACTAAGGCATAAGGTCGCCTCCACCGCGCATCATAAAGCCATGGTCCTGGCAGTCGATGGAACCGGCTGTTTCGGCCTTGCAAGGTCCCTTTCGGCCAAGATCGCCCGCCCTTCGTTTAAATACGAGGCCGGCGTAGTCTGAGGGCTCTCCAACATTAATCAGTGGACACATGCCGCAACCCCCGTCTCAACGTACACCGTCGAGGTCGGCCATCTCCATGGCTGGCCGAGGTGGAAGCAGAGCTAACAAGCCGCGGGCGTGGAGTTGATTCATCCGACGCTGCCCCGCACAAGGACTCCTCTAGACCGAGACCGCACGCCCTTCGTTTAAATACGAGGCGAGGCGCAGCCTAACAGAGGACCCTCATAATAAAGTGAGTCACGAGACACTCATTGTCTTCGCGCACCAAGACACGGTCATGGAGTCGGTCCATCGATCTCCGCGACTATGCACGATTCCTCAAACAAAGCGAAACCACCAAGTTTCCATGAGGGATCGGCCAATGTTGTTTTTGCAGGTACAAGACCGAAAGATAGCTAAGCCAATCGACCATGATAGCCCAAGTCCGAAATCATAAGTCAGCTCAGCAAGATCGCCCGTCCTCATCCTTACACGATCGCCAGCAAGAACCACCTCGCCCCATGTCTTCAACATAGGAGCAAGCTGGGGGGCAATTGTTGTGTCAAGAATTAACACCTTCCGACTGGCGATCGCCTAGGAGGTCGGGCGACCAAGTCGCTGCCGAGCGTCCGAGGAAGAACCGCCGACCAGCGACCAGGCGACCTAGCCTTAGCCCGGCAGACAAGCATGAATCGCCCAGCCGAAGGTCCCAGGACAAGTCCCGGTGCCGAGCGATCGACCTCAGATACGATCGCCTCTCGGTACTCGGCGACCGACTTCTGGCGACCGACCAATGGACGGTCATCTCTCAGCGCTTTGCCGACCGACCCTTGGTGACCGACCATTGCCGACCTTCAGTGACTGGCCGAGAACGATCCTCGGTGTCCAGCTAGAGACGACCGCATCATGACGATCTGGGCCGATGGCCATCCAGTCGGCCAAGGCCGAGCAAACAGAACAGCACCCACGTGCAGATCCACAAAAGGCGCTGACAAACCTGTCACCTACCTCACCTACCAACAGGGCCCAGGCCTGCGAAAGGAGCTGACGGACAAGACTGGTGACCACAGCCTGTCACCTACCTTGCCTACTGACAAAGTCCGCCGAAAGTAACAAAGTGGGACCTCCTGTGATGATTTCGGACGCGTGCGGCTCCTCATTGGGCCACTCATTGGCCGCCACTGGATCTCTGGACTTTTGGCAGCAGCCCATGTGACCTTTAGGACGATCGCCCCATTACATTAATGGCCGAAAGGCGATCGCCCATTAGGGACAAGGCACCTCAACCCCTATATAAAGAGGGCACCGCACTTGGATTCGACTCTGGCATTCCCGCATTTCACACCATACGAAGCAAAATACTTACACTTGGCAAACATCCAACTCTTGGCAACAGTTATCTTTCGGTCTTACTTCTCCCGGCCTATCTCATCCAGCAGATTATCGGCGGGGACGAAGAACACCGAGCTTCGCTCAAGAGCCGGATTAACAGAGTCTTTTTACACTCATTGTATTTAGATTTCTCTCATTAATACTTGTATCCACGAATATTCGTATTAATAACATCTCGCGAGAGCATTCAAGCCCGGGCCTAACAAACCCGGCAAATCTTGTATTATTTATCTACTCTCGGAAGTGCTCCCGCAATTGTTGTTTGTTGTCCGTCTTCCAGCAGTATTGATCTTCGGATAAATATTTTGGGCAACAACATAGTATGCGAGTCAATCTTGAATTTGCCGACACTCAACTCCGCTCGTTTATGCCCCACGTGATACATATATAACGAGGTCATGTTAATTTTTTTTCGATCCCATAGAATCAGTTGTATAATTTTACGATTACTGACAGCACAAACAAGATTGCACAACATCAATAAAAGTAACACAGGAAAAGGTCACGTTCTGAACAATGATTTTCATGTAATTTCAGGAAAATATGAATATTGTTTCAACAACCACCCGTTGACATTTTCTTGCGATCTCATGCCCTGAGTGTTAAGAAATACAAATAAAAACCTATACCCGTTGTCTTTCTTTCCACCTGAAGAAGAAATTGCTGCCAATGAGCTCAAAAATATGATCTCTCATTTCATCATTTGTCGCCAACAAGCACTTGAGTTTCACAGCAGTATAGAGCCAATACCTGAATATGAGATACAATAAAAAGGGGAGGAAATTATAGATAAGAAATTCATAAATGTAACACGGGTTTGTGGTGAGCCGATTGTCAGTCGCATGAAAATTACTCTGATGTCCAATAAACAGAGGACGCACGATACTGAAGTAAATTGCAGAAAATTAAAATCCAAATAGTTCTACCTAATAGGTTGGTCGAAAGTCAAACTAAGAAAAGAAAGATACATCATTCACAGGAATAAAATTTACCAATCATCATTTGATCCATATGGTGTTCCATATAGCACTCCCTGATCCATCCACTCCTCAATCAGCTCTCTTTTCGAAGCATCCTCAAGAAGTGAGCGGACACGTTTTTTGTGCATGATTACAAGCGGCCAGCTATTGTTCTTGCTATGCACCTCTTTCACTACAGCATCGAGTTGCTCTATTATAGAATATAGGAAGATTTAAAAGGGAATAAAGATGAGCCTCACCTTTGCCTCTCCGTTTTTAGAATAAAAAACAGCCAACAAAGAAAGAAGACTAACCTGAGGCCGACATCAAGATCAAATAAATTGCCTGTCACACAGAATCAGTCACCAAATCGGAAAAAATGGAACATATAACGAAAACGACCTCAATCGAAGAATAACCAGTATAATGAAAGATTGAAGGTTGTGCATGACATAATCATAAAGATATAACCCTGTGAACATCTATGATGGCCAAATAAAGAGGTCAGCAAAGCATACACCCGATTCTACAATGTGTACGTTCTCAATCAAATAAACAGTCAGAGGGGGAGGTGCGGATTGAATTACATTGTGAAATATTAATCTTTGGTTTGCAACCATATAGGGCTCCAATCATCTCTTGCCTTGGGGATCCCCAGAATATGCCATCAGTGTTCTCCTCAGAATTTGCTTTATTCAACCTTTTTTACAGATCTACATGAGAACACAAATTTGTCATACTCTATATATTTCAGTTCAGGAGTTTCCAATTTAGCAGATTGCACAGTGCATTATATTTCAAATGAACATGTACTTTGAAACAGAAAATACAGGAAACAACTTACCTGAGCAAAGACGATAAAAAATACAGAACAAGAAAGAACCAAAAAATATCGAGAAAATATACCCCCGCAACACACACAAAGAATACAAGAAAAAAATACCCTCCTGAAACAAACCGAAGCAAAAAAAAGAGATAGAAAGAGCGGAGAAGACAACGCGAACACCAGGAAAAAAACCCTAATTTGAAACAACCAGACCTCAGAAAACGAAGAGATAAACACAAAGAAGATGAAAGAAGGTGTTGCCAATTATTAAAGGAAGAAGAGGCCCGAAGATGAAGAAGGTGAAGAAGAGAGGTGAAGCAGCACCCGGGCGACAAAACATCGCTGCCTCTATTATATGGCTACAATATTGTTATGATTATATATGCTTTTTAACCTAACATTTGCAGTTTTTTTACATTTTTCCTTCCAATAATCTAGAATATATGCCATTAGATACTTTCTTTCACGTCAAAATTAGCGGCACAAGAAACTACTGACCAGGATGCCATAGTTCACTATGATCCATTGCAGCCAATTAGACACATGATCCAATGCATGTCAATATAATCCATGAATTCAATCCCCTTTTTTTTGGGCAACATTAGTGATGTATTTGCATGATTTCTGCCTTTCTAAAGACATAATTCCCACACAATGCCGGTCGTAGTCGTACTTTCTGCCATAGTTCCTCATTGGAAATTTAACTGCCAATTTCCCTCACCGTTAAGTATTAAATTGATTTCAAGTTAACTTGTTAAGCAGCTAAAACTTCTATTTCAATTTTCAATTAATTAAAAAAAGATTCTCGGCATCTTAATTTTTTGTAACAAGTATAATCACATATATACCTGCGACACTGTGATTTGAGCCGACAGTGTGGTTGCTTCGTTCTGCAGAGTTTGAACTTTCCCCTCCAGCTCACCCGTGTAGCGTGTTTTTTTCTCTTTCGATCGTGCAGCAGATTGTCTATTCGCTAGTATCCTACAAAAGAGTAATTCATGCAATATTGTCGATTAAATATTTACCTAATCAACAATACCACAAATAAACACACAAACATGTACGAATTAAAAAACTACGACTGGGCTGCAGTCAGAAGACGGACATGTTAGGAGTTCCCATCGAAACAATGAAACAAAAAGCTCCAATAATGAGAAATGACCTTTATGCTGCAACCTTCACAGGACGGAGAAATGAAATGAAATTCCAAATCCGCCTGCACAAAAGAAAAGTATCATAAGACATCATGAATTGAGATAATTGCTATAGCCAATTCTAACATTGTAAATCAACATGCACATAGTGGAACATGAGTGAAACAAAATACACATAATACAAGCTAAAACTCAATAGAAACACAAAGTGGGGGAGAAACCCTAATTTCAGAAGGCACCATAGAAAAATATGAGAACCCCAATTCAAATATAACTATTATCACACACACAAAAATAAAAAAGAATCGCACTGAAAGAATTCAAACCTTTTTGATTTTTTGGAGTCGATCAAAGCAAGCTACGCAAGTCAATCATCGTTTAATAAAAATAAAACTGCAGCGCAATTCAAGAAACCTCTGTACCTGCAGTGTGATAGGAAGCAATGAAAACCCCCAAAACTGAAATAACTATGTTATCTTATGATTGAGATATATGAAGACTGACCATAGCCAGAAAAAGGCGGAAAAAAAGTACAGAACAAGAAAGAACAAAGAAAAAAATCGAAAAAATATCCCCCAGCAACACACACAGGAAACAGAAAATACAGGCAAGAACTTACATGAGCAACCACAGCACATACAAAGAATACAAGAAAAAAATACCCTCCTGAAACAAACCGAAGCAAAAAAAAGAGACAGAAAGAGCGGAGAAGACAGGAGCGAGCGAGCAGAAAACGAAGAGATAAACACAAAGAAAATGAAAGAAGGTGCTGTCAATTATTAAAGGAAGAAGGGGCGGCGAAGAGGAAGAAGGTGAAACAGGCATGAAAGAAGGAGGTGAAAGAGAGAGGAGGCCGACGACGGTATACACTCTCAAACTCTAAAGTCAGCAAGACTTCGGAAGCCAGTGTAAAAGAAAAGTTCATTGCTGCCAAAAACAAAAGTATATATAACCCTAATTTTTTTTACTACCTAATTCAATTATAAAAAACAAAGGAGACACTAAACGACATACCCACATCAAAGACACTTCCGAGAAAAATATAAGCACCACAATATAAATAGTCCATATTCCCTGGTAAATGAATCAGCTGGAGTCCTTGGAAAAAGCAATCAGGTGTTTCCATTGGTTGGAAGGCCTGAAGAAGATGTGATAGGAGGGTAATATCCTTCAGAAGATCTGGTAGATGAAGCATCTATACATAGGAAACCGGAGTGCCAAAAATGTTTAATAATTTGGAAAATCAATACAGCAGAAAAATAAGTGCCGAAAAACAAAAAAGAAGCAACATAATAGAATGAGATAGAAGTAAACTAAAGTGCAGAGTCGAACCTGACCAAAGGGTGTCCATCCTCATCAACATCATCTTTCAGTAAACACAATCGATCGATGGAACACCAACCCTAGGTCGATCGACGGCACAGAAGAAGCAACAAATATAAGGATAAACCCCAAATCAATCGATGGAACACCAACCAAGAGCAAAACCCATGCCCAAAAAAAACCCTAAATAAAAGAAGCGTACCTTTGCGAAGGCAGGAGTGACCGAAGAAGAAATAAATAAATGAAGAATGAAGGGAAGACACCGCAGAAGAAGACGAGTAAAGAAGGTGCTGTCAATCGGAATGGCGAGGCAGAGAGGTGAAGAAGGCATGAAAGGTGGACGGTGCACATGAGGAAGCAGGAGCCAGACGACAGAACATACACTCTTATTACTATCTGTAAATATATATATATATATATATATATATATATATATATATATATATATATATATAGCCAAACTAGTCTTTGTCCTAATTATTTTATTTCCGAGCCACATCAATTTTTTCGAGCCCCCACATCACAAAGGACAAGGTCACTGTCAGGTACAATTAAAAAGGTTTTACCTGAAACCGCATATGTATAATATATCTACCCATTAGCTCGAGATATTACTATACATACGTTACAAAAATTTGAAGTATTTGGCTTCACACAAAGATGAACGGACATAATAACTCACGCGGTGAATGGCGGGTTACCATGTCGTTTATCACTAAGTAAATTATATAGTCATATTTTTTTTTTTTGTATGAATGTAAAATTTTATTCACCCAAAAAACCGTTTTTGCAATAGATGCTACATTTTCTTGAAAAGAGTTCGAAAGATTGTGAAAAAACTTATACAAAGAAAATTATTCCAAACGGATACGGAACCAGTTTCGGAGCCCTTTCATGATAGTGTCGACAATCATATAGTCATATTATTTTAGATATTTTTAAAAAAAAGTCAATTACCTCTATGTAAATTAAATGGTTACATTATCCCATTGTATTTTCAAAAAAATGTGCAAATTAACTTCATGTATTCTTCTTCTTCTAAGGTGCAGATTACCCATTTGTGTACTAAGGGGTAGAGAGGGTGTGAACAAGGACCAAATGTGCCTACTTAATTTATACATGGAGTAATCGTCTAATTTTTAAAAATACACACTACCAATCTCAGTATTTTAGCCGACGACCAAAAGTTGTAAGCTAAGATTGAAAGTCCTCGGTCATACTAGTAGGTTGTCGGCTAAACTCCCGTCGGCCGATATCCGTCGTATAAAGTTTAGTCGACGACGGTCTGGGAAAACCGTCGACTACAACTGGGACTTTAGCCGACGACTATCTCATGATCGTCTAAAATATAGTCGTCGGCTAATATCTTAAGGGTTTAGCCGACGACTAGGAGTTGTCATCGGCTAAAATCCAAATTAAAAACGCGACAAACAACTCAGCCCATTCTGAACCTGCTCCAACCAGAACCCAAACCGCCAACTCCAAGACCCCAACTCGCACGCAATAAAAAAATCTCGGTATATGTGCATGGTTGGATTGAAACCCGCGACCTCCCACTCTATGCAATAGCACATTGCCGCTATATGGGTTACATGTATAAAATATTTCAAGATTTGATTTATTATATTATGAGAAAATAACTTATTAATTTATTTTTAGTTAAATATTCATGTTAAATGTATTAAAAATATATAACTATTAAAATTATGTATTTTACTTCATAATTTTTTTATTTTATAATAATAATAAATTTTAGAAAATAAATTATTGTAAAAATTTAAAAAAAATAATAAATTTTCGGAATTTTCATGCTTTAGCCGACGACAAGATATGTGACGTCGGCTAAAATATGAAGTAGTCATTGACTAAGTTTACACATTGGCCAATGATAGTAAAGACTTCTATTGAAGAACATGGGTAAAGTCGTCGGCTAAAGAATCTTGGCCTACGAGACGAGCCATCGGCTCTTTCTTGATTTAGCCGACGATGTTATCCGACTTTAGCGGATGACTTTTCCTCACTACCAGAATTCATACTTTAGCCGATGACAAGTCTTGAATTCGTTGGCTAATCTATTTTAGATGATGACCTATATGTCGGCTAAACCATGACTTTAACCGACGACCACCGTCGGCCGTTCCCCAGCCGGTCGTTGGATGAAGTGCGAATTTTGGTAGTGAGGAAGAGTCATCGGCTAATGTAGGATAACATCCTTGCCCAAAGCAAGAAACAGTCGTCGGCTAAAGTTTACACATTAGCTGACGACAGTGAAGACTTCAACCGAAGAACGTCGATAAAGTCATCGGCTAAATAATAATGGCTGACGAGATGAGCCGTCGACGACTGCAGCCCTCAGTCAATGGCTTGCGATGGTTCTCGGTCGTTCTATTCCTATTCGTCAGCTAAAGTATTTTTTTTGATAGTGATAGGAAAATAATATGACTATTTAATTGACACAAGAGCAAAAATGACCCGTTCAATAAAATAGAAAAGGGTCATTTGTAATATCCGCATTTTTTCTTCTTTTCTGATATTCCTGTTTTGGTGTATTTTCATTTTTGTTATAGCTCGCTTGTAACCATGTCGACATTTTGAATCTATGTTATTCTTGGAGTTTCTCCATCAGGGATGATCTTGGTGATGTTTTGATATTATTCCGTTTTATGTCATGTATTATGGCATGGACGTTCGATTCTCGTGGAACTCGTTCGCTTTTGTAATTTCTTTGGTTTCACGAGTTCGTATAGTTGAGTTGTTCGTGTGGGAGTTTCGGTTTGTTAATCCGACGTCGTATCGCGGATTTTTGCACGTTTGGGCCGTTTCGTAATTTTTCTAAGTTTAGGGTATTCTTGTTATGTTTGTTGTTCCTGAACCTTCGGGCATTCGGAATCACGCTTCATCGTAACGTTTTGAGTTCTGACTTAAATCCGTGGTGAGTGTATCCGTTGGTCATGGATACACCTTGTTATTTTCCCTTTTCGATCGTCTCCTCGTCGAGCAGTGTTTCAAACTGGCCTGCTGTCACAGGCCATGTTACGGCCGTAAGAAACGATACGGCCGTAATAATCGAGAGTTACGGCCATAAGATTCCTTCATACGGCCGTAACAAGGCTTCGTTTCTTACCTCCTGGTCCAGTTCCCTAGTTACAGGCGTATCATGTTCGAGTTACGGCCGTAAGAAATGATACGGCCGTAATGGTGTTCTTGATACGGCCGTATGTGTCATTCGTCAAATTTGCCCAGTTCTTTCCAGAGGCCAGTTACAGCCGTAAGAGAGTCAGGTTACGGCCGTAATGTTCCTATGTTACGGCCGTATGTGGGGTGTGTTACGGCTGTAACACCTGCCAGTATATAAACTGGCAGCGGCCCAGTTTTTCGTCATTTCTCACATCTCTCTTTTCTCTTCGCGACGGGAACGACGGCTGAGGCTAGGCTTCGTCCGATTTTGATCCAAACTCCATTGTAATGGCATATTCAAGTATCATATCATCCACCTATCACTAATCATCCATCGTTCATCTTCGAATCAAGGTAAAATCTCTTAGAACCCTACTTTTCGATAAATTGGGGGTTTTGGGATTTTCGTCCGATTCGTTCCATTTTGTTGATTAATCCATGATGAATATGATTAATCTTGTTGATATCATTAGTTTCCTACGGATTCATGGTATATTTTCATAGTTTTGCGGAATCGAGAGGGTTTGGTTGTGGTCCGCCCTCGTTGTTATTTCTATACGAATATACATGAATCGTAGGCGGGTTTCGGGTGTATTCCATTTCCGTATTCGTCTAGAGTTGGTTGTGATTATGTTCTTCGAATCGTTAGGTTCGGTTCCATTGGTTCTTAACGTTCGTCGGTGATTATCCTTTCCGTTCGTTGCGTCATCAATTACTCAAGACAAGTATTTTTGGAAACCTTTATGCTTAACGTGAAATGGTAATGTATATTGTGTGTCATTGCTCACCTCGGGAGGGTCCGACGGGATCACGGAGGGAATCCAATGGTATAGCCCTGGATTCACGAGTTTGTTTCGCTAGCCAGCTCGGGAGGGTCCTTAGGGATCACGGAGCGGGATCAATGGTATAGCCCTGTTCCCAAAGCGATGCGTGTGCGTGATTTGTTTTATAATATGGCCAGCTCGGGAAGGTCCTTAGGGATCACGGAGCGGGATCAATGGTATAGCCCTGTTCCCATGGCAAATTGTTTGACTGTTTATTTCCGGAAAAGACATGTCTGGTTTTGGTTTTCGAAATGATATTGGTGCATGTACTATGAAATGTGTAAGCGATTGGTTTGCCTTGATTACTTGTACTAGCGTAATGGCTAACCCCTTTGGGGACCCGTTTTGGGGAAATTCTTGTTATGGATTTCAGGTTATGATTATCCGGACGAGCGAGCACCGGGACAGTACGAGGATGTTGGCCAGGGTCGTTGACATGTGCATTTGGGTCTTTTTATTTCTTTCGCCCATTTCGATTTGGTTGTTCTCTCAATTATAAACTTATAGATTGTACTCGCGAGTACTTAGGCTTTTCATTTCAAACTCCGTATTGTATTACTTTAAAATTGTTACATTGTCGGTCGATGCTCATTTCGCCGGTTTCTCCGGGCATATCTTTTATGTCTTATCATTTAAATGTGTGTCCTCGCTAACCGAGATGGTTAGTCGAGTGGAGTTTTCTTGTTTGTAGCCTGGTGGGTCCCATGTAGAGGTGCACGGCACTGTAATATACTCTGAATATCTCGGGGTGTTACATCATTTGCCAAATCTATATATATATATATAGATCATTGTTGTTCGATCGTTTTTGTACGATCGTTGTTATTCGATCGTTGTTGTTCGACTGTTGCTGTTCGATCATTGTTGTTCGATCATTGTTGTTCAATTGTTGTTGTTCGACCGTTGTTGTTTGATCATTGTTGTTCGATCGTTGTTTTTCAATCGTGGTTGATCGATTGTTGTTGCCTGATCCCGTACCGCAAAGAGTTATCGTTCACTGTTAGTCAGCTGTTTCGATTGCGGTCATTTGGGACACCGAGCTGGGTATTACGAGACGGTAGCTTAGAGGTTTGGAGATCAAGTGTCTCTTCTCCGAAAGGACACGGAGATGCCTAGTTTTGTTTTCGAGAATTTTGGCGTGGTCGGAGTTCTTCGTGGTTACCTTTGCGGATCGTTGTGCGTTTAATTCCTATTTTTCGACTGTGCGTGTTTTCTTGTAATGGGTACCTCCTGTTTTGGTGATTGTTTGTATAGTTAACTGGATTGTGTTATATGTTTTGTGATACTTGACACTTGTTGGTTTTATTATATCTCTACTTGTGACATTGTAATGTTTGTTGTTGAGCGTGATTTCACGCCGTATGTTTCTTTGTGTTTCTTGTAACATTTCGCCGATGGGCGTAATTGTGTATCTCGTTGAGATGTTCCTGGTGGGATGTTGCTCCTCCCTACTTATTTTAAGTTTCGAGACGAAACTTCTTTTAAGGAGGGTAGAATGTAATATCCGTAATTTTGATTTTCGGTAATTTTCTTTTTTTGGAGGAATTCCATCTTAGCGACTCGCTTGTGACCTTTTCGTCATTCTGAGAATGATTAATTCTGCACTTTTTACCATCCGAGTTCGTTCAGCTTCGTTTTAATGAGTTCCGTGTTTCTTAGCGGATTTTCCGCACTCGAGTCCGATTCTTGCGAATCTCTTTCGAAACTGTGGTTTCGAGTTTCTAGTAAGCTCATTTACATTGTTATACGTGTTGGGAGCTTCGGTTTCATTATCCGTTGTCGTATCGTGATGTTTCGGCGTTTGGGCCATTTCGTAATTTCCCAAAGTTTTTGGGTGTTTGCCTTCGTATCGTCCTTTCAACCTTCGGGTTGTCGGAACAATGTGTTTATTTAGTGCTTAACTCGTGTTTTGAATGTTATATTATTCGTCATATTCGTTCCGCAAGTTTTCGGGAATTTGAGTCGTCGAGTCATGGCGGCTGGGCACTAGCCGGCCAGGTGCGCACGAGCATGGCGCACGAGCTGGGCGCACGATCCGGCGCTCGTGCGGCGTTGACTGCACGTGCACGAGCGAGTGATCGTGCTCGGTGCTCATGCGTCTCGGCAGACGCCTCAGCGGTGCGCACGACTCGGAGCCCGACCGTCCGCTCGTGAGTGTCTGCTCGTGCGTCGCTGGGTAGTATAAATATGGTCGGGCAGGTTATTTCTCCACTCGTTTCTCACCCATTTCATCTCCTCCGCGGCCGAGACTTGTATAACACAAAGGCATGATGTTATTCTATCAATCCACGAATTTCTTGAGTTTCTAACATCGATTAATCATCCCATAACCTCCTCCAATCGACAAAATCAAGATTAGATTTCCTAGAAATCTAGTTTTGAGGAAATTGGGGATTTTGTTTGATTTCGTCCGTTTAATCCGAATCAACCTAGATTAGTGATGGATTATTGATTATTAAGTTATATTCTACAAATTTCCTTGTTGTTCCTGTAACACCCCCAAAACCGTATGGGAATATTACACGCCGTAGACCCTTTCCACAAGGATCTACCAGGCTAAACATCCATAAACAACCAAATGCTTGCCCGGCCAGGGTCAAACAATATAATAATACAGACCGTTAAGGTCACTTACACATGAATACTCAGACCGATGAGGTCACGCGACTCCATCAACAGAACTGACTAAAACAACATTACCCACACAGGGGTCGAAACACAATACAGCGGAAGACTGAAATCAACTCTAACAATACAACCAAACTCTACCAACTCTCGACTCTTGATTAGTATCGCAGCTCGTCATCCTCTTGTGCCAATCCTGTGACTACTCCCCTGAACCTGCATGTACCTGGACGCAAAACAGACATCCATCCCCCGATTACTCGGGGGTTAGTAAAACTCCACTATTTTACTAGGGCAAGTATAATACAATACGAAATGCAACAAGTAAATAGCAACTACAAATTTAATACGAAAATCTATTATCAAAATGTTTCCGAGAAGTTTTAGAATTTTGAACTCAAGCAAGAGATATTTGAAAAGGAACACATCATCTCGGGGATTTTTAAAGCAGAAATTCTTTTGGACCTCGAGTCCCAATTTACAAAACCTTTTCCAAAACATTAGGGCCTTGGCCCGATTCTCGATTCAAAACACACTAGATAAGATATTATTATGAGTCCGAGACCCATATTTAAAATGTTACCCAAACAAGCACTATAACAAGATCATTGTTCGTACACATCATGTACCGAACTCCGGAGGCCTCGACGGACCTTACCCGGACCGCACACGCTGTTCGTACACATCATATACTGAACTCCGGAGGCCTCGACGGACCCTACCCGGCCACAAACATCGTTCGTACACATCATGTACCGAACTCCAGAGGCCTCGTCAGACCCTACCTGAATCACAAACATCGTTCGTACACATCATGTACCAAACTCCAGAGGCCTCGTCAGACCCTACCTGGATCACATACCTTGTCCGTACACGTCATGTACCGGACTCCAGAGGCCTCGTCAGACCCTACCTGGATCACACACCTTGTTCGTACACATCATGTACCGAACTCCAGAGGCCTCGTCAGACCCTACCTGGAACACACACACATTGACACGACACAATTCGTAATCATCAAATGTCAAGCCATTCGACATTACACCTAGGTGCATAATCAAGTATGTAAACCAAGACAACACACACATCAAAATCATCACAACAACTCAACAATGACCAACCACGCCCGGCACAAACTTAGATGATTTGCACATCCAACACAATTCCAAGATGTTAACTAAGTGAAGGTATCATCGTTACCGTCAATCGTTCATAAAAATTCAATTCATACGAAGCATATTCGCTAGGATAAATCAATTCATCATAACCATAACACAAACGTCCCTATTCACAAGGCACAATTCGTATAGTAAAATACTTGCCTTAATAACCGCTACTGAATACTCCGAAGAACACGGTTCGACCGGGAAGCTCGGACCCCAAAGAAGACAACGAACGGAAGGGTTCCGACTCGAGTTCTTCACAAGAATTTCGTTCCTAAGTCACAACGATATCAATTAAATCACAATTCTACGAAAACGTATAGAACTTCCCAAGTTCTACCCATTGAAGCATTTTATCGGACACTTTGTGGCCAAACTTCGATTGTTTATAATCAAACCTCAATAATACTAACATCAAATCCTCAAGAAGTGTTTCCAACCACCAAAACATCTTCAATACGATCAATAATCCAATATGAATAATCAAATTCTTGATTACAACAACGATTAATCGAAAACCCCCAAATCCAACTCAATATTCAAAGTGTTCTTGAATAATTCTTCAATAATCCAATGAATAATCAAACATATCCATAATAATGTGTATTTCACTTCATACAACATGATCTTAACATCTAAAACATCATATCTCAAAACAAAATCGAAATCCAAGATGTTGGAGAAATTACCTTTGAAGATCCAAGTACTTTAATCCGATGAAATCGCGTTAGATCGACAATCCGAGCTCCACAACCGAATGAAAATGATGAAAGATGAATACTCAAGTGATTGATGATGAAGATGCTCTCCCACAAACCCTCTCTCTCGGACCAAAGTGAAGAAATGGGGAGAAATGAGCTGAATTCGCAGAAAAAACGCAATTATAGCGCTGACTGCTCTGTGTGCCGTGGCCCAGCCGAAGTGTGCCGCGGCACAGGGCCGAATCTGCCCCCAGTGATCGGCAGCGTGCCGCGGCCCGGACGAGTGTGCCGCGGCCCTACCGGCATGTGCCGTGTCTCACGGTACAGAGGGGTTGGCCGATAATTGAAACATGAGTGTGCCGCGGCCCGGACGGGTGTGCCGCAGACTGGCAAGCAGTGTGCCGCGGCCTGCCGGCATGTGCCGCGGCACAGTGCAGCCGGCCAACTGGAAAATGAAAGTGACTTAGCTATTTCGACCATAACTCCCTCGTATGGACTCCGATTGACTCACCGTTTGAACCATTGGAAAGCTAACTCGATGCTTTATAATATTGAAAAGATTCAGAATTTTTGGAGTTTCGAAAAATTAATGGTGATCTAACAAAGTCGAACTCATACGTGGAAAAGTCGCTAAAGAACACGGAATTCAACAGAACGGCACCGAAACGAACTCGGATGACAAAAAGTGCAGAATAAAATATTCCCAGAATGACGAAACGGTCCTAAGAGAGTCGTCGAAACGGACCTCCGCCGGAAAATGAAAATTACTAGAAATCGAAATTGCGGATATCACATTCTACCCTCCTTAAAAGAAGTTTCGTCCCGAAACTTGAAACAAGTAGGGAGAAGCAATATCCCCACCAGGAAACTCGACGAGATACATAAAAACCGAAAACTCGCGCCCAACGGCGAAACATTACAAGCAACGTAAAGGAATATACGGCGTGAAAACATGCCCCACGACGACTAACATAACACCACCGACTATGATTCAAAACAACAACGAGTAATTAACAACACATCAAATACACACATTTAATCAACGAAATGCACGCGACAACAAGTCGCACCCGACCACAACGACTATGCGATAGAAACAAATAGAATATCACGATAGAAATCACTTCGATTTTCATCAACAAAAAAAATGTCCGACGTCAAGACACAAACAATTCAAGATAGCAGAAAACGAGAATACCGGATATTACATTCTATCATACTAAAAATAAGTTTCGTCCCGAAACTTAAACTAAGGTTATCACAGTGATACGAAACAAAATATAACGACACATAATAAAATACCATGCTCATGACCCCGCGTTCCACTGACACGCCTCCGTAGGTTCAACAACTAAATGGAAACTTACACAAAACAAAATATCATTCAACAAGTTCCAAACGTAAAAGCGTCACAAAATACATCTCTACACGCGAAACAAACCGTGCAGCGAGTACCAAAAACACCATCACTGGACATCACTGGGCCCTCCGGAAGTAGGAATGGAATTCTGGTCCCTTATCATCTCGGCAACAATCTCGCAGTACTGAACTCGATGCCCCTCGTGTCCACAATTATAACAAGTCACTGGCGGTTTCTTACAATGCGCACGTTCATGGCCTAGAACGTTACAGTTGAAACACCAAGGAGCATTACCAGAACTCAAAGACACCGGCTTGGGTCTTTTGGGTTCTCTAACTGACCGAGAAGGTCCCATACTCGGCTGATACGAGGGTTGAGGTGTGAGAATCCCAATTCCCTTACTTCCCGATGCATCATCGGAGATCTTCTGCTTTTTCGCTACCGATACGGACTCGGTAGACATTATAGCCATCTCAAAAGCCAAGGCTCGATCCTGATAGTCCTTCAAGGTTGTACACATAAAAGGAGCCATACACTGCCGAATCTGAGGTTTCATACGCATATCGAAATAACGAACCTTATCTGCCTCCCTTTTCACCTGATCCCGTACATAACACAACTGTCGATTATAATCGACTATCGCCTGGGATATCGACACGTCTCGGGGCGTAGCCGAGAAAAACTCGACAATCCTACGCTCTTTAACAGGCGGCGGACAATACTCGGCCTCCATGGCAGTTTTGAATTCAGTCCAAGTAGCGGTACGATCACTAGGCGCTACGGCCTCCCACCAGCCTGCAGCTTCCCTGTCGAGTAGGTATTGAGCAATAGGCACTCTTCTCTCATCGGGGCAAGCTACAGCATCAAATGTTCTGTCCAACTGGAAGAGCCAGTTCTCCCAGCCTAACGAGTCCGAAGAACCTACCAAACGGGGCGGGTGCATTCTCTTCACATCTCGTAACCACTTACTAGCTCTGTTATCTTCATCAAGAATCCCGTCTCGGTGCACGGTCTGATTCATATGCGCCAACTGGTCAGTCACATGACGAAGGATGGTGGCAGCGCCAATGTCAACATTACCTCTGGATGATTGCTGCTGATCACGACCACAACTACGACCACGTCGTTGGCCTCGACCTCTCGGCATACTGGACGGACGACCAATCAGAATAACACATCCAAAAAAACATCACAACGTCAACATAAGACAATAAATAGCAGCACGTTAACACATCAACTCCAAGTCATCACACAAGTGCACGAACTAACACTGTAATTTTAGAACTTCATTCAAAATAATTCACACAGTCACATCAACAGAGATGTTTGGATTTTACCAAATCAAACACGGTCAAAACCACACACATATCGCAGGGATCAAACACTAACAACAAAAATAAAATGTTTCCGGGGTATTATTCAAATGATAAAATTTTAAAATTCTCAAGTTTGAAAAAAAAGAATTTGGTGAAATGAAATTTTTGAAAACACTTATAATACTTCGGTCATTTAATCAAAACCATGTATCCCATTATCAAAACTATTTTGATCGAAGCTATTTGCAAAACAACACGTTGAGGCTTCAATCTTTTTGCTAGACGATATCGTCCAAATGACCTTGTCAATATATCATTATCTTTACTAGCGTTATACAGGGTAACAACATGTTACCACGCCATCCATCACTAATATATCAACAGAGATTAAATAATCAAGGGGCACGGGTACAACTACAACAACAACAACATCTAAGCCTTAGTCCCAAAATGATTTGGGGTCGGCTAACATGAATCAAACTTTGAAACCGTCAATAATCGTTACATAAATAACATAAAAGGAAAAAAGAGGGAAAAAGTAGAGAAAAAAGCAGATAAAAAAAGAGAATGAATTAAAAAAAAAAAGAAAAAAAAAGAAAAAAAAAAGAAAAAAAAAAGATAACATGAAATAAAAGAAAATAGGAATTAAAAAAAAAAGAATCGACTCCATCCACCATCCGTATTCTTTCCCGCCACATTTGCCTCTCCATCGCCATACTTTCTCCAATTCCAAGAAACCGCATATCATTTTCAATCATCTTTATCCAAGTTTTCTTGGGTCTTCCTCTACCTTTCACAACATTACTTGCTCCCCAACTTTCTAGCCTCCTCACTGGGGCATCAATAGGTCTTCTTCTCACATGACCAAACCATCGTAATCGATTCTCCATCATCTTGTCTTCTATAGACGCAACTCTTACCTTCTCTCTGATCACCTCATTTTTGAGCCGATCCTTTTTTGTATGACAACACATCCATCGTAGCATACGCATCTCTGCCACATTCATCTTTTGAACGTGACACTGTTTTACAGCCCAACACTCGGTGCCATATAACAGCACAGGCCTAATTGCCGTGCGGTAAAATTTACCCTTTAATCTATGAGGCATGCCGGGATCACATAAAACCCCTGTGGCACTCTTCCACTTCAACCACCCTGCCTTTATTCTGTGAGCCACATCGCCCTCTAGCTCTCCATCCTTTTGGATAATAGATCCAAGATACCGAAAGAAAGTGGATCCATGAACAACTTTCCCATCAAATGTGATCATCCCCGCCTCTCTATCATCAAGCTTCGCTAAACCTACACTCCATATATTCAGTCTTACTTCTGCTCAGCCTAAATCCTCGAGCTTCCAAAGTATCCCTCCAAAGTTCCAATTTCTGTTGCACTCCAACCTTCGTTTCATCAATCAACACAATATCATCTGCGAACATCATACACCACGGAACGTCATTTTGAATTTCTCTTGTCAATTCGTCCATGACTATGGCAAAGAGAAAAGGACTAAGAGCAGATCCTTGATGCACCCCAATCGAAATAGGGAATTCTTCTGTCCTCCCAACATTAGTACGTACACTTGTACTAGCTCCCTCATACATGTCCTTTATAATGTCAATATATTTCCGCGATACACCCTTCTTTGCTAAGGCCCACCAAAGTACTTCTCTTGATACTTTATCATATGCCTTCTCTAAATCAATAAAAACCATATGCAGATCTTTCTTTTTATCTCGATAATGTTCCATCAATCAGGATAAGATAAATTGCTTCCATGGTCGATCTTCCAGGCATAAATCCAAACTGATTTTCTGTGATCTTCACACATTTCCTGATCCTTTGTTCAATCACTCGTTCCCACAACTTCATGGTATGACTCATTAGTTTAATTCCGCGATAATTAGAACAATCTTGAACATCACCTTTGTTCTTATACAAAGGGACGAGAATACTTTTCCTCCATGCTGACGGCATCTTATTGCTTCTCCAAATCTTATTGAAAAGCATAGTTACCCATTCGATCCCTCTCTCCTCCAAACACCTCCAAACTTCAATAGGTATACCATCTGGTCCTTCAACTATAATAACAAATTACTACCGGGTCAGTCAAAAGTTTACAGTAATAACATGCGCTTACTACCAGAATAACTCAACTTACGGCCGTAATGGAAAACATCTTACGGCCGTAACATCTAGTGCAGGATCGCATTGTCACAGTAGCCCCCAACACACAAACACATAACATTTAAATTCCGAAAATTATGGTCGTTTTGCAAAACAAGATTTTTCCGAAAATTTTGATTTCCACAAAAATGCTCAAATCAGTAGTCTTTCAGGAAAAACGTTTCCAAAGCTACCCTTAGCGGGCATAATTACAACAATCCAAAATAGTCGACATTAAAACCACATGCCCAAATGGCGAATAGGGTCGCCAATTCAATCACATACATCTCATGGCATCACGTTTAAATATGCAACAAAACCATTCATCGGAGTCTCTCGCGAACTCTATCGTGAAACCTATCAAGGTTCACAACTTTCACAACATACCAACCCACATGGTGGTTCAAGGGACAAACATCAATACATCCATTTCTATACACGTACAACATATCCAAGTATCGAATACAACTTCATTACACAACACCGTGTAAATAAAATTATGCACCACAAATATCACACATAGATGAAATCATGAACACAGATATTATGCATAAAAGAGGAGACTTACGTCCACAGGCCGCACAGAGATGACGGTCGCCCACGATACTAATCTCATCCGACAACATATCCAATGCGTTGTGACTACGCACAACTCAACTTCTCACCTGACGACTCGAACGACAAGACAACACATTACTCAACAAATCACGACTCGACTCGACCCGACAGCCTAGGTTTCCCCAACCTAAGATCTGATACCATAAATGTAACACCCCCAAAACCGTATGGGAATATTACACGCCGTAGACCCTTTCCACAAGGATCTACCAGGCTAAACATCCATAAACAACCAAATGCTTGCCCGGCCAGGGTCAAACATTATAATAATACAGACCGTTAAGGTCACTTACACATGAATACACAGACCGATGAGGTCACGCAACTCCATCAACAGAACTGACTAAAACAACATTACCCATACAGGGGTCGAAACACTATACAGCGGAAGACTGAAATCAACTCTAACAATACAACCAAACTCTACCAACTCTCGACTCTTGATTAGTATCGCAGCTCGTCATCCTCTTGTGCTAATCCTATGACTGCTCCCCTAAACCTGCATGTACCTGGATGCAAAACAGACATCCACCCCCCAATTAATCGGGGGTTAGTAAAACTCCACTGTTTTACTAGTGCAAGTATAATACGATACGAAATGCAACAAGTAAATAGCAACTACAAATTTAATACGGAAATCTATTATCAAAATGTTTCCGAGAAGTTTTAGAATTTCGAACTCAAGCAAGAGATATTTGAAAAGGAACACATCATCTCGGGGATTTTTAAAGCAGAAATTCTTTTGGACCTCGAGTCCCAATTTACAAAACCTTTTCGAAAACATTAGGGCCTTGGCCCGATTCTTGATTCAAAACACACTAGATAAGATATCATTATGAGTCCGAGACCCATATTTAAAATGTTACCCAAACAAGCACTATAACACGATCATTGTTCGTACATATCATGTACCGAACTCCGGAGGCCTCGACGGACCTTACCCGGACCGCACACGCTGTTCGTACACATCATGTACCGAACTCCGGAGGCCTCGACGGACGCTACCCGGCCACAAACATCGTTCGTACACATCATGTACCGAACTCCAGAGGCCTCGTCAGACCCTACCTGAATCACAAACATCGTTCGTACACATCATGTACCGAACTCCAGAGGCCTCGTCAGACCCTACCTGGATCACATACCTTGTCCGTACACGTCATGTACCGGACTCCAGAGGCCTCGTCAGACCCTACCTGGATCACACACCTTGTTCGTACACATCATGTACCGAACTCCAGAGGCCTCGTCAGACCCTACCTGGAACACACACACATCGACACGACACAATTTGTAATCATCAAATGTCAAGCCATTCCACATTACACCGAGGTGCATAATCAAGTATGTAAACCAAGACAACACACACATCATAATCATCACAACAACTCAACAATGACCAACCACGCCCGGCACAAACTTAGATGATTTGCACATCCAACACAATTCCAAGATGTTAACTGAGTGAAGGTATCATCGTTACCGTCAATCGTTCATAAAAATTCAATTCATACGAAGCATATTCGCTAGGATAAATCAATCCATCATAACCATAACACAAACGTCCCTATTCACAAGACACAATTCGTATAGTAAAATACTTGCCTTAATAACCGCTACTGAATACTCCGAAGAACACGGTTCGACCGGGAAGCTCGGACCCCGAAGAAGACAACGAACGGAAGCGTTCCGACTCGAGTTCTTCACAAGAATTTCGTCCCTAAGTCACAACGATATCAATTAAATCACAATTCTACGAAAACGTATAGAACTTCCCAAGTTCTACCCATTGAAGCATTTTATCGGACACTTTGTGGCCAAACTTCGATTGTTTATAATCAAACCTCAATAATGCCAACATCAAATCCCTAAGAAGTGTTTCCGACCAACAAAACATCTTCAATACGATCAATAATCCAATATGAATAATCAAATTCGTGATTACAACAACGATTAATCGAAAACCCCTAAATCCAACTCAATATTCAAAGTGTTCTTGAATAATTCTTCAATAATCCAATGAATAATCAAACATATCCATAATCATGTGTATTTCACTTCATACAATATGATCTTAACATCCAAAACATCATATCTCAAAACAAAATCGAAATCCAAGATGTTGGAGAAATTACCTTTGAAGATCCAAGAACTTTAATCCGATGAAATCGCGTTAGATCGACAATCCGAGCTCCACAACCGAATGAAAATGATGAAAGATGAATACTCAAGTGATTGATGATGAAGATGCTCTCCCACAAACCCTCTCTCTCGGACCAAAGTGAAGAAATGGGGGGAAATGAGCTGAATTCGCAGAAAAAACGCAATTATAGAGTTGACTGCTCTATGTGCCGCGGCCCAGGGCCAAAATTGCCCCCAGTGATCGGCAGTGTGCCGCGGCCCGGACGAGTGTGCCGCGGCAGTGACTCGGCAGTGTGCCGCGGCCCTGCCGGCATGTGCTGCGGCACACGGTACAGATGGGTCGGCCAGAACAATCGCAACACGAGTGTGCCGCGGCCCGGATGGGTGTGCCGCGGCAGTGACTCGGCAGTGTGCCGCGGCCCTGCCGGCATGTGCCACGGCACACGGTACAGGCTGCTCGGCCAAATCTGGAAAATGAGAGTGACTTAGCTATTTCGACCATAACTCCCTCATCTGGACTTCGATTGACTCACCGTTTGAACCATTGGAAAGCTAACTCGATTCTTTATAATATTGCAAAGATTCAGAATTTTTGAAGTTTCCAAAAATTAATGGTGACCTAACAAAGTCGAACTCATACGTGGAAAAGTCGCTAAAGAACACGGAATTCAACAGAACGACACCGAAACGAACTCGGATGACAAAAAGTGCAGAATAAAATATTCCCAGAATGACGAAACGGTCCTGAGTGAGTCTTCGAAATGGACCTCCGCTGGAAAATGAAAATTACCGGAAATCAAAATTGCGGATATTACAGTTCCATGGTTTGATTGCCAAGGATTCGTTGTTTTGTTGAGTTCCTAATCGACGCCTTGAAGGTGTCCGGTATAATTTCATAGAGAGGATTTTGGGCGTTATAGGATTATTCTTCCTCGTACGATCGTCGATTTATTGATGATATGATATTAGGGTCGAGTTCCTTGCGAAGAGCTCGTGTTGAACCCTTCCGTTCATCGTCGTCTTCATTTTTTATAACATCAAGGGTTTCGATGTTTCCCGGTCGAGCCGTGTTCGACGGAGTACTTGCGTTCCTATTTCGAGGCAAGTACCTTGTTCATACATTTCTTGTTTTGTGGATATGATGATCGGTGATCGTCTAAATGTGTTTATTTGGTTGTTTGAAATGAACTTTCAAAAGATTCGATTTAGCCTCGTTAAAGGCTCACTTTCAAAACTCGTGTGTATTTTGTGGTTGGTGTGTTTCGTAAATGATTATGTGAATCCTATGGATATGTTTAGTGTTGATGTTTCGCTTGATAATGCGTGTGTACATATATTGCATCATTTCGGTTTGTTGTGGTGTAATATCCGAGATCTTTGTTCCGGATTCATCGAGTTTTTGGGTTTTACCGGATTGGTATTGTCCTCATCATTGGAATTTTGTGCCATGTTTTGGGTGTGCCTTATTGGGACGTGTTTGAAGGCGTTTTGGATCACTGTGCGAGTTTTCGGGTTTTTGTGGTGTAGCGCACGCTAATGCTTGTGGCATAGCGCACGCTACTGTGTTGTGGTTAGCGCACGCTACCGGATGTGTAGCGCACGCTAACTGGCAGTCCTGCGGCAGTCCAGGAGCTACTGGATTGGGACTGGGGTCTCGTTAGCGCACCCTAAGGTTGGTAGCTAGCGCACGCTATCGACTGCTTAGCGCACGCTAATCGTTCTTTCTAGCGCACGCTACCTGGTAGGTGCAGATCTGTCCAGGGGCTACTGGACTGGTTTCGTGACCCGTTAGCGCACGCTACGCTTATTGGCTAGCGCATGCTAACCGTGTTACATTCGGAGTGTTCTGGGGCGTTGACCCCATTAGCGCGCACTAATGTTTGTGCTTAGCGCACGCTAATAATTGTCCAGTATAAATACTGGACAGCAGTGTTAATTCGTCATTTTCTCTCCTTTCTTCATCCCTTGTGACGGGAGTGAGTTCCAGAGGCGATTTCGAGCGATCTTCTTCATCAAGCTTCATCTTGGAGCGGATTTGTAGGTGTTTAACAACATCTAATCATCTTCTTGGTCCAAATCAAGGTAATATCTTCTTAGAACCCTAGTTCTTGAATTTTGGGGGTATGTGAGGTTTCGGCCGATTTAAGCTGATATAGCCCAGATTGTTGTGAGATCTTCATTGTATACTCGAGATCCTTTGTTAATCTTGAGACTTTGTGGATTGAACTTCATAAATTCATATGTTCGTCAGTTATGTTGATGTGAGCCTTTGAGATGTCCGACGAATTGCTCCATTGGGTAGGAATTAGGATGATCTCTATATTTTCGATGTATTGTTGATTCATGGTGGTATTGTTTTCGTAGTATTCATGGGCTGTCGAATTCTTGGTCGTTTTTGGAAGTTCGAAGGTGACCCGACCATGTCCGTTTGTCGTTTCGTCGCTCATGGTATCGAGGCAAGTATCTTGCCCATACATTTCGTGTTTCGTATATGTATTTGTTGGTATATTGAACCAAATTAAAATTTGAATATTTTAATGAACTTTTAAAAGGATCGGTATGTTCTCGATAATTATTGTATTTCAAAAGATAACTTGTATGCTTCGTGGATTGATGTGCTTTCGGAATATGTGCGTTAGTTTCTTATGTTGGAAGATGTTGAACATATTTAGTGAATTTAGTAGATCGTAATTATTTGTCGAGTATTGTGTATTGATATGTGTAATTGTTCGGTGAATATGTGACGTTGTGTGATATTAGTTGTTACTCCTTCGTAAGGAGGGTGTGGCGCTTGTTGTCATTTGGGATTGGTATTTGTTTGTTGTTGTGTGACATTTGTTTGGGTATACATCATCTAAAGTGGCCATTCTAGCTAAGTACCTAGAATCTGTTTGCATATTCTAGTATTCGAATTATGGCTTCCTGTGGCATTGTGGATGTTTATGTGTGTTCACCTAGGGACGGTCTGACGGGACCTCTAGGGATACGTATTGCCGTGTGTATGCATATCACGAACTAGGGTTAACCACCCAGGGATGTCCGACGGGGCTCTGCGGGGTACGGTGGCCGTGAGTCTCGTACCAACGGTTAACTTTGAATTGTTTTGTTGGAGAACTATGATTTTTGATGCATATTTCGTCTGATTAGAATGGCAGTCCAAATGGTATCGTACTTGGCTGGAATGGCACCAGTAAATGTGTCGTGTGAGATTTGTCTCTTGGCTACGATAATTTGGTATGAGTACGTGAGTTCTGTGGTTGCTCTGTGCATTGTAACTCTGTGGTGTGTCGAGTTCGACCGTATGGCCAAGTTGCAAAGTTGTGCTCTTTGATGTCGTTCTGTGAGACTGTTGTCATGGTAATATTTGACACGGCGTAGTTTCCGTCGGGTTATTCTTGCGAGTATATGATGTGGATGATTTGGGTCGTGGACCCCGTGTTTGTGATTGAAATGTTATGGTTGGGTCGTGGACCCCGTATTTTGTAATCGAAATCGTATTTTGGAATAAGTGATTTTTGGGCTGTGTCCCTAGGTGTTTCGAAAGGCTTGAGAATTCTTAAACCCAAACCTTTCCAAAATTCCCGAGATCGTAAAATGTTTTGTAAGATGTAAAATGGTTTTATTCCTATCTTTCATAATTCAAACGGTGTTAATCAAGTGAATTATCTCGGGAAGTATATTCACGATTTCTATGTTTCTTGGAGTATGATTTGTATGGATTGCCTTTGTATTTATACTTGCACTAGCAAAACAGTGGAGTTTTGCTAACCCCCGAGTATTCAGGGGGTGGATGTCTGTATTGCGTCCAGGTTCATGCAGGTCGCTGGGGAGTAATTCACAGGATCGTTACGAAGGATGATGGAAGATGACGATACTAAGCACATGAAGACCGGTGTTGAGTATTTGGTGATGTCTTGTCGTTTTGTCCTTCCGTTGTGTTTATTTTCCCGTTTTATAGGCATGTTGATTTATGTTAAATCCTGCGTGGGTATGAGTTGCGAGAAAGAGTAATGTATGGTTGATGTGTTCATTGTGGTAAAAGACCAAATCGGTCTAATGGTTCGTTAATTACCCATGTTGGTATGTTTTGTATCGTAGTGTTTTTTGTATTTAGCCTGGTAGTTCCTCACGGAGGGGGTCTGCGGCGCTGTAATATTCCCAAGTGGTTTGGGGGTGTTACAGAATATGGTATCGGAGCTTTAGGTTGTGGAAACCTAGACTGTCGGGTCGAGTTGTGTGTTGTCGGGCCTTGTCTTGTCCTGTCTTGTCTTGTCTTGTCTTGTCAGATTTTGTCTAACTGAGTCGTGTCGCGACGCGTCGACTAAGGTGTCGGTCGTTATCAGTATTGAGGTGCAGCCATCATATTCGTCTAAGGTGTCAGTCGTTATTAGTATCGAGGTGCAGCCATCATATTCGTCTCGTGTTATACGAGCTTGTGTGATTATGTGTTATTATGTGGAGTTTAAATGTGAATTGTGAATACGTAATCCATGTTTGTTGATTCTTGTGTTGTACTGGAATGAAAAGTGATATCTGTGTATAAATATGTATATATATTGTGTGAATCGTTTTACTGGAGTAACGGCTTGGTGTGATCCCGCAAGGAAAGTTTGTCAATGTGATATTTTAAAGTTTAGTTATTTTTGAAGAGTCACGTAAATTTTATTTTAAAACATCCTTCAAGAAAGGAAAAATTTTGATTTCGTATGATGACTTCGAGACCAGACTTTTTTTAGAACTTAACTACTTAGATTTTATTTTCATCTTGCATTGCGAGTTTTCAAAATTTGATTTTAATGACTCAAATGAGGTCTACCAAAAATTTACTCGAAACGTGGCTCTTGCTTTCGACTTTTTGATTTCATGATCGTTGGTTAGGGGGTATGTAGTGATATTGGCATTATTATTTGGTCAATAATGCTCAAAATTGTGCTTAAGTTGGTGGTGTGAACGTTAAGTCATCCTAAATACACTTGTTGTGAGAGTCCTCATTACTGAGAGGTAGGATTTCAGTTTTAGATGTTAATTATCTTTTGACGGTAGCTTGTGTGATACTGTAATTATGTGGACAGATGATGTTGACGTGTGATTGGATTTGATGGTAATGGATCGTATTTTGATAAAGTGGTAAATTATGTATGTTGTGTGTGTGTGTTCGGAAATGCTTTTCTGAAAATTTTATAAACTTGAGCAAGTTGTGGAAAATTAAAATTCATAAAGTTTTGGCGGTTCACTTAATCGGTGGCTTCGAGTGGACTTTGAAAATCGTTTAAAATTGGCGAGCCGGACTTGAATTTTCTAAAGGAACCCCGACGGTATTGAAAGAGTCGTTTTAAAGTACCTCTGAATATTTTGTAAAATATTACCGTCGTTGAATATTGTGTAGTGTTGAGAAGATTTTCAAAAATGATTTTTGACGTACTGTTGTATTTTCAAATGATTCAAGTACGTGATTTTCAGAAATCTTTCACACCATCAAAAATTTTTATTTTCAAGAACCATTGCAATTTTTATTTTCAAAATATATTGTGAGAGATAGAAGTGAGCAAGGTCGACCCGGCCAGGACCGACAGTCCTAATGTCCCGGATTATAAATGGTCGGACTTTATTGACCGAAGCCGGACACTGTTGAGCAAGACCAACCCGGTCGGACCAGAAACCGGTCGGTCAACTAGCCCGATCAAGCCCGATTTTGTAATTTTTTTTTTGCATATTAAGTGTCCTTTTTATTACATATAAAATGCTTTCTTCTTTACATACTCCCATAAAATACAATTATCAATCTTAATATCTTCATTTAGTCATCAAACTCCCAAGTTCAACAATATTTTAGTATAAATAAACTTAATTAGAATAATGTGCAATCATAATCGAGCCATTAATCATCATTATTTTATCACCACCGAGGGTAAATTACAATAAAAATATATTTTTTGTATTTTTATTTTTACGGTCGTTAGTTAGACCCGGATTTTAAGGTTTTGACAGTCGCCCGGAACCCGGTTTTAGACAAAATGCGGACAGGACCGGACCTAATTAATGTGTCCGTCCGGTCCGGGTAAAACCCGGGTCCGGTCCGGGTCCGGGTAAAACCTGGGTCCGGACCATTTGTGCTCAGCCCTAGTGAGAGATGAAGAATCTTACTCGATTTAACTTCAAACTCGGATTTAGAAAAGTTTTCTGTACTGAATCAGTTATTGTGCGTGACCTTGAATCACTCCAAAATGATGATGTGTAGTGGCATAGTGATTTTGATAGTGCCGGATGTAAGGAAATATTGTTTTGCAAATAATTTCAAATGAGATAGTTAAAGTCTGTTGTTTAAAAGTTTTGACAAAAAGCCCGAGATACCAAAAACACTTTCAAAGTTTTATTTTGAATAAACATGCAAATCCAAGGATTTTCAAATGATATCATTTAAATAGATACCTCGTGGATCTTCTTATCGAGTTGCTATTAGTTGTCTTATGTGATATGTCAAGCCGAGTTGGCAATTTGGTATATTATTTTGCGATGTTGTACCATTATATTGAGTGAGTATCCGCTTAATATGCCGAGGGGCAAAGGGCGCAGTCGTGACCGCGGTACAGACAGTCATGGAGATCAGATGCGGGACCAATAGAAGGTTTCTGGGAAGGTTGCTATTCTAGCACTTCGTTATTGTTGTTTAGGTTTCGGGGACTAAACCTCTTTTAAAGGTAATATGGTGTAATACCCATATTTTTTTCGCTTTCGTTTTGTTGGACTCTATCGACTCGTTTGTGTTCGTCGATATTTTCTGGACTTGTTCTACTCTTCACTTTTGTTGTTCGAACGTGTTGCGGTATTGTTTCGGGTTAATCGGTTTGTCATTGTGACTTTTCCAAATTCGGCTCCGCTCCTATGAATCTTATGAAACTGTATATCATGTCGTTTTCATCGGATCATATATTGTCTTGATTTGTGCTGTGGACTTCGGGGATGCTATTCGATTTCTATTATTCGTTATGATTCGGATATGATTGTTCGACCGTTGTTGTATCGATCATTGTTGTTCGATCGTTTGTTGTCTGGTATTCGTTGATCACGTTTCATGATTTTTTTAGCGTTCAGATCACTTCGTAATTTCCTTAAGTTCGGGAAATTAACTTCGTTTTCGATCTTCCAATCCTCGTGTTGTGGAATTTCGTATTTGTTCAGCAATTAACTTGCGTTTTGATTGATGTACTGTTTGGGTTGTTCAACCATACTAATTTTTGTGTGTGCGTTTTGTTATCATTCTGAAATGGCGACGTGGATGGTAGCAGCGACGTGCTGCATGTGATTCGTTGCAGGTCGTCCACGACGGATAACGTATGTTATTTGAGACTGTTTTGCGTTGATCGATTTATGTTTTAAGTTTCGGGGACGAAACTTCCTTTAAGAGGGGTAGAATGTAATACCCGAGATCTTTATTCCGGATTCATCGAGTTTTCTGGGTTTTACCGGATTGGTATTGTCCACATCATTGGAATTTTGGCCATGATTGTAATACCCGATTGTAATTCATTCATTCTCATTCAGTAATTATCAGTCTGTAATTCTCACTCAGTAATCTTCACTCATTAATAATCACTCATCATTCATGAATCATTCATTTGCGTTCACTGTTGGCATGTTGTAATCGTATATCAGTTACCGATTGTCATTTCATCTCCGTTTATAGATAGAGACGGGAGTATTATCATTTTCATTGTGATTGATAGCCTTGTACTGGGAGTATCATCTTTGGCTCGTGTTAGACTTGTTTACTTTCACATTCGTGTGATATGTCGGATCATTCATCAGTCGTAGCGAGGAACCGGAGTTATCGGATTTTTCACCTTGGCCAACATTGAGTTACGGCCGTAAGGACTTTGGGTTACGGCCGTAACAAAGGTTCGTTGTTTTCAGGCCATTTTGGACTAATGGGACTTACGGCCGTAAGGTTTCGGAATACGGCCGTAAGTTGAGCAGGTACGGCTGTAAGGCTTGGCCGGTTACGGCCGTACGTGGTCCAGCAGGCTGCCCAGGCATTTTGGCCGAAGGCGAGTTACGGCCGTAAGGAGGGTTGGTTACGGCCGTAAGTGATCTTCGTAAATTCAGGTGTTGTCGGGCAAGGAGGGACTTACGGCCGTAAGGGTTGCGGCATACGGCCGTAAGTCGAGGAAGGTACGGCCGTAAGGCTTGGCCGGATACGGCCGTACGCTGCAGGCAAGGTGCCTGGCCATTTTCGACGAAGGGGGCTTATGCCCGTAAGTTTGGCCGGATACGGCCGTATCATCCGAGTTACGCCCGTAAGGTGTGTGGGTACGGCCGTAAGGATGTCGGCAGATGTTTTTGACGAAGGCGGGTTACGCCCGTAACTCAGGAGCGGTTACGGCCGTAAGTCTGTCGGCAGGCTTTCGGACGAAGCCGAGTTACGGCCGTACGAGTTGGCCGGTTACGGCCGTAAGGCCGTTGACTTGGAATGTTACGGCTGTAAGAGGGCCGATTTACGGCCGTAACTTCCGGCAGTATATAAGGATCCAGCCGGGACTTTTTCATCATTTTCATCCCTTTTCTTCTTTTATCCGAGAGAGAGGGTTGAGGGAGAGATTTTGCCATCATCAATCATTTGAGTGTGTAAATTTCATCATCTTCATTCATTTGGGAAGCTTGGATACTCGTTTTAACTCGTGTTCATCGGATCGAAGTGGTTGGATCTTCAAGAGGTAATTTCTTCAACATCTTGGATTTCTATTTTGTGTTGAGATATGATGTTTTGGACGTGATAATCATGTTATATGAGGGGATATGCATATGATTATGAGTTTGTATATGGATTCATTGTATTATTGAGGGATTATTCAAGAACACTTTGAATATCGAGTTGGATTTGGGGATTTTCGATTAATTGTTGTTATAATCACGTATTTGGATATTCATAACGGATTATTGATCGTATTGAAGATGTTTTGTTGGTTTGAAACACTTCTTGGGGTTTTGGTGTTGGTATTATTGAGGTTTTGTTGTAATCAATCGAAGTTGGCCACTAAGTGTTCGATTTAATGCCCCAATGAACTTGGTTTAATCGTATCGACGTTTTGAGTTCGTTATATTCGTGTTTGATTCATGTATTGAACGGATTGATGGTAATTGTATTTATTCAAGGTAGTTCGAGCGACCGACACTTCGTTTAGGACGTTTGTTCGTGGAAGGACATTCTTCATCGGTATTGAGTAAGTTAATTCTTACTCGGTTAAAAGGATATTCATCCCTTTTGTTGTTGTTCATTCATAATCATAACTCATTCATCATTATATTAACCGTATCAAAACTTGTTATTGTCAATTAATCACTTCAGTCATAAGGAATGACGGTTCCAATCATTTAATTGAGCTGTCATTTATTTCACTATCATTCCATCTCGGTGAGTCATTATTCATTTTCGATGTCACTTTTGTTATATCGTGGCATTCCGGGTCATACTGGCGTGCCGGTTGGTATGTGTTGGATTTTCATGTCGGGCACGTTTAAGTCGTGTGTTGGTTTTTGGCCTCACATTGGACTGTGCACACGAGTCATATGCCTCGTGAGACTGATTAGGTACAAGACCACACGTGTATTCGATCGATACTCGTTGGTGGCTTGTGCACGGACACATTTCCATCCCGGGCGTAGTGTGGCGCCACCCTTTGAGCCGTACTGTTAGTTGATTCATATAGCATGTTTGATTGCGTATGTTTCGGAGGATATTTCATAACTTCGGATATAATCATGATTGTGTATTTTTAACCCTTGAGGATTGTTGTTACGTATGGCGGCCCGTTTGGGGATTTTGTTTTTGTGTCTTGGCAAGGCAAAAGCACGGAGAGAACACGCCGACGTCGAGGAGTCCTGGTGATACTAGTAGGGGCCCCGATCTTTGATTATTCATATTGTTGTCATTTATCTTCCGCTGCAGATTTTCATTTGGATACTCCGTTTCATTCAGTGTTGTGTATTTTATCTTCATATAAAATACACTAGTATTCGGTATTGTCCTGGTGTGTTGTAATTAAACTCCTCATCGGAGTAATTATTGTTGTAATGTGGTTCGGTACTACATTTATCCTGTGTAATTCATTCATTTTCATTTGCCTGGTGGGTCCTAGTCGGGGATCCACGGCACTATAATATCTGCCTAGTTTGGGGTGTTATAGAGTTGGTATCATAGCGTGGTTTTGAATACTACCTTCCGAGTCATGTCTCATTTGGAATCATCGTCATCGGACTAGTATCATTGGACTTTCGCGTCACGTGTGACCTGTGCAGATGTCGAGCCAGTCAGACCGAAAGAACTGTAACACTTCTAACGCCATGGTATAATTTCTGGCAATAATCATTCATTCATAATTCATCAGTTAATAATCCTCAAACATCATTTTCATTTTGACCAGGACGGTCATTTTAACTCATTAATCACTCAGTTCATTTCATTATTCAGTTGTTGATCTAGAAGGTCATATTATTAATCTTGTTAAGCTGTTCAAGATAATCATTTCAAGAATTTCATCAGATAACCATGTCACTTCAGTAAATCATTCATATAATCACTAAGTTAGAGCATGTATACTCATTTTCATCACCTCATGACATAATCATAACGTGATAATCATTCGGGAAATATAATCATTATGCGACCTTCCTACTTCAGTATGGGGAGAGCTGTCAGGGGATGCACGGGGAGAGGCTGCGGTGCGGGCCGAAATCCGGGATATAGCCACTCGCTGTCGGGAAATCGTGCCCAGGACTCGGCTCGATCAGAAGATGTTCGGGTTGATCCACTCACATTTATGCAGGCCATGAGGACCCATATGCAATTGCTCAATCATCATTGCGCCACTCTGGCCGGATTAATCGAGAGAACTCTCCCGTATGAGCCTGCTGCTAAGGAAATTGCTGAACAACAACCTTCATCTGTCAGCAAGAAATCAATGAAGCGTAATCAATCTGAAGGCGGTCAGTCAACCTTCAAGAAGCCTCGTGTGAGTCCTATCGTTTCTGAGCGATCTCCTACGGTGCATAATCGTGCGGGATCTCAATCCCGAGCGGCCAGTTCGGCCATCATCTATTTTAATTGTGGAGAACTGGGTCATGTCAGCACCAAGTGTCTGAGACCGTCTCTCACGTGCTATAATTGTGGGAATTTTGGGCATAAGGCCCATTTTTGCCGTAAGGACTCCAAGTCGGCTCCGGCGGCATCTCAGGCCCCGAAGCAATTAGCGATTCAGAATCAGACTGCTCTGTCAACGTCGTTTAAGGCAATGGAAGCAAATAAAGTTGGAGCTCATATTTATTAGACGGGAGCGTCCGGTTCGGGGGCCGGCAAGTCCCGGATTCATGTGATGAAGAGGATCGACGATCCGGTGGCCTGAATGATCTCAGGTATACTCGTAATTTTATTTCAACCTGTGTGTACCTTTTGATACTGGTACACCGCATTCATTCATTTTCGAATCATGTTTGGATAGACTTATTTTGGGATAGTCCTATTGCTTGTGGACCTCATACCATCGGTCTACCTGACGATGGAAGAATTTTCGGAAATCATACCGAAGTAAGCTTAGAGACCGCGATTGGTTGGTGGACCTAACCGTGGTGAACTTATCTGTGGACGATGTAATATTGGGTATTAGTTGGATGGATCGTCATGATACTATCCTTAGTGCTGTAAGCGTTTGGTCACTATCAGTCCGTTGTTGGTTGTCGAATGTGTGCTTTAGGGAAGTAACCCCGTTGTTCCAGAAGAATTATTATTATGTCGAGAGCAGAGAAATTCCTCAATCAAGTCATTCAATCATTCATCGTATCATTTTCATCGATTGGCCTTTATAAGGCAATCGAGTCATTCAATCATTCATCGTATCATTTTCATCGATTGGCCTTTCTAAGGCAATCGAGTCATTCAATCATTCATCATATCATTTTCATCGATTGGCCTTTCTAAGGCAATCGAGTCATTCAATCATTCATTGTATCATTTTCATCGATTGGCCTTTCTAAGGCAATCGAGTCATTCAATCATTCATCGTATCATTTTCATCGATTGGCCTTTCTAAGGCAATCGAGTTATTCAATCATTCATCGTATCATTTTCATCGATTGGCCTTTCTAAGGCAATTGAGTTATTCAATCATTCATTGCATCATTTTCATCGATTGGCCTTTCTAAGGCAATTGAGTTATTCAATCATTCATTGCATCATTTTCATCGATTGGCCTTTCTAAGGCAATCGAGTTATTCAATCATTCATTGCATCATTTTCATCGATTGGCCTTTCTAAGGCAATCGAGCTATTCAATCATTCATTGTATCATTTTCATCGATTGGCCTTTCTAAGGCAATCGAGTTATTCAGTCATTCATTGCATCACTTTTTATCGATTGACCATTCTAGGGCAATCGAAATGTTCAATCATTCGTGGTATCATTGTCATCAATTGACGATGTTTTCCCAGACGAGTTATCTGGTTGCCTTCACATAGAGTGGTGAATTCAGGAGTGAGTTGGAGCCGGTACGTCCCCGTTATCAAAGGAACCGTATCGGATGGCCCCGACCGAAATGCAGGAGTTGAAGATTCAACTTGAGGAATAGTTCGAGAAAGGTTATCTTCGACCGAGTGCGTCCCCGTGAGGAGCACCAGTGTGATCTGTCAAGGAGAAGGTTAGCTAATCTCGTGTGTGTATTAATTATCAGGAGTTGAACAGGGTGATGATCAAGATTAGTATCCTCCACCCAGTATTGATGATCTCTTAGATCAACTTCAGGGAACTTCAATATTTTCCCAGATCGACTTAAGATCTGGATATCATCAGTTGCGAATTCAAGAGTCGGGTATTGTAAGGACGACGTTTCGTACACGCTATGGTCATTATGAGTTCGTAGTTATGCCGTTCGGGCTAACTAATACACCTGCGGTATTAATGGAGTTAATGAATCGGGTTTCCATCGACTTTTTGGATCAGTTGTTGTTGTCTTCATCGATGACATTTTGATTTATTCTCATGATCGAGAGGAACGCGAGGTACGTCTTCATCAGGTTCTCGACGTGTTAAGACGCGAGCAACTTTATGGAAAGTTTTCTTAATGTGAGTTCTGGATGTCCGAAGTGACTTTCTCGGGCATGTAATTTCATCAGACAGAGTTCGTGTCGACCCTCAGAAGACGGAGTCTATCCGAGTTTGGCAACCTCCGAAAGATGTTAAGGAAATCCGAAGTTCCTCGGATTAGCTGGTTAATTATCTGACCCACGACCTGGAGCTAGCAGCCGTGGTTTTCGTGTTGGAAATTTGGCATCGTTACCTTTATGGCGTCACCTGTCAGATCTTCACTGATCACAAGAGTTGAAGTATATATTTACTCAGAAGGAGTTAAATATGCGACAAAGACGGTGGTTGGAACTAATCAAAGATTATGATATCGAGATCCTTTACCACCCGGGCAAGGCGAACGTTGTCGCCAACGCCTTGAGTCGTAAGTCCGTTCAGGAGCATATGCTTGCTCGTTTAATAGTTCAGAAGGAGCTTCAGCGGGAATTCCTTAGACCCGAGATCGAGGTCTGGCTTCAGCGAGTGCAGGGACAGCTTTGTATGTTAGAGATTTCATCGTCACTTGAGGATGAAATCAGGGAGAATCAAGGATCAGACCCAGCATTGTTGCGCATCCGTGAGGATGTGGCTCAGGGGAAAGCCCCTGGATTCATGGTCCACGAGGATGGACTTTTGAGATTTAAGAATCGGTTGTGCGTACCGGCGAATGACGAGTTGAAAAACTCTATTTTGAGAGAAGCACATGCTACCCCTTATTCTGTTCATCCGGGGTCCAGCAAGATGTACAAGGACTTGAAACAAAATTACTGAAATTACTGATGGAGTAATATGAAGCGAGAAGTCGCAAAATTTGTTTCGAGATGCTTAACCTGTCAACAAGTTAAGATTGAACATCAGCGACCGGCGGGTATGCTGAAACCTCTCCCTATTCCAGAGTGGAAGTGGGAAGACATTTCTATGGATTTCATCACGAGTTTGCCGACGAGTCGTCGTGGCATGAATACGACCTGGGTGATTGTGGACCGCTTAACTAAATCAGCATTTCCTTGAGATCAAGGATACGTGGGGTCCCGAGAGACTGGCCCAGTTGTTCATCAAGGAGATAGTGAGACTGCACGGTACTCCTAAGAGTATCGTTTCCGATCGTGACGGACGATTTGTGTCTCATTTTTGGAAATCAGTTCACCGTGCTATGGGAACTCAGCTCAATCTCAGTACCGCCTTTCATCCTCAGTCCGACGGACAATCAGAGAGGACTATTCAGACACTAGAGGACATGTTGAGGGCATGCGCCCTCGATTGGAAGGACGATTGGGAAGCCCAACTACCATTGATCGAGTTCACGTATAATAATAGTTGGCATGCTTCCATTAAGATGGCACCTTACGAGGCCTTGTACGGTCGTCATTGTCGATCTCCTTTGTGTTGGGATGACTTGTCAGAATCAATCGGCACCGAGCCCGATATGCTTATAGCTGCCCGGGAGAAGGTAGCTTTGATCAAGAGTCGTATGTTGACAGCTCAGAGTCGACAGAAATCATATGCAGATAATCGTCGTCGACCACTAGAGTTCGAGACGGGTGACCATGTTTTGGTCAAGGTATCCCCGAGTCGAGGTATTTTTCGTTTCGGAAAACGGGGGAAGTTTAGTCCGAGATTCATTGGACCATTTGAAATTTTAGATCGAGTAGACGAGTTAGCTTATCGGTTGGCTTTACCTCCAGCATTGAGCCGAATTCATAATGTGTTTCACGTCTCTCAGTTGCGGAAGTATGTTGCCGACCCGAGTTAAATACTTCAGTTCGACGAAATCGAGATCGCGGATGATCATTCGTACGAGGAGCGTCCTGTACGAGTGTTAGAGCGGCGAATCAAACAGTTGAGGAACAAGACGATCCCTTTGGTCAAGATTCAGTGGTCTAGACACGGAGTCGAAGAGGCCACTTGGGAAACCGAGGAGAGTATGCGGTAGAGTTATCCTGAGTTGTTTGACCCTTAGTTTCGGGGACGAAACTCTTTTTAAGGGGGGGGGGGGAGTATGTAATACCCGGTTGTAATTCATTCATTCTCATTCAGTAATTATGAGTCTGTAATTGTCACTCAGTAATCTTCACTCATTAATAATCACTCGTCATTCATGAATCATTCATTTGCGTTCACTGTTGGCATGTTGTAGTCGTATATCAGTTACCGATCGTCATTTCATCTCCGTTTATAGATCGAGACGGAAGTATTATCATTTTCATTGTGATTGATAGCCTTGTACTGGGAGTATCATCTTTGGCTCGTGTTAGACTTGTTCACTTTCACATTCGTGTGATATGTCGGATCATTCATCAGTCGTAGCGAGGAACCGGAGTTATCGGATTTTTCACCTTGGCCAGCATTGAGTTACGGCCGTAAGGACTTTGGGTTACGGCCGTAACAAAAGTTCGTTGTTTTCAGGCCATTTTGGACGAATGGGACTTACGGCCGTAAGGTTTCGGAATACGGCCGTAAGTTGAGCAGGTACGGCCGTAACGCTTGGCCGGTTACGGCCGTACGTGGTCCAGCAGGCTGCCCAGGCATTTTGGCCGAAGGCGAGTTACGGCCGTAAGGAGGGTTGGTTACGGCCGTAAGTGATCTTCGTAAATTCAGGTGTTGTCGGGCAAGGAGGGATTTACGGCCGTAAGGGTTGCGGCATACGGCCGTAAGTCGAGGAAGGTACGGCCGTAAGGCTTGGCCGGATACGGCCGTACGCTGCAGGCAAGGTGCGTGGCCATTTTCGACGAAGGGGGCTTACGCCCGTAAGTTTGCCCAGATACGGCCGTATCATCCGAGTTAAGCCCGTAAGGTGTGCAGGTACGGCCGTAAGGATGTTGGCAGATGTTTTTGACGAAGGCGGGTTACGCCCGTAACTCAGGAGCGGTTACGGCCGTAAGTCTGCTTCGGAGCTTTCGAGACGAAGCGATTACGGCCGTCTGAGTTGGCCGATTCTGGCCGTAAGGCCGTTGACTTGGAATGTTACGGCCGTAAGAGGGCCGAGTTACTGGCCGTAACTTCCGTGATATATAAGGATCCTAGGGACTTTTTCATCATTTTCATCCCTTTTCTTCTTTTATCCGAGAGAGAGGGTTGAGGGAGAGATTTTGCCATCATCAATCATTTGAGTGTGTAAATTTCATCATCTTCATTCATTTGGGAAGCTTGGATACTCGTTTTAACTCGTGTTCATCGGATCGAAGTGGTTGGATCTTCAAGAGGTAATTTCTTCAACATCTTGGATTTCGATTTTGTGTTGAGATATGATGTTTTGGACGTGATAATCATGTTATATGAGGGGATATGCATATGATTATGAGTTTGTATATGGATTCATTGGATTATTGAGGGATTATTCAAGAACACTTTGAATATCGAGTTGGATTTGGGGATATTCGATTAATTGCTGTTATAATCACGTATTTGGATATTCATAACGGATTATTGATCGTATTGAAGATGTTTTGTTGGTTTGAAACACTTCTTGGGGTTTTGGTGTTGGTATTATTGAGGTTTGGTTGTAATCAATCGAAGTTGGCCACTAAGTGTTCGATTTAATGCCCCAATGAACTTGGTTTAATCGTATCGACGTTTTGAGTTTGTTATATTCGTGTTTGATTCATGTATTGAACGGATTGATGGTAATTGTATTTATTCAAGGTTGTTCGAGCGACCGACACTTCGTTTAGGACGTTTGTTCGTGGAAGGACATTCTTCATCGGTATTGAGTAAGTTAATTCTTACTCGGTTAAAAGGATATTCATCCCTTTTGTTGTTGTTCATTCATAATCATAACTCATTCATCATTATATTAACCGTATCAAAACTTGTTATTGTCAATTAATCACTTCAGTCATAAGGAACGACGGTTCCAATCATTTCATTGAGCTGTCATTTATTTCACTATCATTCCATGTCGGTGAGTCATTATTCATTTTTGATGTCACTTTTGTTATATCGTGGCATTCCGGGTCATACTGGCGTGCCGGTTGGTATGTGTTGGATTTTCATGTCGGGCACGTTTAAGTCGTGTGTTGGTTGTTGGCCTCACATTGGACTGTGCACACAAGTCATATGCCTCGTGAGACTGATTAGGTACAAGACCATACGTGTATTCGATCGATACTCGTTGGTGGCTTGTGCACGGACACATTTCCATCCCGGGCGTAGTGTGGCGCCACCCTTTGAGCCGTACTGTTAGTTGATTCATATAGCATGTTTGATTGCGTATGTTTCGACAGGATATTTCATAACTTCAGATATAATCATGATTGTGTATTTTCAACCCTTGAGGATTGTTGTTCTGTGTAACTGACCCCGTTTGGGGATTTTGTTTTTCAGGTCTTGGCAAGGAAAAAGCACGGGGAGAACACGCTGACGTCGAGGAGTCCTAGTGATACTAGTAGGGGCCCCCGATCTTTCAGTTATTCATATTGTTGTCATTTATCTTCCGCTGCAGATTTTTATTTGGATACTCCGTTTCATTCAGTGTTGTGTATTCTATCTTCATATAAAATACACTAGTATTCGGTATTGTCCTGGTGTGTTGTAATTAAACTCCTCATCGGAGTAATTATTGTTGTAATGTGGTTCGGTACTACATTTATCCTGTGTAATTCATTCATTTTCATTTGCCTGGTGGGTCCTAGTCGGGGATCCACGGCACTGTAATATCCGCCTAGTTTGGGGTGTTACAATGATTTAGTTGTGCCTTATTGGGACATGTGTTTGGAGGCGTTTCGGATCACTATGCGAGTTTTTGGGTTTTTGTGGTGTAGCGCACGCTAATGCTTGTGGCATAGCACACGCTACTGTGTTGTGGTTAGCGCACGCTACCGGATGTGTAGTGTACGCTAACTGGCAGTCCAGCGGCAGTCCAGGAGCTACTGGACTGGGACTGAGGTCTCGTTAGCGCATGCTAAGGTTGGTAGCTAGCACATGCTACCGACTGCCTAGCGCACGCTAATCGTTCTTTCTAGTGCACGCTACCTAGTAGGTGCAGATCTGTCCAGGGGCTACTGGACTGGTTTCGTGACCCGTTAGCGCACGCTATGCTTATTGGCTAGCGCACGCTAACCGTGTTGTAGGCGGAGTGTTTTGGGGTGTTGACCCCATTAGCGCGCACTAATGTTTGCGCTTCGCGCACGCTAATAACTGTCCAGTATAAATACTAGACACCAGCGTTAATTCGTCATTCTCTCCCTTCTTCATCCCTTCCGACGGGAGCGATCTCCAGAGGCGATTTTGAGCAATATACTTCATCAAGCTTCATCTTGGAGTGGATTTGTAGGTGTTTAACAACATCTAATCATCTTCTTGGTCCAAATCAAGGTAATCTCTTCTTAGAACCCTAGTTCTTGAATTTTGGGGGTTTGTGAGGTTTCAGCCTATTTAAGCCGATCTAGCCCAGATTGTTGTGAGATCTTCGTTGTATACTCGAGATCCTTTGTTAATCTTGAGACTTTGTGGATTGAACTTCATAAATTCATATGTTCGTCGGTTATGTTGATGTGAGCCTTTGAGATGTCCGACGAATTGCTCCATTGGGTAGGAATTAGGATGATCCCTATATTTTCGATGTATTGTTGATTCATGGTGGTACTGTTTTCGTAGTATTCATGGGCTGTCGAATTCTTGGTCATTTTTGGAAGCTCGAAGGCTACCCAACCGTGTCCGTTCGTCGTTTCGTCGCTCATGGTATCGAGGCAAGAATCTTGCCCATACATTTCGTGTTTCGTAGACGTATTCCTTGGTATTGGAACCAAATTACAGTTTGAATGTTTTAATGAACTTTTAAAAGGATCGGTATGTTCTCGATAATTGTTGTGTTTCAAAAGATAACTCGTATGCTTCATGGATTGATGTGCTTTCGGAATATGTGCGTTAGTTTCGTATGTTGGAAGATGTTGAACATATTTAGTGAATTTAGTAGATCGTAATTATTTGCCGAGGATTGTGTATCGATATGTGTTGTTCGGTGAATATGTGACGTTGTGTGATATTAGTTGTTACTCCTTCGTAAGGAGGGTGTGGCGCTTGGTGTCGTTTGGTATTGGTATTTGTTTGTTGTTGTGTGACATTCGTGTGGGTATACGTCGTCTAAAGTGGCCATTCTAGCGAAGTACCTAGCATTTGTTTGCATATTCTAGTATTCGAATTACGGCTTCTCGTGGCGTTGTAGATGTTTATGTGTGTTCACCTAGGGACGGTCTGACGGGGCCTCTAGGGATATGTATTGTCGTGTGTGTGTGTATCACGAACTAGGGTTAACCACCCAGGGATGTGCGACGGGGCTCTGCGGTGTACGGTGGCCGTGAGTCTCGTACCAACGGTTAACTTTGAATTGTTTTGTTAGAGAACTATGATTTTTGGCGCATATTTCATCGGATTAGAATGGCAGTCCAAATGGTATCGTACTTGGCTGGAATGGCACCAGTAAATGTGTCGTGTGAGATTTGTCTCTTGGCTGCGATAATTTGGTATGAGTACGTGACTTTTGTGGTTGTTATGTGCATTGTAACTCTGTGGTGTGTCGAGTTCGACCGTATTGTCTCTTTGATGTCGTTCTGTGAGACTGTTGTCATGGTAATGTTTGACACGGTGTAGTTTCCATCGGGTTATTCTTGCGAGTATGTGATGTGGATGATTTGGGTCGTGGACCCCGTGTTTGTGATTGGAATGTTTTGGTTGGGTCGTGGACCCCGTGTTCTGTAATCGGAAACGTATTTTGGAATAAGTGATTTTTGGGTTGTGTCCCTAGGTGTTTCGAAAGGCTTGAGAATTCTTAAACCCAAACGTTTCCAAAACTCCCGAGATCGTAAAAAGTTTTGTAAGATGTAAAATGGTTTTATTCCTATCTTTCATAATTCAAACGGTTTTAATCAAGTGAATTATCTCGGGAAGTATATTCACGATTCCTATGTTTCTTGGAGTATGATTTGTATGGCTTGCCATTGTATTTATACTTGCACTAGCAAAACAGTGGAGTTTTGCTAACCCCCGAGTATTCAGGGGGTGGATGTCTGTATTGCGTCCAGGTTCATGCAGGTCGCTGGGGAGCAATTTACAGGATCGTTACGAAGGATGATGGAAGACAACGATACTAATCACATGAAGACCGGTGTTGAGTATTTGGTGATGTCTTGTCGTTTTGTCCTTCCGTTATGTTTTTTTTCCACAAGTCTTACAATCATATTTCTGGACTTTTCTACAAGTCCCTAAGTAGCTTCACCCTTCTAGAAGGTTCCTAGAAGGCTCTTCCTCCATCCGGGCGTCTCCGACCCGTCCCGGCCCGCATCGGCCCATCCCGGCCCGCATCGTCTTTGGCACGTCCCAGACTCTTCCTGAACCTCCTGGATCATGATGGTCCGCTTCTAGCTGCTCCCGATCGAGTCTTCCCTGCAGACTGACTCCTCAGCTTTTCAATGTCCACTCTCCTCACAAGGCTATATTTCTCTAAGCCTATTATAGGGGGAGGGTCTCTCTCGCACCTAGCGCGCGCGCCCGCGCACGTCGTCCGCGCCCGGCATCCAACGCCCACGTCCGGCCGCCCAGCTCGATTCTTGTTCCCCGACTTGGCCTAGTCCTGTCGTCGTGCCATGTCCCACACGACCCTTGCTCGTCCGGTCTTGCCCGCGCCCCCGGCGCTGCCGGACAGTCCCACACTTGTCCCGATCGTAATGCCCCTTGGGCGATCCGCTCCCCATCGTGGCATCGTGCTCTTTCCACGGTTTCCTCGCGTGATTCTCCCTCCGATCACGCCGTCCCGAAGGCTGAACCTCCACGTCCAGCCCAATGTCATCCATGGCGTCCTGCCCGTGCCTGTCCCTCGGCACCCCGTGCGACCGTCTGCGCAAACATGTCCCGCCGTCGACTTTAGCCGTGACACGATGGAGGATGGATGGAAGTTGGAAGGAATACTAATTTAACAAATGATACAATAAAAGAGGAATTAAAGTACAGAATTTGCAGTAGAGGAAGCTATTTAATAATTTTGCAAAATATGACCAAAAAAATATTTCTCCCTAAATATAATGAAAAACAAGAGCCCGACAATTTCCTAGTATCTGATGCGGCAAAGCTACAGGAAATAACTATATTTCAATAGATCAGCCGTCCTTGGAATGCAGCCTTCTAAAACCCTAGATTTAGCCGATCTAAGAATTCTAGGAAAATATAAAGAACAAAACTTCAATTCAATAATCACGAAATAATTGTCTTACAAGCATATATATATATATATATATATATATATATATATATATATATATAGGAAATAGATCATATGAAAACTAATTACCTTGTGAAATCTATAAATTTTTGTAGGTCATTGATATTAGTGATCTAACGGTTGTAGATGAGTATAATTATATGCATTTATGTATTTTTTATTGCATTATTTGTTGCATAATCTAGCGACCAGCTTGATGTAACAAATAATAACAAATATGCAATGAAATTACTTAATAATGCAATTGGTTTCTAGATTTTACCATTAAAGGTGTTTCCACCATAGTCAATCCCAATATATATATATAGGAAGCTAGGGTTAAAACTTCGGAAATAAAGAACAAGCATAAACTTTTAAAATTTGCAATTAGGTCATAGAAACAGAAAAAAGCAAAATTGAGGGTTTAAATCGTTTTTTGGCCAAAAAACGGCGTGCTTCACCGCGTCGCGGTGACTATTGCTCAGTGGGCCGATTCGGATAAAAAATAATTGGGCCCATCCCAAAAATCGCCAACACATATTTTCAATATTTTTCAAAAATATTCTTTCTCCAATTACCGAATAGCAATCTCATACATCAGTATCATGCAGAATTCGCAATAAAAAAATGTTATTTAGTCGATATAGAACATGCATTTTGGACTGTACAGTCAACTTTAATTAATTAAACCAAAGATCAAGTAAACATGCAATTAATAACTGTTCACGAAGGTTCTTTCAAAAAAGAGAAAAACAGTTGTTCACAAAGAGCTGGGGAGGATCAAGTAGAGATTTTAAGAGGGTGGACGGCCGACCTGTTCGGTGACCCGTTTAAATAGAAATAGAGTGCTAGGGAATAATTATTTTGACATATTTGAATTATGTCCTTTTTTACCCAGATTGTTTAGGTTGAAGTTCGTTAGAACTAGTTTGCACGTTAATTAGATTAGCCCACCATTTTCTAATGAAAATTATTTAAATATCGCACGTGCTTTCCTAAAAATGATATGAAACTTGTTGAGGGTTCTTGTAAATAGTTTTTGTTGTCAGGGGATGTTAGTTCTAGAAGGCCTTGGTGTCTTGGGAACAAGCATGCAGGCCCAGGGCTAAAGGAAAACTGAACTTAGTTCACTAGCCTTTTTGGAATAAGGCTTGTATGCTCAAATTATTGTGGACTATTTCTATCAAGGCTAACAAAATATGGATCAAGTGGATCCATGAGTATTACATTAGAGGTCAGTCCACTACTACAAAAACAGGGCTTTAACAGTGGTTCTGGAGTCATTTTAACAACAGTTCATTTTAACAGCGGTTCCAGAACCGCTGTTAAAGGCGTCGATGTTAAATTTAACAGCGGTTTTGTAAAAAATCGATGTTAATTTAACAGCTGTTTATAAAGAAAAAAACCGCTTTTAAGGTTCGACAGAAATTAACAACGATTCTTCAGAAAAGCCGCTGTTAAATGTCTAGTTAACAACGATTATCTACAATAACCGCTGTTAATTTAACAGCGGTTCTTACAAATAAGCGTTGTTAATCTGAAAAGTACAGTTTAACAGCTGTTATTTTAAAGAACCACTGTTAATGTTATTTCTTTTTAATACTAGGTTTGTTTTTTAATTTACCAACCTGCTACACAATTTCAAAAAATAGTACAACAAGCCAGAGTATAACAATCTCATATAAACCTCAGCAACACAACTTCATCCATTCACCAATATAACACAATTTTCATTCAACCTTCAAATACAATAGCTCATTACAACTATCAAATGATGTTCTATCTAATTCAAAATAAATACAACAATACAATTCACGAACTAACCAAACAAGACAATGATAATTCTTACAAAATCAAATGTCAAAAATCTACCCATATAAACGGTTCCTAATCTCCAAAAATTATTCTGCCCATTTGGTTCGAATTTCATGAATTCAATCTATAGGAAGTGCTGCAACATCATCAAACATTTGTACATATAAACATATAATTAACAAACCCATCAACTTAAACGTTCAAATCACTTTTAAACTGAAATAATTTAAAAAACTAAAATTAATTTAAAAAACTGAAATTAATTTAAATAATTTAAAAAAACTGAAATAAAAGTTTATCACCTCCATCCATCAATCGATAATACGAGCTCGGACAATGGTCGACATCCCGTGCATGACGTAATTCCCACACTCCCAACCTCCGTTTTGTTTATTACACTAAAAATAATATGAAGCTCCATCACACACACACACACACACACACACACACACACACACACACACACACACACATATATATATATATATATATATATATATATATATATATATATATATATATATATCCTTGGGATATATCCAAGTAATCGTCTGTTTGAATTTACTTGTATGCATACCCCCCATCACCTTAAATGCGGTCACAGCACTATTCGAAAGAAGTACTAATGTATTATGAAATAAAAATATAATATATTTTCCAAGTAAATACTACAAGTTAAAACTTACATCTGGACTACGGCCTTAATGCAATTATCGGGCTTACGGTGTAGTGAGCAAAACCACACAACAACCTCTTTTGCCGGAATAATGACCAAAATTTGCCAATGATCACTATATTAACAAACGTATTACAAGCGGGGGGAGAGCCGGGATTATTTAATTTTTTCATATCAAATCAATGTAAACACATCTACTTACATAATTATTAATATAAAAATCTACAAAAATATTAAAAAATATTAAGAGTTTTAGAGAAAAAAGGGTAGTGTTTGTAATACCCGTGATTTTGATTTCCGGTAATTTCTTTTTTTTCGGCGGAAGTCCGTTTTGACGACTCGCTCATGACCGTTTCGTCATTCTGAGAATGACTAATTCTGCACTTTTTGTCATCCGAGTTCGTTTCGGTGTCGTTTTGTTGAGTTCCGTGCTTTTTAGCGGTTTTTCCGCACTTGAGTTCGATTCTTGCGAATCTCGTCCGAAACTGTTGTTTCTACTTTCTCGTAAGTTCATTTAATGTTATTATTCATGTTGCGAGCTTTGGCTTGGTGTTTCGATCACGTATCGTGATTTTCGGGCGTTTTGGGCCATTTTCGTAATTTCCCAAAGTTTGGGGTAATTACTTTCCGTTGTCGAGTTTCGAGCCTTCGGGTAGTCGGAATCGTATGTTCTATTAGTGCTCGGATTCGTCTTTTCGAGTACTTCGTAACCGTATCTTCGATTCGTACTCGTGTTCGGGTTTCGGGGTCGTTCGGCCGTCGGAGTTGGTCCCGCCGAGTCATGGCCGGGCATGATCGGGCCAGCCACCGCCGAGTAACGGCGGTAATGATCGGCCATTACGCACGTAAGGCGGTTACGTCGTAAGGCCCGGCCGTAACGCACGTAACGCCCGCATTTTCCAGCAGAGTTCGCCATGGCCGATTACGTCGTAAGCATGGCGATTCGTCGTAACCCGGCAATCGGCTATAAAAGGCACAGCGGCGTTTTCTTCAGCATTTTCTCACTTCTCTTCTTCTCTTCCGAGGCTTATGTTGTGCTAATCATGTAGAGATGTTGTTAGACAATAAATCCATGAAGTTTGGAGGTTCATATCATCAATCATCCGTCCTATAACATCCTCCAATCTACCGAATCAGGTCAGATTTCCTAGAAATCTAGTTTTGGGGAATTTGGGTATTTTGGTTGTTTTCGTCCGATTAATCCGATTTAACTTAGGATTATGATGGATTAATGATTATTTAGATGTATTATATCATTTCCCTTGTTATTCCATGGTTGGATCGTATCGATTCGTTATTTGGGTCGAGTTCTTGACCGACGCCTTGAAGGTGTCCGGTAAAATGTCTTAGAGGGATTTTCGGGTGTTCTACGATTATTCTTCCTCGTATGATCGATGATTTATTGATTGTATGATGTTAGGGTCGTGTTTCTTGCGAAGAAACCGTGTTGAACCCTTTCGTTTGTCGTCGTCTTCCGTTTCGATAGCATTGGGCGTTTCGAAGCTTTCCGGTTGAGCCGTGTTCGTCGGAATACTTGCGTGCCGATTTCGAGGCAAGTACCTTGTCCATACTATTCTCGTTTTGTGAATATGATAATTGGTGATCGTCTTTATGTGGTTGTTTGATTGTTTGAAATGAGTTTTCAAAACATTCGGTTTAGCCTTGTTAAAGGCTTGCTTTCAAAACGCATGTGTTTTGTGAATGGTGTGGTTTGAGAATGACTATGTGAACTCTATGGATATGTTTGGCGTTGATGTTGCACTTGGTATTTGCGTGTGGACGTATATTGTTTCATTTCGGTGCATTGTGGTTTGACGTGATATTTTGCTAAGTGTTTGATGCTCTGGGTGAATTGTTTGAATATCCTTGATGTGATATGTTATTTGTGTGAATGTGTGGATACGGTTGAAGGTCTACGGTGACACATGGCACGTGATCATGTGGTCAGGATGCAACAAGTGATTGATCCAACCGTGAGAGCCTGAGATAATCTACGGTGGCACATGGCATGCGATCATGTGGCCAGGATGCAACAAGCGATTGATCCAACCGTGAGATGTGTGTGATTTGTTTCGCTAGCCAGCTCGAGAGGGTCCTTCGAGGCCACGGGTGGGATGTCGGTGGTATCGTCCCGGTCCTAGGCGATGCGCGTGCGTGATTATGTTTCGTTGATTTTACGTCCGTTGAGGACACGTGATGTTGGGCTCTGGCCCTGTGAATTGTTGTCTATTTTCTATTTGCGAAAATAAAACCTTTGGGCGGTGTCCCTGTTGATTTTTTGAAAGAGAAGGATTCGATAATCCTAAAATTGTTTTCTATTAAAACTCTCGATGGCATTTTAAACGGTTTTATAAATTGTATCCCTTGATTTACGCTCTATCGGTTTTGGAGTGTTTTACCCAAACTCATGCCTCGGGAAGTACTTTTCGTTATGTTTGAATCTTTGAGGATTTCCTGGTTATTGTTATTCTTGGAACTTGTATTGTATGGCTCGTATTTTTTGCACTTGTACTTGCACTAGCAAAACAGTGGAGTTTTGCTAACCCCCGAGTATTCGGGGGGTGGATGTCTATTTTGCATTCGTGTTTTGGAGCATAGCACAAGGTCGGCACGAAGGATGATGAAAGATGAACGATACTAATCACACGAGGACCCGTTGATGGCGTATTGGTCTAGTTGTATTTTCCTTTCCGCCGCAAGATCTTTCCCCGTTAGACGGGAGTTTATCAGATTTTGACTTCGCGTGGGTATGCGCTTGTAATTGAGTTGTATAATTTATTGAAAGACCAAATCGGTCTATCGAGTCGTTTAGCCTTGAAGGCATTGTCGAGATGTTAAATGTTGTTACCAGCCTGGTAGATCCTCGAGGAGAGGGTCTACGGCGTGTAATATCCCTGAGTGGATTGGGGGTGTTACATAAATGGTATCGGAGCTTAGGTTGAGGAAACCTAGGCTGTCGGGTCAAGTCGTGTTGTTTGAGTCTTGTTTCGTCGGATTTTATCTGACTGAGTTGTGTCGCGACGCGTCGTCTGAGTTTGTTGGTCGTGATTAGTATCGTGGGCGATCGTCATCTTCGTGCGACCTGTGAATGTAAGTCTCCCTTCTTTGTGTTGTGCCTCGTGTGACACGAGCCATTTTTATGATTATTGGTTAAGTGACGGAATCCTCTTATGGATTTTGATTTTGTGATATGTGGTTATTTGACTCTCATATTTCGTTCATATGAGGAGTAGTGTTGCTCGATTGTGTATGTTGAACCGTATTTCTTTTATCCGCTGCGTGAGTTCTTTTGTAATGACTTTCGGTATTTTACCGACCGAGTTTTATTTCGAAAACCGATTCCCTTAACCGAGTTTTTGGCATTATGGCCTTGATCGTTTTGGCAAAATTCTTATGACGGTATTTATTATTTTCTAAATGGCTTCTGTGAGTTTTTGAAATATTACCGTCATCGGCCTTTTTGGCATTTTTGTAAATGGTTTTTAGCCTGGTGGGTTCCGGCGCGGGACACACTGCGCTATAATGTTCCGTGTAAGTACCTAAACTTTTTGGGCATTCTAGCCCATTGAATTATTTTTGAAAACCTTGAGTATCTTAGAAAATTAAAATTCGAGACGTACTTTTAAAACGAATTATTTTCTTGCGGTGTTTTCAAGGTGTTTTCTAATGCCGCAATGCATTTCAAAAATTTTCCGATTGAGGACCAAAAATATTTTGAGATATTTTCAAATGCAGTTGCTTAGACCCAAGGGTCGAATATTTTTGAAAGTTTTTCACTAAAAGAAAGGTGTCCTCATTTTTGTTCAAACGCAAGATGATTTTCAAAGTCTCGATAATGGTGCTTGTACAACTTTTTGAAAATGTGATACTCAAGATCAATTGGTGTTTTCCAAATTGTTTTTCAAAATGTGGTTTCGTTTTCTTTAAAACCTATCAATTCTCGTTTGCGGTCTGGGAATGTATGTATGATGTTCGCATTGTCGTTATGATGTTAGCTTCCGAATATGATCGAATTGGTGGCATGAACGTTGAGGCGTTGCCACGTATTTGTAGTACTAGCCCTCTGTGAGAGGTGTGAACTGGTATTTACTAATTGTCGCCTCGTGGTGATTTGCCTGTTGTCGCACGAGTGTGAGTTGTTAAAGCTTGGATTTTTGTGCGCTTATGCACATGGGTGATTGTTTCATGAGGTTTGTAATTATGTGCTGGTTATTGTTCGGGCCGTTGAGGTCGCCGAACGATACCGTCGTTGCTGTAGTGTTTGTGTGTGTATTGCTTTACGATGGTAATCGTTGTATATGGTTTGTGTTATTATTCTTTGTCGTGGCCGAGTTGGCATCTCCGCTATGTTGTTTTGCGATGTTATGCCCCATTGTATCTAGCATTTGTATTTTCGGTATGCCGAGCTGAGGTGTTTCAACCGTGATGTGCCGGGGGAATGTACGTGCAATTTGTCCTTCTCGTCGATAACACATTTTAAGTGTGGACTCGAGGGACACCGAATTCGCTTTGCGAATTGGCTACCGAGACTTTCGGAGTTCGCGCTTCAAAGACACTCATCGGAATCGGTTTTGAGAGGCCTTTGAAAGATGTTTCGCGCTTGCTTGTTGTGTTGTCACCTTGATTTCGTGTTGTGAGTTTCGGGAACGACACTTCTTTTAGAAGGGGTCGAATATAATACCCGTATTATTTTACGAATCCTGCATATACTCTTTCTCAGTCTATCGACTCGCTCGTGTTTGTTGACACTTTCAACTTGTCCCGTATTTCGGTTTCATCGTTCGAACGAGCCGTGATCTTGTTTTGGGTCAATCTGGTTATCGCCGTGACTTTTTCGAGTTCGGTTCGATTCTTGTGAACCTTGTTCGAAGCGACATCTTTTGGTTCTACTAGTTCTTTTATTCGAAGTGGATTGGATCTTGAACTTTTGTATTTTCGACTCCGACTCGCTTATGTTCGTTGACATTTCGAGCTTGTCCCGCCCCCTTGCTTTTGTTGATCGAACGAGTGTGGTATTATTTCGAATAACTCGTTTGTAGTTGTGACTTTTCTATTGCTATTCCCTTTCCCGTGGATCTTATATGAATGCACATCCCGTTGTTTTCACCGGATCATATATTGTCTCGAGTCGAGATGTGAACCTAGGGGTTGTTGTTTGAATTTTATTATCCTTCGTATTTCGGACATGATTGTTCGATTTTTGTTGTCTCGATCATTTGTTTGTTCGGTTTTGTTCTCGCTTCGTGATTGTTGAGCGTTCGGGCTCCTTCCTAATTCCCTTAAGTTCGGGAAATTAGTCTCGCTTTCGATCTTCCAACCCTTGAGCGGTGGAATTCCGTATTTGTTCGGCGATTGGCTCGCGTTTTGAGTGATGTACCGTTGGGTTGGTCAATCGTTTTGATTTTCGTTCGTTGTGTTTTGTGATTGTTCGGATAATTGACTTGATTGTATTATCCATTTGATGGCGCTTGTCACTTGTTTGTTTTTTTATTTCTCTATCGGTGGCGTTGTGTTGGTCGTCGTGGAGCGTGTTTTCACGCCGTATGTTCCGTTACATTTCTTGCAATGTTTCGCCGGGCGCGAGTTTTCGGTTTTGGGTATCTCGCCTTCTCCTACTTATTTTAAGTTTCGGGACGAAACTTCTTTTAAGGAGGGTAGAATGTAATACCCGTGATTTTGATTTCCTAATTTCTTTTTTTCATGGAAGTCCGCTTTGACGACTCGCTCATGACCGCTTTCGTCATTCCGAGAATGACTAATTCGCACTTTTGTCATCCGAGTTCGCTTCGTGTCGCTTTTGTTGAGTTCCGTGCTTTTAGCGGTTTTTCCGCACTTGAGTTCGATTCTTGCGAATCTCGTCCAAATCGTTGTTTCGACTTTCTCGTAAGTTCATTTAATGTTATTATTCATGTTGCGAGCTTTGGCTTGGTGTTTCGATCACGTATCGTGATTTTCGGGCGTTTGGGCCATTTTCGTAATTTCCCAAAGTTTGGGGTAATTACTTTCCGTTGTCGAGTTTCGAGCCTTCGTAGTCGGAATCGTATGTTCTATTAGTGCTCGGATTCGTCTTTTCGAGTACTTCGTAACCGTATCTTCGATTCGTACTCGTGTTCGGGTTTCGGTCGCTCGGGCCGTCGGAGTTGGTCCCGCCGAGTCATGGCCGGGCATGATCGCCAGCCACCGCCGCCGAGTAACGCGGTAATGATCGCCATTACGCACGTAAGGCCGGTTACGACGTAAGGCCCTGGACGGTAACGCATTTAACGCCCGGCATTTTCCAGCAGGAGTTCGCCATGGCGTTACGCACGTAAGCCATGGCCGATTACGTCGTAACCCGGCAGATCGGCTTATAAAAGGCCCGGCGCTGCTTTTTCTTCAAGATTTTCTCACTTCTCTTCTTCTCTTCCGAGGCTTATGTTGTGCTAATCATGTAGAGATGTTGTTGGACAATAAATCCATGAAGTTTGGAGGTTCATATCATCAATCATCCGTCCTATAACATCCTCCAATCTACCGACCAGCCGATTTCCTAGAAATCTAGTTTTGGGGAATTTGGGTATTTTGGTTGTTTTCGTCCGATTAATCCGATTTAACTTAGGATTATGATGGATTAATGATTATTTAGATGTATTATATCATTTCCTTGTTATTCCATGGTTGGATCGTATCGATTCGTTATTTGGGTCGAGTTCTTGACCGACGCCTTGAAGGTGTCCTAGAAATGTCTTAGAGGGGTTTTCGGGTGTTCTACGATTATTCTTCCTCGTATGATCGATGATTTATTGATTGTATGATGTTAGGGTCGTGTTTCTTGCGAAGAAACCGTGTTGAACCCTTTCGCTCGCCGCCGTCTTCCGCTTCGATAGCATTGGGCGTTTGAAGCTTTCCGGTTGAGCCGTGTTCGTCGGAATACTTGCGTGCCGATTTCGAGGCAAGTACCTTGTCCATACTATTCTCGCTTTGTGAATATGATAATTGGTGATCGTCTTTATGTGGTTGTTTGATTGTTTGAAATGAGTTTTCAAAACATTCGGTTTAGCCTTGTTAAAGGCTTGCTTTCAAAACGCGTGTGTTTTGTGAATGGTGTGGTTTGAGAATGACTATGTGAACTCTATGGATATGTTTGGCGTTGATGTTGCACTTGGTATTTGCGTGTGGACGTATATTGTTTCATTTCGGTGCATTGTGGTTTGACGTGGTGTTTTGCTAAGTGTTTGATGCTCGGGTGAATTGTTTGAATATCCTTGATGTGATATGTTATTTGTGTGAATGTGTGGATACGGTTGAAGGTCTACGGTGACACATGGCACGTGATCATGTGGTCGATGCAACAAGTGATTGATCCAACCGTGAGAGCTCGAGATAATCTACGGTGGCACATGGCATGCGATCATGTGGCCAGATGCAACAAGCGATTGATCCAACCGTGAGATGTGTGTGATTTGTTTCGCTAGCCACCGAGAGGGTCCTTCGAGGCCACGGGTGGGATGTCGGTGGTATCGTCCCTGGCCCTAGGCGATGCGCGTGCGTGATTATGTTTCGTTGATTTTACGTCCGTTGAGGACACGTGATGTTGGCTCGGGCCTGTGAATTGTTGTCTATTTTCTATTTGCGAAAATAAAACCTTTGGGTCGTGACCGTTGATTTTGGAAAGAGAAGGATTCGATAATCCTAAAATTGTTTTCTATTAAAACTCTCGATGGCATTTTAAACGGTTTTATAAATTGTATCCCTTGATTTACGCTCTATCGGTTTTGGAGTGTTTTACCCAAACTCATGCCTCGGAAGTACTTTTCGTTATGTTTGAAACTTTGAGGATTTCCTGGTGATTGTTATTCTAGGAACTTGTATTGTATGGCTCGTATTTTTGCACTTGTACTTGCACTAGCAAAACAGTGGAGTTTTGCTAACCCCCGAGTATTCGGGGGGTGGATGTCTATTTTTGCATTCAGGTTTTGGAGCATAGCACAAGGTCGGCACGAAGGATGATGAAAGATGAACGATACTAATCACACGAGGACCCGTTGATGGCGTATTGGTCTAGTTGTATTTTCCTTTCCGCTGCAGTATCTTTTCCCCGTTGTACGGGAGTTTATTGTATTTTGACCCCTGCGTGGGTATGCGCTTGTAATTGAGTTGTATAATTTATTGAAAGACCAAATCGGTCTACTGAGTCGTTTTAGCCTTGAAGGCATTGTCGAGATGTTAAATGTTGTTACCAGCCTGGTAGATCCTCGAGGAGAGGGTCTACGGCGTGTAATATCCCTGAGTGGATTGGGGGTGTTACAGTGTTCAAAATCAATTTAGAAAAAAGAGGAAAAAATATGCAAATATAACATAGATGCAATTTATAAATCTATACTTACTCATGATGGTAAGCTCCAAGGTATATCTATTTTTTTGCATCCGACATCTGCAAAGTGATGTATCCGGAGGTCTCCTCTCCCTTATTTCTCATATTTTGTATAGATTGAGCATCAAAATATCTATACAAATCCTCGTCTATCGTGCCCACATTCAATTTAGATAAATACCTAATTTGTTAAACAAAATATTAATATCTAATTTATCTTCCAAACTATGAATTTTGATAAATATACATGAATATGCATGTAAAGAATTACTTACAAAGTCCAAAACTGTAGAATCGATAAGCGAAGCCACTGCTTGTTTTGAATAATTTCCAAAAGATCATTATAACTTATGTACAAGGGAACGTCAGCATCACCAAACCAAAGGAAGTAATATCCCATGGCACTTGTGACGGGTCACTAAAAAGAGTCGCTGCAACACCAAATAACTCTCTCATGGTGTCATCTCTGTGACTCGATCGGTCATCTTGACGAGCATCTTTCTTAGGTCGCTCAGGTCGCTCAATATCCTATATCATATAGAAGAGTGTAAAAACCAACTATAACTGGAGTATCATTTATTTAAATTTAATATTAAAAACATAAAAGAAATCTACCTTGATAAGGTCGGCAACGACAAGATTCTTTGGCCATGCAATAAAGGTTCCCAGAGGTTCCCTCACTAAGATTACCTCTTTAGTAGGTATAGGAACTTTGGCACTGCCATCTACGGCCTCCTCGAGTACTACCTTAACTAAATGAGCTAGTAAAGGAGCACAATATAGGGTAGAATCTCCATGATGAACTCGATCGATAGCAACTAGATGAGGAGCACGCTCATCCACATCAAATTCAAATCGACCAGTGTCCCCAGACAGAGTCTTCCCTCCTGAAGGGCCAGAAACAGCATCGGCACAACTGACCTTCGTACTGGCACGTGTAACATGATCATCATGTGTACGTAGATCGATGTATGGTTGCTGTGAATGAGCACCCAAAGACTCCAATGTTTTGCCGAATGTTTTCATCAAATTTTGTGTGATATCATATGTGATATTCTTCATTAGTTCCTCCAACACACTTTCATTTATTGATGATGCAGATCAAAATGAAGATTGTCCAAAATAACCTTAAATGCCTACACCAAATCCAATGCCACGAACACGGCCTCGGTATAATATCCGTACTTTCTATTTTTAGTGAATCTATTTTATTCTTGGCATTTTTCCATTTGGATGAGTTTCGGAGGTTTTTACGTATTTTGTTTTATGTTATGTTTTGTCGCATGTATGTTTGATTCTCGTAAAACTCATTAGATTTCGTTGTTTTCTTGTTTCCATGAGTTCGTATGGTTGAATTATTCATGTTGCGGGTTTTCAGTTCTTAAATCTGATGTCGTGTCATGATTTTCGGACGTTTCAGGCCGTTTTATAAATTCTTATAAGTTTGGGGAATTTTACCTCCTTTGTCGTATTTCGAACCTTCCGGTAGTCGGAATAGTACCTTCTTTTCGCACTTATATTTGTCATCGCGAATACTTCGTATTTATGTTTTTGGATTCTATCTTTGTTTGCGCTTCGACTTCGTACTTTCCTGGGCAGCGAACTGCATTCAGCAGTGTTGAACTGATGCATGAATAATGTACGTTATTCATGCTTTTTTGCGTACTTTATCGATGGCCTTCCAACATCAATTGACCCCACCCGAGTTTACTGAAGCTATGTTAGTTGAATTGGACGGTGACGAGGAGGAAAAGCTAAAATGGCGCAACCAAAGGAGTCCGTTCAGAAAGACTGAACACTAACACCATCTCCAGGAGAGAAGAGAAGACTAACGTTAAGCCTTGGTGTTAACGTACGTTATGATCCTCAGCGTTTTGGGCAAAAGATTCTGCCAAGTTTCTGCTGAGCCCTTACTTACGTTAAGTATGTAAGAGGTATAACGTACTTTAACCTCACCCCATTAACGTACGTAACGATGCAGTCAGGTATTTAAAACCTGAACAGACATAATCGCGTCACTGTTCTTCTTCTTTCTCCCCTTGGCCGCGGTTGAGTCCCCTTGAGCATTTTTGTATCGGACTATGGTTTATCAATTATTGCAGTAGGTTGTGATAATTGACCATTGGTTAGAATTGTGCTTTGCGGTTGTGTTCGAGGATGTTCGTGAATTGCATTGGCCAGGGCCAAGGAGCTTGTAGACGAAGGCAAGGAATAAGTAATGGCTTCATCATCGTTGCGACGATATCGAGGCAAGTTATTACTTGCTCAGTTTATATATTTAATGAACAGTTTTAGTTTCATTCGCTTATAATTCGTATAGCAATGATTATTGCTGTTGACTCTGGAGATTGGGGTTGCACGTTGTTTTCTGATTTTGGGAATTAAATCATAATGTATATGATTTATATTTATTATTGGTATACTTGGGTACCGAGGGTACATTATAATAAAGATGAGGATATGAGTTATCTATGGTCCGTGGTACTTGGAATCATAGAACATTAAGGATAATCGTCGGTGATGGTTTCGACATCGAGATTGCTCTCGAAGGACTCGGGGCAAGTATCTTAATTTACGCTAAGCTGTCCAGTATATAAACTGGACAACAATCATGTTTTCTCATTTTTAGCTTCTTTCCTTTTCTCTCCGTGGGTGTGAGTCAATGGCGACTAGGGTTCGTGATCTTGGCCTATTTTGTTCTATTCAAGGTGTTTTAGAGTGTCCTAGGTGATTATAACATCATATAATCTATTGTTATTTTTCGGATCGAGGTATATTTCTTGATTTCCCTAGAGTTGACTTTTTGGAGATTTGTTCTTGATTTCGTATTCAGTCTGATTGTGATGAATCGATTGGTGTTAAATGATGTTGTTAACCATGTTCTATGGATTGTATATCGACGATTTGTGAAGACTAATCCGTGGAGTTCACTGAGAGATCGATTATTGTGTTCCAAATGAAGTGCATCATCATCTTAATCCATCTTCTCCACCTAAATCCAAGGTATTTTGTCTTAGAACCCTAATTTTGTCAATTTTGGGGTTTTTTCGGGATTTGTCCTTTTAAACTCGTATTATTCGTTTGTGTTGCAATATTTCCTATAGATTATTTGTAACACCCCAAACTAGGCGGATATTACAGTGCCGTGAATCCCCGACTGGGACCCACCAGGCAAATGAAAATGATGAATTAAATAATATAATTGTAGTACCGAACCACATTATATTACCAAATACTCCGATGAGGAGTTTAAGTACAACACACCAGGACAAAACCGAATACTAGTATATTTTATATGGAGATAAAATACACCACCCTGAACAATTAAACATCTCAAACGGAATTTGCAGCGGAAAATACAAATGACGGAAATGACTGAAACGACTGAAACAAACGGAATGACTGGGGCCCCCTACTAGTATCACTGGGACTCCTCGCCGTCAACGTGCTCTTCCCGTGCCTTTCCCTTGCCGTGACTTGAAAACAAAATCCCCCAACGGGCCGCCATACGTAACAACAATCCTCAAGGGTTGAAATTACACAATCATGAATTAACTGAAGTTATGAAATATCCTTAGTTATGAATTACGCTGAAGAGGAGTATCATAGTACGCCCGTAATGTTCTGTGCAAGTGTACAAGACGAATGACCGGACACACCCGTCCTTGCACCTAATTAGTCTCACGGAGGTAAGCGCACTGTGCACGGTCCAATGTATCGGTGAACCCAAAACATGACCATCGTGTGCCCGACTAAAAATTCCACACACCCACACCCGCCACGCAATATGAACCTTAAGGTCATATGAACGAGAATGACCACAATGAATACCAATGAATAATAATTCGACAAGGCCAAGATGACTCACCGAGATGAAAATAATAGTGACTTGATTGATAACCCAATGAAATGATTTGGAACCGCTGCTCGTGAATGAAATGATTATTCGATAATTACAAGTCTCAATATGATTAATACCATGATGAATGAGTTATGATTATGAGCAATCAACAACAAAAGGAATGAGTATCCTTACCGAGTAAGAGTTAACTTACACAATACCGATGACAATGTCCTTCCACGAACAACGTCCTAATCGAGATACCGGTCGCTCGAACAACCTTGAATAGCAATAATTACCAACAACCGATCAATACACGTGTCAAGCAACAAAACACGACCAACCCAAAAGTCGATACAACGATAATCAAACTCATAGGGGCATTCTAACGAATACGTAACCAACCACACAACTTCGGAAATATCCAATCCCGAATTTATCGAAACCAACACCAAAATGAGTATTTCGAACTAACAAAATACTTCAATGATATCAATAATCCAATAGGAATCCACAATTCAAGATTACAACCACATCAATCGGAAAATCCCCAATTAACCGAAGTCAACCCCAAGGGTTCTTGAAATAATTCCGAAAATAGCCATTAAATCCGTAGGAATATATTTATACAAGGTAGATAATCCATATCTAACATATTCCAATGATAATCCAAGCTTACACGAAGAAATCGGAAGGAAAAACCCAAAAATCCGAAATTCTAGATCCAAGCGATTAATACCTTAGATTCGATGTGATGAGGATGTTGAAATGATGATTAATCCAAAAGATAATCTTAAAGATGATGTTTGATGATTACTCCCCGAAGAACACTCTCCAAATCGCCCGGAACCGCCCGAAACCGCCGAAGAAACGAAGAGAATTGTTAAATGACGGATTAAAGGCTGAACTGTCCTATTTATAGCAATCCCAGTTTAGCACGCGCTAGCCTCAGCTCTTAGCGTGCGCTAACGGGTGTTTTGGGTAGTCCATTACCCACTGTCCGAACACGGTAGCGTGCGCTACGTACCTTTTGTAGCGTGCGCTACAACCATACCATTAGCGTGCGTTAATACCCATGGTTAGCGTGCGCTAATGAATTATTAGATGCCCAAGATCTTGAATCCGTAAACCGCCTGGCCCTCCTCGATTCGACCTCGTAGCGTGCGCTACAACCAATATTTAGCCTCGCTACTACACCGCTTGCGACGCTTAAAATCACTCATAGCGTGCGCTATGAATTAATTCAAAGGCACCCAAAGAGCCACTGGACTCAACCTGATCTGTCCTTAGCGCGCGCTACAGCAATTATTAGCGTGCGCTACTACAACTCACTAGCGCGCGCTACTTACCACTCGTAGCGTGCGCTACTTATAACTCACCTGCAGTCCAGTACCTTCTGGACTGCAGCCAGGGTAACATTAGCGTGCGCTAATGCTGAGTGGTAGCGTGCGCTACCTGTACTCAATTAGCGTGCGTTAGAAAGAGTACGTAGCGTGCGCTACTCCTCACGCACAGCCCACAATGAAAAATAACAAAGATGATAAACACGGAACGTAACTCCAATTATATTAGTGATGAACGACGATTGATACACGATACAATTACTCTGAACGGTGAATACCATGATTGAATATGAGTGACAAATGATCATTAATGAGTGAAATTACTGAATGATAAATACTGAATGATAATTACTGAATTACAACCGGGTATTACATTATTGTTATTGGGTGATTCCCAATCACTTTCCATCAATCTTGATCCGTGAGTTGTTGATTTGGGGAGGTTTTGTGAAAACCCTCGCCCGTGTTGAACGTACACGTAATGTTATGGTTGGTAATCGAGGTTGTGGGCATATTCTTTTCAATTATTGACGTCGTTTAGGACTGATTCGTGTTAAACTTTCATCTAGGAATGGACGTTGTCACTCCGGTCCATTCCTAGTCGTCGTTTAATTTTCGTATCATCGAAAATGTCTCAAAGGCAAGTACTTTACATTTGTTTGCATATTCTAGTATTTGAATTATGGCTTCCCGTGTATATTGTGGATGTGAATACGTATGTTCACCCCAGGATGGTCCGACGAGGCCTTTGGGGATACGTAGTTCCGTGTGTATGCGTATCATGAACTGTGGTTAATAACCCAGGGATGGTCCGCGAGGCCTCTGTGGGGTACGGTGACCGCGAGTCTCGTACCAATGAATAACCTTTCAAATGCTTTGTTGGAGAACAATGTTTTGTGCATGTGCACTATAATATTCCGGAATATAAATATTTTCTAAAATGATTTTTGGCTCATATTTCATCTGATTAGAATGGTAGTTCAAATGGATTGTACTTGCAGTAGATGTTGTCGCTAACCCCTTAAAGGGGGGAAATACTTTTGTATTTCAGGTACAGGTCATGGAGGCGAATGAACATGCGGACAATACGAGGATTATGGGCAAGGGTGATTCTGTTCGATGGTCGTTCGTTGATGTTTTATCTTTTAAATTTATTAATTATGTCGTCTATCTAAGTATTCGAGTACATCCTTCATTGTTATTGAGCAGTTCATTTTAACAGCGGTTCATTTTAACAGCGGTTCCAGAACCGCTGTTAAAGGCGTCGATGTTAAATTTAACAGCGGTTTTGTAAAAAATCGATGTTAATTTAACAGCTGTTTATAAAGAAAAAACCCGCCTTTAAGGTTCGACAGAAATTAACAACGATTCTTCAGAAAAGCCGCTGTTAAATGTCCAGTTAACAACGATTATCTACAATAACCGCTGTTAATTTAACAGCAGTTCTTACAAATAAGCGCTGTTAATCTGAAAAGTACAGTTTAACAGCTGTTATTTTAAAGAACCATTGTTAATGTTATTTCTTTTTAATATTAGGTTTGTTTTTTAATTTACCAACCTCCTACACAATTTCAAAAAATAGTACAACAAGCCAGAATATAACAATCTCATATAAACCTCAGCAACACAACTTCATCCATTCACCAATATAACACAATTTTCATTCAACCTTCAAATACAATAGCTCATTACAACTATCAAATGATGTTCCATCTAATTCAAAATAAATACAACAATATAATTCACGAACTAACCAAACAAGACAATGATAATTCTTACAAAATCAAATGTCAAAAATCTACCCATATAAACGGTTCCTAAGCTCCAAAAATTATTCTGCCCATTTGGTTCGAATTTCATGAATTCAATCTATAGGAAGTGCTGCAACATCATCAAACATTTGTACATATAAACATATAATTAACAAACCCATCAACTTAAACGTTCAAATCACTTTTAAACTGAAATAATTTAAAAAACTAAAATTAATTTAAAAAACTGAAATTAATTTAAATAATTTAAAAAAACTGAAATAAAAGTTTATCACCTCCATCCATCAATCGATAATATGAGCTCGGACAATGGTCGACATCCCGTGCATGACGTAATACCCACACTCCCAACCTCCGTTTTGTTTATTACACTAAAAATAATATGAAGCTCCATTATACACACACATACACACACACACACACATATATATATATATCCTTGGGATATATCCAAGTAATCGTCTGTTTGAATTTACTTGTATGCATACCCCCCATCACCTTAAATGCGGTCACGGCACTATTCGAAAGAAGTACTAATGTATTATGAAATAAAAATATAATATATTTTCCAAGTAAATGCTACAAGTTAAAACTTACTTCTGGACTACAGCCTTAATGCGATTATCGGGCTTACGGTGTAGTGAGCAAAACCACACAACAACCTCTTTTGCCGGAATAATGACCAAAAATTGCCAATGATCACTATATTAACAAACGTATTACAAGCGGGGGGAGAGCCGGGATTATTTAATTTTTTCTTATCAAATCAATGTAAACACGTCTTCTTACATAATTATTAATATGAAAATCTACAAAGATATTAAAAAATATTAAGAGTTTTAGAGAAAAAAGGGTAGTGTTCAAAATCAATTTAGAAAAAAAGAGGAAAAAATAAGCAAATATAACATAGATGCAATTTATAAATCTATACTTACTCATGATGGTAAGATCCAAGGTATATCTATTTTTTTGCATCCGACATCTGCAAAGTGATGTATCTGGAGGTCTCCTCTCCCTTATTTCCCATATTTTGTATAGATTGAGCATCAAAATATCTATACAAATCCTCGTCTATCGTGCCCACGTTCAATTTCGATAAATACCTAATTTTTTAAACAAAATATTAATATCTAATTTATCTTCCAAACTATGAATTTTGATAAATATATATGAATATGCATGTAAAGAATTACTTACAAAGTCCAAAACTGTAGAATCGATAAGCTAAGCCACTGCTTGTTTTGAATAATTTCCAAAAGATCATTATAACTTATGTACAAGGGAACGTCAGCACCACCAAAGCCAAAGAAAGTCGTATCCCATGGCACTTGTGACGGGTCACTAAAAAGAGTCGCTGCAACACCAAATAACTCTCTCATGGTGTCATCTCTGTGACTCGATCGGTCATCTTGACGAGCATCTTTCTTAGGTCGCTCAGGTCGCTCAATATCCTATATCATATAGAGAGTGTAAAAACCAACTATAACTGGAGTATCATTTATTTAGATTTAATATTAAAAACATAAAAGAAATCTACCTTGATAAAGTCGGCAACGACAAGATTCTTTGGCCATGCAATAAAGGTTCCCAGAGGTTCTCTCACTAAGATTACCTCTTCAGTAGGTATAGGAACTTCGGCACTGCCATCTACGGCCTCCTCGAGTACTACCTTAACCAAATGAGCTAGTAAAGGAGCACAATATAGGGTAGAATCTCCATGATGAACTCGAACGATAGCAACTAGATGAGGAGCACGCTCATCCACATCAAATTCAAATCGACCAGTGTCCCCAGGCAGAGTCTTCCCTCCTGAAGGGCCAGAAACAGCATCGGCACAACTGACCTTCGTACTGGCACGGGTAACATGATCATCATGTGTACGTAGATCGATGTATGGTTGCTGTGAATGAGCACCCAAAGACTCCAATGTTTTGCCGAATGTTTTCATCAAATTTTGTGTGATATCATATGTGATATTCTTCATTAGTTCCTCCAACACACTTTCATTTATTGATGATGCAGATCGAAATGAAGATTGTCCAAAATAACCTTAAATGCCAACACCAAATCCAATGCCACGAACACGGCCTCAGTATAATATCCGTACTTTCTATTTTTAGTGAATCTATTTTATTCTTGGCATTTTTCCATTTGGATGAGTTTCGGAGGTGTTTACGTATTTTGTTTTATGTTATGTTTTGTCGCATGTATGTTCGATTCTCGTAAAACTCGTTAGATTTCGTTGTTTCTTGTTTCCATGAGTTCGTATGGTTGAATTATTCATGTTGCGGGTTTTCGGTTCTTAAATCTGATGTCGTGTCATGATTTTCGGACGTTTCAGGCCGTTTTATAAATTCTTATAAGTTTGGGGAATTTTACCTCCTTTGTCGTATTTCGAACCTTCTGGTAGTCGGAATAGTACCTTCTTTTAGCACTTATATTCGTCATCGCGAATACTTCATATTTATGTTTTTGGATTCTATCTTTGTTTGCGCTTCGACTTCGTACTTTCCTGAGCAGCGAACTGCATTCAGCAGTGTTGAACTGATGCATGAATAATGTATGTTATTCATGCTTTTTTGCGTACTTTATCGATGGCCTTCCAACATCAATTGACCCCACCCGAGTTTACTGAAGCTATGTTAGTTGAATTGCACGGTGACGAGGAGGAAAGGCTGAAATGGCGCAACCAAAGGAGTCCGTTCAGAAAGACTGAACACTAACACCATCTCCGGGAGAGAAGAGAAGACTAACGTTAAGCCTTGGTGTTAACGTACGTTATGATCCTCAGCGTTTTGGGCAAAAGATTCTGCCAAGTTTCTGCCGAGCCCTTACTTACGTTAAGTATGTAAGAGGTATAACATACTTTAACCTCACCCCATTAACGTACGTAACGATGCAGTCAGGTATTTAAAACCTGAACAGACTTAATCGCGTCACTGTTCTTCTTCTTTTTCCCATTGGCCGCGGTTGAGTCCCCTTGAGCATTTTTGTATCGGACTATGGTTTATCAATTATTGCAGTAGGTTGTGATAATTGACCATTGGTTAGAATTGTGCTTTGCGGTCATGTTCGAGGATGTTCGTGAATTGCATTGGCCAGGGCCAAGGAGCTTGTAGACGAAGGCAAGGAATAAGTAATGGCTTCATCATCGTTGCGACGATATCGAGGCAAGTTATTACTTGCTTAGTTTATATATTTAATGAACAGTTTCAGTTTCATTCGCTTATAATTCGTATAGCAATGATTATTACTGTGGACTCTGGAGATTTGTAATACCCCCAAAACCATCCGAGATATTACAGCGCCGTGGGTCCCGCGCCGGAACCCACCAGGCTAAAAAAACCGTTTACAAAACCAATTCAAAAATGCCAAAAGGCCGATGACGGTAATATTTTAAATACTCAAATATTTTCAAAAGCATAATTTTGAAATACCGTCATAAAATACCATTTGAAAATACAAGGGGAAGTGCCAAATCTCGATAGTTCAAAATGTAAAAATAGTTTTAGGAAAAGGTTTAACGAAATAACCCAAGTTCGCAAAGTGCCAAAAGGGCCATTTAAGATACACATACGCAGCGGATAAAGATACCGAAAAGCCATTTTGAAATATACACATGCAGCGGATAAATGCAGTTCAAAATACACATTTGCAGCGGAAATGAATAACAAGAAAAGAAATACTCGATACTCCAAAACATGCCACCGCCAGTATCACATCGGGAAGCTCATCCCTTCACGACCCCTACTAGCTCGATCTCCGAGTACCTAAAAATAAAGCCCACGATGGGGTCAGCCACAATACTCAATAATGATATCGATCACATCAACATAAATAATTACATACCAATGTAATAATACTGTAAGAATACTACCAACGTAATCTTACCGTTATAACCTTACCAATCCATAATAATCCAATCCTTACCATAATCCACATTTCGCATCCTCGAATGACGAAATGAACTTGACAACAATTATCTGTATTGAATTTCAAAAAATACCATCAATCCTCAAAACATCATCATAACTCATAATCATGAAATAATTCATCCGTGCCAAATCCTGTCCATCGGATTACACAATCAAAACTCAACCTCAATAAACCAACAGTACACAACATATATGTAGATCAACTACCATATGATAATGATAACAAATCCCGAACATCGACGTATAGTCCGAATGCTTATACGATCAATAACCAGATCAACCGATAAATCAACTGAGAATATCATCGACATGATAACTCCAATACGACCAATAAAGGATCACGATAACTGAGAATACCATCAACATGATAACTCCGACACGATCAACAAAGGATCAACAATAATCGAGAATACCATCAACAAGGTAAACTCCAAATGATCAACAAAAGACCAACAATAACTGAGAATACCCTCAACAAGGTAAACTCCAAATGATCAACAATAATGGATCTCAAAGAAATAACTCTGACTGTCGAACATACCCCTCGGGTGTATGAACAACCAGTCACAAACCATCGAACATATCCAATCATACATGGAACTATGAACGACCAAATGGTATGGCTCAAAGATGGAAGTCATAGTACGCCCGATCCGGAAATGTGTCCGTGCACAAGCCACCCCGGGTATTGATCACATACACGTGTGGTCTTGTACCTAATTAGCCTCACGAACTACGTCTCGTGTGCACGGTTCAATGTGGAAATATCAACACATAACCATCATGTGATCGGCTAAAAATCCTACACAATAACCAATCGGCATGCAGATATGACTCCAGATATGTCACGATGCAACATGACAACGAAACTCAAAGAAATACATATCCAATAAGGATCAAAAGACTTACCGAAGTGAACAACAACAGACTGACAATGAAAAGCCGACACGACTAATCAATATCTAAAACATCAATCCTGGGATCATCATCCCCAAATGAATGACCAACATGATCTACGATCTCAATACAATGATCCTGGATCAACATCCCTCAATGAATAACCGATACGAAACTCATTACACGAAACCTCAACATATACGACAACTCAACATACTAATTATCCACATGACTGAACAAATACTTAGATTACCTCAAAGCCGAGGACCATATCCATCAACATCCCCCAATGAGACGATCAACACAACCATTAATACCAACAATAGTCCTGGGATCAACATCCTCAACGAACAACCAAGATTTAATCTCAATATACGAAGCCTCAACATAAAACATATACAACAACTCAACATAATAATTATCTCATAACTGAACAATACATAAATTACCTCAAAGCCGAAGACAACATCCTTTCCACGAACAACATCCCTGAACGAATACACAGTTATACAAATAATCTCAATTAAGGTACCATCCATTCAATACCAAAAAACCTTTATCCCGATACTTATGTCATCACGATAACTATCTTCGATATCCGATATTCTATATCCTTGACTAAAGATAACTCACGTCTTCCCTGAACACAATTAAATCATATACCTTATGATTTATTACAACCAGAGTACGATATACAAACCACTATCCCGACAACTTACATTTCTAACAACATTGCTATACGAATTATAAATGAAATGAAAACGAAACCATTCATCAAATATTATAAACTGAACAAGTATAAACTTGCCTCGATACCGATACCACGAAGCCGTTACCAAAATCCATTGCCTTTGTCTACGAGCTCCTCAGCCCCGACCAAAAGCAATCTACGAACTCTTCGACCTCAACCGCAACACAACGGTCATAATCCACGATCAAAACATCACAACCTATTGCAATAATCAATTAACAACAATCCGATAACAATCAATAACCGACATAGCCAACCAAGCGACTCAACGGCTCAACAATACCCCGATCATAAACAAAACTGAACAATACAACTCAAACAAATACGAACTCATATCCACGATACAAGTCGTAACTCGATGATCACAAATAACAATCAATAACCGATCAACAAGCACAACGGTTCTACAATATCCCGATTAAACACAAATCCGAACAACCAAATCAATCGACCACGAATTCAAAACCACAATACGATTCCACAATCCGAATATCATATCCATAATCTATTTAAACCAACAAGGGTCTAACATTACCGATTCCAAATTCAATCTTAAAAACAACTACAAGTTTCCTCCTTGTATAATCATAATAAAATCCAATTACTGATTATCATCATCAATCCGGACAATCCAATTAATTCAACAATATAGATAACCATATTCCAAAGGTTTCAAATAATTCCATTATCCGAATTGAACACTTGTGAAATACCTATGAATTCTCAAACTCAAAAGTGAATCATAACCTTATCAAATCCGGAATCATATTCGTATTCCTATACGAATATTGTACCAAGACACATAACTTAGTTTTAGATATGAATATTCCATATTCATATCTAAAACACCAACACCTCTTAAACATGTTCAACAATTCATATAATCCAAGAGTTCCTTAAGAACACAACTAATTCCGAAATCATATTCAAAATCTCCAATACGACATAATCCGATGTGTTCTAACATCTAAACAATCCTTAATCATAATTCAAGGTGTATATAATCATGTTCTTCAACATATATACTTCTCATAATATCATGAATCGCAACAAACCACCAAGAACATCGAGAATACCACGATTCCATAATCATAACAACATAATCGAATCATTTGATCACCAATTCATTATCTTCCCTTAACAAAATTCTCGTAAATACCAAGAATCATCACAACAATATCAATTCAACCATCATTCATACGAAAACGTGTAGAATTTTCCAAGTTCTACTCATTGAGACATTTCATCGAACACTTTGAAGGCATAGTCCAATTCAATCGATTATTCAAAGAAATACTCGAATTCGTTCCACAAAACTTCAAGAGCAACGAATAATCTCAAGAATACAACAAGATTCCATCAATAATCTGAGTTAAAACGAATCAAATCGGCCAAAACACCAAGAAACATCAAGAACATCCAAAAACCAAAAGTTTAGGTGTTCTTACCTTCGATCCGGGTGGAAGATGATGCTAATCCATGATTCCAACTTCCAAACATGTTGCTAGATGATGATCTTACTCAAATCCATCCACTTTTGCTGAAGGAATCGCGAAAAAAAGAAGAAAAAATGAAAATGTCAAGTGACCGGCCCAGTGCCTTAAATAGGCGGAACTCGCCGACCATTACGTACGTAATCGCGGGTCCTTACGCACGTAGCCGGACGCGCCGACCCTACCGCCCGCCTGTTCGGCATCCTTACGCACGAATCGGCACCGCTTACGACGTAATCGCCCTTACGGCCAGAATCGCCACCGCTTACGTATTTAATCGGCCACCCTAGCCATCCTCGCGAGTCACCGCGACCGTGATCGCCACCCCACGAGTCACCGCCACCATGCTCGGCCATTCCAATGAGTCACGACCGCCATGCTCGCCATCCAGTCATCCCGCCATGACTCGACCGGCTACTCCGTAACGCACGTAACACTTATTCGGGCCATGCATTTAATACGACGCTGACTTGCTACAAGATATATCAGATTACGCACGTAATACACCCCGTATAACGACGTAGCTCCATCCATTGACTCACCCGCCCACATCTCGCGCCGAAAGCCGCCGACACCGGCCCAACTGTCCGATTCTCTTGTTACGTACGTTATGTACACTATATAACGACGTAAGCTAACACATTTTACGACGTAAGCTCCAAGGCTTAACGTACGTAATGGCTTTTATACTTAGCCAAAATCCAATCGTTCTCGTCCGACGTCTCGACGTACAAAATACAAACATACGGCATACTGAATACACATACTGAATCCAAAAATATTCTCATACGATATACCTGATATCCAAATCAGTTCAACCTGATACAACATATCCTGAATATATCTGTCAATCAAAACGATAATCACACCAGTATAACTGTCTCGGTTCTCAATTTATTTTATCCATACTGTATAGATACCAAACTATACAGTATATCTCAGATAAAATAACGCGAAAAATTTATACTGAAAATCCGGGTATTACAAGATTGGGGTTGCACGTTGTTTTCTGATTTTGGGAATTAGATGATAATGTATATGATTTATATTTATTATTGGTATACTTGGGTACCGAGGGTACATTATAATAAAGATGAGGATATGAGTTATCTATGATCCGTGGTACTTGGAATCATAGAACATTGAGGATAATCGTCGGTGATGGTTTCGACATCGAGATTGCTCTCGAAGGACTCGGGGCAAGTATCTTAATTTACGCTAAGTTGTCCAGTATATAAACTGGACAACAATCATGTTTTCTCATTTTTACCTTCTTTCCTTTTCTCTCCGTGTGTGTGAGTCAATGGCGACTAGGGTTCGTGATCTTGGCCTATTTTGTTCTATTCAAGGTGTTTTGGAGTGTCCTAGGTGATTATAACATCATATAATCTATTGTTATTTTTCGGATCGAGGTATGTTTCTTGATTTCCCTAGAGTTGACTTTTTGGAGATTTGTTCTTGATTTCGTATTCAGTCTGATTGTGATGAATCGATTGGTGTTAAATGATGTTGTTAACCATGTTCTATGGATTATATATCGACGATTTGTGAAGACTAATCCGTGGAGTTCACTGAGAGATCGATTATTGTGTTCCAAATGAAGTGCATCATCATCTTAATCCATCTTCTCCACCTAAATCCAAGGTATTTTGTCTTAGAACCCTAATTTTGTCAATTTTGGGGTTTTTTTCGGGATTTGTCCTTTTAAACTCGTATTATTCGTTTGTGTTGCAATATTTCCTATAGATTATTGTTATTGGGTGATTCCCAATCACTTTCCATCAATCTTGATCTGTGAGTTGTTGATTTGGGGAGGTTTTGTGAAAACCCTCGCCCGTGTTGAACGTACACGTATTGTTATGGTTGGTAATCGAGGTTGTGGGCATATTCTGTTCAATTATTGACGTCGTTTAGGACTGATTCGTGTTAAACTTTCATCTAGGAACGGACGTTGTCACTCCGGTCCATTCCTAGTCGTCGTTTAATTTTCGTATCATCGAAAATGTCTCAAAGGCAAGTACTTTACATTTGTTTGCATATTCTAGTATTTGAATTATGGCTTCCCGTGTATATTGTGGATGTGAATACATATGTTCACCCCGGGATGGTCCGACGAGGCCTCTAGGGATACGTAGTTCCGTGTGTATGCGTATCATGAACTGTGGTTAATAACCCAGGGATGGTCTGCGAGGCCTCTGTGGGGTACGGTGACCGTGAGTCTCGTACCAATGAATAACCTTTGAAATGCTTTGTTGGAGAACAATGTTTTGTGCATGTGCACTGTAATATTCCGGAATATAAATATTTTCTAAAATGATTTTTGGCTCATATTTCATCTGATTAGAATGGTAGTTCAAATGGATTGTACTTGCAGTAGATGTTGTCGCTAACCCCTTAAAGGGGGGAAATACTTTTGTATTTCAGGTACAGGTCATGGAGGCGAACGAACTTGCGGACAGTACGAGGATTATGGGCAAGGGTGATTCTGTTCGATGGTCATTCGTTGATGTTTTATCTTTTAATATTATTAATTATGTCGTCTATCTCAGTATTCGAGTACATCCTTCATTGTTAAATTTAACAGCGGTTTTGTAAAAAATCGATGTTAATTTAACAGCTATTTATAAAGAAAAAAACCGCTTTTAAGGTTCGACAGAAATTAACAATGATTCTTCAGAAAAGCCGCTGTTAAATGTCCAGTTAACAACAATTATCTACAATAACCGCTGTTAATTTAACAGCGGTTCTTACAAATAAGCGCTGTTAATATGAAAAGTACATTTTAACAGCTGTTATTTTAAAGAACCACTGTTAATGTTATTTCTTTTTAATACTAAGTTTGTTTTTTAATTTACCAACCTGCTACACAATTTCAAAAAATAGTACAACAAGCCAGAATATAACAATCTCATATAAACCTCAGCAACACAACTTCATCCATTCACCAATATAACACAATTTTCATTCAACCTTCAAATACAATAGCTCATTACAACTATCAAATGATGTTCCATCTAATTCAAAATAAATACAACAATATAATTCACGAACTAACCAAACAAGACAATGATAATTCTTACAAAATCAAATGTCAAAAATCTACCCATATAAACGGTTCCTAATCTCCAAAAATTATTCTGCCCATTTGGTTTGAATTTCATGAATTCAATCTATAGGAAGTGCTGCAACATCATCAAACATTTGTACATATAAACATATAATTAACAAACCCATCAACTTAAACGTTCAAATCACTTTTAAACTGAAATAATTTAAAAAACTAAAATTAATTTAAAAAACTGAAATTAATTTAAATAATTTAAAAAAACTGAAATAAAAGTTTATCACCTCCATCCATCAATCGATAATACGAGCACGGACAATGGTTGACATCCCGTGCATGACGTAATACCCACACTCCCAACCTCCGTTTTGTTTATTACACTAAAAATAATATGAAGCTCCATTATACACACACACACACACACACACATATATATATATATATATATATATATATATATATATCCTTGGGATATATCCAAGTAATCGTCTGTTTGAATTTACTTGTATGCATACCCCACATCACCTTAAATGCGGTCACGGCACTATTCGAAAGAAGTACTAATGTATTATGAAATAAAAATATAATATATTTTCCAAGTAAATGCTACAAGTTAAAACTTACTTCTGGACTACAGCCTTAATGCGATTATCGGGCTTACGGTGTAGTGAGCAAAACCACACAACAACCTCTTTTGCCGGAATAATGACCAAAAATTGCCAATGATCACTATATTAACAAACGTATTACAAGCGGGGGGAGAGCCGGGATTATTTAATTTTTTCATATCAAATCAATGTAAACACATCTACTTACATAATTATTAATATGAAAATCTACAAAGATATTAAAAAATATTAAGAGTTTTAGAGAAAAAAGGGTGGTGTTCAAAATCAATTTAGAAAAAAGAGGAAAAAATATGCAAATATAACATAGATGCAATTTATAAATCTATACTTACTCATGATGGTAAGCTCCAAGGTATATCTATTTTTTTGCATCCGACATCTGCAAAGTGATGTAACCGGAGGTCTCCTCTCTCTTATTTCTCATATTTTGTATAGATTGAGCATCAAAATATCTATACAAATCCTCGTCTATCGTGCCCACGTTCAATTTCGATAAATACCTAAATTGTTAAACAAAATATTAATATCTAATTTATCTTCCAAACTATGAATTTTGATAAATATACATGAATATGCATGTAAAGAATTACTTACAAAGTCCAAAACTGTAGAATCGATAAGCTAAGCCACTGCTTGTTTTGAATAATTTCCAAAAGAACATTATAACTTATGTACAAGGGAACGTCAGCACCACCAAAGCCAAAGGAAGTCGTATCCCATGGCACTTGTGACGGGTCACTAAAAAGAGTCGCTGCAACACCAAATAACTCTCTCATGGTGTCATCTCTGTGACTTGATCGGTCATCTTGACGAGCATCTTTCTTAGGTCGCTCAGGTCGCTCAATATCCTATATCATATAGAAGAGTGTAAAAACCAACTATAACTGGAGTATCATTTATTTAGATTTAATATTAAAAACATAAAAGAAATCTACCTTGATAAAGTCGGCAACGACAAGATTCTTTGGCCATGCAATAAAGGTTCCCAGAGGTTCCCTCACTAAGATTACCTCTTCAGTAGGTATAGGAACTTCGGCACTGCCATCTACGGCCTCCTCGAGTACTACCTTAACCAAATGAGCTAGTAAAAGAGCACAATATAGGGTAGAATCTCGATGATGAACTCGACCGATAGCAACTAGATGAGGAGCACGCTCATCCACATCAAATTCAAATCGACCAGTGTCCCCAGGCAGAGTCTTCCCTCCTGAAGGGCCAGAAACAGCATCGACACAACTGACCTTCGTACTGGCACGGGTAACATGATCATCATGTGTACATAGATCGATGTATGGTTGCTGTGAATGAGCACCCAAAGACTCCAATGTTTTGCCGAATGTTTTCATCAAATTTTGTGTGATATTATATGTGATATTCTTCATTAGTTCCTCCAACACACTTTCATTTATTGATGATGCAGATCGAAATGAAGATTGTCCAAAATAACCTTAAATGCCTACACCAAATCCAATGCCACGAACACGGCCTCGGTATAATATCCATACTTTCTATTTTTAGTGAATCTATTTTATTCTTGCCATTTTTCCATTTGGATGAGTTTCTGAGGTGTTTACGTATTTTGTTTTATGTTATGTTTTGCCGCATGTATGTTCGATTCTCATAAAACTCGTTAGATTTCGTTGTTTTCTTGTTTCCATGAGTTCGTATGGTTGAATTATTCATGTTGCGGGTTTTCGGTTCTTAAATCTAATGTCGTGTCATGATTTTCGGACGTTTGAGGCCGTTTTATAAATTCTTATAAGTTTGGGGAATTTTACCTCCTTTGTCGTATTTCGAACCTTCCGGTAGTCGGAATAGTACCTTCTTTTAGCACTTATATTCGTCATCGCGAATACTTCGTATTTATGTTTTTGGATTCTATCTTTGTTTGCGCTTCGACTTCGTACTTTCCTGAGCAGCGAACTGCATTCAGCAGTGTTGAACTGATGCACGAATAATGTATGTCATTCATGCTTTTTTTGCGTACTTTATCGATGTCCTTCCAACATCAATTGACCCTACCCGAGTTTACTGAAGCTATGTTAGTTGAATTGGACGGTGACGAGGAGGAAAGGCTGAAATGGCGCAACCAAAGGAGTCCGTTCAGAAAGACTGAACACTAACACCATCTCCGGGAGAGAAGAGAAGACTAACGTTAAGCCTTGGTGTTAACGTACGTTATGATCCTCAGCGTTTTGGGCAAAAGATTCTGCCAAGTTTCTGCCGAGCCCTTACTTACGTTAAGTATGTAAGAGGTATAACGTACTTTAACCTCACCCCATTAACGTACGTAACGATGCAGTCAGGTATTTAAAACCTGAACAGACATAATCGTGTTCGAGGATGTTCGTGAATTGCATTGGCCAGGGCCAAGGAGCTTGTAGACGAAGGCAAGGAATAAGTAATGGCTTCATCATCGTTGTGACGATATCGAGGCAAGTTATTACTTGCTCAGTTTATATATTTAATGAACAGTTTCAGTTTCATTCGCTTATAATTCGTATAACAATGATTATTACTGTGGACTCTGGAGATTGGGGTTGCACGTTGTTTTCTGATTTTGGGAATTAAATAATAATGTATATGATTTATATTTATTATTGGTATACTTGGGTACCGAGGGTACATTATAATAAAGATGAGGATATGAGTTATCTATGGTCCGTGGTACTTGGAATCATAGAACATTGAGGATAATCGTCGGTAATGGTTTTGACATCGAGATTGCTCTCGAAGGACTTAGGGCAAGTATCTTAATTTACGCTAAGCTGTCCAGTATATAAACTGGACAACAGTTATGTTTTCTCATTTTTACCTTCTTTCCTTTTCTCTCCATGGGTGTGAGTCAATGGCGACTAGGGTTCGTGATCTTGGCCTATTTTGTTCTATTCAAGGTGTTTTGGAGTGTCCTAGGTGATTATAACATCATATAATCTATTGTTATTTTTCGGATCGAGGTATGTTTCTTGATTTCCCTAGAGTTGTCTTTTTGGAGATTTGTTCTTGATTTCGTATTCAGTCTGATTGTGATGAGTCGATTGGTGTTAAATGATGTTGTTAACCATGTTCTATGGATTGTATATCGACGATTTGTTAAGACTAATCCGTGGAGTTCATTGAGAGATCGATTATTGTGTTCCAAATGAAGTGCATCATCATCTTAATCCATTTTCTCCACCTAAATCCAAGGTATTTTGTCTTAGAACCCTAATTTTGTCAATTTTGGGGTTATTTCGGGATTTGTACTTTTAAACTCGTATTATTCGTTTGTGTTGCAATATTTCCTATAGATTATTGTTATTGGGTGATTCCCAATCACTTTCCATCAATCTTGATCCGTGAGTTGTTGATTTGGGGAGGTTTTGTGAAAACCCTCGCCCGTGTTGAACGTACACGTATTGTTATGGTTGGTAATCGAGGTTGTGGGCATATTCTGTTTAATTATTGACGTCGTTTAGGACTGATTCGTGTTAAACTTTCATCTAGGAACGGACGTTGTCACTCCCGTCCATTCCTAGTCGTCGTTTAATTTTCGTATCGTCGAAAATGTCTCAAAGGCAAGTACTTTACATTTGTTTGCATATTCTAGTATTTGAATTATGGATTCCCGTGTATATTGTGGATGTGAATACGTATGTTCACCCCGGGATGGTCCGACGAGGCCTCTGGGGATACGTAGTTCCGTGTGTATGCGTATCATGAACTGGGGTTAATAACCCAGGGATGGTCCGCGAGGCCTCTGTGGGGTACGGTGACCGTGAGTCTCGTACCAATGAATAACCTTTGAAATGCTTTGTTGGAGAACAATGTTTTGTGCATATGCACTGTAATATTCCGGAATATAAATATTTTCTAAAATGATTTTTGGCTCATATTTCATCTGATTAGAATGGCAGTTCAAATGGATTGTACTTGCAGTAGATGTTGTCGCTAACCCCTTAAAGCGGGGAAATACTTTTGTATTTCAGGTACACGTCATGGAGGCGAACAAACATGCGGACAGTACGAGGATTATGGGCAAGGGTGATTCTGTTCGATGGTCGTTCGTTGATGTTTTATCTTTTAAATTTATTAATTATGTCATCTATCTCAGTATTCGAGTACATCCTTCATTGTTATTGAGTTGTTTTACTCTTAGTCCCAGTTTGGGAGGATGTTTGGTTGTCGAGTAATATTGTATGAGAACCGTTTGTTTAATATTATGTATCTTCATTATGTGTCGGTGTATTTATTTTGTAATGTCTGTCGGTCGAGTGCGGTTGAATTGTATGTTAGCCTGGTGGATTCAAAGGGTTGGGTCCACGGCGCTTTAATATGCTCTGAACGTTTTGGGGGCGTTACAGAATATGGTATCAGAGCCTAAGGCTTTATGGATACCTAGGCTGTCGGTTATTTGGGTCTAGTTGAGTGTCATTTCCGAACAGTATCACTACTATGCCATCATCTCAGTACGCTAGTGCTCGTAAGTTTTTCCTAACTGGACTCGTGTGTTATCCTGTGTTGTGCCTTTCTTAATATCGTGATGTGTTTTGTATTTGAATTGTACTCACTAGTTACTTCTTCAGAATGCCTGCTGGTAGAGGACGCGGACGCGGTAGGGGACGTGGTGCAGCCGGCGGGGCGGCCATGTCCGATTGCTCTGGGGCTCTTTTGACAACACCTTCCTTGTCAAACAGTGTCCAGCTTAGTGCCGAAGGTCAGCAGGATCAGTTTGCTAGTTTCGGTAATGCTAATGATAACGCCGGGGTAGCCAACATTCTGCAACAAGTAGGGAATCAGATCACGCTACTAACTCAGGCGGTCCTGGTTAATCAAGCTAATGCTAATCCGGTTCCGCCTACTGGTTCTGGTACCGACAAATTACTTCAGGACGTGATCCGTATGCGTCTTACGCAGTTCGATGGTACTTCCAGCCCTTCTGGTTGGGAGAGTTGGATATTCGAGATGGAGAAAGTGTTCGAGGCGAAAAACTACTCCGAGGAGAGGAAAGTACCAATTGCTCAGTACTTCCTCGCCATGGAGGCGGCAACATGGTGGCAAGCAGTGAAACCGCATGACCGGGAAGCTACGTGGGACGAGTTCCGAGAATTGATGGAGGATGAATATTGTTCGTGGCCTGTGAAAGAGGGAAGGATTCGAGCCTTCTTTGAAGCAAAACTCCAGGATGTTCCCATCTCACAGGCAATCAAGGACTACAATAAGCAGCTACACTATCAGAGGAATCAGGTTCGAGATGAGCAAGATAAGATCCTCCACTTTGACATGCGGATGAAGCACAGGGTTCGCCACTACATGTCAGGTCTTGGGTGTACAACTTTGAAAGACTTTCAGAACAAGGCGATGGCCAATGAGATGTCTTTTTCTGCAACAGAGGTGGCAACAGAGGGTAAGAAACAGAAGACTTCTGGTCAGTTTTTGGGAGGTAAGTCTGGCGGGCATTAGAAGACTGAGTCTGGGTCGCGAGCCTTTGAGAATCAGTCCCCGTCATTCGAGCGAGGCCATGGTTCTAAGTCTGCTCCGGATGTTCCTGCTCGTGGCCATACTTGTTTTAACTGTAGTGGTCTGGGACATATGATGAGTGAGTGTGACAAGTCGCCGCTATAGTGTCTTAATTGCGGTCGTATGGGGCATCGTGCTAAGTATTGCGGATATGCGAGTCGGGCACCAGTTACTCAGGTGTCAGCCCCGATTGCGGGAGAACCGAGCATGAATCAGGCTCCGAAAGCTAATCAGCTTCAGCAGAGTTTCGGCAGAGGTCTAGGACGTGGACAGTCTTCTAGAGGGGGAGATTCTAGTGCGGGGTCTGTTCCACCCCGTGTGTATGAGATGAGACGAGCTAGAGATCCTGACGCGACAGTGGCTACAGGTACCATTCACATCCTTGACCATCATGTTTCAGTGCTATTCGATTCTGGTGCTACGCATTCTTTCATCTCTTTGGATTGTGTGCATCGGATGCATGTTGATTGTCTAATTGCATCTGAACTATTTGTTGTTAAACTGCATAGTGGAAATAGTATTGTGGGGAACCGTGAGGTTAGAGATTTTCCGGTGAGTATCGCGGGGAGGGATTGGTCTTCTAATATGATTGTGATTGATTCTTTCTGAGGATTGGTTGGTTCGACATGGGGCGATCATGAATTATAGAGTGAGGACCATTTCAATATTAGCCCTTGACGGTACTGAACACTCCTTTGTGGGATGCAAATGAAGTAGTCAGAGATTCTTGATCAGTGCTATAAAAGCAGTGAAACTCCTTCGAAGAGGTTGCATTGGTTACTGGTGTTATTCTATGAGATCAGAAGAAGGGGGAGTTGAGATCTCGTCTATTCCGGTAGTAAATGAGTACCCTGACGTTTTTCCAGATGAGTTGCCGGGTTTGCCACCGGACCGTGAGGTTGAGTTCACCATTGATTTAGAGCCAGGTGCGGCTCCAATTTCAAAAATGCCGTGTCGCATGGCACCTGCTAAGATGCTTGAGTTGAAGAAATAGTTGGGAGAGTTGCTAGACTTGGGTTACATTCGACCGAGCGCTTCGCTTTGGGGCGCACCAGTCTTGTTTGTGGAGAGGAAGGATGGGTCACTGCATTTATACATCGACTATTGAGAGTTGAACAAAGTGACCATCAAAAACAAGTATCCACTTCCGAGGATTGATGACTTGTTTGACCATTTGCAGGGAGCGAATGTGTTCTCGAAGATTGATTTGAGATTGGGATATTACCAACTTCGAGTGAAGGATTCTGATATTCCAAAGACGGCCATTCGGATGAGATACGACCATTATGAGTTTGTTGTTATGCCGTTCGGGCTAACCAACGCCCCAGCCATGTTCATGCAGCTAATGAATAAAGTTTTTATCGAATATCTCGATAAGTGTGTAGTCGTCTTTATCGATGATATTCTGATTTACTCGAGGAGCGAGCAGGAGCATGAACGTCATTTGCATAATGTGTTGGAAATCTTGAGAACTAAGCACCTTTATGCGAAGTTCTCAAAGTGCGAGTTTTGGTTGCGTGAGGTTATGTTTCTTGGTCACATGATCTCGGCCGAAGGTGTTCGTGTGGACCCACACAAGATAGAGGCAGTGTTGGATTGGGCACTGCCCAAGAACGTGAAGGAGGTCCGTAGTTTTCTGGGTTTGGTGGGGTATTATCGAAGGTTTGTCGAGGGATTCTCTAAACTCGCTCGACCACTTACTCAGTTGTTACAGAAGTCAGAGAAGTTTGTATGGATCGACGGGAGGCAGAAGAGTTTTGAAGAGTTGAAGAAAAGATTCACTACGGCTCCCGTATTGGCCCTACCATGCAGTAATGAGGGCTTTTAAGTTTATAGTGAGGCCTCGGGCCTAGGACTTTGATGTGTACTCATGCAGCACGGGAATACGATTGCCTATGCTTTCCGTCAGTTGAAACCGAATGAGTTGAATTATCTTACACACGACTTGAGTTGGATGTAGTTGTGTTTGCGTTGAATATTTGGGGTCATTACTTGTATGGCTCATCCTGTCATATTTTCACCTATCATAAGAGCCTGAAATATATTTTCACTCAGAAGGAATTGATTATGAGACAGAGGAGGTGGCTGGAGCTAATCAAGGATTACGATCTCGCAATCCTTTATCATCCGGGCAGGGCAAATGTTGTGGCAGATGCCTTGAGTCGGAAATCGATATCGCTTAGGACACTTGAGTTACTCACGGCTCAGCAAGGGCTTCAGCGAGAGTTGATGAGGTTGAGTATTGAGGTTGTGTTACCAGGGAATGTTAGGCAGTTGTGCGCCCTTGAGATCTCTTCATCTCTGGTCGACGACATTAAATCGAGATAGTTAGAAGATCCGATGTTTATTCAACTCCGTGAGAATGTGGTGAATGGGAAAGCCCCAGGATTTGTGATTCATGAAGATGGTGTGTTGAGATTCCAAAGTCGGTTGTGTGTTCCGAACGACTTGGAATTGAGTCAGGGCATTATGTGGGAGGCTCATGCGTCACCTTACTCAGTCCATCCGGTCTCGAGTAAAATGTATAAGGATTTGAGGAAGAATTTCTGGTGGAATGACAAGAAGAGTGAGGTAGTACAGTTTGTGGCTAAGTGTTTGACTCGTCAGCAAGTCAAAATTGAGCATCAGCGGCCAGCCGAGTTGTTGAAACCCCTTCCCATTTCAGAATGGAAGTGGGAGGACATGTCTATGGATTTTGTCACAAATTTGCCGAGGACAAAGACAGGAATGAACATGGTGTGGGTGATCGTGGATCGACTAACTAAGTTGGCACATTTTCTGGGCATCAAGGACATTTGGGGTCCAGAAAAATTGGCTCGTATTTTTATTGCGCAGATCGTGAGGCTTCATGGTACACCGAAAACTATTATTTCGGACAGGGATAGTCAGTTTGTCTCTCATTTCTAGCAGGCGGTACAAAAGGCTTTGGGGACACATTTGTGTTTGAGCACATCTTTCCATCCTCAGACCGATGGACAGTCTGAGCGTACCATTCAGACGTTCGAGGATATGTTGCGCGCGTGTGCACTAGATTGGAATAGTGATTGGGAGGAACATTTGGCCCTGATCGAGTTCACTTATAATAATAGCTGGCATGCCTCGATTAAGATGGCACCATATGAGGCGCTTTATGGCTAACGATGTCGATTACCGATATGTTGGAATGAGCCATCCAATTTAGTCAGCACCGAGCCGGATCTTGTGTTGGAGACTAGGAGGGAAGTTGAGTTGATTAGAGAGAGAATGGTGGCGGCTCAGAGTTGACAAAAGTCCTATGCAGATGTTAGACGTTGACCCTTGGAGTTTGAGGTAGGGGATCATGTCTTGTTAAGAGTGTCTCCGTCGAAGGGAGTTTTTCGTTTTGGGAAAAAGGGGAAGCTTAGTCCAAGGTATATTGGACCTTCCGAGATATTGGAGAGAGTTGGAGAGTTGGCTTACCATTTGGCATTACCCCCGTCATTGAGCCATATGCATAGTGTATTTCACGTTTCTCAGTTGAGGAAGTATGTTTCAGACCCGACTCATGTTATCTACTTCGGGGATGTGGAAATCGAGAAGGATGTTATGTTTGAGGAGAGGCCAGTGAGGATTTTGGAATGTCGGGATAAACAGTTAAGACACAAAACCATCCCCTTGGTTAAGGTGCAATGGTCGAGGCATGTAGTGGAGGAAGCAACGTGGGAATTGGAGGAGGATATGCGTGCGAGATACCCCGAGCTTTTTGATCCTTAAGTTCCGGGACAAAACTTCATTTTAGAGGGGGTGAATGTAATATTCGTACTTTCTATTTTTAGTAGTTTATCTTTTTGGCACATGCCTATTTTTAACGACTCGCTTGTAACCATTTCGACGTTTTGAGACTATTTTGTTCTTGGTGTTTTTGAGTTTCAGAGGTGTTTTTACATAATTCACTTTATGTTATGTTTTGTCGCATGTATGTTCGATTCTCATAAAACTCGTTCGATTTCGTTGTTTCCTTGTTTCCGCAAGTCCATATGGTTGAATTATTCATGTTGCGGGCTTTCGGTTCTTAAATCCGACGCCTTGTCGTGATTTTCAGACGTTTCAGGCCGTTTTGTAAATTCCTATAAGTTTATGGAATTTAACCTCCTTTGTCGTATTTCGAACCTTTTGGTAGTCGGAATCGTACCTTCTTTCAGCACTTAGCTTCATCATCGCGAATACTTCATATTTGTGTCTTTGGATTCTATCTTTGTTTGGGTTTTGACTTCATACTTTCCTGAGCAGCGAACTACATTCAGCAGTATTGAACTGTTGCATGAATAACGTACGTTATTCATGCTTTATTGCATACGCTATCGATGCATATATAAGGTACGTTAAACCTTGATGTTAATGTACGTTATGGTCCTCAGCGTTTTCGGCAGAAGATTCTGCCAAGTTTCTGCCGAGCCCTTACGTACATTAACATTTGAATGTTATGTATGTAAGAGGCATAACGTAGGTTAACCTCACCCTGTTAACGTACGTAATGATGCAGTCAAGTATTTAAAACCTGAACAGACTTAATCGCGTCACTTTTCTTCTTCTTTCTCCCCTTGGTCGCGATTGAGTCCCCTGGAGCATTTTTGTGGCAATTTGTGAAGAGTAATCCGTGGAGTTCAATGAGTGATCGATTATTGTGTTCCAAGTGAAGTACATCATCATGTCAATCCATCTTGTCCACCTAAATCCAAGGTATTTTTAACTTTGTCAATTTTGGGGGGTTTTCGAGATTTGTCCTTCTAAACTATATTGTTCGTTTGTGTTGCAATATTTCCTATCGATTATTGTTATCGGGTGATTCCCAATCCCTTTCGATCAATGATGATCCATGAGTTGTTGATTTGGGGAGGTTTTGTGAAAATCCTCGCCTGTGTTGAACGTACATGTATTGTTATGGTTGGTAATTGGGGTTGTGGGCATATTCCATTCAATTACCGATGTCGTTTAGGACTGATTCGTGTTAACCTTTCATCTAGGAACAGATGTTGTCACTCCAGGCCCTTCCTAGTCATCGTTTAATTTCTGTATCGTCGAAGATGTCTCATAGGCAAGTATTTTACATTTGTTTGCATATTCTAGTATTTGAATTATGGCTTCCCGTGTATATTGTGGATGTGAATGCATATGTTCACCCAGGGATGGTCCGACGGGGACCCTGGGGATACGTAGTGCCATGTGTATGCGTATCATGAACTGGGGTTAACACTCAGGGATGGTCCAACGGGGCCTCTGTGGGGTACGGTGGCCATGAGTCTCGTACCAACGATTAACCTTTAAAATGCTTTGTTGGAGAACTATGTTTTGTGCATGTGCACCATAATATTATGGAATATTAATGGTTTCTAAAATAATTTTTGGCGCATATGTCATCTGATTAGAATGGTAGTTCAAATGGATTGTACTTGCACTAGCTGTTGTCGCTAACCCCTTAAATAGGGGAAATACTTTTGTATTTCAGGTACAAGTCTTGGAGGCGAACGAGTATGCGGATAGTACGAGGATGATGGGCAAGGGTGATTCAGTTCGATGGTCATTTGTTGATGTTTTATCTTTTAAATTTATTAATTATGTCGTTTATCTCAGTACTCGAGTACTTCCTTCATTTTAATTGAGTTGTTTTACTCTTAGTCCTAGTTTGGTAGGACGTTTGGTTGTTGAGTAATGTTGTATGAGAACAATTTTTTTAATATTGTCTATCTTCATTACATGTCGGTGTATTTATTTTGTAATGTCTATCGTTGGTCAAGTGCGGTTGAGTTGTATATTAGCCTGATGGATTCAAAGGGTTGGGTCCACGGCGCTGTAATATGCCTTGAACATCTTGGAGGTGTTACACTGAGTGCTCCGGTCTCCGAATGGCTTCAGCCAATATATCATGTCGTCCCTCGCGACTGAAGCTGCCCTATGTACACTACTCCTCCAACTCATCCTACAAAAGATGTGAAGCACATAAATGAACTGTTAATGTTTTCTTTGTAAGGATATTTTAAACTTACGATCTCAATAACAATCTCTCATGCAGCATCTGATGACACTCCCCCAGATCTTTTTTGGCGACCAAGCTTCCACCTCTGATGACGTGAAGGAGGAGATGGAGGATCAATAATAACATCTTCTCCAGATTTTGATGCTTCTTGTTTACGCTCCTTCATCTTCCTCTCCATATCCCGTACTTCGATAAAATCATATCCTCGTCGAGCCATAGTATGAGGAGAATTGTTCAGCTTTGCTATCTCTTGTTTCTTGATTCTATTTTCCTGAAAAAAAATATTTGCAAGGAATCGAAATAATATGTAAGGAAATAAAACCAAAGGTGGAATCGAGCTATAGAAAATTATTTGTAAGGAATCGAAATAATATGTAAGAAAATATTTGCAAGGAAGCGAGCTATAGAAAAAGTCTTTTGAATTCATATTTATCTCCTAAGTAGGGTCCTCACGAACCTTTTTGAATTCTTTCTAATCGTCCTCCGATATGCCATACTTCTCACAAGGAGACAACCCTTTCAACGGACCATATATATACTCACCGATCAAATCAGTCTTAAATTGCTTTCACATCGTGCCTATAGACTTCAACGTCTTCTTGCGAAATTGGCCAATATTGCTAATTTGACTGACATCAAAATTGGCCTACATTGACAATTCAAATTGAAACGTTATCAATAATATAAATTTAAATTATTTTAGTTAATTCCTAATTTTCAGATTCATTACTTTGAATTAGGATGTGTTCTTTATATGTATGAATTTCTCGTGAAATCATCTTCGCAAAGGTATAATATACGCTAAATTCTGAGGTGTATCGAGGGAGATATGGCTCCAAGACTACAAGCGTGCGCAGGACCGCGGTCTGGAAATGGCTGGACCGCGGTCCCTCAGGTATGCAGACCGCAGTCTAGATTTTGGACTGCATAGCAGATGTTTTTGCAAAAATGGCCAGAATGCGGTCTGAAGAAGCTGGACCGCGATCCCTCGCAATTGCAGACTGCGGTCCAGATTTTGGACCGCATAGCAGATGTTTTTGGAAAAATGGCCAGACGGCGGTCTGAAGAAGCTGGACCGCGATACCTCGCAATTGCAGACCGCGGTCCAGATTTTGGACCACACAGCAAATGTTTTTGCAAAAATGGCCAGACGGCGGTCTGAAGAAGCTGGACCGCGGTCCCTCACTACCTTAAATTAATATTTTTTTATAAATTTCAGTTTAATTCCAGATTATTTAAATTTAATTCAGTTTTTTAAATTATTTAAGCACAAAGTGAAACACATAAATTAAGCACAAAAGTAATGTACGTACCAATATATCATTCCAAAGAATTTCCTTATCCGGCTTATCCGGTACATGACAACATCGATCATACAATATGGAAACATGATCTTTAAAGTTTACCCAAATAAGTACTTAATTTGATTTTGTGTTCGTACTTAAGTTTTTCCTTGTTTGGATCGATGTCAAGGGTAGTTTTTTTTCCATCTACACGCCGTTTGGACATACTTCCACATCTTGTAGGATTTCTCGATGTAGTAGTCTGTGTATGAGGAGAAGTAGCGGAATGAGGAGTAGAATGACGAGGAGTACGAGGAGAATGAGAAGGATAACGAGGAGGATGTCGAGGACAAGTCATGTGCCTGCATAAACAAATTAAAATATTGTCAAACACAACATAAATAAAAAAAACTAATATTTGTCAAACTCAACATACACCAAAAAGCTGAATTTGTACTTAATATGATGCCAAGTGGGAACATGATGCCAAACATCAACAGTAATATTTTTTGTTTGAAACACTCGTTGTAAAAAAACTAATACTTGTCAAACACAATGTATTACCTAGTTGCCTAAATTGAAACTTATTATGACTTAACATCTAACTGCCTACATTTTGACTACTAAGTACTAAATCTACTGATTTGTAAGTGTACATCTACTCACTTTGTAAGAGGAGAATAATTTAATTCGGTTAAACTTAGAATGAGAACAAAAATGGCATGTATCTATGCAAACCTTAGATGTAGTTATTCATGTACCTGAGTTTTATTTATCTGTTGAGATAACAAAGTTCTCCTATAAATCTTCATCATGGTCATTTCGAATGGCATGTATGTCGCCAGCTTCATTTTCTTCAACGATAATGGGTAACCGTGTTGACAAAGGAATAAATTCACAATTGTCAAAAGTTGATTCTTCAGTTACATTCATATCCACACTTCTACTTGGAATAACCACGGACAATCTTTCATTACATGGATCATTGACATAGAACACCTGTTTTGCTTGGTGTGTCATGATAAAAGGCTCTTCTTTGTAAGCTACCTTGTGAAGATCTACCAACGTAAATCCTAACTCATCGATTCGACACCCGTATTGTGATGCTCAATGACTCTCACACACAAGGTCTAGTCAATATATTGCCAAAAAAAGTACTTTAGCCGACGACCCGAAAAAAAACGGCCGACGACTATAAATTGTCCTCGGCTAAACTGTGCACTTTAGCCGACGACTCGGGCATATTAATCTTAAAACATGCAAGACTTCATGCTTAATTGTATAAAAATGTGACAATGTGACATGATACTGCTATTATTTGAATAATATGATTCATGCATTACTTGTTATTAAGTATTATTTGACATTTCATGATTCACCTTATTTGATAGTTAATTTAACGGCATTGAAGTGGCTAAGCATTGAACATAACCCCAAGTTCAAGTGGAAAGCCTATAAGTAGTAAATAATATCAGTGATGTGTCTATCGGTTGGGTTCGGGGTTTTAGTCAGCGGGTATGCTGAGTCAATTTGGATTGATGGTTCAAGTAAATAACCCTTTCTTATTCCAATAACACGTGTCAAGCATCTTGATGCTTGTGAATACCATCAATGATGAAATTCAGGGTCTCAGTGATAACCTTTGTTAAGTCATTCGATTTGTAAGTATCTTATTCGTCCCAAATGCAGTCGGGTAGAAATGAATTTGTCCTTTAGTTCATTATTCAATAATGTCATATTTCTAAGTGAGTCCTCAGACTCTTATTTCTAGGGACAGTTATATAAAAGTTCATAAAGATAACAACAAACTCATTTTCTACCACTTTCGAATGTATTCGCAAAAGCAGCTGAGCTTAAACAATAAAAATACATATTAAGCTTTACCAGAAACCGTGGACCATACATCCATACCCTAAAAATGATCAATCCCTACTAAGAACCGGTTTAAAACATCCAAGAACTGGATTATAACAACTTCAAGCGGTCCATTCTTCTAAACCTGACTTCTGGAGGCCATTGAGGGGTATTTTAGTACTTTCACCCTTATAAACCGACTCTTCCACTTATATAAGGGAGGAAACAGACTATAAATTCTTATAGACACTTGAACTCGATCTATAAGCTCCACACTTCGAAAATTCATCAAAAAAACGAGGAGAAATCATAAAAACATTGACACCTGAATTCAGTTGACAATCAATGTGAGTTATCTTTGTTTTACTCTTGTTCTTGCTATATTTCTTGTGTGATATGAAGTTGTAAGAGCTGGTTTAGGTTCTTATATACATTCTAATAATGTTAAGAACTCATACATGGCCTAAACTTGTGTTTAATGTGGACTTATAGGGCTTAAAAATCACTAAGACAACAAAAGAATTAATTCTGTCACCTTTTGAAAATATGTATGGATAGTATTGAATTCATGTGCTTCAGGGATAGATGTTGCTATATACATGTCCTTAAGTACATTAGGTATGTTATATGAAAAATTTATGCAAATCCGACGTATAATAAAGTTGATATATGCGGGACAAATTCAGTTATTTCAAGAACATGATAATATCCCCTAAACCATTGTATTGTTATAGAATCCTAGAGTTATGGACTATAAGAGTTGATCTAATGCTATTAACAGAAAATAATAGGCTTCATAATGAATTAGGAGTGCAAAAATGATAGAGTATTATGCTCGTATATAACGAAATTCGCACAAAAAATTTGTAGAATACTAATTATGTGAAATCGATAAAACCCTTCGGGTACGCAATGATTTAAACCTTGTGTATACCATATAGATTCTTTAAAGGCACTCCTTGAAACATGCTCTGAAGACATATCACCACAACCACCTCTTATTGGTATAAAAGCAAAGATATCACCTGAACAAGGTAAGTAGTAACTGATTTCAAAACTGTATCACAAGAGCATTTGTCTGAAATATGTGTTAATGATTGTTGTTTTGGATATTGCTCGTACCTTGTGTATATGTGGATAATGTATTTCTCTATTTTTATTGTGTGATGTGTCCCATAGAGCATTTATATATGTGATATTATCATGATTCATATGATCATAGGATAGCATTGGAGGTTGATGTCGCATGCATTGATCATAGTACAGGCGTTCTAAAGGTGATCAGAACAAACTGTTTTGGTTATGTGCATCGCGGGATACTGGTAAGGGGCTGTTTTGTGGCGGAGTCTGAGACACGTCGCAGTGATCTATGTGTTATGATTGGACACTTTGTGTGATATTTTGCGGTGAAGTCTGGGACACACCGTGGTGACTCATGTGTATGATGGGGCACCTTTATAGCCATGATCCTGGTGGAGTCTGGGGCATGCCAGGCTGACCCATGTGTTATGATTGGGCGGTTTGTTCTGGCTATGGTTGGACATGCACACTTTTGGCCCGGGCCAGGAACTCAAGGTGTACATAGTAGCGCACTATAAAAGAGTTTTCGAAAGTTAAAAGGAAAATGAAACTGCATTTCACAAACTCATTCATAAATGCATTCATGCATTGTGTGTCACTACTTACTGAGCTTTCGCTCATTTAGTTGAATTCTTGTGATACATGTAATAATTCGGGGTATCAGGCATAGGTTGATGTCCAGGAGGCTTCTCTATGCCAACGAGCCATTGTATATGAACATCAGACATGTGGAGTGTTCTGTGTGTGCTATGTTTAAGTTTGCTTATAAACCTATACAACCAATGTTTTCTTTTGGTTGTAATATAATAGTCGGCTGATGTGTAAAAGTAACTTTTGGTGTGTAAAAGGAGTTTCTTCTTAAAGGTTTTAAGTTTTCCGCTGTGCTGTAATATATAGTAAGGATATTTTTAATATCCGGTATCTGATAGTCAAATCTAGGGGGTGTGACAGATTTGGTATCGAAGCAAAGGTCTAAAGCATTTCTGAAGACCGTTCATATACAACAATCGCTTGGCGGAGAGTAGCAACCCATCAGTTAATGGTTTCATTTATTTATTTTTACTTGCTATTTGCGTGTTTATGTTAATATTTGCTAATAAAAGATCCTTGTGTGTGAAGTGAAGGCTATTAAAAGATTATGGAAGAGAATAGAACAAAAGGTAGTGTTGAAGGAGCGAGGGATAATCGTATCGACCGACTGACGGATCTTGTGGAAAGGCTTATAGAACGGGATGTTAGACGTGAAGCCGAGGCTCGTCGTTCTCTACCTCCTCGAAATGATGCCATTGATCTGGTTAGTGAGAGGTTTCAGAAGCTAAAACCTCCCACATTTGAAGGTGGGCTCGATACGAGCGTCTATGAGAATTGGCTTCGAACTATGGAAAGGATGTTCAGCTGCGGTAGAATCCCTGATGAGGCCAAGTTTTCATGTGCGGTGTTTTACCTCCGTAATGATGCTAGTTACTGGTGGGATACCATGATGGGTATATATGATATTCCTAGACAGACATGGGAGGAATTTAAAGAGCTTTTCGAGGCAAAATACCTTACGAAAGCTGCACGAGCTGCAAATCGGAAGGAATTTTCAAACTTGAAGCAAGGTGACCTGTCAGTTGTTGAATATGTCAGAAATTTTGAGGAGCTATCAAGGTATGTGCCACACATGGTAAGCACGGATGATATAAAGGTCGAGCAATTCATCGAGGGTCTGAAACCAGAGATATATAGAGATGTGCAAGTCGGGGAAACTGGAGGCTCAAAATATGTGGCAGTGGTTCAGCGAGCTCTAAATGCAGAAATGGCTCAAAGAAAAATCATGGAGGAACGAAAGGAGAAATAGGCTAAAGAAAAGTAGAACCAACCGAATTATTAGTAGGGCCGAGGCAAGTGGAAGCACTCGGTGGTATGTTCATTTGATTGATTGTGTATTATGTGAATGGTTCTTTGATGATGTCTTGTTATGTGTTGTTGCATTTGATTGTTCCTTATTGTGAAATGGTGTTGATTGTGATAATTTGGTCGGGTTGTTATACTCTTTGATGGGTATTGTACCTAGTTGCGATTGACGGATATATGTGTTTTGTGGCTTGTTGTGGCGTTCTGTTCAACCAGGTAAGGTTTAATGAGGCCTCTGGGATATGGTACTTGCGAGTAAGGATCGGAGCACAACGGTGTTGTACTGGGTTTAACCAGGTAAGGCTTGACGAGGCCTCTGGGATTCGGTACTTGCGAGTATGGGTCAAAATCCAGTAATGTGTAGTGCCAGGTAGGGTCTGACGGGGCCTCTGAGTTTGTAACTTGCGAGTGCGAACAGTTTGTTGTGATACCAGGCAGGGTCCGGTGAGACCTCTGAAGCTTGTTACTTGCGAGTACGAATAGTGTTCGACCATAAATATGCAACCAGGTATGATCTGACAGGGTTCCTGGGGTGCGCACTTGCGAGTGTAGGACTGGGATAGCTTATGGGCCTCTATTGTGATGTTTTGTCGTTAGGTCGTGGAGCCTGTGATTGTTTCCACGTATTCTGATATGAAATGAGATTTGGGCCGAGACCCTAGTTCTTTTGAAATGAATTATAACTAAGGACTTGAGGTTCCAAAAGGCTTTTCCATATTCTAAAACTTCCGAGATGATTAGTCGTTTCTAAAGACTTGAGTTTTTTTCTAAAACATTAAAACCTGTCGAGAACTTCTCTTAATATTTGTAGTTTTCTATAACTGATAATTGCGTGGTATATTTCATATGATTAGAATACTTGTACTAGCAAATTCGAATTGCTAACCCCTTAAAAGGGGGAAATGCGTTTTATGCTTTTCAGGTATGCTTAGTTCGAGGGAGTAGTCACATGGTCGGCATGGATGATGACAAGCAACAATAATAAATCAGGAGTCCGAGTTTTTTATATTGTTGAGTTGTATCCCGTTTTTGGTACTGTATATTGACCTCTACATGGGTACATGGTGTAATTTTTTCAGGTTATGTTACTCATGTCTTGGGTGTGACCTCATCAGTCCATATATTTTGATCATTCGACTTTATCGGTCCATTTCGTTGCGTAGTTTGACCCTGATTAGTCAAACATTGGGTTGTCTTGTGGTTTTTAGCCTGGTAGATCCTCTGAAAAGGATATATGCCGTGCGACATTCCCGTTTAATTTCTAGGGGTGTTACATTTATGGTATCAGAGCCCTTTGGTTGTGGAAACCTAGGTTGTCGGGTCGAGTGGAGTCGTCTTTTGTCGCATCATCTGAGTTTTCGCTTGACGAGTCGAGTTGTACGTTGCCATGTTGCGTCATTCGTACTATCGGTTGAGATTAGTATAGTGGGCGACCGTCATCTTTATTCGACCTGTGGATGTAAGTCTTCTCGTGTGCTATATCTTGTGTTTTATGACTTTGTTTGTAATTATGATATGAGATAGTGTTTTATATTTGTGGTATATTGCGTGTGAAATGGTCGGAAATAGTGATGGATTCGATTATGAGTGGTGTAATGTGTTGTGGATTTCTGGATACTGATGTGTTCTGGAAAGCGCGTTGATGGTATTTTGTTGAGAACTCGGACAGTTGGTTTTGATCTCTGCTTGAATTTGATATTTATGAGTTATGCTTGTTGAACTAGTAACTTTGGATGTCGGGTAGGCATGTCTTTGAGATTCAATTGTTTTTTTAGTGATTGTTGCTTTCTGTCACAAACATATTTTAATTGTTAATTATAACCGCTGTGTACGTGTTTGAAAATGACTTTGAAAAATTTTATGAACTCACTACAACAAAAATGGGATATTGGGACATGCCAGAGTGTCCCAATATCTACATGTTGGGACACTTTTGAATTTTGGGACGCTTATGCAAGTGTTGCTAGATAAGGGGTCGCGTTAAGTTTTGAGACACTTGTTTGAGACATTTAAAGTGTCCCTAAATATAATATTATTTGACACTTGTATATGTCATTTAATGATTTATATAACATAATTAAATGTCCCTATATTTTTTTTGAGACACTTATAGATGTTTGAATAGTTTCACTAGACACAAATAAACGTCCTTACACTTTATTTTGGGACGCTTAATTGTATCTGCAATAGTTTCTATAAGACACAAATAACTGTTGCAAGAAGAAATCTATTAGACAAAGATAAGTGTCACAAGCGCATGTTTCATTAGACGCAAATAAGTGTTGCAAAAGTCTTTATATATATATATATATATATATATATTATTAATAATTATGTGATATTGGGAAGATATATTATTAATTAATATATTACAATTTTTGTTGGGAAAACAAAGACCCTGTATCGAAACAGCCGGGATATCCGATCCCTGTATCGAATGATATTTAATAAAGAGGTTTTGACATATATGCCAATCCGAATACAGTAAAGGAAACTGTATCGAAGCCTTGAGGTTTTATCCTGTATCGAAGACCTGCCTCGAATCAGCATATAGTGAAGCCCTTCAGTACAGCAAGAAGTCTTGTAAAAGACAAAGTATGGAAACTGTCTCGAAACTCAAAATACAGTTATCTTCCATACAACTCACAACAGGACAAAGAAGGAATATCCAGAAGTCAAGTCCCGTTGAATAAAGAAGTATTTAAATACTCAAGGATAAAATATTTAAATACTGCCAGTCTTCAGATCTTCAGAATCCCGCGAAATCCGGATCGTGTCATAATCCCGTTGGAACGAAATCTCATTCAAACGGATACAGCTCAACGGATATATGCTTCAGAGATTATATATATATCTTATGAAGGCATTGAAGATCAGTTACCAGTCACCTAACTCTCAAGCTATCAAAAGTTATCATCAGAGCAAAACATATCTCCAAAGCTTACTGCAATCAAGATCTAAAGAGATATACAGTACTCATCATCCTGAACAACACTTCATCAGCTGAAAGCTCTTAAAGTTAAAGTTGTTGTTCACCATCTGCTCTATACGTTGAACAATCTATGCTTCTCCGGAACTGTGTGTGAAGGATTTGCATTGAAGTAGACGAAGCTTCAGAACTGTGTGTGAAGAAGCAAGTCAAAGCAGTAGCTCAAAACCAATCTGTGTGAACGGTTTAAGCTAAGATCTTTATATCAATCTGTGTGAACGATATATTGATTGTGTGTGTTGTTATAATTACGTAGTTGTGTACGTAGTAATTATAATAAACTTTTTACTCCTGTGTGGAGGACCAAAGTGGACGTAGAGGGGTTTACCTCGAACCACTTCACCATCGTGTTATTTACCTTCAGCTTTTACTGTTTTAATTACTGTGATAAATTAAGTATACACTATACACTTAGTTGCTGTATCCACAGCAACCTACTATATCCAAGACTTCCGCTACGCACTCAGATTTAAAATCCATACAGTTTGTTGTTTAAACTATTTTCCAAACTGTATCCAGTATACTTAGTGGCCAACAAGTGGTATCAGAGCGGTTGATTCTAAAAAGAATCAGTCGTATTTCTTTTTAACCGAATCAGATTCAAATCACTTATTTTCAAAACAGTCTCTTTCATTCCTATATTATCAGTATGGATACTTCTATGATTAACAAAGTCCCTATGTTCTCTATTAACGAATTTGACGACTGGAGAATTAGAATGGAAGCTCATCTTGCAGCAATGTACGAAGAGATGATTTTTGTTATACAGGATGGTCCTATCAAGATCATGTAGGTAAATCCGGCCGCAAGGATTGAGGGCCATGCCCATGCTGAAATGCTCGAGAAGGAACGCGAGCAATGGACAACAGATGAAAGGAAGCGAGCCAATCTCGACAATGTGGCTAAGAACGCATTATTTGTCACTCTTGACAAAGGTACGTTCTCAAAGGTAAAGAGCTGCAAAACAGCCAAAGAAATCTGGGATAAACTCAAGTTGATTTGTGAGGGAACTGAGCTCTCAAAAGAAAACAAGATTTCAAAACTAACTCAGCAATTTGAATCTTTTGAAATGAAACCAACGGAAACACTTGAGGAACTTGACCTCGCATTCACCGGTATTGTTGGTGAACTTGAAGCGTTGGGCAAAATTTACACCCAAAAGGAGAAAAACTTAAAAATTTCAGATCTCTCCCACTCGATGGGACATTAAGACCACAAATATGCGTGTATCCTGTAATCTTAATGAAATATCTACTTTTGATCTCTTCTCCGACCTCAAAGCTTTCGAGTATGATATTGACAAGAGAGAAAGTCAAGAATCTCCTTCAAAGGTCACAGCTCTCGCCGCAGTATCGAACCGTCGACACAAAGATGCCTAGCCTGCCAAGCCTGGGCCACAAGAATGCCGATAAAGGACGATTTACATCCTGTCCCAAGATGAAATGGCACTTCTCATGCATAAATTCAAAAAGTTCATCAAATAGTCTGGAAAGACTCCCTACAGGCCCAAACCTATGCACAAGGTAAGTACCGAAACATCATCTGGTGATGCTAACCTGTGCTATAACTGCAGGAAACCAGGCCATTATGCAAATAAATGTCCTCATCCCAAAGTCCAAAGATTGCCTGAGGCCGAGCAACAAGAGAGAGATGAAAGAAGACGTGCTTGGAAAGACAAGCTCAAGGCACTGATTGGAGAATCAGAAGCCTCCCCCACACCATCCAAATCAGCAGAATGTCTTCAGGTGGTCACTGAAAGTGATTCATCTGACGATGAATTCGATGATAAGGCATACATGTGCTTTATGGCCAAAGATGTTCCAGAAGGTGAAGACAGCGACGATGAGGTAAGTTCAACCTCAGCTATTCCGTCAAATGCATCTCATACTTTCGAAAATATGATGAATGAATTTAAAAACATTCAAAAAGCCCATGAGACTCTAAAAACTGAGAATATTCAGCTTCAATTAACAAATTTAGAGCTGAAAGATGAAAATGACTTGCTGAAAATAAATTATGAAAATATGTCTCTTGATTGTGAAACCAGCAAGGTCGATTTTGAAAAACTCATGGAGAGCAATCATCAACTTGCTCATGAACTAAATGAGGTTAAAACCCACAATGAGAGCAAGACAAATGATTTGGTTCTACTACAAACCAAAATCACAACTCTCAAAAGCGAGAATCGAACTTGAGACCATTCTAAAGTCGCTTGAAAAATCGTCCAAAAGAATGGAAGAAATTGAGCACCGGGCAACATGCTCATGATAAAAGTGGCTTAGGATACACTCATGTTCAAACAAAGGGAAAACTAGTACGTTGTTCGTCAAGAGTGTGGAACACATTCCAGACGGAAGATACCCCTAGTCCCGTGAAGGAACCTCGTCAGCATCGAGAAAATCAAGGCCGCAATTCCGCCCCGCAATCCTATACTGCATAAATGGAATCATAAGCCATTCCAACCCGTGAGGCGCACTCAACAAAGATGCTCCCGAGCATATCAACAGGCCAACATCCGTTCGAAGGAAGGTCAGATCCAACCACCAAAGGCCCGCACGGCAAGATTATCAAGACTCGCCGAGGTATTGATACAGGAGCCCCATTATCCCTCAAGACAAGAGATGCCGGTCAAGATCAAGAACAAGATTGGGAATCCAACCGGAGACCCGTAAGACAAGTCGTTAGGCCTAAGAAAATGGCTCCACCTCCTAGACGGCACTCGTGACCGAATAATAATAATAACCCCGAATTTTACATGCATAATAATTATCATGATTATAACGACTACGGATATGCCCCGTAGATATCGCAACACCGTACCAAGTATGTCCTACAAGAAACCAATTGCTGCCAGAAAACTTGGGTACCTAAAGGAACTAACATACATGGACCCAAAAATCAAAGGGGACCTAAATCTACCTAATTTCTTTGTTACAGACATTCTAGAGGAGGATACCGGTACTTTGATAGTGGATGCTCTCACATGACCGGAGATAGGAGCAAGCTATCTAATTTTGTAGAAGGTCGCGGTCCAAAAGTTCGCTTCGGTGATAAGTCTAAAGGAAGAACAAGAGGGAAAGGAAACCTACTTGTCGGGAAATTCAAGGTCACCAATGTTGCATATGTTGAAGGCCTACAGTATAATCTACTTAGTATTAGCCAGTTCTGTGATAAAAAGTTCTCGGTGAAGTTCTATATAGATCGCTGTAGAGTCAAGAACACCCAAACCAAGGAAGTTGTGCTTACAGGAAGCAGATCAGGTAATATGTACATTGCTGACTGGAAGCCTATGAGCTCCTCAATTCCATGCTTTGTTGCCAAAGGCACTGCAGATCTTGGCTGGCTATGGCACAAGAGGATGTCTCACATCAACTTCAAGACGATCAACAAGCTCTCAAGACAGGGAATGGTTAGAGGTTTGCCAAATGTGTCATTCAAGAAGGACAGCGTCTGCGGACCATGCCAAAAAGGAAAGCAAATCAAGTCAACCCTGAAAAGCAAATCCTACCTTTCAACCCAAAGAGTGTTGGAAATGCTACAAATGGATCTCTACGGTCCTGTAGACCCAGTAAGTTTGGGAGGTAAGAAATACTGCATGGTTGTTGTTGATGATTATTCCAGGTATGCTTGGACGGTCTTTCTTAGCAAGAAGAAGGAAACAACATCAAAGCTGCCCGAGCTCCTGAGAAAGTTGCAAAATGAAAAGGCATCGAGTATCGTGTGCATTCGTTCCGACAGAGGTACAGAATTCACTAACCGCTTCATAGAGCAATACTGTTCGTGGAATGGAATACAGCACGAATACTCAGCTGCCCGTACACCTCAACAAAATGGTGTTGCCGAGCGAAAGAATAGGACGTTGAAAGAAGCAACAAGGACAATGATTGCCGCAAGCAAATTGCCACAGCGTTTCTGGGGTGAAGCAACCAATACAACAGTGCTACACTCAAAACCGCCAGATCGACAACAAGCACCACAACAAAACAAAGATATGAGGTATGGAATAACAAAACTCCGTTAGTTTCGTATTTCCACATTTTTGGATGCAGTGTTATGTATTGAACAATGGGAAGGACCAACTTAGAACCTTTGATGAAAAATCGATGAAGGAATATTCGTAGGATACTCCTCCATCAGAAAGCTTTAATCTTCAATAAAAGGAAGTCGACGATCGAGGAATCGGGCTTCATGTAGTGTTCGACGAACCACACCATGACCCTACAGGAGTAGATGATATCACTCGTAACATTCACCATCTATCTATCTTGGATCCACCAACACCCATAGAACCTGTCGTTGATTTAGAAATCAACCCCGCACTGTAAGAATCGATGTGGATGAAGCCGACGCCGCATAAGCCAAGCCGTATCCACGAATCTTTCGATACAAGACGGGATCCCGAATTAGAACCCGACCAAGATGGTTGAGAGATCACCCGCAAGATCCGATCATTGGAAACATTAATGCCGGTGTTTCTACTCGTAGGAGAATACAGAGTACACAAGGAAATGTACTTTGTGCACAAGAAGAATCTAATGTCAAGTTTCACAGCTTCGAATGGAAATCTCAATCCGAACTTAGGAGACTCAATATGTGCACTATCGCCGTATTCTTAGCCCACCCGAACTGTTTCACCATAGACGCTCTTAACAATTCTCATTGGATAACATCTATGGAAGAAGAGCTTAACGGTTTCGAAAGAAACAATGTATGGTATCTTGTACCTGCACTAACACACCAATCGGTTATAGGAACCAAATGGGTATTTCGAAACAAAAAGGATCGAAATGGACTTATCATAAGGAACAAATCCAGACTAGTACCACAAGGCTATAGTCAGGAAGAAGGAATCGACTATGATGAAACCTTCGCCCCTGTAGCGATACTAGAAGCTATTAGGATATTTTTAGCCTTTGCCGCCCATAAGAGTTTTATCGTATACCAAATGGACGTCAAAAGTGCTTTCCTGAATGGAGATCTTGCAGAAGAAGTTTATGTTGAACAACCACCAGGGTTTGCCAACACAGACGGTATCGATCTAGTTTACAGGCTAAGGAAAGCACTGTATGGACTTAAACAAGCCCCTAGAGCCTGGTACGAAACCCTGTCCCAGTATCTAACCAACAACGGATTTGAGAAAGGTGCTGTGGACAAAACCTTGTTCAAGATACAGGAAGGTGATGACCTTCTTATGGTGCAAATCTATGTGGATGATATTATTTTTGGTTCAACTAAACTTGCTCTATGTCAAAGGTTCTCTCATCCCATGCAAAGTAAATTTGAAATGAGTATGATGGGGGAACTTAGTTATTTCCTAGGTTTGCAGGTAAAGCAGTTGCCTACAGGTATATTCATCAACCAGGAGAAATACAGCAAGGAGCTTCTCAACAAATTTGGAATGAACACCTCCAAATCCTCGCCAACCCCCATGAGCACTTCCATGCAAATTAGTGCTGATGAAGCCGGAAAGCCGTTTGACCAATCACTCTACAGCAAGCTCATTGGTTCGCTCCTGTACCTAACGGCTAGCAGGCCCGATATCCAGTTTGCTGTTGGAGTGTGTGCGAGATACCAAGTTGCATCTAAGGAATCACACTTCAGTACAGCCAAACGAATCCTGAAGTACATTAAAGGAACAGTCGATGCAGGACTATGGTATCCTAAGGAAGGCGGATTCGATTTAGTTGGATACAGTGACTCGGATCTCGGAGGCTGCAAGCTAGATAGGAAGAGTACAAGTGGAACTTGTCACTTTCTCGGACCTAGACTCGTTTCTTGGTTCAAGAAGAAGCAATTGGCTAACTCTCTTCCATGGTCAATCAGAGTACTATGTCATTGTAGCCGTATGCAGATCCTTTGGATGCAAAGAACAATCGCCGACTATGGAATCGATGCTAGAGAGACTCCTATCATGTGTGATAGCACGAGTGCATTTGCAATCACGCACAACTCGTTCGCACTCGCGCACTAAGCATATCAACATGAAGCATCATTTTATAAGGAATCACGTCGAGAACAAGGATGTTCGCCTGGAAAAGGTTCATACAGACGCTCGCCTAGCCGACATCTTCACCAAACCGCCGACACAAAGCAAGATTCAACATGCTCGACAAGAATTGGGAATGCTACAATGCACTCCCGTAAGTAATTTCTTGCTTTTACTCAACAATTGAGGGGGAATGTCAGAAGACCCAAGAATACAGATTCAACATTAATTATTTGTACACATAGAATCGTCAATACAAAGATCAGAGCGAGCGAAGACATATGAATCCTACAAATGGTGTGTGCAATAATTAAGGGGGAATATCAGAGACCCATGAATACAAAGATTAATCCAAATATTGTTTGTATGGAATTCAAAACCTATAAAGCACCTTTTTGAGAGGGAACGTCAGACGACGCTAAACAAAGACATGCTATAGGATTTTGATTTATTATATAATATAATATTATTTCCATTTCAAAATAATTTTTGTCCACGTGCCCTGTTTTTATGTCAAACGTCATGTACATTAAATGCCTTACACGACATCTGGACAACTGAATCTCAAAAGCCGCGATGTTTTTTTGTTTATTATTTTTAAACCGCCGTTTTAGGCATTTAGGGTATCAACCTATGTCAGAAGTGGGACCCGCTCAATTTTTAAACATTTCAATGGATTAGCGTACCAGTTACACTCAGTCCATCTTAACCGTTGATTTCAAAACCGGTTCCCATCCCTTAAAATCTGACCATTCGTACTCTGCAAAACTTTATTTCGCCGCCCAGCTATAAAAGGACTGAATCTGCCATTAGAGACTCTTTACGCTTTCTGCAAATTCAAGAGTTCTCAAGCAAAAAAATTTACATATTTTTCTCGCATTTTACCGCATATTTCGATTATTTTCTTGCACCTTTTTCTTAAGAAAGCATCAATGTGGTGGACAATCTTCTTCTCCCCGCTCTCAAGAAATCGCTAACATCATTGATGGCCGGATCTTCTCCAAACTGTCATCATTGAGCGTATTCTCTCGAAACCAACGACGCAGAACCCATGGAATATATCATAACTCGTCTTCAACAACAAGGCCTCTATCGCCTTGGAAGCAAGATCGCCGACAAATTCGACACCCATCTCGGTTGAGGAATTCTACCTCAACGCCGCCGTACGTTTCGTCATTGGCCCAAGGAGGTCATGTTGCCGACATCACCGCTTGATCCGAGGAGTTGAGATCTCAGACGATCACGATCTCGCTCCAACATCTACAGCTACCCACGATGGCTCGACCATGGATCAACTTGAGACATTCGGGTCTCAAGAGCTCATTACTAAATTTTATGGACTGCTCACGGTGGTCCAAAGTTGTTGACATGGTGACGACTACTTGTCACAAGAAAAACTTTTGTCTTCCTTATGTGTATATTCATGATTTTTGCTCCAGATTATTGAGAATCGAACTGCGTTCGAGATGTGTACCAACTTGAGGTTCGGGATGATGGTGGCTATTCGACTGTGAAAAGGTCAATTGGTGCCAAATAATCCTGAAGCGCCTACAAGAGGAGGTGTGCAAACCTGCCACCCAGAAGAAATCTTTCGGTTTAATGTTGAACTATATCCTGACGAAGTGCGGACTGACGCAATCCGCCGATGCGAAGAAGAATAGCTCGAGGATATACTTAGGAGGCGTCAAGCTCATCACAGATAACCAGAGCACCTTGTCTTGCAACCACCCAAGAACCAGGCACATGCCAATTTCTGATAATCCAAGAGATGAATCCTTGAAGTTCCAAGAAGTGGAATCTTCAAAGAAGCGAAAAAGATCTCACAGCAAGAAACGCTCTGCTGGTGAGAAGCCCAAGAAGAGACTCAGGAGGCTTTCGAAAGTCAAATCTGCCAAGCCCTCTGAAGAAATCTCCCCCGTGGCTCAACCCACTGACGAAGAACCCCAGGGCCCAACCCCTGTGGAAGAGGTGTCTCCTACTGTATCGACAGTAGATCCCGAGCCTTTGGCGGCTAGGACGGATATTGAGACATCTGCCAACGATCAAGACTTTAGCGAGTCGGCTGCCCATTTGTAGCCAAAAGCTACTTCTCCTCTACGGGATCCCACACCCGTATAGGATCCTTCTTCCTTCAGGGCACCATCCCCTGTAAGAAGTCCCTCTTCCGTACAGGATCCCATACCTGTAACACCCCCAAGTTATTCAGGGTATATTACAGCGCCGTGAGCCCCGCCGTGGGACACACAAGGCTAAACATACGCGGAACTATAAAACTTGACCGAGAAGGTCTACATACAATGGAAAGAAAGACGATACAAATGGTATTCAAAACCATAACCAATGAAACCATATACATCACTGCACAAATCAATACCTCGGCAACACAGGCCGGAACATCAAGGAAACTGAAATACAATACTCGAGTATTTAAAATCCATTCCAGTACAACAACACTGAATGGAGGAATCCAAAAAGATAACCGGAGACCAGACACAGTATCACACTTGCCCATCATCTTCATGCCGACCCGATACCCGCCTGTCCTCTCTCCTGGAACCTGAAATACATAAAAGGTATTTCCCCCTTAAAGGGGTTAGCCGTCGAATAGCTAGTGCAAGTATAACAGTATGAAACACAATACTCCTCGACAATAAAGTAAATGTAATCCGTCAATTCATCAATATAAGACTAGTATTCCGGAATGACTAAAATCTCATGACGTACGTGAATGCCGTAGAAACGGTTCGTTCAGATCATACGCCGTTACATGTAGGAATGCCGTCAAAACGGTTCGTTCGTTACATGCCAATAATACATATATGAATGCCGTAAAAACGGTTCGTTCATAATATGCCATCAATATATCTATGAATGCCGTAAAAACGGTTCGTTCATATCATACCATCAATTCCTCTTACTTTCAAAGTCGTTAACGCACAATCATAAATGTATACTTGCCTTGAATAATCGTTACGCAACGAACGGAATGGAAAGTCACCGACGAATGCTAGGAACCATCGAAAACGAACCTAACGATTCAAGAATACAATCACAATGATTCTAAACGAATACGGAATTGGAATACGCCGGAAACCCACCTACGATTCATGTATATTCGTATAAAAACGACAACGAGGGCGGACCACAACCAAACCCTCTCGATTTCGTAAAAATCACGAAATATACCATGAATCCGTAGGGAAACTAAGAGTACCAACAAGATTAATCATATTCATCATGAATTTCTCATCAAAACCGAATGAATCGGACAAAACCACGAAAATCCCCAAATCTCCCCAAAAGTAGGGTTCTAAAGATCTAACCTTGATTCACTGGATCGAAGGATGTTATAGGACGATTGATCGGTGATATAAACTCAGAAACTTCGTGGATTTGATGTTCAACAACATGGTTTCGTCTCCTCCGAAACCCCATGCGGAACGAAGAGAAATGAAATGAAAATGACGGAGAAAGTCGCTGTCTGTCATTTTTATATCGGGCCGGAACTAGCGTGCGCTAGCCTTCCCGCCTAGCGTGCGCTTATCGGCCAAGACGGCCGAGCACTCTCGGCCATGGCCCGCATGACCCGCACCACCGACCACCCCGCCAACCATGACTCGACCGCCCGACTCCCGCTAGCGTGCGCGCTACGGCCGGAAGCTCCGGCGCTAGCCGACCACCCAAAGAGCTACGGACTAACAAACTCACCAGTAGCGTCGCTAGTTGGCACAGGCGCTACCCCCGCCGGTTAGCGTGCGCTACGACCGACAGAGCGTGCGCTACCCGCCGATCTTGACCGAGTCCAACCTCGTAATCCTCTCGCCTGTGCCCGATAGCGTACGCTGGCCGACTCGACAACGTGCGCTACATCGCTGAGCTAGCGCGGCAGCTCCCGGCCAGAAGGCGCTTACGCGGTTCGCCGCGTGCTCGCCGCTGCGATCATCGTCCGGCCGTAACTCGCGACCGTCCGGTCGATCCCCGCAATCGTCCGGCCAAAGCCCGACCACCAGGCTCGGCGACTCGATTTCCGAAACGCATTTTAACGAACACGATGAAAAGTTCGCGGACAACATCAACGACCGAAATGAAAGCGTAAGGTAATAATTTAATCATACGCGACCGAGAAAAGAGTCGAGACAACGAATACGGATAGAATACCCATAACTTTGGGTAAATTACAAACGCCCAAAACGCCCGAAATTCACGATACGCGATCGAATAACCAAACCGAAGTTCACAAAACTTCTAACAAAGTTAAACGGACTTACGGGAAACTCAAACGTAGCTTAGAACGAGATTCGCAAGAATCGAACTCAAGTGCGGAAAGTCATTAAAAGCACGGAACTCAACAAAACGATACCGAAACGAACTCGGATGTCAAAAAGTGTAAAATTAATCATTCTCGTGGTGACGAAACGGTCCCAAGCGAGTTGTCAAAACGGACTTCCGCCAAAAATAGAAAATTACCAGAATCAAAATTACGGTATTACATTCTACCCTCCTTAAAAGAAGTTTCGTTCGAAACTTAAAACAGTAGGGAGAAGAAATATTCCGCCAGGAAAAACTCAACGAGATACACAAGAACCGAAAACTTACGCCCAAACGGCGAGTCATCAATATAGAACACAACAATACATTACCCGAAGGTAAACCGAACCAATGCCGAAAAGATACGAATTCACAATGCCCGAAGGCTCCAACGGAAAATACCGATACATCATAATGGCTCGAAAGCCGAATGTACCAAAGTCAGAATCATCACAAAATAGATCTCAAAGAAATCAACCTGACTGTCGGACATACCCCTCGGCGTATGAATAACCAGTCGCAAATCGTCGGACATATCCAATACAACATGGACTACGAACGATCAACCAATAAAGCTCAAGAGGGACATCACAGTACGCCCGATCCGGAAATGTGTCCGTGCACATGTCCACCCCGTATATAGAATCCAGAATATACGTGTGACAATGTACCTAATTAGCCTCAAGAACTACGTCTCGTGTGCACGGTCCAATGCGGAAACATCCACGCATGACCATCGAGTGCCTGGCTAAAAATCCTACACATAACCAATCGGCACGCAGACATGATTCCAGATATGCCACGATACAACATGACAACGAAACTCAAGGGATAAAACATCCAATACAGATCATACGACTCACCAAGTGAACGATGACACACGAATAATGAAAGATCGACACGACCAACGATATTCAAAACAACCATCCTGGGATCAGAATTCCCTAAGGACCGATTAACACGGCAATAACCACAACACCACAATTCGGGAAATCCTCCACCCTCAACGATCACAAAATTATCGAGTTCACCAGAATAATAGTGTCCTGCCCTGAGTTGGCCAACACGACAATAATAACTCACAGATGGGCACTATCCTCGGCGATCCCCATTCAATATCTCGATTGTCTTCGAACGACCAATCGATAACGACTCAACGGATGGGAACTATCTTCGACAGTCCCGATTCAATACTTTGGTTACCTTAGAACGGTAACTCGATAACAACGGTACAACGGATGTCTCGGCACACTTAAATCAGTTACCGATAATGAAGATGAAATTCGAATACATCAATGCCTTCAATCGTCCGTTTACGAACAACAATAGCATTTGGCATGATTTGTCGACGGGTGTCGTATCAAACGATCCCCTGATATCAAAACAATCATAACGAGACCAAGTCTTGAAATGATTCACACATTCGTACACCTACACGATAACATTAGTCTCATTGATTAGTACGAGTATAAAGCTTGCCTCGATATCAATACAACGAACTGTTACCAATTCAGTTGATTCGTCTTACGAATTTCTCAGTCTCGACCAAGTTAATCTACGAACCCTTCAACCTTAACCGCAACACAACAGTCATAATTCACGATCAAACATCATATCTTATTGTAAAACGAAGGATTAATAATCAACAAGTTCGATGACGACCAATATCAATACCACCAAACCACAAACTCAATCGTTTCACTATATCTTGACTAATCACAGTCTGAACAATTCAACTCAGACAGTTACACATCCTGTCCACAATACGAGTCGAAATATGATGACCATATCAGCAACAAATGAGGACCAATAATAAGGGTCTAAATGTTCCAACTAAATTCTTAAATTCGAATTGATAAGGTTCCCTTCTCGTAAATCCATCGTTAAAATTTACTTATGACCGTCATCATTTCGAATCATCCGACTGGTTCAAAACAATAGATAATCCTACTAAAAAGGTTATCAAATAGTCCAATCATTCGACTTGAACATTTTCTCCAATACGTATGGACTTCCAAATTCGGAGATGAATAATAGTCTCATCAAACTCATAATCACATTCGTATTCTTATACGAATATTATATCAGACACATAGTTTAGCTCTAGATATGAATATTCCATATTCATTTTCAAAACATCAACACTTCTAAAAAAAAATTCATCACCTCGCATAATTCAAGAGTTCTTCAAGAACACGAAATATCCGAAATCCCATTCAGAACAACATATCCGAGGTGTATATCTCCATGTTACCATTTTCTTCGTCATGCCAGTCATACAACCTTAAGAGTCGCACAACATCACATTACCATATGAAGAAGGTCTCAATAATCATATCAACATCCGAAATCTCTTTTTACAATTCCAATAAATCTCGTATAACATTATCACATGATACCACAATTGTAACACCCTGCATCCTCCCGGAATATTACACGCCGTAAACCCTTCTCACAAGGATTTACTGTGCTAAGCACAATTTTCCACGTCATTTCAAAAATGTTAAAAAGATCGATGACGGTAATATATATTTTTTTAAAAAAATTAAGAAAAAATCATTTTCCAAATACCGTCAAAATAATCAAGGCCAAAATGCCAAAGACTCAGTTTAGGGAATCGGTTTTACAAAATAAAAATTCAGTTGACAAAATACCAAAAGCCATTTCAAAATACTCACGCAGCGGATAAAAGTACAGTCCAATTTATGCATTTTCATTGAAATAAGACGAACATCAAAATACACGATTCCCAACATACTCCCTCCCAAGTAGTAATCCTTAAAGAAATGAACCACTATCAAAGGGATACGAGGACTACCATGTATGGACGAACCACGAAGAAGAAAAATTTGAACTCCATTCCAAGAATCATCAAAAACTTCAAGAACAATACTTAAATCCGAGCTCTCCATCTTAATCTTGTTTGAGAGAATAATCTCTCAATATTTAGGAACTTCAAGTACTTCCCAAGGTTCTCTCTATTGACTGAAGGAAGGAGAATGGACAAAATGCCTCACAAAGACTCGTCTATCCTCTCTATAAAACACATCACTAGCGCGCGCTAGACCTTATATTTAGCGTGCGCTACATGACTAGCGTGCGCTATCCTTCCTTGATAGCGTGCGTTAACGGGCAGTCCAGAAGCTACTACATTGCTTCAAAATTCATTTAACGTACGTAATGCCCATGCATTAGCGTACGCTAACAGGCGTTGACTTGATACAGTGAAATGCTCAGTAGCGTGCGCTATTCTTCGACCTTAACGCGCGCTAATCGTCGTTGACTTGCTACAGTATCGTGCCCCCACATGCCGAAAGCATCCGCGATTATCGGGATTCCTTTGACCAATATGGAATTAGCGTGCGCTAATCATACGGTTTAAACGTGCGCTAACTCTACACGATAAGCACTCGTTGACCTTATCTGGACACGCGTCGAACATGGTCGGGTCCACCCGCCGAAATCTAAGATTCCATTATGGGCGATCTGGTGTTAGCGTGCGCTAACCAACATGCGTTAGCGTGCGCTAACTAAATATAAAAATCAACCTGGGCCTACCTGTCGGCCACCTTCCGAAACTAACCCAGCAAGTCGTTACGTACGTTATGGGTCCTCCTTAGCGTACGTAACCGAATCTCCTAGCGTGCGCTAAGTATGCACCGTAGCGTACGCTAAATATATATCTTAGCGCGCGCTAGGCATACCTTGTAGCGTGCGCTAACGTAGCTGTACTTAGCCATTTTCCGCTATTCTCTACCAACATCTCGACATACCAAACGATCATACGGCACAATGAATACATATACGCATTCAGCAACATTGTCATACGTTCACATCATCCTCAAGCACAATTATCCAACATATAAATCCAAAATCACCAAGATAACCAAGAATTATCGAATAATCCAAACAACATACTTACAGGTCTGTGAAGTCGATGATCTCCCGTGGTACTAGCATGCGACTCCCAAACAAAGTCTCAACACAAAACCGATACACGCTAATATCAACATTAGCAATTTGACAGAATCTCAATGAAGGGTTCACGTCCGTAACCACAGTCAAGACTTCTTCTCCTTACATTCAACATTCTAAAGGGCACACACGTGCGGAAGTATAATCCAAATCGCACCTTCTCAAAGTGACCAATTCCAAAGAATACCAAGCTAAAAACGAAACGGTCAAGATAATACAAGAAGAGTGAGAGGACTTACAAGTACCGGTCGCACTGTGATGATGACAGAGTAGTGATACTGTGGGCAAATGACGACTCAATCGACCCAAAAGACCGACAGCCTAGGTATCCATAAACCTAAGCTCTGATACCATATTCTGTAACACCCCCAAGTTATTCAGGGTATATTACAGCGTCGTGAGCCCCGCCGTGGGACACACAAGGCTAAACATACGCGGAACTATAAAACTTGACCGAGAAGGTCTACATACAATGGAAAGAAAGACGATACAAATGGTATTCAAAACCATAACCAATGAAACCATATACATCACTGCACAAATCAATACCTCGGCAACACAGGCCGGAACATCAAGGAAACTGAAATACAATACTCGAGTATTTAAAATCCATTCCAGTACAACAACACTGAATGGAGGAATCCAAAAAGATAACCGGAGACAAGACACAGTATCACACTTGCCCATCATCTTCATGCCGACCCGATACCCGCCTGTCCTCTCTCCTGGAACCTGAAATACATAAAAGGTATTGCCCCCATAAAGGGGTTAGCCGTCGAATAGCTAGTGCAAGTATAACAGTATGAAACACAATACTCCTCGATAATAAAGTAAATGTAATCCGTCAATTCATCAATATAAGACTAGTATTCCGGAATGACTAAAATCTCATGACGTACGTGAATGCCGTAGAAACGGTTCGTTCAGATCATACGCCGTTACATGTAGGAATGCCGTCAAAACGGTTCGTTCGTTACATGCCAATAATACATATATGAATGCCGTAAAAACGGTTCGTTCATAATATGCCATCAATATATCTATGAATGCCGTAAAAACGGTTCGTTCATATCATACCATCAATTCCTCTTACTTTCAAAGTCGAGAACGCACAATCATAAATGTATACTTGCCTTGAATAATCGACGACGCAACGAACGGAATGGAAAGTCACCGACGAATGCTAGGAACCATCGAAAACGAACCTAACGATTCGAAGAATACAATCACAACAGATTCTAAACGAATACGGAATTGGAATACGCCCGGAAACCCACCTACGATTCATGTATATTCGTATAAAAGCGACAACGAGGGCGGACCACAACCAAACCCTCTCGATTTCGTAAAAATCACGAAATATACCATGAATCCGTAGGGAAACTAAGAGTACCAACAAGATTAATCATATTCATCATGAATTTCTCATCAAAACCGAATGAATCGGACAAAACCACGAAAATCCCCAAATCTCCCCAAAAGTAGGGTTCTAAAGATCTAACCTTGATTCTTTGGATCGAAGGATGTTATAGACGATTGATCGGTGATATAAACTCGAAACTTCGTGGATTTGTTGTTCAACAACATGGTTTCGTCTCCTCCGAAACCCCACAAGGAACGAAGAGAAATGAAATGAAAATGACGGAGAAAGTCGCCGTCTGTCATTTTTATATCGGGCCGGAACTAGCGTGCGCTAGCCTTCCGCCTAGCGTGCGCTTATCGGCCATGATCGCCGAGCACTCTCGCCATGGCCCGCATGACCTGCACCACCGACCACCCCGCCACCATGACTCGACCGCCCGACTCCCGCTGGCGTGCGCTACGGCCGAACCTGCGGCTTAGCCGACGATCCAAAGAGCTACGGGACTAACAAACTCACCAGTAGCGTACGCTAGTTGGCGGCAACGGCGCTACCCCGCCGGTTAGCGTGCGCTACGACCGACGATAGCGTGCGCTACTCGCCGATCCCGACCGAGTCCGAACCTCGTAATCCTCCGCCTGCCCGAGCAGCGTCGCTGGCCGACTCGACAACGTGCGCTACATCGCCGAAGCTAGCGCAGAAGGCCCGGCCAGAAGGCGTGCGCTTACGCCGGTTCTCGCGTGCTCGCCGGCTGCGACCATCGTCCGGCGAACCTGCGACCGTCCGGTCGATCCCGCAATCGTCCGGCCGGTGCCGACCACCAGGGCTCGACGACTCGATTTCCGAAAACGTACGGAACGAACACGACGAAAAGTTCGCGGACAACATCAACGACCCGAAATGAAAGCGTAAGGTAATAATTTAATCATACGCGACCGAGAAAAGAGTCGAGACAACGAATACGGATAGAATACCCATAACTTTGGGTAAATTACAAAACGGCCCAAAACGCCCGAAATTCACGATACGCGATTGAATAACCAAACCGATGTTCACAAAACTTCTAACAAAGTTAAACGGACTTACGGGAAACTCGAAACAGCAGTTTAGAATGAGATTCGCAAGAATCGAACTCAAGTGCGGAAAGTCGCTGAAAAGCACGGAACTCAACAAAACGATACCGAAACGAACTCGGATGACAAAAAGTGTAAAATTAATCATTCTCAGGGTGACGAAACGGTCCCAAGCGAGTTGTCAAAACGGACTTCCGCCAAAAATAGAAAATTACCAGGAATCAAAATTACGGGTATTACAATACCTGTACAGGAATCCCTCGATACAGCGTCTCCAGACGTTCTACGAAGTCCCTCCCCTGACTCGATTATTAATCAGACCCTTCTTTCGGTTCAAATTGAACACGCCTACGAAAGATTTTTTCAATGGAAAGGCTACAGGCTAGCTCCGTACGATACATTGTACAACTGGAGCGATTGGAGCCACGAAGAGAGATTCGTCTCAGAAGTGACGGACTCAACAGAAATTGAGGCGCTGCTTCGATGGGACAATCCCTCCTGCAAGGACCTAATTGAAAGCCATCTTCTGCACAAATCTGACGCTCAGAGGAAAGGAAAGAAAAAGTCAGAGGATTCTCTCACTAATCCAAAAGACGACGAAGATCATGACTCAGACGACGATGAAGATGCCTTACAAGCAGGTCTGAGGATGAGTCGTGAAGAGGCTGAAGCTCGAGACTCCTCTGCACCCAGAGACGACGAAGGGCCTTCTACCCAGAACAATCCCCCTTCGCCACAGCATGAGAACATTCCCGACGAAGAGGAATCAGTCCCTCCAGTCGAGGAAGTAGAAGAAATTTTGGAACAGGCACCTGAGCCTGCTGCGACCGAAGAAGCTGTTCCTGAAAGACAACAGGAGGATTCAGTCCATCCTGTATCCATGTATGCTAAAGAATTTTCGCAATAGGAAGCTTCTCAAACCCTTGTCGCCGAACCACAGGAAGCTGCTCCCGCCCCTTCAACCGTGGAATCCGAGGACGGTATCGAACCTGAGGATGTCCAACTTACTTCACGCCCATCCGTGAATGTAATAAGGTTGAACAGCTCTGCAGACCTTGACCAACCAGATTCTCCGATTTCTGCCGCACGGAAAGAGCGCCTGCGTGCACTTGGCCTTCAAACTGTATTCATCCAGGATGCAGTAAATGCTCTATCTTCCGTTGAGAAAGCATTAAATTGGATGCACACTTCTGCCGTGGAAGAAATGACCACTCTTCAACATGAAGTATCTCGTGTTGTCAACGCATTCATTATTTTGCCAGAAGTTTTCAAACAAGCTTTGAAAATCATGGAAGATAAGCAGGAGCAACTGCTGAAGGAAGAAGCAACAAAAACGAGGATAGCTGAAGCCAAGACCGCTTGTGCTATGATTGAAAACAGCTCTCAACTGCGCGCTCACGACAAATGCATTAAGGAAATGTCGCAGACTCTTTCCTCCCTTGTAGAGAGAATGACTAGCATCGAGACAAAACAGGATGCTGCTCTAGAAATCCTGAAAAGTCTTGATGAAGCCAAAAAGGGGGAAGAGGCACGAGAAGCTGCTAGGAGAATCAGGATGCAACAAGAAAGGGAATTTGAGGCTGCTCAAAACAGTATCACTGCCGAGTTGAACAAACTAGCACCTCCCTCCCAAAGTTTTAAAATTTCAGGCTCCCGACCGGAATTTCATGATCCCAATGTCCCTTGGCAAACTCTTATTCAGAGACCTTCTGAAATTCGTCTGCCGACCAACCGCAATCCTACTGCCGACGAAGTGAAGCATTGGAGGAAGAACGAACTGATGAGATACTTTGTCAAACTCATCAGGGAATCCGCCATCTTCAAAAACTATAAAACGTTAGCGGAGGCCGCAGACAAATTTATGAAGATGCTAGAAGACGGGAAACTCCCTCTCCAAATCGAGATGAAATCCAAACACAGAAGAGGAGATCGGATCACCCATCCAGAAGACTGGATACTTGCCTTTGATCGATCCCATGAAGGAAGAGCTATATACCAGGATCGAGGCAATGATTCTCTTCAGAACTGGTGGCGTGGTACCGAGAATGAACCAGGGAAAAATCCATGGAGGCATGCGGACTATAGATAAGAGCCGAAATCTCTTGTATATTATTTTTTGTTTTGTAATTTCTCTTCAAAACAGCAAACCTTGTACTCAATTCATTTTGAATATCAATAAAAGCGTTTGTTTGTCTTGAAAGATTACAACTCGTAATCTACTGTGTTGATGTATGATTACTTAAATGATTTGATAGCAATCTCAAGTTAGATAACTTGATTGAAAATTAAGCTGTACGAACTAGTCTACGAACAGTTCATGAATTCAGTTGTAAGCTTAGAATACATTGTAAGATTGTGCCTGCGCGCCAATCATAAGCTTAAGTTGTAATAAATCTTAAACTGTATCGAACTCGCCTGCGAGCAGTTCATTATTGTAGACTAAGTTTGTAACACCCCCAAGATATTCGAGGAGAATTACAGCGCCGTGGACCCCTACATGGGACCCACCAGGCTAACACAAGAAAACACCACTCGACTAACCGCCTCGGTTAGCAAGGAAACAATTGTTAACAATAAGAACATAAAACAACACGTCCGGTACAACCGGCATAAATAACATCAACCGACAATTACAGTAACTCCAACGAATACCAATCACAATCTGAAAGGAAAAGCCTAAGTACTCGCGAGTACAATCTATAAGTTTACAATTTGGAAAACATCCACATCAAAAGAGACAGTAAGAAATAACAAGACTCGATTGCACATGTCAACAACCTTGGCCGACATCCTCGTACCATCCCAGCGCCCGCTCGTATGGCTGAACATAACCTGAAATCCATAACAGAATTTCCCCAAAACGGGTCCCCAGAGGGGTTAGCAATTACGCTAGTACAAGTAATCAAGGCAAACCAATCGCTTACACATTTCATAGTACATGCACCAATATCATTTCGAAAACCAAAACAAGACATGTCTTTTCCCGGAAAATAAACAGTCAAACAATTAGCCTTGAGAACAGGGCGGCAGCATACATTCTCACTCGGGGCCTCACAGGGACCCTAACGAGTTGGCTACAATTACAGAAAAACAAAACCACGCACACGCTAAGCCGTGAGAACAGGGCGGCAGCATACATTCTCACTCGAGGCCTTGCAAGGACCCTTACGAGTTGGCTATCGGTACGAAACTCGTGAAATCCAGGCGGCGGATAGATTTCCCTCCTTGACCCCGTCGGCCAACACGAGGTGAGTTACAAACAAGTAATATACATCACCATTTCATGTTAAGCTTAAAGGTTTCCAAAAATACTTGCCTTGAATATTTTGATGACGCAACGAACGGAAAGGATAATCACCGACGAACACTAGGAATCAACGGAACCAAACCTAACGATTCGAAGAACATAATTACAACCAACTCTAGTCGAATACGGAAATGGAATACACCTAAAACCCGCCTACGATTCATGTATATTCATACCAAAAATAACAACGAGGGCGGACCACAACCAAACCCTCTCGATTCCGTAAAATCTACAAAATATCCATGAATCCATAGGAAACTAAAGATACTAACAATATTAATCGTATTCATCAAGAATCCACCAACGAAACGGAACTAATCGGAAGAAAAACCCAAAACCCCCAAATCTCCCAAAGATGGGTTCTTAGAAGATTACCTTGGATTAGGATGAATGATTCAAGAAGAAATCGATAATCTACAACAAAACTCGGAGTGGATGATTTCTTCAAGTCCGAAAATGTTAAAATCGCCCAAAAGTTGCTCCTGAATCGCCCAAGACGAGAGGAAGAAAAGAGAGGAGAGGAAAATGAAAAATCTTCCTCAGATCCCGTGTAATATAGTGAAACACAGCAGAACCTATCGGCCGGCCTATCGGCCGATAGGCCCAACCGATACCCATACAGAATGCCGGCAGTGGAGTCTATCGACCCCATATCGGCCGAAAGGCTCCTGAAGTGATCGGCCAAAAACTGAAACGACCATAACTCTCTCGTCCGGACTCCGATTGACTCACCGTTTGAACCATTGGAAAGCTAACTCGATGTTCTATAATATTGCAAAGATTTATAATTTTTGGAGTTACCAAAAATTAATGGTGATCTAACAAAGACGAACTCATACTTAGAAAAGTCGTTTAGTAATCCTGAATTCAACAAAACGACACCGAAACCCGAACCTGAATACGAACCGAAGATACGGTTATGAAGTACTTACAAAGATGAATCTAAGAGCTAGTAGGACACACAATTCCGACCACCCGAAGGCTCGAAATTCGACAACGGAAGGTAATTACCCCAAACTTTGGGAAATTACGAAAATGGCCCAAATGCCCGAAAATCACCATACGTCAACGAATAATCAAACCGAAGTTCACGACACGTCTAACAAAGTTAAACGGACTTGCGGAAACTCAAACAAGCAGCTTGACGAGATTCGCAAGAATCGAACTCAAGTGCGGAAAAGTCGCTAAAAAGCACGAACTCAACAAAACAACACCGAAATGAACTCGGATGACAAAAAGTGCAGAATTAATCATTCTCGAATGACGAACGGTCATGAGCGAGCCACAAACGGACTCACTGAAAAAGAAATTCACCAAAATCGAAAATTGCGGATATTACATTCTACCCTCCTTAAAAGAAGTTTCGTCCGAAACTTAAAATAATTAGGAGAAGCAATATCCCTTGCCAGAAAACTCGACGAGATACACAAAACCGAAAACTCGCGCCGACGGCGAAACACCGCAAGGAACGCAAAGAGACATACGGCGAGAAAATACGCTCTAGGGCGACTAACGCAACGTCACCGGTAGAGACATAATAAAATCAACGAGTGACAAGCGTCATCAAATAGACAATACAATCGAGTCGATTATCCGAACAATCACAAAACTCAACGAACGAAAATCAATATGATTGACCAACCCAACGGTTCACCAATCAAATGCGAGCCAAACGCTGAATAAATACGGAATTCCACCGCCCAAGGGTTGGAAGATCGAAAACGAGACTAATTTCCCAAACTTAAGGAAATTACGAAGGAGCCTGAACGCTCAACAATCACGAAACGAGAACAAAAACCGAACAAACAAACGATTGAGACAACAAAAATCGAACAATCATGTCCGAAACACGTAGGATAATAAAATTCAAACCACAACTCCCAGGATGACCTGGTGAGAACAGCAAGACGTGCATTCCCACAAGATCCACAGGATAGGGAATAGCGATTGAAAAGTCACAGCGACAAACGAGTTATTCCAAAACAATACCACACTCGTTCGATCAACAATAGTAAGGGATAGGGAAAGTTCAGAAATGTCAACGAACATAAACGAGTCGACAGAGTCGAAAATACAGAAGTTCCAAATCCGATCCACTTCGAATAAAAGAACTAGTAGGACCAAAAGATGTTACTTCCGAACAAGGTTCACAAGAATCGAATCGAACTCGGAAAAGTCACAACGATAACCAGATCGACCCAAAACAAGATCACAGCTCGTTCGAATGATGAACCCGAAATACAAAACAAGTTCGAGCAGATCAACGAACACGAGCGAATCGATAGACTGGAGAAAGAGAAAATATAGAAGTCAAAATAGTACGGCTATTACCTTTGACCTCGCCCCCGAAACTCACTACAACGGAACCAAGGTAACAATACAACAAGCAACCGACACAATGTGGAACAATCACCGATGCACACAATCATACCAACCCGATCTCTAACAGCTCGCATATATGCGATAACGCATAAACCGCTACGAGGCGACAACATCCAATACCAATCTCACACCCCTCGCAGAGGCTACCACGACAACTGTGTGGCGAACGACTCAACGCTCACACCACCAATTCAACAACAGCTCGGGGGTTAATACCCTAACGAGAGCACGGACATCACACATATATTCCCGGACCACAAATAGGAATGATAGGTTTTGAAAACGAAAACCATCTTTTGAAAATAACTTGCAAGCACCAGTTGATCTTGAGTATCATATATCAAAAAAATAGTACAAACGTCGTCATCGAGACTTAAAAAAAATCATCTTGCGTTTGAAAAAAAAAAGAAATGAAGACACCTTTCGTTAAATTAAAACTTTTCAGCTGTTTTCGACCTTCGGGTCTAAGCGAATGCGTTTCTAAATCATTAGAAATATCTCAAAATATTTTGATCCTCAAAGTAGGATAATTTTGAAACATAGCGTGGCACTAGTAGGCATCTTGAGAGCACTGTGAGAAAATAATTCATTTTAAAAGTACGTCTCGAGGTTTATTTTCTAAGATACTCAAGGTTTTTCAGAAGTACAATAGGCCAAAATGCCCAAAATTCGCACGTATCAACATTCACTTAAACACATCATATCACACGCATTAAATTGCTCAAAATTACGACAATGATATACAATCCTCAGGATATGTTTAACAACATCGTTAAAACAACAATCACTTATCAAACCGGATGGAAAACGATATCAAGAACAAAACTCCAAAAAGTCAACTCTAGGGATTCAAGAAAATACTTAGATTCGCGAAGAACAATGGATTAGATGATGTTAAAAATCATCTAGGATACTCCAAAACACCTTTGGATGGAAGAAAAATCAGCCTAGATGTGAAACCGAGTCGCTACGTCTCAAACTCATAGAGGAAGAAGAAGAAATGAAGAAGAAAAAAAAAATGCAACTTAGATCGGTGTCCAAGATTTATATCGACACAATTAGCGTGCGCTAATCATTAAGGTTAGCGTGCGCTATCACGGCACCAAACAAAACTCCCGACCAAAAATACACCGTTAGCGTGCGCTAACCCCAAGTGTTAGCGTGCGCTAACGAGAACTTGCACTACCCGAGAGCTCCCGGATCGCTCGAACTACCGTGTAGCGTGCGCTATCCTCCCCTTAGCGTGCTACCAACGCACTCTTGCGCCGCTAGCCGCAGCGTAGCGTGCGCTAATGACCAACAGAGACAACAATGTAACATATCGGAAAGATTACATGCCGTAAACCTTTCTCACACAGTTTACTGTGCTAAGCACAATTTCCCACGTCATTTCAAAAATGCTAAAAAGACCAATGACGGTAATATTTTCCAAAACTCACAAAAATCATTTGTCAAACCATCATGAAATATTCAAGACCAAAATGCCAAAACTTGATTCAAGGAATCGGTTTTACGAAATAAAACTCGGTTGCAAAATACCGAAAGTCGTTTGAAAGAACTCACGCAATGGATAAAATACGGTACGAAAATACATCAAGAAGGATTTACACTCCTCGTATAAACCAAATACGAGAGTCTAATAAACACATATCGTGAAATCAAAATCCGTAAGGATTCCATCATTTAACGACTAATCATACAAATAACTCGTGTCACACGAGGCACAACACAAGGAAGGGAGTTTAACATCCATAGGTCGCACGTAAGTGACGACCACCTCGATACTAATCACGACCAATGATCTCAAACGACGCGTCGCGATGCGACTAAGTCGACAAAAATCCGTTAAGACAAAACTCGACAAACACAACATGATTCGACACCTAGATTTCCTGTGCTAATCGATTTTTAAAATCGTATACTCTAGTCATTCAAAATAAAACCGTAAGTTAAAAATCGTTTTCAAGACCCTTTTAAACACGACAAGGGCTTAACAATGGTAGCATTTTATAAAATATCCTAAAACACTTTTAAACATGACCTTTAAATACGACACAAGGTTTTATTTGAAAATACAAGGTGGCTCGCCCAAATTCATGTCACTTTCAAAACCCACAATACGATCAAGTCTAAGAAATTTTCAAGCATGCACGCCACATGTATTATTATTAATAGAAACACATTGGTTGTAAATAATAATAATTAGCCAAGTACCAACAATTCCGGACACACTCATATACGACATTCAAAATCACCGGTTCAAAAGCGCAACTCGGAAATACTAATTCCAAGCATATGTCAAACTATCTCTCCAAGTTTAACAACGTAACCAAAGATCACCGATTTGGACATATGTCGAAACCACTACGTGAGTTTCTCAACTCATCGGTACATTCGGCTCAACATACATTTAGTATATCGCAATTACCAAACACAGATTCCATCACACAAAGAAAAGACTAGAGAGTCAAGCCCTCTCACAATATACCACGGAGCAAAACTCGGATCTTTCGATCACCAACGATCCCACCAACGCTAGGAAGTTTAGCGATGGAAAGCTCGCAAAACGACAAGCGGTCAAGCCCAGAACGGCGCACATACTCCGAGAGACAAAGGACGTGCAATACTAGAATCAAAAGTACACGAACCGGATGGATCGAAAACAACTCGACAATAAGTACGAGAGAGGCAATCACAGTTCAAGAAGTGGAATTTCAATACGAGAAAACAAGAGAATCGAGTAAGGAAAACTTACGAGCACTGGATGTACTGAGATGCCGGCAGCGGTGTGACAATGTGCAAAACAGAACACAACTAGACCCAAATAACCAACAAGCCTAGGTATCCATAAACCTAGAGCTCCGATACCATATCAGTAACACCCCAAGATATTCGAGGAGAATTACAGCGCCGTGGACCCCTACATGGGACCCACCAGTCTAACACAAGAAAACACCACTCGACTAACCGCCTCGGTTAGCAAGGAAACAATTGTTAACAATAAGAACATAAAACAACACGTCCGGTACAACCGGCATAAATAACATCAACCGACAATTACAGTAACTCCAACGAATACCAATCACAATCTGAAAGGAAAAGCCTAAGTACTCGCGAGTACAATCTATAAGTTTACAATTTGGAAAACATCCACTCAAAAGAGACAGTAAGAAATAACAAGACTCGATTGCACATGTCAACAACCTTGGCCGACATCCTCGTACCATCCCAGCGCCCGCTCGTCTGGCTGAACATAACCTGAAATCCATAACAGAATTTCCCCAAAACGGGTCCCCAGAGGGGTTAGCAATTACGCTAGTACAAGTAATCAAGGCAAACCAATCGCTTACACATTTCATAGTACATGCACCAATATCATTTCGAAAACCAAAACAAGACATGTCTTTTCCCGGAAAATAAACAGTCAAACAATTAGCCTTGAGAACAGGGCGGCAGCATACATTCTCACTCGGGGCCTCACAGGGACCCTAACGAGTTGGCTACAATTACAGAAAAACAAAACCACGCACACGCTAAGCCGTGAGAACAGGGCGGCAGCATACATTCTCACTCGAGGCCTTGCAAGGACCCTAACGAGTTGGCTAGCGGTACGAAACTCGTGAAATCCAGGGCGGCAGCATAGATTTCCCTCCTTGACCCCGTCGGGCCAACACGAGGTGAGTTACAAACAAGTAATATACATCACCATTTCATGTTAAGCTTAAAGGTTTCCAAAAATACTTGCCTTGAATATTTTGATGACGCAACGAACGGAAAGGATAATCACCGACGAACACTAGGAATCAACGGAACCAAACCTAACGATTCGAAGAACATAATTACAACCAACTCTAGTCGAATACGGAAATGGAATACACCCGAAAACCCGCCTACGATTCATGTATATTCATACCAAAAATAACAACGAGGGCGGACCACAACCAAACCCTCTCGATTCCGTAAAAATCTACAAAATATCCATGAATCCATAGGAAACTAAAGATACTAACAATATTAATCGTATTCATCAAGAATCCACCAACGAAACGGAACTAATCGGAAGAAAAACCCAAAACCCCCAAATCTCCCAAAGATGGGTTCTTAGAAGATTACCTTGGATTAGGATGAATGATTCAAGAAGAAATCGATAATCTACAACAAAACTCGGAGTGGATGATTTCTTCAAGTCCGAAAATGTTAAAATCGCCCAAAAGTTGCTCCTGAATCGCCCAAGACGAGAGGAAGAAAAGAGAGGAGAGGAAAATGAAAAATCTTCCTCAGATCCCGTGTAATATAGTGAAACACAGCAGAACCTATCGGCCGGCCTATCGGCCGATAGGCCCAACCGATACCCATACGAGAATGCCGGCGGTGGAGTCTATCGACCCCCTATCGGCCGAAAGGCTCCTGAAGTGATCGCCAAAAATCCGAAACGACCATAACTCTCTCGTCAGGACTCAGATTGACTCACCGCTTGAACCATTGGAAAGCTAACTCGATGTTCTATAATATTGCAAGATTTATAATTTTTGGAGTTACCAAAAATTAATGGTGATCTAACAAAGACGAACTCATACTTAGAAAAGTCGTTTAGTAATCCTGAATTCAACAAAACGACACCGAAACCCGAACACGAATACGAACCAAGATACGGTTACGAAGTACTCACAAAGACGAATCTAAGAGCTAGTAGGACACACAATTCCGACCACCCGAAGGCTCGAAATTCGACAACGGAAGGTAATTACCCCAAACTTTGGGAAATTACGAAAATGGCCCAAATGCCCGAAAATCACCATACGTCAACGAATAATCAAACCGAAGTTCACGACACGTCTAACAAAGTTAAACGGACTTGCGGGAAACTCAAACAAATAGCTTGACGAGATTCGCAAGAATCGAACTCAAGTGCGGAAAAGTCGCTAAAAAGCACAGAACTCAACAAAACAACACCGAAACGAACTCGGATGACAAAAAGTGCAGAATTAATCATTCTCAGAATGACGAAACGGTCATGAGAGAGCCGTCAAAACGGACTCCGGCCGAAAAAAGAAATTCACCAAAAATCGAAAATTGCGGATATTACAAAGTTACTAAAAGTCAGACCTTTTGACGAAAGACCAAGAAATCTGCCAGAAGACATCAAAGAATATCACTTCATGAAGAAGGTTTTGGCATCATCAAGAAGACTTGAAAAATTAAGAAAGCAAGTCTTGGCAAATTGTCAAAAAGGGGGGAATTGTTGGGAAAACAAAGACCCTGTATCGAAACAGCCGGGATATCCGATCCCTGTATCGAATGATATTTAATAAAGAGGTTTTGACATATATGCCAATCCGAATACAGTAAAGGAAACTGTATCGAAGCCTTGAGGTTTTATCCTGTATCGAAGACCTGCCTCGAATCAGCATATAGTCAAGCCCTTCAGTACAGCAAGAAGTCTTGTAACAGACAAAGTATGGAAACTGTCTCGAAACTCAAAATACAGTTATCTTCCATACAGCTCACAACAGGACAAAGAAGGAATATCCAGAAGTCAAGTCCCTTTGAATAAAGAAGTATTTAAATACTCAAGGATAAAATATTTAAATATTGCCAGTCTTCAGATCTTCAGAATCCCACGAAATCTGGATCGTGTCATAATTCCGTTGGAACGAAATCTCATTCAAACGGATACATCTCAACGGATATATGCTTCAGAGATTATATATATATCTTATGAAGGCATTGAAGATCAGTTACCAGTCACCTAACTCTCAAGCTATCAAAGTTATCATCAGAGCAAAACATATCTCCAAAGCTTACTGCAATCAAGATCTAAAGAGATATACAGTGCTCATCATCCTGAACAACACTTCATCAGCTGAAAGCTCTTAAAGTTAAAGTTGTTGTTCACCATCTGCTCTATACGTTGAACAATCTGTGCTTCTCCGGAACTGTGTGTGAAGGATTTGCATTGAAGTAGACGAAGCTTTAGAACTGTGTGTGAAGAAGCAAGTCAAAGCATTAGCTCAAAACCAATCTGTGTGAACGGTTTAAGCTAAGATCTTTATATCAATCTGTGTGAACGATATATTGATTGTGTCTGTTGTTATAATTATGTAGTTGTGTACGTAGTAATTATAATAAACTTTTTACTCCTGTGTGGAGGACCAGTGGACGTAGAGGGGTTTACCTCGAACCACTTTAATTACTGTGTTATTTACCTTCAGCTTTTACTGTTTTAATTACTGTGATAAATTAAGTATACACTATACACTTAGTTGCTGTATCCACACAACCTACTGTATCCAAGACTTCCGCTACGCACTCAGATTTAAAATCCATACAGTTTGTTGTTTAAACTATTTTCCAAACTGTATCCAGTATACTTAGTGGCCAACAATTTTTTAATTACTCAATTTAAGAAATATATATATATATATATATATAATCAAGCTGTTCACAATCGACAAACTAAAAATTCATTCTCAAGGGCAATAAATATTCATCTAATTCATGATTCAACAAAACAAATACAAATTTGTTTACATTCATGAAATGTCAACCAGTACGACAAAATTTCTTTCTCCACCATACAAAACCAAGACATATACTAAAGTCAACAAAAAATATCATATGCTGGATATGAGTTCATCTCCAAAAATACCAAAAAAAAACCACATGTTGTAGCAATAGCATTTTCATCCAAGTCCTCCCAATAAAATAATAATAATGGAAACAAAACGTAAAATTCCCACTAATATACGATTTCTCTAGCCTCTGCCAATCACATATATGTTGCATCAATCTTCACTTTCTTCCAAAGCAAACTCTATGTAAAAAAATATTTTTAGTCAATTGTTAAATCAACATAAAGTATCAAAAGGTGAAGTACATAACATAAGTTGCATTTCCAAGTTTTTATAATACAGTACATCAGCATTTTCCAATATTTTCTTACATAAAGGTGGGGTACAAGTCTTACATAAAAAAAAGACAGAACAGAATCTGCATTTCCAAGTTCTTACAGTACAATACATCAACATTTTCCAATATTTTCTTACATAATGGTGGAGTACAGTACATCTAACATTTTCCAAGTTCTTACATAAAAAAAAAAAAACAGAATGGAAGCTGCATTTGCAAGTTCTTACAGTATAGTACATCAACATTTTCCAATATTTTCTTACATAAAGGTGGAGTACAGTACATCAATATTTTCCAAGTTCTTAAAAAAAAAAAAACAGAACAGAAGCTGCATTTCTAATAAAGCTGGAGTATTAAAAGGAAACTTGTTTGTAAATACCAAAGATAGAGGCCACGCAACCGGTGCTCCAAGAGAGTCTCCTATCGTTTGTATATGATCGTAAGGTTTAAGCAAGCGTACATCATTTCTAAATTGACATTGAACAGTTATCTCGCACCACCCAGATCTCAACTCTTCACCATTTACTCTTATAGAATTCATATCACTAACAAAGCCACTTGCAATAATTTCATTTATATCCTCCAAACTCTTTTAAAACAACTCTAGAATGCACATGTATAACATTGAGTAGCTATCTTTTTAAGACCTTCATTCACATATTAAATATATTAATCAATAGAATACATGTTTTTTTACCCGAAATTGCCTTGAGCGTGAAGCTGATGCTGATGATCGTTGATTATTTGAAGATGATAATGGAGTATTATTGTGTTTAGACTCTCGTGCAGCTGCTAGAGCCTCGTATTTCTCTTTGTACTCTATGGCAAGTCTGTAACTTGCATCACGACTTGGAAGTGGCCCGCATACATCAGATTGACTAACTTCCAAACCAACCATACGCACATATCCATTTTTTTCTTTCCCCATTACCTTTGCAAATGAGTCATTTGATTTGGGACAGGAATCGATATCGTTTGAGTTCCCAGGTTCAAGTTCCTCTTCATCTTGAAGTTTCTCTTCTTCTAGTTGTTCCATCTGATTCTATAACCATAATATATTATTAAGTGATCAACAAATTTCACAAGTTGAATAAAGTAAAATAAATTAACTCACAACAGCTTCCTTTATGACATAATTTATATTTGGATCGTCCTCTATAAAATAACATTCTTTAAACAATTCAGCTCTAGTAGGATATCTTCCGTTCTTCTTTTTCTGCACGTGTTAGATATAAAAGTATGCATAAATTGAAGAAAAAAATTCACCCAAGTTTACTTTGAAGAAATATATATTACTTTGAAGGAAAATTTACCCAAGTTTCCCTCACTAACGCATATCTCTTCTTGCCCATGCGATGATGTAATTTCAAATCATCACGTGTTTGTCTGTTCTTTTCACTAATCGCCTAAGTGAATTGAAAAAAACATAAAATAACTTAATAAAGAAAATATGATAATGATAATCAAATTGGTTAGACTTATAGTAAAAATATATGATTTGTACCTTTGTTTTGTCACACATCCAATGTGCAATTAAGGCATTCAACTGCTCATCTTCTACCCTATCGGGCTGGTTTGAAACTTGACCGACAATAGGTACATTAGGGTTAAATTTCTTTGTCTTCACAAAGTTTTTCCAACTTTTCCATTTCTTATTGATTGACTTTAGAATGTAAGGTTCATTTCCTACTGGAAGGTTAAATTTTGCCTACAAAAAATGAGTTAATAAAACATATCATCTTTGTAGAAAAATTATATCTTTAAAGAAATTATGCAAGTAGAAAAATATAATATAATAAAAAATTTAAAACCTTAATGATCTTTAACATGTCATCCTTGTAGGAATAAGGCATTTTTCTCCAATCAGTATAGTGAATAGGACAGTATCTACCATTTCTAGCAATTGTACCCAAGAAATGAGCCAAAGTACATGAATTTTCTTCATCGTTTGGTTGTCTCAAGTCATTAAATGCAACCTATTTCAGCTCACCAATTGGTTGTCCCCAAACTTTAGGCATAAAAGTAGGTCCTCTAACTCTCTTTCTTTTATTTGAGGCTATGTAATAAGAGTACATGTTGAGATCAGTTTTTTTCGAGAGTTAACATGCATTAACATCAAAATACATAGAGAATGTTAGGTTACCTGATTCAGTTGTAATTTCAACTTCAATACCAACATCGGAAGAAACATCATCAACTGAATTCACATCAAAAGTTGGTACAAAGTTGGTTCTATTTTTTCCATGCTTCTTCTCCTTCATTTGATATGTTGAATCTATACATGTTGAAATATAAATTGTCTAAGTTAAACATAAATTTTCTATGTCGAATCCAACTACTTAGGTTGATTATGAAAAGCCTATTATTTAAACTAAATTATGAATTACAACAAAATATATAACACACTTAATTCAAATATACGTAAATCACTTGCCTTCAACATATTTTCTTGTTTCAGCATGCCATGGTTCACTAAGTGATGGATGCTCTTCTGGCAATTTGAAGAATAATGGATGTCTTGTTTCATCCACATCTAGATAGATGTCAATTCGCTCTACACCTTCATGTTCTTTCATCATAGCCAGTAAATCTTTATCATTCCTCAACGGCTTGCCATCTCCGTACGTGACTTTGAAATCAATCGAGTAAATGTCAATGAACTTTCTACAAATGCTCAAGATATCCAAAAAAGAACTATCTTCAGTAAAATCATTTTCTTTCCGTTCGTCTTCACCATAATGCACAATAAGCGTATGAGCTTGAACTCCGCCTTTTGTAAGGAAAGAAAGCAATTTGTTACAATTACATAATAATGTTTTCATATAGAATGTCCTAAAAATTAATGTGTATGCATAGTTTGAGGTTTACGATTTTTTGATTGTTTGCATAGTCATATTCTTGATCTTCATTCCACTTCCTCAGATTTTGACTTGTGTTTGTGTGCACTAATGAATTAGAACATGAGAGGTGTTTTAACATTATGTTTTAGGAGGGGACGGGGGAAAAGGAGACTCAAAATGTCAATATTACAGAACAAAAAAAAAACAGAATACTAAGAAAACATAACATTACCTTGAGAATCTCGAGTGGATTTTAATGTTCTTTGACCACATGCACGAGCTAATTTTCCAGGTGCTATAAATTTTGTAGGCTTGGGATTGCTGCTCTTAGTATCTTTTGCCATCATTGGTTCTATCTGCTAAAAGAATAATACTAATATAGTACTAGGAATATACATAGGAACAATATAATGGCTACATAAATATAGAACAGAAGTTGTCTTAAAAAAAATAGAACAGTTCACCGAATGCAATGACCGAATGAAGCATATGTAAAAAAAGAAGTTGTCTTAAAAAAAATAGAACAGAAGTTCACTACATATATATGTGAAAAATAAATATAGCTGCATAAAAAAAAGTTGGCTGCATAAAAAAAATTCAGAAAAGAAGCTGGCTGCATAAAAAAATAAGGCGAAAATAAGAAAAATAACAGAACAAAAATAAAACTGGAGCTGCCTGCATAAATATTAGAGTCAAACAGTAGTTCCTTCTACATCTTCCCTAACCCAAGCAAGTTCCCCATTCACATCCAATGGTATATCATTATGATCAGTTTGATTAGAAGTCCCTCCATCTAAGCTTAAAACTGGATCCATATCAAATGTATCCCTAGGTTTTGATCCAACAACAACATGCCATCCTTTTTCAATTGGATCTTCCACATAAAACACTTGACGCGCTTGAGAAGCTAGTATAAAAGGTTCACTATGTTGCCTTGCCATAGAAAAATTAACTAGAGTAAAACCATTGTCATCATACTTTTGAGCCCTTCCGTGTGACACCCAATCACACTCAAACATCACAACTTTTCCTCCTCCAGTAGGATATTCTAGTTCAATGATGTCTTTTAGCATCCCATAATATGCCACATTTCCAATAACAGGATTGTTATCATTTCTACTAGAAAAACTACTTGCTTGTGCATTAACCACCAAACCACAATTTTGTGTTCTCCTATGACTTTCAGTTCTGCTTATACGAAATCTGTAACCATTAATAATGAATCCTCTATATCGCTTCCCAACTGGATTAGGGCCCCGTGCTAATGCCCTTAGCTTCTCTAATACTTCATTTCCATTGAGATACATTTCTTCAACCTGTTGACAAATCAAAAAACATGTTGCAAAACAAATAGTAAGAATAATTATAAACAACAAAATATAATATAAAATCCAATAATACACCAACTTACATGATTCTTAAACCATTTAGAAAAGTTTTCGCTGTGAACACGTTCGATATCTCTTTTCTTAAGACGAGAATTCTGATTTCCAATAATAATTTTGTGTTGCCTGCACACAATTTTTAAAAGTGAAAATAATATATTGCAATGACAAATATTAAAACAAATAAATATTAAGGAAAATTTTACTCGATAAATGGTTCGATTAAGCTGCAATTGAACAACACGTATTGGTGTGCCTTGGTAATGATACTCTTGTCAACCACAATACATTCTTGCTTCCCAATTGGTCGCCCAGACATTGAGATTATAGGACAGTTTATAATGTCATCACCACCATTGTCATCATTTCGTTTTTCTTTGTTGAATTTGGTTTCCACATCTTCTAAATATCTCGAACAGAAGGTCATGCTTTCCTCCATCAAGTATGCTTCTGCAATAGAACCCTCTGGACGAATTCGATTTCGGACATATGATTTTAATGTTGCCAAATACCTAGGATACATTAGTTTATAAATATAATGTAATAAGATCAGTTTAAATCAGTTTATTCTATAATAACCTCAGTAAAAAATGATACGAAATTGAAAAATGTTACCTTTCAATAGGATACATCCACCGATATTGATCCGGTCCCGCAATTCGAGCCTCATACGCCAAATGAATAGGCAAATGGATCATGATATCAAAGAATGATGGAGGAATTTTTTTTCCAAATCACAAAGAACTACGGCAATCTCTTTTTCCAAGTGAATGAGGTCTCGAGCTTTAAGAACTTTGGAACAAAGCTCTCTAAAGAATGTGCATAATTTGATCAACGGTTTTCTAACATGCTTTGGTAAAACCTTACGTAATGCAATCGGAAGAAGTTGTTGCATAAAAATATGATTATCATGGCTTTTAAGTCCTGAAATTTTAGGTGGCTTAATTTGTACACGCCTTGCTATGTTAGAAGCATAACCATCAGGAACTTTCACATTTCTTAAAACTTCAAGAAATAGTTCTTTCTCCTTTTTACTCATTGAAAAACATGCAGGGGGTGAATATTTTTTCCCAGAATCAAGAAAAATGGGATGAAGTTCTTTTCTTATGCCCATATCTTGCAAATCAAGACGAGAATTCACATGATCCTTTGTCTTTCCATCTAAATTCAGCAATGTTCCAATCAAACTATCACAAACATTCTTTTCAATATGCATCACATCCAAATTATGACACAACAAGCTATCTTTCCAATATGGCAATTCAAAGAATATGCTTCTCTTTTTCCAATTATGAGGAAGACTTGGATTATCATTAATTTTTTTACCAAATTTTATGTTGAATCCAGATAATTCCTCCAATATCGCATCCCCTGTCAATGGCCTAGGACATCTACGATATTCCACATCACCATCAAAAGATTTCTTATCTTTCCTATAAATATGAGAATCATTCAAAAATCTACGATGACACATATAGCATTCTTTATGACTATTGTGCAGATATTTGAAAGAAGTATCTTTATGACATGATGGACAGGCAAGTTGATCCTTTGTACTCCACCCAGATAAATTTGCATATGCAGGAAAATTATTAATGGTCCACAATAAAGCTGCACGCATAGTGAAATTCTGATTTTTTGATGCATCATATGCTTCAACCCCATGCCATAATTAATTAAGTTCATCTATTAAAGGCTGCAAGTAAACATCAATATTGTTTCCAGGAGATGATGGACCAGGAATGAGCAAGGTCAAAAATAGATATGGTTCTTTCATACACATCCATGGAGGTAAATTATATGGGGTTAGGATAACCGGCCAAGTGCTATGAGTAATACTCATAGTTTTGAAGGGACTAAAACCATCAGCTGCCAAACCAAGTCTTACATTTCTGGAATCACTAGCAAAATCATAATGTTTTTGATCAAAACTATTCCAAATGGGAGAATCACTAGGATGCCTCATACAACCATCTTTACTGTGATCTTTATCATGCCATCTCATGAATGGTGATGTTTTAGATGACATGAAAAGTCTTAATAGCCTAGGCTTTAGAGGAAAATATCTCAACAATTTTACTGGAATCTTTTTACGCTTAATAGATGAACCTTCCTCATCAATTTCAGTCTTTTCATCTTCAACATACCTTGATGTTTTACATACATGACAGGATGTAGCGTCCTTATATTCTTTCCAATATAATATGCAATCATTTGGACATGCATGGATTTTAACACAAGTGAGTCCCAAGCCCCCAATTATCTTAACTCATAGTAAGATTTTGGTAATAACTTCGTAACATCCGGGAATGCATCTTTCAATAACTCAAGAAGCAATGTAAAGGACTTATTGGACCATTTACCAATACATTTCAAGTGAAAGAGGCGAATAACAAATGAAAGTTTCGAAAATTTCTTACATCCCGGCTATAATTCTTCTTTAGCATCCCCTAATAACTTAAAGAATTCATTAGCTTGCTCATTTACCCCCTCTACCATATTTGTATCTTCAACTCCAAAAACATCATGCAGCAATCCATTCATGTGATCTAACCTATTGAAGTTTTCATAATTATGAGAACTAGCTGCATTAGAATACATATTTTCTCCATGAGCAATCCAATTTGTGTAGCCTTTTATAAAACCATCTACTAACAAATGTTCTTCAACAACCGCTCTAGTTACCCATTTCCCATTCTTACAATTTTTGCAAGGGCATATAATTTTTCCGTTCACACATACCCTAGAAAAAGCCATATCAAGAAATTGGCTTACCCCATTTTCATATTCCTTACTGGACCTTAATTTTTTCATCCAACCTTTATCCATTATGAACCTGCATCAGAAAAACATAAAATATATAATTAAGAGCTGCTAATTTCAATGCATAAATATTAATTAGAGAAAGTTTATAATTTTTGCATCTTTTATGACCTTGTTTCAGGTGCTTATTTACCTTTTTTTATTTCACGTTTGCAACAGACGATTTCAGCAGGGGGTTTCATAAAAAGTGTCATGTTCAATTTTGCCTACTCTTTGTAAGTTCCTATGCACTTCTGCCATAATACAACAACAACAACAACATCTAAGCCGTAGTCCCAAAATGATTTGGGGTCGGCTAACATGAATCAAACTTTGAAACCGTCAATAATCGTTACATAAATAACATAAAAGGAAAAAAGAGGGAAAAAGTAGAGAAAAAAGCAAATAAAAAAAGAGAGTGGAAAAAAAAAATAAAAAAATAAAAAAAATAAAAAGATAACATGAAATAAAAAAAATAGGAATTAAAAAAAAAAAAAAAAAAAGAAACAGACTCCATCCACCATCCTTATTCTTTCCCGCCACATTTGCCTCTCCATCGCCATACTTTCTCCAATTCCAAGAAACCGCAGAACATTTACAATCATCTTTATCAAAGTTTTCTGCCTTCCTCTACCTTTCACAACATTACTTGCTCCCAACTTTCTAGCCTCCTCACCTGGGCATCAATAGGTCTTCTTCTCACATGACCAAACCATCGTAATCGATTCTCCATCATCTTGTCTTCTATAGACGCAACTCTTACCTTTCTCTCCGATCACCTCATTTCGAGCCGATCCTTTTGTATGACCACACATCCATCGTAGCATACGCATCTCTCGCCACATTCATCTTTGAACGTGACATCGCTTCTGCCCCAACACTCGCCATATAACAAACAAGCAGCCTAATTGCCGTGCGGTAAAATTTACCCTTTAATCTATGAGGCGTGCCGATCACATAAAACCCCGCAGACTCTTCCACTTCAACCACCCCGCCTTTATTCTCACGTAGCCCACATCGCCATCTAGCTCTCCATCCTTTTGGATAATAGATCCAAGATACCGAAAGAAAGTGGATCCATGAACAATTTTCCCATCAAATGTGATCATCCCCGCCTCTCTATCACTGTTTTCGCTAAACCTACACTCCATATATTCACTTCTGCCATAATCTAAGAGAAAAAATTAATATATAAAAGTTCAATGTAGTCTTTGAATTTCGCGTGTGGTGTATCTTTTCTGCCTGTTCTTGGCTTTATAAATACTCAAGAGAACGAAATTTGACGGCATACCTTGCTATACAAACTACAATTACATTTTACTATATTGTTGACAGATCAATCTTTTCAGCAACATTATGGTTTTATTCTATTACTATCCTCTCCTTTACGGGCAGGGCATTTTCATATTTGCAGTTTCTGTAGTTCCAAGACCTGCATACTTAGATTTTGCCTTCTCGTTTTTTATTTTTTCTTCTCCAGAAAACTACGTAATATGAGAAGGTCATAAAAGATGCAAAAACTATAGACTTTCTCTAATCAGACGATCAGCAGAAATTAATTAGTTTATATGGAGATAAACTAAAAAAATGGCATGTGTTTTTTATGGTAAAAAAACTGCACCCTACACACATCTGTGCAGCTTGCTTTCAAATTTATCACAATTTGTCAACAAAAATAATCTCTCTGCCCAGTATCTCTATAAGAAGATTCCCCAACCAGACCACCAGTGTTTCCTAGATTAGAAGGCGGCGCATCAAACACAAGAGACTAAGAAATAGACACTAATAAACAAAAAACTTCACAAATCTGAAATTGAAATTGGGGATAAAAGAACATACCTGAAAATTGGTGGACAAACCCAGCAAAGTAATGAACAAGAGATGATTAGAGGACGGGAGGAGGGTAGCTTTGGTGTGAATAGCAAAAAACCCTCCAGGTAGCTACACCAAATAGACCCCGGGATGAAGAGTCGACGCCAGGTGAGGGGATGTGGTTGTGTGGACAGGGGGTTTTCAAATTTCCATCAAAACAATGTAAAAGTAAACTGAGGCTGGGAGAGGAATTTCACGGCAGGGGGAATTGAGAAGAAATTGAGATGGGGCATTTCACGGTAGAGGAAGAGGAAGAATGTAGAAACTGAGGGCGGCGGAGGAGACAAAATGTAAAGGAATAGAAGAGTAAAAAGAAGGGTTTGTTGGTCTTAGGAAAAAAAGGCGCTTCCCAAATTTTTCTCCCGCTTCCAAAGGGGGAAAATACTGAAATGTTTTTTACTAAATTTTTTGAGGCAAAAATAAGTGTCTCATAAAATTAAGATATTGTACTCACCATTTTATGTGTCCCAACAAAATATACTTTAAAAAAATGAAATATTTTTTCCAGTAATTTTTTATAGAACAAAATTAAGTGTCTCATAAATTGAAATATTGTATACAAATTATTAAGTGTCCCAAGAAAATTTACTAGGGACACATAAAATTAAACGTCCCATAAAAAGTGTCCCAATATCCTATTTTTGTTGTAGTGACTTAGGTATACTTGTGCAAAACCAATTTCAAAAAATATTTTGTCGGTACATGTAAGCGGCGACTTAGCATGCACTTTTAAAACATTTTGAGCCTTGGCGAACTGGTCGTGTATTTTCATATGGTACTTGAAAAATGTGTTTTGGGATGTTTTGGACATTTTAACATATGTTACCATCAGTAATCTTTGGGCATGTTTGAAAGTATTTTCGAAATTTTCTTTTTAGCCCGATGGGTTTTATTTTTGAATAACTCAAGTGTATCATTTGCAAATTTTTCACACCATAGAAATCTTCGTGTTCTAAAACAAAAATGTGATTTTATTTTTAAAAGGGGTGAAAGACGAAAATTTTATTTTAATTAACAATATCTTGACCTGGAGAAACGATGATAGTTCCCACGTATTGAACAAAAGGCATTTCACCATTGTATTCGATTTAAACTTTCAAGTTCAGATTTTAAAAATGTTATGAATTGCAAAATGACTCCCATTTTGGAAATAAATCTTATATTGAGTTTTGATACAACGTGTATACGATTTGGATATATCGCTTAAGGCGATAGGCAAGAGTCTGGACTAAGGCGTTTGCGTGTAAGGTCAAGTCATTTCGACAAACTTGTCATGTTTCCATTCTCATTGGAGAATTTTGGATTGCGTTCCTGGATAATGTGTTGCACGGTATGGAGTTGTTTTTCAGCTTGTGTACTATTGTTTTCGTGCGAGATGATAGCTCTTAGATCCGTATGTTGCAAAAATATGTAAGGCGACTTTCCATATTTTTGTATCGCGGCTATTGTTCGGAGCTATTTCAGGGCTGCTGAACTATTCCTACTGTTTAGCAGCATATTTATGGCCATATGAGTAATGGGTTATGGTCGTAAGTATTCTTTTCTTGTAGCCACATTATTTTTCAGTTACGACCATAATTCCCATCTGTTGCAGTTGTGGTTGTTATGTCTGTTTAGTTGTTTTAGGTAGATACTTTTGTTGTGTTTTATTTGTTACCTTATGTTGTTATGTTGTATTGAGTAGGAACTTTCGGTATGTTATGTGATTTTATGATTCATTGTACTGAGCGGTTGCATGTTCAGTATGACGAGGGGTCAAGGTCGTGATTGCGGTCCTAACCATGAGCTGGTGAGACGATTCGTTCGTTGTCGAGCACTGATCAGCCCAATACAGGTGGTTGTGAGGATAAGCCGCGCGATCAGAGTCGAGCAACTGGAGATGATGTTGGCATTGGTGTCACCACCACTCTTAGCAGGTGGCAGCCCAATTGGCACAAATGAGTCAGGATGCACATCGGAATGAGCTCCCAAACTTGGATAATGGAGCTAGTAAGTGGCTCCAAGTCGTGATGAGAATACATCTGCCTCGTTTTGAAGGTTTCTCTGATTCGTTTGGTTGGGAGAACTGGACTTTCAAGTTGGGAAGAACTTTTAATGTTGTGGCTTGTCTGGATTAGAGGAGGGTACCAATTGCTCAATACCTCATCGATAAGGGAGCTGCAGACTGGTGGGAGGCTGTAGCACCTACAGACCGTACAACTACTTGGGTTGAGTTCGGGGCTGCCATGGAGGCAAAATATTGTCCGTTGCTTGTTCAAGATCACATGATCATTGAGTTTTTCTTGGATACGCCCCAGTATGTGTCGATATCACGAGCTATAGTCGACTATAATCGACAATTATGTTATGTTCGATAGCAAGTGAGAAGTGAAGCGGACAAGATTCACTACTTCTACAATGCTATGAAACCTCTTGTTTGGCAGTGTATGTGTTGCCATAGAGTATATAGTAAACAGCTTAGAAAGGGAGGATACAATAAGCTATATGTTTTTTGAAGTTATTTGCGCAGCGAAAGACTAATATTGAGTTGCTGTAAATACAGCAACCAAGTACTCTCCTATTTGCTAGATGCGTACAAGGTTTTCACAATGTATACTTTAAACCACAGTTATAAATGAAAATAGTAATGACGGAATGTAAACTACACACAAATATAAGTGTTTCGAGGTAAACCCCTCTACGTCCACTGGTCCTCTACACAGGAGTAAAATATTTGTCTGGAGAATTGAAACCTCTCTACGTCCACTGGTCCCCCAGAAATATTATTAAGCAATTTGTATCATTTTCGTATTCCAAAGAATTGAAACTATTTGTCTGGATCACGACAGTATAGCATTGTTATTGAGTTTATTGTATACTCCGTATGAGCAGAGGTTCTACTTTCATATGCTTCAGTTTGCTTCCTGCTCCCACAAATAAGGATAGCTTTTGCCGGTTAATCAATGATAACATGGTAGAACAAGTTCAAACAGCAGCTGTATGCTTTGATGAGCGAATGCTGTATGCTGTGCTGTTTGCATTGAGGACTGTAAATTTCTTCGCTTGGATAATGTTGTATGCTCAGGAAATATACTGCACTTTCTTAGCTTGATATTCTGATTGTCATATGTAATGTGCGAGATAATTAATTATGGTTATTGTTGTTATTTTTGATGTCCTCTGCTTGGGGCTATTTATAACCTTAGAAATAGATCCATTATAAATGCATTCGTTGTCCGGTTTCTGAGATTTGGACAACTCTGATTGGCGGCTGCAAAATGTTTGAATTAAAGGCGATTCACATTTAATGCTTCAGACATTCTTCTTGACTTTGCATTAAATGCTCTTCAGCAGATTCAGATTAAATGTTGTCCTATCAGCATTGAATGCTGCTTTAAACGTGAATACTTTATGAATAAACAAAGTTTATTTCACAACGGTTTAAAGCTATTCTTCAGTCCTGTTATATGTGTTTTACTTTTCCTAAGTAAAACTCCTACAGCAAGATTGCTGTATTCAATCTCTTCCCTTCTGCTGTATAATGATGGATGCACTGTAGGATCGGACTCTGTAGAAAGATCTCTTACTGTATGGATAGGCTGTATGGAGTTTCCTAATAGCTTCCATACTCAGCAAAATGCTGACTTTGAAGACTTCATGCTGTATGGTGGCGATTATCAAAATAGGCTGTATTTATCTTAACAATGCAAGAACTTCCTTCTTGATACGGAGAGGCTGTCTTCAAGTCTTCTGTTCTAAAGATCTGATCTTCATGACTTGGTCTAAAAATCTAAACTGCTCGCATGCATGTTCTAAAATAAAAATCCTATAGGACTAAGTGTACTACAACTTAACTTATGATTGGTGCGTAGGCACAATCTTACACAGTGTAATCTAGATTGAATACAACTTAATCTATGAACTGTTCATAGACAAGTTCTTACAGCTTGTGGATTAACAAGTTTGTACTTGTTGAATATATCAGTACTTCATCGTAATCAAAACATTAAAACCGTAAAAGTAGATTACGAGCTATAATCTTTCAAGAAATCAAAATTTTATTGATGAAAGAAAATTTACAGTGCTTTGGAAGATAAAGACTGCATCGAAGAGCATACAGTATGATAAAATATAAAATAAAACTAACTAAAGCCAGTCCCTATAATGAGAATGTTTCCAAGTCTTTCGAGAGGGATCATGATCGGTTCCTCTCCACCAGTTGATTAAGGAGTCTCTGCCTTGGTACCTGTAAATGTTTCATCCTTCATGGGAGATCATAGGAGAGAATCCGATCTTCAAGATGGGTTACTCAATTGTCCTTCTGGTATTTAGACTTCATCTTTAGCTGTAAAAGAAGCTTTCGTTCTACCAGTAGCCTCGAGAACTCATTTGCATCATCCTCTAGTGTTTTGAATGTATTGAACATGGTGGACTCCGTGATGAGCATAAAGAACTATCTCAGCTGCTGTAGGTTGTCGATTAGTTAGGACCAGTATATCGTCAGGCTTTCGTACTGTACTCTTCCATGGGAAATTGGGATCCTGGAACTCAGGTCAAGAACTAGTTACCATATATCTTTTTGATCCTTAACCTGGCCTGGGTCCGGACAGTGCAGTAGCAATGCTTTCCTCCAGTGCAACTTCTATTTCTCTCTCTCTCTCTCTCTCTCTCTCTCTCTCTCTCTCTCTCCCTCTCTCTCTCTCCAGTCTCCACTTCCTGACAGCCTCTCTAGACTTTTCCCCCTTTTTGGCATCATCATGATCGGAAAATTTCTCCTGAATATACCGAAGGAGTTTCATAGATTCAACTTGTTGGGTCTTCAGATCATTGACACTATCGACTAGCCTCGCAACCACTACTGTAAGATCGTCGGTCTTGTGATAGTGATCGGTAAGTTTTGAGCCGGTGTACTTAAGGGCGGCAACAATCTTGGCTTCAGCAACACAAAGCTTCTCTTGCTCTTGCTTCAGGATCCGCTCCCGATGCTGTTTGAGTTGATTTAGGGCTTGCCATAGTGCAGTTGGCATGAGACGAAAAGCCTCTTCCACATAATTGAAGGCCCCTTTTCAGCTTTGGGAGCTCGTCCTGAGCTGTTTTGCCAATCCAGTCTAATTCCTTACCGATGTCATACAGGGCCTTGACGACATCCTGCAGGAATACAGTTTGGTGACCGATGGCTTAGAGTTGCTCAATTCGTGCCTTTGTGCACGGATAGACAGGGCGTATAATCTTCAAGTCAGATAATTCGCCGAGCTGTTTAAGAACTAAATTGTGATGGGGCTAGCGTGGCTTATCATCAGGAATGAAACCGTCATTAGATTCAGAGTGGGAACCTATACAGATAGGAGATTCAACCTGTTCGGAAGTAGGAGCTGCTGTAGGTTGAGATGCAGGGGCTGCCTAGGAGACAAAAAGGACTGATTCCTCACGCCTCTGTTGGGTTTCAGTAGTCGGAGCTATGGGAGGGAATGATTCCTCCTACCGACTCTCAGCTTCCGCCTGTTCCACATCCTGGTAGACGGCACGAGTGGCGTCTTCTTATGCTTCCTCTATCGGCTTGACAGATTCTTCTTATACAGGATGGGCTTCCTGTAGTGGAGAAGTAACGGGTTCTTCATTGTGTAACACCCCGAGACATTCGGAATAATTACAGCGCCGTAAACCCTTTAAGTAAGGATTTACAAGGCTAATTAGAAGAAATGTAAACATAATACAACAGTACCATAAAGTTCAAAATACAAAACCGGTTTCAACTGATCCAGTAGAGTTCATTAATACAACCATATAGAAATATTATTAAGACACACATACTCGAGTACTGGAATAATTCAAAAGACAAATCACAATGAACACCACTGAGCCCCTTCGTCGTCACGTCGGTACTTTGGTTGTTTTCCCGCTCCACGACTACCTGAACAACAAAACAAATGTCCACCCCCGAAGGGGTTAGCAAAACGATGCTAGTACAAGTATCATATTAAACATATCGAATATGCAACAACAATTCATAAAAATACACAATCACGGACTTCCGCTACCGGAATCCAACAATGCGAATCCACAAGATTCCATTAACATAGTATGGGTATTCCAATGATCCAGCGCCCTCAGCATAGATCCCAAGATGATCCCGTCGGACCAACACGAGGTGGACATCCGATCCAGCGCCATCAGCATAGATCGTACAACATACACAAACACAAATCATGCATACGTATACACAAAATCACTATGTCCATCAACATGAACATACAAACACTTGATAACGATTATCATGAAAACTCAATGAAATAAATCCCATGTTCAACAACATGAATAAACCACATGCATGCTCAAAATAACAACATGAACAAATTACGATACTTGCCTCAAAGATGGCAAGAACTAATCACTCCGATGATCTCAACACACTCGAAGGCTGCCTCCTTCGATCACACGTTCGCAATGCTCGGCCCTTAACAAAAGAAATAATATAGAATTCATCTCATGTCGTACAAATGTCTAACAATCCGATCTACGGCCGAAAGCTCTAAAAATGTAATCTGCCTGAGCTACTTAGCGTACGCTACGTACTCTACGTAACGTGCGTTAAGCCTGTTCGTTAGCGTACATAAACGATGAAGTCTAGCGTACGCTAACTATGTACTGATAGTCCTCTCTGATCAGCCGAATGACTAGCCTGATGACATAACGTACGTTACGTACCAAACGTAGCGTACATTAACTTATGCCCGATAGCGCACGTTAATATACATATCTCAGCGTGCGCTAACCGTGCATGGTTGTTCACTTCAGGGCAGTAGACTAGATCTAATGGTGATGAAACTCGTGAAATCTTCAGTGTTAATACAGGTTATCTCCATGCATATCATGCTCATATGGTTTATGAATGATCTTACGGATTAAACGACTTCGAGATACAAGGATACGTATAATCATCACAACACCATAATTCATCTTTAACTTCAAGAAAATATCCTAAGTTCAATCCATTCTATGTCCCAAAACGTATTATGTAAAAATAAAAGAACTTGATAATCTCCATAAACTGGCCATAATCGGTTTAGTAGCTTCATGAATGTGCTTCGGAGTTCAAACACTAAAAGGTTCAATGGTCTAAACGATGAAGAAGTACTGAAACATCGAAAATTTCCTTCTAATAACATGATGTTCGACTACGTATGAATTTAACTGACTAGATAATCTCAAATTATGATCAAAACATTCTTAAGAATACTACTTCAATTGGTGAAGAATCACCTACCTCAAAGTAGTGAAGAACAAGGAGGAACTTGAAGAAAATCCAACACCGAGAGCTTGAACACCAATTTCCAATGATCTAAAATCTTCAAAATCGTGCTAGGATGATGATATGAGAGGTTTAGGATGGAGGAAGCAACTCTCTAAGTTCAAAAATCGAGTTTGAGAAGTGATGTAGTCTGAAAAATGAAAAAGGGAGTTGTCCTATATGAAGGAAATGGTTATTAGCGCGCACTAGTCCCTATCCATAGCGTGCGCTAACGGCCATACGAAGCTTACTGACCTCACTGTACTCAACATTAAGCGTGCGCTATCCTCATACCAGTAGCGTGCGCTAAACAGCGTTGACTCGGCTTTTTCCAAAAGCCGTCCAGGTTCATCCCGACACGTCCCGACCAAGATACGCGGCCGATCTCACCTACTACCCTGTCTTAATCATGTTGACTACGTATAGCGCGCGCTAATGTTCATGCACAACATGCGCTACGAAACCAAATTAGTGTACGCTACACTTAGTCGATAGCGTGCGCTACATAAGCAAAAATCACCATTTTGAACACATTCATGAAATCATATGCTCAACAATACCGGATCATAAAATACGGAGAATAATACTCAGATCAAAATGCAACAAATACAATATCACAAGGTTCAAATACACATCAGAAGTTTCGTCCTGAAACTTAGGATGAAAACAACTTTGGATACCTAGTCTTCATACTATCCTCCATTTCCCAAGTGGCCTCTTCAACCTCGTGTCGTGACCATTGCACTTTAACCAAGGGTACTGGTTTATTCCTCAATTGTTTGATCCGACTCTCAAGTATCTTGATTGGTCTCTCTTCGAAGGTGCCGTCATTAGCTACCTTGATCTCATCGAAATCAATAATCTGACTGGATCTGGTACATACTTCCGCAATTGGGATACGTGAAACACATTGTGAACGTGACTCAGCGATGGCGGTAAGGCCACCCTGTATGCTAAATCCCCAACTCTCTCGAGGATCTCAAATGGTCCGATATATCTCAGACTTAGCTTACCTTTCCTCCCAAAACGGAAAATTCCTCGAGTAGGAGACACCTTCAATAGTACGTGGTCCCCAATGTCAAACTCTAACGGGCGACGATGCACATCGGCATAAGACTTCTATCGACTCTGGGTAGTCAACAGTCTTTCCCGAATCAGAGCTATCTTCTCTTGAGTCTGAACTATCAATTCTGGTTCCGTCCCGATCAAGTCCGAAGAATCATCCCAGCACAGGGGTGATCGGCATCTTCTCCCATACAAAGCTTCAGATGGTGCCATCTTAATAGAAGCATGCCAACTATTGTTGTAGGTAAATTCAATCAAGGGCAAATGAACTTCCCAATCAGTCGACCAATCCAAGGCATACGCTCTAAGAGTGTCTTCTACTGTTTGTATCGTCCTTTCGGACTGACCGTCCATCTGAGGATGATAAGCTGTGCTAAAGTTCAGCTCGGTTCCCAAAGCCCTGTGAACTGCCTTCCAAAAATGCGATACGAAGCGACCATCTCGATCCAAAATAATTATCTTCGGCATACCATGCAATCGGACTATCTCCGCAATAAATACTCGCGCCAATTTCTCGGGTCCCCAAGTGTCTTTAATTCCTAGGAAATGAGCCGACTTGGTCTGTCGATCAACTACAACCCAAATCATGTTCATTCCCGTCTTGGTCCTTGGCCTACTGGTGATGAAGTCCATCGAGATATCCTCCCACTTCCACTTAGGGATCGGAAGTGGCTTCAACATTCCGGCAGGCCGCTGATGTTCAATCTTAACCTGCTGACAAGTCAAACACTTCGAAACGTATTCTGTTACGTCCTTCATCATATTTCCCTACCAGAAGTTTTGTTTTAGATCCTTATACATCTTACTGCTGCCCGGGTGAATAGAATAGGGCGCGCTGTGAGCTTCCTTCAGAATTGTCTGTCTCAAAACATCATCATCGGGAACGCAAAGTCGACTATGAAATCTCAGAACTCCATCATCTTTTATTACGAATCCTGGGGCCTTTCCTTTCTTTACTTCGTCACATAACCGAAGAATCAGAGAATCGTTCAACTGCTTAGATTTAATTTCCTCGACTAGTGACGAAGTTAGTTCCATCACATATAGTTGCCCTTGGATTCCTGGTGACCATACTTCAATCCCTTCGTGGATCAGTTCTCATTGGATGCTGGTTTGGGACGTAGTGCTTCCAACACTCAAAGAGAAATAGGTTTACGGCTCAGTGCATCAGCTACTACATTTGCTTTACCCGAATGATAGAGGATTTCCAAGTCGTAATCCTTGATCAATTCCAGCCACCTTCTCTGCCTCATGTTTAATTCCTTCTGACCGAAAATATACTTGAGGCTCTTATGATCTGTAAAGATCTGACAATGAGTGTCGTGTAAATAATGTCGCCAAATTTTCAAAGCAAAGACCACAGCTGCTAACTCCAGATCATGAGTTGGGTAATTAACTTCGTACGGTTTCAACTGTCGAGAGGCATAAGCAATCACCTTATCCTTTTGCATCAACACACATCCCAGACCCTGATTTGAAGCATCGCTGTATCCTATGAATCCATCAGTTCCATCTGGTAACGCTAATATAGGTGCTGTCGTCAGTTTCCTCTTAAGTTCATCAAAACTAGCCTGGCATTTCTAATTCCACGTGAACTTTTGAGTTTTCTGCAATAGCTGAGTGAGCGGACGAGCAATTTTGGAAAATCCCTCTACAAAACGGCGATAATATCTAGCAAGTCCTAAGAAGCTTCAGACTTCTTTCATGTTATTAGGAGATTCCCATTCCAAGATTGCTTCGACTTTCTTCGGGTCCACCTGAACTCCGTCAGCTGATATCACATGCCCAAGGAAAGTTACTTCCCTAATCCAGAACTTGCATTTGGAAAGTTTCGCATAAAGCTGCTCATTCCTCAAGGTGCTCAAAACAACACGCAAATGCTCAGCATGCTCCTCTGTGTGTTTCGAATAGATCAAGATGTCATCAATGAAAACGACCACAAACTTATCTAGGTATTCTAAGAATACCCGATTCATCAATTGCATAAACACCGCAGGAGCATTGGTAAGTCCGAATGGCATTACCACAAATTCATAGTGTCCGTACCCGGATCTGAAAGCAGATTTCGGTATATCCAATTCCTTAATCCTCAACTGATGGTATCCTGATCGCAAGTCAATCTTCGAGAATACCCTTGCCCCTTGAAGTTGATCAAACAAGTCGTCGATCCAAGGTATAGGATACTTGTTCTTGATCATCACCTTGTTTAGCTCCCTGTAATCATTACATAATCGGAGAGATCCATCTTTCTTCCGGACAAAGAGAACGGGCGCTCCCCAAGGAGAAACACTAGGTTGAATGTAACCCTTCTGTAATAATTCCTCCAGTTGCTTCTTTAGTTCATACATCTCGGTTGGCGCCATACGATATAGTGCTCTGGAAATAGAAGCGGCTCCAGGCTCTAATTCGATAGTGAACTCCACTTCTCTCTGCGGAGGCAACCCAGGTAGTTCGTCAGGGAATACATCTGAGAATTCATTGACAACTGGAATAGATGAGAGCTCTGCTTCTTCTTCTTTCCTCATGGCGTAGCACCAAAATCCATAACAACCCTGCTTCAGTAATTTCACTGCTTTCATAGCCTTGATCACTTTTCCCGAGCTTCCCGGTCTCCATCCTTTGAATAAATGTTCAGATCCATCATCGGCAATGATAGAAATGACTCTCTTTCGGTAATTCAAAATAGATTCATAATGGTTGAGCCAATCGTCTCCGAGAATTAAATCGTCACCATGGATGTCGACTACAATAAGATTCGACGACCAATATCTCCCTCCTATAGACACTGGAAAATCTCTAGTTTCTAGAGTTCCCACAATTCTCTCTCCGCTCGGCAAACCCACGACATAAGGTTCACAATCAAATAAACACGAGATTTTCAAACGATTAACAGAGTTCAATGATATGAAAGAATGTGTAGCTCCTGAATCGAATAAGACACTAACTGCTTGCAAAAGGATCTGAATCGTACATGATGCAACAGCAGTATTCTGATCGTCAGATTTCCTCATCTCGTATAGGCACGGAGGAACGGACCCAACACTGGATGTCTCTATCTTCCCAGCATTCTGCTGCTGAAACCCACTCTGCTGTGTCTGGTTCACACTTATCTCTTTCGGAACTGGTGCTGGAGCGCGAGTACCAAAAGATCTAGTAACATTTCCGCAAAAATTCGCACGGTGTCCTTCTTGCCCACATTCAAAACAAGTCACAAAAGGAATGGGACAATCACGTCGGATAAGTCCTGCTCCACCACAATTATAGCACTTCTTTGATGCGTCCGAAACTGCTGATGTCGTCCGGAACTTCTTTCCACCTCGAGAAGGGTGTGGAGGTTTCCTAGATGAATGAAATGAAGACTGGCCCTTGCGGGGCCCACCACTCTTGTTTTCCGAGAAGTTACCGGACACTTTCTGCTTCTTTGCCTCCATCGATTTCTCCACCACTTCCTCTTTCATGTCGTAGGCCAGTGCTTTATCTTGATACTGTCGCAATGTAGTACACTCGAATCCGGACATGTACTGCTGAATCTCCGGCTTCATCCGCATATCGAAATGAAAAATCTTCTCCGCCTCCGTCCTGACTAAGTGTCACACACAAGTCAGCTGATGATTAAAAGTCTTGATTATGTCTGTCACAGATGCTTCTGAACTCTGCGGTGAGAAAAACTCTCGGATTTTCGCTTCTCTAACTGGACGAGGACAATATTGTGCCTCCATCATTAGTTTGAATTCCGTCCAGTCAGCATTATGATTCTCAGGTCGAATAGCTTCCCACCAGTCAAAAGCCTCCCCAGTCAGAAAATACTGGGCAATAGGAATTTTCCAGTCCTCGGGACAGTTAGTCCCCGCAAATATCTTCTCTAACTCCTTTAGCCAATGATCCCAAGTAAGTGCATCAGCAAAACCATCAAATTTTGGCGGGTGCAATTTGACCAGCTCAGTAAGCCATATGTCTCCCCGATTATCTTCGTTATGCTCTTGTCCCATCGCCGTCTGCATGCGGTCAACCACCTGAGCGAAGTGGTTTATCTGAGCCACCACCTATTGAAGCACTCCCGGCATGTTAGGGTTTGCGTTGTCATTCGCTGATCCCTGCTGTCCTCCAGAATGAGAATCGGTTCGACTAGCCGATAATTCTAGGGTAGTTGCTGAATCCTCTTGTCTTACATTACCACGTCCGCGTCCACGACCGCGTCTGCGTCCACATCCTCCCCTCAACATACTGTAAGAATAATTACTCAATATCCAGGGCAAAACTTTCAAAAATAAAGCCCGTCAATATTCACAAAACAGAAATTAAGTAAAACGGTAGTATAAGAGATTAGGAGACTTACAGCCAAGGTCCACATGACGACGCTGGCTGAACAGTGATGTTATGAACGACCCGTAAATCAAATAACGTAAACAGACCCAACTAAAACCCGACTGCCAAGATATCCATGAATCTTAGCTCTGATACCATATTCTGTAACACCCCAAGATATTCGGAATAATTACATTGTCGTAAACCCTTTAAGTAAGGATTTACAAGGCTAATTAGAAAAAATGTAAATATAATACAACAGTACCATAAAGTTCAAAATACAAAACCAGTTTCAACTGATCTAGTAGAGTTCATTAATAGAATCATATCGAAATATTATTAAGACACATGTACTCGAGTACTGGAATAATTCAAAAGACAAATCATAATGAACATCACTGAGCCCCTTCGTCGTCACGTCGGTACTGTGGCTATTTTCCCGCTCCACGGCTACCTGAAAATCAAAACAAATGTCCACCCCCAAAGGGGTTAGCAAAACGATGCTAGTATAAGTATCATATTAAACAAATCGAATATGCAACAACAATGCATAAAAATACACAATCACGGACTTCCGCTACCGGAATCCAACAATGCGAATCCACAAGATTCCATTAACACAGTATGGGTATTCCAATGATCCAGCGCCCTCAGCATAGATCCCAAGATGATCCCGTCGGACCAACACGAGGTGGAAAAACCCGTCCAATGATCCAGCGCCCTCAGTATAGATCCCAAGATGATCCCGTCGGACCAACATGAGGTGGACATCTGATCCAGTGCCCTCAGCATAGATCGTACAACATACACAAACACAAATCATGCATACGTATACGCAAAATCACTATGTCCATCAACATGAACATACAAACACTTGATAACGAATATCATGACAACTCAATGAAATAAATCCCATGTTCAACAACATGAATAAACCACATGCATGCTCAAAATACCAACATGAACAAATTACGATACTTGCCTCAAAGATGGCAAGAACTAATCGCTCTGATGATCTCAACACACTTGAAGGCCGCCTCCTTCGATCACACGTTTGCAATGCTCGACCCTTAACAAAAGAAATAATATAGAATTCATCTCATGTCGTACGAATGTCTAACAATCCGATCTACGGCCGAAAGCTCTAAAAATGTAATCTGCCTGAGCTACTTAGCGTACGCTACGTACTCTACGTAACGTGCGTTAAACCTGTTCGTTAGCGTACGTAAACGACGAAGTCTAGCGTACGCTAACTATGTACTGACGGTCCTCTCTGATCAGCCGAATGACTCGCCTGATGACATAACGTACGTTACGTACCAAACGTAGCGTACGTTAACTTATGCCCGATAGCGCACATTAATATACATATCTTAGCGTGCGCTAACCGTGCATGGCTGTTCACTTCAGGGCAGTAGACTAGATCTAATGGTGATGAAACTCATTAAATCTTCAGTGTTAATACAGGTCATCTCCATGCATATCATGCTCATATGGTTTATGAATGATCTTACGGATTAAACGACTTTGAGATACAAGGATACGTATAATCAACACAACACCATAATTCATCTTGATCTTCAAGAAAATATCCTAAGTTCAATTCGTTCTATGTCCCAAAACGTATAATTCCATTATGTAAAAACATAAGAACTTGATAATCTCCATAAACTGGCCATCATCGGTTTAGTAGCTTCATGAATGTGCTTCGGAGTTCAAACACTAAAAGGTTCAATGGTCTAAACGATGAAGAAGCACCAAAACATCGAAAATATCCTTCTAATAACATGATGTTCGACTACGTACGAATTTAACTGACTAGAAAATCTCAAATTATGATCAAAACATCCTTAAGAATACTACTTCAATTGGTGAAGAATCACCTACCTCAAAGTAGTGAAGAACAAGGAGGAACTTGAAGAAAATCCAACACCGAGAGCTTGAACACCAATTTTCAATGATCTAAAATCTTCAAACTTGTGCTAGGATGATGATATGAGAGGTTTAGGATGGAGGAAGTAACTCTCTAAGTTCAGAAATCGAGTTTGAGAAGTGATGTAGTCTGAAAAATGAAAAAGGGTGTTGTCATATATGAAGGAAATGGTTATTAGCGCGCGCTAGTCCATATCCATAGCGTGCGCTAACGGCCATACGAAGCTTACTGACCTCAATGCTCAACATTTAGCGTGTGCTATTCTCATACCAGTAGCGTGCGCTAAACAGCGTTGACTCGGCTTTTTCTAAAAGCTGTCCAGGTTCATCCCGACATGTCCCGACCAAGATTCGCGGCCGATATCACCTACCACCCTGTCTTAATCATGTTGACTACGTATAGCGCGCGCTAATGTTCATGCACAACGTGCGCTACGAAACCAAATTAGAGTACGCTACGCTTAGTCCATAGCGTGCGCTACATAAGCAAAAATCACCATTTTGAACACATTCATGAAATCATATGCTCAACAATATCGGATCATGAAATACGGAGAATAATACTCGGATCAAAATGCAACAAATACAATATCACAAGGTTCAAATACACATCAGAAATCTCGGGTATTACACATTGATGACAGGAGGGACTGATTCCTCCTGCTTCTTGTCTTCATGGGATGCTTATTCCTATTGCGGGGACGGGGACTGATGTTGTTCATTGAATGTCCCCTGGCCCTATTGGGCTTAGATGTTGGCAATTTCTCCTTCCCGCCTCTTCTAAGCTTATCCGAAGACTTGCCTGTAAGGCCTCGTCGTCATCGTAGGAGTCCAGGTCAGAGTGGTGACTTGGTGATGGAGCCTTGTCACTAGACTGTTACTTCCCTATGAGTCGGGCCTTCTCTTTTGCCATGAAATAATTTGTGATAATCTCAAGGCAAAAGTGATCTTCCCATCTGATCAAGACCTCAACGTTCTGGGTGTCTGTGACATCCAGAGCAAATAGCTCTTCTTCCTTCTAGTCCTCCCACTATAGGGTGTCGTAGGGGGTGACCCTGTAGGATTTCCAAATTTTGAAGCGCTTGAAGGCTTCCTCTATATGGACTTGAAGGAGAGGGTTATTGGTAATATCCGTTTGGGAGGGACTCCGAACAACAGATGGATCTATTGTCCAGTTGGGATCCTCAGCAGGTGTGGGATCCTGTTAGGGAGATGGATCCCTGATAGGGGTGGGTACCCTGTTGGGAGTGGGACTCCGTATAGGGTTGGGTGCCCTGTTTGGAGTTGTGGCTCTTGGCTCCAAAGGGGCAGCCGATTCGGAAGATCCTTCTAACTTGGCAAACAGTTGTTCCTCCATCGTAGCCGCTACTGACTCGGGATCTACTGTACAAGCAACAATTGTTTCTTCCATAGGGGTTGCACTCTGTGGGATAGATTCGGCGATTAGAGTGGTCGATGGGACTTCTACAGTTGCGCTCTGTGGGATAGATTCAGTGATGTAGTCACTGTAGGACCATCCTTATAAGATTTCTTCATCTTCTTTATTTTCTTCTCGAAAGCTTTGAGGGAGCTCTATCGGGAATACTTCTTTTTCTCTTCTTCCCATCACTAGAGCTCTTCAGAGTGACATCCCTCAGGTCACTCAAGGTTGGCATGCTGAAGGGGTTGGGTCTGTAAGCAAAAATGGGCGTTTTGTTGTATACAGTGGGTCTGATTCCACAGATAAACTTTGGGGTCCTAATTTTCATGGATGTGGTTCAGAATTATGCCAAATAATTTCTTAGCAGGCTCTGGCTTAGATGCCTCTTCCTGAATGCATTTAGAATGATTTAGCACCAGTTAACATTCTCATCAGACATGATGGTGACCATCATTCTGTACATTAAGCTTTTGCACATTTCGAAAGCACCAGTGCGGTTTTCAACTACTAGGCATAAAAAATCATGAAGATAGACTTTTGGGAGGGTGAAGTTCTTGTTGTGGCAAGAAGGATGAACATTGGTGGCCATGGAAGTATCGGTAAAGATCTTCTAGTAGGCATACAACAGGCTTTTAGACCCGAAGGTCCCAAGTTCTTCCATCTTCAGCCCGTCAGAGGGAAGCTTCTAGATCTTCTCCAGGAGATCTTTGTTCACAGGGATCTGAATCCCTTGCACAGTCTCAGTTATGTCAGTAATTTCAAAGTCTTTTCTCTGTGAGGATTATTTGAACGTGGCACCTAGATAGAACTATTCCACTACTTGTTCGTCGTAGTTGTCAGCGAGATGACCTTAAAAAACCTTGTTGCTTCACTATAGCAACAACCAAGTCAATTCTGATTTCGTCTTCACTTTCAAAGGCAATCCTCTCCATTAAAACAGATTTAGCAAAGATGTGACAGTCAATGATGGTTTCCTTCTTCTTCAGAGAGATTGAAGAGGTCTATGAGGTAGACATTTTTTAGAAAAAGGGGTGATAAAATAGGAAATTAAGCAAAGGAATGCAGAGGATATGTAGACAGATTGCTGTAGACTCTCGTTTAATATTGCAGAAAGCGTAAAGAGTCTTTGAGAGAAACGTACTGTCCTTTTGTAGGGTGTAGGGAAGACTGGGTTAACAGTAAACATTCAGATTTAAGAGATGGTAACAGTCTTTTAAAAGAATGTACGGGATGGATTCAGATGTAACTTGTACGTCTAATCCATCAATTTTAAAATAATAGGTGATCCCACTTCCGACACAGTCCGTTTTCCACTATCGCACGAAATGGCAGTTTGAAGTTTGAAATCGCGGTATGTGAGGTAGTAAAGTCCAGGTGTCTTTAAAACTATTAAAGGATAAAAGAGTTTTAAATTCAGATAGAGCACGTGGACTTAAAACAGTTTGCTGTGAGAAAGTCTATGAACGAGATACGATTGTAATATTAATTGATATCATCTAGTGTATGTGCTGTATCCATGAAAATACAACATTCCTCCTTAAAAGGTACATACAGGATTTAATTATTATAGCAATATTAGATTAATACTGTATTCATGGATTGTACTGTATTTTCCCTTAATTAATGCACATGTCACCTGTAGGAAGATTTGATGCTATTCTTCTTCATGCAATAAGCTTTGACTTGTTCGGAGTGTATAGTTAATTAAAGTGGATACTGTATTCTTGGGTCTTACAACATTCCCCCTCAATTGGTGATTAAAATATAAAAAACTTACTGGGAGTCTGGATTTAACATTCCCAATTCTCGGCGAAGCATGCAGAATCTGGTTGTGTTGAAAGGGTTTGAAAAGATGTCGGCTAACTGTATATCTGTATGAATCTTCTCAATCTGAATATCTTTATTCTCAACATGACTCCTCGTGAAATGATGCATCATAGAAATATGCTTAGTTCACGAGTGCAATACATTGTTGTGCATGATTACAATTGCACTCATGCTATCGCACATGATTGGAGTCTCTCTGGTGCTGATTTCATAATCTTGCAACTCATGTAGCATCCATAGAATCTGCATTCAGCAACTTCCAGCACCACAACATTCCGACTCAGCCGTGGAAAGAGAGTTGGCCAGTTGCTTCTTACTGAACCATGCCACAAGTCTAGGTCCAAATATATGACAAGTGCCGCTTGTACTATTCCTATCCAACTTATAGCCTCCGAGATCCGAGTCGCTGTAGCCTACCAAATCGAATCCTCCTTTCTTAGGTTACCACAAACCTACATCGATTGTTCCTTTCATGTACTTAAGGATTTGTTTGGCTGGGGTGAAGTGTGGCTCTTTAGGTGCTAGCTGATACCGAGCACACACTCCCATATCAAACTGGATATCGGGCCTACTAGCTGTTAGGTACAGGAGTTAGCCTATTAGCTCCTGTAGAGTGATTGATCAACCGTATTTCCAGCTTCGTCAGCACTAATTTACGTGGAAGTGCTCATGGGAGTCGACGAGGATTTTGAGTTGTTCATCCCGAATTTGTTGAGTAGCTCCTTGCTGTACATTTCCTGGTTGATGAATATGCATGTAGGAAATTGCTTAACCTGCAATCCTAGAAAATAGCTAAGTTCTCCCGTCATACTCATTTCAAATTTACTTTGCATGAGATGGGAGAACCTTTGACATGGAGCGAGGTTAGTTGAACCAAATATAATATCATCGACATATATTTGTACTATTAAAAGATCATCACCTTCCTGTATGTTAATGAGGGTATTGTCTACTACACTTTTCTCAAATCCATTGCTAATTAGGTACAAGGACAGGGTTTCATACCAGGCTCTAGGCACTTGCTTAAGTCCATACAGTGCTTTTCGTAGCCTGTATACTAGGTCTCTGCCGTCAGTGTTAACAAACCCTGGTGGTTGTTCAACATAGACATCTTCGGCGAGATCTCCGTTCAGGAATGCACTCTTAATGTCCATTTGATAGACTATAAAATTCTTGTGGACGGCGACTGCTAGGAATATCCTGATGGATTCTAGTCTGGCTATAGGGGAAAAAGTTTCATCGTAGCCTTGAGCTACTAGTTGGGATTTGTTTCTTATGACAAGTCCATTTACATCCTTTTTGTTTCTAAATATTCATTTAGTTCCGATTACATCTTGATATTCTGGTCTGGGTACTAGACATCATACATTGTTTCTTTCAAAACCATTCAGTTCTTCTTCCATATAAGTGATCAAGTAGGTATTATTCAGGGCTTCATTAGTCGAAACAGGTTCGGACTGGGCTAAGACTACAGAGCTAGTCTCCTAAGCTCGGCTTGAGATTTCCATACTGGAAATTGAGACTTTTCAGAATCTGTTTCTTCTTGTGCACAGAGTACGGTTCCTTGTATACTTTGTATTTTCCGACGAGTGGTTACACCAGCATCGATATCTCCTATAATCAACTTTTGGGGGTAATCTCTCAGCTATCTCCTGTCAGGTTCTAACTGAGCATCCCGTGCTGTATCTTGTGGTGCTGGAGTCTCGGCTTCAGCTTGTACAGCATCAGCTTTGACTGCTTCTTAACTTATAGCGACGAGATTGATTTATAGGTCCACAACAGGTTCTATTAGAGTTTGGGGATCATTAATGGAAAGTGTTTGGATGTTATGGGTTATGTCTTCTTCTCATGTAGGGATACAATGGGGTTCATCGAATACTACATGGATGGATTCCTCTATTGTCAGTTTCCTCTTGTTGAATATCTTGAAACCTTTGCTGACAGAGGAGTATCCTATGAATATACCTTCATCTAACTTTTCATCGAAGGTTTTGAACTGATCCTTCCCATTGTTTAGAATGTAACACCTGCATCCAAAAATATGAAAGTATGCAACTATTGGAGTTTTATTATTTCAGACCTCATATGCTATTTTGTTGTGATGCTTGTTGATGATACATCGGTTTTATAAGTAGTGCGCTACATTTGTTGCTTCTCCCGAGAACCGCTGCGGCAATTTGCTTGCAGCTAACATAGTCCTTATTGCTTCTTTGAGCATCCTATTCTTTAGCTCGGCAACGCTATTTTGTTGAGGATTTCGAGGTGCTAAATATTCTTGATGTATTCCATTATCCCTACAGTATTGCTCTATGAAGCAATTTGTGAATTCAGTGCCTCTGTCGGAACGAATGGACATGATACTCAGCCCTTTCTCATTTTGTAGCTTCTTTAAGTGCTCTGGCAACTTCTTGGGGGTATCTTTCTTTTTGCTTAGAAATATTGTCCAAGCATACCTGGAAAAATCGTCAACAATAACAAAACAGTATTTCTTACCTCCCAAACTTACAGGGTCTACAGGGCCGTAGAGATCCATGTGTAGCAAATCCAATACCCTGTGGGTAGACAGGTATGACTTGCTTTTCAGGATGTTCTTAACTTGCTTGCCTTTCTGACAGGGTCCACAGATGTTGTTTTTAATGAAATGACACATCAGGCAAACCTCCGACCATTTCTGTCTAGCGAGTTTGTTGATAGTCTTGAAGTTGATGTGCGACATCCTTTTGTGCCATAGCCAACTTTGATCTGCAGTGCCTTTGGCAACAAAACATGGAATAATGGAGCTCGTATGCTTCTAGTCAGCAATGTACATATTACCTGATCGGATTTTTGTGAGGACGACTTTTTTGGTCTTGATGTCCTTCACCCTACGGTAATCTATTTAGAATTCGACCGAGAACTGTCTATCACAGAACCGGATACTATTAAGTAGATTATACTATCAGCCTTCAACATAGGCTATGTCAGTGACTTCAAATTTTCCTACAAGCAGGGTTCCCTTCCATCTTGTTCTTCCTTTAGATTTGTCACCGAAGCGTACCTTTGGACCATGACCTTATACATAATCTGACAGCTTGCTAATATCTCCTATCATATGCGGAGAACATCCGATGTCGAAATACCAGATGTCCTTTTATTTGATATCCTGTAAGCAAAGAATTTATGTAGATTTTCCTGACTATTGGGTCCATGGATGTTAGTACATTTTGGTACCTAAATTTGCCTGACAACAATTGGTTTGTTGTAGGTTACTTTTGGTCCATTCTTGCGATATTTACTGTAATACCCGGATTTTCAGTATAAATTTTTCGCGGTATTTTATCTGAGATATACTGTATAGTTTGGTATCTATACAGTATGAATAAAATAAATTGAGAACCGAGACAGTTATACTAGTATGATTATCGTTTTTGGATTGACAGATATATTCAGGATATGTTGTATGAGGTTGAACTGATTCGGATATCAGGTATACCGTATGAGAATATTTTTGGATTCAGTATATGTATTCAGTATGCCGTATGTTCGTATTCTGCATGTCGATACGTTGGAGAAGAGTAGATGATAATGGCTAAACATAGCCTTATTAGCGCACGCTAATACTCATTCATAACGCACGCTAACGTGCAGGTGTAGCGCACGTTAAAGGTAAAATAATAGCGCGCGCTAGTGCAGACACATCAGAGGGAATCTACGTTTGGACCAGGCCACTTTCGGCGCACGTTCTGATAAGTCAACGGATGTTTGTAATGTAGTACTAGCGCACGCTAATCCCTAAAGGTTAGCGCACGCTAATGATATATCGGACAAAAAGGAATCTTATCCTCACAAGACTTTCGGCGTGGACCATCTTTGAGCATATAGACAAACGAGTCAACTGCGTATAGCGCACGCTAAGGTTAAGGACTTGCGTACGCTAGACAGGATGTTTTACGTACGTTAATACCTGGGCATTACGTACGCAAGCTAGTTTACGAAGCAAAACATTCGCCTCTGGACTGCGATAGCGCACGCTAACAAAGGACAGTTAGCGCACGCTAAGTTTGTAACGTACATTAATTAAAGATGTTAGCGTACGTTAATAATGTACAATATATATATATATATATATATATATGTGTGTGTGTGTGTGCAGTTGGCCATTATTCGTCATTTCCGTCCATTTCTTCATGTGAACCGATAGAGAGAGGTCTTAGAGAGAAGTTGAGGTTCCAAACACTCGAGTTGATCATTCCTAACAACATTTGAAATTTGGAAGTGATTGAAAACGGATTCAACCTTGGGATTCAATCCATTCCTTCAAAGAGGTAATTACTCTCCACTTTGGGATTTCATTTTGGATTGTATATGATGTTCTTGAGTTGATGATCGTCATGTTTATGAGTTGATGAGTATGGTTATGAGATGGATTACTGAGTTATGTTGATAATATGGTTGATATGCGGATATTGATATGATTCGTGTGGTTTTGAATGGTGTTGTTTTTCTTCAAGAGATATGTTGGATAATATCTCCCTTCATTTCGAGTTTTTAATGTTATTGTTATTGTTTACTTCGTATGATGATGAACATGCAAGTGATTATGATTCTTGGTATTTACGAGAATTTTGTTAAGGGAAGATAATGAATTGGTGATCAAATGATTTGATTATGTTGTTATGATTATGGAATCGTAGTAATTTCGATGTTCTTGGTGGGTTGTTGCGATTCATGATGTTATGAGAAGTATATATGTTTAAGAACATGATTATATACACCTTGAATTGTGAATAAGGATTGTTTAGATGTTAGAACACATCGGATTATGTCGTATTGGAGATTTTGAATATGATTTCGGAATTAGTTGTGTTCTTAAGAAACTCTTGGATTATATGAATTGTTTAACATGTTTAAGAGGTGTTGGTGTTTTAGATATGAATATGGAATATTCATATCTAGAACTAAGTTATGTGTTTTGGTACAATATTCGTATAGGAATACGAATATGATTCCGGATTTGATAAGGTTATGATTCACTTTTGAGTTTGAGAATTCATAGGTATTTAACAAGTGTTCAATTCGGATAATGGAATTATTTGAAACCTTTGGAATATGGTTATCTATAATGTTGAATTGATCGGATTGTCTGGATTGATGATGATAACCGGTAATTGGTTTATATTATGAATTTACAAGAAGGAAACTTGTATCCGTATTTAAGATTGAATTTGGAATCGGTAATGTTAGACCCTTGTTGGTTTAAATTGATTATTGATATGATATTTAGATTTTGGAATCGTACTGTGGTTTTGAATTCGTGTTTGATTGGTTCGGGTTGTTTGGATATGTGTTTAATCGGGATATTGTAGAACCGTTGCTGATCGGTTATTGCAATAGGTTGATATGTTTTGATCGTGGATTATGACCGTTGAGTTGCGGTTGAGGCTAAAGAGTTCGTAGATTGCTTTTGGTCGGGATTGAGGAGCTCGTAGACAAAGGCAATGGATTTTGGTAACGGATTCGTGGTATCGGTATCGAGGCAAGTTTATACTTGTTCAGTTTACAATATTTGATGAATGGTTTCGTTTCCATTTCATTTATAATTCGTATAGCAATGTTGTTAGAAAGGTAAGTTGTCGGTTAATGAGTTGTATGTCGTGTTCTGGTTTATATTAAATCATAAGGTATATGATTTAATTGTGTTCAAGGAATACGTGAGTTATCTTTGGTCAAGGGTATAGTATATCGGATATCGAGGATAGTTAACGTGATGACATAAGTATCGGGATAAAGATTTATTGGTGTTGAATGGATGGTACCTTATTTGAGATTATTTGTATAACTGTGTATTCGTTCTGGTATGTTGGTTCGTGGAAAGGATATTATCTTCGGCTTGAGGTAATTCCAGTATTGTTCAGTTACGAGGATAATTGTTTTGAGGAATTATTGTATATGTTATATGTTGATTCCGATTGATTATTTCGTGAGGGATGATGATCCCAGGGCTGATTGTTTTGAGATCGTTGCTCGTGTTAATCGGTCCTTAGGGATTTTGATCCCAGGATGGTTGTTTTGAATATTGTTGGTCGTGTCGATCTTTCATTATTCGTGTGTCATCGTTCACTTGGCGAGTCGTATGATTTGTATTGGATGTGTTATCCTTTGAGTTTCGTTGTCATGTTGTATCGTGACATATCCGGAATCATATCTGCGTTCCGATTGGTTATTGTGTAGGATTTTTAGCCAGGCACATATATAGTCATTGGTGGATATTATTCTGCATTGGACTGTGCACACGAGACGTAGTTTCGTGAGGCTAATTAGGTACATTGTCCCACGTATATTCTGGATTCCATATACGGGGCGGACATGTGCACGGACACATTTCCGGATCGGGCGTACTGTGATGTCCATCTTTGAGCCGTATATTTTTTGTCGTTTCATAGTCCATAGTATTGGATGTGTTCGACGGTTTGCGACTGGTTGTTCATACGCCCGAGGGGTATGTTCGACAGTCAAAGTTATTTCTTTGAGATCCATTATTGTTGATCATTTGGAGTCTACCTTGTTGAGGGTATTCTCGGTTATTGTTGGTCCTTTGTTGATCATTTGGAGTCTACCATGTTGAGGGTATTCTCAGTTATCGTTGATCATTTATTGATCGTATTGGAGTCACCATGTCGATAATATTCTCGGTTGACCTATTGTTTTGATCATTGTGATGATCGTATGAGTATTTGGACTGTACGTTGATGTTGCAGTACTTGTTATCATTGTTCTGTGGAAATTTGACATACAGATGTATCGCGTATATTTGGTTTTACCCAAATTGAGATTTGATTGTGCAATCCGACGGATAGGGTTTGGCACAGGTTGGATTATTTCCACACTTATAAGTTATGATGAGGTTTGGAGGATTGTTGGTATTTTGGAATACAGTACAGATAATTGTTGATTTCTTTTCGTCATTCGAAAATGCGAATTGTGAATTATGGTAAGGATTGATTTAGTATGGATTGTTATGGATTGGTAAGGTATGACGGTAAGTTTACATTGGTAGTATTCTTACAGTATTATTACATTGGTATGTAATTATTTATGATGATGTGATCGTTATCATTATCGAGTATTGTGGCTGACCCCGTCGTGGGCTTTTTTTGTAGGTACTCGGAGATCGAGATAGTAGCGGTCGTGAAGGGATGAGCTTCCCGATGTGCTACTAGCGGTGGCATGTTTTTGAGTATCGAGTATTTATTTTCTGGTTATTCATTTCCGCTACATGTGTATATCTCAAAATGACTTTTCGGTATTTTTATCCGTTGCGTGTGTGTATTTTAAAAGGGCCTTTTTGGCATTTTGTGAACTTGAGTTATTTCGTTAAACCTTTTCCTAAACTATTTTATCGGTACGTTTAAGCGGCGTCTTAACGTACATTTTGAATTATCGAGATTTGGCACTTCGCCTTGTATTTTCAAATGGTATTTTATGACGGTATTTCAAAATTATATTTTTGAAAATATTTGAGTATATGCAAAATATTACAGTCATCATCCTTTTGGCATTTTTGAATTGGTTTTATAAACGGTTTTTAGCCTGGTGGGTTCCGGCGCGGGACCCACGGCGCTGTAATATCCCGGATGGTTTTGGGGGTGTTACAGAAGATGGTATCGGAGCTTGGGTTTTGGAAAACCCAGGCGTGTGTGTTATGTGGCTTTACCGATATGGGAGTAGCGTGATTTTTGAAAATGAGTTTATGTGACTTTTGAGTCGAATCGATATTTGGAGTTTCCAAAATTTTTGAGATTCTTTTCAAATCGCTATTTGTGATATTGGTGTGTGTTGGTTGTGTTGAGACTTCGTGTGGAAGTCATGTGCTAGTATCACGGGAGATCATCGGCTTCACATACCTGTAAGTACATCGTTTTGGTTATTCGCTTGTGGCGACGCTTGATTGTTTTTGTGGTGAGTTGGAAATTTTGGATTTATCTGTTGTTGGCGACAGGTTGCAAGTTTCGAGGACGAAACATATTTTAAGGGGGGTAGTATGTAATACCCGGATTTTCAGTATAAATTTTTCGCGTTATTTTATCTGAGATATACTGTATAGTTTGGTATCTATACAGTATGAATAAAATAAATTGAGAACCGAGACAGTTATACTAGTATGATTATCGTTTTTGGATTGACAGATATATTCAGGATATGTTGTATGAGGTTGAACTGATTCGGATATCAGGTATACCGTATGAGAATATTTTTGGATTCAGTATATGTATTCAGTATGCCGTATGTTCGTATTCTGCATGTCGAGACGTTGGAGAAGAGTAGATGATAATGGCTAAACATAGCCTTATTAGCGCACGCTAATACTCATTCATAACGCACGCTGACGTGCAGGTGTAGCGCACGTTAAAGGTAAAATAATAGCGCGCGCTAGTGCAGATAGATCAGAGGGAATCTACGTGTGGACCAGGCCACTTTCGGCGCACGTTCTGATAAGTCAACGGATGTTTGTAATGTAGTACTAGCGCACGCTAATCCCTAAAGGTTAGCGCACGCTAATGATATATCGGACAAAAAGGAATCTTATCCTCGTCAGCACTTTCGGCGTGTGGACCAGTCTTCGGAGCATATAGACAAACGAGTCAACTGCGTATAGCGCACGCTAAGGTTAAGGACTTGCGTACGCTAGACAGATGTTTTACGTACGTTAATACTGGCATTACGTCGCAAGCTGGTTCTGAAGCAAAGCGATCGCCTGCGATTTGCGATAGCGCACGCTAACAAAGGACAGTTAGCGCACGCTAAGTTTGTAACGTACGTTAATTAAAGATGTTAGCGTACGTTAATAATGTACAATATATATATATATATATGTGCAGTTGGCCATTATTCATCATTTCCGTCCATTTCTTCATGTGAACCGATAGAGAGAGGTCTTAGAGAGAAGTTGAGGTTCCAAACACTCGAGTTGATCATTCCTAACAACATTTGAAACTTGGAAGTGATTGAAAACGGATTCAACCTTGGGATTCAATCCATTCCTTCAAAGAGGTAATTACTCTCCACTTTGGGATTTCATTTTGGATTGTATATGATGTTCTTGAGTTGATGATCGTCATGTTTATGAGTTGATGAGTATGGTTATTAGATGGATTACTGAGTTATGTTGATAATATGGTTGATATGCGGATATTGATATGATTCGTGTGGTTTTGAACGGTGTTGTTTTTCTTCAAGAGATATGTTGGATAATATCTCCCTTTATTTCGAGTTTTTAATGTTGTTGTTATTGTTTACTTCGTATGATGATGAACATGCAAGTGATTATGATTCTTGGTATTTACGAGAATTTTGTTAAGGGAAGATAATGAATTGGTGATCAAATGATTCGATTATGTTGTTATGATTATGGAATCGTAGTATTTTCGATGTTCTTGGTGGGTTGCTGCGATTCATGATGTTATGAGAAGTATATATGTTTAAGAACATGATTATATACACCTTGAATTGTGAATAAGGATTGTTTAGATGTTAGAACACATCGGATTATGTCGTATTGGAGATTTTGAATATGATTTCGGAATTAGTTGTGTTCTTAAGAAACTCTTGGATTATATGAATTGTTTAACATGTTTAAGAGGTGTTGGTGTTTTAGATATGAATATGGAATATCCATATCTAGAACTAAGTTATGTGTTTTGGTACAATATTCGTATAGGAATACGAATATGATTCCGGATTTGATAAGGTTATGATTCACTTTTGAGTTTGAGAATTCATAGGTATTTAACAAGTGTTCAATTGGGATAATGGAATTATTTGAAACCTTTGGAATATGGTTATCTATAATGTTGAATTGATCGGATTGTTTGGATTGATGATGATAACCGGTAATTGGTTTATATTATGAATTTACAAGAAGGAAACTTGTATCCGTATTTAAGATTGAATTTGGAATCGGTAATGTTAGACCCTTGTTGGTTTAAATTGATTATTGATATGATATTTAGATTTTGGAATAAATCTTGTGGTTTTGAATTCGTGTTTGATTGGTTCGGGTTGTTTGGATATGTGTTTAATCGGGATATTGTAGAACCGTTGCTGATCGGTTATTGCAATAGGTTGATATGTTTTGATCGTGGATTATGACCGTTGAGTTGCGGTTGAGGCTAAAGAGTTCGTAGATTGCTTTTGGTCGGGATTGAGGAGCTCGTAGACAAAGGCAATGGATTTTGGTAACGGATTCGTGGTATCGGTATCGAGGCAAGTTTATACTTGTTCAGTTTACAATATTTGATGAATGGTTTCGTTTCCATTTCATTTATAATTCGTATAGCAATGTTGTTAGAAAGGTAAGTTGTCGGTTAATGAGTTGTATGTCGTGTTCTGGTTTATATTAAATCATAAGGTATATGATTTAATTGTGTTCAAGGAATACGTGAGTTATCTTTGGTCAAGGGTATAGTATATCGGATATCGAGGATAGTTAACGTGATGACATAAGTATCGGGATAAAGATTTATTGGTGTTGAATGGATGGTACCTTATTTGAGATTATTTGTATAACTGTGTATTCGTTCAGGGATGTTGGTTCGTGGAAAGGATATTATCTTCGGCTTGAGGTAATTCCAGTATTGTTCAGTTACGAGGATAATTGTTTTGAGGAATTATTGTATATGTTATATGTTGATTCCGATTGATTATTTCGTGAGGGATGATGATCCCAGGGCTGATTGTTTTGAGATCGTTGCTCGTGTTAATCGGTCCTTAGGGATTTTGATCCCAGGATGGTTGTTTTGAATATTGTTGGTCGTGTCGATCTTTCATTATTCGTGTGTCATCGTTCACTTGGCGAGTCGTATGATTTGTATTGGATGTGTTATCCTTTGAGTTTCGTTGTCATGTTGTATCGTGACATATCCGGAATCATATCTGCGTTCCGATTGGTTATTGTGTAGGATTTTTAGCCAGGCACATATATAGTCATTGGTGGATATTATTCTGCATTGGACTGTGTACACGAGACGTAGTTTCGTGAGGCTAATTAGGTACATTGTCCCACGTATATTCTGGATTCCATATACGGGGCGGACATGTGCACGGACACATTTCCGGATCGGGCGTACTGTGATGTCCATCTTTGAGCCGTATATTTTTTGTCGTTTCATAGTCCATAGTATTGGATGTGTTCGACGGTTTGCGACTGGTTGTTCATACGCCCGAGGGGTATGTTCGACAGTCAAAGTAATTTCTTTGAGATCCATTATTGTTGATCATTTGGAGTCTACCTTGTTGAGGGTATTCTCGATTATTGTTGGTCCTTTGTTGATCATTTGGAGTCTACCATGTTGAGGGTATTCTCAATTATCGTTGATCATTTATTGATCGTATTGGAGTCACCATGTCGATAATATTCTCGGTTGACCTATTGTTTTGATCATTGTGATGATCGTATGAGTATTTGGACTGTACGTTGATGTTGCAGTACTTGTTATCATTGTTCTGTGGAAATTTGACATACAGATGTATCGCGTATATTTGGTTTTACCCAAATTGAGATTTGATTGTGCAATCCGACGGATAGGGTTTGGCACAGGTTGGATTATTTCCACACTTATAAGTTATGATGAGGTTTGGAGGATTGTTGGTATTTTGGAATACAGTACATATAATTGTTGATTTCTTTTCGTCATTCGAAAATGCGAATTGTGAATTATGGTAAGGATTGATTTAGTATGGATTGTTATGGATTGGTAAGGTATGACGGTAAGTTTACATTGGTAGTATTCTTACAGTATTATTACATTGGTATGTAATTATTTATGATGATGTGATCGTTATCATTATCGAGTATTGTGGCTGACCCCGTCGTGGGCTTTATTTTTAGGTACTCGGAGATCGAGCTAGTAGCGGTCGTGAAGGGATGAGCTTCCCGATGTGATACTGGCGGTGGCATGTTTTTGAGTATCGAGTATTTATTTTCTGGTTATTCATTTCCGCTGCATGTGTATATCTCAAAATGACTTTTCGGTATTTTTATCCGCTGCGTGTGTGTATTTTAAAACGGCCTTTTTGGCATTTTGTGAACTTGAGTTATTTCGTTAAACCTTTTCCTAAACTATTTTATCGGTACGTTTAAGCGGCGTCTTAACGTACATTTTGAATTATCGAGATTTGGCACTTCACCTTGTATTTTTAAATGGTATTTTATGACGGTATTTCAAAATTATATTTTTGAAAATATTTGAGTATATGCAAAATATTACCGTCATCATCCTTTTGACATTTTTGAATTGGTTTTATAAACGGTTTTTAGCCTGGTGGGTTCCGGCGCGGGACCCACGGCGCTGTAATATCCCGGATGGTTTTGGGGGTGTTACATTTACGTGGGCCAGGCACGTATTCGCTGTAACTTTGATTATTATGCATGAAAAATCTAGGGTTTTGATTCTAGTACGGTTTCCGTCTTGGAGGGGGAACCATTTTCTTAGGCCTTACAGCTTGCCTTCTTGGTTTCCAGTTGGATTCCCAGAGCTATTAGTGGTACTGTGCGGGGGCCAGTTTCTTGGATGGATAACAGGGCTCCTGTATCCAGTATCTAGGCGCACTGTACTGTTGGTAGTGCTTCGGTGCGTGCCTCTGATACTTACACTACTACAAAACAGGCTTTTAACAGCGGTTATATGGGCCAATTAACAGCGGTTCTGGAACTGCCGTTATATGTACCGCTGTTAATTTTAACAGCGGTTTTCGGAACCGCCGTTGAATTTGACAAATAACGGCGGTTCATTGTAACCGCTGTTAAACATGCCATTTAACAGCGGTTTTAGGTAACCTCTTTTACAGCGGATAATTAACGGCGGTTCAAAAACCACCATTATTTTTACAAATTAACAACGGTTTCGACAAAACCGCTGTTGAAGTTTCAAGAAGTTTAACTGCGGTTTTTCTGGAACCACTATTATTTTGTCCAGATTTTTCCCAGATTTTGGCATTATTTTGCACAATCCAGTACCTGAACTCGGATCAAACAATAATAATCAATAAACCACCAATTCATCAAATCCAAACACACCGAAGAGAACTAACCAACACCAAATTCATTGAACCACCAATTCATTGAAAAGATAATACAAAAAAACACCAATTCATCCAAATAATTCATACAAATATCAAATGTATAACTCATACAAATAATTCAAACAAAACACCAAAATCATGTCACAAGACGATTTCGAACCTCCAAGAAATAGTGTCCCCAATCAGCTCGAATTTTATTAATAACATCATGCGACAGTGCTCCAACATCATCAAACATCTGCACAAATAAACGTATAATAAACAAACTTTAAACGTAAACGAGTAAACAGTTTTATCACCAATCCAAGTTAAAAATATAATTACTACATCCAACCATCCAAAATATGCGCTCGGACGATAGTCGACATCCAGTGTATAACATAATAACCACACTCCCAACATCCATTTTGTCTATTACACTAAAACAAAATAAGACACACTTATATGAGTCGCTTTCAGTAAATAAAATCAACACACACAGCATACACAGTAAAAAACACACACACTGACACACATTCACACACATTGCACACACAAAGTACACAAACACACAAGCACACAAACACACAGCACACACAACACACAAACACACAGAAACAAACACACACACACACACAGCATATAAACACACACATACACAGTACACACACAACACACACACAGCACACAAACACACACACTGCACACAAACAAACATACACAAACACACACACACGCACACAGCACACACACACACACACAGACACACAGCACACAAACACACACACACACAGTACACACAAACAGCACACAAACACACACAGACAACACACAAACATACACGGCACACAAACACACACACACACACAAAACATAAACACACACACATACACAGTACACACACAACACACACACACACACACACACTGCACACACACACAGTGCATAAACAGTAAAAACACACACTGCACAAACAGGAAACACACACAACATAGAAAAAAAAACACCAACACAAACAAACGAACACTTCATACACGATATGTTGGGAGAAGATCCTTAAGACGAAAGTTAATATCTATCCCAAAGGATGAAGATCCTTACGATGTTAACCACGTCTATCCCAAAATAATTCGTGTTTCCAAACAAAAAACCGCACACATCACACAAACACAAAGGGCACACAAACGCACACACAAACACACAGTACACACACAAACATAAACACACACAGTTCACGCACACACACAACACACAAACACACACACAGCACACACACAGTACAGCATACAAACACAAACACACAACACATCACATAAACACACACACACACACACACACACACACACACACACACACACACACACAGAGTACACACAGCACACAAACACACACTGCACACACACAAACACACACACACACACACACACACAACACACACACACAACACACAAACACACACTGCACACACACACTGCACACACACACACACACAACACACACTGCCACTACACACACACACACATGACACACACGTACTGCCACTGCACACACATACACACTGCACACACACACTGCACAGAAAAAAACACCAACACAAACAAACGGACACTTCATACACGATATGTTGGGAGAAGATCCTTAAGACGAAATTTAACATCTATCTCAAAGGGAGAATATCCTTACGACATTAACCGCATCTATCCTAAAATAATTCGTGTTTCCAAAAACAATGTTGTCATACACACTCAAATATTTACACACACAAACACACATATTTACACTCATGTAATTAAATGTATTACCTTGGGATATATCCAACTAACCGCCTACTTCGATTTACTAGTCTGCATACCATCCATGGTCTTGAATGCGGTCATGACACTGCTTAAAAGTAACAATAATATATTGAGTCATCGATATATGATTTTCAAGCAAATATGTTATAAATAAAATCTTACTTTTGGAGTATGGCCTTAATGCGAGAGTCAGGCTTATTATGTAATGAACAACACCATATAATAGTTCCTCTTGCTGGTATAACGACCAGAAGTTGCCAATAATGCCGACATCGATAAATGCATTTAAAAGAAAAAAATATTACTAAACTATGTTGTAAAAAAATAAAGAAATAGTTTTGTTAAAAAGAAAATATTTTAAAATTTACAATCTTTAACTTACTTATAATGGTAAGATCCCATGTATATTTGCTTCTTCGACTCAAGCATACGCGTCGATATATATCTCGAGATCTCCTCTCCCCTCTGTCCCATATTTGTATGGATTGAGAATCAAAATATCCATACAAATCCTCGTCCACCGTGTCCACATTCATATTAGACAATACCTAATTTATTATGCAGAATATTAATATAAAAAAAACACTCCACACACTACACACACTACACACAATAAACACGCACACACACACACACACACACACACTGCACACACTGCCACACAATAAAAAAAAACACACGCACACACTGCACACAGTAAAATAACACACACTGCCACACAGTAAAAAACACACACACTGCACATACACGCACTGCACACACAAGCACACACATTGTACACACACACATACTGCGAATGTAAAAAAATTCCATAAAGGAAATTACTCACATAGTCCAAAGCTGTACAACTGATAAACTAAGCCACTCGTTTCCTTGAACGATCTCTAAAATATTAGTGTGAGTGATGTACAATGGAACATCATCACCACCACTGACAAATATAGCTGCATCCCACGGCACTGATAATGGATAATTGTAAAGAATCGATGCAGAACTAAGTAAGCCTTTCATGATGTCATCTTTGGTCCTCGACCCGTCATTGTGATGAGCCTGCTTCCTTGGTCGCTGAATATCCTATTTCATATAGTAGAGTACTAGAGTGTAAAATACAAGTACATTTGAAATAATTTATTTTGTTTGAGTTACTAAAAAGAAAAAGAAATTATCTCGTGGCCATGCAATAAATCCACCTAAAGCTTCCCCTACGACTCTCACCTCATCAGTCGCCACAGGGACTTCAGCGCTGGCATCTACGGCCTCCTCAACCACTACCTTAACCAAATGAGCTGGTAAAAGAGCACAGTGTTGGGTCGAATCGCCCTGAATAACCCTACTGATAGCAACTAGACGGGGAGGATGCTCGTCCACATAAAATCCAACTCTATGAGTGTCTACAGTCGGAGTCCTCTCTCCGGAAGGGCCAGAAATAGCATCAGCACAACTCCCCTTCATGCTGACACGAGTAGCCTCATCAGGTGTATGAATATCAACAGGCCGCTCGGAACTAGCACCCACTATCTGGCCGAACTCTTTCATCAAAGTCTGTGTGACATCAAGTGTGATTTTCTTCCTTAGCTGATCCTACACATATTCACTTACGGAAGACGTCGGTCCACATGATCGTCCAAAGTAATCGCGAATACCACACCAAAACCAATGCCACGAACACGACCAGGGTGCTCGGGTCTCCCAATGGCAGCCGCCAATATATCCCGTCGTCCCTCAGGAATGAAGGTACCTTGTGTATACTGCGCCTCCAAATCATCCTACAAAAATTTAATTTGGCACCATATAACAAAATTTTGAAATATGCAAACAACTAATACAAGTTGATGAAGGAGAAAAACAACACAAGAATGTAGATAAAAGTAATTGGGTAGAAAAGTGGTTATTTAATAAAGCAAATAATTTACCTCAAATTTTTAGTGTTTGCTAACACTTGCAACAAAAAAGTGGAGCTTTTTATTTTTCTTACAAGAAAAAATAATTCTTAAAAAAGAACTTACAATCCTCTCGACAATCTCCCGTGCAGCGTCGGATGACCCCCGTTTTTTTGTATGACCAAGCTTCCACCTTTGATGACGCGTAGGTGAAGATGGGGGATCAATAACAATATCTTCTTCAGATTTAGATGCTTCTCGACGCTCCTTCATCTTCCTCTCCATCTCCCGTACATCCACCAAGTCGTACACTCATCGAGCCATATAATGCGGAATGTTCATTTTTGCTAATTTTTGTTTCTTAATTCTTTGTTCCTGTTACAAGTATCAAATAATCCATAAATAATTTTATAAATAATTTCAAATTTAAAACATTCTTTTCAGATTTTATGTTCTTAATTAGAAGTATGTTCTTAATTAGAAATTGTTTTATTTAATTCTTGTAAAATTATTTTCAGATTATTGTACAATCGTTTTATAAATATTGTAATATATATATATATATTATATAAATATTTTCAAATTTAAAACATTTTTTATTTCAGATTTTATGTTATTAATTAGAAATTATTTTATTTGATTATTGTAAATTATTTTCTGATTATTGTAATATATATATATATATATATTCAAATTTAAAACCTTTTTTTTTCTTATTTCAAATTTTATGTACTTAATAAAAAATTATTTTATTTGATTGTGTGTTCATTATTTTCAGCATTGAACTTTTAAAAAAAAAACTTAAAACATTTTTTTCGGTTATACCTCCCAAGCGGAGTCCTCACGAATCTTTTTGAAGTCTCTTCACTCCTCCTCAGAGATACCATACTTGTCACAAGGAGATTTTCCTTTGCTTGGACCATATATGTACTCACCGGTCAAATCAGACTTAAATTGCCTCCATTTTACGCCAATTGACTGTAAAGATTTCTTTTGAAAATGACCAAGGTTGCTAATCTGGCTAACATCAAAATTGGACTAATATTGACAATAAAAACTAAGTTAGCCACGCACACATTACACACACACACACAAACACACACAGCACACACACACACACACACACACACACACACAATACACACAAACATAAACACACACACACACACACACACAATACACACAGCACACAACCACACACACAGCACACAAACAGACACAGCACACAGACACAATACGGCATACAAACACAAACACACATAGTACACACGCAGCACACAAACACACACACACACAACACACAAACAAACACACACACACACACAAACACACAACACACACACACAGTACACAAACACACATACGGTACACACACACAACAAACAAACACACACACACAGAGCACACAAACACACACACACACAGTACACACATAAACACACACAGACAGCACACAAACACACACACACTACCACACACACACACATAAACACACCATACACAAACACATACAGCACACATACAGTACAGCACACACACACACACACAAGTACACACACAAACACACACAGCCAGGAGACAGCACACAAACACACACAGACAGGAGACAGCACACAAACACACACACATACTGCCACACACACACAAACACACACACACACACACACACACACACACACACACACTGCCACACACACAGAGACACACAGTACAGCACACACACACACACAGAGTACACACACAAACAAAAAAAACGCACACATCACACAAACACATATAGTAACACAGACACACAGCACACACACACGCATACAGTACACACACAAACACACATAGACAGCACATAAACACACACTGCCACACAATGGAACGACACACAATTCTTAGTACAGAAAGAGAGTCATGTACCAATATATCCTGCCGCAACATTTCTTTATCTGATTTGTCGGGTACTTCCTTCCAACTCTTGTACAGTATCGATACATGATCTTTGGCAAGTTTTCACGGCACACATAAAACACACACACTGCACACATAAAACACACACACACACTGCACACACACACACACACTGCACACACACTCTCTCACACACACTACTCTCTCAAACACACACTGCACTCTGCACTCTTGCACACACACTGCACACACACACACTCCACACACTGCACACAGGCACACTGCACTCTGTCTCTCTCTCTCTCTCTCACACACACACTGCCACACACACATAAACACATACACAAACACACAGTACACACACAATACACAAACACATACAGCACACACAGAGTATAGCACACAAACGCACACACACACACACACACACAAACACACACAGACAGCACACAAACACACACTGCCACACACACACAGACACACAGTACAACACCCACACACACACACATACACACACACACATAGAGTACACACATAAACAAAAAACGCACACATCACACAAACACACGCAGTAACACAGACACATAGCACACACACACACACACACACACACACACACACACAGTACACACACAGACAACACACAAACACACACACACACTGCCACACACCGGAACACGACACACACAATTCTTAGTACAAAAAGAGAGTCAGGTACCAATATATCCTGCCACAACATTTCTTTATCTGACTTGTCGGGTACTTCCTTCCAACTCTTGTACAATATCGACACATGATCTTTCGCAAGTTTACCCAAGTACGTACTTAACTTCAATTTGTGTTCATATTTGATCTTTACGCGTACTTGATCAATGTCAAGAGGTAATTTTTTTCCGTCAACACGATGTTTCGACATACTTCTACATTGTGTGGGGTTTCTCGATGTAGAAGTACTACATGTATGAGCATCGGGAGATCGGGAGGAATAAGGAGAAGGAGCGGGAGGAGGAGTGTGAGGGGAACGACAAGGAGAAGCCATGTGCCAGCATAAACAAATAAATTTAATCATCAACCACAATATACATTGCACACATAAAACACACACATTGCACACATAAAACACATACACACTTCACACACACACACACACACTGCACACACACACACACTCTACACACATTGCACTCTCAAACACACACTGCACTCTGCACCCTCTCTCACACACACACACTACACACACTCACACACACACACACACACACACACACACACACACACACACACAGTGCACACACTCATACTGCACTCTCTCTCTCACACACACACACATACACACACTGCACTCTGCACTCTCACACACTGTACACACACACACACACACACACGCACTGGACTCTCAAACACACCCTGCACTCTGCTCTCTCACACACTGCACACAATCACACATACTGCACACACACACACACACACTACACACTGCACACACTGCTCTCTCTCTCTCTCTCTCTCACACACACACACACTGCACTCTGCACTCTCAGACAGACACTACACACACACACACACACACTGTGCACACACTCACACACATTATGCACAGACTCACACACACTACACACACTGCATATACACACACACACATTTTTTTAATAACAAATAATGAAATAAATCTTTAATACTAAAATATAAAAACTCATAAGCCAACAAAATGTTCAACATTAATACTAAAATTCAACAAAACCAATTTTATCATTAACAATGTCACAAAATTGAACATTAATACTACAATTCAACATAATCGATTGTGCCTTTATCATCAACTATCTAACTTGACTCTAGATAACAATGTTTTCCCATATGCCTTCATCATGATCATCTCGAATGGCATGTATGTCATATGCTTCATTTTCTTCAACGATAGTGGGCATCCATGTTGATAAAGGAATAAACTCACAAATGTCAAAACTTGATTCTTCAGTTTCATTAATATCCACACTTCTACCTGGAATGACCACTGAGAATATTTCATTATATGAATTTTTGACATAAAACACCTATTTAGCTTGATATGCCAAGATAAAAGGCTCGTCAATGTAAGCTATCTTATGAAGATCTACCAATGTAAAGCCCAGTTCATCGATTACCACACCCGTGTTATTATCAACCCACTTACACTTAAAAATAGGCACTATAAACTTAATATAATCAAGTTCCCATATATCTTCAATAACTCCATAGTAACTTGTCGATGCCATAACTAGATTTTTATCTTTTGAGCTTGAAAAGTCCATGGACTCGGCTTGAAGAGTAACTCCGCTATCTCGAACCGAACTTTTATCATCTTGTGACTTTGTATATAATGAGTACTTATTGATATCATATCCATTCCAAGCCACGACATCGGACTTCGGCCCGTAAAGTAGCCATTTTAACATTTCAGATGCACTATCACTTTCGGAGATTTGTACCTTAAACCACCTCAAGAAAGTCTTATTGTGTTCAATCAACAACCATTTCTCGCTCATTCGGGAATTCTTTGTCTTCAAAAGATTTTTGTGAGCAGACAAGTACGGAAGAACTTCATCAGTGTTATTCAAAACATACAAATGTGCTTGAAGCACCTCATCGCGATCCTTGGTTAATATTTTAACACCCTGTGTACCCTTTCCATTAAGTTTCCCATCATGTCGAGACTTCGGAAGCCCTACAGATGGTGTTTGTGACATGTAATCTGTGCAAAACTCGATTGCTTCTTCTGCAATATACCTCTCAACAATAGATGCTTCTGGACGAAATGGGTTTTTAGTATACCCTTTAAAAATCTTCATGTATCGCTCAATCGGAAACATCCATCGCAAATAAATGGGGCCACACTCTTCAATCTCTCTAAGTACATGGACAAGTAAGTGAACCGTAATATCAAAAAAAAAGGAGGAAAATACATCTCCAATTGGCACAAGATTACAACAGCCTCGTTTTTCCACTCATCCAAAACCAAAGTATCAATCACTTTGCTACATATAGAATTGAAGAAACAACACAAGCGAGTTATGGCATTTCTCAGTTTTTTAGGCAAGACGTCACGTATAGCCACAGCTAGAAGTTGTTGCATCAAGACATGACAATCATGAGACTTTAAGCCGACAAATGTCAGATTTTGCATTGATACAAGACTCTTAATACTCGACGAATAACCTTGTGGAACTTTAATGCCTTGTAAACAATTACAAAAGCTGATTTTCTCTCTTTTGGATAAAGTATAACATGCCGGGGGAAGATAAGTTAGTTTACCAACTACTTGCGGATGCAACTAAGGACGTATATCCATTTCCTCTAAGTCTTGATGATCCTGGACACCATCCTTTGTTTTGTGTCTAACATTGAGAAGTGTTCCGATCACACTATCGCATACATTTTTTTCGACATGCATAACATCTATGCAATGTCTAATATATAGATGTCTCTAGTAAGGAAGATCAAAAAATATTGACCTCTTCTTCCAAATGTTTGTCATATCAGCCTTCTTTTTAGTTTTTCCAAATATAGTATTTATGTTCTTCACACGATCGTATACTTGCTCACCTGTTAAGGGCATCGACGCAAGTCCATTTTCTGGGAATCCATTAAAAGCTTTTCGTAATCTACGATACGGGTGATGGCGACTGAGAAACCTATGATGTTGAGCGTAAACTGTTTTATTTCCATGTTTCAACTGGATGTAGCTTGTGTTTTCTTCACATATAGGACATGCATGACGTCCCTTCACACTATATCCACTCAGGTTTCCATATGCAGGAAAGTCATTAATCGTACAAAATAACATTGCACGTAACTTGAATCTTTGCAGGTGGTAACCATCAAACACGTAAATCCCTTCATCCCACATCATTCTCAAGTAATCAATTAACAGATTTAGATAAACATCTATGTCATTTCCTGGTTGTTTTGGTTCTGAAATCATCATTGACAACATAACGTACTTCTGTTTCATACATAACCAATGAGGTAGATTATATATCACAAGTGAAACAGGCCAAGAGCTATGCTTGGTGCTTAAGTTACCGAATGGATTCATTCCATCTATGGAAAGTCCAAGCCCAAGGTTTCATGCGCCACTCCCGAAATCTGGAAATAAATGATCTATTTTATTCCATTGTGCAACATCAGCTGGATGACGAATTAGCCCGTCACATTTTCTCTCATTTGCATGCCATGTGAGATTCATTGCATCATATCTATTAGCAAACAATCGCTTCAACCTTGGAACAATTGGAAGATACCATAACACCTTTGCGGGAGGTCCTTGTTGTGTGTTCTCTCCATCATTCTTCACTTTGTATCGTGATACCCCACACCTAGGACACTTATGCAATTCTTCAAACTCTTTTCTGTACAGTATGCAATCATTGGGACAAGCGTGTATTTTTTTATACTCCATACCCATCGGACACAAAACCTTCTTCGCCTCAGAGGTACGCTTAGGCAATGTATTGCCTTTTGGTAGCATCTCATTCATAAACTGGAGCAATTCAGTGAAACTTTTGTCACTCCACCCATTTATTGCCTTCAAATTAACCAGCTTCCACACGGCAGATAGTTGTGTGAAATTTCCACACCCCGGATACAATGGAGTCTCTGTATCACTTTTCAATGCATCATAAACATGAGCTCTTTGAAATGATTCTTGTCCGACATCACGAATCATTTCTTAAATTGATCACCATCTATATCTACATGAGTGTTTCCAGTTGGAACATCTACTATTTCGCCATGCCATATCCACACCGTATAGTTGGTGTTTATCCCCTCACAAACAAGATGTTCACGATTTATGTTAGCCTCATGTCATCTCCCATTCATACACTTTCCACAAGGACAAAAGTATCCTTCATTGGGTTCCAAGCGATGTTGTCGAGCAAATTTAAGAAATTGCTCAATTCCATTGCCATACTCCGCACTCGCATGACTTGCATTCATCCAACTTCGATCCATTTCTTCTTTTCTGTTACACATACTATGAAATTCAATTTCCTATTAGTTTGTATAAGGGAAAGAATTTCATTTCTATATGATTACTAACTTTTTAAAATTATTTTGACACAGAATAACAAAGGTAGGGTTGTCCTATAACTGTTGTTTAAAATAGAAATATGAATGACAATTGTCAAAATAGAATTAACTGTATACTACGTCAACTTATGGCTTTGTCAAGATTGCTAACTCTATCTGCACGAACTATTGGGAGAAGATCCTTAAGATGAAATTTAAAATCTATCCCAAAGGGAGAAGATCATTTAGAAGTTAACCACATCTTGTAATATCCATGTATTTTGTGTGTGCTAATTTGAGTATATCTTGTTGAATTATGGTTAATTGGAGAGGATTGTATTGATGGTTGATATTGGAGTGTTCTTGGTTGGTAATCATTGAGCTTGTAATTTTTCGGATTGTGTTCATTCTGGCCAGACTACGCGAATTTTATACTAGAGAGTAGCAGTTAGCGCGCGCTAGGTTTCCCTGGTAGTGCACGCTAACCAGGTGTGAGTAGCGCACGCTACCCTTGTGTGTGGCGTGCGCTATGCCTGATGGGCAGTGAGCTCTCTGGACTTTGGAATGGGGCATTAGCGCACGCTAATGGTAGAGTAACGTACGCTATGGAAGCAGGCTAGCGCACGTTAAGTAGTATAGTGGCGCGCGTTATTGCGACAGGACAGTGAGGACAGTAAGGTTCTGGACTGCAAGTGTTATTGGGTAGCGCACGCTATTTCTAGAGTTAGCGCACGCTAGTATCGATGAATAACGCACGCTAACCATTACGGGTAATGCATGCTAGCGCGGCTAATGCCAAAAGTCCTGCACCGCCCTTCAAAGGCGGCAGACTGCTTTTTAAGCCCGATAGCGCACGTTCCACTTTGCCCGTTGTGCGCGCTAATCAGCGTCCAGTATATATAGGACTGCATGGCTTATATTTCGCCATTTTCATCCTTCCCTCCTTTCTCTTCGAGCGATGGGCGACCTAGGGTTCAGAGGAGTGCATCTCTTCACCTGATATCATTATCCAATCGCGTTTTGAAGTTCCTAACGCGGAGTTATCAGCATCTTAATGCCTGTTACTGTCCAGATTTTGGTAATTCATGCTGAATCCCTAGTTTCGGGATTTTGGGTTTTTCTTACGACTTTATCATTTAGGGTCCCTGATTAACCTTCGGTTGTGTTGGATTGGGATGTTATAACTATAATCCCTTGTTCTTTTTGAAATTCTTGGTTTAAATTCTGAGTTTTCATTTGTAGTCGGGGCATGATCCATGTTGTCTGCATGGTGTTCGGTTGATTGCCCTAAGGGTAAAACTTAGGGAGATTCTTTCGTTTAAGTTGTATTGTGCTTAATATAGCCTTGTGTTATGCTAGGGTCAGATCGTTGAGGAAGGTCAGACCACAGGTTCCTCGGTTTATTGTTTCTTGTGTTGTTCCAACTAAGGCAAGTACTTTGATTGTGTTTGATATACTTCGTGTGAATATGTGAAAAATTTGATTTTATGAAAAGTGGTAATTTTAGGAAATGTGGTTGTGCCATGTGGTTGAGTGTGTGTGAACCGAGTTAAAACCAATATGGGTCACTTGGAATCCGTTAGACTGCGAGTATCTACGGATCACTCGATGGGGTTGTACAACCAGGAAGGGCCTGGCGAGGACTTTCTGGGGTGTGTATCTCGCGTGAGGTACAGGGCCAGTACAGCTCGGGAGATTATTTTGAGATGATCATTTGGTATGGTATTCCGGAATAATTGTGATGGCACGATGCTTGTTATTGTTTATTCATTGTGGTACATATTCTAGAATCATTGTACTTGCACCAGCTATTGCTGACCCCTTGTGGGTGAATACTTGTTCTGTATTCAGGTATAGGTCCGGAAGGCGATATGGCACATGGCAGACACGAGCTTGATGGGCAGCAGTGATTTCATGTGTTATTCTCGAGTAGTGGTTCTTTTGTTTGAGATGAATAGTGGTTTGTTTTGTACTCGCGCGAGTACAAAACATGTAATGTGTATTTGGTGTGTTATGTAGTCGTTTGATAAATGACGTTGTATCAGTCATAGTTCCTTGGAACAATGTGTCTTTTGTTGTAGTGTCGAGTTGTTTTGAAGTGGTTGTCGTGAACATTTTATGTATTTCGTGAGTGGAAAACTGTTATCGTGATTTTGTGTCGATCTAAGCATGTAGGTTCTCCAACAAGAATATGCGGCGCTGTAATATCTCCGTATATCATGGGGGTGTTACAAACTTTGGTATCAGAGCCCTAGGTTTATGGATACCTAGGCTGTCGGTATTTTTGGGTCTGTTAAAGTTGAGTCGGTCATTTGTTTCCGACATCACTAGCTGCTGCCATCTCGGGTTGTCTGTGCTGGAAGTCCCTTCGGATGATAGTTATTCCCTCTTGTAGAGAGTGATTACTAATGTAATTGTGTAACTTATTGTTGCGATCATCCCCTTACTGAACTATTTGTTTCTCCAGTATGTTGCGAGGTAGAGCTAATCATCAACGCAGTCGAGGCCGTGGTAGGGGAGTGGTGCCTGAACCAGAGATGTCCGTATCTGATTCGGCACCTCATTCTGTGACCAATTAAGACCCAAACCTATCAGGAGATACTGATGCGAGTACAGAAGTGGAAGTATCTAATGTGCTTCAACAAGTTGTGACTCAAGTGCACCAGCTGGCCCAAGTGGTGCAGAATATTCATGCTAGCAAGGCTACTGAGGATCGATGGATACAAGAAGTCATGAAGATGAATCCTTCCAGATTCAATGGTTCCGGTGATGCGAACAGCTGGGATCATTGGTTAGTTGAGCTGGAGAAGATATTTAATGGTATTGGCCGCCCTGAAGCCAAGAAGGTCCCAATTGCTCAATACCTAACAGTTGATGATGCTTCTGACTGGTGGCGAGCCGTTAAGACTAAGGATCGTGTTGCCACTTGGGAAGAATTCAAAGATTTAATGGAAGCACAATATTGCCCGGCACCTGTACGGTTATCCAGAGTTGGTGAATTCTTCAGCGCTCAACCCGAGGATGTTCATATCTCTGAGGCAATCAAGACATTCAACAAGCAGCTAGTATATGTTTAAGATCAAGTTCGGGACGAAGTGGCTAAAATACTTCATTTTGATGCTACAATGAAACCTGAAGTTCGGAAGTACATGGCGTGTTTTACGTGTGCTACGTTGAGAGAGTATTAGGATAGAGTGCTTGTATATGAGATGGTGACGATACTGGTACAGGCAACTCCTGGTCCGAAGAAGCCAAAGTTTTCTGGCAGTTTTCGAGGAAGCGGATCGCGTAGGCCTCAACCTTCTGCACAGTCTTCCATTGGATCACCTCAGCCCGGTGGAGGAGTGCAGGAAGTTTGTTTTAATTGTGGGAAACCAGGGCATATGAGTTCTCAGTGTTCATATCGTCCCGTCGATTGTTTTAAATGTGGGAAGCAGGGACATCGAGCGTCATACTGTGAGACTGCGAGTAGAGTCTTTGCAGGTCAGTCTCCTGCTCCAACAGTCACAGTTATAAGTCAACCAACTCCAAGTGTTGGACGCGGAAGAGGTAGAGTAAGAGCCGGGTGTAAAGATACCCCAAGCACTGGGTCAGCTCCACCTCGATTGTATGAAATGAGACGGACTGACGATGTTGGGGCTGTGACTACGTCAGGTATTGTTTATATTTATATGCACCCGGTAGATATATTGTTTGATTCTGGGGCTACTCATTCCTTTATATCGTTGTCTTGCGTACATCGTTTGTGTCTTAATGGCCTATCTGTGTGTGAAACATTTATTGTTGAATTACCAAGTGGATAAAGAATAGTTGGAGATTAAGAGATCATAAATTGTCCTGTAACTCTAGATGGTAGACATTGGCCATTCGACTTAAGTGTAATTGATATGAAGGGAGAGGATTTGATTTTGGGCGACAATTGGTTAGACCGTCGCGGGGCGGTGGTGGATTACCATCGAAAGACAATCTCGATCATCGCACAGGATGGGACCGAACATGTCTTTGAAGGACAGAAAGCAGGCACTTCTAGAAAAAATTATTCGGACCATGAAGGCGATAACGTTCATGCGACAAGGCTGTATTGGCTATTGGTGTTTCACAATGAAGACAGAAACTGTTGAGGTTCAATTATCCTCTATTCCAGTCGTGAAGAGTTTCCATTCGTGTTCCCAGATAATTTACCTGGATTACCACCACACCGTGATGTAGAGTTTATTATTGAGCTAGAACCTAATGCGATACCAATATCTAAACCGCCCTACAGAATGGCCCCATCGGAAATGCAAGAGTTGAAGAAGCAACTAAGCGACTTGTTGGACAAAGGTTATATTCGGCCTAGTACCTCTCCTTGGGGCGCTCCGGTGTTGTTTGTACGGAAGAAAGATGGATCCTTACGACTATGTATTGACTATCGTGAGTTGAACAAACTTACTATTAAGAACAAGTATCCGCTGCCACGGATTGATGATCTATTCGATCAACTGCAAGGAGATACGGATTTATCAAAAATTGACTTGAGGTCGAGATATTATCAGCTCCGAATTTAGGATTCGGATATTTCAAAAATGGCATTCCGAATGAGGTATGGGCATTACGAGTTCATAGTTATGCCATTTGGTTCGACTAATGCCCCGACGGTGTTTATGCAGCTCATGAATAAGATATTTATCGAATATCTAGATAAATTCGTAGTGGTGTTCATTGACGATATCTTAATCTATTCTAAGGGTGAAACGGAACATGCTGAGCACCTAAGGATAGTAATGAGCATTTTGAGGGCTAACCAGCTCTATGCTAAATTATCTAAGTGCGAGTTTTGGTTGAAGGAAGTTGCTTTTCTTGGCCATATGATATCAGCTGAGGGTGTTCGAGTGGATCCTCAGAAAATTGAAGCAGGTTTAGCATGGGAACCCCTGCGGAATGTCAGGGAAGTTTGGAGTTTTCTAGGATTAGCTGGCTATTATCGTCGATTTGTCGAGGGTTTCTCGAAGATTGCCCGACCACTCACCCAGCTACTACAGAAAACTCAGAAGTTTGAATGGAATGATGAGTGTCATAAGAGTTTCGATGAGTTGAAGAAAAGACTGACAATGTCACCAGTTCTAGCCTTACCACAGGGGACAGAGGGTTTCGTTATTTATAGTGATGCCTCTCAACAAGGATTGGGATGTGTATTGATGAAAAACGAGAGAGCAGTAGCTTATGCATCTCGACAATTAAAGCTATCTGAGATGAATTACCCTACTCATGATCTTGAGTTAGCCACTGCGGTGTTTGTGTTGAAAATTTGGAGGCACTATTTGCGTGGCTCTTCTTGTTGGGTGTATACAGACCATAAGAGTTTGAAATATATTTTTACTTATAAGGAGCTTAATATGCATCAACGACGATGGCTGGAATTGATTAAAGATTATGATCTTGATATTCTTTACCATCCTGGTAAAGCGAATGTCGTTGCCGATGCTTTGAACTGCAAGTCAACCGTGTTATAAAGATTGGAATTACTTACCGTCCAACCGAAGCTCAGACAAGAACTATTTGATTTGGAAATTGAAATTTGGCCCCAAGTAACTCAAGGACAGTTACGCCTCCTTGAGGTCACATCCTCCGTGATTGAAGACATTAAGTCCAAACAGTTAGATGATCCTTTGTTCGTACAGCTTCGAGAAAATGTCATTCAAGGAAAAGCACCTGAATTCATAATAAACGAAGACGTGCTCTCCGATTTCGAGGTAGGATTTGTGTACTGAATCAGGATGATCTCAAGCAGATGATTTTAAGTGAAGCACATTCTAATACATACTCGATTCATTCGGGTACGAGTAAAATGTATAAAGACTTAAAGAAAAAATTTTGGTGGCCGAATATGAAGAATGACGTAGTGGAGTTCGTGTCGAAATGTTTCACTTGTCAGCAAGTTAAAGCTGAACATCAGAGACCTGTCGGGAAATTACAACCGTTGCTAATCCCAAAATGGAAGTGGGAAGATATCACGATGGATTTTATTTTAGGAATGCCAAGGGCGTGAACTGGGATGAATATGATTTAGGTAATCATTGATCGACTAACCAAATCAGCACATTTTCTGGGCATTAAAGATACATGGGGACCAGAGAGATTGGCTCGCTTATTTGTTACAGAAATTGTGAGACTCCATGGTACCCCAAAGAGTATTGTTTTGGATCGTGATGGTCGTTTTATATCACACTTTTGGCAAGCAGTACATCGAGCCCTTGGTACTGAACTGAATTTCAGTACCGATTATCACCCATAGACGGATGGACAGTCGAAGAGAGCCATCCAAACACTGGAAGACATGTTGAGGGCTTATGCGTTGGATTGGAAATAATATTGGGAGATTCATTTACCATTGGTTGAATTTGCGTATAATAATAGTTGGCATGGTTCGATCGGAATGGCTCCTTTTGAAGCGCTATATGGAAGATGGTGTAGATCGTCGATTTGTTGGGACGAGCCATACGAACTACTTGGAGTAGAACCAGACTTGATAATTCAAACAAGGGAGAAGCCTGCGTTGATCCAGCAGAAATTGTTAATAGCCCAGAGTCGACAGAAGTCGTATGCCGACGTTCGACGTCGACCACTAAAGTTTCAGACGGGCGATCATGTATTATTGAAGGTGTCCCCGACGCGTGGAATTCTTTGGTTCGGTAAAAAGGGGAAGCTTAGTCCTCGTTATATTAGACCTTTTGAGATCCTGGAGAGATTAGGTGAGGTGGCTTATCGACTAGCATTACCTCCAATGCTTAGTCACGTTCATATTGTGTCCCATGTTTCGCAATTGCGTAAGTACATCCCCGACCCCAGACACGTTATTAATTCCAAGGAGATTGAAGTTAATGATGATGTTACATACGATGAGCAACCAGTAGCCATATTGGGGCGACAATTGAAATAATTGCGATGGAAAGCAATTCCGTTAGTAAAGGTCCAATGGTCTAAACATGGAGTTGAGGAATCTACCTGGGAAACTGAAGAGAGTATGCGTTCCCAATACCCTAAACTTTTCTAATCTTAAGTTTTGAGACGAAACTTCTTTTTAGGGGGTAAGGGTGTAATATCCATGTATTTTGTGTATGTTAATTTGAGTGTATCTTGTTGAATTATGGTTAATGGGAGAGGATTGTATTGATGGTTGATATTGGAGTGTTCTTGGTTGGTAATCATTAAGCTTGTAATTTTTTGGATTGTGTTCATTCTGGCTGCACTTCACGAATTTTATACTAGAGAGTAGCACTTAGCGCACGCTAGGTTTCCCTGGTAGCGCACGCTAACCAGGTGTGAGTAGCGCACGCTACCCTTGTGTGTGGCGCGCGCTATGCCTGCTGGGCAGTGAGCTCTCTGGACTTTGGAATGGAGCATTAGCGCATGTTAATGGTAGAGTAACGTACGCTATTGAAACAGGCTAGCGCACGTTAAGTAGTACGGTGGCGCGCGTTATTGCGACAGGACAATGAGGATAGTAAGGTTCTAGACTGCAAGTGTTATTGGGTAGTGCACGCTATTTCTGGAGTTAGCGCGTGCTAGTATCGATGAATAACGCACGCTAACCATTACGGATAACGCACGCTTGCGCGGCTAATGCTGAAAGTCCTGGACTGCCCTTCAAAGGCGGCGGACTGCTTTTTAAGCCCGACAGCGTACGCTACACTTTCCCGGAGAGCGCGCTAATTAGCTTCCAGTATATATAGGACTGCATGGTTTATATTTCGTCATTTTCATCATTCCCTCCTTTCTCCTCCAGCGACGGGCGACCTAGGGTTTAGAGGAGTGCAGGTCTTCACCTGATATCATCATCCAATCTCGTTTTAAAGTTCCTAACGCGGAGTTATCAGCATCTTAACGCCTGTTACCGTCCAGATTTAGGTAATTCATGCTGAAACCCTAGTTTCGGGATTTTGGGTTTTTCTTGTGACTTTATCATTTAGGGTCCCTGATTAACCTTGGGTTGTGTTGGATTGGGATGTTATAACTATAATCCCTTGTTCTTGTTGAAATTCTTGGGTTAAATTCTGAGTTTTCATTTGTAGTCAGGGCATGACCCATGTTGTCTGCATGGTGTTCGGTTGATTGCCGTAAAGGTAAAACTTAGGGATCCACTAGTAGAAAAATGTCTTTAGGTAACACCCATAAAGTGTTCCCTAAAGGGCCTAAAGTGTTCCTATAGACCATAGGTACCACATCTTGGGTGTTACATCTGCCCGTGTTCCCTATGCTCTTAGGTAACACTTTTGATCAATTCTGGTAACACTTTAAAACGTGTTCCCCAAAGTCATCTTAAGGAACACCTTAGTAACACTTTGGAAATTTCTTAGGTAACACCTTGGTAACACTTTCAGATTGTTTAAGGAACACTTTAGTTACACTTTTAAATGTATCCATTTTTAGGTAACACTTTAAATACCTTAAGGAACACTTTCGATTATATGGGTGCTAACATAGGGAACACCTTATTCATTATTAAGTAACACTTGCTATTATTATTATTATGATTAATATTTATCAATAATATGAAAACTAGAAGAAACCATTTTTTCATATTTAAATAACGAGAAAATATATTGATAAAACACACATAAATAATCCAATAACAATAAGATATAATTCATAGTATGTCAAACACATATCCAATAACTAATAAAACAATAACCTAATTGTTGTCTAATTTATAACTTGTATAAAAAATAGCTCCCATATATCTTCAATTCATTGTTGATATTAATGATGACATTGTTGTTGTTGTCTTGAACTTCCACATGCTTTCTTGAATGGGTCGGCCTCTATGCATACGGCGTTCACAAGAGCATGCAGCCCATCCAACAACTTTCTTGCTATATAATCGATCGATCTGACTTGCTTAAAGAAAGAATGTTTGAGTAGTTTTTTGGCAGTAGGTCGTTTTGAAGGATCCTTAACCAAGCAGCTACCAATCATCTGCTTAAACGACTAAGAAAGAAAAACAAATATGTGATTAATAACATGATCGTAAAACTAATATAGTTCAGCTTATTAGTGGCATACCTTTGAGAACTTGTTATCTCGCTCATAGTCAAGTCCAGTGGGTGCATTTTGTAGAGTCATAAGCAACACCTACCAATATAAAAATAATTGGAGCTTAATAATAAGGGTCCAAGTAAAACAACTTAAAATTATCAGTGGATCTTCATTGGCGGATACTTTGAGAAAGGAGAATGGCCATGAGCAAGCTCCAATGCAGTTATATCCCAAATGACCAAATATCCGCTCTGAGAAAAATGGAAAAAATTAATAAACTTCGTGACCTATCTAGTCTGGTACCCAAAAAAACTAGAAAGTGTGCATATACAGACATGAAGTCGTAACCATGCACTTGCTCCATAATCTCTGGAGCCATCCTACAATTTTACAGAACATTTAGTCAGCTATAGACTTAAAGAAAAGAAGATGAACAGATTAAATAACTGAGCACCTATAATATATATAACTTTATAAACCTAATTATCAAGTATATTAATCTATGCACCTGATAGGATCATCAAAAGGCCAGACACCCATATTTATAAGTTACAAGCTGTCAAGAAAAGGAAGAGCATATAGTTGTCGAATGCTTATGCTTACCAATTTAAGATAGATAATATAACGAGGTTTTATCTCCGGAATTTCTCTCTTAATCTTCACTTCTTCGATGGCTTCCTTATCGAGAATCTGCAAGAGAACAAAAGAATAGATGCAGTTCTCGGATGAATAGCCAAATAGACAAAATAGATGCAGTTCTCTTTTATTCTGATATACTTTTTTTCTCTGACCCACATCAATTTCTCCTCTAACTCGAACGACTTCATACACACCAACAAGATTTCATAAATTTCCATTTCTAGAACCAAAAATCTAAAAATAATTATATGCAGTAGATTGGTGATGTTAAATTACATTTTTTACCCTATAGTTTTAATTGTAGTAAACTACTAGGAGACATTATATTATATTTTAAACTTTTTATTTTAATTTGTTACATTTAGTGATATCTAAGATAAACCGAATTTTAATATATATCCTTATTGTTATATATTTTTAATGTGTAGTTAACAATAATATTATTGTAACTCAAGAAAAGTTATAATATTACTTCAAATAATTATACATATTCTCTAAGTGATGCATAAGTGTTACTTAAATTATGTAACACACAAAAGTGTTACCTGAAAGTCTTACCTATTTTGAAAGTGTTACTTGGAGTGATACCTAACCTAAGTAACACAAAAAAGTGTTACCTGAAAGTATTACATATTTTGAAAGTGTTACCGTGAGTGTTACCTAAACTAAGTAACACAAAAATGTGTTACCTGAAAGTGTTACCTATTTTGAAAGTGTTATCTTGAGTGTTACCTAATAAAAAAGTATTACCTAGGTGTTACCAATGCACTCTCCAATTTTCAATTATCAAAGTGTTACCTGCAAGGTGTTACCTAAAGTCATTTTTCTACTAGTGGGATATTCCTTCATTTCAGTCGTATTGTACTTAATATAGCCTTGTGTTATGCTAGGGTCAGATCGTTGAGGAAGGTCAGACCACAGGTTCCTCAGTTCATTGTTTCTTGTGTTGCTCCAACTACGGCAAGTACTTTGATTGTGTTTGATGTACTTCGTGTGAATATGTGAAAAATGTGATTTTATGGAAAGTGGTAATTTCAGAAAATGTGGTTGTGCCATGTGTTTGAGTGTGTGTGAACCGAGTTAAAACCAGCTTGGGTCCCCTGGGATCCGTTAGACTGCGAGTATGTGCAGATCACTCGGTGGGGTTGTACAACCAGGAAGGGCCTGACGAGGACTTTCTGGGGTGTGTATCTCGTGCGAGGTACAGGGCCAGTACAGCTCGGGAGGTTGTTTAAGATGATGATTTGGTATGGTATTCCGGAATAATTGTGATGGCACGACGCTTCTTGTTGTTTATTCATTGTGGTACATATTCTAGAATCATTGTACTTGCACCAGCTATTGCTGACCCTTTGTGGGTGAATACTTATTCTCTATTCAGGTACAGGTCCGGAAGGCGAAATGGCACAGGGCAGACACGAGCTTGATGGGTAGCAGTGTTGTCATGTGTCATTCTCGAGTAGTGGTTGTTTTGTTTGAGATGAATAGTGGTTTGTTTTGTTCTCGCGCGAGTACCGTCATGTAATGTGTATTTGGTGTGTTATGTATTCGTTTGACAAATGACGTTGTATCAGTCATAGTTCCTTGGAACAATGTGTCGTTTGTTGTGGTATCGAGTTGTTTTGAAGTGATTATCGTGAACATTTTATGTATTTCGTGAGTGGAAAATTGTTATCGTGATTTTGTGTCGATCTAAGCCTGGTAGGTTCTCCAACAAGAATCTACGGCGCTTTAATATCTCCGTATATCATGGGGGTGTTACACATCTATCCCAAAAAAATTCGTGTTTCACAAAATAGTGTTGTCAAAAGCAACACACACAATTAAACAGACATTGAGCTAAATTGATTAAATTATACAACAAACAAGAAGAAAATAACATATAAAACTACATTACACACTCACATACACATAGTGCACACGCACATACATATTTTATCCGTTATGTGCATTTGAATACTACGTTTGTGATTATTGTGGTTTTATTGAGGTTGTTGATCATAGTATCTTGATAGGTTGTTGATGTGCACACACGCACTGCCACACACACACTGTACACACTGCCACACACAAATAACACACACAGAACACAATATAGCCTCACACACAATACACACACACACTGCACACAAACCGCCACACCTATACACGCACATACACACACAACACACACATAGTAAACACACACAACACACAACACACACATAGTAAACACACACAACACACAAAAATCCTTAAAAAACTAGATAAAATTACCAAATAGAGACAAAGAAGAGAGTTCGGAATAGTTACTTGACTTCAATGTAGAGGACCGCGGTCGATTGTGAAGCATCGAGGAGGTTGTGGGGGTTGCAGAGGTCGAGAGGTCACCGAAGGTCGCGGGTCGATTGTGAAGCATCGAGGGAGTCAGAAGCGTCAAGAAGAAAGAAAGAAGAAACAAGAAAGAAAGAAGAAAGAAAGAAGACCGGGTATAATTAAATAGAACATTAACAGCGGTTATAAAAAACCGCTATTAAAATTTAAAAAAAAAATGTTTAACAGCGGTTATGCCGACAACTGCTGTTAACAGAGGAAAAACAACTGCGGTTTATAAGCAACCGCTGTTAACAGAGGAACAACAACTGCGGTTTTTAGGCAACCGCCGTTAATTTTCCGAATTTAACAGCGGTTTCTATATTAACCGTTGTTAATTTTTCATAATATTTACGATTTGTGCCACCATATAAATTAATAACGATTTTGGCATAACTGCTATTAAATGTCTGTTGTTAAATGGTTATTTTGTAGTAGTGTTAGATACAACTTTCTTTCTGGATGGCTGCTGGCGCTGTTGGCATGCTCGAGGAGCATATTGTTGATTACGTCTCACAGGTCTGGGAGGCTGAGGTATCTGCTGTTTATGATAGGAACTTGAAGGCGGAATCGCAGCTTTTGCTGTATGGGGGGGTAGTTGTAACCTTTGCTGGACTCGGGGCCTTTTCGAGTTCAGGAATGGGTTCAACTCCTCTGAAGAACACCGTACTATATTTTCCCTTTTGGTATAACGAGTCATATCCTAAGACACATTTACCATGGGCGTGCTACCCAGTGCTTAGAATTTCTTCCATCCTTCTAGAATATTTTTCAAATGATTTCAGGATGGTCTCGAGTTCTTCTTATCATTTCTCGAGAGTTTGTACTTTGGCTTCGACGAAATCATAATCACTTATCTTGCACTCACTATGAGACTTTGCCTCATTTAGATCTTTTGCAAGTTGATGATTGCTTTTCATGAGTTTTTCATAAATGACTTTGCTGTTTTTGCAATCCAAAGACCTATTTTCATAGTTGTTTTTAAGCAAGTCATTTTCGTCTTTCAGTTCCAGGTTTAAAATTGCAAGCTGTATATTTTCTCGTTTGTGTGTCTCGTGGGCTTTTTGAATGTTTTCAAATTCATTCATCATGTTTTCAAAAGAATGCGATGCATTGATAGGAATAGTTGAGTTTGAGCTTACCTCATCATCGCTATCATCATCATCCTCTATTTCTTTGGCCATAAAGCACACATATGTTTTATCCTCAATTTCATCGTCGGAGGAGTCACTGTCAGTGATCGCCTGAAGGCACTACTCGGTCTTGTTCGATGCGGGCGAGGCCTCAGATTCACCAATTAGGGCCTTAAACATGTTTCTCCGAGCACGTCTCTTCTCATCATTTTCCTATTGCTCAGCTTCGGGCAACTTTTGCACTTTAAGATGAGGACACTTATTTGCATAATGTCCTGGCTTCCTGCAATTATGCCATAGGTTAGAATCACAGGATAAAAGAGATTCAGAGCTTACCCTATTAAATGGCTTCGGCCTGTATGGGGCCTTTCCAGACTGTTTGATGAACTTCTTGAATTTGTACATGAGCAAGGCCATTTCATCTTGTGACAGGATGTCATCGTCACTGTCTGCTGCCTTGTTTGCCGACTTGGATATGCTGGGTGCTGAATTATGTCTCCTGTCATATACAACGGCCAGTGCTCTAGTCATCATAAGTGACTCTTCAGATTTCTCTCTCCTATCTACATCATACTCGAATGCCTTTAGGTTAAAAATAGATCAAAAGCAAAAATATCATTAAAATTACAGGACACACGCATAGTTGTAGTTTTTATGTCCTATCGGGCAGGGAGTGATCTAAATATATTTAAATTTTTCTACTTTTGGGTATACACTTTACCCAATGATTCAAGTTCACCGATAATACCAGTAAATTTGAGGTAAAGATCCTCAATCATTTCAGTCGGTTTCATTTCGAATGACTCAGATTGTTGAGTTAGTTTAGATTTTTTTTTGAGATCTCAGTTCCCTCGTAAATGAGCTTGAGTTTTTCCCAAATTTGTTTGGCTGTCTAAAATCATTTTACCTTAGAGAATGTGCCTTTGCCAAGAGTGGCAAATAGCGCATTCTTGGAGATGTTGTCCAGATTTGCACGCTTGCTCTCATCTGTCGTCCATTGATCGCGCTCCTTCCCGAGCATCTCTACATAGGGTTGCCCTTCCATTCATGTGGCTGTATTGACCTTCATAATCTTGATAGGTCCTCCCTGTATGACAAAAATCATCTCTTCGTGCATGGCTGCAAGATGGGCTTCCATCCTAATTCTCCAGTCATCAAATTTGTTAATAGAAAACATGGAAACTTTATTTATCATGGAGGTGTCCATTTTAGAAATAGGATAAATGATGAAAAAATAGCACTAAAGTTTTCAAAAGCTAGTGCTTTTTGTGGATCTGATTCAATTAAAAATTGACTGATTATTTTTAGAATCAACCACTCTGATACCACTTGTTGGCCACGGAGTATACACTAAACAGCTTAGAAAGGGAGGATACAATAAGCTGTATGTTTCTCGAAGTTATCTGCGTAGAAGAAGACTAATATTGAGTTGCTGTAAATACAACAACTAGGTAGTCTCCTGTTTGCTTCATGCGTATAGAGTTTTCATAATGTATAGTCTAAATCATAGTTATAAATGAAAACAGTAAGGAGTGAATGTAAATTACACCCAACTATAAGTGGTTCGAGGTAAACCCCTCTACGTCCACTGATCCTCCACACAGGAGTAAAATGTTTATTAAAATCACTAAGTACACAACTACGTAACTTTAACTAAACCTATCGTTGTTTCATTCACACAGATTGATACAGTGACCACAGCTTGGGCCATTCACACAGATTAGCTTTATGTCTTTCGACTTGGTTCTTCTCACATTAATCAAAGCTTTATCTTTAATGCTATTCTTCCCACACAGGTCGGAACTAGCAAGGACTTTGTCTACACTGGGCTAAGGTTGATCTCAACGGTAAAGATAGGGTAGAACAAGTTCAAACAATAGTTGTATTCTTTGACGAATTATTACTGTATGCTGTGCTGTTTGTGTTGAGGACCATATATTTCTTCGCTTTGATAATGTTGTATGCTCAGGAAATATACCGCTCTTTCTTAGCTTGATATTCTGATTGTCAGAGCTGATTGTAAGATGTAATGCGCGAGATAATTAATTGTGGTTATTGTTGTTGTTTTTTATGTCCTCTGCGGGGATATTTATAACCTTAGAAATAGATCCGCTATAAATGTAGCCGTTGTCCGGTTGGTGAGATTTAGATAGCTCTGATTAGCGGCTACAGAATGTTTGAATTAAAGGCGATTCCCATCCAATGCTTCAGACATTCTTTCTGACTTTGCATTAAATGCTCTTCAGCACGTTTAGACTGTTATCTCTTTTGGCCTCATTAAATGATGTCCTATCAGCATTAAATACTGTTTTAACCGTGAACACTTTATGAATAAACATAGTTTATTTCACAAAGGTTTAAAGCTATTCTTCAGTCCAATTGGATGTGTTATACTTTTCCTAAGTAAAACTCCTACAGCAAGATTGTTGTATCAAATTATCTTCACTTCTGCGGTATAATGATGTAGGCACTGTAGGATCGGGCTCTGTAAGAAGATCTCTTCCTGTATGGAGTTTCTTAACATCTTACATACTTATCGAAATGCTGACTTTGAAGACTTCATGTTGTATGGTGGTGATTATCAAAACAGGCTGTATTTATCCTAACAGTATGGCCCCTCTCATGTATACTACCTTGAAGGAGTATTAAGATCGAGCTTTAGATTTTGATGGCTCTAGCATCGATGGAGTGTATCTCCGTGGCAAAGAAGCAGAAGGTTGCTGGTGTTTTATTTGGACGTAATGGAACTGGGCTTTCCAAACCTCAACCCTCGTACTGTTCATTTGCGGGACCCTATCAGTCAGCTAGAAGGTCTATGTACTCCAAGTCGGTATCATTGGCTTCCAATGGTGCCAAGGTGCTTCAATTGTAATGTTCTAGGCCATGTTCGTACAAACTGTAAGGCACCGCTAGTGACTTCTTATAACTGTGGACTGGAGGGGCACCGAGTTCAGTACTATGAGAGAGTATCTGTTGCAGTCCAGACTAAGTCTTCAATGTCGTTGTCGAGATCGGCAAGTAGAGATCCTCAGCCATTGTTTTTCTTGTTTTTGGATTGTTTTTCTTTTTGTTGACCTTTGTTTTAAGTTCCGAGGACCAAACTTTTTTTTAGTGGGATAAAAAGTAATACTCGAGATTTTTAGTTTCGATTATCTAGAGTTATTTGTCGTTTTGTGTTTAATGTTCCCTAGTTGGTGATATTTTTTTTTATGTGTGCATATTCAGACTATGTTGTCGTGTTTGACGTTTAACATGAATTCTTTGGCGTGAGTTTTAAGATGATTCATACATGTATTTACATTATTGTATGTTATTTGATGTCATTGATTTGTTTACATATCTATTCATAGACTCGCGGTAGCATTTTCGCCGATTCTGGAGGAACAAGACAGTAGACACGACGCTGGTTGCGCCGTGTGTTAGGCCGTTTATGACACGGCCTAATTAGGGTCCAGTGTGTGCACCATGTGTGCGTGGCAAGCATTTTTACTCGCATAGTAGGACATGATCGAGAGACACAAAAGTGTCTGGCATAGGTGTTGCGCCGTTTATGGGAACACGACACTGAGCCCTTGGCATTTTGCGTCGTGTTCCTGCACCTTGTCGATTAGGCATAGACCGACTTATGGAACATGGCGGTCAACACGGTGATGTTTGAGCCGTGTTCTGGGCCATTTTGTTCAGGTGTATAAATAGGGCAGTCGTGTTTTTAGCCTCATTTCATTCCTCTCTCTCGATTTTGGGCGATTTGACAAGAGTTTCAAACCTTGGGCAAATTATCATCATGTATTGAATCCTTGATCATGTTTAACAACATCCTTTGTTGAGTCTTCGTCCGGATTAAGGTAATTTCTTGTAGATCATTTTCAACTATTTTTGGGGATTTTTATGTGGGTTCATTTTCGTAATATCAATGTATTTTATGTGTGTTAGTTTAGATGTATCTTGTTGTATTGTGGTTATTTGGAGATGAGGGTATTGACGATTGATATTAGAATGTTCATGGTTGGTAATCGTTGAGTTTTGTAATTTTCGAATTGTGTTTGTTCTGGCCGGACTTTGCAAATTTTATGTTGGAAGTATCAGTTAGCGCGTGCTAGACTGCACTGATAGAGCATGCTAACCAGGTGTGAGCTGCTCACGCTACTCTTGTGCGTTAGCGCACGCTAGGCCTACCGGGCAGTGAGCTTTCTAGACTCTGGAATGAGGCATTAACGCACGCTAATGGCAGACTAGCGTACGCTATTTTGATGTGTTAGCATACATTAATAGTGATATAATGCGTGCTATGACGGCAGGACAGTGAGGGCATAACGTTTCTATATTGCAGGTGATAGCAGGTAGTGCACGCTATTTTTCGGAGTTAGCGTGTGCTAGTGTTGATCGATAACGCGCGCTAACACTTGGGTCGCGCACGCTACCGGAGTCAGACAGAGGGTTCTGGAGCGCCTTTTTGTTCAACACTGCACTGCCTTTCAGCTCGTTAGCGCACGCTAAACTATAGCCGTAGCGTGCGCGAATCCCTCCCAGTGTATATATGGGAGGCATGTTCTAGAATCGTCATTTTCATTCTATCCTTCTTCTTCTCCAGTGGCTGAGTGGTATTGAGCATAAGAAAGTGTAGATTTTGGTCGGATTTCATTATCCAACAAAGTTTTTGAGTTCCTAACGTCAAGTTAACAACATCTGTTGGGCTTCAGTCCAGCATCCTGCCTGCACGAGCTTAAAAATGCGCGAGGCGCGGCTTGCGATTCGACCTGTGAGATCTGCACTAGAAAGTGATTAAATGAATTGATTTGGACTACTCATACCAACAAGATGCATCTTCTTTTCTCGTAGCCATCTCATAGAAACTCCAAAGTTAAGCGTGCTTGGCTTGGAGTAGTTATGGATGGGTGACCCCCTGGGATGTTTCTCAGGTGCGCGTGAGTGAGGACAAAACGCGCTAGAAAAGACTCGTGTTGGTACAGTGAGGATAGTCTTCATTATTCTTTGGGACCATCAATTGGTATCGGAGCAAGTCACAGGTACGAATTCCCTTGGAGTATGCTACAGTGGAGGCTGCCAGAGTGTTGGAACTGAGAGGCGGGCATGCAACAGATATTGCCACTTGGCCGGAACTGAGATGCTGGTGCAGTGGAGGTTGTCAGGTGCTGGAGGGCTATGTGATCAAATCTAGTATGTTGGAACTGAGATACTGGCGCAGCGGAAGTAAACGGAGGTGGAACATATGCTGATGTCAAGTGTTGGAGGACTGTGTGAATGAATCCAGCCGCTAGAGGGCTGTGTGATCAAATCTAGTTCGTGGAGGTTTCCAGACTCTGGAGCGAGGTGCTGGCAGGTACTGGGAGGGGGATTGTTGGGCTTCAGTCCAGCATCCTGCCTGCACGAGCTTAAAAATGCGCGAGGCGCGGCTTGCGATTCGACCTGTGAGATCTGCACTAGAAAGTGATTAAATGAATTGATTTGGACTACTCATACCAACAAGATGCATCTTCTTTTCTGGTAGCCATCTCATAGAAACTCCAAAGTTAAGCGTGCTTGGCTTGGAGTAGTTATGGATGGGTGACCCCCTGGGAAGTTTCTCAGGTGCGCGTGAGTGAGGACAAAGCGCGCTAGAAAAGACTCGTGTTGGTACAGTGAGTACAGTCTTCATCATTCTTGGGACCAACAACATCTCATCAACTTTCACTGTCCGAATCAAGGTAAAATTTGCTCGAACCCTAATTCTTCATATTTTGGGGCTTTTGCTAAGATCTTCAATTCTAATCCATTTTAACTCTGATTTGTGTTAGATTATGATGTTGTAATCATAATCCTTCATTTTTCTACGAAATTCATGGATTAAATTCCAAGTTTTCTTCCGTAGTTTAAATTCGAACCATGTTGTCTTCGTAGTGTTTTATTAAATGTCCCTAAGGGTAAAACTTAGGGTGAACCCTTCCGTTTTCATGGTATGGTATTTGATTCGGCATTTTGTTGAATTAGGATCGAATTATTGAAGGAGTTCGGATCACACTTGATTTCGTTTATTGTACGTCGCGTGAATATGTGGAAATGTGATTTTGTGAAAATGTGATTTTTGCCATGCATTTATTGAGTATGTGCGAGCCGAGTAAAACCAGCGAGGGTCCCCTGGGATCTGTTAGACTTCGAGTTCTACAGATCACTTGATTGGGTTGTATACTGGGGAGGGCCTGACGAGGACTCTCTGGGGTGTGTATCCTGTGTGCGTGCAGGGCCAGTACAACTCGGGAGGTTGTTTTGTGATGATGATTATGGTATTGTATTCCGGAATATATGTAATGGCACCGTGATTTCTGTTGAACATTCATTTGTTGTACATATTCTGGAATCATTATACTTGCACCGGCATCTTGCTGACCCCTTATGGGGTGGATATACTTGTTGTGTATTCAGGTATAGGTCCAGTGGGAGAGACAGCACAGGGCGGACATGAGTTTGGTGGGGAGCATTGAGATCGCGTACTATTTTGAGTCGGTGATCATATTGACATGGTCATGGTCGTGTTTTGGTTTTGTACTTGCGCCGGTACTGTCATGTGATGTTATCGTATCGTTGTTAATTGTTAACGATGTTGTTGTATCAGCTGTGAACTGTTGTATCAGTCGTGATGCTACGGGACGATGTGTTATTTGGTTTTGTAATATATGTCGTATGGGAGACAGTTTGTTTTTAAGTAAGTGAATGTTGTGGTTTGTTAATTTTTAGTGAGTTTTATGTTCGTATAAGCCTGGTAGGTTCTCCAAAAAGAACCTACGGCATTGTAATATCTCCATAAATCACGGGGGTGTTATAGAATATGGTATTCAGGAGTTGCCGCTACTATATCAGGATGGTTGCTCAACTGCCCATAATCATACTCAATCAGCACGACCAAAATTTTCTTACCAGTCCACTCCCGTAGTGGATCACCAACCTCTTCAGTCCCATGAAATGCTATAGTATCCGTACGTTAGACATGCATCCTCTCAAGCCATAGACGGTGACGTATTTTGATAACCTTCCGATAATGATACCTTGTGCAGTCTGCATTCAAGCACAATGGACATCCTCTATATTCAATAATAACAGATCCGAACCGCATCCCATACATAAGAAAATCACTGATGGTACCGGTACACATAGCACGTAAGTAGAACATCTCATGTGAGTAACTGTCGTACGTCGGATGATCTTGCTCCCACAACAACTTCAGCTCCTCTATCAAAGGTCTCAAATAAACATCAATACACTTTCCTGGATACCCAGGTCTAGGTACTAAGAGAGTCAACATATTATACTCCTTCTTCATGCACATCCATGGAGAAAGGTTGTAAGGAACCATTACCACCGGTCATATGCTATATGAAAGACTCATGTTGCCAAAAGGGTTGAATCCATGAGATGCAAGTCCAAGTCTTACATTTCGGGCATTTGATGCAAACTCTGGAAACTCCCTATCTATATGCTTCCAAGCCTCTCCATCAGAAGGGTTTATCATAGTATCCTCGTCAGTGACGCGAGGCTCGGAATGCCATCTCATCGACTTGGTTGTGTGAGAAGACATGAAAAGCCTCTCCAATCTATCATTCAGAGGGAAACACCAAAGAATCTTCATAGCTTTCTCTTTAACAGAAAGAGGGAACTTATACCTCTCTGTGTCACATACCGGACATCTCTTTAGGTCTTCATTAGGCTTTCCCTAAAATAAAGCACAATCATATATGCATACGTGGATCTTGATGTACGGCAACCCAAGACCTTTTAGGATACGTCTCATTTTACTGTGATTACTGGGGAGATGATGACCTTTTGGGAGCATTTTCCCTGTAAGCTTTAAATAATCATCCACAGCTTTAATCGAGGTTTTGTTCTCCACCTTGACTCTCATAGTCTCTATGACACTATCAAGAACCGTCATGCGACAGCCAGGGTAAAGAAGAGTCTGTTGGAGCTGGATTAGCTGGTTGCATCTCTCACTATAAATAGTATTAACGGGTATCAATGTGCTAACTCTTTTTTGTAGCGTGCACTAATCATGCATCATTGCATGCATCATATATCCGTTAATGCTTTTTGACTTGTAGCAGGTTCTCCCCAACAGATTGATTGACTTAACTCAAACTTGATATTTAGCGTGCGCTAAATATCATCTCTTGCGTGCATTAAGCTTACTTCAGTGCATACGTCATTTTGAGTTTGAATCTCTTCACAACGGTAACAAGTCTTCGATAGTGTGCGTTAATCATCACGTGTAGCGTGCACTATCCTCATCAGGTAACTTCACTTCAGGTTACTTCGAACTCGTCTGATCTGCAGCCGGGACCCGTTAGCGTGCGCTAACTTATATATCTAGCGTGCGCTAGCTTTGTATTTTGTCCAGCTTTTTGCGTCTTCAGTTCCTTCGTCGTTTTGCTTCGCCTTTGTTGTTTTGCTTTGTTTAGCAACTTAATCATCAAAACACTTATTTATTAATATGTGGAATAAATATTCCAACAATCTCCCCCTTTTTGATGATTACAAAACAACTCTTGAATTGGATAAAATCTGCAAAATAAAATTATATGTATATGTACGTTTCAAAGTTTTTCGGCTTTGATCGTTTCGTTAGTTTCTCCAATCCTTTTTCTTTTTCTTCTCCTTTTCGACTTCTTCGTTTTTTATTTTTAAACTACTTCGTTTCTCCCCCTTTTTGTGTGCTTTCTTTTCCTTTTCACTTTTTATTTTTCTCGTCATATCTTTCATGATGCTTTTATCCGATTCAACTTCTTCTCCCCCTTTTTGTATTCAGCAAAAAGTGTTTCAAAGATGGAGGATACCAATATGAATATAAATAATATGCATGAAAAAATATGCAATAATAGGGTATAAAACTCCTCCTGAAATTAATATCTCCCCTTTAAAAATATTACTCCCCCTGAGTATAATACCAATTTGTTAAAAATAGTTTTTGGGGATCCAACCGAAAGTCGGTTTTTCTTTCGAGACGTAGACGATGTTTGAAACAATTGTTCCTTTAGGAACCCAAATTTTCTTAACTTTAATCGTCCGTATTAGGCTCTTGCAGTTTGAAATATGGTGCCCAATTTTCAAACATTTTTCACACCGGGGTATTTTGAAATTTACGGATTCATTTTTAAAACGTGGTTTGAATCCTAACCCCTCTTTATTTAACGTGTATTTTTGAACCGAGAGCATATTTTCAAATTTTTCGTTTCCGAGAGAAAATTTCTTCGTTAAATTTTTGAGCTAGGTTTGAATTTTAACAAGATCATTCTTTCAAATATTCTCGTTTTCAACGCATTTTGAAGGATCGATTTCAACATACTTTCCCTTTTCAAGAATTTTGGAATTTTCATTTTCCAAATATTTGTATTTAGATTTAAGAGATTTAATCCCAATTAAAGCATTTTGATAATCGGTATGTAATAACTTGAATGCTTCAAAAAGTTCGTCGTAAGAATTACTTACTTGGTTTTCGACGTCGCTATCATCGAATGAACTCCGGGCCGTGAGCACGAGATTATTTTGATTCATGAAATCTTCATCAGGATCTTCGTCACTCCATGTTGCAACTAAAACCTCCTTGGGTTTAACCCAACAATTCTTAGCAAAGTGGCCTGGTTTGCCACATAATCGACAAGAGTTGTCGAATTTCATAGATTCGCACTTTTGGATGTCCTGCTTCCTCCGGTTTAATAAGTGTTGGAACTTATTAATATTCTTGGCATAATATGCCGATTCTTCGTCGCTTTCGTCCACCGGGATTTCTTCCTTTCTAGATCTCGTCATCTTAGCCTTCATGGCTATTGATCTTTCCTTTAGTTTTGGTTTGGCATTCCGAGATTTTAGAACAATCTCGTAGTTGATAAGAGAACCAACGAGAGAACTAAAATCAAGATTATTTAAATCTTTAGATTCCATTATTGTTGTTACCGTACCGTCCCATTCTAGAGGTAGTGATCGGAGAATTTTCTTTACTTTCTTACTACTCGATAATGGTTTTCCGAAACATGCTAAGCCATTTGTGATAACCAAAAAACGGTCGAGCATTATAGTCATTGATTCATAGTCCTTCATTTGGAATAACTCATAATCATGTAGGAGCATGTTTATTTTCGTCTCCTTGACTTGAGACGTACCTTCCTGTGTTACCTCAAGCAATTTCCAAATTTCTTTGGCACTATCACACGATGATATCCGGTTGTGTTCTTCCGGATTTAAGGCACAATATAGGAGTTGAGTTGCCTTACAATTGTAGTGATCATTTTTCCAATCGGAATCGTCATATTCTTCGAAAGTTTTAAGCGTATCGTTGGAATTCGTTGGAATTTTCGGACAAAGACAAATCACCTTCCAAAGCTCGATGTCATAAGCTCGAATGAATATCGACATCTTTTTCTTCTAAGTCATGAAGTTCGATCCATCAAAGAATGGATGTCGGATTAGCGCAAGACCTTCGACTGGAGCAAATTGGAGAGCCATTGGATTTTTTCTCCTCGTATGTAAAGCCGCTTATAGGAGTACCACTCCGATACCAATTGTTGGAGCAAGATTGGTATATCACTACTACAAAAACAGCTTTTACTGACACTTAGTTTCTGACACTTTATCAAAAGTGTCAGTAACTTCAGACCTTTGACTCATTTTTTATTTTTAACATAATTCTGTCATAAGATACTGACACTTAAGTATCAGTAAATTGAGTATCAAAATTTACTAACACTTAAAATATCAATAATAAAAAAAATTGTACATCCCAGGGATCGAACCTGGGACGCGGTGATTGTAACACCCCGAGATATTCGGAATAATTACAGCGTCGTAAACCCTTTAGGTAAGGATTTACATGGCTAATTTTAAAAGGAGTGTAAATATAAACCAAACGTACAACTGAAGTTCAAATACAGATTTGATTCAACCGATCAAATGACTTAACTTATACAACCATATCGAAAAGACATTTTTAAAACAGACGTACTCGAGTACTAAATAGACCAAGAAGACAAATCACAATAACAATAACATCAACCACATCACTGAGCCATTTCATCGTCCTGTCGGTACTGTGGTTGCTTCCCCGCTCCTCGGCTACCTGAACATCAAAACAATGTCCACCCCCGAAGGGGTTAGCAAAACAATGCTAGTACAAGTATCGTAATACATAAATCATCAATGCATCATAAAACATGCAAATCGGACTTCCGCCACTGGAATCCAGTGATGCGGATCCTCACGATTCCATCAACACAGTACAGGGTAATCCAGCGATCCAGCACCCTTGGTATAGATCCCCATGATGATCCCGTCGGACCAACGCATGGTGGACATTCGATCCAGCGCCCTCAGCATAGATCCTCATGATCCCCTCGGATCATTTATACCATAAATCAATCAACTATGCATACATATATGCATTTCAATATGTTCATCAATACGAACAAATAACAACGAATACCACGAGAAATTTCAGAAATATATCTCATATTCAACAACATGAACAAAACCACAAGCATGATCAAAGTTTCAATATAAATCGAACTCGACATATGATACTTGCCTCGAAAATGGCAAGAACGAAACACTTCAATGATCTCAACACACTCGAAGGTCGCCTCCTTCGATCAACGTAACAAGCTCGAACCTTAACAAAAGGAATGATATACAAATCATCTCAAGTCGAACGATGGCCTAACAATTCGGTCTACGGCCGAAAAGCTCAAAATAAACAAACTTCCTGGACTGCTTAGCGTGCGCTACGTACACTACGTAACGTGCGCTAAGCCTGCCTGTTAGTGTACGCTATCGTATAAGCCTAGCGTACGCTAGCCACGGACTGACAGTTTGAATCGGCTGATAACATAACGTACGTTATGTACGTATCGTGCGTTAACTTATCCCCGATAGCGCACGTTAACTAACGTATGTTAGCATGCGCTAATCGTGCATGGCAGATTACTACTGATAGAAAACTGGGTTGAATTGTGAAGAAATCATAAATTCTATGGCGATAAAACAAGTCATCCTCAAGCATATCATGCTAATAAGGTTGTGGAAGTTCTATGATTATAAGATACAAATACACGGATAATCATCTCAACATCATACTTCATCTTCGATCCTCAAGAAAATATTCTAAGTTCCGTTCGTCCTACGCATGATTCCAATGTGTAAAATGTAACAACTGGGTAGTATCCGTCTACTAATCACAAATCGGTTTGAAAATGCTTAGGAGTCCATATACTAAAATGGTTCAAGGGTTCATACGATATATAGTGTCGATACGTCAAAAGCATCCTTCTAACATGTGATGACCGATTAAAAACGAAATAACTGGCTATCAAAACATGATCAAACGTCCTTAAGAACATTACTAATATCGGTGAAGAATCACCTACCTCAAAGTGGTGAAGAACACGGAGGAAATCGAAGCAATCCAACACCGAAGGCTTGAACACCAATCTCCAACGATATACGATCTTCAATCACGAGCTAGGATGTTGATATGAAGTGTTTAGGATGAAGGAAGTTATGTTCTAAGTGTAAGAATTCGGGTATGGGAGAAAAAGGAACTGAAATCACGAATAGGATGTTGTCCTATTTATAAGAAATGGCCATTAGCGCGCGCTAGTCCCTGCTCGTAGCGTGCGCTAACGGCTCACTGACTTAACTGTACTTAGTACTTAGCGCGCGCTATGCACATGCCTGTAGCGTGCGCTAAGGCGTTGACTCGGCTTTTCCCAAAAGCCGTCCAGGTTCATCCCGACACGATCCGACAAGGGTCCCCCGGCCAGATCTCACCTACCGCACGTCTCAATCAAATTGACCACGCATAGCGTGCGCTACTGCTCCTTTGTAGCGTGCGCTATTGAGTCCATGTTAGCGTACGCTACACATAGCCGATAGCGTGCGCTACATGCGCAGAATTACAATCTTTAAATCACATACACGAAATCATACGCTCGACAACATCGGATTATGAAATACCGAGAATAATACTCAGACAAAAGTACAATAATTACAATATCACAAGTTCCAAATACATATCCGAAATCTCGGGTATTACATCCTTCCTCCCTAAAAAGTAGTTTTGTCCCGAAACTTAAGATGAAAACAACTCCGAATACCTAGCCTTCATACTGTCCTCCGTCTCCCAAGTGGCCTCTTCGACTCCATGTCGTGACCATTGTACTTTAACCAAGTGTATTGGTTTATTCCTCAATTGTTTGATCCGGCTCTCAAGTATCTTGATTGGTCTCTCTTCGAAGGTGCCGTCATTAGCTATCTCGATCTCGTCAAAATCAATGACGTGACTGGGGTCCGGTACATACTTCCGCAATTGGGATACGTGAAACACATTGTGGACGTGACTCAGCGATGGCGGTAAGGCCAACCTGTATGCTAAATCTCCAACTCTCTCGAGGATCTCGAATGGTCCGATATATCTTGGACTAAGCTTCCCTGTCCTCCCAAAACGGAAAATCCCTCGTGTAGGAGACACCTTCAATAGTACATGGTCCCCAGCGTCGAACTCTAGAGGGCGACGACGTATATCTGCATAAGACTTGTGCCGACTCTGGGCAGTCAACAATCTTTCTCGAATCAAAGCTACCTTCTCTTGAGTCTGAATAATCAATTCCGGTTCCGTCCCGATCAAATCCGAAGAATCATCCCAACACAGGGGTGATCGGCATCTTCTCCCACACAAAGCTTCAAATGGTTCCATCTTAATAGAAGCATGCCAACTGTTATTATAGGTGAACTCGATCAAGGGCAAGTGAACTTCCCAATCAGTTGACCAATCTAATGCACAAGCTCTAAGCATGTCCTCTACTGTCTGTATAGTCCTTTCGGACTGACCGTCCGTTTGGGGATGATAAGCCGTGCTAAAGTTGAGCTCAGTTCCCAAAGCCACCGTGTTGCTTTCCAGAAGTGCGACACGAAGCGACCATCTCGATCCGAAATAATGGTCTTCGGCGTCCCATGCAATCTGACTATCTCCGCAATAAATACTCGCGCCAATCTTTCGGGTCCCCATGTATCTTTAATTCCTAGGAAATGAGCCGACTTGGTTAGTCGATCAACTATAACCTAAATCATGTTCATTCCCGTTCTAGTCCTTGGCATACTGGTGATGAAATCCATCGAGATATCCTCCCACTTCCATTCGGGGATCGGAAGCGGCTTTAACATTCCGGCAGGTCGCTGATGTTCAATCTTAACCTGTTGACACGTCAAACACCTCAAAACATAATCTGCTACGTCCTTCTTCATATTCCCCCACCAGAAGTTTTGTTTTAAATCCTTATACATCTTACTGCTGCCCGGGTGAATAGAATAGGGCGCGCTGTGAGCTTCCTTCAGAATAGTCCGTCTCAAATCATCATCATCGGGAACGCAAAGTCGACTCTGAAATCTCAGAACTCCATCGTCTTGTATCACGAATCCTGGGGCTTTTCCTTTCTTTACTTCATCACATAACCGAAGGATCAGAGAATCGTCCAACTGCTTAGACTTGATCTCCTCGACTAGTGATGAAGTCAGTTCCATCACATATAGTTGCCCTTGAATTCCTGGTGCCCATACTTCAATCCCCTCGCGGATCAGTTCCCGTTGAATACTAGTTTGGAATGTAAGTGCTTCTAACACTCGAAGAGAAACAGGTTTTCGGCTCAAGGCATCGGCTACTACGTTTGCTTTCCCCGGATGATAGAGAATCTCCAAGTCGTAATCCTTGATCAATTCCAGCCACCTTCTCTGCCTCATGTTTAATTCTTTCTGACTGAAAATGTACTTGAGGCTCTTATGATCTGTAAAGATCTGACAATGAGTACCGTACAAATAATGTCTCCAAATTTTCAGTGCAAAGACTACAGCTGCTAACTCCAGATCATGAGTCGGGTAATTTACTTCATACGGTTTCAATTGCCGAGAAGCATAAGCAATCACCTTATCGTTTTGCATCAATACACAACCTAGACCCTGATTCGAAGCGTCGCTGTAAACCATGAATCCATCAGTTCCATCTGGCAAAGCTAGAATAGGTGCTGTCGTCAGTCTCTTCTTAAGTTCATCAAAACCAGCCTGGCATTTCGCATCCCACTTAAACTTTTGAGTTTTCTGTAACAGCCGAGTGAGCGGACGAGCAATTTTGGAAAATCCCTCTACAAAGCGGCGATAATATCCGGCAAGTCCTAGGAAACTTCGGACTTCTTTCACGTTACTAGGAGCTTCCCATTCCAAGATTGCTTCGACTTTCTTCGGGTCCACCTGAACTCCGTCAGCTGATATCACATGCCCAAGGAAAGTTACTTCCCTAAGCCAGAACTCGCATTTAGAAAGCTTTGCATACAGCTGTTCCTTCCTCAAAGTGCTCAAAACCACACGCAAATGCTCGGCATGCTCCCCTGCGTCCTTCGAATATATCAAGATGTCATCAATGAAGACGACCACAAATTTATCCAAGTATTCCAAGAATACCCGATTCATCAATTGCATGAATACCGCAGGAGCATTGGTAAGCCCAAACGGCATTACTACGAATTCATAATGCCCGTACCGGGATCTGAAAGCAGATTTCGGTATATCCGATTCCTTAATTCTCAACTGGTGGTATCCTGATCGCAAGTCAATCTTTGAGAATACTCTTGCCCCTTGCAGTTGATCAAACAAGTCGTCGATCCAAGGTATAGGATACTTATTCTTGATCGTCATCTTATTGAGCTCCCTGTAATCAATACACAGTCGGAGGGATCCGTCTTTCCTCCGGACAAAGAGAACGGGCGCTCCCCAAGGAGAAACACTAGGTTGGATATAGCCCTTCTGTAACAATTCCTCCAGTTGCTTCTTGAGTTCATACATCTCGGTTGGCGCCATGCGGTATGGTGCCCTGGAAATAGGAGCTGCTCCAGGCTCTAATTCGATAGTGAATTCCACTTCTCTCTGCGGAGGTAACCCAGATAGTTCGTCAGGAAATACATCTGATAACTCATTCACAACTGAAATAGACGAGAGCTCTACTCCTTCCTCATTCCTCATGGCATAGCACCAAAGTCCGTGACATCCCTGCTTCAGTAATTTCACGGCTTTCATTGCTTTGATCAATTTTCCCGAGCTTCCTGGTCTCCATCCTCGGAATAAGTGTTCAGATCCGTCATCAGCAATGATAGAGATGACTCTCTCTCGGTAGTTCAGAATAGCTCCATAACGGTTGAGCCAATCGTCTCCGAGAATTAAATCGTCACCGTAGATGTCAACCACAATAAGGTTCGATAGCCAATCTCTCCCTCCTATAGTTACTGGAAAATCCCTAGCTTCTAGGGTTCCCACAATTTTCTCTCCCCTCGGTAATCCCACAACATAAGGTTCACAATCATACAAGCACGAGATTTTCAAACGATTTACACAGTTCAAAGATATAAAAGAATGCGTAGCTCCCGAATCGAACAAGACACTAACTGGTTGCAAAAGGATCTGAATCGTACCTGATGCAACAGCTGTGTTCTGATCATCCTTCTTCATCTCGTAAATACGCGGAGGAACGGACCCAGCGATGGATGCCTCTCTTTTCCCCACGTTCTGCTGCGGGAAACCGCTCTGCTGCGTCTGGTTTACACTAGTGTCCTTCGGAACCGGTACAGGAGTGCGAGTACCAAAAGATCGGGTCGCATTCCCACAAAATGTTGCGCGACGTCCTTCCTGTCCACACTCGAAATAGGTCACAGCAGGCGCGAAACAATCACGTCGAACATGTCCCGCTTTGCCACAGTTATAACACTTCTTCCCTGCGTCTGAAACAGTTGGTGCTGCCCGCAACTTCTTTCCACCTCGAGAAGGATGCGGAGGTCTCCTGGATGAATGAAAAGAGGACTGACCCCTGCGAGGCCCGCTACTCTTATTCTCCGTGAAGTTGCCAGACACCTTCTGTTTCTTTGCTTCCGCCGATTTCTCTACTGCTGCCTCGTTCATATCATAGGCCAACGCCTTGTCCTGATACTGTCGCAAGGAGGTACATTCAAATCCGGACATATATTGCTGAATTTCCGGTTTCATTCACATGTCAAAATGGAAAATCCTTTCCGCCTCGGTCCTGACCAAGTGGCGCACATAAGTCAGCTGGTGATTAAAGGTCTTAATCACGTCCGTCACAGATGCTTCTGAATTTTGTGGTGAAAAAAACTCCCGAACTCGGGCTTCTCTAACTGGGCGAGGACAATACTGCGCCTCCATCATCAATTTGAATTCCGTCCAGTCAACATTGTGCTCCTCCGGTCGAATGGCCTCCCACCAGTCGAAAGCCTCCTGTCCCGGAAGATCTTGGGCGACCGGAACCTTCCTATCGTTGGGACAGTTAATCCCTGCAAAAATCTTTTCTAATTCTTTCAGCCAGTGATCCCAAGAAAGCCTCTCAGCAGAACCGTCAAATTTCGGAGGATGCAATTTGATCACTTCGGTAAGCCATTTATCTCCTCGATTATCCACGTTATACTGCTGTCCCATCGCCGTCTGCATGCGATCCACAACTTGAGCAAACTGGTTTATTTGGGCAACCACTTGCTGAAGCACTCCCGGCACATTAGGACCTGCATTATTATTTGCCGATCCCTGCTGTCCCCCGGAATGGGAATCCGTTCGACTAGCGGTTATCTCTGGGGTAGATACCGACTCTTCTTGTCTCGTATTTCCACGTCCGCGTCCACGACCGCGTCCGCGTCCACGACCTCCTCTCAACATACTGTAAACATAAATACTCAATATCCAGGGCAAACTTTCTAAAAGTACATCCATCAATGTTCACAAAACATGAATAAATAAAACGGTAGTTTTTGAGATTTAGGAACTTACAACCACGGTCCACACGACGATGCTGGCTCAGCAGTGATGTTACGAACGACCAATAATCAAATAACGTAAACTGACCCAACTAACCCGACTGCCAAGATATCCATGAATCTTAGCTCCGATACCATATTCTGTAACACCCCGAGATATTCGGAATAATTACAGCGCCGTAAACCCTTTAGGTAAGGATTTACAAGGCTAATTTTAAAAGGAGTGTAAATATAAACCAAACGTACAACTGAAGTTCAAATACAGATTTGATTCAACCGATCAAATGAGTTAACTTATACAACCATATCGAAAAGACATTTTTAAAACAGACGTACTCGAGTACTAAATAGACCAAGAAGACAAATCACAATAACAATAACATCAACCACATCACTGAGCCATTTCATCGTCCTGTCGGTACTGTGGTTGCTTCCCCGCTCCTCGGCTACCTGAACATCAAAACAATGTCCACCCCCGAAGGGGTTAGCAAAACAATGCTAGTACAAGTATCGTAATACATAAATCATCAATGCATCATAAAACATGCAAATCGGACTTCCGCCACCGGAATCCAACGATGCGAATCCTCACGATTCCATCAACACAGTACAGGGTAATCCACCGATCCAGCGCCCTTGGTATAGATCCCCATGATGATCCCGTCGGACTAACGCATGGTGGAAAACCCGTCCAGCGATCCAGCGCCCTCAGCATAGATCCCCATGATGATCCCGTCGGACCAACGCATGGTGGACATTCGATCCAGCGCCCTCAGCATAGATCCTCATGATCCCCTCGGATCATTTATACCATAAATCAATCAACTATGCATGCATATATGCATTTCAATATGTTCATCAATACGAACAAATAACAACGAATACCACGAGAAATTTCAGAAATACATCTCATATTCAACAACATGAACAAAACCACAAGCATGATCAAAGTTTCAATATAAATCGAACTCGACATATGATACTTGCCCCGAAAATGGCAAGAACGAAACACTTCAATGATCTCAACACACTCGAAGTCCGCCTCCTTCGATCAACGTAACAAGCTTGAACCTTAACAAAAGGAATGATATACAAATCATCTCAAGTCGAACGATGGCCTAACAATTCGGTCTACGGCCGAAAAGCTCAAAATAAACAATCTGCCTGGACTGCTTAGCGTGCGCTACGTACTCTACGTAACGTGCGCTAAGCCTGCCTGTTAGCGTACGCTATCGTATAAGCCTAGCGTACGCTAGCCACGGACTGACAGTTTGAATCGGCTGATAACATAACGTACGTTACGTACGTATCGTGCGTTAACTTATCCCCGATAGCGCACGTTAACTAACGTATGTTAGCGTGCGCTAATCGTGCATGGCAGATTACTACTGATAGAAAACTGGCTTGAACTGTGAAGAACTCATAAATTCTATGGCGATAAAACAAGTCATCCTCAAGCATATCATGCTAATAAGGTTGTGGAAGTTCTATGATTATAAGATACAAATACACGGATAATCATCTCAACATCATACTTCATCTTTGATCCTCAAGAAAATATTCTAAGTTCCGTTCGTCCTACGCATGATTCTAATGTGTAAAACGTAACAACTGGGTAGTATCCGTCTACTGATCACAAATCGGTTTGAAAATGCTTAGGAGTCCATATACTAAAAAGGTTCAAGGGTTCATACGATATATAGTGTCGATACGTCAAAAGCATCCTTCTAACATGTGATGACCGATTAAAAACGAAATAACTGGCTATCAAAACATGATCAAACGTCCTTAAGAACATTACTAATATCGGTGAAGAATCACCTACCTCAAAGTGGTGAAGAACACGGAGGAAATCAAAGCAATCCAACACCGAAGGCTTGAACACCAATCTCCAACGATATACGATCTTCAATCACGAGCTAGGTTGTTGATATGAAGTGTTTAGGATGAAGGAAGTTATGTTCTAAGTGTAAGAATTCGGGTATGGGAGAAAAAGGAACTGAAATCACGAATAGGATGCTGTCCTATTTATAAGAAATGGCCATTAGCGCGCGCTAGTCCCTGCTCGTAGCGTGCGCTAACGGCTCACTGACTTAACTGTACTCAGTACTTAGCGCGTGCTATGCACATTCCTGTAGCGTGCGCTAAGGCGTTGACTCGGCTTTTCCCGAAAGCCGTCCAGGTTCATCCCGACACGATCCGACAAGGGTCCCCCGGCCAGATCTCACCTACCGCACGTCTCAATCAAATTGACCACGAATAGCGTGCGCTACTGCTCCTTTGTAGCGTGCGCTATTGAGTCCATGTTAGCGTACGCTACACATAGCCGATAGCGTGCGCTACATGCGCATAATTACAATCTTTAAATCACATACACGAAATCATACGCTCGACAACATCGGATTATGAAATACGGAGAATAATACTCAGACAAAAGTACAATAATTATAATATCACAAGTTCCAAATACATATCCGAAATCTCGGGTATTACATTGATATCATCACCGAACAGAAACCAATTCAGCTACATGAATAATTTACATTGTTTCACAATATTATATACAATAACCATAACAATGAATATTAATTAGTAATCTATATTAAGAACCAATATTATAGAAACCCGTAAAACACTTAACCCTAATTAATCTTCTTCCGCAGCCTCCTTTTTCCCGAAAAACGTTCTTTCATCTTCTTCCTTACAGTTGCAGCGCCAAATCCGACTTCTCCCCATAACCCCAAATTCTGATTCTCCTACTTCTATCCCAATCAAATTCAATCCCTTTACCACAAAACCCTAAAGCTTTCAGATTATAATTATCCCGTAAAAGTTGAATAAAACAGCTATATTTGGCTATTGATGTAATATCTGGAATTTCTACTACTGTTGTTTGATATTATTTTATCCAAGTTATATTGTACAGCGTGGAATCTGTACAGTATGGATAAAATAAATAAAGGATTGAGATGTCAGTATTGGTACAATTGTCGTATCTGGTCGACAATTGCATTTGGGAATATCGTGTATCAGGTTATCGTACTTTCGATATGAGGTATATCGTATGAGAATATTATTGGATCCAGTATACGTATTCAGTATGCCGTATGTTCGTATTCTGTATGTCGAGATAGGTGGTAACAGTTAAAATTGGCTAAGTATAGAATACTTAGCGTACGCTAATGTTGAAGACTTACGTATGCTAAATTGGTTGTGTTACGTACGTTATGGCTAAAGCATTACGTACGTAACGAGGGAATCGGACAGGACCGAGTCATGGTCGGCAGGTGGGACCCGATGTCGGCGGTGGATGTGGACAGGCGAGTCAACCCCAGCCATTACGTACGCTACGAGAAGTGTATAACGTACGTTAAATAGAGTTTTACTGTAGCAAGTCAATGTACATATTACGTACGTAATGAAGGAAATGTTACGTACGTAATCAATTGGACGAAACAGGTCAGTTAGTTTTGGAAATGAGATTACGTACGCTATTAAGGACGCTTAGCGTATGCTAAGTGCATTACGTACGTTAATGCTGGTGGTTAACGTACGTAAAGATCGATGCAGTTTATAAAATGAAAGTTCGTCTTTCATTTCTCCTGATCATTTCACTTCGTTTTTCCGTCATTCTTCACTTCTAAGTATGTTCTAAGCACTTTTAAGTCGATTATGAGCTTGGAGGCATGGATTAGAAGCTTGGTTATGAAGATATCAATGATTCTTGAAGGGTTTGATTGGGTTATTCATGTTCTTGAGGTATGTTGTTGAATTCTTCATTTTGATTTCGGATTTTGGTATTGTTATCTGTAAATGATTCGTATGAAGAGGACTAAGATGTTGTTGTTTCGATTCTTGAGGATTATATGAATTATATGTTGAAGGAAGATGGTGAAATGATGGTTTATACCTTGAATATGTTGATTATGATTATGAAATCATAGAGTTTTTGATGTTCTTGGTATTATTATCCGTATTTGATCCGTATGATGATGATTAGGGAGTTGTTGCTACAATCCTTGAGGTTATGTAGAGTGTATACTGAAGAATACGATGATTCATGACTTGGACTATGAATTGGAAGATTATCTTCATGTTAAAGGATATCGAATTATGTTGTTTTAATGGTTATGAACATGAGTTCGAATCCCTTAGTGTTCTTGAGGAACTTTTGATGAATTTAACATAGCAAGACGATCGTATATTGAATTATCGGTATTTTTATATATGAAGATGGAATATTCGTTGGTTGTAGTGGTAGAATTCGTATGTTCTTAATGAAATACGAATCATGATATCAATTTGGAATCCGGAAAGATTGTGATTGTTCATCGAATATGATTTCCTTTACGCTCGTATCCGTAATCGCATTGTGGTTGTGAATTCGTAATTGTTTGAATTGGATTATTCGGACTTGTGGTTAATCAGGATAGTTGTGGAACCGTTGGGTTTATTGATCGGTTGCATTGATTGATTATGATCATCGAGTTGTAGTTTGTATTGTAGAAATCGTTGAATTGTTGAGATGATTTGGTTGGTCGTGTCGGTTTTTAATTGTTATCGGATATTTGCTATTTGATTACTTCGATAGGTTGAGATTATTGATCGGTTATTAGGACCGTATATTGCTGTCGTGTTCGAGTACGTTCGTGAATTGCGTTAGTCAGGGACGAGGAGCTCGTAGACGAAGACAATGAGATTGGTAGCGGCTTCATCGTCGTCGTATCGGTATCGAGGCAAGTTGTTACTTGCTCAGTTATAATGTTTAATGAATGGTTTCAGTTTCATTTCATTTATAATGCATATAGCAATGATTATATGTTGTCATTCCGATTCTGGGAGTTAAATCATAATGTATGTGATTTATTTCGGTTATTGGCATATTCGGATATCGAGGTTACATTATGGTAAAGACGAGGATATGATTACCTGTAGTCCATGATACGTTTGGATCGCCGAGCATTGCAGATAATCGTCGGTGATGGTTTGATATCGAGATTTCTCTCGAAGGACTCGGGCAAGTATCTTATATCAATTCAGTTAATGTTAGTGATTTGATCATGCAGGTTGTCATTCATGTTGCTGAACATGAGGTCGTCCTAGTTGTGTCATCATAGTGTCGTTCATGTTTTGATTTATATGTTGTTCATGTTGATGAACATATTGATTTGCATATGTGTAAGCATAATTGCATTGTTATATTGTAAATGATCCGAAGGGATCATGAGGATCTATGCTGAGGGCGCTGGATCGGATGTCCACCATGCGTTGGTTCGACGGGATCATCATGGGGATCTATCTTGAGGCCCGGATCGTTGGACGGAGTTTTCCACCATGCGTTGGTTCGACGGGATCATCATGGGGATCTATCTTGAGAGCCTTTGGATCGTTGGATTACGATTGTGTTGATGGAATCTTGTGAATTCGCATCATTGATTTTATCATGTGTTGTTGTTCATATGTGTATTGTTGGTTATCCACCTTATGATGATCTGATAGGATCATCAAGGGGATCTATGCTGAGGGCGCTGGATCGTCGGATTTCCATTGAGTATACATCATTGTTATTGTTGTGATCATATTGATGTTGTCATATGAGTGTGCATTTGTAGGTCTTGTGCCGTGTCCATATTGCATTGATCTGATCTCGGATTAGACTGATATGATTGTCGTGGCACTTCATATCTCGAGGTATGTTCCGTATTTCCTTTGGTATTCGTCTTGTGATGGACAATCGGATATCGTTTTGGGATTTGATGATGCTATCCGATGGATTGTATTGGTCAGAATTGGTACTTTTCCGTATCGTGAGTTGGTTATGATAGTTTGAGAATCTTGAGTATTGTTTGAGGTACAATACAGATATTATGTTCGAGTTTATTGGTTAATCGAGTACAGGATGTGAAATGTGATAATGGTTATTCTGATGAGAATTACTTGAGTAAGTAAAGTTATGGTGGTAAGATTACGTTGGTCGTATTCTTATGTTGTATTCTCATTGGTATGTAATTATTAATGTGATGTGACGGTTATCATTGTTGGATATTATGGCTGATCCCGTCGTGGGATTTATTTTTAGGTTCTTGGAGTATCGAGCTTGTAGCGGTCGTGAAGAGATGAGCGTCCCGAAGGATACTGGCTAGGACATGTTCTGTGCATTGAGTTTCTTGATTGGTTCTTGTTTTCCGCTGCTAGAGTATCTTTATGGTTGTTCTTTTTCCGCTGCGTGAGTATTTTGAAACGCTCTTTTGGTATCTGGTAACTGAGGTTACTTTGGAAATCGTTTTCTAAACTTTTGAGTGTCGGTCGTTTGGCCTTGTGATTTCAAATGAGTTTTTACGACGGTTTTTAATAAATGGATTTTATAAGTCTTTGTGAATTTTTAAAGATAGTACCGTTGTTGGTCTCTTGGGCATTTGTAAATGTTTGCAAAAATTTCCTTTAGCCTTGTGGGTTCCATCTCGGGGCCCACGGCGCTGTAATATTTCCGGTTAAATCTGGGGGTGTTACAATTGAATCTACGCTCGGTAGCTCGATGTGGGAATAGATTGTATGTTACTTCAGAATGCACGGTAAATTCCTACTTTTTGGTTAATTTTTAGTACTTCTTGCAAGATTATATAGTTTCTAATCTATTTATGGACAACTTTAGTTAAATAATATGATTATTTTTGTGTTGTTGCTCAGAGATTGTTGAGTACTCACTTTGAACTTGATTTTATGATTCTTTATATGTGTGTTTTCACTGTTTAATTTTTACAATTTTTTTGATGCATTTTACAATTTTATAATTAATTAGTTTTATGAAGAAAACCCTAGAATTTGTATTAATCTTTGATATTGTTTGTTTCTGAAATTTTTCATCTGGTCAGATTATTAAATTTTGGGTTTTGTTTTCGATTTGCTGCGGCCGTTGTTTTTGCAAGAAAAACTCCATGTCTGGTAGGCTTGTAAAATGCAAGAAAAAGTTTTTCAAAAACAGCTTTACATGCTAGTTTTCAACATTGATTGAGAATCGGCATTTTTAAGTTCCTTCGGGTCCACATTGTTTGTGTAACTTCTGTGTTTTTTGTAGTTTGAGATCATTGTTGGCAGCTTGACGTTCTCTTTCTCCAGATTTGCGGTATCTATTTCTCAGTCTAAATATTTCTGGACTGCGATTGATTTTTTCAAAAAATCTGCTTTATGTGTTTAAGGAAATTCCTTGTTGCTTTCCTATTATTTCTTGTAATGATTATATTAAACTCTAAATCTGCTCTTATGTATTTCGTTGGGGTTTTGATTTTAGTTTGTAACAACTACCGTTAAACTTTTTAAAGAGGGGGCAGTCTCGAGTTGAACACGAAGGTAAGCATAGTTTCCCAATTCTAATAACAGATCATGTTCTTTTTTTTATGTTTCGAGAGTTCTACCTTCGCGTAGTCTCTGTCCATATTGTAAGGGCCCATGAGGTAGTTTATTTTATCTTCTCAGCTTTTAAAACACCGATTCGCTTCTTACATTTAATTGTAGAATAGTGTATTTGTACTCCTTATTTTTTTTCCAAGCCCTCGTGTGATTTCACTGTTTAATGTTTACAATTTTTTTGTTACGTTTTACAAATTTATAATTACATAGTTTTATGGAGAAACCCTACAATTTGTATTAATCTTTGATATGGTATTTTCGTGTCTGCAAATTTTTCATCTGCTCAGATAGTTAAATTTTGGGTTTTGTTTTCGATTTGCTGCTGCCGTTGTTTTTGCAAGAAAAACTCCATGTCTGGTAGGCTTGTAAAATGCAAGAAAAATTTTTCAAAAACAGCTTTACATGCTAGTTTTCAACATTGATTGAGAATCGGCATTTTTAAGTTCCTTCGGGTCCACATTGTTTGTGTAACTTCTGTGTTTTTTGTGGTTTGAGATCATTGTTGGCAGCTTGACGTTCTCTTGTCCAGATTTGCGGTATCTATTTCTCAGTCTAAATATTTCTGGACTGCGATTGATTTTTTCAAAAAATCTGCTTTATGTGTTTAAGGAAATTCCTTGTTGCTTTCCTGTTATTTCTTGTAATGATTATATTAAACTCTAAATCTGCTCTTATGTATTTCGTTGGGGTTTTGATTGTAGTTTGTAACAACTACCGTTAAACTTTTTAAAGATGGGGCAGTGTCGAGTTGAACAGGAAGGAAGGTAAGCATTGTTTCCCCATTCTAATAACATATCATGTTCTTTTTTTTATGTTTCGAGAGTTCTATCTTCGCGTAGTCTCTGTCCATATTGTAAGGGCCAATGAGGTAGTTTCTTTTATCTTCTGAGCTTTTAAAACACCAGTTGCCGCTTCTTCTGTTTAATTGTAGAATAGTGTATTTGTACTCCTTATTTTTTTTCCAACCCCTCGTGGGATTTCGCTGTTTAATGTTTACAATTTTTTTGTTATATTTCACAAATTTATAATTACATAGTTTTATGGAGAAAACCCTACAATTTGTATTAATCTTTGATATGCTATTTTTGTGTCTGCAAATTTTTATCTGCTCAGTTAGTTAAATTTTGGGTTTTTTTTTCGATTTGCTGCGACCGTTGTTTTTGCAAGAAAAACTCCATGTCTGGTAGGCTTGTAAAATGCAAGAAAAAGTTTTTCAAAAACAGCTTTACATGCTAGTTTTCAACATTGATTGAGAATCAGCATTTTTAAGTTCCTTCGGGTCCACATTGTTTGTGTAACTTCTGTGTTTTTTGTGGTTTGAGATGATTGTTGGCAGCTTGATGTTCTCTTTCTCCAGATTTGCGGTATCTATTTCTTAGTCTAAATATTTCTGGACTGCGATTGATTTTTTCAAAAATCTGCTTTATATGTTTAAGGAAATTCCTTGTTTGTTTCCTGTTATTTTTTGTAATGATTATATTAAACTCTAAATCTGCTCTCATGTATTTCTTTGGGGTTTTGATGGTAGTTTGTAACAACTACCGTTAAACTTTTTAAAGAGGGGGCAGTGTCGAGTTGAACAGGAAGGAAGGTAAGCATTGTTTCCCCATTCTAATAACATATCATGTCCTTTTTTTTATCTTTCGAGAGTTCTATCTTCGCGTAGTCTCTGTCCATATTGTATGGGCCCATGAGGTAGTTTCTTTTATCTTCTGAGCTTTTAAAACACCAGTTGCCGCTTCTTCTGTTTAATTGTAGAATAGTGTATTTGTACTCCTTATTTTTTTTCCAAGCCCTCGTGGGATTTCGCTGTTTAATGTTTACAATTTTTTTATTATGTTTTACAAATTTATAATTACATAGTTTTATGGAGAAAACCCTACAATTTGTATTAATCTTTGATATGGTATTTTTGTGTCTGCAAATTTTTCATCTGCTCAGTTAGTTAAATTTTGGGTTTTGTTTTCGATTTGTCATGACCGTTGTTTTTGCAAGAAAACTCCATGTCTGGTAGGCTTGTAAAATGCAAGAAAAAGTTTTTCAAAAACAGCTTTACATGCTAGTTTTCAACATTGATTGAGAATCAGCATTTTTAAGTTCCTTCGGGTCCACATTGTTTGTGTAACTTCTGTGTTTTTTGTGGTTTGAGATCATTGTTGGCAGCTTGACGTTCTCTTTCTCCAGATTTGCGGTATCTATTTCTCAGTCTAAATATTTCTGGACTGCGATTGATTTTTTCAAAAATCTGCTTTATATGTTTAAGGAAATTCCTTGTTGGTTTCCTGTTATTTTTTGTAATGATTATATTAAACTCTAAATCTGCTCTCATGTATTTCTTTGGGGTTTTGATGGTAGTTTGTAACAACTACCGTTAAACTTTTTAAAGAGGGGGCAGTGTCGAGTTGAACAGGAAGGAAGGTAAGCATTGTTTCCCCATTCTAATAACATATCATGTTCTTTTTTTTATGTTTCGAGAGTTCTATCTTGCGTAGTCTCTGTCCATATTGTAAGGGCCCAAGAGGTAGTTTCTTTTATCTTCTGAGCTTTTAAAACACCAGTTGCCGCTTCTTCTGTTTAATTGTAGAATAATGTATTTGTACTCCTTATTTTTTTTCGAAGCCCTCGTGTGATTTCGCTGTTTAATGTTTACAATTTTTTTGTTACGATTTACAAATTTATAATTACATAGTTTTATGGAGAAAACCCTACAATTTGTATTAATCTTTGATATGGTATTTTTGTGTCTGCAAATTTTTCATCTGCTCAGTTAGTTAAATTTTGGGTTTTGTTTTCGATTTGCTGCGACCGTTGTTTTTGCAAGAAAAACTCCATGTCAGGTAGGCTTGTAAAATGCAAGAAAAAGTTTTTCAAAAATAGCTTTACATGCTAGTTTTCAACATTGATTGAGAATCGGCATTTTTAAGTTCCTTCGGGTCCACATTGTTTGTGTAACTTCTGTGTTTTTTGTGGTTTGAGATCATTGTTGGCAGCTTGACGTTCTCTTTCTCCAGATTTGCGGTATCTATTTCTCAGTCTAAATATTTCTGGACTGCGATTGATTTTTTCAAAAATCTGCTTTATATGTTTAAGGAAATTCCTCGTTGGTTTCCTGTTATTTTTTTTAATGATTATATTAAACTCTAAATCTGCTCTCATGTATTTCTTTGGGTTTTGATGGTAGTTTGTAACAACTACCGTTAAACTTTTTAAAGAGGGGGCAGTGTCGAGTTGAACAGGAAGGAAGGTAAGCATTGTTTCCCCATTCTAATAACATATTATGTTTCTGTGAAAATAATTAAGTGCTACATTTACTACAAATGCTACATTATAACATATCAATATTTTTCTGGTGTTTGCTGATTTATTTGTAGTTTTGTATATGAATTTGCTTAAGTTTTTATACCATGGCTTATGTTAAATTAAAATGATTTGAGTTCTTTGTTATCATCTTTTTTGGACATAGTCACTTAATGTTGGTGATTTCTTGGAGGTCTATAGTGTTGGTGATAGGAGGTCTATAATGTTGGTGATTTCTTGGAGTTTTCTATTTTGAATGTTGAAAACCTAATATCAGTTAGATATCCTTGCACATTATGTTACAAAATGGAGTTTCATAAGCTTTAACTAGTAAAGCTTCATTTATTTTAAAATGATTTTCTTGAGTCGTATGTCATTTGGACTAAGATGGTCTTTCTTCCTCCACAAACCGTCAGAACATACACCTAGTAAAAAATTTAGATGTCAAGATTTTAATTCTGGTCTTCTGATGACATATGTATATGTCATAAATATAGGTATTTTATTTCTTGTTTTCTTCATACTTTTGCTTTCCGAATCTGGTTGTCCATCTTTTCATGTTCTTTTTTGTTTCGAGAGTTCTACATTAACCTAGTCTTTGTCCATATTGTAAGGGCCCGAGTTAGGTTCTTTTATCTTCTGAGCTTTAACACTAGTTGCCGCTTCTTGTGTTGATATCATATTTAATACTACCTTATGGTATCATTTGGTCGATATTAAAAGAAAAAGATATTGAGCAAGTTAAGGAAACAAAAGATTTTTCACAACCATTAGTGCTCACGCAAGCATTCATTTTGTTAAATTGAATTATTTTTGTGGCAAAAATATTTCTTATATGCATGTTTATGAACTGTACACCCTGACACTGAATATTATATATGCACAGGTAAAGGTATTGGAAATGGACAACACTTGGATAGCTTGTGATAGAAGGTCTTTAGAGTATACAATTGGTGTTGCTGATTTCTTAGAATTTGCAATTTTAAATGCTTAAAACCGAATGTCAATCCGATGTCCTTGCACCTTTTTTTGTAATATGGAGTTTCATAAGCCTGAACTGGTCAAGCTTCATTTGTTTCAGAAACGTTTTCTTGAGTCATATGTCACATGGACTAAGCATGGGGAAGTTGACCCTTTTACTGTAATACCCGTGTATTTTATGAGTGTTGTTTTAGATGTATTTTGTGGTATTGTGGTTATTTGGACCGTATATATTGATGATTGACCTTGGTATGTTCATGACTGATAATTATTGGGTTCTGTGATTCTCGGATTGTGCTCGTTTTAGCCGGACTGTTGCGAATTTAATTTTGGAAAATAGCAGTTAGTGCACGCTAAGACTGTATGTCTAGCGCACGCTAACCAGGTTCGAGTAGCGCACGCTACTCTTGTGCAATAACGTGCGTTAGGCCCGATGGACAGTGAACTTTCTGGACTCTGGAATGGGGCGTTACTAACGCTGTATTTCGAACCGAACGTTCGTGAAAATTTCACGAAAATGTTCGGTCAACGTTCAGTTCGTGTTCGGTTCGGTCAAATTCGAACAGTTCGCGAACATGTTCGTTACATACACGAACCGAACACAAACAAAATAATATATGTTCGTTAGTTCACGAACAGTTCGCGAACAAAGGTTTTTTATATATTTATTAATAATTTTACAATAATTAATAAATATAATTAATAATTTTATAATAATTAATAAATATATATACAAAATAAAATCTACCATTCCAAATCCTTAATTTATAAATCTATCTTCTCTTTTTATTTTATTAATTATTATTGCTTGTACTTTAGTTTTTTTTCTTTTTTGAGAACACAAACGAACAAATGAACGATCAAAACGAACGAACAATCGAACGCTAACGAACGAACACGAAATATGTGAAATTTTAACGAACCGAACACGAACAAGTGGTTTGCAATTTTACCGAACACGAACACGAACCGAACGAACCGCGTTAGCGTACGCTATGGAAGGACTAGCGTACGCTATTTCGATGTATCAGCGCACGTTATTTGTAGGATAGCGCGCGCTAGGGTGTCAGGTCAGTGAGGGCAGAAACGTTTATGGACTGCAGGTACTTGCAGGTAGCGCACGCTACTGTATGGAGTTAGCGCGCGCTAGTGGCAATCGATAGCGCACGCTAACAGATAGTTCAGCGTACGCCACCGGAGTCTAGCAGAAAGTTCTGGACGGCCTTTTCTTCAGCAGTGCACCGCCCTCAGCTCGTTAGCGCACGCTAAGCCTGTACCGTAGCGTGCGCTAATACCTCCCAGCATATATATGGGGGGCAGGTTCTAGAAACGTCATTTTTCACCTCTTCCTCTTCCCTTCGGCGGCTGGGCGATTTGGAGTGTAGTTAGATGTGGTTTTCGACCAGTTTTCACCATCCAACAACATTTTCGAGTTCCTAGTCTCAATCTAACAAGATTTCATCTAGTGTATCATCCAAATCAAGGTAAGATTGTTCAATCCCTAGTTTTTCGGAATTTTGAGGGTTTTGTTTAGATCTCGTCCTTCTAGTCCGTTTTAAACCTTGAATTGGGTCAGATTATGATTGTGAGACCATAATCCCTTATTTTTCTTGAAGTCTACGGATTTTGTTTGAGTTCCCATCTATTGATTGGAGTATGAACAACTCCGCCTTAGTAGTGTTTGATAGTTTGTCCCTAGGAGTAGAATTTGAAGGGAATCATTCCATTTCCGTGGTGTTGTGTTTTAATTCGGTATTTCGATATGTTAGGATCGAATCGTTGAAGGAAGTTCGGACCGTACATTCATCCGTTCGCCGTTTCTCGTGTCGTTCAAATTGAGGCAAGTACTTTGATTGTGTTTAATGTACTTCGTGTGAATATGTAAAAATGGAATTTGTGCCAAATTGTTGATCGAGTGTGTGTGAGCCGAGTAAAACCAGTGAGGGTCCCCTGGGGTCCGGTAGGCTGCGTATCCCTACGGATCACTCGGTTGGGCTATACACCAGGGAGGGCCTGACGAGATGTCTCTGGGGTGTGTATCTTGCTTGAGAGGTACAGGGCCAGTATAGCTCGGGAGGTTGTTTTGTGATGATGACTGTGATGTGGTATTCCGGAATATCTGTGATGGCACTATGATTTCTGTGGTTTTTGTTGATTATTCACTTGTTGTACATATTCTAGAATCATTGTACTTGCACCGGCTTCTTGCTGACCCCTTATGGGGTGAATATACTTTTGTGTATTCAGGTACAGGTCCAGTGGGAGGTCTAGCATAGGACAGACACGAGCTTGGTGGGCAGCATTGATATCGTGCATCATTTTGAGTTGGTGGTCATATGGTCATGGTCAAAGTCGTGTTTTGGTTTTGTACTCGTGCGGGTAATGTCCGGTGTTGTATGTCGTGTCATTATTAATGGTTAATGATGTTGTTGTATTCCAGTTGTGAACGGTCGTATTGGTTATGATCCCACCGGATGATATGTTGTTTGGTATTGTGATGTATATCATGTTGAAGTTGAAATTGGTTTTGAATGTATGAACGTTTATGTTTGTCGTATTTAAGGTGTTTTATTTGGGTCTAAGCCTGGTAGGTTCTCCAAAAAGAATCTACGACGCTGTAATATTCCTGTAAATCACGGGGATGTTACAAAATCATTACGAACCTTATCAGGAAAACATTTCGACATAAAACTTTGGTACCCTCCCCCCGGTTGACAAGGATAACCATCTTCATAAATCACACTGGTGGCGAATCTTAACAGTATGTATGTATTGTTAAGGTTGTAGTAGGGAACACTCTTATGAATAAATTTATTGCATTGTCGTTTGATCAAACATATTGAAGATTGTTATCTTTGTTTTTATGTCTCGAGTGTATGAGAAGAACTTTTGGGATGTTTGTCATCTCGGTTTTAATATAACCTTCATTGGTATGGACAACACATGCCATAACATCTTCAAATAACATTGTGGGGGTCTTTATCTACTCGTGATCCACTGGGGTAGTGAATGTGCTGGGCCACCTATATAAGCAACTCATTCTCTATTTGTTTCATGAAATCAGGGTCGGCCCTGGTATAGCGAAGGGGCCACCGCCCAGGGCAGCCCAGCCTAAGGGGCAGCAGAGCCCAATCTATACATTAGTGTTAGTAGGTTCATTTTGAAAAAAAATCAAACAAAAAAAATCAATGCTTCTTCCTTCTTGCAATTCCTATCGGATGCCGCACGAACTCTCAAATTTCCTCTCGACCGACTTCTGCCCTTTGCCCCTATCACACTCCACTTCGCATCACCACCTCGACTGTTTTTTCTGACTACATGTGAAGAGTTAAATGTGTGAAGGATGTGGATCATAAGGTTTTAGTCGGAGATCAAGAGATAAGAGAAAGATGGAGGGCATACTTTGATAACCTATTTAATGTGAGGAAGATATTGGGGATGTAAGTATTGCTTCAAATTTGGTTAATCGGGATTTTATGCCACGAATTCAAAAGGGTAAAGTACGGATGGCATTAAAGAAAATGGGTTCGAAAAAAGCAGAAGGGCCAGATGGTATACATATTGAAGGATGGAGGTGTTTGGGAGAGAGGGGAATCGAATGGTTGACTATACTTTTCAATAAGATTTGGAAATACAACAAGGTGCCACTAGCATGGAAGAAAAACACTTTAATCCCTCTATATAAGAACAAAGGGGATGTCCAAGAGTGATCTAATTATTGGGGGATTAAGTTGATGAGTCATACCATGAAATTATGGGAACTAGTGATTGAGCAACGTCTTAGAAAGTGTGTTGAGATATCAGAAAACCAATTTGGATTTATTCCCGGGAGATCGACTGTGGAAGCAATATTTATGATGAGACAGATGATAGAACACTATCGTGATAAGAAGAAAGACTTGCATATGGTTTTTATTGATTTAGAGAAGGCTTATGATAAGGTACTTGGGTGGACATTAGCCAAAAAAGACGTGTTTAAGAAGTATATTGACATCATTAGAGACATGTACGAAGGAGTTAGTACACGTGTACGTACTACCGCGAGAAGGACTGGTGAATTTCCTATTATGATTGGGGTGCATCAAGGCTCGACGCTTAATCCTTTCCTCTTTGCCATAGTCATGGATGAATTGACAAGGTCAATTCAAGACGATATTCCTCCGTGCATGATGTTTGCAGATGATATAGTATTGGTTGATGAAACGAAGGACAGAGTTGAAAGAAAGTCGGAACTCTAGAGAAATACGCTAGAAACTCGTGGTTTTAGGCTGAGCAGAAGTAAGACTGAATATTTGGAGTGTAGATTTAGTGGAAATGGAAATAGAGAGGCGGGTATAATCGCCTTTGATGGGAATGTTATACGAGGATCGAAGTTTTTTCGTTATCTGGGATCTATTCTTCAAAAGGATGGATAATTAGACGGTGATGTGGCCCATAGGATTAAGGCGGGATGGTTGAAATAGAATAGTGCAACGGGGATACTATGTGATAAAGGCGTACCTTACAGATTAAAGGGAAATTTTACCGAACAGCAATTAGGCCTGCACTTTTGTATGACACTGAATGTTGGACTTTAAAGTAGAGTCATGTGATGAATGTAGCGGCAATGCGTATTCTAAGATGTTTGTGTGGCCATACGAGAAATGATCGACTTAGAAATGATGTGATTGTGAAAAAAGTACTAGTGGCCCCTATAGAGGATAAGCTGTTGGAGAATCGTTAAGATGGTTCGGGCATGTGAGACAAAGGCCGATTGATGCACCGGTGCGAGGCTTGAAGAATGGGTAGCACATAGGCTGGTGACGGGTATAAGAAGACCTGAACAAACATGGATAAGAGTGATTAAGAATGATATGAAATCTCTTGGGATTGGAAAAATTATGACATTTGATAGGACGATGTGGAGGGAGAAAATTCGGGTGGTTTATTATATTTGAGGATCTTTTTTTTCTACGTAACGATTATTACTATTTTTTATTTACTTTTTATTATTTATTTATTTATTTTTACATAATTATTATTACTTTTTTTATTACGTATTAAACTTTTCACCTTTCACTTTTATCTTTTTATATGAATGTTCTATTAGAGACGACTTGACGTTTTCAAAGATTGATTCATGTTAGCGACTGAAAGTATTTTGAACTAATGCTATGATGTTGATTACATCACTTTACATCCAGAAAACGATAAATGAATTGGGTTCAAAATTTATGAAAAAAACTCCCGCAAATTTTGAACAGTAGGAATCGGTGAATGAATTCTAAGCAAGTAGTTCAATTTTTTTCTTTTTTCTTTTCTCATTCCTTTAAGTTTAGTTTTGTACTCATTATTTGACATAGATACGTAAACAACAATTCATAACAATACAGTACACATACGATAGTTGGTACAGATTTCCAAATAGGTTGTTTACATATATATTATAAATTGTTGTAAAAAAATATATATTATAAATTAATTACATAAATTTAACACAAAAATATAATTTCAAAAAAGAAACATTGGATACTTGCAAATAATAAGTTACAGTTCACTAAAAAAATTATCCTTCCAAAAAATTTATATTTACCATCTTTACACAATCAAATCAAACAATCACAATCGCTTCACTTAATCTACACCCTATGCTTACCACCAATCTCTCACACGTTTACCGTTAATCTCTTTTACTTTTTAATCTCAACTGCACGTTCACCATCAATGACTTACTTTAAAGTATCTTTACCTAAATTCTTGTATCTTTACTCCACTGAGACTCATCATTTAAGAGAGCATTATTTATACAAGCAATAATTATAATATTACAATTAAAAGTAAAAATAAAAGTAATTTCGGAAATTGTTCGATAAGAAATATCAGAACTGAATTATTTGAATCGAAATAAGAATTCCCAAGCCTGACATTCCATATTTGCCCAAGCCAGAACTTCCAGCACTACCAAAACCAGAGCTCCCGACTTTGCCAAACTCCGAGTTCCCAGCTTTGCCCAAGCTGGAACCACCAAAATTAGCAAAGCCTATGTTACCTGGATTACCAAAACCCAAATTCCCTACACCAAATCCTCCTACATTGCCAAAGCTGAAACACCCAGAATTGGGAAAACCTGGAGCCCCAGCATTGCCCAAACCCGAGCTTCCGATATTGGCAAAACCTATGTTATATAGTCTCCCAAAGCCAGAAGTTCCGAGGTTGCCTCCCAGAGTTTCCAGAACTACGCAAGCCCACTTTGCCAGAAGGACCAAAATCTCCTTGATTCATCATATGAAGAAATCATCAAAATCAGATTTGGAGGGAGAAAGATCAATGGAGCAAGAGATGATTCCATCACACCTTGTTCTTGAATAGTGAATTCATATAGTTTTCACAGTTGTTATTTCTAGTGTATTCAGCAGTTCCATGTTCTGAGTGTTTCCCAGTTTGTGATATATATATATCAACTTGTGTTATTGGTGATAATCAACTCTATTTGTGACCTTTCATTCTCCCCCTTCATCAACATTCCCAAATATTTCCAGCAATGAAAATTCTCTGACCCCTATGCTAATTGGCAAAAACAAAATAACCAGACTAACACGAGGATTACAATCGGATGCACAATTAACAATAAGTAACATGTAGAATTAAGCTTTTGGTACACTATACCTCTGTTAGTTATAATTCACCAATTTTAAAACTCCCTCCTCTCAGGGGCGTTTAAGGCCAATTTATATACGAGACATTGCTAACCTGGATAAATAGAAAGTTTCATGCTCTTTCCGTGAAAAACATACGCTCGGCAAATGATTTTTTCTTCTTCTATGGGTTGAGATATAAATGTGTGTTCTCAACCACACATTCTCAAAATATGGTCGGGCAGAAGTATATGTTATCAGGTTATTGTCAGGGAAGCTTTATATACTCATTTTTCCAATCCCGAGGTATAATCTGCAAGAGAAACAGTACAAAATTTTGTTTAGAATAAACTTCACACATACAGAATTCTGAATCTCTGATATAAAATTTGTGATTGTTAATCATTAAATAAACTAATCGACAGCCGATTTACCTTATATTGAGGAAGGAAAGAATCAGAATTCAGGATATGATTATTCAAACAACCATTTCAGCTTCGCTAACATCCGTAGGAATTCCCACATCCAACCTCATGGTGGGTTTGTAGTGGTCAGGCACACAAGCACCAGCCTGTGCACATAATTCTACAACTGCAGGGGCCTGGCCATAGAAATTCCTCAGCTCCCATTTCAGGGGCTTATTAACATCAGGTACATGCCACACATATTTTGGTGGAATCAAGTCATCAAGGACTGCTGTCTGCCATCCATGCTGCCCATTACGCTGCTGGTGCTTGTGGGCCCCACAGTTCTGGGCTTTGTGCCCAGTTGGGCCCACATGCACTTCAGGACAATAACCACAAGTCCTTACCGGATACATCTTCATCAGCCTCAAGGCTCCTCCTCTCATTTCTTTCCATGCTTGTAGTGTTTTCTCCGCAACCAATGCAGTGACTTCCTTGCTGGGTGGTGGTACAATTTCAAAATCCGGCATTTCGGCTAATATTTCCGGCTTTAAAGCTTCTGGGTCTGGGTCGGGGTCCGGGAGTTCGCTTTCATCGGCATCAACAAACTCCTTTCCAATGCGTATCATTGGTTTTCTTCTCCTTTTGGTTGGATATTCAGGCAGGTCGACTCCTCCTTGAATGCAGAGCTCAATGACTGCTGGGATTCTGGGGGCGGAAAATCTCTCCTCATGAGTGATATGTTTCCCAAAACGATCGTACAAGTGGTAGGCCTCAACTGGTACAAATATGTCGTCAATAACTGTTTGTCCCCATTCGTGGGCTCCATTACGGACTGAAGCTCGTGATCCCCTACATGACTTGAAAGGATGCCCAACAGGACCCACGTGAATTTCATTACACCACCTGCCAGAATGTTGTCAGATGGAACTGTTGCAACAAAAAATGGGGATTTCAAAATGGAACCAATTTAAGAAACTTTTCTATTTAAAATTCTGAATATCATGAAAGGAGCAAAGATCATATAATACGGTAAAAACATGCAGTGTCGATATATCTGGGCAGTTGTAAAGAATCACAAGCAACATGGGATCAGGTCGAGGAATTACTTGCAGGCATTTACAGGCATCACTTTTAAGAGTTTCTTGAGATTATTGATCAGTGTTATTCTTGTATTCAACACCCTGTAAGCGACAGGAACTAATTTTCCAACCACCAGCCCTCTCTTTCGAGGGGGGACAGGTCCTCTTGGTTGGTTCTTGCGATTTTTCAGCCTCTCCCTGGCAGCTCGACGTAACTCAACGATGGGTATAGGAAAGGGTTTCTTCTCCTTTCTACAGTAATAATGAGGAAAATCTGCATTTTGAGGATAATTGCTTTTAATGACCAGTGACTGGACACGAGTCAACTCCTTTGATGAAATTTTGATGTTAGGCTGAACATTAGTGCAACTGTTCTGCAACTGAAGAAAACAAACTTATGAGAATCCATTGACTAAAAAAAAGGGGGAGGGGGGAGGGGGAAAACTGTAGTGTTTGATACAGACTGCCCAAGCACACGTCTCATATCTTAATCACACTCATAATCATGTGGAATCCGCTGGGTAAGATGCTATTTGCTAGTAAGAATATACAAGAATGGAGATGCAAATTCTTCTGAATTGAACATCTAAACAAACAGGAGGAAAAACAGAACAGTCAGCTTAATCTAATAATGAAGGGCCCACGAGAGTAACAGAGCGAAAACATAAAGAGCAAATGTAACACCTTCAAAGAATCGAGTAACAAATTTGAATGCTCTAGAGAGATGCATTGATATATTAAAGGAAAACATAAAGAGCAAATGTAACACCTTCAAAGAATCGAGTGAACTGAGACCATGCCATATGCTGCATTTTGGAACATCAAACTTCAACGTCCCTTTACCAAGCATAAAAACAGGTCCTCTAAACTGAGAATGGAGACACACAATATCCATTCCTGCAATAAGAACCGGATAGCTTTTATACTGTTATCTATAGATAGTGCTTGAAATGCTTAATTGACAATGTTGCTCATGGATATCAGTCGAAATTCAACTCCCACACAAGTAACATCCAATCTCACATCATTCAAGAGAAATTCGAATTTTGTGATGTTAAAGCAAAGGAGTCAAAAATGATTGATGAAATTGTTTGAGCTAAAAGGGGATCAAAAATAGGTTAAAAAGCTAATTCACACAAACAGTTTTAACTTCCTGACACGCAGAAAGACAAGGAGAACTACATTGCAATTCAAATAACAAATCTGACAGGGATCAACCTCGTTATTTTAATTCCCCTTATTTTATGTTTGGGCTCTATTTTTCGCCCACTTGTTTTAGGCTTTAGTCTATTAGAGTTTTATTTATTTTAGCCCATCTTGTTTTGGGGGTTTTATAACAATAGGGTTTTATTACCTTTTGTAATCTCAGATTTATTTGCACACTTGATATTATATACATCAGATTGTTTTTGAAATGTTATTGAACCATTTCATTCCTTCTGCGATTGGAATCATCTTGGGGTAGTAATTGAGTTCCAATTCAATTACCCAAGTTTGTTACTTTTATTCAATTTTTTTAATTGCCATGCATCTAATTGGCATAGGAGACGAATTCCTGAGAATTAGCGCTACAGTTCATTGACGAATTTACTATTCATCACCAGAGAACACTGTTCATAAACATCCACTACAATCAGCCACCACCTTCCACTGTTACAGCCCTAAATCCCCAAACCTCAAGCCCTAATTAACCACCAAGAATACTTCTACCGCTGCCCTAATTTCAGATTACACAAAACTTTACTCCCAATAAAAACCCCATTTAGAAACCCTAAAATCCGACCCATAACACATCGTACATCACCCAACAGGCCAAAAGCCTCTGCCACTCATCACAATCATCATCAGTTACCAGAACTCTTGCAATTCGACCATACAGCATAACCACGTGGGGGAAGGAAAGAAAAGAAGAAGAAGAAAGGATGAAGGGAGAAAGGGGAAGAGAACGCACCTGGAAAGTTTCCCAAAATCACCGCCACCGGAGAAGTTGTCAGCCGCCGCTGCCGACCAGCATAATAGCTTATCTGTCGGAATATCTATCTATTGCCATCGCTGATACTGCTATAAACATAAGGGAGTAACCTACATCCTTTGTGATATATACTCTAAAACCATCACTTTTTACTTTTTACTCCATCTGTCCCAGTCAAATGTTGACAGATGGTGTATATTTGGTGTATTTTAGGTAATGATTGGTATAAGTAATGATGATTAAATGTGTGATGAAAATTAAAAAGTAAAAAATATTGATGATAAATGAGTGGTGGAGATTAAAAAGTAAAAAGTAATTGTTTGATTTGATTGTAAAAAATGATATATGTAAACTTATTAAAGGGACTACTTTTTGATAGAAATGTAAATCTTTGGGCGGGACGGAGGGAGTAATATTCATCAAGCGTCCATCATCAATATTTTTTAGGAAAATTTCACTTTTAGTACCAACATTTTATGCCGCTTTCAGATGCAATACCTAAACTGTTGGGCGTTCCATTATTAGAACCTAGCATTTTTTTTGCAGCATTAGTCCTTCCGGTCATCTTTCTGTCCAAATATAATGGCAATTGACTAACGGCTCCTTTTAGAGGGAAAATCTCCCTCAAATGGTCGAACCCTAACTGATTTCTCCCCCAATTCAAGAACCCTAACCTAATTCCGCTCAAAACCCACTCAATTTGGCTCGAATTTGCAATTTTCTTCTACATTTCCACTCGATTTCCTCTCATTCTCTCAAAGATGGATTCAGATAATGCAAGTTCTTCATGCAGGAATGTTGGGAGTCCACATTTAACTCCAAGCTCGAATGTGTACTGTCAGTGTGTACCACTCCACTTCAATTTACTGTGTATTTCAATTTAGGATCTTGATTGATGATGCGAACAAATTCATTAATTTTGCAGACACGAAATCTTGTGGTATTTACATTTGGCTCAATCCTAAATTGTGCACTAGTGTTAGGCGTATTTTTATGCGTTTATTTATCATTATTTTTATCCATTATACGTTTAAACCTGCATAAATGAGCTTTTAATGCACTATCTGTATATGTTTTGTAGGAAATTGGAGTCTGGAAGCTCGAACGGCGAAAAACGGGCCAAAACGACAATTTTTGGCCTGGGGCCGCGGCACCCATATGCTGAGCCGCGACACACGCACGGCACACAGAGAACGCCGAGCGAACTGTACCGGGGGCTGCGACACAAGGATGCTGAGCCGCGGCCCATGAGGAAAAATAAGCGCCCAGGTATACGCGCTGAACATGGTGAGCCGCGGCACAGCTTAAGTGAGCCGCGGCCCACGGGGCGGTTTTGATGGATTTGCTGCGTTTCTGGGCGGTTTTCGGAGGCTGTTTTCGACCCAATCCCCGGACGCGTTTTGGAGGCTGATGATAGTTATAAATAGGGATTTAAGGTCTGGATTGGGGGAGGGATCACAAAGAGAATCGTGGAATTGAGAAATTGAGAAGAAGCAGAAAACACCAAGGGCAGAGAGCTGAAGCTATAGAACGGAGGAATCCAAATTCTTCGTCTGCGTTTGATTTCTATGCTTTCTTTAATTCTTTGTGTATTTTTATTTTCTAGCATGTTAGGCTAGAACCTTATTCTAGGATGTTGATGAAACCTTGGTTTTGACGAATTAACTTTTGATTTTGCATTATCAATATAATTCTCTTTTCTTATTGAGTTTTCCCCAATTATTCTTAATGCTTTCAATTGTGTGGCCTATAATTGAATTGTTTTGATTACGCAACTCGAATTGGGAGAGGAGAGTTGGTAGGAAAAATTGGTGAGAACCGTTTTATCTTGTGAGATAGGAATATACTCATAGGAATTACGTGGCCTTTCTGGAGATTTCGTACTTTTTGCCTATTGTCGAATTAATTCACCTAGGAATAGAGTGTATTATTCGCCTTAGAAAATTATATTGACCTCGGGAGATTCGTGTAATACCCAAGATTTTCGTTCCAGTTATTTTGGATTTTTCTCGGATATTTCCCGGTTGTCGAGTGCCGGTATTATTTTCTCGACAACTGATTTTGGCGTTTAAGACTGTAGGTGATGATTGGTTATCCGTCGTTTTCATTTCAGATCGATGGTGTTGTCCCCGAGTGTTTTGTCGTGTTCGTTCCGTGCGATTTCGAAAAAATCGAGTCGTCGAATCATGGTGGTCGGGCACTGGCTGGGCGGTTGCGGGCACTGGCCGGACGGGTGCACGCACCGGCCGGGCGGGTGCGGCAGGAACCGGCGTAGCGCACGCTATGGCCGGAAGCTAGCGCACGCTACGGCCGGGAGGCAGCGCACGCTACGGCCGGTTGGCTGCGCGTGCTAGTCGGCCCAGGCAGTAGGGGCAGAAAGGTTCTGGACTCAGAGGATCGGCAGGTAGCGCATGCTACTGTCGGACACTGCGCAGGATACGGCCGGCAGGTAGCGCACGCTACGGCCGGAAGGCTGCGCACGCTACCTGGCCGAGCCAGGAAGTCTCTGGATTGTGGCCCGGGCCGACAGCGCACGTGTTCAGCGTATGATGGCGGGCCCCGGCCGAACATTCTCGACCATGACCGCCCGCTAGCGCACGCTAGCTCGACAGTCTAGCGCACGCTAGGCTGCACCAGTATAAATATGACCGAGCAGTCCAGTTTCAGTCATTTTTCCCATTTCTCTCCTTCTCTTCCGCGGCTGGATCCTTAGAGATCATGAAGGCATGTTGTTATGCATTTAATCCACGAAGTTTGGGAGCTCATATCATCGACTAATCACTCCATAACATCCTTCAATCCAGTAAATCAAGGTTAGTTTTCCTAAAATCCTAGTTTTGGGAAAAATTGGGGATTTTGTTGATTTCGTCCGTTTGATTCGTTATAACTTAGAATAGTGATGGATTGATGATTATTAAGTTGTGTTATATCGAATCCCTTGTTTTTCCACGATTGGATTGCCGAGGATTCGTCGTTTTATTGAGTTTCTAATCGACACATTGAAAGTGTTCGATAAAATGTCACAAAGGGGATTCGGGCGTTCTACGATTATTCTTCCCCAAACTTAATGGCCAACATAGCTGATGAAGAGGTATGCTCTTAACCCCAAACTTAAGAATGTTCTAGCTTAGGCATGTCTGAAGACCTTGACTTACACAAGTCTCTAAACCAACTATTAAAAGACTTTAAAATTCTTAAAACAGCACACAGCTGTGTCACCTGAGAATACTCATCTGAAAAATGAGAAAAGGCAGCTGAAAAATGACATGGACAAACTCAACCAAGAGTCAGCCAAGATTGAAAAAAACATAGTTGAGTTTGAGAGACTTTCTAAACTAAACTTAAAAAATCAGCTGAAATTGATACAACCACAGCTGAGATTAACATGCTGACTATCTTAAACAATGAGAAATCATTTGCACTCACTCATACTAAAACTGAATTTTCAAGACTAACACAGTTTAGCAATGCACAGCTAAGGAAATAACATCTCTAAAAGTATCTATAAACCTAGATGGATTATGTATAAATTAAAGGCCACTTTATTTAAAATCAGGCCTTAGATATGATCCCAATACTCCCTCAAGTTCAAAAACCATTTTCATAAAGGGAGAAATAATTGTCCAAACTGCTGAGCGTATCAACAGACCTATATTTAAAAATAGGCAGCAGCCCAGTCAAAAGTTTAGGCAGCAACCAATATTATCAAGGCAGCAATCTAGATAAAGGACTAGGCAATGGCCAAAACAGCATCAGAAATCAAGACTTTATTAGCTTAGTTATTACCAAATACTCCCACAAATAGATTTCAAAATGGGAGAGCAAAATGGAAACCTCAAGGTAATACAAATTTTCAAAATTATCAAGTATGGAGACCCCCAATTCTTAATCATAGGTCTCAGCCAATAGTTAACAACGGCTCATACCAAACAAATTATCAGTCATATCCTATATACAACCCAAACCAGGGATATAGAAAGCAAAAGAATGCATACCAAAATGAGTTTTACAAAATCAGGAGAAATCACTTCTTCAAGAAAAGCAATAACCCTAGAGGATACACTCAAATCTGGGTACATAAATCTTTTGTTAATGATTGTAGAAGAGATGAAAGGATTATTATCAAGTTACCTCAAGATCACCAGTAGGAGGTGAAGAATGGTTTGTGGACTCTGGGTGCTCAAGACATATGACAGGAAATAATAGAATTATGTCGAGCTATATTAAATAAAGAGGCCCAGATGTAACTTTTGCGGATAGCTCAAGTGGACAAACCAAAGGTTATGGAAAGCTTCAAAGAGGGAAAATTGCCATTTCAAAGGTGTAGTATGTCAAAGGACTCAAGTACAATCTCTTGAGCATAAGCCAGTTCTGTGATGAGAACAATCTAGTAGTTTTCACTAAATGGAAATGTATGGTGATTGATCTTCTATATAAAGAAGTGAAACTCCAAGGCTACAGAATAAGGGATGTCTATAGGATAGATTGGAAAACATGCATACCAAATGCTCGTTTCATATCAAAGACAGTAGTTGAAAACGGATGGGTCTGGCACAAAAGACCAAGTCACCTGAACTTCAAGGCTCTCAACAAGTTAAGCTCACAAAAATTGGTAAGAGGTCTTCCTTAAGGAATTTTCAAGAAGGAGACTCTCTGTGATGCATGTCAGAAAGAAAAGCAGACCATAGCTTCATTCAAATAAAACCTACCACTCTAACTAACAAGGTGCTGGATCTACTTCATATGGATCTTTTTGGTTATATAAAGCCAAGAACTCTAAGTGGAAGGAAGTATGCATTTGTAGTTGTGGATGACAACTCAAGATGCAGTTGGATAGTTTTCCTCTACAAGAAGAGTGAAACTCTAACCAAGCTACCTGAGCTTATGACAAAACTTTAAAATGAATCCCAATCCTGTAGGTCACAAGTCGTCAGGAATAAGTCTAGGGGGGAGTGAATAGACTTATTAAACTCTTTTCTGAATCTCAGATGAGTTAATCAGCTGTGATTAGGTACAAATGACTCATGTTGTCTGCAGATAGGTAATGTGGAAGACACATCTGATGACGATAGACGGTAACTAATGTTAACTGCAGATAACTATCTAATGGAACAGTAAATATGAATGCAACAGTTAAGTATGATGTTCAAAGCAGTAAATCACACAAGCACTTATAGTGGTTTCAGAGGTGGGGTAATCCTCTACTAGTCCACTTTTCTCCAAACTAGTTGGATATGAATTCACTATAACTTTGAACCAGCGATAAACGTTACAATGATTCAACCAGTTACAACAGCTTTCAACCAGTGGAACCCCGTGGCCGTTGCAACTCCTTTTGACTCCCTAGCACCTCTTGATTGAAAATCCTTGGATGCCTCAACAACTCTCGAGTTGTCTATCACCGTCCAATCAAGAATCCTTGGATGCCTTATCAGTCGCGCAACTTCTAAAAACCTCGTTCACAGAAGTACCCTGTACTCAACTTTTGAGACAAGAGTGTTGTCTTCTCCAACTAAGAGCTTTTCAGAATATGATCTTGAATACTTTTGCTCTTTACGATGCTATAGATTGCCTTGATAGCTTTGATAGCTTTGATTGCCTTGATTTCTTTGTTTGCTTGAAAGTATTGTTCGCATCGTACTTTGCTCAATTCATATCTTTAGATATTTATAGTACGATCATTTGAGCTTTCTTCATATTCATTGCACTACTGTAAAAAATCCATCCGTTGGAGACTTATTTGTTTATATTATCAATCCATTGCAAGGCTGGATTCCCTTTTCAATTCTGACCATTTGAAAGAATTTCTTTGTTTTGCATCGTATTCCTTGATTTGAATAATCATAAAGTCTTGAGAATGCGGATCTCGATGAATATTTAATCCTTTGCTTTCTGGGAATCTTTTGTCTTGTCCCCTCACGTCTGCATGTGGCTTTCCGTAATTGTTGACTTTTCAATGCTTGCTGACGTGGACTGAGTTACTTGGCTGATAACTTAACTAATAACTTATCTGATAACTTCTCTGAAATAAAGTTCTCTGATCTGGACTTCTCTGAGATAAAGTTCTCTGATCTGAACTTCTCTGCTCTGGACTTATCTGAGATAAAGTTCTCTGATCTGAACTTCTCTATTCTGGACCTCTCTGCGATGAAGTTCTCTACTCTGAAGTTCTCTGAGATAAAGTCCTCTGATCTGAAGTTCTATGATATGAAGTCCTCTGATCTGAAGTTCTCTGACCCGATGAATGTTCTCTGATCTGATGGTCAAACTTTAGCCGATACTTGTGTTGACTCGATCTCGTCTGATATCTTGACTGTAGATTGGTTTCGGTCAATCTTCTCTGATATTCATGTTGACCAACACTTGTCTGACTTCAGCTTTTGACTGTATCTTAGATTGGTCAAACCTCTCTGATGTTTTGCGTTGACCAAGACTTCTCTGAAAAAATGAACTTGCCTGATAACTTCTCTGATAAGTGGCAGTTCCATACTTAGATGATTTTCTAACTGATCAACACTTATCCTAAATATTAAGGCCTACAGAAGATACTCATTTGGTTTTTCTTTACATTTGCCAAGTACTTAAACATACATTTGAATAATCAATTAATACAGGGATGACATCATCAAAATCTAACAAGTATTCCTAACAAATGTATTTGCCAAGTACTTAAACATACATTTGATGATGACAAAACTTAAAGTATTTCAAATGTAATCAGGTCTGCACAAAGTAAAGTGCAAGCCACAAGTAAAACTCCGTCTTTTTGAGACAACTAGTGGTTGTCATTCAAGTGACTGTTATAAAATTTTATTGATATTACATTAAAGTTCACTTGAATGAAACAAAAAAATACAAGTAAGAAAATTACAAGTATTTCAGAATTACAAGTAATCACAAAATGAAAAATTACAAGTAAAAATTACTAGTAAGTTACAGAGAATCTATCTTCCTCTTGCTCTTCCTCGTCTGACCTTCTGCTTAGCTGGAGGGAGAGACCTTAGTGGCTTGGCACTAATTGGCTTCTTGGAGACTCGAGCTAACCCGTATTTCCTCTTGATTATCATAGAGGCAAATTCCTTGCTCCTCAGCTGATGTGAAGTTGTTCTCTACACATAGTGCCTTGATTTCTTCCTGTAGGGCCAGTTCATCCAGTTCATTGTTCATAAGATTGGGGGCTTCTTCAGGTCTGAAATTGGGAATCATGGGATATGCATCGAATTTCTTTGCATACTTTTTCAAGACTGCCCAATGTTTTGGCAAAGTATCAAACATGAAATTGATGAACGTTTGCTGTGGGGAGCAATATTTGTCTTGAATCAACTCCCAGAGATAACATTTCTCTATAAGTTGCTTCCTTTCTCCTTCCCACATTGGAGATGCCTCAGCAGGTAAGAATTCTTCAACAAACCAAAGCTCATTTCCCTCCTATTGGTATCTCTTGTCCAGCTCTTGTCTGGTCCTTCTCTTTTTGGCTGCAGGTTCGTCATCTGAAGACGCAACCACTTCTTTTCTCTTGAGGTGAGACGTTCCAGCCTGTAGCAGAGGGAGGTCACGTCTTCTCTTAGTTCTTGCTTCCTCTCTCACTTCATCTTCTTCACTGCCTTCCCCCTATCTGATATCCCTTCTGCTTCTCTCTTCCCCCTTTTTGCCAGCATCAATGAGGGTAGCTAGCTGCTGCTGTACTGAGGCCATGAAATTAGACATGCCAAGGGGCATTCTGAAGTTAGTTGGTGGTGGGAAGGTTCTTTATTCTTCAGCAAAGTGTCCATTTTCTCATTAAGGTATATTAGGTCGGGTTTTACTTCAGTTTCCAGAAGCTTGGCAACTGCCTCTTCCACTAAGCGTCGGATCATCTCAGTGACTGCAGGTGAGATTGGGACCTCAGGTGCTGTCTGTGGTGAATTTTCACCTGAGTCTTCTGCAGCAGCTGGTCTCTTGGCAGTTGACTTGTCTGATGGAAGACTTCTATCTGCCGACTGCTGATCAGATGGGGTCTTGTCTGGTGTGCCCAATCTGTCATCTTTAGATGACTGATGAGAGCTGTAGGCTTGATCAGGTGCTCCATGCTCATCAGTGTCATCATCTCTCCTCTCTTCTTCCTTCCTTTCTCCTTCTTCTTCTTTTTCTTCAACTTCTTCTTTTCCTACTTCTTCACCTTCTTCTTCTTTTTGTTCTATTTCTTCTGTGTTTTCGTTTTCAACTTCAACAACTTGTTTTTTTGACTCCTACCTCTTGTTCCTCTTCAACTCCTTCTTTTTCGACTCCTACTACAGAATCTTGTTTTTCAATTTCTACTATTCTTATTTCTCTTTCTTTTCCTCCTTCTCTCTCCTCAACTATCCCTTCTTCTCCGAGGGTTTTCCCTGCTGAAACACCCTCCATAATGTGGCGGACGAACTGGTCCATATTTTCTTTAAAATTGGACATGAACCAATTCTCCTGGAGCATTAAAATAATATCTGTCTCACTACAGAAGATCATGAGAAGCTGCTCCATAGCCTGGGAATGTTCCCAGGTACTACCCTCAACAAATTCTTTGAATTGAGTGAAGGTCAGAGACTTTAAGTCCTTCCACTCATTATATATATTGAAAAAAGAAAATTTTAGAGATTGTTGCTTTACTAGAGTGATTTGATCGGTTGTTAAGTTCAGAGGATTATTCTCCCTGAGGTTGAGAGAATATCCTGCTTCTAGTATCTCAATTGTCAATTCTGCCTCTTCCTCCCCAGTCATGCTTGGAAGGGTCAGAAGTGGAATTACTTTACCCATCAGATTGGATTGATCTGGCTGATCCTTGGTATGGGCAAGTGCAGGTGATGAGGAAGGCTGCACCTCTTGTTCTTCATCTGAAGGATAGTCCACCAGCCCTCTTGGTCTCTTTTGGGACTGCTCTGGTGAAGAAGTGATGTGGACAACTTCTTCTGCTTCAGGTGACTTCCTCTTAAATATATTTGTCAGTGGAATGTTGTCTGAGTAAGTGTCACCTGTAGGTAGCTTTTCATGTGCAGGTGACTTTTGAGAAGTCTCAGCTGCAGCTGCATCTGACTTCCCTGATTCAGTGTCTGAAGGTCCTCTGTACTCAGATGTCTCAGATGTCATTCCCTTGATTTTCTCAGCTCCCTTTTCCCTCTTTCCTCCGATATTCTTTAGGGTTTCATTGTCCAAATGACCAAGTCTCTTGCTTAGGTGAAAGGGGTCTGCTCTTCCTTTAGCCTTTCCCAGGAACTCCAAGATCCAGCTTATTTGAGTTCCATATGCCAGCTTCTGCCTGGATTTCTTCTCTTCCTCATCCCAGCTCACTTTGTTGACCTCTCGGACTAACTGCCTGTATATGTAGTCAGGCCAGTTAATCCTCTTCTGCTGTAAAAGGGCTCCCATATCGACATACTTAGCAGAGGATAGTTGGTCATAGCTCCGTGCCATGCCCATGACAATTTTGTTGTTTATGTTTAGGACATAATTGTATTCCTTTTTAAGGTCATTTTTCTTCGCAGTGAGTTTGACCTTAGATGTCTCCTTTGGAAGCTTGATCTCATACCAAGTCTCGGTTGGGTTTTGCTTCAGGGCTTCGACAGTGATGCCCCTGTTCTCCATCTGGAATGCATCAGCGATGGTTTGAGGGGTGATGTTGATTTCTTCTCCAAGAATAGAGCTTGATATACAGTGATCGGTCACCTGAACCTCCATGTAGAAGTATATTACAGCCTCCTTGAAGAGCTGTTTTGGGGAAATATCCAGAAAACTGTAGATGCCGTTTTTCTTCATCATTCGAATCACATACGCCATTTCCCCCGAGTTGTTTGTTGCCAGTAACCCTTCAAAATCGACAACAATGCTGAAAATAATTTGTTCTTTCACCAGTTTGAGATTGATACCTTCGAAGTAAGATTCCATTTCTGCAAAAAAGATTTTGCGATTGAGTGTAGTGTATATTCAAGAATTTTTCTTGCTTTAGGAATTTAGGGTTTCTTAAGCTTGAAGACGGTAAAGTTCTGTGAAATGATTTCGACCGTCTTAAATATCCATTTGAAAAGACATTTTGAATTTAATAATAAAATAAGTTAGTGGTGGTCCAATTTTTGAGAATTTAAAAAATGATGGTTGAATTTCAATTGGACATCGTGGCGGTCGTGTGAACATGTGTTTGTCCACGTGTAAACAATATAATATAATAATTATAAGTCGGTCAAGAAATGAGAAACTTAGATGGTTGACCGTTTGACTTCTGATGCGTTTGTGATTTCTTATGTGATCTGATCCTTTGTCTTATGCATCGGGTGAGATATGTTGCCTGTGGTTGAGATCAGCTAGGTTTCTTCGTCTGTCCTTTGAATATTCGTCTGGTCTGATTAGGTGGGTTCCTTGTCTGCTCTGGTCATATAGCTTTCTTGCCTGGTCTCTGCATCAGGTAGCTTTTCCTTGTCTGGCCTCCGCATCAGGTAGCTTTTCCTTGTCTGGCCTCCGCATCAGGTAGCTTTCTCGTCTGTACTAGATTCCCAATCTAGTAGTCCAAGTTCCCTTCTTAACTCCAGAAACCTTTCTTCTGGTAAATGTTTTGTGACTATGTCAGCAATTTGGTACTCTGTGCTGACTATTTCTACTCTTACTCTCTTTTTAAGCACATGGTCTCTGATGAAGTGATGTTTAACATCTATGTGCTTTGTTCTTGAGTGCAATACTGGATGGTTTGTTATTGCAATTGCACTATTGATGTCACACCATATTGGAACTTCATTTGCAGTGATGTTGTAGTCCCTTAGCTGTTGTCTAATCCATAGGATTTGTGCACAACAGCTGCCTGCAGCTAGGTATTCTGACTCGGTTGTGGAAATTGAGTTGGATACCTACTTCTTGCTGAACCATGATATCAGTCTGGTTCCTAGGAATTGGCACGTTCCACTGGTGCTTTTCCTATCAATTTTGCATCCTGCAAAGTCTGCATCTGAGTATCCTGATAACTCAAAGTTGTTGTCCTTGGGATACCATAGCCCAACATTGATTGTAGACTTAAGGTATCTGATAATACTCCTAGCTGCTTCATGGTGAGACTGCTTTGGTTTGGATTGAAATCTTGCACATACTCCTACATCATAATATATATCTGGTCTGCTTGTAGTTAGGTAAAGGACTGATCCAATAAGTCCTCTGTAGTGGGTTGGATCAACTGATATGCCTCCTCCATCTGCATCTAGGTTTAGGCTTGTGCTCATTGGAGTTCTTAGTATTTTGGCTGAATCCAATCTAAAATATCTTGATTAGATCTTTTGTGTATTTAGCTTTATTGATGAAAATTCCATTGTTCATCTGCTTGACTTGCAACCAAGAAAGAAGTTTAGTTTGCCCATCTTACTCATCTCAAATTCTCCTTGCATGAGATTTGAGAACTTCTCACATAGCTCCATGTTGGTTGAGCTAAATATGATGCCATCCACATATATTTGAGCTAATAGTATGTGGTCTTCATGTTCTACTCTGAATAGGGTCTTGTCTACCTTTCCTTTGAAACCATCTCAAGAAACACAGATAGTGTTTTATACCATGCTCTTGGTGCCTTCTTGAGTCCATACAGAGCTTTTAGAAGCTTGTAAACTTTGTCTCCTTTGAAAAATCCGGAGGGTTGCTCCACATAGACTTCTTCTTCTAGTATTTCATTGAGAAAGGCACTTTTCACATCCATTTGGTAGACATCAAAATCTTTGAATGTTGCATATGCAAGGAATAGTCTGATAGCTTCAAGTCTTGAAACAGGTGCATAAGTTTCACCAAAATCTATTCTTTCACATTGTGCATAACCTTTAGCAACTAGTCTGGCTCTATTCCTAACAACAGCTCCATCTTTGTCACATTTGTTTTTGTACACCCATTTGGTGCTTATGACTTTCTTGTGATCTGGTCTGTATGTTATTTCCCGGACATTTTTTCCTTCCATCTGGTTGAGCTCTTCCTGCATTGCATTTATCCATGGGTAGTCCTCCAGAGCTTGATCTGTCGTCTTGGGTTCCATTTGAGACATGAAACATGAGAACATTGCCATTCCTGTCGGTTCTGTGGATTGTCTGGTTCTGACTCCATCAATTAGGTTTCCAATTATCTGTTGAATGGGATGATCTCTGATCTATTTGGGGATATCTTCTTCTTCCGGGTTTGTTCCCCCTGTTGAGTTGCTTTGGTGATTTTCTTCTCTCTCTGCATTAGCTTGGTACGGTCTTGTCATCTGCAAGTGGGGATCCTGTCTGCTCTGCAGATGCATCTTTGTCAGCTACAGTTAGGTCTTCATCAGCTGCAGTTGGATTAGGTAGGTTTTGGAATCCTATCTGATCTGCAGTTAAGTCTTTAGGCTGATCTGTAGGTTAGTCCATCATTCCTGTGTCATGAATGATAACTTCTTCTAGAGTGGCGGTTTTGAGCTTTTTCTCAATCGATTCCACCTGTTTCCTGTACTCAACAGTCAACTCATCAAACACAACATGAGGTGTTTCTTCCACATCTAATGTTTTTTTGTTAAATACTATGTATGCCTTACTTATTTGTGAGTATCCCATAAAGAGACCATCATCATTTTTAGCATCAAAGGCATTCAGTTGGATTTTACCATTGTTGTGGATGAAACACTTACAACCAAATATATGGAAATATGCAACAATTGGTCTTCTGCCATTCTAAACCTCATAGGGAGTTTTGCCATGTCTCCCTACTATCATACTCATGTTCTAAGTATGGCATGTTGTGTTGGCAGCTTCAGTCCAGAACCTCTTTGGCAAGTCAGCTTCAGCAATCATTGACCTGGCAGCTTCCTTCAAGGTTCTGTTCCTTCTTTCAGCAACACCATTTTGCTGTGGAGTTCTTGCGGCAGATACTTCATGCTGGATTCCATTCTAATCACTGTACTCAGAGATTGCCTTGTTGAGAAATTCTCCTCCTATATCTGATATGATCTTGATGATTGAGAGGGATTTCTCATTCTGAATCTTCCTTAGCAGCTCAGGTAGCTTTGTTAGTGTTTCACTATTTTTATAGAGAAAAACAACCTATGTGAATCTTGAGTAGTCATCCACTACTACTAGAGCATGTTACCTTCAACTCAATGTCCTTGGCTTTATGGGGCCAAAGAGATCCATATGAAGTAGATCTAAAATTTTGTTGGTGAGAGTGGTAGGCTGAACTGGTTTGAATGATGCTCTGGTCTGCTTTCCTTTCTGACATGCATCACAGAGAGCTTCTTTCTTGAATACTTCTTCTGGAAGTCCGCTGACCAGCTTTTGAGAGCTTATATTGTTGATTGCTTTGAAGTTCAGGTGACATAATCTCTTGTTCCATAGCCATCCATTTTCAGCAATTATCTTATATAGAAAACAGGTGTATGGAGTGCCTGTGTTCCAGTCTATCATGTAGACATCTCTTCTTGTGAATCTTTGTAGCTTCACTTATCCAGATAGGATATCAATCACCATGCACTTCCAAATGGTGAAGACTACTAGGTTCTTCTCATCACATAATTGACTTATGCTCAATAGATTGTATTTGAGCCCTTTCACATAGTGAACTTTGGATATGGTTATATTTCCTCTGTGCAGCTCTCCAAATCCTTTTGTCTGACATCTATATCTATCTCCAAAGGTTACATATGGGCCTCTTTCTTTGATGTAATTTTAAAGCACCTTCTTGTTCCCTGTCATGTGCCTTGAGCATCCATAATCGACAAACCATTCTTCACCTCCCATAGTTGAATTTAAGGAGATGTGGTAGTAGTCCTTCCACCTTTCCTGCAATCAATAAAGCAAAGATTTAGGTACCCAAATCTGTGTGGGTCCTCGGGGGTTAGTAGGCTTTCTAGAGAATTAATTTCTCCTTGGATTATGAAAGTTATGTTGATTGCCCCTATAAGGTGTGTGTTGTCTAGGCCTATATACCTGGTTAGGATTGTATACTGGATATGCCTCATAAGATCTGAGGTGTGGGCCATTTCTAAATCTTAGCTCAGACCATTTTTTAAATCTTTGGGGTGTCCACACCTGTTCATTTTGGAAATTTGGATAACCTTGAGGTTTCCATTTGCCTCTCCCATTTTGAAATCTGTTTTTAGGGAGTCTTTGGTAATAGTTGGCATAATGTTTTGGCTGCTGCTTCTGCCTTGGCCATTGCCTAGTCTCTTGTCTAGGTGGCTTCCTGGTGAACCTTGGATGCTGCCTAAACCTTTAACTTGGCTGCTGCCTATTTTGAAATACGGTTTTATATGTAGGCCCAGCAGTCTGGACAATTGTTTCTCCCTTGATAAAAGTGGTTTTTGAACTAGAGGGAGTGTTGGAGTCATATCCAAGGACTCATCTGGAATAAAGTGGCCTCTTGTTCATACACAATTCATCCATGATTATAGATGCCTTTAGAGATGTTATCTCTTTAGCTTGTGTACTATTTAACTATTTCAACTTGGATAGCCCAGTTTTGACATGAGCGAGTGCATCTGATTTTTCACTATTTAAAACAGTCAGCTTATGGATCTCAGCTGTAGTATTTTCAGCTGAGTTTTTCAAAGTGTTTTCAGATCATATTTCAAGCTCAACTATAACATTTTTAAATTTTGCTGACTCTTGTCTGAGCTTGTCAAAATCAATTTTCAGTTGGACTTTCTCATTCTTTAGCTATGCATTCTCGACTGTCACAGTCTGGTGAGATGATTTAAGGGTTTCAAAATATTTTAGCAACTAATTTACAGATTCATGAAGATTCATTTCTTCAGACATGTCAAAGCTAAAACCTATGTAGTTTGAGGTTTGGAAGTTACCTCTTCATCAGCTAGATTGGCCATCAGACAACTGTATTCATCATCATCATCAGAGAAGAATCCACCACTTGATTCTACTCTTTCTTCAATCTGATCTTCAATTATGAGAGCTTTCCTTTTGTCCTCCTTTCTGCCCACATTTTTCTTGTCTTCATTCTTCTTGAGTTCTCGGCAGTCAATTTGGATATGTCCGGTTTTGTGGCAGTTGTAGCATTCCACCTTCCAGTTGCCAGCTTTCTGATTCCTTCTTGTATTTTATTTGAAGTTCTTCTTATACTTGGAATAATTCTTCCTGAAGTTGATGAACCTTTGCATGATGAAAGCCATCTCTTCTCATAATCTAGAGGATTTGGAGGTTTAACTTCAGATAGGGTCTTGGTAGAGGATTCAGCTGCAAATGCTATTCCCTTTTCAGCTGGTTCATTAGGTGATGAACTGGGCAGCTTGAACTCATATGCCTTCAGATCAGAAAATAGCTCCTGGATCTTTATCTTGTTGAGGTCTTTTGATTCTCTCATTGCTATGGCCTTCATGATCCATTCAGGATTGAGGTATCTCAAAACCTTTAGAGCCATCTCCCTGTCGCCATAGGTCTTTCCAAGGGAGTTGATCTCATTTATGATCTTGGTGAATCTTCCATCTACTTGATCAATGGTTTATCCGGTCTTCATCTTGAAGTCATCAAACTTTTGTGTAGCTATTGACAACTTGTTTTCTTTGATCATATCCGTTCCTTAGCACATTACTGCTAATGTGTCTAAGATTTTCTTTACATTTTTGGAGTTTTTGATCTTGACCATTGTAGCTTTATCAAGGGTCTGGTATAGAACATCTCTGGCCCGGTTGTCTAGATTGGCCAACTTTTTTTCTTCAGGGGTCATCTCGGTTCTCTTCTTTGGAATCTTTTCTGTCTTCCCAGCTGCAATCTCCTCAGATGAGTTGTCCTTCTCAAAGATGAAAGGACCATATTCAATGATGCACCACATGTCGCCATAGATGGATGATAAGTGTGCCTGCATTCTTATTTTCCATAGGTCATATTCATCAACGGAAAATACAGGTAATCTAGAGTACATGTGCTGCATGTGTTCCATAATATTGAGAGATTAAAAATATATATGCTCTGATATATGGATCTGGTTCTGTAAAATTAAACCAACCTCTCTGATACCACTTGTAGGTCACAAGGCGTCAGGAATAAGTCTAGGGGGGGTGAATAGACTTATTAAGCTCTTTTCTGAATCTCAGATGAGTTACTCAGCTGTAATTAGGTATAGATGACTTATGTCATCTGCAGACAAGTAATGCGGAAGACACAGCTGATGACGATAGCAGGTAACTAATGATAACTGCAGATAACTATCTAATGGAACAGTAAATATGAATGCAGTAGTTAAGTATGATCTTCAAAGCAGTAAATCACGCAAGCACTTATAGTGGTTTCAGAGGTGGGGTAATCCTCTACTAGTCTACTTTTCTCCAAACCAGTTGGAAATGAATTCACTATAACTTTCAACCAGTGATAAACATTACAGTGATTCGAACAGTTACAACAGCTTCTAACCAGTGGAATCCCGTGGTCGTTGCAACTCCCTTTGACTGCCTAGCACCTCTTGATCGAAAATCCTTGGATGCCTCAACAACTCTCGAGCTGTCTATCACCTTCCAATCAAGAATACTTCGATGCCTTATCAGTCACGCAACTTCTGAAAACCTCGTTCACAGAAGTACCCCGTACTCAACTTTTGAGACAAGAGTGTTGTCTTCCCCAACTAAGAGCTTTTCAGAATATGATCTTGAATACTTTGCTCTTTACGATGCTATATATTGTCTTGATAGCTTTGATAGCTTTGATTGCCTTGATTACTGTGTTTGATTGAAAGTATTGTTCGCATCATACTTTGCTCAATTCATATCTTCAGATATTTATAGTACGATCCTTTGAGATTTCTTCATATCCGTTGCACTACTGTAACAAATCCATCCATCGGAAAGCGGACTTCTTTGTTTATCTTATCAATCTGTTGCAAGGCTGGATTCCCTTTTCAATTCCGACCGTTTGAAAGACTTTCTTTGTTTAGCGCCCTATTACTTGATTTGAATAATCATAAAGTCTTCAGAACGCGGATCTTAATGAATATTTAATTCTTTGCTTTCCAGGAATCTTTTGGCTTGTCCCCTCACGTCCGCATGTGGCTTTCCGTAATTGTTCACTTTTCAACACTTGCTGACGTGGACTGAGTTACTTGGCTGATAACTTAACTGAGAACTTATCTGATGTCTTTTGGTCAAACCTGCCTGATTTGCAGTCAACTTTCTCTGATGTAAACTTCCATGAGATAAAGTTCTTTGATCTGAACTTCTCTGCTATGGACTTCTCTAAGATAAAGTTCTCTGATCTGAACTTCTCTGCTCTAGACTTCTATGAGGTAAAGTTCTCTGATTTGTATTTCTCTGTTCTAGACTTCTCTGATATGAAGTTCTATGCTCTGAAGTTCTCTGAGATAAAGTCCTCTGATCTGAAGTTCTCTGAGATGAAGTCCTCTGATTTGAAGTTCTCTGACCTGATGAATGTTCTCTAATCTGATGGTCAAACTTCAGCCGATACTTGTGTTGACTCGATCTTGTCTGATATCTTGACTGCAGATTGGTTTAAGTCAATCTTCTCTGATATTCCTATTGACCAACACTTGTCTGACTTCAGATTTTGACTGCATCTTAGATGGGTGAAACCTCTCTGATGTTTTGCATTGACCAAGTTTTCTCTGAAAAAATGAACTTGCCTGATAACTTCTCTGATAAGTGGCATTTCCATACTTAGACGATTTTCTAACTGATCAACACTTAGACTAGATATTAAGTCCTACAGAAGATATTCATTTGGTTCTTCTTTACATTGCCAAGTACTTAAACATACATTTGAATAATCAATTAATACAGAGATGACATCATCAAAATCTAACAAGTATTCCTAACAAATCCATCATAAAAATCATGCCAGACAAAGGAGGAGAATTTTCAACAAAGCCACAACTGAATATTGTGATCAGAATGGGATTCAACATCAAATGGAAGCTGCAAGAACACCACAACAAAATTGTGTTGTTGAAAGAAGAAACAGAACCCTCAAGGACGCAGCCAGGACAATGATTGCTGAGACTCATCTTCCCAAAAGGTTCTGGGCTGAAGCTGTCAACATAGCATGCCATACTCAAAATAGAAGTATGATTATAGGGAGACACTGTAAAACTCCCTATGAAGGTTGGAATGGCATATTACCAACTGTTTCATATTTGGAAAAAATTTTTGGTTGCAATTGTTTTATCCACAATAATGGCAAAACCCAATTGAATGCCTTTGATGCAAAAGCTGATGATGGTCTCTTTATGGGATACTCACAGATAAGCAAGGCAGACAGAGTCTTTAATAAAAGAACATCAGTTGTGGAAGAAATACCCCTTGTTGTATTTGATGAATCTAGTGCTGAGTACATGAAACAGGTGGAACAAATTGAGAGAAAGCTCAAAGCCACTTCTCTAGAAGAAGTCATTATCAGTGACACAAGGTTGATGGACTAATCTGATGAAGACCCAACTGTAGATCATCTAGGTTCACCTATCATAGCTGATCCTATCATAGCTGAAGATGATTAAATCACATCTGAACCCAGCATAGCTCAAATCCAACTAGACCTAGCTGAAGGACAGATAGACTCAACAAGTCCCCAGCTCAATCCAACATAAGGAACAAGCAATGATAATCATCACCTAAAAACAAATTATGAAGATGATACTCGAAAATGGTTAAAAGATCACCCCATTCAACAAATAATCGGGAACTTATCTGAAGGAGTCAAGACCATAAAATCAAGAGAACCAATAGGAATGGCAATGCTCTCTTGTTTCATATCTCAAATGGAGCCCAAAACAATAGAACAAGCTTTGGATGATTACATATGGGTGATTGCAATGCAAGAAGAACTGAACCAAATGGAAAGGAACAATGTGTGGGAGCTGATTGACACACTAAATAACAAGAAGGCCAATGGCACCAAATAGGTTTACGAGAACAAATGTGATGAAGATGGAGCTGCTGTTAGGAATAAGGCCAGATTAGTTGCTAAAGGATATGCTTAATGTGAAGGAATAGATTTGTATGAATCCTATGCACCGGTAGAAAGATTAGAAGCAATCAGGTTATTTCTAGCCTATGCAGCCTTCAAGAAATTTGAGGTGTACCGAATGCACGTTAAAAGTGCATTCCTCAATGGAGTACTATAAGAGGAATTATATGTTGAACAACCTCCTGGATTTGTCAAAGGAGACAAGGTGTACAAGATATTGAAAGCTTTATATGGATTTTAACAGGCACCAGGAGCCTGGTATGAGACACTATCTATATTTCTTGACAAAAATATATTCTGCAAGGGAAAGGTGGTCAAAACCTTATTCAGAATCGAACATCAAGACCACATATTACTAGTTCAAGTATATGTGGATGATATCATCTTTGTCTCAACAAATCCTGAACTATGTGAAAAATTCTCAAACCTCATGCAAGGAGAAATTGAAATGAGCATGATATGGGTAAACTTAACTTCTTTCTTGGTTTACAAGTCAAAAATATTGAAACTATTATTTTCATCTACCAAGCAAAATATACAAGGGAGCTGATCAAAAGATTTGGCATGGAGTCAGCCAAGACCTTGAGAGTGACAATGAGCACATCTCTCCAGATTGACTCAGATGATGGAAGCATTCCAGTGGATACAACCTACTACAGAGGATTAATTGGATCATTATTATACCTTACTGCAAGTAGACCAGACATATCATATGCAGTAGGAGTGTGTGCAAGATGTCAATCCAGACCAAAGCAGTCCCATCAGGAAGCAGCAAAGAGAATAATCAGATACATAAAATCCACAGTCAATGTTGGATTATGGTATCCGAAAGATGACAACTTTGAACTATCAGGATATTCTGATGTTGCTTCTGCAGGCTGTAAATTCAATAGAAAAATCACTAATGGAACATGTCAATTCCTTAGAACCAGACTTATATCATGGTTCAGTAAGAAGCATGTATCCAACTAAATATCCACAACCAAGTCAGAATACCTAGCTGCAGGTAGATGTTGTGCTCAAATAATATGGATCAAACAAAAACTAAGGGACTACAACATTATTACAAATGAAGTTCCAATATGATGTGGCAATAATAGCGCAATTGCTATCACAAACAATCCGGTCCTACACTCCAGAACAAAGCATATATAGGTTAAGATCATTTCATCAATATTCAGGTTAAGTTTGTTGGAATCGTATTATCTTGTAGTGCTTAAGTTCGTTGTCTTAAACCCTTCGTAAGTGTGTTTTTAGGTTTCGTCAATTGTCACGTTTTGATTCTGGGATGTCTCTTTTCCAGTATATTCTATTCCCAACAGTTCTGCACTGCATCGGGCTTACGTACGTTATCAATAGTATATAACGTACGTTAAGTTCATTCTTACTTACGTAGGCTAACTTTCTATAGCGTACGTTATGGCCTTCAGGGAATCGGGAAGAGGCTTCTTCCATGCCGTTGCGTACATTACGGGTAACACGTAGCATACGTTAGTTGCTTAATGTATGTTAAGTTTCCTGACTTACGTACGTTAACACGGACAAATTTATATATCCTGTTCAGCGATTATATACAGTTTTTTCTCATGGGTTTCTCTTCTTCTCCTCCCTTTGGTGATTTCTGGCGACTTCAGGCGATTCGTGAAGATCCCAGCTAGATATCATCATTTATCATCATCTTCAAGCTATTGGTCCGTATTATACTATAATATCCGCATTTTTCTTTTCTCGGTATTTCTATTTTTGGTGTATTTTTCGTTTTTAGCGACTCGTTTGTAACCGTATTCGTATTTCGAGAATACTTATTTTTGGACTCTTTGTCATCCGAGCTTGTTTCGGACTTGTTTTACTCAATTCCGTGTTTATTGGCTTTTCCATCGTTAATTGGTCCAATTCTCATAATTGTTGTCCGGAACAGCTGTTTTTGGGTTACCGTAAATTCATCTTATGTTGTTATGCGTGTTGTGAGCTTCCATTTGATGTTTGATCGTGTATCATGTGTTTCGGGTGTTTCCAGCCGTTTGGTATCCTGTCGCCTATCGTGCGCTATTTCTGTTGTATAGCGCACGCTAGTATCACTTAGTAGCACACACTACATTTGCCTAGCGCGCGCTATTTCTGTTGTATAGCGCATGCTAGTATCACTTAGTAGCGCACGCTACATTCGTTTTGTAGCCCACGCTAACGAGTCGAGCGCAGCAGTGGCAGTAAGATGTTTCTGCTCTCTGCTCTCTGGGCGAGCATCTTAGCGCACGCTAAGATTTTTGTTTTAGCGCACGCTATAGTTTACGCTTAGCGTGCGCTGGGTCACCGGTATCGTGCGCTAATTCGGTAGTCCAGAACTGGGCAGAATGTTTCTGGACTCGGCCTGGTGTCCAGGTAGCGCACGCTATGGCCCGATAGCGCGCGCTATCGAGGGGCTGTTAGCGCATGCTATCCTCTGGTAACGCACGCTAATGGGCAATAACCGTAGGTTCTGGACTGGTTTTTGGCTGGATAGCGCATGCTAACTTTGATCGTTAGCGCACGCTAAAGCTCTCTGGCTATATAAACCAGAGAGTTGACCCAGATTTGTCATTTTTTCATTTCTCTCTCTCTCTCTCCGGTTCTTGGGCGATTTTCGGGCGATCATTGGGCGATTTGATGTCTTGCAATTCCTAGCCATCATTTTCTCGAGTTCTTGGTGTAGATTAACAACACCAAGACTTATTCTTCATCTTTAATCCAAGGTAATTTCCTTGAACCCTATTTTTAGAAAATTTGGGTTTTTTTTAGTTTTTGTCCGATTTGTTCTATATCGTTGATTAATCCATGATGTATATGATTAATCTTGGTGGTATTCTTGTTTTCCCTATGAATTCATGGTAAGTTTCGTTGTGTTTGTGAAATCGAGAGGGTTCGGCTGCGATCCGTCCTCGTCGTTGTTTTTGTACGAACTTACATGAATCGTAGGTGGGTTTTGGGGTGTATTCCATTTCCATAATCGTATAGAAATGGTTGTTATTGTATTATTCGAATTGTTAGGTTTGGGTTCGTCGGTTCCTAGCATTCGTGCTTGATTTCCCTTTCCGTTCGTGTCGTTGTCAATTATTCAAGGCAAGTACTCTTGGAAACTTTTACGCTTAACATGAAATGGTGATGTATTTGTGTGTGCTTTGCTCACCTCGGGAGGGTCCGATGGGGCCTCGAGGGAATCTATGATTTCACTCTGGATTCACGAGTTTGATTCGCTAGCCAGCTCGGGTGGGTCCTTAGAGGCCTCGAGTGGGATCAGTGGCTTCACCCCGGTCCTAGGCGATGCCTGTGCGTGATTTATTTTATGATATGGCCAGCTCGGGAGGGTCCACAGAGGCCTCGAGTGGGACCAGTGGCTTCACCCCGGTCCTAGGCAAATTAATGATTGACTATTTATTTCCGGAAAAGACATGTCTGGTTCTGGCTTGAAATAAATTGATGCATGTACTATGAAATGTGTAAGCGAATGGTTTACCTTGATTACTTGTACTAGCGTAATTGCTAACCCCTTTGGGGACCCGTTTTGGGGAAATTCTTGTTATGAATTTCAGGTTATGTTCAGCCGGACGAGCGTGCGCTGGGACAGTACGAGGATGCTGGCCAGGGATTTTGACGTGTGCATTTGAGTTTCCTTGTTTCCGTTGTCCTTTTCGATATGGTTATTTTACTAAAATTGTAAACTTATAGATAGTACTCGCGAGTACTTAGGCCTTTTACTCGGATTGTGATTTGTATCAGTAATTCTTATTTATGATTGTCAGTGATGTTTGTTTCGCCGGTTATGCCGGGCGTCTTATTTGTTTGTCATCCTGGTGATGTGTGTTCTCGCTAACTCTGGCGGTTAGATGAGTGGTATTTATTATTTATCCTGGTGGGTCCCAGGTAGGGCTCCACGGCAATGTAATATATCCTGAATATCTTGGGGGTGTTACATATACAACATCTAATCTTCTTCTCCGTTCCAAATTGAGGTAATCTTCTTAGAACCCAAGTTTTTCCGGGATTTGGGGGTTTCTTTGTAATTTCTCCGATTTAGTTTGTATTTATGGTGGAATTGTGTTGAGTATAGATTATCTAATTTCGATGCATGTTTTTCCTACGAGATTATTGGTGTATTCTTGGTTTCATTGAGAATCGAGAGGGTTTGTTTGTGATTCATCCTTTAGTCGTTATGTTGTTGGACTACATGTATCGTAGGCGGGATTTTAGGGCGTATTTCAATTTCCATTCCAGTCGTATTTTTGTTGATAGTCATTTTGCGGATCGTCTAGGTTCGAAATATCCGAGTTCCTTCAACGGTGGTTGTTTCAAAACATTCCGACATGTCTCAAAGGCAAGTAATTCTTATGAACATACATTCTTAAATGTGCAAAGTGATGTGTATGAGTGTTAGAGCGTATACGTTTACTCCGGGAGGGTCCGACGGGGCCTCGGAGGGATACACGTTTGGTTGGGTTCACGAACATTTGGGTTAACCACTCCGGGAGGGTCTAACGGGGCCTCGGAGGGATCCGCGCATGGTTGGGTCCACGGTTAATCGGGAGGATTTATATTTCTGTGGTACATTTATAGATACTGCATTTCCGGAAATCATTATCTTAATTGGTTTTTAAAACTATCGATGCATATACTTTGATATTGTAATATGTAAGAGTTCATTTGTATTATTTGTACTAGCTATTCCATGGTTAACACATTTTAGGGGAAATACGTTTCATGTATTTCAGGTACGAAGAATGCAACTGGACGGGTACCGAGCAGTATGACGATGACGGCCAGGCGTGATACTGTGAAGTGCCATTGTGATTTTTCTTTGAGTCTGGTTGTTGAGATTTTCGTTTCTCACAAATTCTTAGTTGGTACTCGAGTATTATAGGGGTTGGTTTCTTCTTGTTGGTTATGTCGTACTTGTTGTCTATTGTGGATTTGAGTTTGGTCTTTGGAGTTTCATTGGATGATCCAATAAATATTGGGTGATTTTGATATTGTTGGAAACTTCATTGAAGTTCTTTTGTTATGGATTTTATGTGAATTTAGCCTTGTGAGTTCCAGATGGGATTTACGGTGCTGTGACATACCCTGAATATCTCGTGGGTGTTACAAAATATGGTATCAGAGCCTAGGATTATGGATACCTAGGTTGTTGGTCTTTTGGGTCTAGCCACGTTGTATGTAAACAGAGTATCATCGCGTTGTCATCATCTTAGTACGACCGGTACTCGTAAGTTCTCTTATCCTTCTTATCGTCCTTACTATTTTGTCTTTCGACTTCGTAATGTGGGAAGCCGGTCACCATGATGGTTATATTCTGAACTGTACTTATTGCTTTTCCTCATTTTCTATCTTTTAGAATATCAGCTGGTAGAGGACGCGGACGCGGTCCGGGACGTGGCACAGCCGGTGGGGGCCATGTCTCTTAGTTCAGATACTGGATCAACTACTCCTACCATGTCGAATTCAGTTCATCCTAGTAATGATGGTTAGTAGGACCAGTCGGCAAGTCTGAGGGATTCCGCAGGGAATAATGGGGGTATAGGTGTGGCCACTATATTATAGCAAGTGGCTAACCAAACGGATCTCTTGACCCAAGCAGTTCAACTCAACAATCCACCGCCTATGGTGGATACTGGGGCTGATAGATGGCTACGAGATGTGATCCATATGCGCCCTCCATAGTTCATTGGTTCTACTGACCCGGTCGGCTGGGAAGATTGGATAAATGAGATGAACAAAGTTTTTGTGGCTGTGAACCGTCCAGAGGCACGCAAGGTGTCGATTGCGCAGTACTTTCTAATGAGGGATGCCGCTAATTGGTGGCAGGAAGTTGCGCCTCAAGACCATGAGGTTTCGTGGGACGAGTTTAAAGAGTTAATGGAGGCCGAGTATTGCCCGTGGCCTGTTCGGGAGGCCATAATCCGAGCTTTTTATGAGGCTAAACCCAAGGACATTCCTGTAGCACATACGATCATCGAATACAATGAGAAACTCAACCACGTGAAGGGTCAATTGAGAGAAGAGAGGGATAAGATCCGACACTTTGATATGCAGATGAAGCCCAAAATTCGACAGTACATGGCAGGATTCGCTTGTACTATACTGAAGGAGTATCAGGGTAAAGCATTGGCCTATGAAGCTACGGAGACAGCTAGTGAGGGTAAGAAGCAGAAGACCTTCATAAATTTTTTGGACAGTAAGAGTAACAACCAACAGAAGTCTCAGTTGGCGAACTACCCATCTGTAAAGTCTTACCATACGTTTGGCGGAAATCGGAGTTTTAGAACCGGCCCTACTGTTACCAACCGGGTCGTGACATGTTTTAACTGCGTCCAGCAGGGCCATATCAGTGGTGATTGCAACCTGCCTCCTCTAAAATATTATAGTTGCAGCCAGGCAGACCACAAAGTTGCATTTTATACTGAGGGATAAAAGACACTTTGTAATATCCTAGGATTTCACTATGAATTTTTCGCATTATTTTATCTGGGATGTACTGTACAGAGTGGGACCGACACGATATGAGTGGGTAATTTTGGAAACCGTGACAGTCGTGCCAGTATGTCATCGAGGTTATTTTGATTCTAGGATATTACATGCTTTGTGTGTTTTTCAATGTCGAATATACCGTATGGGTATTTGTATGATTGCCGTACTTGGTCGACAGTTGTAATTGGGGGTATCGCGCATCAGACGTACCGTACGAGAATATTTTGGGGATTTCGTATATGTGTTCAGTATTGTCATATGTTCACATTTGTTATGTCGAGATGTTGGACAGGAATTGCTGGAAATGGCTAAGTATGGAAGCCATTATGTACGTTATGTGTTGAAGCTTACGTACGTTAAATTGGTAGAGTTACGTACGTTATGGCCGAGATATTACGTACGTAACATGGGAATCAGACGATCGAGTCGTGGTCGGCAGGTGGGACCCTGTGTCGACAACTTTCGGCAGAGGATGTTGACAGGTGAGTGAACGTACGTGTTACGTACGTTATACAGGACTTGTTACGTACGTAACACGACCATTGTACTATAGCAAGTCAACGTACGTATTACGTACGCAAAGGAATAAGTGTTACATATGTTATGGGGCGGCTGGCCGAGTCGTGGCCGAGAGGACCGTAGTGGCTGAGTATGGTCGGTAGTGACTCGCAGGGATGGCCGATCATGGTCGGCAGTGACTCGTAGGGATGGCCGATCACGGTCGGCAGTGACTCGCAGGGATGGCTAGGACTGGCTGATTACGTACGTAAGGCAGTGGCGATTCTGGCCGTAGGGCGATAACGTCGTAAGCCACCGCGGTTACATACATAAGGGTGTCGACCAGACTGGACAGAAGGTAGGCCACGGCCGGTTACGTACGTAAGCCACGGCCGGTTACGTACGTAACGTGCCGGCAGGTCCTGCCTATATAAGGCCTGGACCGAGTCATCCTTGCCATTTTTCACTTTTCTTCGTTTCTTCCGCGATTTCTTCAGCAAATATGATGGTTTTGGGTAGAATCAACTTATAACAACATGTTTTGGAAGTTGGAATCATGGATTAACATCATCTTCCACCGGATCGAAGGTAAGAACACATGAACTTTTGGTTTTTGGATGTTCTTGAGGTTTCTTGGTGTTTTGGCCGATTTGCTTCGTTTTGATTCAGATTATTGATAGAACTTGATTGTATACTTGTAATCATTCAATACTCTTGAAGTTTTGTGGAATAAATTCGAGTATTTATTCGTTAAAACGATTAAATTGGATTATGCCTTCAAAGTGTTCGATGAAATGCCTCAATGAGTAGAACTTGGAAAATTCTACACGTTTTCATATGAATGATGGTTGAATTGATGTTGTTGTGATGATTCTTGGTATTTACAAGAATTTTGTTAAGGGAAGATAATGAATTGGTGATCAAATGATTCGATTATGTTGTTATGCTTATGGAATCGTAGTATTATCGATGTTCTTGGTAGTTTGCTGCGATTCATGATGTTATGAGAAGTATATATGTTGAAGACATCGTTAGGACCATTGAACACCGAATTTCGGCTTGTGTTCGTATTGTTAAGAGTTGATACGGTTTGGTTTCGTATGATCGAGATGCCGTTGAACCATCGAGTTTGATTAGTTGGTCATTTCGGTTGTTGATTGTTATTGAACGTATCGTTAACTAATTATTGCATTAGGTTGCGTTTAGTGATCGTTGAAGTTAACCGTTGTGCTGCGGACGAGCTGGGGCTGCGGAGCTTGTAGACGGAGACGGCGGGATTGATAGAGGCTTCGTCGAATTGGTATCGAGGCAAGTTATGCTTGCTCAGTTCATAATATTAATAAATGATTTCATTTTCATTTCGTTTATGATTCATATAGCAATGGTATTATGGAATATATGAATTGTCGGAATGGTGGTATGTATGGTATTTTTGGACTAAGATAAATCATAATGTATATGATTTTAAGGATGTCTATTGGAAATGGGAACGTGAATTATAATTTGGTCTATTGCATGAGAAGTTGGATATCAAGGTTACTTATCGTGTCGATATTGAACTCGGGATGGTGGTTTGGTATTAGTTATGGACTGTACTTCATTTTGGATTGTCGGATAAACCATGTATTCGTTCAGGGCGGTTGGTCGTGGAAAGGTTAGCGTCTCCAACTTGAGGTAAATTAATATTATTAGATTATGATAATCATCATGTTGCATTATTGCATGTGTGTGTTGATATTTCTTGTGGTGAGTGTGCACCATCGTTGTTACGTTTTGTAATGTGCTCTTCCTTTGAGCTGTGATCTGTTGGGCCGATGTGTTAGGGGATAAGACCTATATGGCACCTATGTTCCGGGGTATTCCTGTGTGGATACTTTCGTGACCCTTGGTTGCGACCTTGGGGTATTTTGTGATTGCATGAACTGTGTTAGGGGATAAGACCTAAATGGCACCTATGTTCCGGGGTATTTCTGTGAGATGCTTCCGTGACCCTTGGCTGCTGCCTTGGTGTTTATGTGTTAATATTATATGCATTATTGAGCATGATGTGGACTGTTGTCTGATGGAAACACGACATTGTGGTCGTGTCGGTCTTTCATGATCGAGTTACTGTTGCTCTTTTGGGAAGTCTTCTGATCCTTGATGGATATGCAATTCTTTGAGATTTGTTGTCATGTTGTATCGTGGCATATCTGGAGTCAGATACGTTCTGATCGTTCATGTGTAGGATTTTCGGGACGGGCACGTGTAGCATGTGTTGGTTTCGACCTCAAATTGAACCGTGCACACGAGGCGTGCCGTGAGGCGATTAGGTACAAGACCAGACGCATTTTGATCAATACCCGTGGTTGGCTTGAACACGGACACATGTCTGGATCGAGCGTATCGTGACGTCCATCTTGAGTCTTATTGATTGGTCGTTCACAGTCCATGTATAATTGGATCTATTCGATATTCGGGTTGTCTTTGAAATCCCGTATATATGATTTTTATATAGTTAACGATTTTATTCTCTCGTATATCTGTCCCCGTTGATCCTTTTCTGATCTCGTTTGGAGTTACCTTATCGATGGTCAACTTTTCTGTTATCGATCCTTTATTCTCGTTTAGAGTTTCCCCTATCATTGGTAGCCTCGTTCGTTATTGATCCTTATTGATTCCGTTTGGGAGTTTTCCTTACCGTTGGTATTCTCGGTTGTTGATCCCTTATTATCCCTATTGGAGTTTATCGTGTCGTCGGTATTCTCGGTTGTCGATTCCTTATTGCTCTTGTTGAAGTTTACCGTATTGTTGGTATTCCCGATTGTTGGTCCTTGTTGATCTTGTTAGAGTTTACTGTGTCGTCAGTATTCTCGGTTGTTGACCCTTATTGATCTTGCTGGAGTTTACTGTGTCGTCGGTATTCTCGGTTGTCAACCTTTTATTGATCTTGTTGGGATTTACCGTCTCGTCGGTATTCTCGGTTATTGATATTTCGTTGATCTTGTTGGAGTTACCAGATCATGGTATTCTCATCCATGGTTGATCCTTTGTCGATCTTATGTGGAAATATCATGTCATTGATATTTCCGTTGTGATGCATCGATTGTTTATCATTATTGACTGTGTGAGCCTTCATGCTTTGTATTGATATCCGGGACTTGCCATTGTTTCGGGACAGTTGATTTGCAGATGTATCGTGTGATATCAGTTTCTATCAGCATTGGGATCCAATTGTGCGACCCAGCCAGCAGAATTGAACTTGGCCAGATTATTCTATACTCGAGATATGTTTATGTTTGGAAATCTAGGTAGTGTTTCAGATACAGTACAGGTGATTACATTTGAATTCGTTCATTACTTAAGGACACGAGGCGTGGGATATGGTAAGAATTGATTGTTATGGTTGTGACAGGTTGGTAAGGTTACTTCGGTAAAATACATGGGGAATGTTCTTACTCTGTAGATTACATTGATATGTAATTGTTTTCGTGATGTGATCGTTATCATTGTTGAGTATTATGGCTGACCCCGTCGTGGGGTTTATCTTTTAGGTACTCGGGGTTCGAGCTAGTAGCGGTCGTGAAGGGATGAGCTTTCCGGTGATACTGGCTATGGCGTGATTGTTGGGATTATGTATTCTTTTCTGGTTTTCTAATTCCGCTGCAAATGTAATTAATTGTGTTTTTATCTGTTGCGTGTGTATATTTAAAATGGCTTTCAGTATTCTTTGAACTGTGTTTTTATCCGCTGCGTGTGTATATTTAAAATGGCTTTCAGTATTCTTTGAACTGTGTTTTTATCCGCTGCGCGTGTGTGTACTTTCAAAGGGCTTTTTGACATTGTTTAAACATTTGCGTAAATTATTTTAGCCTTGCGGGTTCCAATATAGGGCCCACGACGCTGTAATATTCCCGGTCGGTTTTGGGGGTGTTACAAAAAATGGTATCGGAGCTTGGGTTTCGTAAAACCCAGGCGTGTGTGGTATGTGGCTCTACCGGTGCGGTAGTAGCGTGATTTTTGAAAATGATTTTCTGACTTTTGAGTCAAACCGATTTTGGAGGTTTCAAAATTTTTGAAATATTTTCAAATTGCTGTATTTGCGATGCCGGTGTGTTGTTAGTGTCCTGAGACTTTGTATGGGAGTCGTATGCTGGTATCACGGAAGATCATTGACTTCACGGACCTGTAAGTATGTTCTTTCAGTTATTTCAGTTTTGATGATGATTATTTGAGTATGGTGTCGTGATTTTGATATATTTCGGGATTGAGATACTGATTATGATAGGTGTTGAGTTTCGAGGACGAAACTTATTTAAGTGGGTGTATATGTAATATCCTAGGATTTCACTATGAATTTTTCGCATTATTTTATCTGGGATGTACTGTACAGACTGGGACCGACACGATATGAGTGGGTAATTTTGGAAACCGTGACAGTCGTGCCAGTATGTCATCGAGGTTATTTTGATTCTAGGATATTACATGCTTGGTGTGTTTTTCGATGTCGGATATACCGTATGGGTATTTGTATGATTGCCGTACTTGGTCGACAGTTGTAATTGGGGGTATCGTGCATCAGACGTACCGTACGAGAATATTTTCGGGATTTCGTATATATGTTCAGTATTGTCGTATGTTCATATTTGTTATGTCGAGATGTTGGACAGGAATTGCTGGAAATGGCTAAGTATGGAAGCCATTACGTACGTTATGTGTTGAAGCTTACGTACGTTAAATTGGTAGAGTTACGTACGTTATGGCCGAGACATTACGTACGTAACATGGGAATCAGACGATTGAGTCGTGGTCGGCAGGTAGGACCATGTGTCGACAACTTTCGGCGGAGGATGTTGACAGGTGAGTCAACGTACGTGTTACGTACGTTATACAGGACGTGTTACGTACGTAACACGACCATTGTACTGTAGCAAGTCAACGTACGTATTACGTACGCAACGGAATAAGTGTTACGTACGTTACGGGGCGGCTGGCCGAGTCGTGGCCGAGAGGACCGTAGTGGCCGAGTATGGTCGGCAGTGACTCACAGGGATGGCCGATCATGGTCGGCAGTGACTCGTAGGGATGGCCGATCACGGTCGGCAGTGACTCGCAGGGATGGCTAGGGGCGGGCGATTACGTCGTAAGCGGTGGCGATTCTGGCCGTAGGGCGATAACGTCGTAAGCGATTGCGATTCGTCGTAAGTGTCGACAGGCGGGCCGAAGGTAGGCCACGGCGATTCGTCGTAAGCCACGGCGGTTACGTGCGTAACGTCTTGCGGTGTCCCTTTATATAAGGCACAGGCCAGAGTCATCCTTGCCATTTTTCACTTTTCTTCATTTCTTCCGCGATTTCTTCAGCAAATATGATGGTTTTGGGTAGAATCAACTTATAACAACATGTTTTGGAAGTTGGAATCATGGATTAACATCATCTTCTACCGGATCGAAGGTAAGAACACATGAACTTTTGGTTTTTAGATGTTCTTGAGGTTTCTTGGTGTTTTGACCGATTTCTTCGTTTTGATTCAGATTATTGATAGAACTTGATTGTATACTCGTAATCATTCAATACTCTTGAAGTTTTTTGGAACAAATTCGAGTATTTCTTCGTTAAAACGATTAAATTGGATTATGCCTTCAAAGTGTTCGATGAAATACCTCAATGAGTAGAACTTGGAAAATTCTACACGTTTTCATATGAATGATGGTTGAATTGATGTTGTTGTGATGATTCTTGGTATTTACAAGAATTTTGTTAAGGGAAGATAATGAATTGGTGATCAAATGATTCGATTATGTTGTTATGATTATGGAATCGTAGTATTCTCGATGTTCTTGGTAGTTTGTTGCGATTCATGATGTTATGAGAAGTATATATGTTGAAGACGTCGTTAGGACCATTGAACACCGAATTTCGGCTTGTGTTCGTATTGTTAAGAGTTGATACGGTTTGGTTTCGTATGATCGAGATGTCGTTGAACCATCGAGTTTGATTAGTTGGTCATTTCGGTTGTTGATTGTTATTGAACGTATCATTAACTAATTATTGCATTAGGTTGGGTTTAGTGATCGTTGAAGTTAACCGTTGTGCTGCGGACGAGCTGGGGCTGCGAAGCTTGTAGACGGAGATGGCGGGATTGATAGAGGCTTCGTCGAATTGGTATCGAGGCAAGTTATGCTTGCTCAATTCGTAATGTTAATAAATGATTTCATTTTCATTTCATTTATGATTCATATAGCAATGGTATTATGGAATATATGAATTGTCGGAATGGTGGTATGTATGGTATTTTTGGACAAAGATAAATCATAATGTATATGATTTTAAGGATGTCTAGTGGAAATGGGAACGTGAATTATAATTTTGTCTATTGCATGAGAAGTTGGATATCAAGGTTACTTATTGTGTCGATATTGAACTCGGGATGGTGGTTTGGTATTAGTTATGGACTATGCTTCATTTTGGATTGTCGGATAAACCATGTATTCGTTCAGGGCGGTTGGTCGTGGAAAGGTTAGCATCTCCAACTCGAGGTAAATTAATATTGTTAGATTATGATAATCATCATGTTGCATTATTGCATGTGTGTGTTGATATTTCATCGTTCATGTGTAGGATTTTCGGGACGGGCACGTGTAGCATGTGTTGGTTTCGACCTCATATTGAACCGTGCACACAAGACGTACTTCGTGAGGCTGATTAGGTACAAGACCAGACGGGTACCTGATCAATACCCGTGGTTGGCTTGTACACGGACACATGTCTGGATCGAGCGTATCGTGACGTCCATCTTGAGTCTTATTGATTGGTCATTCACAGTCCATGTATAATTGGATCTATTCGATATTCGGGTTGTCTTTGAAATCCCGTATATATGATTTTTATATAGTTAACGATTTTATTCTCTCGTATATCTGTCCCCGGTGATCCTTTTCTGATCTCGTTTGGAGTTACCTTATCGATGGTCAACTTTTCTGTTATCGATCCTTTATTCTCGTTTGGAGTTTCCCCTGTAATTGGTAGCCTCGTTCGTTATTGATCCTTATTGATTCCGTTTGGGAGTTTGCCTTACCGTTGGTATTCTCGGTTGTTGATCCCTTATTATCCCTATTGGAGTTTACCGTGTCGTTGATATTTGTCGATTCCTTATTGTTCTTGTTGAAGTTTACCATATCGTTAGTATTCCCGATTGTTGGTCCTTGTTGATCTTGTTAGAGTTTACTGTGTCGTCAGTATTCTCGGTTGTTGACCCTTATTGATCTTGCTGGAGTTTACTGTGTCGTCGGTATTCTCGGTTGTCAACCTTTTATTGATCTTGTTGGGATTTACCGTCTCGTCGGTATTCTCGGTTATTGATTCTTCGTTGATCTTGTTGGAGTTACCAGATCATGGTATTCCCGTCCATGGTTGATCCTTTGTCGATCTTGTGTGGAAATATCATGTCATTGATATTTCCGTTGTGATGCATCGATTGTTTATCATTTTTGACTGTGAGCCTTCATGCTTTGTATTGATATCCGGGACTTGCCATTGTTTCGGGACAGTTGATTTGCAGATGTATCGTGTGATATCAGTTTCTATCAGCATTGGGATCCAATTTTGCGACCCAACCAGCAGAATTGAACTTGGCCAGATTATTCTATACTCGAGATATGTTTATGTTTGGAAATCTTGGTAGTGTTTCGGATACAGTACAGGTGATTACATTTGAATTCGTTCATTACTTAAGGACACGAGGCGTGAGATATGGTAAGAATTGATTTGTTATGGTTGTGATAGGTTGGTAAGGTTACTTCGGTAAAATACATGGGGAATGTTCTTACTATGTAGATTACATTGATATGTAATTGTTTTCGTGATGTGATCGTTATCATTGTTGAGTATTATGACTGACCCCGTCGTGGGCTTTATCTTTTAGGTACTCAGAGTTTGAGCTAGTAGCGGTCGTGAAGGGATGAGCTTTCCGGTGATACTGGCTATGGCGTGATTGTTGGGATTATGTATTCTTTTCTGGTTTTCTAATTCCGCTGCAAATGTAATTAATTATGTTTTTATCCGCTGCGTGTGTATATTTAAAATGGCTTTCAGTATTCTTTGAACTGTGTTTTTATCCGCTGCATGTGTATATTTAAAATGGCTTTCAGTATTCTTTGAACTGTGTTTTTTCCGCTGCGTGTGTGTACTTTCAAAGGGATTTTTGACATTTTTAAACATTTGCGTAAATGATTTTAGCCTTGTGGGTTCCAATATGGGGCCCACGGCGCTGTAATATTCCCGGTCGGTTTTGGGGGTGTTACACACTTGGGGATGAGGCATCCCTTCCTAGGCCTGGAGAACTAAGTGTTAGTCAGAAGTCATCAGCTGGCCATTCATCTCAGAGGTTCAGTCGGGGAAGAGGACGGGGTGAGTCGGTTGGAGGGGGAGCTTCCAGTGCTGGTTCAGCACAGTTGCGTGTTTACGAGATGAGGAGAGCGGATGATCTAGAGGCTACCGTGGCTACATGTACTGTTTACGTTCTCTCTCATCCAGTTAGAATGCTTTTCGATTCCGGTGCTTCTCATTCGTTCAACTCTTTGGATTGTGTGCATCGATTGAGTATTGAATACTTTTCTATTTGTGAACCTTTTATGATTAAATTTCCTAGTGGGGATAGAATTGTGGGGGATAGGGAGGTTAGAGACTGCCCAGTGATAATTTCAGATAGAATGAGGCCTTCAAATTTGATCGTCGTTGATATCATTGATGGGGATTTGATCCTCGGTGACGACTGGCTTGATAGACACGGAGCGGTAATGAATTATTGCACTAGGGTTATATCGATGTTGGCCGAGTATGGTACTGAGCATTCATTTACGGGACACAAGAGGAGGGGTCAGAAACTTATAATCAGCTCTATAAAGGCGGCAAAACTCATTAGCGATGGTTTTGTGGGATACTGGTGTTATGCTTTGAAAGCCGAGGATGGGAAAGTTGAACTTTCCTCGATTCCGGTGGTGAACCAGTTTTCGGATGTATTTCCATATGATTTGCCAGGAGTACCACGGGAGCATAAGATCGGATTCACAGTTGATTTAGAACCGAGTGCAGCCCGAATTTCTAAAATGCCATACCGAATGGCACCTTCAGAAATGCAGGAGCTGAAGAGTTAGTTACGGGAATTATTAGAGAATGGATATATCAGACCTAGCGCCTCATCTTGGGGTACGCCAGTCTTGTTTGTGAGGAAGAAAGATGGTTCACTATGTTTATGTATCGATTATCGGGAACTGAACAAAGTGACCCTTAAGAATAAATATTCCTTGCCTCATATAGATGATTTGTTTGATCAGTTTCAGGGAGCTACGGTGTTCTCGAAGATCGACTTGATATCTGGATACAACCAGCTCTGGGTGATGGAGTCTGGTATTCCTAAACCCGCTTTTCGAATGAGGTATGGGTATTGTGAGTTTTTGGTTATGCCATTCGGGCTAACCAACGCGCCGACAGTATTTGTGCAGGTGATGAATAAAATATTTATCGAGCATCATGATAAGTGTGTAGTCATTTTTATCGATGATATCCTAGTCTATTCTCGTGATGACGAGGAACTCGCTCAGCATTTGCGATTAGTGTTGGAGATTTTGAGAGCTCAACGTCTCTATGTAAAGTTCTCGAAATGTGAGTTTTGGTTGAAGGAAGTTTTGTTTCTCGGACATATGATTTCAGCTGAAGGGGTCCATGTAGAACCCCATAAGATTTAGGTAGTGTTATATTGGGCACCGCCTAAGAACGTGAAGGAGGTTCTTAGATTTTTGTGTCTTGCTGGGTATTATAGACGGTTCGTAGAGGGGTTCTCTAAAGTTGCTCGACCACTTGCTCAGTTACTCCATAAGTCTAAAAAGTTCGAATGGAATGACGAGAGGCAACAAAGTTTCGAAGAACTTAAAAAGCATTTGACTACGGCGTCGGTTCTAGCCTTGCCTCAAGGGAATGGTGGGTTTTCGGTTTATAGTGATGCTTCAGGCCAGGGACTCGGCTGCATCCTCATGTAACACAAAAGGACTATAGCTTTTGCGTCGAGGCAGTTTAAACCATACGAAATGAATTACCCTACTCACGACCTGGAGTTGGCTGCAATGGTGTTTGCACTGAAGATTTGGCGCCACTATCTATACAGTTCTCCGTGCCGGATTTATACCGACCATAAGAGCATGAATACGTTTTTAGCCAGAAGGAATTGAATTTGAGACAACGTCGTTGGTTATAATTAATAAAGGATTATGACTTGGAAATCCTTTATCATCCAGGGAAAGCCAACGTTGTGGCGGACGTGTTGAGTCGGAAGCCGATATTGCTTCAGATGCTTGAGGTTCTCACACCACAAGAAAAGTTTCGACAGGAGTTTATTGAGCAGGGAATCAAGGTATGGATTCAGCATGTGCAGGGTTAGTTATGTGCCCTCGAGATTACTTCGTCCTTAGTTGATGACATAAAAGGGGAGAAGATGAATGACCCAATGAGCAGTCAACTGAAGGCGGATGCAGAAAAAGGGAAAGCCCCGGCTTTATGGTTCATGAGGGCAGCATTTTGAGATTTCAGGGAATAATCTGCATCCTAAATGATTTAGAATTGAGGCAGAAAGTACTTCGAGAAGCCCATGATACTCCTTACTCCATCTATCCCGGAACGAGTAAGATGAATAAAGACCTTAAGAGAAAATTTTGGTGGAATAATATAAAGAAGGATGTCACTGAGTTCGTTGCACATTGTTTGACGTGCCAACAAGTCAAGATTAAACATCAGAGACCAGTTGGGCTGTTGAAACCGCTTCCTATTCCCAAGTGGAAGTGGGAAAATATTTCCATGGATTTTATCACTGGGATGAAGAGAATGAAAACTGAAATGAATATGATTTGGGTAATTGTCGATCGACTAACCAATTCAGCGCATTTTCTTGGTATTAAGGATACTTGGGGGCCGTAGAGGCTGGCTCGGACATTTATAGCGGAGATAGTACGGTTACACGGTACGCCTAAGACTATTATCTCCGATCGGGATGGACATTTTGTATCGCATTTTTGGCAATAGGTCTATCAGGCTTTAGGTATCGAGTTGAGGTTGACTACATATTTTCATCCATATTCAGACGGTCAGACTGAGCGGACGATTCAGATATTGGAGGATATGTTGCGAGCGTATGCCCTAGACTAGAGTAGTGATTGGGAGTTGCATCTACCATTGATCGAGTTTACTTATAATAATAGTTGGCATGCATCAATCAAAATGACACCTTAAAAGCATTATATGGTAGAAGGTGTAGATCTCCACTTTGTTGGGATGATGACTCAGAGCTAGTTAGAACAGAGCCAGATATGTTGATGGAAACCAAAGAGAAAATTTCTATCATTCGAGACGGACTGTTGACTGCTCAGTGTCGACAAAAATCCTATGTTGATATATATCGTAGACCCTTAGAGTTTGAGGTAGGAGATCATGTTCTACTCAAGGTATTGCCTACGAAGGGGGTTTACCATTTCGGGAAGAATGGAAAGCTTACCCCGAGGTATATTGAGCCATTTGAGATTCTAGATAGAGTCGGTGAGTTGGCTTATCGGTTGGCGTTACCTCCATCCCTTAGTCATGTTCACAATGTGATTCATGTTTCTCAGCTGAAAAAGTACGTTTTGGACCTAAGTCATATCATTGATTATGGGGATATTGAGGTAGCGGATGATGTCACGTTTGAAGAAAGGTCAGAGAAAAATACGTGAGCATCATGAGAAACAACTTTGGCACAAAACCATTTCATTGGTTAAAGTACAGTGGTCGATGCATGGAGTTGAAGAGGCGACTTGGGAAACCGAAGATAGTATGCATGCTAAATATCCGAAATTATTTACCCCTTAAGTTTCGGTACGAAACTTGTTTTTTGGGGTGGGGGGAATGTTATATCCATACTTTTCTATTCTTAGTAATTTCTGTTTTGGTGTACTTTCTGTTTTCAACGAATCACTTGTAACTGTTTTGATATTTTGAGAATGTTTATTTTTCCGTATTTTGACATCCGAGCATGTTTCGGAATTGTTTTACTCGATTTCGCATTTATTAGTAATATTTCCTCTTTTGGATCGTTTGGCATAATCATGGTTCGAAAATGTTGTTTTATGTTTCCCATAGGTTCGTTTAACATTGGGAGACATGTTGTGAGCTTCGGCTTGGTTGTTTGACCTCGTAACGTATTTTTTGAATGTTTTGGGCAGTTTTGTAATTTTTCAAAGTTTATTCGTTTGTCGTATGCCGAACCTTTGGGTAGTTGGAATCGTATTTTCTTGTAGTGCTTAAGTTCGTTGTCTTGAACCCTTTGTAAGCGTGTTTTCAGGTTTCGTCAATCATCATGTTTCAGTTATGGGATGTGTCTTTTCTAGTATATTCGGTTCCCAACAGTTATGCACTACATGGGGCTTACGTACGTTATCAATAGTATATAACGTATGTTAAGTTCATTCTTACTTACATACGCTAACCTTCTATAGCATGCGTTATAGCCTTCAGGGAATCGGGCAGAGGCTTATGCGAGGCCATTGCATACGTTACGGGTAATGCGTAGCGTACATTAAGTTTCCTGACTTACGTACGTTAACATGGACATATTTATATATCCTATTCAGCGATTCTGTATGGATTTTTCTCATTGATTTCTCTTCTTCTCGTCCCTTTGGCGATTTCTGGCGACTTTGGGCGATTCGTGAAGATCCCGGCTAGATATCATCATCTATCATCATCTTCAAGCTATTGGTCTAGATTATACAACATCTAATCTTCTTCTCCATTCCAAGTCGAGGTAATCTTCTTAGAACCCTAGTTTTTTCAGGATTTGGGGGTTTATTCGTAATTACTCCGATTTAGTTTGTAGTTATGGTGGAAATGTGTTGAGTATGGATTATCTACTTCCGATGCATGTTTTTCCTACGAGATTATTGGTGTATTCTTGGTATCGTTGAGAATCGAGAGGGTTTGTTTATGGTTCACCCTTTAGGTGTTATGTTGTTGGACTACATGTATCGTAGGCGGGATTTTCGGGCGTATTTCAATTTTCACTCCAGTCGTATTGTTGTTGATAGTCGTTTTACGAATCGTCTAGGTTCGAAATCTCTGAGTTCCTTCAATGGTGGTTGTTTACTGTCTCAAAACTTTTCAACATGTCTTAAATGCAAGTAATTCTTACGAACTTACATTCTTAAATGTGCAACGTGATGTGTATGAGTGTTAGAGTGTATATGTTCACTCCGAGAGGGTCCGACGGGGCCTCGGAGGGATCCACATTTGGTTGGGTCCATGAACATTTGGGTTAACCACTCCGGGAGGGTCTAACAAGGCCTTGGAGGGATCCGCGCATGGTTGGGTCCACGATTAATCAGGAGGATTTATATTTCTGTGGTACACTTATAGATATTGCATTGCTGGAAATCATTATCTTAATTACTTTTGAGAACTATTGATGCATGTACTTTGATATTGTAAGATGTATGAGTTCGTTTGTATTACTTGTACTAGCTATTCCATGGCTAACCCCTTTGGGGGGAAATTAATTTCATGTATTTCAGGTACGAAGAATGCAACAGGACGGGTACCGGGGCAGTACAACGATGACGGCCAGGCTTGATACTGTGTGGTGTCATCGTGATTTTTTTTTGAGTCTGGTTGTTGATATTTTTGTTTGTCACAAATTGTTAGTTGGTACTCGAGTACTATAGGGGTTGGTTTCTTCTTGTTGGTTATGTCAGATTTGTTGTCTGTTGTAGATTTGAGTATGGTCTTTGGAGTTTCATCGGTTGATTCGATAAATGTTGGGTGATTTTGATATTGTTGGAAACTTCATTGAAGTTATATTGTTATAGATTTTATGTGAATTTAACCTTGTAAGTTCCAGATGGGATTTACGGTGCTGTGACATACCCTGAATATCTCGGAGGTCTTACAATCCAAAACTTCCAATCTAGACTATCCAAAATCGTGAATGTGGACAATCCAACTCATAGAATGAGTTGGATTCCAAGCACGATTTCCATCCTTCGGACTCTAAGCATTTCCTGATAATTCAAACCTCGAGTGTGGGCTATACAACTCATAAAGTGAAAGTAATATAAAATTTAACTTCCAATTTTCATCAATATAATGAGCAGTTACGATCATGTAACCTTGCGTAGCAATAGCAGCCCATGCATCAAAAGTTAAAAAAAATTCTTCCACGAAGAGTCGCTCAGAAACTCTTTAGCTTTTTCGAATTTAGGACAAAAAGGACCATTTTCTTATAATTTTGACCACTAACTGCACCAAATATGCAACTACACTACTACAAAATAACCATTTAACAGCAGACTTTTAACAGCGGTTATGCAAAAACCGCTGTTAAATTTGTGCGGTGGCATACTTTGTAAATATCATGAAAAGTTAACAGCGGTTATAGCAACAACTGCTGTTAAATACAAATAATTAACGGCGGTTTTGCAGAAACTGCAGTCAGAATCCATATTTTAACAGCGGTTGTATGCATAACCACTGTTAAATACCAACTATTAACGGCGGTTGTACTCATAACCGCTGTTAAATATTTTTTATCTTAATTTGAACAGCGGTTTTTTGCAAAACCGTTGTTAATGATCCTTTTATTTTTACCCGGTCTCCTTTCTTACTTCATTCTTTCTTCTTTCTTTCCTCTCTTTTTTCCCCGACGCTTCTGACTCCCCCGACCCCCCGACGCTTCAAAATTGACCCACGACCTCCGGCGACCTTCCGACCTCCGCAACCTCCCCGACGCTTTGCAATTGACCTCGGTCCTCTGCATTGAAATCAAGTACTATTCCGAACTCTCTTCTTTGTTCTTGTGTGTTGTGTCGTGTTGTGTTGTATGTTGTGTGTGTGTATTGTTTGTGTGGCAGTGTGTGTACAATGTGTGTGGCAGTGTGTGTTGTGTGCTGTGTATATTGTGTGTGTGAGTGTATGTATTTTTGTGTGGCAGTATGTGTGTGTTTGTGTATTGTGTGTGTGGCAGTGTGTGTTGTGTGTTGTGTGTTTGTGTGCTGTTGTGTGGCAGTATGTGTTGTGTGTCGTATGTGTGAGTGTGTGTATTGTTTGTGCAACAATGCTACATTTACTCACTTTTCAACATTTGTATACACACTAACTAATAATAGATGGAAAAGTGCATCTTGTAAAACTTGTGTACATACAATTTTGCTTTTCCATCCATTAATTTTACTTTTCCATCCCTAATTAGTTAGTATGTACACTTACGTGTACAAAAGTGTGTACATATAGCATTTTTGATTGTTTGTGTGGCAGTATGTGTAATGTAGCTTTACGTGTTATTTTGTTCTTGTTTGTCGTATAATTTAATCGATTTAGTTGAGTGTGTGTGTTTAATTATGTGTGTTGCTTAGACCTGTCAATTCGTTCGTGTCGTGTACTTTCGTGTTTCGTATACCAAAAGTTCAAACCCATACACGACACTAAATGAATTCGTGTCATGTCGTGTCGTGTACCGCACAAATTTGTGTCGTTTCGTGTCGTGTTTTCGTGTCAGACACATAATATAAAATAAATATTAAAATATTATTAAAAATAATAATTTTAATATTATAATATTACTTTTATAGGTTTTAGTAGATTAAATGAAACGAATGGCAACGAAAACACGAATATTTACACGAAATTTATGAAAATTCACATTATATTTTCAAATTTTAAAGTTTAGTATAAACAGAATTCATAAAATATATATTTTTATTAAATTAAGTATAAAATATTATATTATATTTATTTATTTTATTATTTATTTCGTGTACCTCGTGTCGTGTCGTGTACCCAAAGGGTAAACACAAAACCGACACTAAATCTCGCTCGTGTACTTTCGTGTTCGTGTATTATCGTCTCGTGTACTCAAAATGCAAACCCAAACACTAAATTTTCGTGTCATTTTCGTATTGTGTTTTCGTGTCGTGTGGTAAATTACCGGGTCTAGTATTGCTTTTGACAACTTTATTTTGTGAAACACGAATTATTTTGGGATAGATGTGGTTAACTTCTTAAGGTTCTTCTTCCTTTGGGATAGATGTTAACTTTCGTCTTAAGGATCTTCTCCCAACAGTTCGTGCAGATAGAGTTAGCAATCTTGACAAAGCCATAAGTTGACGTAGTATACAGTTAATTCTATTTTGACAACCGTCGTTCATGTTTCTATTTTAAACAACAGTTATAGGACAACCATACCTTTGTCATTCTCGGTCAAAATAATTTTCAAAAAGTTAGTAATCATATAGAAATGAAATTCTTTCCCTTATACAAAACAATAGCAAATTAAATTTCATAGTATGTGTAACAGAAAAGAAGAAATGGATCGAAGTGGGATGAATGTAAGTCGTTCGAGTGCGGAGTATGACAATGGAATTGAGCAATTTCTTAAATTTGCTCGACAACATCGCTCCTAACCCGATCAAAGATACTTTTTCCCTTGTGTGAAGTGTATGAATGGGAGACGACATGAGGATGACACAATTCGTGAACATCTTATTTGTGAGGGGATAAACACCAACTATACGGTGTGGATATGGCATGGCGAAATAGTAGATGTTCCAACTGGAAACACTCATGTGGATATAGATGGTGATCCATTTGAAGAAATGATTCGTGATGTCAGACAAGAATCATTTCAAAGAGCTCATGTTTATGATGCGTTGAAAAGTGATTCAGGGACTCCATTGTATCTGGGGTGTGAAACTTTCACACGACTATCTGCCGTGTTGAAGCTGATTAATTTGAAGGCAATAAATGGGTGGAGTAGCAAAAGTTTCACCGAATTGCTCCAGTTGATGAATGAGATGCTACCAAAAGGCAATACATTGCCTAAGCGTACCTATGAGGCGGAGAAGGTTTTGTGTCCGATGGGTATGGAGTATAAAAAAATACACACTTGTCCCAATGATTGCATACTGTACAGAAAAGAGTTTGAAGAATTGCATAAGTGTCCTAGGTGTGGGGTATCACGATACGAAGTGAAGAATAATGGAGAGAACACACAACAAGGACCTCCCGTGAAGTTTTTATGGTATCTTCCAATTGTTCCAAGGTTCAAGCGATTGTTTGCTAATAAAGATGATGCAAAGAATCTCACATGGCACGCAAATGAGAGAAAATGCGACGGGATAATTCGTCATCCAGCTTATGCTGCACAATGGAAGAAAATAGATCATTTATTTCCAGATTTCAGGAGTGACGCAAGAAACCTTAGGCTTAGACTGTCCACAGATAGAATGAATCCGTTCGACAACTTAAGCACCAAGCATATCTCTTGGCCTATTTTACTTGTGATATATAATCTACCTCATTGGTTATGTACGAAATAGAAGTACATTATGTTGTCAATGATGATTTCAGGACCAAAACAACCAGGAAATGACATAGATGTTTATCTAAGTCTGTTGATTGATGACTTGAGAATGATGTGGGATGAAGGGATTTACGTGTTTGATGGTTACCGCCAACAAAGTTTCAAGTTACGTGCAATGTTATTTTGTACGATTAATGAATTTCCTGCATATGGAAACTTGAGTGGATATAGTGTGAAGGGACATCATGCATGTCTTATATGTGAAGAAAACACAAGCTACATCTAGTTGAAACATGGAAATAAAACAGTTTACACTCAACATCGGAGGTTTCTCAGTCGCCATCACCCGTATCGTAGATTGCGAAAAGCTTTTAATAGATTCCCAGAAGATGGAGATGCGCCGATGCCCATAATAGGTGAGAAAGTGTACGACCGTGTGAAGAACATAAATACTATATTTGGAAAAACTAAAAAGAAGGCTGCTACGACAAACATTCGGAAAAAGAGGTCAATATTTTTTTATCTTCCTTACTGGAGACATCTAGATGTTAGACATTGCATAGATGTTATGCATGTCGAGAAAAATATATGCGATAGTGTGATCGACACACTTCTCAATGTTAAGCACAAAACAAAGGATGGTGTCCAGGCTCGTCAAGACTTAGAGGAAATGGGTATACGTCCTCAGTTGCATCTGCAAGTAGTCGGCAAACGAACTTATCTCCCCCCGGCATGTTATACTTTATTCAAAAGAGAGAAAATCAGATTTTGTAATTGTTTACAAGGCATTAAAGTGCCACAAGGTTATTCGTCGAATATTAAGAGTCTTGTATCGATGCAAAATCTGACATTGGTCGGCTTAAAGTCTCATGACTGTCATGTCTTGATGCAACAACTTCTAGTTGTGGCAATATGTTACGTCTTGCCTAAAAAAGTGAGAAATGCCATAACTCGCTTGTGTTTTTTCTTCAATTCTATATGTAGCAAAGTGATTGATCCTTTGGTTTTGGATGAGGGGAAAAACGAGGTTGTTGTTAGCTTGTGCCAATTGGAGATGTATTTTCCTCCTTCTTTTTTTGATATTATGGTTCACTTACTTTTCCATGTAGTTAGAGAGATTGAAGAGTGTGGCCCCATTTATTTGCGATTGATGTTTCCGATTGAGCGATACATGAAGATTTTTAAAGGGTATAGTAAAAACCCATTTCGTCCAGAAGCATCTATAATTGAGAGGTATATTGCAGAAGAAGAAATCGAGTTTTGTACAGATTACATGTCACAAACACCATCTGTAGGGCTTCCGAAGTCTCGACCTGATGGGAAACTTAATGGAAAGGGTACATGGGGTCTTAAAATATTAACCAAGAATCACTATGAGGTGCTTCAAGCACATTTGTATGTTTTGAGTAACACTGATGAGGTTCTTCCGTACTTGTCTACTCACAAGAATCTTTTGAAGACAAAGCATACCCGAATGAGCTAGAAATGGTTGTTGATTGAACATCATAAGACTTTCTTGAGATGGTTTAAGGTACAAATCTCCGAAAGTGATAACACATCTGAAATGTTAAAATGGCTAGCTTACGGGCCGAAGTCCGATGTCGTAACTTGGAATGGATATGATATCAATAAGTACTCATTCTATACAAAGTCACAAGATGACAAAAGTTCGGTTCAAAATAGTGGAGTTACTCTTCAAGCCGAGTCCATGCACTTTTCAAGCTCGAAAGATAAAAATCCAGTTATGGCATTGACAAGTTACTATGGAGTTATTGAAGATATATGGGAACGTGATTATGTCAAGTTTAGAGTGCCTATTTTTAAGTGTAAGTGGGTTAATAACACGGGTGTGGTAATCGATGAACTGGGCTTTACATTGGCAGATCTTCATAAGACAGTTTACATTGATGAGCCTTTTATCATGGCATATCAAGCTAAACAGGTGTTTTATGTCAAGGATCCATACATTGAAATATTGTCAGTGGTCATTCTGGGTAGAAGTGTGGATATTAATGAAACTGAAGAATCAAGTTTTGACAATAGTGAGTTTATTCCTTTATCAACACGGATGCCCACTATCGTTGAAGAAAATGTAGCAGATGACATACATGCCATTCGAGATGATCATGATGAAGGCATATGGGAGTTAACTAGATTAAAGTTAGATAGTTCATGATGAAGGCACAGTCGATTATGTTGAATTGTAGTATTAATGTTCAATTTTGTGACATTGTTAATGATAAAGTTGGTTTTGTTGAATTTTAGTATTAATGTTGAACGTTGTGTTCTGAAGAATCAAGTTTTTGTATTTTTGTATTTAAAACTTATTTCATTATTTGTTATTAAAAAAATGTGTGTAGTGTGTGTATGTGTATATGCAGTGTGTGGAGTGTGTGTGTGTGTGTGCAGTGTGTGTGAGTGTGTGCACAATGTGTGTGTGCAGTTTGTGTGAGTGTGTGCACAGTGTGTGTGTGAGGGTGCAGAGTGTAGTGTGTGTGTGTGAGAGAGAGAAAGTGCAGTGTGTGTGTGTGTGAGAGAGAAAGTGCAGTGTGTGTGTGTATATGCAGTGTGTGTGAGAGTGCAGAGTGTATTGTCTCTGTGTGTGTGAGAGTGTAGTGTGTGTGAGAGTGCAGTGTGTATATGTGCAGTGTGTGTGATTGTGTGCAGTATGTGTGAGAGTGCAGAGTGCAGTGTATGTGTGTGTGTGAGAGTGCAGTATGTGTAGTGTGTGTGTGTGAGTGTGTGCAGTCTGTGTGTGTGCAGTGTGTGTGAGAGTGCAGAGTGCAGTGTGTCTAGTATGTGTGTGTGGGTGTGTGTGTGCAGTGTGTGTGAGTGTGTGTGTTGGAATATTTATTCCACACATTATTTAATTTATGTTTCGATGATTAAAGTTGCTAAACAACAAAACAACATCGAGGCGAAGCAAAACAACGAAGCAGACGAAGACGCAAAAAGTTGAAATCTGGACTGCATTAGCGCACGCTAAGGCATATTCGTTAGCGCACGCTAACGCGGAGTAAGCTGCATTCCAGCCAAGTTTCGAAGTAAGCTGCAGTGATGAAAACTGTTGAGATAGCGCACGCTACACATCATTATTAACGCACGCTATCGAAGTCCTGTTACCATTGTGAAGGAATTCAAACACAGCATAACGTATGCAATGAAGTCAGCATTAGCGCACGCTACAAAAGTATGATTAGCGCACGCTAAGTTGTTTGAATCAAGTCAATCCGAACGTTGGGAAAAGTAGGTCAAAGTCAGCATATCAAACGGATACTTTGACAAGTCATGCAACGGATATATTGGATTAGCGCACGCTACAAAGGAAGTGATAGCGCACGCTAACTGTCCAGGGCAGTAGCTACTGGACTGAAACATAAAGTGATTAACGCACACTACATGAAAGCCTTTACGTACGCTAGAGCAAAAATGTGCGATAGCGCACGCTAAGAAGGAAGGCTAGCGCACGCTAGCTAGTCAACTGGCAGCAACGGCTAGTAAGGAGGAAGAAGGCTATAAATACCAAGGAGTTGGTATTATTCTTAACAACAACATTGAGTAAAGCATACATACGTGTTATATCATTGTAAACATTATAGTTGTTGTTCTTGAGCTTAATTAAGAGTGATTGAGTGTTATACACAAGATCATACACGAGCGAGAAAAAGAAAAGATACGATTTTATTCGATGTTACTAGGATCAAGGATCCGACATTGTTAGAATCACAATCGCTATCTTAGTGAGGTTTATCTAGTACCGATAGAAAGCTAGAGTGGTTGATTCCTTATCCAATAGAAAAGGAAAAACGGTTTTACTCGGACCGATAGAAGACGAGCTTGTAACGGTAATCCCTCGACCGATAGAAGAGAGGCGTAGAGGTTTTGATCTTAAGCCTAAGGAAAAAGATACATTGAGAGAGGACGTAGGCTTCGTTAATAGCCGAACCTCTATAAATCCTTGTGTGATTTAGCTTCCGCAATTTATTTTCGCTTCCGCACAAAACGGCACAAATATCCGATTTGATACCCAACAATTGGTATCGGAGTGGTACTCCAATACGCGGCTTAACATCCGAGGAGAAGATCCAAAATGGCGTTTCAAATGGCTCCAGTCGAAGGCCTTGCTCTCAACCGACCACCATTTTTTGATGGCGCAAACTTCATGACTTGGAAGAATAAGATGTCGATATTCATTCGAGCTTACGACATCGAACTTTGGAAAGTGATTTGTCTTGGTCCAAAAATCCCAATGAATTCCAACGGTACGCTTAAAAATTTTGAAGAATATGACGACTCCGATTGGAAAAATGACCATTTCAATTGTAAGGCAACTCAACTTCTTTATTGTGCCTTAAATCCGGAAGAACACAACCGGATATCATCGTGTGATAGTGCCGAAGAAATCTGGAAAATGCTTGAGGTAACACACGAAGGTACGTCTCAAGTCAAGGAGACGAAGATAAACATGCTCCTTCACGATTATGAATTATTCCAAATGAAGGACGACGAATCCATCTCGATTATGCTCGACCGATTTTCGGTCATCACTAATGGATTAGCATGTTTTGGAAAACCACTTTCGAGTAGTGAGAAAGTAAAGAAAATTCTCCGATCACTACCTCGAGAATGGGACGGTACGGTTACGGCAATAATGGAATCTAAAGATTTAAATACTCTCGATTTTAGTGCTCTCGTTGGTTCTCTTATCAACTACGAGATTGTTCTAAAATCTCGGAATGCCAAACCGAAACCGAAGGAGAGGTCGATAGCCTTCAAGGCTAAAATGTCGAAAAATAAAGAAGAAACCCCGGTGGATGAAAGCGACGAAGAAATGGCATATTATGCCAAAAATATTAATAAGTTCCAACACTTATTAAACCGGAGAAAGAAGGACATTCAAGCGGGCGAACCTAAGAAATTCGACAACACTTGTCGATTATGTGGTAAACCAGGCCACTTTGCTAAGAACTGTCGAGTAAAGCAAAAGGAGGTTCTAATCGCAACATGGAGCGACGAAAATCCCGATGAAGATTTTCTTGAACAAAATAATCTCGCGCTCATGGCCCGGAGTTCATTCGACGATAGCGACGTCGAAATCCAAGTAAGTAATTCTTACGACGAACTTTTTGAAGCATTCGAGTTACTACATACGGACTATCAAAATGCTTTAAATGAAATTAAGTCCCTCAAGTCTAAATATAAAACTTTGGAAATTGAAAATTCCAAAATACTTGAAAAAGGGAAATTTGTCGAAATTGATAATTCGAAATGCCTTGAAAATGAAAATATTTTGAAAAATGATCTTTTAAAAGTTCAAGATGAACTAAAAATTTTGACAAAGAAATTTTCTAGCGGCAACGATAAATTTGAACAAATGTTATGTGTTCAAAAATATACTCTAAATAAAGAGGGGTTAGGATTCAAATCACGTTCGAAAAACGAATCCGTTAATTTCAATATACCCCATTGCGAAAAGTGTTTAAAAATCGGGCATCATATTTCCAACTGCAAAAGCCCAAGACGGACGATAAAAACTAAAAGGATTTGGGTTCCTAAAGGAACAAAAGTTTCAAACATCGTCTACGTTTCAAAAGAAAAACCAACTATCGGTTGGATCCCCAAAAATAAATTTTGACAAATGATATTTTACAAAGGGGGAGAAGGAAATAATATTTTCAGGGGGAGTTTATACCCTTCTTAATGCATAAATTGATATCATGCATATTTATATTTCTTTTGGTATTCTTTATATTTCTTTTACTTTTTGATGAAGACAAAAAGGGGGAGAAGGAGATGAATTGAGATAAAAATGAGAAGGAGATGAAGAGGAGATAGAAAAAAAAAATTTGAAAAATGAAAAACGAAGGAGTTGAAAAATAAGGGAGATGAAGAAAAAGAAAAGGATTGGAGAAACTAACGAAACGATCAAAGCCGAAAACTTTGATTCGTAGAAATATACATATATTATTTTTACAGATTATCCAATTCAAGGGTTGTTTTGTAATCATCAAAAAGGGGGAGATTGTTGGAATATTTATTCCACACATTATTTAATTTATGTTTTGATGATTAAAGTTGCTAAATAACAAAACAACATCGAGGCGAAGCAAAACAACGAAGCGTATTAAGACGCAAAAGTTGCAACTGATCGCATTAGCGCACGCTAAGGCATATTCGTTAGCGCACGCTAACGCGGAGTAAGCTGCATTCCAGCCAAGTTTCGAAGTAAGCTGCAGTGATGAAAACTGTTGAGATAGCGCACGCTACACATCATTATTAACGCACGCTATCGAAGTCCTGTTACCGTTGTGAAGGAATTCAAACACAGCATAACGTATGCAATGAAGTCAGCATTAGTGCACGCTACAAAAGTATGATTAGCGCACGCTAAGTTGTTTGAATCAAGTCAATCCGAACGTTCGGAAAAGCAGGTCAAAGTCAGCATATCAAACGGATACTTTGACAAGTCATGCAACGGATATATTGGATTAGCGCACGCTACAAAGGAAGTGATAGCGCACGCTAACTGTCAAGGGCAGTAGCTACTGGACTGAAACATAAAGTGATTAACGCACGCTACATGAAAGCCTTTACGTATGCTAGAGCAAAAATGTGTGATAGCGCATGCTAAGAAGGAAGGCTAGCGCACGCTAGCTATTCAACTGGCAGCAACGGCTAGTAAGGAGGAAGAAGGCTATAAATACCAAGGAGTTGGTATTATTCTTAACAACAACATTGAGTAAAGCATACATACGTGTTATATCATTGTAAACATTTTAGTTGTTGTTCTTGAGCTTAATTAAGAGTGATTGAGTGTTATACACAAGATCATACACGAGCGAGAAAAAGAAAAGATACGATTTGATTCGGTGTTATTAGGATCAAGGATCCAGCATTGTTAGAATCACAATCGCTATCTTAGTGAGGTTTATCTAGTACCGATAGAAAGCTAGAGTGGTTGATTCCTTATCCAATAGAAAAGGAAAAACGGTTTTACTCGGACCGATAGATGACGAGCTTGTAACGGTAATCCCTCGACCAATAGAAGAGAGGCGTAGAGGTTTTGATCTTAAGCCTAAGGAAAAAGATACATTGAGAGAGGACGTAGGCTTCGTTAATAGCCGAACCTCTATAAATCCTTGTGTGATTTATCTTCTGCAATTTATTTTCGCTTCCGCACAAAACGGCGCAAATATCCGATTTGATACCCAACAGTGTGCAGTGTGTGTAGTGTGTGTGTGTGTGTTTTATGTGTACAATGTGTGTTTGTGTGTTTTATGTGTGCAGTGTATATTGTGGTTGATGATTAAATTTATTTGTTAATGTAGGCACATGGCGTCTCCTTACCGTTCCCCTCACACTCCTCCTCCCGCTCGTTCTCCTCATTCCTCCCGGTCTCCTAATGCTCATACACGTAGTACTTCTACATCGAGAAATCCCACGCGATGTAGAAGTATGTCGAAACGCCATGTTGATGGAAAAAAATTACCTCTTGACATTGATCCAGTACGGGGAAAGATCAAATACGAATACAAATTGAAGTTAAGTACGTACTTGGGAAAACTTGCCAAAGATCATGTCTCGATACTGTACAAGAGTTGGAAGCAAGTAGCCGACAAGCCGGATAAAGAAATATTGTGGCAGGATATATTTGTACATGACTCTCTTTTTGTATTAAGAATTATTTGTGTACTGTGTATGTGTACTGTGTATGTGTTTGTGTGATGTGTGTGTTTGTATGATGTGTACATTTTTTATTTTTGTGTGTACTGTGTGTGTGTGATGTACTGTGTGTGTGTGTGTGTGTTTGTGTGTGTGTGGCAGTGTGTGTGTGTGTGTACTATGTGTTTTTGTTCTTTGTGTGTGTGTGTGGCAGTGTGTGTGTGTGTGTACTCTTTATGTGTGTGCTGTATGTGTATGTTTGTGTGTGTGTGGTAATGTGTGTGTGTGTGTACTCTATGTGTGTTTGTTTGTTTGTGTGTTGTGTGTGTGTTTGTTCGTGTGGCAGTGTGTGTGTGTACTGTGTGTGTGTGTGTGTATGTGTGTGTGTGTGTTTGTGCTGTGTGTGTGTGTGTGTTCGTTTGTGTGGCAGTGTGTGTGTTTTTGTGCTGTGTGTGTGTATGTGTTTGTGTGATCTGTGTATGTGTTTGTGTATGTGTGGCCGTGTGTGTGTGTACTGTGTGTGTGTGTGTGTTTTTGTGCTGTGTGTGTGTGTGTGTTTGTGTACTGTGTGTGTGTGTATCTTTTTGTGCTGTGTGTGTGTGTGTGTGTGTTGTGTGTGTGTGTGTGTGTGTGTGTGTGTGGCAGTGTGTGTGTGTGTACTGTGTGTGTGACAGTGTGTGTGTGTTTGTGTGTGTGTGTACTGTGTGTGTGACAGTGTGTGTGTGTTTGTGTGATGTGTGTGTCTGTGTTTAAGTCTAGTTTGTTTTTGTGTGTGTGTGGCTAACTCTAGTTTTAATTGTCAACATGTAGGCCAATTTTGATGTTAGCCAGATTAGAAATCTTGATCATTTTCAGAAGAAGTCTTTACAATCAATTGGCGTAAAATGGAGGCAATTTAAGTCTGATTTGACCGGTGAGTACATATATGGTCCAAGCAAAGGAAAAAAATCCTTGTGACAAGTATGGTATCTCCGAGGAGGATTGGAGAGACTTCAAAAAGATTCGTGAGGATTCCGCTTGGGAGGTATAACCGAAAAAAATGTTTTAAGTTTTTTTTTTTAAAGTTCAATGCTGAAAATAATGAACACACAATCAAATAAGTTAATTTCTAATTAATAACATAAAATCTGAAATAAAAAAATGTTTTAAATTTGTAAATATTTATAATATATATATATATATTATAATATTCATAAAAAGATTGTACAATAATCTGAAAAAAATATTTTGAATTTGAAAATATTTATAAAATTGTTTATGGATTATTTGATACTTGTAACAGGAACAAAGAAGTAAGAAACAAGAATTAGAAAAAATGAACATTCCGCATTATATGGGTCGAGGAGGGTACGACTTGGTGGATATACGGGAGATGGAGAGGAAGATGAAGGAGCGTCGAGAATTATCTAAATATGAAGAAGATATTGTTATTGATCCCCCATCTCCACCTACGCGTCATCAAAGGTGGAAGCTTGGTCATACAAAAAGACGGGGGGTACGTCATCCGATGCTGCACGAGAGATTGTCGAGAGGATTGTAAGTTCTTTTTTAAGAATTATTTTTTCTTGTAAGAAAAATAAAAAGCTCCACTTTTTTGTTGCTAAGTGTTAGCAAACACTAAAAATTTGAGGTAAATTATTTGCTTTATTAAATGTAAATAACCACTTTTCTACCCAATTATATTTATATACATTCTTGTATTGTTTTTTCTCCTTCATCAACTTGTATTAGTTGTTTGTATATTTCAAAATTTTGTTATATGGTGCCAAATTAAATTTTGTAGGATGATTTGGAGGAGCAGTATACACAAGGCACCTTCATTCTTGAGGGACGCCATGATATATTGGCGGCTGCCATTGGGAGACCCGAGGACACTGGCCATGTTCGTGGCATTAGTTTTGGTGTGTGTTGTTACCCAAAATATTATCCGGAGATGATATTGCTGGAATGGTCGAGTAACAAACAAATGCGAGAGCACGTCCGTGGGTAAAGTAAATAACACAAGATTTGCCGGGGTTGTTAGTCCCGGGCTTGAATGCTCTCGCGAGATATTATTAATACAAATACTTGGGAGTACAAATATTAATGTTAGAGTATAATTACAATGAGTGTAAAGACCCTAGTTATCTTAACTATTGAGCGTGAAAATTGCCAGAAGAACCAGATATGATGCTCTGTGAGTTCTTGTAACAACGATGGTGTGCTGTGACGACTGTGAGAAATCGACGGTCTCTCACAATGTGTATTAGATGTATGTCTGAGCTGCTGGGCTTGCGAGTGTCTTCGAATCTGTACTGTAAGGAGATCTTGCCTCTGCCGACCGTCTTCTGGTTGAGAGGTGCTGAGAGAGAAATCCTGAGATAGATTCAAGAGAGGAAGCCGAGAGTCTGAAAGTGTGTATGTATGTCTGTATTTTCGGAGAGGAACGATTTTGAACGTTTTTCTGAATGTTGTTCCGAACCTTTCTTGTAAAAAAGAGGAACCTTTCTCCAGTTGCTAGAGGTTCTCTATTTATAGATCTCGTAGTTCCTGGGCGATCGCCTCAGCTATATTATAATATGCGGGCGACCGTCTATAGCACATGGGTTGGTCTCCTTGAGGTCCGCAGAAGTTGCTGGCTGCCAGAAGTGTGAACCAATGAGAGGCCAACACGCGTTCATGTCGCTGTCCTGGGAGGCCCTACTTAGGACCTTTCGGCGGGCCTATCGGTAGGTGAGGCCGTCCTTGTCACTGGCAGCTACTGATGGGCTGGAGTCAACGATCCATGTTCTGCGGCGCCTTTCGCGGATCTGCACACGGGCCCTTCAGTCCGTGATCCAGTCTTTGTAGACTTTGACGGACGATGTCCTTTTTCGTGGCACGGGACGGTCGTCCTTGGTCGGGCACCAGAGTCGATCGCTAGGTGCCCAAAGGCGATCACCTTCAGAGTCGATCGCTAGATTCTCGAAGGTGGAATGTTACTTTCATTTTGACAAGTTCGCCGTAGCTCCTTTGGTCGTGAACTCGGTCAATCGGCCTTTATACCAATCGCCGTCGAGGCATATAAATCGCCGCACAACAATTGCCCCCCAGCTCGGTCCGACGTTGGAAACGTGGGGTGAGGTGGTTCCACTGGCGATCGCTTAACTTTGACGAGCGACTCTGCATTTTACGGAATTGGCGATCGTCTTTGAGCGGATTGGTTTTGAATTTGGATGACTTGGTCGGTCGCTGAGATGAGCGGGAAATGACAGCAGTCGCGGAAAAGTCTCCGAGGCACGTGTCGGGCTCCTGTTGGGGGAGATCGATGGTTAGTCATGACTCCTCGTCTGGCGTGTCCTTGAAACGATGCGTACGCGGGTTTCAAGGGAGGCATTAATTGCGACGGCTGCACTTTAGCCCCCGAGATTCTCCCTATTTACATGGAAGCCCCTGCCATCTCCTATAAAAGGGCGCTGGGTTACAGTGTTGAGAACCTTATGCGATTTCATCGGAGAAGAAGAATATTGCCGAAGAATTTTCTGAAGCTTTGACTGTCGATCGTCGATCGACCCAACTCTAGGTAAGAAACACTCCTTTTCTCCTCTTCTTGTTTCGAGAATGTCTGGAGTATCTTCATCGTCTGGAATGGACATCGCCTCTGCCGCCGGGACTTCGACTTTTCGGGGAGGCTCTTCCGCAGAATTTCATATGGAGACGGCCGCCGAGGATATCCGCACTGGTATTAATCCCGCGGAAGTCGAGGCATTATTCAACGAGGCCAACATTGCCTGGGAGGCGGCGGCTGAGCAGAAGCGTATGCTGGCGGTGAAGGATATGGTGGTGAAGGCGTATTGGGAGCAGCATAGTGCTTTTGGCCAAGCCTATTTGGCCTTCGCTGAAATCATGGAGAGGTTGGCCGGTCCGTACCCCAAGTTCGACTACCGGGAGTATTCGATCGCTTATCCCTATCAATCGGCGAAGCGGTCACTGTTTTGGTCCGCGCAGTGCTCTCAGTGGTCTCTCGGCCAGATCAGGAGCTCGGCGACCAGGAAGGACCTAGCCGTCTGGAGGGCGAGCTACCATATCCCTTCTGATGTGGATCTTTTCGCGCCGGCCGAGAACGAGCGAGTTGACCAACCCCTGGAGGTTATGGTCTCCGTGAATGAGGCGATAATGGAGGCCGGGCTGCGGTTCCCTCTATCGTTTACCGTCTCCCATTTGCTGGCCGTCTGGAACGTGGCGCCGCTTCAGCTAACGCCGAACGCCTGGCTCCAGATCGTCTGCGCCCTCACCTTGTTCGGCGGTCACCGACTGTACCGCCATCCCTCGCCATTGGAGATGAACCACTTATTCAAGCTGATGGTTCAGAAGGGGTCTTTCGGCGGCTATTATATCTAAGGCCGTTCTGGTTGGGTGATCCTTGGGGTTCCAAACAAGATGCGGGGTGATCCGACGAAATGGTTCTGGGTCGGCGGTGCATGGAAGGCATGAGCGAGCGACAATCCCACGGGCGAGTTGGATATTCCAACGAGCTTTCGGGAGAGGAATCCGGGTAAGGGTTCTGACTCTCTCTTTGTTCGGATATGTTCTGAACTGATCTAATTTGGTCTTCCTTTTGCAGGTTTCCATATTCCGGCGGCTGACGAGCTACCTTTCGACTTTCTGGTCGTTTGGGAGCGGATATATAGCCTTCCGGACGAGGATCTAGGCGCTCGCCGGATTAACAAAGAGAGCTGTTGGATGTCTTCTCGGTTGTTCCGTTTTCCGCGACATCTATCGGTCCTAGGTATGAATCTATGCGATCTCCTTTTGCTTCGCGATCGTCCTGTATGAAGAATGTGCATAACCGTTGCTTGATCGTTACTTATTGCAGAGGTCCGCTTCCCTCTCTTCTTGGAGCCTCCGCCGGATATTGCCATGTCGAACCCCAGAGTTTTGAGTTGCCTACGCCAGAAGAAGTCAACTCGAGTTCCTCTGGTGGCGCTACCTCTTGTTCCGGAGCTGAGGCCTCCTGTAAAGCCGATCGCAGCGGAGGAGGCAGTTTGGGAGGAGGGACTCCGGCTGAACCGCAAGCGACAGAGGACGGGAGAATCCCCAGTCTCTGCCCCTGCTAGTGAGCCACCGATCGCCGCGCCTCCGCTTACCGCGGTCCCCTTGGAGGACGAGCCTACGCCTTCATTGGTTTATCTACAAATGATGGCGATCGCCGAGGCCGAGACCCCTCGCGGGAAACCATTCTTCGACCGCGACCCCGAGAAGGTCGGAAGGTAAGCTTGGTTCATCTGTTGAGTTTTGTCACTTGCGTAGGAGATGTTCTAACCGCTTTGTTCTTGTTGCAGGGTCCGCCTTGCCGACCCGAACACCTCGCCGATGGTGTTGGACTTCCTAGCGAGCAGGTCTCCCCACGAGGCTTGTGACGTCCCTCACTATGTCTCCCAGGATATCTCTGCCCTACCGAAGTCTTGGACGACCGACCTGGATGCGATCGCACGCCGGCGGTCCGAAGACGCAACGCAGGTGACTCTTGCCTTGACCCTCCAAGCGGCGAAGATGGCCGCTCAAGCTGTAAAGGACTATGAGGGGCGGCCCTCTACTGCCCGTCTCCATTCGGACCTCGAGAATGCTCGGAAACAGAACTCTGAGTTTGCCGAGAGGATCGTGGCTATGGAGAAGGACTCCTTGGATGCGGCTAAACGGGCGAGTCAGGATCTTGAGCTGGCGAGACAAAATTCTGAGCGAGCCCGGTCGACGGTCGACCGCCTTCGGGACCAGATGACAGAGGCCCGTCGGTCGCATGCGGTTGCTCAGAAGGAGGCTGATCAGCTGAAGGTGATTGTCGCTCGGCTGACTAGCGAGTTGGCGTCGTCGAGGGGAGAGACGGCTGCTAAGGAGACCGAGCTTCAAGGTGCGCAACAGGCGGTTGCGGAGTTGAAAGGGAAGCTGGAGGCGACCGAGGCCGATCCCTTTCTCAACGTGGAGTTCTTCAGCGAGTTTGCCTATTACATGGCATTCACCGACTCACTCCGTGCTGCTAAGAAGGGAGGGATGGAGGTTGGCCCTCTTGCTGAAAACTTCACGGTATACGCGCTGGAGCATCCTCTCCATCCTGCTTTCTCCGTGCCGATCTTGGACCTCTCGGAAATCGGCGTAGACCTGAGCTGGTACCCGACTCCCGAAAATCTTGTTCATCCGAATGCCCCGGAGGACGGGGAGGCAGCTCCGGAAGCTGGTGAAGGGTCGTGGGCCGATCCATTAGTCAAAGGTGAAGGCTAGGCAGGGGCAGCCTGAGGCTCTACGTCCTTCCATGTTTTTGTTTTTGCCTTGTAATTTTTGTAGATTTCCTTGTACTTAGGCCTTCGGGCGACCGTGTATGTACTTTGATATTTCAAGTAATGAAATGAAAGTTTTCTTCTTCGATTTATTACTCGAATGATTGCTTTTCTGAGTCTTTGCATGACTTTGTACAAATATGTGAGGAGATATTGTTGCGTGTATAACTCCAAGTGAATTGATAAACTCATATAGATAACTTTTACAACAAATTCGATCGCTGCACATACATCTGAGAAATGCCGATCTCCATATGTAATTGAATAGGGACGATCGTCGTATACATAGCTCCGCCCTTCCCCCTTGTTTTTGTTCACTTAGTGAAAGTAAGGGGACGAAGATAAATCGTTGAGTGAGCGGTCTTCAATTTTGCAGATTCCTAGAGGAAGGCCATCCATCTCGGTCTAGAGGAACCGTGCACGATCGCGGAGTTCGATGGTCCGACCTCCACGACCGTGTCTTGTGCGCGAGCGACATTACGTCTGATGGCTAAGTTCTCGCGACTCACTTAATTGTGAGGGTCCTCCGTAGGCTGTGCCTCGCCTCGTATTTAAATGAAGGGCGTGCGGTCTTGGTCTGGAGGAGTCCTTGCGCGGGGCGTCGTCGGATTAATCGACTCCACGACCGCGGCTTGTTAGCACTCTTCTACCTCGGACCGTCATTAAAATAGCGATCCTCGACGGTATACATTGTGACAGGGGGAGGGACGCGTCGCATTGTCCGGGAAGGACCCACCATGTTAAGTGATGGACCTTTGAGGGCGGGCGAACGTGTCCACAGATCTGTTTTGGAGGACCCTTAGACTACACCCGCCTCGTATTTAAATGAAGGGCGAGCGATCGTGGCCCAGAGGGACCTTGCACGGGAACAGATAATGGTTCCATCGTCCTCCGTAGCCATGTCGACACTCTTCGACCTCGGACCATCAAGTCAGATGACGATCCTCGACGGTATACGTTGTGTAAGGGAAGGCGATCGCTTGCCTAGGTTCTTCATGTTGATGACGAACTTTAGAGGGCGAGCGAGTCATCTCCTGATTTGTTTTTGGAGGGTCCTTCGGCTACGCCCGCCTCGTATTTAAACGAAGGGCGAACGATCAAAGCCCAAAGGATCCTTGCATGGACAGATCGTCGGTTTCATCGATTTTTGCGACCATGGCGGCACTTTTCTGCCTCGGACCATCATGTCAGATGATGATCCTCGATGGTATACGTTGTACGAGGGGAGGCGATCGCTGCCTAGGTCCATCATGTTGATGACGAACTTTAGAGGGCAAGAGAGTCATCCTCTTTTTCGAAGCATTTGCTCAGGCAGTAGCCTTTGGTTTGATGAGGCGGGAATCGGGGAGAGACTTCCGAAATTCCCTCCACTTCATTGAAGCATGTAGATCCAGTCGTCGAGGTTGATCAAGGGGTCGGCTCGTATGAGCCTTCCGACCTGTTCGCGTTTGACTCTGGCGACCGTCTCGGGAGATCGATGGGGCTCCAGCTAAGCCAATAAGATGTCCAACTTGCCCTCCTCGAACAATCTCCAGAGTTGTCTGATGAGGTCGCGGCATTGGTTGGTGCTGTGGCCGGGACTCTTGTGGTAAGCATAATATTGATTGTGGTCCAGATGACCGTGGTCCCTTATTGCCTTTGGCTTGTTTAGCGGTTCGCGCCCCTTGATGGCGTAAAAAATATGGGCCGGAGTTCGGTTGAACTTGTGGAGGATATGGGCTTCCACATCCTAGAAGACCCTGAGATCGCCGGGTGGCTTGGCGACCGCCTTTTTGGTTTTGGCGATCGCCGTCTTTCGGACAGGAGGCAGCATTCCCTCGCCTAGGCGTAGGGTGAGCAGCCTCTGCCTCGCCAGAAAGTCGGCAGCCTTAGCGCGGAAGATCGCATAGGTTGGGGGGATGTCCTTCGTGAGGTGCCTAAACATGGGCGAGTGACCGTATAATCACCCCAGAACCGAGTAGAGAGCGATCTCGTTGCTGATGGGATCACCGGCGAGGACTATCTCATCCACCCGGTCAATGTATCTGCGTCGGATTCGTCTCCCCCTACCTGATTTTCATCATGCGGTGGGGGCCTTCTGGTCTGGCGACCTTGGTGGCGAAGTATGACGTGAAGTCACTCGCCAGTTTCTCAAAGTAGATGATCAATCGTGGTGGTAGTGAGACGTACCACCTATGGGACACCTCGCCCAATGTTAACGGGAAGATTCGACACTTGGTCGCGTCTGATGCCCCACACCCGGTCATGTAGATCCGGAACTTGCTTAGGTGGGTCTCGGGGTCCGATCTCCCTTCGTACAAAGGTGTTTTGGGAGGAGCGATCCTTGGCTGCACGGGGGCAAGATCGATGTGGACCGCGAGTGGCTCGGTCGATCCGATGAGCTTTCTACTGGCGCTTGCCCCAGTATCCAGGAGCGCTTTCATCTCGTCGAGTTGGCGCTTCATAGCGGCCATCGCCGTAGCCTGGCTGCTCGCGGCTAGACGCTCGGAGCGGGAGCCGAGGCGATCAAGTACTGACCCCCTGGCTTCATTGTCGATGATGTCCTTTCCGCGTGGATCGACTCTTTGGTGGATGGGAGCCAGACGGCCGACCTGTAATTGGTTCGGAGTTGGGTAGGCCGAACTCTTGGTGACGGACTCGGATTCCTTCGTCTTGTGGTTAGGGCCAGAACGCCCTGGTCGCCATGATGTATCTCTTCCTAGGTGGCTGAAGACGGAACTGTCCCGCCTTGTGAGAGCCTTTTCTCGCGATTCAAGGCTTTCTGACGATCGCTCGCCCAGTAACCCCTTGAACTTCCATTTGCCCACGCGGCGAATGGCCGAGGGAGTTATAGCGGGTGATGCGCATGCTCTCCGTCGCTCCCTTAGGATGGCCATAGCCTCCTCGATCTGTTCTGCAGTTTAGAACTGATCGAGCGAAAGGCTGGGGCCGCCCCTCAGGTGCGGGATCGAGAGTCTCGTGTCGCCGCGGCTACCCTCTACCGTCGGCTGGGGCTCGGATCGAGCTGGGATATGATGTCCGGCGGTCGGAGAGTGGCTCTCTTCGATGTGGTGACAGACACCATTATTCTGAAGGGTTTTCTTTGAAGAGCAGTGAGTGTCTCTTCAAGTATATGCCCCGGAGAACAGTGAGTGTTCTTCGGGACGGTCGAAATAAAAATGAAGGTTAAGATCCCCTTTCTCTAGCGCCAATTGTTGTTACCCAAAATATTACCCGGAGATGATATTGCTGGAATGGTTGAGTAACAAACAAATGCGAGAGCACGTCCATGGGGAAAGTAAATAACACAAGATTTGTCGGGGTTGTTAGTCCCCAACTTGAATGCTATCGCGAGATATTATTAATACAAATACTTGGGAGTACAAATATTAATGTTAGAGTACAATTACAATGAGTGTAAAGACCCTAGTTGTCATAGCTATTGAGCGTGAAGATCGCCGGAAGAACCAGATATGATGCTCTGTGAGTTCTTGTAACAACGATGGTGTGTTGTGACGACTGTGAGAAGTCGACGGTCTCTAACAGTGTGTATTAGCTATATGTATGAGCTCCTGAGCTTGCGAGTCTCTTCGAATCTGTACTGTAGGGAGTTCTTGCCTATGCCGACCGTCTTCTGGTTGAGAGGTGCTGAGAGAGAAATCCTGAGATAGATTCAAGAGAGGAAGCCGAGAGTCTGAAAGTGTGTATGTATGTCTGTATTTTCGGAGAGGAACGATTGTGAACGTTTTTATGAATGTGGTTCCGAACCTTTCTTGTAAAAAGGAGGAACCTTTCTCCAGTTGCTGGAGGTTCTCTATTTATAGATCTCGTAGTTGCTAGGCAATCGCCTCTGCTGTATTATAATATGTGGGCGACCGTCTATAGCACATGGGTTGGTCTCCTTGAAGTCCGCAGAAGTTACTGGCTACCAGAAGTGTGAACCAATGAGAGGCCAACACGCGTTCATGTCGCTGTCCTGGGAGGCCCTACTTAGGACCTTTCGGTGGGCCTGTCGGTAGGTGAGGCCGTCCTTGTCACTGACAGCTGCTGATGGGCTGGAGTCAACGATCCATGTTCTGCGGCGCCTTTCGCGGATCTGCACATGGGCCCTTCGGTCCTTGATCCAGTCTTTGTAGACTTTGACGGACGATGGCCTTGTTCGTGGCGCGGGACGGACGTCCTTGGTCGGGCACCAGAGTCGATCGCTAGGTGCCCAAATGCGATCGCCTTCGGAGTCGATCGCTAGATTCTTGAAGGTGGACTGTTAACTTCATTTTTACAAGTTCATCGTAGCTCCTTTGGTCGTGAACTCGGTTGCTCGGCCTTTATACCGATCGCCGTCGAGGCGTATAAATCGCCGCACCACAGTGTGGGTATTCGCGATTACTTTGGACGATTATGTGGACCGACGTGTTCCGTAAGTCAAGATGTGTTGGAGAAGCTAAGGAAGAAGATCACCCTTGATGTCACACAGACTTTGATGAAAGAGTTCGGCCAGACAATAGGTGTTAGTTCCCAGCGGCCTGTTGATATTCATAAACCGGATGAGGTTACTCGTGCTAGCACGAAGTGGAGTTGTGCTGATGCTATTTCTGGCCCTTCCGGACAGAGGCCTGCGACTGGAGACACTCATCGAGTTGGATTTTATGTGGACGAGCATCCTCCCCATCAAGTTGCTATCGGTAGGGTTATTCAGTGCGATTCGACCCCTACATTGTGCTCCTTTACCAGCTCGATGTGGACCGCGAGTGAAAGACTTACTTAGTGCTGTGTCGAGGACCAAAGATGACATCATGAAAGACTTACTTAGTGCTACGTCGAGTCTTTACAATAATCCATTATCAGTGCCGTGGGATGCAACTATCTTTGGCTGTGGTGGTGATGATGTTCCATTGTACATCGCTCACACTGATATTTTAGAGATCGTTCAAGGAAATGAGTGGCTTAGTTTATGAGTTGTACAACTTTGGACTATGTGAATAATTTCCTTTATGGAATTTTTTTACATTCATAGTATGTGTGTGTACAGTGTGTGCGTTTGTGTGTGCAGTGTGTGTGTGTGTGTGTGTATGTGTTTGACTGTGTGGCAGTGTGTTTTTTTTACTGCGTGCAGTGCGTGTGTGTGTGCAGCGTGTGTGTATGTGCAGTAGGGGTGGACTCGGTTCCATTCGGTTCGGTTTTTGATCGAAACCGAGAGTCGAACCAAATATTCGGTTTCGGTTTGGTTCGGTTCTTTTTGAAGTTCGGTTCGGTTAAGTTCGGTTTTATAAATATTTGGTTCGGTTTTGATTTGGTTTGATGTTTTTTCGGTTCTTCACAATATAAATTCAAATATTATATGCAATAGAATAAGTTATATATAACAACAAGCCAACAAGAATTATATATATATATATATATATATATATATATAAAAGCTAGAGTTGCATAGCAATTTCCAAATATCTCAAAATATATAACAATCGTAAACCACAGTAGCTCATTCTCTCAACCTAAATTAATTGAATCACAAATTCATGAGCATATTATCGGTCCTTCTTGGACCCATGAGGGTCTTACAAAAGGAAAACGAATTATAATAAAATTCGAAACACACCAAAATCACAAAAACAAGGTCATTTTAGTATGTTGAAATTTGACTTCGGTCCATTTCGGTCCGGTTCGGTTCCGCTCTACCCCGAACCAAGAACCGAACCAAATTAGTTCGGTTCGGTTCTGTTTTTTTGTTTTTCGGTTCGGTTTTCTTCGGTTTCGGTTTTTCGGTTATTTTTTCGGGTTTTTTCGGTTCGGTTTTGGATTTTCGGTTCCGAAATGCCACCCCTAATGTGCAGTGTGTTTGTGTGTGCAGCGTGTGTGTGTGTGCAGTGTGTGTGTGTGTGTGTGTTTTGGACTGTGTGGCAGTGTTTTTTTACTGCGTGCAGTGTGTGTGTGTGTGTTTGTGTGTGTTTGTGTGTGCAGTGTGTGTATGTGGATGTGCAGTGTGTGTGTGTGTGCAGTGTGTGTGTTTGTGTGCAGTGTGTGCATTGTGTGTGTGTGTTTATTGTGTGGCAGTGTGTGTATGCATGTAGTGTGTGTATTTTTAATGTGTGGCAGTGTGTGTTTGTGTGCAGTGTGTGGAGTGTTTTTTATATTAATATTTTTCTTAACAAATTAGGTATTTGTCTAATATGATTGTGGGCACGATGGATGAGGATTTGTATGGATATTTTGATCCTCAATCCATACAAAATATGGGACAGAGGGGAGAGGAGATCTCGAGATATATATCGACGCGTATGCTTGAGTCGGAGAAGCAAATATACATGGGAGCTTACCATCATAAGTAAGTTAAAGATTGTAAATTTCAAAATATTTTCTTTTTAACAAAACTATTTCTTTATTTTTTTACAACATAGTTTAGTAATATGTTTTTTCTTTCAAATGCATTTATCAATGTAGTCATCATTGGAAACTTCTGGTCATTATGCCAGCAAGAGGATCTATTATATGGTTTTCTCATTACATAGTAGGTCTGACTCTCGCATTAAGGCCATACTCCAAAAGTAAGATTTTATTTATAACATATTTGCTTGAAAATTTTATATCAACGACTCAATATATTATTGTTACTTTTAAGCAGTGTCGTGACCGCATTCAAGACCATGGATGGTATGCATACAAGTAAATCGAAGCAGGCGGTTAGTTGGATATATCCCAAGGTAATACATTTAATTACATGAGTGTAAATATGTATGTTTGTGTGTGCAAATATTTGAGTGTGTACGACAACATTGTTTTTGGAAACACGAATTAGTTTGTGTTGGTGGTTTTTTCTGTGTTGTATGTGCGCAGTGTGTGTATGTGTAGTGTGTGTGTGTGTGCTGTGTAGGTGTGTGCAGTGTGTGTGTGTGTGTGCGCGCGCTGTGTATGTGTGTGTTTGTTTGTGTGCAGTGTGTGTGTCTGTGTGTGTACTGTGTGTGTTTATGTTTGTTTGTGTGCTGTGTGTGTGTGTGTGTTTGTTTGTGTTGGTATTTTTTTCTGTGTCGTGTGTGTGCAGTGTGTGTGTGAAGTATGTGTGTGTGTGTGTTTTACTCTTTGTGCAGTGTGTGTGTGTGCGTTTCCTGTTTGTGCAGTGTGTGTTTGTGTGTGTGTGTGTTGTGTGTACTGTGGGTGTTTATGTTTGTATGTGTACTGTGTTTGTCTGTGTTTTTACTATTTGTGCAGTGTGTATTTGTGCAGTGTGTGTGTGTGTGCAGTGTGTGTGTCTCTGTGTGTTTGTGTGCTGTGTGTCTGTGTGTTTATTTGTGTGCAGTGTGTGTGTTTGTGTGCTTGTGTGTTTGTGTCAGTTTTTGTGTTTTTTACTGTGTATGTTGTGTGTTGATTTTATTTACTGAAAGTGACTCATATAATTGTGTCTTATTTTGTTTTCGTGTAATAAACAAAATGGAGGTTGGGAGTGTGGTTATTATGTTATGCACTGGATGTCGACTATCGTCCGAGCGCGTATTTTGGATGGTTGGATGGAGGTAGTATATTTTTAACTTGAATTGGTGATAAAACTGTTTACTCGTTTACATTTATAGTTTGTTTATTATACGTTTATATGTGCAGATGTTTGATGATGTTGGAGCACTATCTCATGATGTTATTAATAAAATTCGAGCTGATTGGGGACATTATTTCTTGGAGGTTCGAAATCGTCTTGAGACATGATTTTGGTGTTTTTGTGTGCGAATTATTTGTATGAATTGTGCATTTGATATTTGTATGAATTATTTGGATGAATTGGTGTTTTTTGTATTATCTTTTTCAATGAATTGATGGTTCAATGAATTTGGTGTTGGTTAGTTCTTTTCGGTGTGTTTGGATTCGATGAATTAGTGGTTTATTGATTATTAAAGTTTGATCCGAGTCAGGTACTGGATTGTGCAAACTAATGCCAAAATTTGGGAAAATCTGGACAAAATAACAGCGGTTTAGAAAAACTGCAGTTAAATTTTTTGAAACTTCAACAGCGGTTCCGCTAAAACTGCTGTTAATTTGTAAACATAACGGCGGTTCTCGAACCGCCGTTACGTATCAGCTGTTAACAGCGGTTACCGAAAACCGCTGTTAAATTGCATGTTTAACAGCGGTTACGCTTAACCGCCGTTATTTGTGTAATTCAATGGCGGTTTCGAAAACCGCTGTTAAAATTAACTGCGGTACATACAACGGCGGTTCCAGAACCGCTGTTAACTGGCCCAAATAACCGCTGTTAAAAGCCTATTTCGTAGTAGTGCTAATAGAATATGTTAACCTAAGCAAAGGATAGGACAAAAAGTACAACTAAAATGACCATTTGTAATTCCAGGACCAAAAGTGCATTTTTAAAATTCTTATACGACTATTACTCAATTTCCCCAAGAAGAGTATGTTGGAATGATGTCCTTTAATCAATATGCATTACCCAGATAATAGTTAATATTACTAATTAATTTGATACTTAGTGACTGAAATACTTAGCTGGAAATCGCTTTCAGCGTGATGAGTCTAATATGAAATAATACTCACAGCTAATTATATATGAACCTACGAGGTCACACATAAAGTAAGAGACTGAATCAAGTATTTTTTGGAGTCTAGAAGTGTAAAATGGTAAAAACTGACTTCATGAGTACAAAGTGGATGAACCGGGCCATGCAAACACATCGGCTGGGCCAAGCATGTTGTGCGGCCCGTATGAGTTCAGGTCGGTTTGGCGAAACACGCTCAAGTTGGGCCAAGGGCCCATGGGAGAACCGCCTATATGAGGTCGGGCATTATGGTTGTATATCCTTGTTGGACATGGACTCTCTTACCTTGTGTATTATGTTATTTATGTCCTATAATTATGTAAATAAAGGGAGAGATAATGTTTGCATACGATTTTATACATATTTTTACAGTGATTTCTAGCACTTATTGATCTTGAATTTATGTAATTGTTGTGTTTATGTTTATTTTCTCGTTTGTTAGACTCGATTATGCTTTGGTAGTTTTTGTTGTGTTTCCAGGCCTTTTTTAAGGCCAATATCTAGCATGAACAAAATCCCACCCCCAAGACATATCAGGCGATGCAGGCGAGCGAACAAGCTGAAAAAGACCAAAAAATGAAGCAAAAATGTTCGACACGATCGGCGACACGGCCGTGTAAAATGACACTATCGAGAACCCAGTCGTGTTACTAGCCAGACAATTTGAGTCTTTCTAGGATATTATGACACTAACCGTGTCAAATGACACGATCGAGTCACCAGGATGACTTGGTTGACAAATTTAACGCGTTTTGAACAACAAAAGGCAGATTTTGGCGAGTTTTTAAGCATCTTGACTGGACTTTGGAAGACATAATTCGGTGGGGAGAGAGTTAGAGAGTTGAAAAACACAAAGATTGAGAGAAAAGCACGCCAAGGGGAGGAGATTTTGACAAAGCACGTAGAACTCTTTTGTTATCAATTTCGATTAAACCTAGCAATCGACGGACACCTAGCCATGAATCTATCTTGTGAAACTCTAAACATTTTCTTTTATTTGAATAATAAAACTTATTTAAATTAGTTTATTATTGTTACTGTTTAGATAAGCATTCTTCCTGAAATACTGTTATTTCTCTTTTTTGTATTTTTTGATTCTAGCGATTCATTTGTGTTCATTGACATATTTTGGACATGTTTTGTTCTGCACTTATTGTCATTCGAGAGAGTTTTGATATTGTTTCGGATTAATCGGCATATTATTGCGACTTTTCCGCATTTGGGTTCGATTCCTTTGAATCTTGCTCGAAACTATTGTTTTGTCATTCCGATAAGTTCATTTAACATTTGTGGTCGTGTTGTGAACTTCAGAATTGTTATTCAATCTCGTATCGTGATTTTTGGTACATTTGGGCTGTTTTATGATTTCCTTAAGTTTTGGGTACTCGCTTACGTGCTCGTTTTTACCTACCTTTGGGTTGTCGGAATCGCATGTTTGTTTAACGCCTTCGTTCGTTGTTGAGAATCCTTTGTAAGCGTTATGTTGCACTTTTCGAGTCGTCGCATTTTGAGGTCGTTCGGATTGATCGTACAGCATAATAGAATCTGCTGCCATAATGCAGGTTATGGCTGTAACCTGTAATATTTTACGGCCGTAAAGGCCAGTGTGTTAGTAATGGCCATAACGTTATGGACGTAACCCAGTCTAGAATATAAAGTCTGGATGCGGGTTTTTAGAGCAGTCTTGCTCTTTCTTCTTTCATGCGGCTGGTCAGTTCTTGAGGCAATTTTTGGGCGATTCTTCACAAAAGTTCATCAATATTTCACCCTACAACATAATCATCAAGATCTTGGTGTGGATTAACAACATCAAATCATCCTTTCCCCTTTGAATCGAGGTAATCATCCCCTAACCCTATTTTGGGAATGCCTTGATTTTGTAATTCTAATCCGAGATTGTTGGTTCCATTTATATCTAGCCTTGTTGATCATAATCCATGGTTTGAATTCCGTTTTTCATGAATCGTCGGGTTGATTAGTGTTCTTGACCGTTTTTGGAAAACGCTTGAGATTTAGTTGTTCATAACTTTGGTAGAATGGACTTACGTTGTGTTAGGAGATTAATTCTCCTGGTTGTTACTATAGTCCATAGTGATTATCGCGTGTGGGTACTCAGAGGAGTCGGAGGATTCATAGACGATTCAGGCCGACTTACTACGATTGGTTTCCCATGCTTGCGACTATTGGAGGCAAGTATCTTGGCCATACATTTCGTGTTCGTAGATATACTAATTAGTAATCGACTCTGTGTGTTATTAGGGTGCTCATAATGAATTTTCAAAAGTATTGATATAATCTCATTAACAACTTTCTTCCCAAACGCCTGAGTGCTTTGTGAATAAATGAGTTTTATGGATATGATGTATTGTGGTTGCGAATTGAAATATATTATATTTATGTTATGTGGTTATAAAAGCTTTCTTCCCTTATTAAGGGTTGTATGTTGGAATGTGTGTTTGTTCGGTGGGTGCGTCATGTTGTGTTGTAATGTTTGTTGACTCCTTTGTAAGGAGGTGGTACTATTCGGTGTTGTTCGAGTAGTATATATCCTCGTGGTGTGTGATCGTTTGTAGTAAGTGATGTTCTACTGGGTAGGGTTCGCTGAAACCTCCGGGATCCATCCTTGTTAGTACGAGTCGAGTCTTACCATATAGGGTTATCCAAATCGGGTATGTCACGAGGGGACTCCGAGGTTCGTGGCTTGATAACTCGAATCCAGGATAACTTATGGGTGTGTATTTGGACATGTGACATACTCGTCATGGGTTATCCAAATCGGGTATGTCGTCGCGTGACTCTGAGGTTCATGGCTTGGTAGCACGATGCTAGGGTAACTATGCGAGTATGTGATATGTATGTTGTGGATCTTTAGTCTCTGAGTTATGTGCGTGACTGTTGTCATGAGGACGTGTGCTTACATTTATTTACCATGACTTTATTCACTCGGGTGTTCACGTGGAAGCTCTAAGATTCATGCTTGCTAGCATGGAACGAGAATAACCTTGAGCATATGATTGATGTGGATGTTCGGATTGTGGACCCTATAACTTATTGTCGGATTAGTATTTGGGAAAATAAACCTTTGGGTTGTGACCCTAAGCGATTATTGAAAAGATGAGTATTTTCTAATCATAAATGTTTTCTTCTAAAAAAACTACCGAGATCTTTGAAACGCTTTACAAGTTGTTTACTTGTTTTAATACTGCCTTTCTTGGTTTTGGATTATTTTGCTCAAATGAAATATCTCGGAAAGTCTTTTGCTCTTTTTGATTTGTTGATTATTCAAGATTATTATATTCTTGGAATATGATGTGTATGGCTCGTAATTGCATTTTATACTTGCACTAGCAAAATTCCAGTTTTCTAACCCCCGAGTAATCAGGGGTAGATGCTTGTTATTGCATTCAGGTGCGTGCAGGTTCTTTAGGAGCAAAACATGGGATCAGTACGAAAGATAATGAAAGACAAATGATACTAATCACATGAGGCCAGTATTTGGCACCGTTGATCAAATTGTATTTTCCTTTTCCGTTGTAGTGTTTATGTGAGTGTTGTTGTATTTTGACCCCTATGCTGGTATGAGTTACGGTAGAGATGTAAATGAAGTTTAAGTTGTATGTTATTGATGAAAGACCAAATCGGTCTACTGATTTGTTATCTAGCCATGTTGGCATTTGATGTGATGTATTGTTTTGGTATCTATCCTGGTAGATACTCATGGAAAGGGTTTGTGGCGCTGTAATATTCCTGAGTGGATTGGGGGTGTTACAAAATATGATATCAGAACTTAGGTTGTGGAAACCTAGGCTGTCGGGTCAAGTCGTGTATTGTCGCGTCTTGTCTTGTTTGATTGTGTCTGACTGAGTCTTGTCGCGATGCATCATTTGAGGTGTCGGCCGTGATTAGTATCGTGGTGCAGCCATAATCTTCGTGCAGCCTGTAGATGTAAGCCTTCTCTATTATATCTTGTATTTAGTAACTTTATTACATGCGTGTCGTTAGATGGAATTCATATATTACGTGTGTAATGAACTGGATATATTGATGGATTGAACATCGAGTGGTATAGTATGTTATGAATCTTGAACATCGATGTGTTCTAGAAAGTGTATCGACTGTAGAATTTATTGAGAAACTCAGATAAATGGTTTTTATGTGTGTTTGAAACTGATGTTCATGAGTTGTGTTTGTTGAATTGGTGATTTTGAATGTCGTATAGGCATGCGTTTTAGAACTGATTATTTTGGCTAATTGTTGTTATATGCTACAAATGTGTTCACATTGGTAATTATGTGTGCTGCGTGTGTTTGAAAAACGCTTTTATGAAAATTCTATAGACTAGAGTAAGTTTGTGGAAAGCCAATTTTCGAAAATGTTTTGACAGTGCGGTTAAATGGCAGTTTCGTCTGGATTTTGAAAGTTGTTTGAATTTGGACGAACCAGCCTTGCATTCTCAAATGAAACCCTGCGATGGTATTTAAAAACTTGGTTTGAAGTATTTTGGACATTTGTAAAATGTTACCTTCCTTAATCTTTTGTCACATTTGAAAGGATTTTCGAAATGGTTTTAACCTATCAATTTTATTTTCAGATAACTCGAGCATATGGTGTTAAGAATCTTTCACACCATAAAATTTTTACATTCCAAAATAAAAATGTGATTTTTTTTATTTTCAAAAATAAATACTGAAAGATGAAAAATCTTACTCGGCTTAAACTTCAAACTCAAATTTCGAAAATTTTCTGTACTTATTAACAGACGCTAATCTTATTGTTAGCGCACGCTAATTGTGTACTTAGCGCACGTTAATTTGCAGTGTATGCGTAATATGGATCTATCATTTAAGGCAATAGGCTAGAGCTGGGGGATTTTGGTAATGTACCCACATGTCGTGTTGCATGGGATATGCCTTATGTTTGTATGATGTTATTCCAAATGATTGTCGATCGGTGGAGATGTTTGGTGCATGTATGAATGGTTTGTCCACCCGAGAATGGTTCAACAGAACCTTTCGGGGTCGATGCCAAGGGGCATGGCCGCCGGTTACCTTGTGTATTGTTAGTTGTGATGGTGCTACGTGGTAACATGTGGTCACCTTGTGTGTTGTTAATGGTGATGATGATACGTAGCGACATGTTGTTTACGAGGAAATATGATATTCCAAAATATTATTTTGCAAATGATTTCAAAGTTAGAGGTTTAAGATCTATTGTTTAGAGTTTTGGTAAAATAGCCAAGGTATCAAGAATATTTTCAAATCTTATTTCGAAAAATTATACAAACTCAAGGATCTTAAAATATTACTATTTAAATGAATACCTCACGGAGTTTTAAATAGGATGTTATCAATAGTTAGCTATAATGATGTGTAGTTTGTTACGACCATGCTTGTGACGGTATGGGTTGTAACAGTTGATACGGATATGTGATCTATTAATTACGACCGTAAGTTCCATTTACTGCAGTAGTAATTTTTGTATTTTTCGGAGTGGATATTCTTATCGTGTTTCTATTTGTTATCTTATGTTGGTATGTTGTACTGAGTTGGTATTTTGGTATATTGTTTTGTGATGTTGTGTTTTATCGTGCTGAGCGGGTATCGGTTCAGTATGCCGAGGGGCGGAGGTCGTGGTCATCGCCGTAGTACAGATGGTCATGGAGATCAGATGCAGAACCAAGAGAATATTACCGAGAATGGTATTGGCATTGGTGTTGCTACTATATTGCAACAAGTAGTGACATAGATGATTCAGTTGACTCAGGTGGTTCAACGTAATACAGACGTGACCCAGAACGTTGGTGCAAACCAATGGCTTCGAGAAGTGGTTCTTATGAATCCTCCTTATTTCGCTGGTGCCGCAGATACATTGGGCTGGGATGGTTGGCTTTTCAAGTTGGGAAAGATATTCGAGTCAGTTGATTGTCCTGGAGAACAAAGAGTACCCATCGCTCAGTACTTTCTTGAAAAAGATGCCGCCAATTGGTGGGAGGCTGTTAAGCCTCGGGATCATGTTGTCACATGGGCGGAATTCCAAGAACTAATAGAAGCTGAGTTTTGTCTGGAACAAATCATAGAGCAGAGAATTCGTGATTTTTATTTGGCAAAACCACAAGATGTACCGGTCTCTCAAGATATCATCAATTATAGCAAACAACTCAGCTATGTGCGGGAACAAGTGTGGAAAGAGGAAGATAAGATCCGTCATTTTAGCATGCGGATCCAGACAGAGATTTCCCAGTACATGGCGGGATTCACTTGCACTATGTTGAGAGAGTATCATAATCGAACATTAGCCTTCGAGCTAGCCTTATCATCGACCGAGCGTATGTCAGAGTCGAAGAAGCAAAGGAAGTCTCATGATTTTTATATAGGCTCAGGAGTTGGAGTTTCCAAACTGCAGCATTGTGATCTTTATGCTGGGAAGCTCAATCGATCGATGAGTGGAACCGAGAGTTCCAAGTCATCAGTATTAACTCCTGGTAAGGCGAGGAGGTGTTTCAACTGAAATATGCTGGGGCATGTTCGTACACATTGTCCTTCCCCATTAGTAGTGTTAAAAGTGCGGACTCGGGGGGCACATAATCCAGTTCGGTGAGATGATCTCCGAGTCTCCCAAGGCTCGGACTTCAACACCAATATCAGGTTCGACTCTAAGAGATCCTTGAGAGACACTGTAACACCCCCGTGATTTACAGGAATATTACAGCGCCGTAGATTCTTTTTGGAGAATCTACCAGGCTTGGACTAACATAAGAACTCATTGAGTTTTTACAAACCACAAATTTATTCTTTCATTAAAGAAACCAACATCAAGATGACATACAACACAATACCAAAAAAACATCTCGCCTCGTAGGACCACAACTAATACAACAGTTCATATCTGGTACAACAACATCACAATGATAAAACATGACAGTACCCGCGCGAGTACAAAACCAAATCACAACCAAGACTTTGACAAAATGACCACCAACTCAAAATAGTACATGATATCAATGTTGCCTACCAAGCTCGTGTCCACCCTGTGCTAGTCCTCCGACTGGACCTGTACCTGAATACACAAAAGTATATCCACCCCAGAAAGGGTCAGCAAGAAGCCGGTGCAAGTACAATGATTCTAGAATATGTACAACAAGTGAATAATCAATAAAAACCCACAGAAATCACAGTGCCATCACAGATATTCCGGAATATCACATCACAATCATCATCACAAAACAACCTCTCGTGCTATATTGGCCCCGCATCTCGCAAGATACGCACCCCAAGAGACCTCGTCAGGCTCTCTCTGGTTGTATAGCCCAACCGAGTGATCCGTAGGGAAACGCATCCTACCGAACCCCAGGGGACCCTCACTGGTTTTACTCGGCTCACACACACTCGATCAACAATTGGCACAAATCACATTTTTACATATTCACACGAAGTACATTAAACACAATCAAAGTACTTGCCTCAATTCGAACGACACGGGAAACAACGAACAAATGGATGTACGGTTCGAACTTCCTTCAACAATTCAACCTTAACACATCGAGATACCGAATCAAAACACAACACCATGGAAACAGAAGGATTCACCCTAAGTTCTACCCTTAGAGACATTTAATCGAACACTACAGAGGCAACAAAGGTCGAACCCAAGAACGGATTAAAAACTCGGAATTTAATTCATAAACTTTGAGGGAAAACAAAGGAATATGATTACAATATCATAATCTAACACAATCCAAATCCAAAACGAACTTGAATCAAGAATTCCCAACAAACCCCAAAATTCTTTCAAATAACTTGAAGAACTTCAACCACATACCTTAATTCAACCAAGAGATGGATAATTCTTCAATAATGAACCTGATATCTTGATTCTATAGTGTTTGGAACATGTTTATGGCTTGATTTTGGAGTTTAAGATGAAGGATTCTAGGTGGAGGATGACGGGAAGGTGCTAGAATGCCCAAAAAATCGACCAAAGGCTATATATAGCTCCCGAAATGGGTTTTTCAGCATTTCTGCTCTTCCGGTCATGTCAAATGACACGGTCGAGTCAGGGGTCGTGTCACCCATCCAGAACGTTTTTGCTTAACCGTAATATCTCGACACGCCCGCGTCAAATGACACGGCCATGTCACTGCACCAGGGTCCGCTATTTTGACCATAACTCCTTCGTCCAGACTCCGATTTACTTACTGTTTGAACCATTGGAAAGCTAACTCAATTCTCTACAATCCTTTAAAATTTTGTAATTTTTAGATTTTTGTGGAATTTATGGTGATCGATCGAATTCAGCCCTTGTGTAAATCACAATTCAGAAATATCTACTCTTATTCTATTAACACCCTTTTGGTAATACATTCAGATCTTACGGCCATAACTCTCGAGTCACCACTTCGACATTCCGGACAAAACAAGCATACTCCGGAAATCACAAAACTTGACAATTACCAACCATAAACATTCCAATTCCGATCGTCAAAACACACGGTTCCCAATAACCATAATTTAACATGGAAATTACGAATAAATTCTCAACTAAATACGTCCGAAACAACACACACACGAATACTAAAATACACGGATATTACACCCTTACCCCCTAGAAAGAAATTTCGTCCCGAAACTTAAGATACAAAAAGTTCAGGGTATCGGGCACGCATACTATCCTCGGTCTCCCACGTGGCCTCCTCAATTCTATGCTTAGACCATTGGACCTTTACTAACGGAATCACTTTCCGTCGCAATTGTTTCACTCGTCGCTCTAGTATGGTTACCGGTTGTTCTTCATACGTAACATCTTCATTAACTTCAATCTCTTGATAGTCATTAACATGGCTGGGATCGGGAACATACTTGCGTAGTTGCGAAACATGGAATACATCATGAACATGGCTAAGCGTTGGAGGCAACGCTAGCCGATAAGCTACATCGCTTACCTTATCCAGGATCTCGAAGGGCCAATATAACGATGACTAAGCTTCCCCTTCTTACCAAACCGAAGAACTCCACGAGTCAGCGATACTTTCAACAACACATGGTCTCCCGCCTGGAACTCTAACGGTCGACGACAAACGTCGGCATATGACTTTTGTCGGCTCTGAGCGGTCAACAACCTTTGCCGAATAATTGTGACTTTTTCCTGTGTTTGAACCACCAAGTCTGGTTCTATTCCAAGTAACTCGTATGGCTCGTCCCAACAGATTGACGATCTACACCGTCTTCCATATAATGCTTCAAACGGAGCCATTCCAATCGAACTATGCCAACTGTTATTGTACGCAAATTCAATCAATGGTAAATGAGTCTCCCAATCTTCTTTCCAATCCAACGCACAAGCCCTCAACATGTCTTCCAGCGTTTGGATCGTCCTCTCCGACTGTCCATCTGTCTGGGGATGATAAGCGGTTCTGAAATTCAGTTTGGTACCGAGTGCTTGATGTACTACTTGCCAGAAATGCAACACAAAACGCCCATCGCGATCAGACACTATACTTTTTGGGGTACCATGGAGTCTCACAATTTCCGCAATAAATAACCGAGCCAAACTTTTCGGTCCCCAAGTATCTCTAATGCCCAGAAAGTGTGCGGATTTGGTTAGCCGATCAATGATTACCCAAATCATATTCACTCCAGTTCGCGTCTTTGGCATTCCCACAATAAGATCCATCGCTATATCTTCCCACTTCCATTCCAGAATTGGTAGTGGTTGCAATTTACCAGCAGGTCTCTGATGCTCCGCTTTAACCTACTGATAAGTCAAGCATTTCAACACGAACTCCATTACATCTTTCTTCATGTTCGGCCACCAATTTTTTTTCTTCAAGTCCTTATACATTTTACTCATACTCGAATGAATCGAGTACGGAGCAGAATGTGCTTCATTCAAAATCACTTGTTTGAGATCATCCTGATTAGGTACACAAGTTCCACCTCGAAATCGAAGAACTCCGTTTTCATCGATTAAAAATCCAGGAGCTTTTCCTTTAACACTGTCTTCTTGAAGGTGCACAATTGAGAGATCATCTAACTGTTTGGACTTAATATCTTCCATCACGGGGGATGTAATCTCAAGGAAACGCAATTTTCCTTGGATTCTGTGAGGCCAAACTTCAATTTCCAAATCAATCAACTCTCGTCTGAGCTTCAGTTGAATGGTAAGTAGTTCCAACTTCTGCAACACGACTGACTTGCGTCTTAACGCATCGGCAACGACGTTCGCTTTACCTGGATGGTAAAGAATGTCAAAATCATAATCTTTAAGAAATTCCAACCATCGCCGCTGATGCATATTGAGCTCCTTCTGCGTGAATATATACTTCAAGCTCTTATGATCCGTATACACTCGACAAGAAGAACCATATAAGTAATGCCTCCAAATTTTTAACGCAAACACCACAGCGGCTAACTCAAGATCATGAGTAGGATAATTCATCTCGTATGGCTTTAATTGTCGAGAGGCATAAGCCACTACTCTCTCATTTTGCATCAATACACATCCCAATCCTTGTTTAGAAGCATCACTATAAATAACGAAACCTTCCGTTCCTTGTGGTAAGCCTAGGATCAGAGACGTAGTCAGCTTCTTCTTTAATTCATCAAAACTCCTGTGACACTCGTCACTCCATTCAAATTTCTGAGTTTTCTGCAATAATAGGGTGAGCGGTCGAGCAATTTTCGAGAATCTTTCGACAAATCGACGATAATAGCCCGCTAATCCCATAAAACTCCGAACTTCCTTAACATTCCGTGGAGGCTCCCAATCTAAGACTGCTTCAACCTTTTGAGGGTCTACTCGAATACCATCGACTGAGATGATGTGTCCCAGAAAAGAAACTTCTCTAAGCCAGAACTCGCACTTAGAAAATTTAGCATAAAGCTTATCAGCCCTCAAAATACTCAATGCGATCCTCAAGTGTTCGGCATGCTCCATCTCACTTTTGGAATAGATTAATATATCGTCAATAAACACCACCACAAATTTATCGAGATATTCGATAAAGGTTTTGTTCATAAGCTGCATAAATGCCGCTGGAGCATTTGTTAAACCGAATGGCGTAACTACGAATTCGTAATGCCCATACCTCGTTCGAAATGCTGACCTAGGGATATCCGAATCTCGAATTCATAGTTGGTAATATCCCGACCTCAAATCAATCTTGGAGAAAACCGTAGCCCCTTGTAATTGGTCAAATAAATCATCGATTCTTGGCAACGGATACTTGTTCTTGATAGTGAGTTTATTCAACTCACGATAGTCAATACATAGCCGTAAGGACCCATCTTTCTTTCGTACGAACAATACTGGTGCACCCCATGGCGACACACTAGGCCGAATATAACCTTTGTCCAACAATTAACCCAATTGTTTCTTCAATTCCAACATTTCGGATGGGGCCATTCTGTACGGTGCCTTGGATATTGGTGCCGCATTAGGCTCTAGTTCGATGACGAACTCCACTTCACGATGTGGTGGCAATCCCAGCAAATCATCCAGAAATACGTCCGGAAATTCATTCACAACTGGAACAGAGGTCAACTGTACCTCGCCAACTTCCGACTTCAATGCGTAACACCAATAACTGGTACAACCTTGTCGCAATAATTTCATCGCCTTCATGGCTCGAATAATCTTCCCAGAAGTACCAGGTTTCTGCCCTTCAAAAACGTGTTCAGTACCATCCGGCGCAACTATCGAAATTATTTTCCGATGATAATATACTATCGCTCCATGCCGATTTAACCAATCATCACCGAGGATTAAATCCTCTCCCATCATATCGATCACAATCAAATCGGATTACCAATCTTTACTACCAATGGTTACAGGACAATTGGCAATCTCTCGATCCCCAACTATCCTTTCCCCACTTGACAGCCCAACAATAAATGGTTCGCATGTAGAGAGACCGTCTAGGCCCAAACGATTCACACAAGACAATGATATAAAAGAATGAGTAGCTCCAGAATCAAATAATACATCTACCGGGTGCATCGAAATATAAACAATACCTGACGTAGTGGCAGTCCCTACATCATCAGTCCGCCTCATCTCATACAATCGGGGTGGGGCTGATCCAATGCTAGATGCGTCCTTATGCTCGGTTTTACCCCTGCCACTGCCGCGTCCGACATTCGGAGTTGGCTGACCCGTAACTGTGCCGGCCGGAGTAGGAGACTGATTAGAGAAGATTCTGCCCACTGACTCACAATATAATGCGCGATGACCCTGCTTCCCACAATTAAAACATTCAATGGGGCGAGAAGTGCAACGAGAACTGATATGTCCCGGATTTCCGCAATTAAAACAAACTTTTGGCACCCCTCCACTAGGCTGAGGGGAACCAACAGAAGATTGCACAGAAGGTTGAGGCCTACGCGATCCACTGCCTCGGAAACTACCAGAAAATTTCGGTTTCTTCGAGCTCGAAACTGTAGGAACCGGAACTGACACCATCTCGTAAGCAAGTGCTCTATCCTGATATTCTCTCAAAGTAGTACACCCAAGGCCCGCCATATACTTTCGGACCTCCGGTTTCATTCTAGCATCGAAATGGAGTATCTTGTCTATCTCATCCTTAACCCGATCTTGGACGTACACTAACTGCTTGTTCTATGTCTTGATTGCCTCAGAAATAGGAACATCTTCGGGTTGAGCTCTGAAGAACTCACTGACTCTTGCTAACTGTACCGGCGCTGGACAATACAGAGCTTCCATTAATTCTTTAAATTCTTCCCAAGTGACATCACGGTCCTTGGGCTTAACAGCTTGCCACGAGTCCGAAGCGTCATCAACTGTCAGATATTGAGCAATCGGGACTCTCTTAACTTCAGGACAACCAATACCGTCAACGATCTTCTCCAGCTCAACTAACCAATGATCCCAGTTGTTCGCATCACCGGAACCATCGAATCTGGTAGGGTTCATCTTCATAACTTCTTGAAGCCATCAATCCTCAACCGTCCTGCCAGTATTAATATTCTGCACCACTTGTGCCAGTTGGTGCACTTGCGTTACAACTTGTTGAAGAACGTTAGGCACTTCAGCCTCAGAGCCTCCATCTGAACCTCCCGAAGGGATCGGGTCTGACCTAGTTGCAGAATGAGATGCCGATTCTGAAACGGACCTCTCGAAATCGGACACTACTACTCTGCCATGGACTCGACCACAACCGCGTTGACGGATACCTCAACCTCTCGGCATACTGAAGAATAAGAATGGTTCAACAAGGAAACGATTACAATAATAGATTGCACAATATTAAGGTAATTATTTCCGAAGGAAAGAAACAACCAACATCCAAAGAGTCTTCTAGCACAGGCAACACGGGGTGGTAGCATGCCAATGATATCGTAGACAATAACTGACTCAATTTAATAGACCCAAAACACCGACAACCTAGGTATCCATAAACCTATGCTCTGATACCATATTCTGTAACACCCCCGTGATTTACAAGAATATTACAACGCCTAGATTCTTTTTGGAGAATCTACCAGGCTTGGACTAACATAAGAACTCATTTAGTTTTACAAACCACAACTTTATTCTTTCATTAAAGAAACCAACTTCAAGATGACATACAACACAATACCAAAAAAACATCTCGCCCCGTAGGACCACAACTAATACAACAGTTCATATCTGGCACAACAACATCACAATGATAAAACATGACAGTACCCGCACGAGTACAAAACCAAATCACAACCAAGACTTTGAAAAAATGACCACCAACTCAAAATAGTACACGATATCAATGTTGCCCACCAAGCTCGTGTCCACCCTGTGCTAGTCCTCCGACTGGACCTGTACCTGAATACACAAAAGTATATCCACCCTATAAGGGGTCAACAAGAAGCCGGTGCAAGTACAATGATTCTAGCATATGTACAACAAGTGAATAATCAACAAAAACCAACAGAAATCATAGTGCCATCACAGATATTCCGGAATACCACATCACAATCATCATCACAAAACAACCTCCCGAGCTATACTGGCCCCGCATCTCGCAAGATACACACCCCAAGAGACCTCGTCAGGCTCTCTCTGGTTGTATAGCCCAACCGAGTGATCCGTAGGGAAACGCAGCCTACCAGACCCCAGGGGACCCTCACTGGTTTTACTCGGCTCACACACACTCGATCAACAATTGGCACAAATCACATTTTTACATATTCACACGAAGTACATTAAACACAATCAAAGTACTTGCCTCAATTCGAACGACACGGGAAACAATGAATGGATGGACATACGGTTCGAACTTCCTTCAATAATTCAACCCTAACATATCGAGACACCGAATCAAAACACAACACCATGGAAACAGAAGGATTCATCCTAAGTTCTACCCTTAGAGATATTTAATCGAACACTACAGAGGTGACAAAGGTCGAACCCAAGAACGGATTAAAAACTCGGAATTTAATCCATAAACTTTGAGGGAAAACAAAGGAACATGATTACAATATCATAATCTAACATAATCCAAAGCCAAAATGAACTTGAATCAAGAATTCCCAACAAACCCCAAAATTCTTTCAAATAACTTGAAGAACTTCAACCACATACCTTAATTCAACCAAGAGATGGATAATTCTTCAATAATGAACTTGATATCTTGATTCTATAGTGTTTGGAACATGTTTATGGCTTGATTTTGGAGTTTAAGATGAAGGATTCTAGGTGGAGGATGAAGGGAAGGTGCTAGAATGCCCAAAAAATCGACCAAAGGCTATATATAGCTCCCGAAATCGGTTTTTCAGCATTTATGCACTTCCGGTGGTGTCAAATGATACGGTCGAGTCAGGGGTCATGTCACCCATCCAGAACGTTTTTGCTTAACCATAATATCTCGACATGCCCGCGTCAAATTACACGGCCGTGTCACTGCACCAGGGTCCGCTATTTCGACCATAACTCCTTCGTCCGGACTCCGATTGACTTACCGTTTGAACCATTGGAAAGCTAACTCAATTCTATACAATCCTAAAACATTTTATAATTTTTGGATTTTTGTGGAATTTATGGTGATCGATCGAATTCATCCCTTGTGTAAATCACAATTCAGAAATATCTACTCTTATTCTATTAACACCCTTTTGGTAATACATTCATATCTTACGGCCATAACTCTCGATTCACCACTTCGATATTCTGGCCAAAACAAACATACTCCGGAAATCACAAAACTTGACAATTACCAACCATAAACATTCCAATTCCGATCGTCAAAACACACGGTTCCAAATAACCATAATTCAACATGGAAATTACGAATAAATTCTCAACTAAATACGTCCGAAACAACACACACATGAATACTAAAATACATAGATATTACATACACTGTCTGTCAGTTTTTGTTATGTTGTTGCCTTGTTTTCGTTGTTTTAAGTTTCGGGGACGAAACTTCTTTTTAAGGGGGGTAGAATGTAATACACGTATATCTCATTTCTGTATTTTTCGATTCTAGCGACTTGCTTATGTTCATTGACACATTTTGGACATGTTTTGTTCTGCAGTTTTTGTTATTCGAGTGAGTTTTAGTATTGTTTTGGATTAATCGGCATATTATTTTGACTTTTCCGTATTTGGGTTCGATTCTTGTGAATCTTGCTCGAAACTGTTGTTTTGTCATTCCTACAAGTTTATTTATCATTTGTGGTCATGTTGTGAACTTCGGAATTGTCATCCGATCTCGTATCATGAATTTTTGGATATTTGGGCCATTTTGTAATTTCCCAAAGTTTTGGGTATACGCTTACGTGCTCGTTTTTACCTACCTTGGGTTGTCGGAATCGTATGTTTGTTTAGTGCCTTCGTTTGTTGTTGAGAATCCTTTATAAGCGTTATGTCGCATTTTCCGAGTCGTCGCATTTTAAGGACATTCGGGACTGCTCGGACAGTAGAATGGAATCTGTTGCCAGAATGCAGGTTACGGCAGTAACCTGCAGTATGTTACGGCCATAAAGGGCAGTGTGTTACGGCCGTAAACCACTCAAGAATATAAAGTCTGGACGCGGGTTTTCAGAGCAGTCTTGCTCTTTCTTCTTTCCTCACGCAGCTGGTCAGTTCTTGAGGCGATTTTGGGGCGGTTCTTCACGAAAGTACATCAATCTTTCATCCTACAAGATAATCGTCAAGGTCTTGGTGTATATTAACAACATCAAATCATCCTTTCCCCTTTGAATCGAGGTAATCATCCTAGAACCCTATTTCGGGAATATTTGGGGGTTTTCTTGATTTTGTAATTCTAATCCCAGATTGTTGGTTCCATTATTTATATCTAGCCTTGTTGATCAAAATCCATGGTTTGAATTCTGTTCCATTCTTAATTAGAGATAAAATATATATCCTCGATATGCGGATCTGGTTCTTGAAATAAATGAACCAACCTCTCCGATACCACTTGTAGGTCACAAGTCGTCAGAAATAAGCCTAGAGGGGGGGTGAATAAACTTATTGAAACTCTTTTTCCAAGTAGGAATTAAGGAGTTTCTAAGTTGTTGGTACAGATGACTTAGAGTCGTCTGTAGACAATATAAGTGTGGAATTCAGCTGATGACGAATACAAAAATATAAGCAATGAAACACTAAGTATGAATGCAGCAGTTAAGTATGATGAAAATAGTAAAACACGCAGGCAATTTATAGTGGTCTCAAAGGTGGGGTAATCCTCTACTAATCCACTTTCTCCAAACCTGTTGGAGATGAATCCACTATAATTTTCAACCAGTGATAAATATTATAGTGATTCTACAACTTGGCTACAAGAACTTCCAACCAGTGGAAAACCTGTCGTTGCAACTCCTTTATGACTGCCTAGGACTACTCGATCTCTAAATCCTTGGATGCCTATCAGTCGTGTAACTTCAACCAGTGAAGTACCCCGTACTCAGGTTTTAAGACAAGAGTGTTTTGTCTTCTCCAACTAAGAGCTTTCTTCGTATATGAACTAAGAATACTACTCTTCACGATGCTATCGATTTCTTGGTCGCTTGATTGCTTTTAATTGCTTGAGAGTATAGTTCGCATCATACTTTGCTCTTTCAAATCTTCGGATATTTATAGCTTGTCAATCCTTAGAGCTTTTCTTCATAGCCATTGCAAATCTGTAACAAATCCATTTGTTGGAGAAATAGACTTCTTTGTTTTTCTTTCTGAACGTTGCAATGCTGGATTCCCTTATTTTAATCCATTTCCAGCCGTTGTGAAGACTTTCACGTGACGGTGCCGAATATTTTGATTTTAATATGTCTAAAGTCTTCAGAGGTGGGTCTGGATGATTTATTTAATTCATATCCTTCCGAGAATCTCTCCAATCTATCCCTTATCGCCTGTATATGACTTTTCGTAAATATTGACTTTTCAACGCATGATGACGTGGACAGGTTTACTTAGCTGATTACTCAGACATGACTTATCTGATCTCTTTAAGTCAATCTGTCTGATGTGCAGTCAAACTTCTCTGTCGTCGGACTTCTCTACTGATGACTTCTCTAATGTCCTGACGAGACTTCTCTGTTCAGACGACTTGTCTGAAGTCTTCTGACCTAATGAACTTGACTGATCTGATGGTCAAAACTTCAGATGATTTGGGCTCCGTCTGATTACTTGACTGCAGTCTGGTCAAACTTCTCTGATAAAATTGTTGACCAAAACTTCTGTGATTCTCACTAGACTGTGATTCGGCTTTCTGCAGTGTTTGGTCAAACTTCTCTGATGTTGCTTGTCTGACCGAAACTTCTCTGATGTACTTATCTTTACTTTGTACTTAGCCGATTTTAAGCCTAGCTTAAATGGCCTATAGAAGATACTCATTTGGTTCTTCTTTACATTTTGCCAAGTATCTAACTCAACATAATTTGGCCGATGGAAGATACTCATTTGGTTCTTCCTTACATTTGCCAAGTAATAAGCATATATTTTAATAAACAAGTACAATGATGACATCATCAAAATCTAACAAGTATTCCTAACATGGAGGAGGATAGAGATGTGCCTTTAGTTTTTTTCTGCCCTTTTCTAGCAACCAGACGAGCTCTAATTAATGCTAAGAAGGGAGAACTCACATTTTTTAACGACAATGAGCACATCACCTTTTTTAGAAGAAGATTGAAAGATCGGCTTGACTCATTATGGATAGAACCATGTGCAATAAGGTTTGAGATCTCCTTTCAGACACACCATTCCATTAATTATGTGTTCTAGGATGATTAAGTTGGGATAGAATTCTACTTTTCGATCGACTCGACTCATCATGGATTGAATCATGTCCAATAAGGTTTTAGTTCTCTTTTCGGACACACCATTGCATTGAGGTTTTCTTGAAGGATTCAATTGGGATAGAATTCTACGAATCTTTAGATGGTCATCAAACTCTTGGATCATATATTCTCACGACAATCTGATCGAAGTAATTTTATCTTCTTGCTAAGTTAATTCTCTATTCGTTTTGGAATACTTAGATATTATCAAATGATCCATACTTGTGCCTCATTAAATAGACATACCTGCATCAACTTAAGTCATAGGTAAAAGTAATGAAATAGCAGAATGTTTTGACCATTTTGTTCATTTATTATCATTCTATTTGCGTAATGTTGCATTTTTCGTAAATTTTTATCTCATTTCATAGGATATTTGGCCATTTTTATGTTTTGGATGATCTTTATGATTTTTGAAAATTTTCTCATATTTTTATGTATTTTTATATGTGGAAAAAGATTAGTTGAACAAATCGGGTCGGGAGCAAAAATGGACTAACGCATCACCCTAGCACCAAGTGCCCGAGGAATGAGTCACCTAGTGACCGGGGGAACCATTTACCTGATCTGAGCCCTTGGTCGTGCTGCGCCTAGACCCCTCGGTCAGTCGAGAATCCCGACTAAGCTGCCAAGCACACTCAGACTGAACCGGGCGGACAAGTGCCTAGAGAGGCTAGGAATGTGATCGAGCTGCCAAGGGCTCAACGAGGCCTGGCCAGGGCCAATTGAAAATGACCGACCCATGGGCGCATTTTTGCCTATTTTTAGTATTTTGGGTCAAACTATAACTAGATCTTTGACCCATTTTAGAATGTATCCTCATTTTTTCGATTTCTAGGAGGAAAACTCTTTCCCTTTTCCTTTTTTCTCTCTAATTTTTCCCTTTTTTTATAAACCCTAATTCATATATCTAGATTTCAATTTAATTTCATTTTCTACTTTTAGTTAGTTGTAATTGCTCTTCCTTCCTCAATTCCTAGTTTATTGCAAGGTTTTAATTTAAGTTTTATTTCCAATTTCAAGCATTCAAGTAATTTTTCATGTTCTTGCAATTCAATTGCTTTCAATTCCTAATTCTGGGGATTTGGGGGAAACTGACACAATTCACATAGGATTTATGGGCATTAGCAATTGAATATCTAGAACCCTAATTCTAGGGATTTGGGGGAAACCGACACAATTCACCTAAGATTTATTGGCATTAGCAATTTAATCACTCTAATTTAGGAATTGCCTTGATTAACCCAAATTTTGAGAAAATTGACTTGAGAGGGCAATTTGCCCCAAAATTCCCCAAATTAGGATTGAGTATAATTCGAGAGGCATCATCCAATTAAGTTTCAATTGTTGTTTCTGTTCAAATTTCTAGTTGGATTATGGCAATTCCCATTTTCCTAGACCTTTAACTGTACATTTTCAATCCATTTGCTATTCTTGCATTTAATGCATTTGTTTAGTTGCCTTAGTGATAGTTTTATACTTGCTTATGTTATATTTCACACTTTACTTGCTTTCTTAAAGTCTGCATTTTATTCGAGTCATTTACTTTCTTTGTCTAATTTGTATGTTTTACTTTCGGTACTTGTTTTTGTTTGCTTTCTCAGTTTGTATTTACATTTTCTACTTGCTTTCCTTACTTTCCCATATTGAATTTATATTTCCTATTGATAATCAATCTCAACTCCATGTTAGGATTGTTTTTAGATGTTTCCGTTTATTCACATTTTTGCCTCATTCTAACCTTCCTCGAGAGATTGGCCCTAGGTGATTTACCACTCCTACAAATTGATCCCATTATCTTGCGGTCGAGATTTAGTAAGAGTCTAGTTTCTCAGAAGCAAAACTTCACCGCCGTTGTCGGGGAAGTTTAACGAGTGCATGTGAATTTTTCAAAATGAGCATGTCACTTCCTTTTTCTTGTATTTTTACTTTCATTTCACTTTCATCCCTACTTGCATTTTTATTATTGTTTGTTCTTTTTGATTATTTGTTGGTTATTTGTGTGTATGCAAAGTCAACAAGGAAGACCAAGAAAGACTATGACCGCTACACCCAAGCTTGAATAAGAACTGACCGAAGAAGTTTTGTTGTTCAAATGATTGATATTATTGGACCCTTGATATGCTATTTTACAAACTTTGAGAATTATTGGGTCGGAGGTTTCATTGACAAAAGGCGATGAGAAGAACTTAAAAGCCACATGTGAAAAAGATAGCAAAGTGATTGACATTTGGAGCCTTTGTATTTTTATTTAACTGGTTTTTAGGATTACATGATTAAGGAATTCCCGTTGAAGAATGTTGATACTATGAGTTTTAAGGCTATAGGAGGCTCCAATGAACAAACTAGGGATATGATTGGTCTTATGGAGCCCCACTTATGTAATTTTACGGGATTCGATAATTATGTGTTCAGGGAGATGCTGTCGGACAGTGGAAATATTACGAGTTTAGGGGTGATAAGTGAAGAAAGTGATGAAGTGATTGTTGCGATTAATGAGGAGTCTAAGTGTGGGTAGTATGTGAATCCAACTTAGATGATTTAGTTGTTCCATAGTGTTGTTGCCCAAAATATTTATCCGAAGATTAATACTGCTGGAAGACGGACAACAAACAACAATTGCGGGAGCACTTCCGAGAGTAGATAAATAATACAAGATTTGCCGGGTTTGTTAGGCCCGGGCTTGAATGCTCTCGCGAGATGTTATTAATACGAATATTCGTGGATACAAGTAATAATGAGAGAAATCTAAATACAATGAGTGTAAAAAGACTCTGTTAATCCGGCTCTTGAGCGAAGCTCGGTGTTCTTCGTCCCCGCCGATAATCTGCTGGATGAGATAGGCCGGGAGAAGTAAGACCGAAAGATAACTGTTGCCAAGAGTTGGGTGTTTGCCAAGTGTAAGTATTTTGCTTCTGTATGGTGTGAAATGCGGGAATGCTGTGTCCTTTTTCCAAGTGCAGTGCCCTCTTTATATAGGGGTTGAGGTGCCTTGTTTCCTAGTGGGCGATCGCCTTTCGGCCATTAATGTAATGGGGCGATCGTCCTAAAGGTCACATGGGCTGCCCGCCAAAAGTCCAGAGATCCACCGGCAGCCACCGAGTGGCCCAATGAGGAGCCGGCACGCGTCCTGGCATCACGGGAGGTCCCACTTTGTTACTTTCGGCGGACTTTGTCGCAGGCGGTGGTAGGTGACAGCCGTGGTCACCAGTCTTGTCCGTCGCCTCCTTTCGCAGCACCGCCATGTTGGTAGGTGAGGTAGGTGACAGTTTGTCGGCGCCTTTTGTGGATCTCGCACGTGGGTGCCGTCTTGTTTGCTCGGCCTTGGCCGATGGATGGCCATCGCCCGGATCGTCACGATGCGGTCGTCTCTAGCCGATCGTTCTCGCCGCCATCGACGGCCGGCAATGGTCGGTCACCAAGGGTCGGGCAAAGCGCCGAGAGATGACCGCCCATAAGTCGGTCGCTGGTCGGTCGCCGAGTACCGAGAGGCGATCGTATCTGAGGTCGATCGCTCGGCACCGGGACTTGTCCTGGGACCTTCGGCTGGGCGATTCATGCTTGTCTGCCGGGCTAAGGCTAGGTCGCCTGGTCGAGGTCGGCGGTTCTTCCTCGGACGCTCGGCAGCGACTTGGTCGCTCGACCTCCTAGGCGATCGCCAGTCGGAAGGTGTTAATTCTTGACACAACAATTGCCCCCCAGCTTGCTCCTATGTTGAAGACATGGGGCGAGGTGGTTCTTGCTGGCGATCGTGTAAGGATGAGGACGGGCGATCTTGCTGAGCTGACTTATGATTTCGGACTTGGGCTATCATGGTCGATTGGCTTAGCTATCTTTCGGTCTTGTACCTGCAAAAACAACATTGGCCGATCCCCCATGGAAACTTGGTGGTTTCGCTTTGTTTGAGGAATCGTGCACAGTCGCGGAGATCGATGGACCGACCCCATGACCGTGTCTTGGTGCGCGAAGACATTGAGTGTCTCGTGACTCACTTTATTATGAGGGTCCTCTGTTAGGCTGCGCCTCGCCTCGTATTTAAACGAAGGGCGTGCGGTCTTGGTCTAGAGGAGTCCTTGCGCGGGGCAGCGTCGGATGAATCAACTCCACGCCCGCGGCTTGTTAGCTCTGCTTCCACCTCGGCCAGCCATGGAGATGGCCGACCTCGACGGTGTACGTTGAGACGGGGGTTGTGGCATGTGTCCACCGATTAATGTTGGAGAGCCCACAGACTACGCCGGCCTCGTATTTAAACGAAGGGCGGGCGATCTCGGCCGAAAGGGACCTTGCATGGCCGAAGCAGCCGGTTCCATCGACCGCCAGGATCATGGCTTTATGATGTGCGGTGGAGGCGATCTTATGTCTTAGTCCGTCATGTTATATGCTGGACTGTAGATGGCGATCGTGTCCACCGGGTTGCTGATGATGTAGCGTGATGATCGGCGATCGGCTGGAAGACTGGCGATCGTCGCTCGGTTGCCGATCGCTTTATTCGTAGGTCGATATTGGCGATCGGGCGGGAGATCGTCGTCCGGGTGCCGATCGCGCTCACAAAGCTAAGAAGAAACCTTTGCACGGCCGTAAAATCTCGCGGCTCTAGCCCTAAGGCCGCGTGGGTCGTAGGTTGGGTCTTCGTGAGATGCCTGAACATAGGCGAAAAACCCTGAAATCCTCCTAGGACCGCGTAGAGGGCAGTCTCATCGCTTATGGGCTCGCCATTGAGGATGATTACGTCTACCCGGTCGATGTAGTCCGAGTCGGACTCTTCTTCTCCCTGCTTGATTTGCATCATGCGAAGGGGACCTTCGGGCCGGACGACCCTGGTGGCGAAGTACTCCGTGAAGACGTGCGCCAGCTCGTTAAAGGAACCAATGGACCGAGGTGGCAATGAAGTGTACCACCGGTGGGCGAGGTCGTCCAGCTTCAGAGGGAACATTCGGCATCTGGTCGCGTCAGATGCCCCACACCCGGTCATGTAGATGTTGAACTTCCTCAGGTGCACTTGGGGGTCCGATCGCCCCTCGTACACGGGTGTTTGCGGGGGAGCGATCTTGTGCTGCACGGGGGCGAGCTCGATGTCGATCGCGAGCGGCTCGCTTGGCCCGGCGATCGTCTTCTTGGCGCCTGCCCTGGATTCCAGGAGCGCCTTCATGTCGTTAAGTTGACGTTGCATCGCAGCCATCGCCGTGGCTTGATCGCTTGCAGATCGGCTTTGGGAGCAGGAGCCGAGGCGATCGTGTACCGATCTCCGGGCTCACGCCGCCGGCCTCGCAATTCGGCGAGGGGGAGCCGACGGCCAGGGCCGCCTTCCGGGAGTCTGCAGCCGAGCTCCCGGTGACGGACTCAAACTCCGCTGCCTCGTAGCCGGGGCTGCACCGCCCCGAGCTGTGTCGGGTCACCGCCTGTGCGATCAAGACAGAGGTGCCCCGGGCGAGCGCCTCTTCCTGCGGACGGAGCCTCACGGCGATCGCCGGCCGCTGACGCCTTGATCTTCCGCTTGGACTTCCGGCGGACGGCCGAGGGGGCGATAGCAGAGGCGCGTTGAGAGCACTCCGTCGCTCCTGTAGACGGCCAGGGGCCCCTTCGACCGTTCCTTGGTTTGGAACCGATCGAGCGAGAGGCTTGGGCCGCCGTCCGTGGACGGATCGAGCGTCTCGATCGCGGCGGCTACCTTCCACCATCGGCCGTGGCTCGGACCGACGGAACAGGGGTCCGCCGGCCGTCACGGCTTTCTTCAACGCGGAGGCGGAAGACATGATTCGAAGGATTTCTTTGAAGTGCGAAGTGTCACTTCAGTATCTCGCCCGAGAACAGAGTGTTCTTCGGGACGGTAGGTATAAAAAATCGAGGGTTGGATGCCCTTCCTCTAGCGCCAATTGTTGTTGCCCAAAATATTTATCCGAAGATTAATACTGCTGGAAGACGGACAACAAACAACAATTGCGGGAGCACTTCCGAGAGTAGATAAATAATACAAGATTTGCCGGGTTTGTTAGGCCCGGGCTTGAATGCTCTCGCGAGATGTTATTAATACGATTATTCGTGGATACAAGTATTAATGAGAGAAATCTAAATACAATGAGTGTAAAAAGACTCTGTTAATCCGGCTCTTGAGCGAAGCTCGGTGTTCTTCGTCCCCGCCGATAATCTGGATGAGATAGGCCGGAGAAGTAAGACCGAAAGATAATCAAGCCAAGAGTTGGGTGTTTGCCAAGTGTAAGTATTTTGCTTCGTATGGTGTGAAATGCGGGAATGCTGTGTCCTTTTTCCAAGTGCAGTCGCCTCTTTATATAGGGGTTGAGGTGCCTTGTTTCTAGTGGGCGATCGCCTTTCGGCCATTAATGTAATGGGGCGATCGTCCTAAAGGTCACATGGGCTGCCGCCAAAAGTCCAGAGATCCACCTGGCAACACCGAGTGGCCCAATGAGGAGCCGGCACGCGTCCGAAGTATCACACAGAGGTCCCACTTTGTTACTTTCGGCGGACTTTGTCGATGGCGTGGTAGGTGACAGCCGTGGTCACCAGCCTTGTCCGTCGGCTCCTTTCGCAGCTCCAGGCCTGTTGGTAGGTGAGGTAGGTGACAGGTTTGTCAGTGCCTTTTGTGGATCTGCACGTGGGTGCTGTCCTGTTTGCTCGGCCTTGGCCGACTGGATGGCCATCGGCCCAGATCGTCACGATGCGGTCGTCTCTAGCTGGATCGTTCTCGGCCAGTCACTGACGGTCGGCAATGGTCGGTCACCAAGGGTCGGTCGGCAAAGCGCTGAGAGATGACCGCCCATAAGTCGGTCGCCAGAAGTCGGTCGCCGAGTACCGAGAGGCGATCGTATCTGAGGTCGATCGCTCGGCACCGGGACTTGTCCTGGGACCATCGGCTGGGCGATTCATGCTTGTCTGCCGGGCTAAGGCTAGGTCGCCTGGTCGAGGTCGGCGGTTCTTCCCCGGACGCTCGGCAGCGACTTGGTCGCTCGACCTCCTAGGCGATCGCCAGTCGGAAGGTGTTAATTCTTGACACAACACATAGATTGATATCCCTTCTTATTAGACAATGGACTTCCTTATTTATGAAAAGAACACCCTTCGGGCGTTATTTTCCTAGTGGCATGCATACGCGTGCTAATTTTGATTCATACAGTTACTTGCCGCAACTCCAAAAACATAGACATACGTCTTTAGATGCCCACGTTTTATACATTGCACACTTGCTTCTACACGTCGCGAACATTAAAGCATGGCATGATCGTCATATGTTTTTGGACTAGGATGAGTCTCCTAAGGCCTTCGATCTAGCTGTGTTATAAGAGTGACTCCTGTTAGGCAACCCAAGCTCTTCCTTTTTATTAGCTTTTGCTCATTTTTTGCATTTCTAGCTTTTTGTTCATTTTTGCATTTTCTCAATTTCTCATATTTTTGTGTATTTTCTGTTTCTTAGATTCATGATTTCTTGATTATAATCTTTAATTTATGTTGCATATTTGTTTTCGTAGGTAAAAAGAAGTAATGCGGTGAAAATGAGCATTCCGTAAAAATTGGACCATGTCCACCGAGGGTGACCGAGGATGCGAGTCACCCTGTGACAGATCCTAGAATTTCTAGGCTCTTTGACCTCGGTCACTGTGGTCATCTCATTCCACTGGCCGAGTCACTCTCGGTCGACCTAGGGTTGGATGAAGGCCCCGACCAATGCTAGCCTCGGGCTTTCACTTGTCGCCGAGAAGTTGTTGCAATTTTCAAATAGTCCCCATTTGCAAACCGCTTGGCTGAATTGCTTAATTTTCGATTCTACATGTTTCTATCAATGGGATCTACAATATACTTGAGCTTTTAGGTCTAAAATTTTAGGTGGCATGGGAAACTGGGCGGCCGTAAGTCGACCCCTCATTTTTCCCCCTATTCTCTTTGGTTTAAGGTGTGTTACGTTTACTTTTAGTGTGTTGTCTACTTTTGTTTTGTTGTTTACATGATCTTACTTGATTGTGCCTTGTCATTTTTATGTTTTTTTTGTTGTCTATTTTTGTGTAGGTCTTATTTTTGAACATCTTCACGGCTTCATCATTTGCAGTTCACGTGTCATGGTTGCTGAAACATTCAAAAAGAACCACATATCATTCCACACGATAGGGAAGTTTTCGTTTACCTTTATCCTGTTTTACGTTTTTCAAAGCAATGAGGACATTGCTTGTTTTATGTGGGGGGAGAGAGTGAATATATATTTTCATGCTTATTATTTGAATATTTTTGTTGTGTAGTTTATCTAGTTTGTTTTTGGAACTTAGAATTTGTGTTAGAATTTAAATTTAAAAGAGTGTTTGCATTTAAGTTCGTATCTATGAAGTTTCCTATGGTGTCTTCATTTATGGCTTTTGTTAGGACCAAGGTTTGTTGATTTGTAGATTCACGAAAGTAAATGTGAGTTAGGGTCATGGGGCTTGAAGTATTTGTGTTTCATGAAGTAATCACTTGCGCTTTGTGTTTATGATGCACTAGGTTTTGAATTTACAAATAAGTATTCTTTTATTAATAAATCTTCAAAACCTCATAAACAAAGTGGTTGGAAATAATTACATGAGAAGCGACCCAACGATTGAAACCTTAAAGGGAGAGGCACTTATGATTGGTGATTCGAGTTTAGATGCTTTGATGAAAAACCTAATAACCAATCGAGAGCTTGTAGTCGCTAAGTAATGATACGGTATATACATAGTTGCCTATGTCACATTAACTAGTGGCACAAGCATTACACCTCGATTGTTACTTTTTAAGTATTTGTATATATGCTATCACGGTTGGACGTAGGGTGCAATTCGGGATAAGGATTGGTCACTTATATGGAGGGTAACATGTCCTAGTTTAACGTTCCACCTAACTGAGCTACAATATCTTCATTTCTCTAAGGTCCGAATTAAGGTGTAGGGATAATACAATTAGGCTACGGATTACTTCGAATTTAAATATGTCATTATTTTATTTTTAAATCACATCGCATGAGTGTTTTTTCTTGAGGACAAGCAAATAGTTAAGTATGGGAGAGTTGTTCTGACCGTCTTTGTTAGTGTTTTTATTGTCGTTCGAGTCGCATAATATTGTTGTTTTTCGTGATTTTTATCTCGTTTTATATGATTTTTGTTGTTTCTATGTTTTGGATTATTTTTATGATTTTTGTGGATTTTTTTTCTTCATATTTTTATATATTTGTATAGGTGAAAAAGGAAACAGTCGAGCAAATCGGGTCGGGAACAAAAATGGACCAATGAGCACCCAAGCACCAAGTGATTGGGGCTCTAGTCACCTAGTGGCTGAGGGCTCCATTTTTCAACTCGATCCCTCGTTTCGAGACAAGACCCTCGATCACCGAGATATCCGACCGAGCCGCCAAAGACACTCCAACCGAACTAGGCGGACCAAACATTATATCAATTAAAATCTAAATTTTCTAAATTTATAATAACTAAACTAATTAAACCAAATACAACATGTTTAATAGGCTCAAATACCATTGTAGGGTTATGACCAAATCTAATTTGGCGAAAAATATCAAAACTAAATAAGATCACATACATCGTAGATGAATCTAATCTAGTTTGATAGGCATATATATTAGCATAATGAATATACCTTTGATGCATGTGTTGGTCTTGCTCATGATCTTGTGTATTGTGTTTCAGGACTCCAAGCATCGTCCCTCTACCAGTATTTACACAGTAAATAAGAACACGAGGCAAGATGAACTCCAAGAACATCCCTCTCTTTCTCCTCTCGATCGTGTAGTGTAAAGTAGGGTTAAGATAATTTGTGTTTTTGGCTCTAAAAACTCACATAGCTATCTGTTTGCTAATTATTTTACTAGCCGCAAGTGTACATAGTAGTTATAGAAAGTGTTGAGCAAGGTCGTACTTCACAAAGACTAATTACTTATATTGTATTAATTACTAGATCGTAGTGATTTCAATTTTATCTAGATGATTTCTAATTGGAAGAATGATTATCTAAATGGTAAAAATAATAAAACTAAGTTAAATAAGTTGTGTTACTCGAATCAAAGAGAATCTTTAGAGTTTCACAAGATAGATTCCAAGACTAGGTTCTCTTGGTGTGCTTTTCTCTCAATCTTGTATTTTTCAACTTTCTAACTCTTTCCCGACCAATTATGTCTTCCAAAGTTCAGTCAAGATGCTTAAAAACTAGCCAAAATCTGATTTTTGCCGTTCAAAACGCGTTAAATTCGTCAAACAAGACATCCCAATGACTTGGTCGTGTCATTTGACACAGCCCGTGTCGTACTATCCTTTAAAGACTCAAATTGTCTGGCTAGTAACATGGTCGTGGTCTCGACTGTATCATTTGACACGGCCGTGTTGCCGACCATGTCGAACTTTTTTGCTATGTTTTTGGTCTTTTTCAGCTTGTTCGCTCGTCCGTGCATCGCCTGATATCTCTTGGGGGTCGGGACTTTGTTCATGTTTGATACTGGCCTTAAAAAATACCTGAAAACACAACAAAAACTACCAAAGTGTAATCGAGTCTAACAAACGAGAAAATGAATATAAACACAATAATTACACAAATTCAAGATCAATAGTGCCAGAAATTACAATAAAAAGATGTGTAAAATTATGTGTAAACAAAATCCCCAAACTTAAGCATTGATCGTCCCGAGCAATGCACTTTAAAATAAAAAAACTCCTAAGAGGACTAAACTATTAACACACCTCAAAGGATCATTATGAAAATTCATAATTACGCCTCAAGTAATGAATAACTCGATTTCTTTAAAGTTTTTAAATCTCGAGTGTCCTTCCTTAACCTCATAGCTAATACTCGAAAACTATAAACCTCAACGGTCAAGTGTATTCACTCACTCTAAAAGTATATAAAGAGACGCGTATACACTCAAAACTCATTCAATGAAATAATAATCTCCATAAGCTTGTCAATCATCTACATCTCTACCACTATTTTGTGCATGTAAATTTGTGAATCAAAAAGGACTTCACTAGTTGTAATGTAGGCTTTTTGGTCAGGTAGGATAAATATGGATCAAGTAACTTTGACTTGAGCAAATTAGAACTAAATCACGATAATCACTTCGCACCCATGAAACACTTAATATGCTCAACACCTTAAAATTCGCTTCTTTCAACCCCTTATCTTATATTTCTTGCAAAAGCGCTTTTAGAAGTGAAGAGTGCAACCTTGTTTCGCCATTTTTTTTGCTATTATCCGATTATTCGGGAAAATTATCCGGCAGACCCAGTATGACCCTTCATGTAATAGACAACACCATTTTTTTGATATTTTTTTCTTCCTTCCAACTTATTTTGATAAATCGATATCAACCAACCCAAACATGATATTAAAACAAACTTCCCCAATTGCCACTTCCACACATTCTTCATTTGTCCTACTACCAAGTAGTTCTAAAAAGCTTAAGTATAGGAAAAAAAATATAAAGGAATGGAAAGATCATTATGTGGCTAACAAAAATATAGGCTTAAAGGCTCAAATGGGCTAACTAGAGAATTAACAAATATCGGATAGGTCAAAAGGATTGAAGGGATAAATCAAAAATCGCCTAAAATTATTTTCAGTCATTTGCACACACTTGTGGTTTCCAAGGCAAGTTCTGTAATATCTGCGTTTTCTATTTTTAGTAATTTCTATTTTTGGTGTATATTCGTTTCGGACAACTCGCTTGGCACTATTTTGGAATTCTGAATCTATTTTGTTCTTGGAGTTTCTCCGCTTGGACGAGTCTCGATGATGTTTTTACGTAATTTCATCTTGAGTTATATTATGTTGCATGTGTATTCGATTCTTGTTAAACTCGTTCAATTTCATCATTTTCCTATTTCCATGAGTTCGTATGGTTGAGTAGAGTATGTTGCGAGTTTCGGATTGTTAATCCGACGTTGTATCGTGAATTTTCGATTGTTTGGGCCATTTTGTAATTTCTTAAGAGTTTAGGGTGTTTTTACCCTCCTTGTCGTATTGTGGATTCCTCGGTAGTTAGAAGTGCATTTTCTTTCAGCGCTCAGCTTCGTTGTTTTGCACACCTCGTAATTACACCTTTAATTCTATCCTCGTGTCATGTTCCATCGTTGTATCATTGTCTTTGAATGTGATTGTTCGTAATCGGGATCTGCATGCATAACGTACGTTATGCATGATCCATAACGTACGTTATGGCCTTCACATTTTAGTTCAGGCAGTTTGTTACGTACGTTAACCAGTGTTGGGTTACGTACGTAACACTCATTACGTACGTTAACAGCTTGCATTAACGTACGTAACGCGCTGTCAGGCCTTTTAATCCCTGACTTATCCTCAGTCGCCTCATTTCGTTTCTTTTCTTTCCTTCTCGCGACGTGAGTTCCCTTTGAGTGATTTGGTGCGATTTGTCCGGTGCAATCCGTAGAAACCCTCTGTAGGCTGATTATTGCGTTCCAAGGAAGATTAATCATCATCATTCTCCGTCTGAATTGAGGTATATTTCTTTAGAACCCTAGTTTTTGGGGATTTCGGGATTTTGGCATAATTCTTCCTTTTAATCTGATTTAGCTTCAACGACTTGTTAGATTTCGATTGTGTAGTCGTAAATCCCTTGTTTCCATTATAGTTTAACGGATTTAACCTAGTAATTTCTCCATTGTTGGATTTTAACCGTCTTGGACTTCGTAATGACCGACAAATCGTTCCAAGGGGTAGAATTAGGATTAATTCTTACCTTTCCGCATTATTGAGACTTGTGTATACCGTTATTGTGTTAGGAACGGATTTGGGAAAATTGTTCGGACCGAAACCTATTCCTTCGTCGTTCCTTCGTTTCGTCTTATTCCAGGCAAGTACATGTATTACATTCCGTTATGTGCGTATGATTTTGATGCGAATCATGTAAATGGTATTATTGAATGAATGTGATTGCTTCTCTTCCACCTGGGGATGGCATGGGGCCTCTGGGGACCGATACTAATGGGTACGGCCACGGGAGTGGACTTGGGTGCGTGCGTTGATGTTCTTCCACTTGGGGACGGTTCGACGGGACCTCTGGGGGCCGATACTAATGGGTACGGCCGCGGAAGTGGTTTCTCACCTGGGGACGGTCCGACGGGACCTCTGGGGACCGATACTAATGGGTATGGTCGCGAGTTACCAAGCGTGGATAATCGTGATGTGGAAACTTGTTGATACACTGTTTGGTGTTAATGTGATATTCCGGAATATTGATTTTCAAAATGATTTCCTTAACGATTTGTTTGCATTAAATAGCGTATGTATATAATGTTGTGTAATTATGTACTTGCACTAGCTATTCGAATGCTAACCCCTTAAATGGGGGAAATGCGTCTTATGCATTTCAGGTACTGGTCGAGCTCAGGAGCCAGCACGCGCATGCAAAGGATGGGTTGGCATGATGATGTGGCTCGAGTCCGTATTTTTTTGTTTTGTCATTGCATCATTGATTCTTTGGAGTTAGACTGTTTATTTTTCTTTACATGGTTTAAGTCCCCTGCGTGGGCAATAAATTGGTATTCAACTTATAACTCATGTACTCCGTTAAAATGTTTTGGCTGAGGCCACGTCCTTATTTACTTTTGGGTGCATCTTTTGGGTTATCATTGTGGTTTACGTGTCATGAGTTAGCCTGGTAGACCTCACGGGGGTTCTACGGCGTGTAATGTTCCATTTGTGAATTGGGATGTTACAATTATGGTATCGGAGCTTAGGTTTTGAATACCTAGGCTGTCGGTTAATTTTTGGGTCTGTTAGTGGCGTCATTAGAGTCAGTCGTTGAGCCTAATATCATCGTGCTACGGTATTTTCGTGCGACCAGTGGCTGTAAGTCTCCTCGAATTCTTGTATTTCTATATTCGTTTTCTTACGTTGTTTGGGATTATGGATTGTGATACCAACCTTGTAGATTGTGAATCTTTCTGATCTTGTTCTTTTCGTATTTTCTTCAGTATGTTGAGAGGTCGTGGTAGACCAGCTAGGGGACGTGTCCGAGGCCGTGGTCGGGGTGCTGATAATGAAGAGGGCTCACTTTCTCAGTCCTCTGCAGACTCAGCCTCTCACTCAGTGCCGTCGGGTAATAATGCCGACGCAGGGAGCTCTTGCCGTACTCAATGACTAGTAGCCCAGCTTGCTCAGATAGCTCAGGGTGGACGCCAGAATCCGCCCCCGACACCTGAAGAGGAAGCTAGTAAGTGGCTTCAGACGGTGTCTAAGATGCATCCTCCTCGTTTCTCCGGATCTTCTGGCTCTCTCGGTTGGGAGAATTGGCTCTTTCAGTTGTCCAGGACCTTTGATGCCGTAGCTTGTCCTGAAGACAGGAGGGTACATATTGCCCAGTACCTCCTGGATAAGGAAGCTGCGGAATGGTGGGAGACCGTTGCGCCCAGAGACCGTCGGGCCACTTGGGATGAGTTCAGGGCTACTATGGAAGCAGAATATTGTCCGCCGCCAGTCAAAGAACGCAGAATTGTGGAGTTCTTCACTGCCACACCTCAGGATGTGCCTATTTCTCAGGCCATCATTTCTTACAATCAGCAGTTGGGTTTCGTAAGAGATCAAGTGAGAACGGAGGCTGATAAAATCCGTTACTTCAATATGTGCATGAAGCCGCATATTAGACAGAGTATGGCGCCGCTCATGTGTGCCACTTTGAAGGAATACCAGGATCGCGCTCTGGCGATCGAGATGGCTGTCCCGGAATCAGAGTCGGTTTCGGAAGCTAAGAAGCAGAAGACTACTGGCGGGTTCTCGACCGGTAAAGGTGGTCAGTTTTCGAGGTCTCGTTCTGCTCTTACACCTGGGAAGAAGCCGTCTCATCAGGTCGGTGGATCTCAGGGTAACCGTTCGGTCCAGTCTGTGGCACCTGGCGGGAGAGTTTGTTTTAATTGCAGTCAGCCCGAGCACGTTATGAAGGATTGCCCATTTCCGTTAGTTGCTTGCTTTACTTGCGGACAGACCGGGCATCGGGCGGCCCACTGCGAAAGGGCCACCAGGGCCGCTATAGTTCCGACTACCACCGCCGATCAGAGGGATCACAGCACTCCAGCTACTCATGTTCCGCAGAGTTCGGGCCGTGGTAGGGGTCGGGGTCAACCGGATCGCCGTACAGCGTCGAGTTCGGGTTCAGTTCACCCCCGATTGTATCAGATGAGGCGTACAGAGGAGACAGATGTTCCAGTGGCGTCAGGTACTACTCAGATCCTTACTCATCCAGTGTCAGTGCTTTTTGATTCGGGTGCTACCCATTCCTTTATTGCTTCGGATTGTGTGAGTCGTATTGGTTTTGACTGCTTGTTTGAGTGTGAGCCGTTTGTAGTGGGTACACCCAGTGGGGATCGTATGGTTAGGGACCGGGAAGTTAGGGATTGCCCAGTGAGGATCGGGAGCCGGGATTGGCCCTCTAATCTCATTGTTATAGACCTTAAGGGTGAGGATTTGATCCTCGGGGACGATTGGTTGGATCGTCACGGTGCTATCATGAACTATCGGACTCGTACCATCTCGATAGTTGCTGAGGACGGCACCGAGCATATTCTCGTCGGCTGTAAGCCGGGTAGATCGGGGAGTGTGATTAGCGCCTTGAAGGCGATGAAACTTCTGAACCAGGGTTGTGTCGGCTACTGGTGTTTCGCTCTGCAGGCGGAAGATGGTGGGGTTGACATATCGTCGATTCCAGTTGTTAGCGAGTATCCTGATGTATTTCCGGACGACTTGCCGGGATTACCACCACATCGAGAGGTGGAGTTTCCTATTGATCTTGAGCCAAATGCGGCCCCTATTTCTCGAGCACCGTACCGTATGGCACCGTCGGAGATGCTAGAGTTGAAGAATCAGTTGGGAGAGTTGTTAGATAAAGGGTATATTCGACCGAGCACATCGCCTTGGGGTGCGCCTGTACTTTTTGTTAAGAAGAAGGATGGATCGCTTCGTTTATGTATCGATTATCGAGAATTAAACAAGTTGACCATCAAAAATAAATACCCTTTGCCCCGGATTGACGACTTGTTTGATCAGCTTCAGGGGGCGACAGTCTTTTCGAAGATTGACTTGCGATCGGGCTACTACCAGTTGAGGATTCGGAACAGCGATATACCGAAAGCTGCCTTTCGGACGAGAAATGGCCATTACGAGTTTGTGGTTATGCCTTTCGGTCTAACCAATGCCCCAGCAGTGTTCATGCAATTGATGAACAAAGTTTTTATTGAGTACCTGGACAAATTCGTAGTCGTCTTTATCGATGACATTCTTATCTATTCACGGAGTCGGGAGGAGCACGCCTTACATCTCCGGATTGTATTAGACATTTTGAGAGCCGAGCAGTTGTATGCGAAGTTCTCTAAGTGTGAGTTTTGGCTCGAGGAGGTGATGTTCCTCGGGCATGTGATTTCAGCAGAGGGAGTTCGGGTAGATCCGCAGAAGATAGAGGCGGTGATGGCTTGGGAGCCGCCTAAGAATGTGAAGGAGGTGAGGTGTTTTCTGGGTCTTGCCGGCTATTACCGTAGATTCGTGGAGGGATTTTCTAAGATCGCTAGACCACTCACTCAGTTGCTCCAGAAAACTCAGAGGTTCGAGTGGACTGCAGACAGACAGGACAGTTTTGACGAGTTAAAGAGACGTTTGACTACCGCACCCGTTTTAGCATTGCCTCAGGGGAACGAGGATTTCGTAGTATATAGTGATGCTTCGGGCCTTGGGCTCGGATGTGTTTTGATGCGAGAGATAGGGTCATTGCGTATGCGTCCCGATTGAAACCTTATGAGGTGAATTACCCCACGCACGATTTGGAGTTAGTCTGCGGTCGTTTTTGCCTTAAAGATCCGAGGCATTATCTCTATGGGTCGTCGTGTAAGATTTTACGAGATCACAAGAGTTTGAAGTATATCTTGATGTAAAGAGTTAAATATGAGACAGCGTAGGTGGTTGGAGCTAATTAAAGATTACGACCTCGAGATACTTTACCATCCGGTAAGGCTAACGTAGTGGCCGATGCGTTGAGCCGTAAGCCGATGGCGTTACGTATGTTGGAGGTACTTACACCACAGTAGGATCCAGTAGATTTTATCACAAAATATTGAGGTTTGGGTTCGTAGAGTTCAGGGCCAGTTATGTGCATTAGAGATCACTTCGTCCTTGACTGATGATATCAAGGCGAAACAGTATGATGATCCGTGTTTGGTCCAGTTGAGGGAGGATGTGAGGAAAGGGAAAGCCCCTGGATTTGTGGTTCAGGATGATGGCGTTCTGAGATTTCGCGGCAGACTATGTGTACCGAATGATATTGAGCTGAGACAGAAGATCTTGAGTGAAGCTCATACCACACCTTACTCCATACATCCTGGTACGAATAAAATGTACAAGGATGTGAGGAGCAACTACTGGTGGAGTAATTTGAAGACAGACGTTAGCGAGTTTGTGTCGAGGTGTTTGACCTGTCAGCAGGTTAAAATCGAGCATCAGCGACCCGCGGGGATTTTACGACCACTTCCTATCCCGGAGTGGAAATGGGAGGATATTTCTATGGATTTCATTACCGGTATGCCTAAGACTCGGACTGGAATGAATATGATTTGGGTCGTTGTCGATCGACTAACCAAATCAGCTCATTTTCTGAGTATTAAGGACACTTGGGGGCCAGAGAGACTTGCACGAGTGTTTATTGCGGAGATCGTGAGGTTACATGGGACCCCTAAGAGTATTGTTTCGGATCGTGATGGCCGGTTCATATCACATTTTTGGCAGGCCGTTCATAGAGCTTTGGGAACCGAGTTGAGACTTAGTACATCCTACCACCCTCAGACAGACGGACAGTCTGAGCGGACGATACAGACGCTAGAGGATATGTTGCGAGCCTGTGCTTTAGATTGGAAGGATGATTGGGAGTCGCACTTGCTATTGATCGAGTTCACATACAACAATAGTTGGCACGCCTCGATCAAAATGGCACCATTCGAGGCATTGTATGCGAGGAGGTGCAGATCACCGTTGTGTTGGGACGATGCGTCCGAGCTGATTGGTACCGAGCCTGATATGGTAGTTGAGATGAGAGAGAAGATTACTCTGATTCGTGATAGATTGTTGACGGCCCAGAGTCGACAGAAATCTTATGCAGATATACGTCGCCGACCGTTGGAGTTTGAGGTAGGAGACCATGTGTTACTTAAGGTGTCGCCGACACGGGGAGTTTACCGCTTCGGTCGGAAGGGTAAACTCAGTCCGAGATTTATTGGACCGTTCGAGATTCTAGAGAGAGTTGGAGAGCTTGCATATCGGTTAGGTTTGCCGCCGTCCCTGAGCCACGTGCATAACGTATTTCATGTTTCCCAGCTTAGGAAGTACGTACCGGACCCTAGCCATATTATTGATTTTGGAGAGATCGAGTTGGGGCCCGACATTACCTTTGAGGAGAGGCCGATTCAGATCTTAGAGCGTTGGGTGAAGCAACTCAGGCACAAAACCATTCCTTTAGTTAAAGTACAGTGGTCGAGGCATGGATCCGAGGAAGCCACGTGGGAAACGGAGGAGAGTATGAGGTCGAGATACCCTGAGTTATTCGTGTTGTAAGTTTCGGGACGAAACTTATTTTTAAGGGGGGGATAATGTAATATCTGCGTTTTCTATTTTTAGTAATTTCTATTTTTGGTGTATATTCGTTTCGGACAACTCGCTTGGCACTATTTTGGAATTCTGAATCTATTTTGTTCTTGGAGTTTCTCCGCTTGGACGAGTCTCGATGATGTTTTTACGTAATTTCATCTTGAGTTATATTATGTTGCATGTGTATTCGATTCTTGTTAAACTCGTTCGATTTCGTCATTTTCCTATTTCCATGAGTTCGTATGGTTGAGTAGAGTATGTTGCGAGTTTCGGATTGTTAATCCGACGTTGTATCGTGAATTTTCGATTGTTTGGGCCATTTTGTAATTTCTTAAGAGTTTAGGGTGTTTTTACCCTCCTTGTCGTATTGTGGATTCCTCGGTAGTTAGGAGTGCATTTTCTTTCAGCGCTCAGCTTCGTTGTTTTGAACACCTCGTAATTACACCTTTAATTCTATCCTCGTGTCATGTTCCATCGTTGTATCGACTGTGCTGAATGTGATTGTTCGAATCGGGATCGCCGCATGCATAACGTACGTTATGCATGATCCATAACGTACGTTATGGCCTTCACATTTTAGTTCAGGCAGTTTGTTACGTACGTTAACCAGTGTTGGGTTACGTATGTAACACTCATTACGTACGTTAACAGCTTGCGTTAACATACGTAACGCGCTGTCAGGCCTTTTAATCCCTGACTTATCCTCAATCGCCTCATTTCGTTTCTTTTCTTTCCTTCTCGTGACGTGAGTTCCCTTTGAGCGATTTGGTGCAATTTGCCCGGTGCAATCCGTAGAAACCCTCTGTAGGCTGATTATTGCGTTCCAAGGAAGATTAATTATCATCATTCTCCGTCTGAATTGAGGTATATTTCTTTAGAACCCTAGTTTTTGGGGATTTCGGGATTTTGGCATAATTCTTCCTTTTAATCCGATTTAGCTTCAACGACTTGTTAGATTTCGATTGTGTAGTCATAAATCCGTTGTTTCCATTATAGTTTAACGGATTTAACCTAGTAATTTCTCCATTGTTGAATTTTAACCGTCTTGGACTTCGTAATGACCGACAAATCGTTCCAAGGGGTAGAATTAGGATTAGTTCTTACCTTTCCGCATTATTGAGACTTGTGTATACCGTTATTGTGTTAGGAACGGATTTGGGAAAATTGTTCGGACCGAAACCTATTCCTTCGTCGTTCCTTCGTTTCGTCTTATTCCAGGCAAGTACATGTATTACATTCCGTTATGTGCGTATGATTTTGATGCGAATCATGTAAATGGTATTATTGAACGAATGTGATTGCTTATCTTCCACCTGGGGATGGCATGGGGCCTCTGGGGACCGATACTAATGGGTACGGCCACGGGAGTGGACTTGGGTACGTGCGTTGATGTTCTTCCACCTGGGGACGGTTCGACGGGACCTCTGGGGGCCGATACTAATGGGTACGGACGCGGAAGTGGTTTCTCACCTGGGGACGGTCCGACGGGACCTCTGGGGACCGATACTAATGGGTACGGTCGCGAGTTACCAAGCGTGGATAATCGTGATGTGGAAACTTGTTGATATACTGTTTGGTGTTAATGTGATATTCCAGAATATTGATTTTCAAAATGATTTCCTTAACGATTTGTTTGCATTAAATAGCGTATGTATATAATGTTGTGTAATTATGTACTTGCACTAGCTATTCGAATGCTAACCCCTTAAATGGGGTAAATGCGTCTTATGCATTTCAGGTACTGGTCGAACTGAGGAGCTGGCACGGGACGCGCATGCAAAGGATGGGTTGGCATGATGATGTGGCTCGAGTCCGTATTTTTTTCTGTTTTGTCATTGCATATGTTGATTACTGGAGTTAGAATGTTTATTTTTCTTTACATGGTTTAAGTCCCCTGCGTGGGCAATAAATTGGTATTCAACTTATAACTCATGTACTCCGTTAAAATGTTTTGGCCGAGGCCACGACCTTATTTACTTTTGGGTGCATCTTTTGGGTTATCATTGTGGTTTACGTGTCATGAGTTAGCCTGGTAGACCTCACGGGGGTTCTACGGCGTGTAATGTTCCATTTGTGAATTGGGATGTTACAAGTTCTAGAGCCTTAAAACATGAATGGTACACTCAACAATACACTTGAATATTCAATGATGCAAAAAGGCTCAAAAGCTCACAAGTTATCAATTTGTTCATACCTACAAGATACTAAACTACTTAATCAACTCCACACCCTTTTGGTTATCTATAATTTTTCCTCGTCAAATCATTCTCAACAGAATAAATCCCGAGGCATCCATAAAAAAGTTCATTCTTCTGAGTTTTTATCAAAATCCAAACACTTGAACAAAACAAAATTAACAATTCAAAACTACCAACTAAAAAAATGAAAACAATAGATATGCTAAAGTAATAAACATAAAATGGATACTACATGCAATGTAAAAAATATAAAAAATACCAGTATTTTCTTGACCCAAAACCTCTACCCTAAACTTAAGTTAAATGATAATTTCTCGTCTCTCCAGCCAACCCATTGTAAAAGAACACATTTGTTGGTCTTTGGAAAACCATGGAGATGGCATCATCTTAACAAATCCTTAAAGCATTCCCACACCTCATAAAACGTCTTTGAGTCCATATGTCGGAAGTGCATGATTTCACTCTTCAATATCATGGTCTTGTTGGGTGGGAAGAACTTGAATAGTAACTTTTCACCTAACTCATCCCATGTATTTATGCTCCCTGATGTAAGGGTTCCAAGCCAACTATGAGCCTTTTGTTCCAAGGAGAATGGAAACAGTTATAATCTTATCGCATCGTTTAGCACCCCATTCACCACAATATTAATCATGACCGACACCTCAAACGACGTATCGCGATATGACTCAGTCAGACACAATCCGACAAGACAAGACCCGACAATACACGACTTGACCCAACATCCTAGGTTTCCACAACCTAAGTTCTGATACCATATTCTGTAACACACCCAATCCACTCAGGAATATTACAGCGCCGCAGACCCTCTCCATGAGGATCTACTAGGCTATATACCAAAACAAGGCATCACATCAAATGCCAACATGGCTAAATAACAAATCAGTAGGACGATTTGGTCTTTCATCAATAACATACAACTTAAACTTCATATACATCTCTATTTAAACTCATACCCGCACAGGTGTCAAAATACAACAACACTCTCATAAACAGTATAACGGAAAAGGAAAATATAATTAGACCAACAGTGCCAAATACTGGCCCTCATGTGATTAGTATCATTTGTCTTTCATCATCTTTCGTATTGATCCCATGTTTTGCTCCTCAAGAACATGCACGTACCTGAATGCAATAACAGGCATCCACCCCCGATTACTCAGGCTTTAACAAACAGGAATTTTTCTAGTGCAATTATAAGCCATACACATCATATTCCAAAAATATAATAATCTTGAATAATGAATGAATCAAAAACAATGAGAGACTTTTCGAGATATTTCATTTGAGCAAAATAATCCAAAACCAACAAAAAGGCAGTATTAAAACAAGTAAACAACTTGTAAAGCGTTTCAAAGATCTTGGGTTTTTTTAGAAGAAAGCATTTATGATTAAAAAATCCTTATCTTTTCAATCGCTTAGGGTCACAACCCAAAGGTTTATTTTCCCAAAATACTAATCCATCAATAAAATACAGGGTCCACGACCTGAACATCCACACCAATCATACGTCCAAGGTTATTCTCATTCCATGCTAGCAAGCATGAACCTCGGAGCTTCCACATGAATAGCCGAGTGAATAAACCAACGGAAAATAAATGTAATCACACATCCTCATGACAATAGTCACGCACATAACTCATAGACTAAAGATCCGCAACATACATATGACATACTCTCTTAGTTACCCTGGCATCGTGCTATCAAGCCACGAACCTCGGAGTCTCGCGACGACATACCCGATTTGGATAACCCATGACGAGTATATCATATGTCCAAATACATACCCATAAGTTATCCTGCCATCGATCTATCAAGCCACGGACCTCGGAGTCCCCTTGTGACATACCCGGTTTGGATAACCCTATGGTAAGACTCGACCCGTACTAACAAGGACGGATCTCGGAGGTTTCAACGAACCCTACTTGATAGAACATCACTTACAAACGATCACACACCACGAGGAGATATACTACTCTAACAACACCGAATAGTACCACCTTCTTACGAAGGAGTAAATAAACATTACAACACAACATTACGCACTCACCGAACAAATACACATTCCAAAATACAACACTTAATAATGGAAGAGAGCTTTTATAACCACATAACATAAAGATAATATATCTCAATTCGCAACCACAATACATCATATCCGTAAAGCTCATTTATTCGCAAAGCACTCAGGCGTTTGGGAAGAAAGCCATTAATGAGATTATATAAATCCTTTTGAAAGTTCATTATGAGCACTGTAATAACACACATAGTCGATTACTAATTAATATATCTATAAAACACAAAAGGTATGGGCAAGATACTTGCTTGAATAGTGGCAAGCGTGGGAAATCGATCATAGTAAGTAGGCCTGAATTGTCTATGAATCCTATGACTCCACCGAGCACCCACACACGATAATCACTACGTACGATAGTAACAATGATGAGAATAAATCCCCTAACACAACATAAATCCATTGTACCAAAGAAACGAACAACTAAAGTTCAAGAGTTTTCCCAAAATGGTCAAGAACACTAATCAACCCAACGATTCATGAAAAATGCATTCTAGATTACTCGTGTTTTCAGTTGACGAGTATGATCTTTGGAAGATAAGGATGCAGACACACTTATCTTCTATCCATGACGACATGTGGTGCATCATAGAAGATGGTCCTTTCATCTTTGAGAAGGACAACACACATGAGGAGATTGTAGCAGGGAAACTAGCAAAAAATTCCCAAGAAAAGAACAGAGATGAGCTCAATAGAAAGAAAGTTGGCCAACCTTGACAACCGGGCTAGAGATGTGCTATATCAAACTCTTGACAAGTGAACCATGGTCAAGATCAAGAATTGCCAAAATGCCAAAGAAATTTGGGATACCCTTGTTGTGATGTGTGAAGGTACAAAGCTGATAAAAGAAAACAAATTGTCCATCGCTACCCAGAAGTTTGATAATTTCAAGATGAAGACCGGAGAATCAATAGACCAGGTGGACACAAGGTTCACAGAGATCAACAACGAAATAAACTCCCTTGGAAAAACTTATAGCAATAGGGAGATGGGCTTAAAGGTGTTAAGATCACTTAGCCCTGAATGGAACATGAAGGCGGTGGCCATGAGGGAATCCAAAGACCTCAACAAAATAAAGATTCAAGAACTATTCTCTGACCTCAAGGCTTATGAATTTGAACTTCCAAGTTCATCATCAAATGAGCCTGCAGAGAAGGGAATAGCATTTGCAGCCGAGTCCCTCTCCAAGAACCTGTCTGATGTCAAACCTCTAAATCCACTCGATTTCGAGGAAGAGATGGCGTTTACAATGCAAATATTCAGCAATTTCCAAAAGAATTACTCCAAATATAAGAAGAATTATAAGGAGAATCCAAGAAGAAATCAAAAAGTCGGAAACTGGAAGGTGGAATGCTATAACTGTCATAAGACAGGACAAATTCAAATCGACTGTCCTGATCTTAAGAACTACGAGAGCAAGAAAGAGGTGAGCAGAAAAAAAGACCAAAGGAAAGCCCTCATTAGAGAAGATCAAGAGAAAGTGGAATCAAGCAGCGGATTCTTCTCTGATATTGATGAGGAATATGACTGTCTGATGGCCAACCTATGATGAAGAGGTAACATCTAGACCCTCTAATTTAAATAATAGTTCAGACATGTCACAAGACATGGACTTGCATGAATCTGTAAATTAGCTTCTCCAAGACTTTGAGAAATTAAAATCTGCACACCTATCTGTATCAGCCGAGAAGACTCAGCTGCAAGATGAGAATAGGCAGCTGAAAATGATGTTGAAAACTCAGGCTAGAGTTGAATAAAACCAAATCTGATCTTGAAAAACAGGCTGCAGATAACTTTAGAAACCAGGCTGATATCACTAATGCTGAGATAAAACGATTAACTGTTTTGAATAGTGAAAAATTAGCTGCAGTTGCTCATGTCAAAGCTGAGTTTAGTAAACTGACTCAGCTAAGTAAAACTCAGTCGAAGGAAATAACCTCCCTAAAGGCATCTCTAACTTTGGATGAATTGTGTATGAACAAAAGGCCACTATATTCCAGATCAGGCCTTGAATATGACCCCAATACCCCCTCTAGTTCTAAAACCACTTTCATCAAGGGAGAAACACTTGTCCCGTCTGCTGAGCCTAATTACAAACTAGTGTTTCAAAATAGGCAGCAGTCAAGTCACAAGTCTAGGCTGCATCCAAGGTATACAAGGCAGCCACCTAGACATGAGACTAGGCAATGGCCAAGGCAGAAGCAGCAGCCCAGACAACATGCCCATTATTATCAAAGACTCCCCAAAAACAGATTTCAAAATGGGAGGGGCAAATGGAAACCTCAAGGTTATCCAAGATTTCAAAATGAACAGATGTGGAGACCCCAAAGATTTTATAAATAGTCTCAGCCAAGATTTAGAAATGGCCCACATCAATTTTATGAGGCAATCCAGTACACAATCCTAACAGAGGATACAAGCCCAGATAACACACACCTTTTAGGGGCAATAACAACAACTTTCACAATCCCAGGAGAAATCAGTTCTCCAGGAAACCAACTAACCTTCGAGGACCCACACAGATTTGGGTACCTAAATCTCTGCTTGTATGATTGCGAAAGGTGGAAGGACTACTACCACATCTCCACAAATTCAAATATTGGAGGTGAACAATGGTTTGTAGATTGTGGATGCTCAAGGGATATGACCGGGAACAAGAAGGTGATGTCAAATTATATCAAAGAAAGAGGTCCAGACGTAACCTTTGGAGATAGGTCTAGAGGTCAGACTAAAAGCTTTGGAGAGATGAATAGAGGAAACATCACTATATCAAATGTTCTTTATGTTAAGGGGCTCAAATACAACCTTTTGAGCATAAGCCAATTTTGTGATGAGAAGAATCTGGTAGTCTTCACTATTTGGAAATGTGTGGTGATAGATATTCTATCTGGAGAAGTGAAGCTACAAGGATTCAGAAGAAGAGATGTCTATATGATAGATTAGAAAATAGGAACTCCCAAAACCTGCTTTCTATCTAAGACAATAGCAGAAAATGGATGGTTGTGGCACAAGAGACTATGTCACCGAAATTTCAAAGCCATCAACAAGATTAGTTCTCAGAAGTTGGTCAGAGGACTTCCAGAAGTAGTTCTCATAAAGGAAGCTCTCTGTGATGCATGTCAGAAAGGGAAGCAGACCAGAGCATCATTCAAGCCAGTCCAACCTACCACTCTCACAACAAGGATCTTAGATCTACTTCACATGGAACTATTTGGCCCTATCAAGCCAAGGAGCCTAAGTGGCAAAAAGCATGCTTTAGTAGTAGTGGATGACTATTCAAGGTACACATGGATTGTCTTTCTATATAAGAAGAGTGAAACCTTAACAAAGCTGTCTGAGTTACTGAGAAGGATCCAGCATGAGAAATCCCTCTCAATCATCAAGATCAGATCAGATAGAGGAGGAGAGTTTCTCAACAGAGCAATCACCGAGTACAGTGATCAGAATGGGATCTAGCATGAGCTCTCTGCAGCCAAGACTCTATAGCAGAATGTTGTTCCTGAAAGAAGAAACAGAACCTTGAAGGAAGCATCCAGGTCCATGATTGCAGAAGTAGACCTGCCCAAGAGGTTATGAGCTGAAGCTGTCAACACATCTTGTCACACTCAGAACAGGAGTATGATTGTAGGGAGACATGGCAAAACCCCCTATGAGGTTTGGAATGGCAGAACACCTACAGTTGCTTATTTTCATATTTCTGGTTGTAAGTGTTTCATCCACAACAATGGTAAAACCCAACTTAATGCCTTTGATGCTAAAACAGATGATGGTCTCTTTATGGGATATTCACAAAGAAGCAAGGGATATAGATTTTTTAACAAAATAACCTTAGTTGTGGAGGAAACACCTCATGTGGTGTTTGATGAATCTACTGCTGATTACAGGAAACAGGTCGAATTGATTGAGAATACACTCAAATCCGCAACCCTAGAAGAAGTCATTATCCATGATACAGGAATGATGGACTCACCTGCACATCAGCCTGAAGACCCAACTGCAGATCAGATAGGACCTGAAAACCTACCTCATCCAGTTGCTGCTGATGAAGACCCATTTGTATCTGATAAAGACACATCTGCAGATCAGACAGGACCCCCACCTGTAAATGACAAGACCGTAGCTGATCTAGTTGCAGACCAAGGAAACCAGAACCAAGCTGATGTAGAAAGAGAAGGAGTTCACCAAAGCAACTCTACAGTGGGAAAAAACCCTGAAGAAGAAGACATTCTTAAGTGGCTTAAAGATCATCCCATCCAACAAATCATTGGGAAGCTAACTGATGGAATCAAGACCAGACAGTCCACTCTACCAGCAGGAATGGCAATGTTTTCATGCTTTATGTCTCAAATAGAACCAAAGACTACAGAACAAGCTTTGGAAGACTACTCATGGATCAATGTAATGCAAGAAGAGCTCAACCAGATGGAAAGGAACAATGTTTGGGAACTAACAGACAAACCATATCACAAGAAGGTTATTGGCACCAAATGAGTGCACAAGAAAAAATGCGATGAAGATGGAGCTATTGTTAGGAATAAAGCCAGACTTGTTGCTAAAGGCTATGCACAATATGAAGGAATAGATTTTGATGAAACCTTTGCACCTGTTGCAAGATTAGAAGCCATCAGACTATTCCTTGCATATGCCGCATTTAAGAATTTTAAAGTCTACCAAATGGATGTCAAGAGTGCCTTTCTTAATGGAATTTTAGAAGAAGAAGTCTATGTGGAGCAACCCCCTGGATTTGTCAAAGGAGACAAAGTCTACAAGCTTCTAAAATCTCTTTATAGACTTAGGCAGGCACCTAGAGCATGGTATGAAACGTTATCTGTGTTTCTTGAGAAGAACGGTTTTAGAGAAGGAAATGTTGACAAGACCCTATTCAGAGTGGAGCATGAAGACCACATATTATTAGTTCAAATATATGCGGACGATATCATATTTGGCTCAACCAACCCGGAGCTATGTGAGAAATTATCAAATCTCATGCAAGGAGAGTTTGAGATGAGTATGATGGGCAAACTAAATTTCTTTCTAGGATTGCAAGTTAAACAAATGAAAAATGGAATCTTCATCAATCAAACCAAATATACCAGAGATTTAATCAAGAGATTTGGAATGGAATCAGCCAAACCAACAAGAATCCCTATGAGCACAAGCACACATATATATGCAGATAAAGGAGGCATATCAGTGGATATAACCACTACAGAGGACTTATTGGATCACTCGTTTATCTGACAGCAAGCAGACCAGATATATCATATGCCGTAGGAGAATGTGCTAGATTTCAATCCAATCCAAAGCAGTCATGATGCAGCTAATAGGATAATAAAATATCTTAAGTCAATAGTCAATGTTGGACTATGGTATCCTAAGGATTATAATTTTGAGCTATCAGGATACTCAGATGCAGACTTCACAGGATGCAAAATTAATAGGAAGAGCACCAGTGGAACGTGCTAATTCCTAGGAACCAGACTGATATCCTGGTTTAGCAAGAAGCATGTATCTAATGTTATATCAACAACAGAGTCAGAATACCTAGCTGTGGGTAGCTGTTGTGCCCAAATTTTATGGATCAGACAACAACTAAGGGACTACAACATCATTGCAAATGAAGTCCCAATTTGGTGTGACAACAATAATGCAATTGCAATAAACAACAACCCGTTATTGCTCTCCAGGACGAAGCACATTGATGTTAAACATCATTTCATAAGAGACCATGTACTTAACAAGAGAGTCAGAGTAGAAAGAGTCAGCACAGAATACCATATTGCAGACATATTCACCAAACCGTTACCAGAAGAAAGGTTTTTGGAACTGAGCAGGGAACTTGGTTTACTAGATTGGGAACCTAGTACGGATAAGAAAGCTACCTGAAGACTAGATCAGACGAGCGAAGGAAGTTACCTGATCAGACCAGATGAAAAGACAAAGGACAGACAAAGTTGACAACAGGCATCAGATCTTACCTGAAGCAGACAAGGAAAGTTACCTGATGTAGATCAGTCAAACAGTCAACGGTTAACCAGCTAAGTTCTCTACCCCTGACCGACTCTTATCTACATGTGGCAACTACACGTTCACATGACCTCCACAATGACCAATTAAATCCAACTGTCACTTTTCAAATTTTCAAAAACAGGACCACCGATTAATTTTATTTAAATTTTAAAATCCCAAAAGGTGGACCACCGCTTAAATAAATAAATATTAAATTCCAAATGTCGTTTAAATTTTCTATTTAAAGACGGGAAAATCATTTCAACTTTACCTTCTTCAAGCTTTCAAACCATAGTTTTTAAAGCAGAAATCCTTTCGAACTTTCAATACACTCAGAAAATTTTTCTTGCGCAGAAATGGAATCGTATTCTGAAGGAGTGAATCTCAAGGCTGTGAAGGACCAGATTATTTTCAGTCTGGTGGTCGATTTCGAGGGGCTTCTCGAAAAATCTGCATAACGATGCACACAACATCATCAGATCTATGAAGACGAATGGGATCTACCTATTCCTGAGCATCAGCCCCAAATTTCTCTACAAGGAGGCTGTCATCGCGTTTTTCAGGGAAGCTAGAGTTCTGGAATCGGGCATCAGGAGTTCAATCTTTGGAGAGGAAGTGGAAATCACTCTGCAGACTATCGTAAAGGCTTTCGTGATGAAATCTCACGGCGTAGCTATAGAAGCTTTGAAGCAAAACGCAGTCGACCTCTGGCTGAAGATCAAGGTTGTTGACAAGCCGGCAAAATTGAAGCTGACTGCGAAGTGAAGCAAGCTGAGAAAAGAATATCGCTATGCGTTGGATATTACCAACAAAATAGTGATGGGTATGGCTGGCAGCTACGACCAGTTGTCATCATCCAAGTTTATGGTTATGGGGGCTCTAATTCAAGATTAGCCGATTGACTGGGATGACTACATCTTCAGACAATTGGTGCATGAAGTAAATATAGTCAAATGGCTAGATGATGAGAAGAGGTTCAAAACCAACGTGGCCTTTGGGACTCAGATTAGTTGGATTCTGGAGCATTTGGGTATGGCGAAGGGAAATGCAGATCCCTTTCACGTCAACACGAGACTTGGTCACCTAGACCAAGAGACTCTAAGAAGATTGGGAAGTGTGAGGAAAGCAGGCAAAATTCTGGAGGAAATGCCCATAAATCCTACACCTTACAGATACCCCTCTAGTTTAGATGAGTCTGAATACCAAGTTGTATCCCATAACTCACCTTCGGATCAGTTTGATTCAGACTCAGACAACACTCCAATAGCTCTTCATTTCAAGAGAAGGGGACCAGCCCCAGGAGAGCCAGTTTTGATCCACTCCTCACTGAAACCCTCCCCCAAGAGGCCAAGGCATCTAATTTTTGAAGAGGAAGAGCTATCAGATCATCCATCTGCACCTGAACCTGCCCATGCAGATCATCCCTTCACCATTTCTTATTCCTAACCAATCAAACCTTATTGCTGAAGAGATCCCTCAGATCACCCTGCCATACATGACTGAAGAAGAAGCTGATCTTGTGATCAACATACCTGAGGCAGGATACTCTCTCAATTTGCTGGACACTAATCCTTTGGGGATAACTGTGGAACAGCTCCAAGAGGTAAAGCAAAAAGCTCTACAAGTCTCTTTCATTAATGTATTTGATGAATGTAATTCTTTAAATCACTTTCATTCTCTCAATTACAAATAATTATATAAAACAGTAGCTAGGATCTTCCCCAATCTACAGAGGACCTTCTCATGAATTTCTGTCATGAGACTGAGATTCTTTTAATGCTCAAACCAAACTAGTTTTTGTCCACTTTCAAAAACAATATGGACAAATGTGTCTTTTTTATTATGGGAAGTGTCCTGAATGGCACTGTTCCTAGTAATGGGGATTGGAGTGGAGACAAGAGCATTAGGATTGAAGAAGTAGAAAAAGGAGAAGAGTCTGAAAAGAGAGAAGTTGAAAATGAAGAAAATATTATAGTTGAAGAAAAAGGAGATGAAGTGAGAGAGGAGTAAGAAGATGAAAAAGAGGAAGAAAATATTGAAGTTGAAAAACAATCATTGAAGATGAACAAGAAAAGACAAAAGAATTAGAGTAAGAAGAAGAAGAAGTTGAGAAGGGAGAAAAAGATTATGAAGATGATGATGAGGAGGAGGAGGAAAAGAAGGATGAAGAAGATAAAGAACAAGAAGAAGAAGAAGAAAAGGAGGAAAAAGAGAAGGAAGAAGAAAAGACATAAGAAGAATACAGAGAAGATGAGGCTGGGGCACCTGCCCAAAACCCCAGCTCAGATGATCAAGAAGGTAGGGGACTCCAGACAATACCCCATCTGATCAGCCGCCTGCAGACAGGAGTCTGCAGACAGTCGTCAGTGCACACCTACTGCAGCGCGAAAGCTCAGGCGAGCACTCTCCTCAGACATCACCCATCTCACCTGTGATGGCTGACCTAATCCACAAAATTGTCAAAGAAACTGTTGGGGAGCTGCTTGCCACAGAAGTCAAGCTTGACCTGCAGATCCTTCACATCCTGAGCTCCAAGCTGTACACCTTAATACAGAGGGATGTACCTCCCCCTACCACAAATTCCAGGATGCCCCTTGGCATGTCAGACTAGATGCACAAAGTTGAGCAGCAGTTAACTATGCTAGTTGATGCTGGCAAAAAGGAGGAAGGAAGTAAGAAGGGGGAAGCAAGGGAAGGAACATGACAAGTACATGCTGAGGAATCTAGAAAGGAGCTCAGAACGAAGAAGAGGCAAGATATTCCTTTACTTAAAGATGGATCATCAAGCCTAAAGAGAAAGGAGGAAATATCTGCTCCTAATCTAACTGAAGATCAGCCTGCAGTCAAGAAGAGGAGAACTAGATTTGGGGAAGAGCCAAGATTTGAATGGGAAGGCAAAGAGCTTTGGTATGTTGAGGAATTCCTACCTGCTGAAGCTTGTCCAATGTGGGGAGATGCGAGGAAGCAGTTCATTGATAAATACTATATCTGGGAGTTACTCCAGGATAAAGACTGCTCCCCACAACAGACATTTATCAACTTCATGGAAGCAACATGGACAACTCTCTGGGACATCTTAGTAAAACATGCAAAAGCATGGAATGCCTACCCTATGATTCCCCTCTTCAGTTATGAAGATCCTTCCACTTTATTAAACGGTGAATTGGATGAGCTAGCATTGCGGAGAGAGATAAGGAAGCTATGTGAAGAGCATAAACTCTCATCCGAAGAAGTACAAGAGTTTGCCTCTCTTGTTATCAGAAGGAAGTATGGCCTAGCACCTGTCAAGAAGAGACCAATTGGTGCAAAGCCTATTAGGCCTTCCAAGCATCCTATCAGGAGAGGCAGAGGCAGATAGATTTTTTGTAATTTACTGTTTCTGTAACTTACCTATAAAATTCTTATTTTGTAGAATTTCTATGTATTTTGTTTGATCATTTAAAGCCTATGTACTTGTAAACAATTCAGAGAATTATATAACGGTCATTTGAATGACAACCTCTAGTTGTCTCAAAACAAGACTGATTTTAGTTTGTGTCTTGCACTTGACTATGTGCAGACCTGTTATTCAATTGAATAATTGCTTAAAGTTTTGCCATCATCAAAATAGGGGGAATTTGTTAGGAATACTTGTTAGATTTTGATGATGTCATCATTGTACTTGTTTATTCAAATGTATGCTTATTACTTGGAAAATGTAAGGAAGAACCAAATGAGTATCTTCCATAGACCAAATTGTGTTAATTTAGATACTTGGCAAAATTTAAAGAAGAACCAAATGAGTATCTTCTATAGGCCATTTAAGTTAGGCTTAAAATCGGCTAAGTACAAAGTACAGATAAGTACATCAGAGAAGTTTGACTAAACACTGCAGAAAGCCAAGTCACAGTCTAGTGAAAATCAGAGAAGTTCTGGTCAACAATTTTATCAGAGAAGTTTGACGGTGATCAAGTAATGTCGACGGAGCCCAAATCATCTCAAGTTTTGACCATCGATCGGTCAAGTTCATCAGTCGAAGACTTCAAAAAGTCGTGCGAGCAGAAGTCTCGTCAAGACATCGGAGAAGTCATCGTCGGAGAAGTCGGCGGCGAGAGAAGTTTGACTGCACATCAGACAGATTGACTTAAAGAGATCAGATAAGTCATGTCTGAGTAATCAGCCAAGTAAACATGTCCACCTCAGCATGCGTTGAAAAGTCAATATTTACGAAAAGTCACATGTGGGCGATAAGGGACAGATTGGAGAAATTCCTGAAAGGATATGAATTAAATAAATAATCCAGATCCACCTCTGAAGAAATTAGACATATTAAAATCAAAAGATTTGGCGCCATCACGTGAAAGTCTTCATAACGGCAGGAAATGGATTAAAATAAGGGAATCCAGCCTTGCAACATTCAGAAATAAAAACAACAAAGTCTATTTCTCCAACGGACGGATTTGTTACATATTTGCAATGGCTATGAAGAAAAGCTCTAAAGATTGACGAGCTATAAATATCTAAAGATTTGAAAGAGCAAAGTACGATGCGAACTATACGCTCAAGCAATTAAAAGCAATCAAGCAATCAAGAAATCTATAGCATCGTGAAGAGCAGTATTCTCAGTTCATATACGAAGAAAGCTCTTAGTTGGAGAAGACAAAACACTCTTGTCTTAAAACCTGAGTATGGAGTACTTCACTGGTTGAAGTTACACGACTAAAAGGCATCCAAGAATTTGGAGATCGAGTGGTGTTAGGCAGTCAGAAATGAGTTGCAACGACAGGATTTCCACCGGTTGGAAGTTGTTGTAGCTAAGTTGTATAATCACTGTAATATTTATCACTGGTTGAAAATTATAGTAGATTCATCTCCAACTGGTTTGGAGAAAGTGGATTAGTATAGGATTACTGTTGGGATAACAAAAACCCTGTATCGATGCTGCTTGGATAACAAATCCTTATATCGATCGTATTGTCAGAATGTTTTGACAATATGCCGAATCCTGAATATCGTCATTAGCTGTATGGAAAAGATGATCAAGTATCAACCTGTATCGAAGACTTCTCGCAGTCCCACCAATACAGTATATCTATCATACAGCAAAGAGTCCCGCAAAGCTAAAGTATGGAAGCTGTCTCAAAATATCAATACAGTGATCCTTCCATACAGCTCTCAACAGGACAAGAAGGAATCTTCAGTATTGGCTAGAAGTCAAGTCTCGTTGATAAAGAAGTATTTAAATACTAAAGGATAAAGAATTTAAATACTGTAAGTCATCAGAAGATCTTCAAATCCCGTAATATCCGGATCTCAGTCAAATATCAGTTGTCACAAAATCTTTCTCAACGGATATATTTCAAACGGATATATTTCATAGGATATATATATCTCCGTAGTTTGAAGATGAACATCTAGAGAATAACACGACAGATCGTCTACTGAAAATCTACAGAATATTCATGACGTACAAAAGAACAAAGCTTACAAGAAATATTCAGAGCAAAACATATCTCCCCAAGCTTTCTGCCATTCTGATAGAAGAGATATACAGTGCTCAAACAATTGAACAACATATTCTCAGCTTAAAGCCCAGAAAGCCATAGATGTCGTTCAAACCCTGTTCTATCTTTGAACAAACTCATATCAGCCCTGTGTGAACTGAGGAATCCTTGCTACTCCCGAACTGTGTGTGACGGACTTGCATTGAAGAAGACGAAGCTTCAAAACTGTGTGAAGAAGCCAGCCAAGTGTTAGCTCAAACCAATCTGTGTGAACGGTTGAAAGCTAAGATCTTTATATCAATCTGTGTGAACGATATTGATTAAGTGTTGTTATAATTACGTAGTTTTGTACGCAGTAATTATAATAAACTTTTTACTCCTGTGTGGAGGACCAGTGGACGTAGAGGGGTTTACCTCGAACCACTTTAAATATTGTGTTATTTACCTTCTACCTTTATTGTTTTATTAACTGTGATTATTTAAGTATACACTGCACACCGAGTTGTTGTATCATCAGCAACTTACTGTATTTAAGACTTCCGCTACGCACTCATATTTAAAAACCGTACAACTTGTTGTTTAAAACTCTTTCCATGTTGTACCCAGTATACTTGGTGGCCAACAAGTGGTATCAGAGCGGTTGATTCTAAAAAGAATCAGTAGTACTTTTAACCGAATCAGATCCAAAATTACTTATTTTATAATACAGTCTTTTTTATTCCTACATTCTCATATGGATACATCAATGATCAACAAAGTTCCTATGTTTTCTATTAATGAATTTGATGATTGAAGAATCAAGATGGAGGCTCATCTTGTAGCAATGCACGAAGAGATGATGTTTGTTATACAGGATGGCCCCATCAAGATAATGAAGGTAAATTTGGCCGCAAGGATAGAAGGCCCAGCCCATGCTGAGATGCTCGAGAAGGAGCGCGATCAATTGACCACAGATGAAAGAAAACGCGCCAACCTCGAAGAATGCGCTGTTTGTCACCCTCGGCAAAGGCACATTCTCGAAGGTAAAGAGTTGTAAAACAGCCAAGGAAATCTGGGATAAACTCAAGTTGATTTGTGAGGGAACTGAGCTCTCCAAAGAAAATAAAATTTCCAAATTAACTCAGCAATTTGAATCTTTTGAAATGAAACCAACTGAAACACTTGAGGAACTTGACCTCAGATTCACTGGAATTGTTGGTGAACTTGAAGCTTTGGGCAAAATTTATACTCAAAGGGAGAAAAACCTAAAGATTTTCAGATCTCTCCCTGCCTGATGGGACATTAAGACCACAGCTATGCGGGTGTCGTGTAACCTTAGTGAAATATCTACCTTTGATCTCTTTTCTGACCTCAAAGCTTTTGAGTACGATATAGACAGAGGAGAGAAAGCTGAAGAATCTTCCGCTAGGACTACAGCCTTAGCCGCTGTATCCAACCGCCGACACAGCATGCCCAGCCCATCAAAGCCTAATTACAAGAATGCTGACAGTGACGATGATATCCTGTCACAAGATGAAATGGCGCTCCTCATGCACAAATTCAAAATGTTCATCAAACAGTCTAGAAAGACTCCCTACAGGCCCAAGCCTATTCACAAGGTAAGTACTTTAACTTCCTCTGGTGACGCTAACCTATGCTATAATTGCGGAAAACCAGGACATTATGCAAACAAATGTCCTCATCCCAAAGTACAAAGGTTGCCGGAAGCCCAGCAACAAGAGAGGATGAACATAGACGTGCATGGAAAAACAAGCTCAAGGCACTGATAGGAGAATCATAAGCCTCCCCAACACCATCCAAATCCGAAGAATGTCTTCAGGTAGTCACTGAAAGTGACTCATCTGATGATGAATTCGAAGATAACGCATATATGTGCTTTATGGCAAAGGACATTCCGGAAGAAGAAGATAGTGATGATTGTAATATCCGGAATTTCCACTACTGTTGTTTAAGATTATTTTATTATCCGAGTTAGGTGGTCCAGCGTGGAATCTGTACAGTATGGGTAAAATAATTGAAGGACCGAGACATCTGTATTGGTATAATTTTCGTACTTGGTCGACAATTGCAATTGGGGATGTTGTGTATCATATGAGAATATTATTGAATTGAGTATATGTATTCAGTATGCCGTATGTTCGCATTCTGTATGTTGAGACGTTGGACAAGAATAGTTGAAATGGCTAAGTGTAACATTATTAGCGCACACTAATAATCATGAGTAGCGCACGCTATCGTGCAGGTTTAGCGCACGCTACGGATATAAGATAACGCACGCTAATGCAGTCAGATCGGAAGGAATCTGCGTGTGGACCAGGCCACTTTCGGCGCACGTTCTGATAAGTCAACGGATGTTGTAATGTAGTGTTAGCGCACGCTAATACATGTTGATTAGCACACGCTAACTGTATATCGTACAAAAAGGAATCTTATCCTCGTCAGCACTTTCGGCGTGTGGACCTGTCTTCGGAAGCATACAGACAAACGAGTCAACTATGAGTAGCGCACGCTAAGGTAAGACACTTGCGTATGCTAAATAGAGGCATTTACATACGCTATTGCATGGGCATTGCGTACGTAAATCACTTCATGCAGTAAGACAGTTGTCTCTGGACTTCGATAGCGCACGCTAACAAAGACAGTTAGCGCACGCTAAGTGTGTAACGTACATTAACTGAAGATGTTAGCGTACGTTAGTAATGTACAATATATATATAAGTGCAGTTGGCCATTATTCGTCATTTCCGTCCATTTCTTCATGTGAACGATAGAGAGAGGTCTTAGAGAGAAGTTGAGATCCCAAACACTTGAGTTGATCATTCCTAACAACATTTGAAACTTGGAAGTGATTGAAAACGGATTCAACCTTGGGATTCAATCCATTCCTGAAGGATTTCTTTGAAGTGCAGTAAGTGTCACTTCAAGTATCTGCCCCGAGAACAGTGAGTGTTCTTCGGGACGGTAGGTATAAAAAATCGAGGGTTGGATGCCCTTCCTCTAGCGCCAATTGTTGTTGCCCAAAATATTTATCCGAAGATTAATACTGCTGGAAGACGGACAACAAACAACAATTATGAGCACTTCCGAGAGTAGATAAATAATACAAGATTTGCCGGGTTTGTTAGGCCCGGGCTTGAATGCTCTCGCGAGATGTTATTAATACGAATATTCGTGGATACAAGTATTAATGAGAGAAATCTAAATACAATGAGTGTAAAAAGACTCTGTTAATCCGGCTCTTGAGCGAAGCTCGGTGTTCTTCGTCCCGCCGATAATCTCTTTGGATGAGATAGTAGGGAGAAGTAAGACCGAAAGATAACTGTTGCCAAGAGTTGGGTGTTTGCCAAGTGTAAGTATTTTGCTTCTGTATGGTGTGAAATGCGGGAATGCCAGGTCCTTTTTCCAAGTGCAGGCTGCCCTCTTTATATAGGGGTTGAGATGCCTTGTTTCCTAGTGGGCGATCGCCTTTCGGCCATTAATGTAATGGGACGATCGTCCTAAAGGTCACATGGGCTGCCAAAAGTCCAGAGATCCAAATGGCCACCGAGTGGCCCAATGAGGAGCCGGCACGCGTCCTGGCATCACAGGAGGTCCCACTTTGTTACTTTCGGCGGACTTTGTCAGTAGGCAGGATAGGTGACAGGCTGTGGTCACCAGTCTTGTCCGTCAGCTCCTTTCGCAGGCCTGGGCCCTGTTGGTAGGTGAGGTAGGTGACAGGTTTGTCAGCGCCTTTTGTGGATCTGCACGTGGGTGCTGTCCTGTTTGCTCGGCCTTGGCCGACTGGATGGCCATCGGCCCAGATCGTCACGATGCGGTCGTCTCTAGCTGGATCGTTCTCAGCCAGTCACTGACGATCGGCAATGGTCGGTCACCAAGGGTCGGTCGGCAAAGCGCTGAGAGATGACCGCCCATAAGTCGGTCGCCAGAAGTCGGTCGCCGAGTACCGAGAGGCGATCGTATCTGAGGTCGATCGCTCGGCACCGGGACTTGTCCTGGGACCTTCGGCTGGGCGATTCATGCTTGTCTGCCGGGCTAAGGCTAGGTCGCCTGGTCGAGGTCGGCGGTTCTTCCCCGGACGCTCGGCAGCGACTTGGTCGCTCGACCTCCTAGGCGATCGCCAGTCGGAAGGTGTTAATTCTTGACACAACACATAGATTGATATCCCTTCTTATTAGACAATGGACTTCCTTATTTATGAAAAGAACACCCGTCGGGCATTATTTTCCTAGTGGCATGCATACGCGTGCTAATTTTGATTCATACAGTTACTTGCCGCAACTCCAAAAACATAGACATACGTCTTTAGATGACCACGTTTTATACATTGCATACTTGCTTCTACACGTCGCGAACATTAAAGCATGGCATGATCGTCATATGTTTTTGGACTAGGATGAGTCTCCTAAGGCCTTCGATCTAGCTGTGTTATAAGAGTGACTCCTGTTAGGCAACCCAAGCTCTTCCTTTTTATTAGCTTTTGCTCATTTTTTGCATTTCTAGCTTTTTGTTCATTTTTGCATTTTCTCAATTTCTCATATTTTTGTGTATTTTCTGTTTCTTAGATTCATGATTTCTTGATTATAATCTTTAATTTATGTTGCATATTTGTTTTCGTAGGTAAAAAAGAAGTAATGCGGTGAAAAATGAGCATTCCAGAAAAAATTGGCCCATGACCACCGAGGGTGACCGAGGAAGCGAGTCACCCTGTGACAGATCCTAGAATTTCTCGGCTCTAAGACCTCGGTCACCAGGGTCATCTGTCCACCAGCGAGTCACTCTCGGTCGACCTAGGGTTGGATGAAGGCCTGACCAATGCTAGCCTCAGTCAGTTTTCACTTGTCGCCGAGAAGTTGTTGCAATTTTCAAATAGTCCCCATTTGCAAACCGCTTGGCTGAATTGCTTAATTTTCGATTCTACATGTTTCTATCAATGGGATCTACAATATACTTGAGCTTTTAGGTCTAAAATTTTAGGTGGCATGGGAAACTGGGCGGCCGTAAGTCGACCCCTCATTTTTCCCCCTATTCTCTTTGGTTTAAGGTGTGTTACGTTTACTTTTAGTGTGTTGTCTACTTTTGTTTTGTTGTTTACATGATCTTACTTGATTGTGCCTTGTCATTTTTATGTTTTTTTTGTTGTCTATTTTTGTGTAGGTCTTATTTTTGAACATCTTCACGGCTTCATCATTTGCAGTTCACGTGTCATGGTTGCTGAAACATTCAAAAAGACCCACATATCATTCCACACGATAGGGAAGTTTTCGTTTACCTTTATCCTGTTTTACGTTTTTCAAAGCAATGAGGACATTGCTTGTTTTATGTGGGGGGAGAGAGTGAATATATATTTTCATGCTTATTATTTGAATATTTTTGTTGTGTAGTTTATCTAGTTTGTTTTTGGAACTTAGAATTTGTGTTAGAATTTAAATTTAAAAGAGTGTTTGCATTTAAGTTCGTATCTATGAAGTTTCCTATGGTGTCTTCATTTATGGCTTTTGTTAGGACCAAGGTTTGTTGATTTGTAGATTCACGAAAGTAAATGTGAGTTAGGGTCATGGGGCTTGAAGTATTTGTGTTTCATGAAGTAATCACTTGCGCTTTGTGTTTATGATGCACTAGGTTTTGAATTTACAAATAAGTATTCTTTTATTAATAAATCTTCAAAACCTCATAAACAAAGTGGTTGGAAATAATTACATGAGAAGCGACCCAACGATTGAAACCTTGAAGGGAGAGGCACTTATGATTGGTGATTCGAGTTTAGATTCTTTGATGAGAAACCTAATAACCAATCGAGAGCTTGTAGTCGCTAAGTAATGATACGGTATATACATAGTTGCCTATGTCACATTAACTAGTGGCACAAGCATTACACCTCGATTGTTACTTTTTAAGTATTTGTATATATGCTATCACGGTTGGACGTAGGGTGCAATTCGGGATAAGGATTGGTCACTTATATGGAGGGTAACATGTCCTAGTTTAACGTTCCACCTAACTGAGCTACAATATCTTCATTTCTCTAAGGTCCGAATTAAGGTGTAGGGATAATACAATTAGGCTACGGATTACTTCGAATTTAAATATGTCATTATTTTATTTTTAAATCACATCGCATGAGTGTTTTTTCTTGAGGACAAGCAAATAGTTAAGTATGGGAGAGTTGTTCTGACCGTCTTTGTTAGTGTTTTTATTGTCGTTCGAGTCGCATAATATTGTTGTTTTTCGTGGTTTTTATCTCGTTTTATATGATTTTTGTTGTTTCTATGTTTTGGATTATTTTTATGATTTTTGTGGATTTTTTTTCTTCATATTTTTATATATTTGTATAGGTGAAAAAGGAAACAGGTCGAGCAAATCGGGTCGGGAACAAAAATGGACCAGCGGAGCACCCAAGCACCAAGTGATTGGGGCTCTAGTCACCTAGTGGCTGAGGGCTCCATTTTTCAACTCTGATCCCTCGGTCGTTTCGAGACAAGACCCCTCGATCAGCTGAGATATCTGACCGAGCTGCTCAGCACACTCCAACCGAACTAGGCGGACCAAACATTATATCAATTAAAATCTAAATTTTCTAAATTTATAATAACTAAACTAATTAAACCAAATACAACATGTTTAATAGGCTCAAATACCATTGTAGGGTTATGACCAAATCTAATTTGGCGAAAAATATCAAAACTAAATAAGATCACATACATCGTAGATGAATCTAATCTAGTTTGATAGGCATATATATTAGCATAATGAATATACCTTTGATGCATGTGTTGGTCTTGCTCATGATCTTGTGTATTGTGTTTCAGGACTCCAAGCATCGTCCCTCTACCAGTATTTACACAGTAAATAAGAACACGAGGCAAGATGAACTCCAAGAACATCCCTCTCTTTCTCCTCTCGATCGTGTAGTGTAAAGTAGGGTTAAGATAATTTGTGTTTTTGGCTCTAAAAACTCACATAGCTATCTGTTTGCTAATTATTTTACTAGCCGCAAGTGTACATAGTAGTTATAGAAAGTGTTGAGCAAGGTTGTACTTCACAAAGACTAATTACTTATATTGTATTAATTACTAGATCGTAGTGATTTCAATTTTATCTAGATGATTTCTAATTGGAAGAATGATTATCTAAATGGTAAAAATAATAAAACTAAGTTAAATAGGTTGTGTTACTCGAATCAAAGAGAATCTTTAGAGTTTCACAAGATAGATTCCAAGACTAGGTTCTCTTGGTGTGCTTTTCTCTCAATCTTGTATTTTTCAACTTTCTAACTCTTTCCCGACCAATTATGTCTTCCAAAGTTCAGTCAAGATGCTTAAAAACTAGCCAAAATCTGATTTTTGCCGTTCAAAACGCGTTAAATTCGTCAAACAAGACATCCCAATGACTTGGTCGTGTCATTTGACACAGCCCGTGTCGTACTATCCTATAAAGACTCAAATTGTCTGGCTAGTAACATGGTCGTGGTCTCGACTGTATCATTTGACACGGCCGTGTTGTCGACCATGTCGAACTTTTTTGCTATGTTTTTGGTCTTTTTCAGCTTGTTCGCTCGTCCGTGCATCGCCTGATATCTCTTGGGGGTCGGGACTTTGTTCATGTTTGATACTGGCCTTAAAAAATACCTGAAAACACAACAAAAACTACCAAAGTGTAATCGAGTCTAACAAACGAGAAAATGAATATAAACACAATAATTACACAAATTCAAGATCAATAGTGCCAGAAATTACAATAAAAAGATGTGTAAAATTATGTGTAAACAAAATCCCCAAACTTAAGCATTGATCCTCCCGAGCAATGCACTTTAAAATAAAAAAACTCCTAAGAGGACTAAACTATTAACACACCTCAAAGGATCATTATGAAAATTCATAATTACGCCTCAAGTAATGAATAACTCGATTTCTTCAAAGTTTTTAAATCTCGAGTGTCCTTCCTTAACCTCATAGCTAATACTCGAAAACTATAAACCTCAACGGTCAAGTGTATTCACTCACTCTAAAAGTATATAAAGAGACGCGTATACACTCAAAACTCATTCAATGAAATAATAATCTCCATAAGCTTGTCAATCATCTACATCTCTACCACTATTTTGTGCATGTAAATTTGTGAATCAAAAAGGACTTCACTAGTTGTAATGTAGGCTTTTTGGTTAGGTAGGATAAATATGGATCAAGTAACTTTGACTTGAGCAAATTAGAACTAAATCACGATAATCACTTCGCACCCATGAAACACTTAATATGCTCAACACCTTAAAATTCGCTTCTTTCAACCCCTTATCTTATATTTCTTGCAAAAGCGCTTTTAAAAGTGAAGAGTGCAACCTTGTTTCGCCATTTTTTTTGCTATTATCCGATTATTCGGGAAAATTATCCGGCAGACCCAGTATGACCCTTCATGTAATAGACAACACCATTTTTTTGATATTTTTTTCTTCCTTCCAACTTATTTTGATAAATCGATATCAACCAACCCAAACATGATATTAAAACAAACTTCCCCAATTGCCACTTCCACACATTCTTCATTTGTCCTACTACCAAGTAGTTCTAAAAAGCTTAAGTATAGGAAAAAAATATAAAGGAATGGAAAGATCATTATGTGGCTAACAAAAATATAGGCTTAAAGGCTCAAATGGGCTAACTAGAGAATTAACAAATATCGGATAGGTCAAAAGGATTGAAGGGATAAATCAAAAATCGCCTAAAATTATTTTCAGTCATTTGCACACACTTGTGGTTTCCAAGGCAAGTTCTGTAATATCCGCGTTTTCTATTTTTAGTAATTTCTATTTTTGGTGTATATTCGTTTCGGACAACTCGCTTGGCACTATTTTGGAATTCTGAATGTATTTTGTTCTTGGAGTTTCTCCGCTTGGACGAGTCTCGATGATGTTTTTACGTAATTTCATCTTGAGTTATATTATGTCGCATGTGTATTCGATTCTTGTTAAACTCGTTCGATTTCATCATTTTCCTATTTCCATGAGTTCGTATGGTTGAGTAGAGTATGTTGCGAGTTTCGGATTGTTAATCCGACGTTGTATCGTGAATTTTCGATTGTTTGGGCCATTTTGTAATTTCTTAAGAGTTTAGGGTGTTTTTACCCTCCTTGTCGTATTGTGGATTCCTCGGTAGTTAGAAGTGCATTTTCTTTCAGCGCTCAGCTTCGTTGTTTTGCACACCTCGTAATTACACCTTTAATTCTATCCTCGTGTCATGTTCCATCGTTGTATCGACTGTGCTGAATGTGATTGTTCAGAACTGGGGACTGCTGCATGCATAACGTACGTTATGCATGATCCATAACGTACGTTATGGCCTTCACATTTTAGTTCAGGCAGTTTGTTACGTACGTTAACCAGTGTTGGGTTACGTACGTAACACTCATTACGTACGTTAACAGCTTGCATTAACGTACGTAACGCTACCGTCGAGCCTTTTAATCCCTGACTTATCCTCAGTCGCCTCATTTCGTTTCTTTTCTTTCCTTCTCGCGACATGAGTTCCCTTTGAGCGATTTGGTGCGATTTGTCCGGTGCAATCCGTAGAAACCCTCTGTAGGCTGATTATTGCGTTCCAAGGAAGATTAATCATCATCATTCTCCGTCTGAATTGAGGTATATTTCTTTAGAACCCTAGTTTTTGGGGATTTCGGGATTTTGGCATAATTCTTCCTTTTAATCTGATTTAGCTTCAACGACTTGTTAGATTTCGATTGTGTAGTCGTAAATCCCTTGTTTCCATTATAGTTTAACGGATTTAACCTAGTAATTTCTCCATTGTTGGATTTTAACCGTCTTGGACTTCGTAATGACCGACAAATCGTTCCAAGGGGTAGAATTAGGATTAATTCTTACCTTTCCGCATTATTGAGACTTGTGTATACCGTTATTGTGTTAGGAACGGATTTGGGAAAATTGTTCGGACCGAAACCTATTCCTTCGTCGTTCCTTCGTTTCGTCTTATTCCAGGCAAGTACATGTATTACATTCCGTTATGTGCGTATGATTTTGATGCGAATCATGTAAATGGTATTATTGAACGAATGTGATTGCTTCTCTTCCACCTGGGGATGGCATGGGGCCTCTGGGGACCGATACTAATGGGTACGGCCACGGGAGTGGACTTGGGTGCGTGCGTTGATGTTCTTCCACCTGGGGATGGTTCGACGGGACCTCTGGGGGCCGATACTAATGGGTACGGCCGCGGAAGTGGTTTCTCACCTGGGGACGGTCCGACGGGACCTCTGGGGACCGATACTAATGGGTATGGTCGCGAGTTACCAAGCGTGGATAATCGTGATGTGGAAACTTGTTGATACACTGTTTGGTGTTAATGTGATATTCCGGAATATTGATTTTCAAAATGATTTCCTTAACGATTTGTTTGCATTAAATAGCGTATGTATATAATGTTGTGTAATTATGTACTTGCACTAGCTATTCGAATGCTAACCCCTTAAATGGGGGAAATGCGTCTTATGCATTTCAGGTACTGGTCGAGCTCAGGAGCTGGCACGGGACGCGCATGCAAAGGATGGGTTGGCATGATGATGTGGCTCGAGTCCGTATTTTTTTCTGTTTTGTCATTGCATCTGTTGATTACTGGAGTTAGACTGTTTATTTTTCTTTACATGGTTTAAGTCCCCTGCGTGGGCAATAAATTGGTATTCAACTTATAACTCATGTACTCCGTTAAAATGTTTTGGCCGAGGCCACGTCCTTATTTACTTTTGGGTGCATCTTTTGGGTTATCATTGTGGTTTACGTGTCATGAGTTAGCCTGGTAGACCTCACGGGGGTTCTACGGCGTGTAATGTTCCATTTGTGAATTGGGATGTTACAATTATGGTATCGGAGCTTAGGTTTTGAATACCTAGGCTGTCGGTTAATTTTTGGGTCTGTTAGTGGCGTCATTAGAGTCAGTCGTTGAGCCTAATATCATCGTGCTACCGTATTTTCGTGCGACCAGTGGCTGTAAGTCTCCTCGAATTCTTGTATTTCTATATTCGTTTTCTTACGTTGTTTGGGATTATGGATTGTGATACCAACCTTGTAGATTGTGAATCTTTCTGATCTTGTTCTTTTCGTATTTTCTTCAGTATGTTGAGAGGTCGTGGTAGACCAGCTAGGGGACGCGTCCGAGGCCGTGGTCGGGGTGCTGATAATGAAGAGGGCTCACTTTCTCAGTCCTCTGCAGACTCAGCCTCTCACTCAGTGCCGTCGGGTAATAATGCCGACGCCGGGGCTACTGCCGTACTCCAGCAGCTAGTAGCCCAGCTTGCTCAGATAGCTCATGGTGGACGCCAGAATCCGCCCCCGACACCTGAAGAGGAAGCTAGTAAGTGGCTTCAGACGGTGTCTAAGATGCATCCTCCTCGTTTCTCCGGATCTTCTGACTCTCTCGGTTGGGAGAATTGGCTCTTTCAGTTGTCCAGGACCTTTGATGCCGTAGCTTGTCCTGAAGACAGGAGGGTACATATTGCCCAGTACCTCCTGGATAAGGAAGCTGCGGAATGGTGGGAGACCGTTGCGCCTGTGAGACCGTCGGGCCACTTGGGATGAGTTCGTGGCTGCTATGGAAGCGAATATTGTCCGCCGCTACCAAAGAACGCAGATTGTGGAGTTCTTCACCGCCACACCTCAGGATGTGCCTATTTCTCAGGCCATCATTTCTTACAATCAGCAGTTGGGTTTCGTAAGAGATCAAGTGAGAACGGAGGCTGATAAAATCCGTTACTTCAATATGTGCATGAAGCCGCATATTAGGCAGAGTATGGCACCGCTCATGTGTGCCACTTTGAAGGAATACTGTGATCGCGCCCGCGATCGAGATGGTCGTCCAATCGAGTCGGTTTCGGAAGCTAAGAAGCGAAGACTACCGCGGGTTCTCGACCGGTAAAGGTGGTCGGGCCGAGGTCTCGTTCGCTCTTACACTGGGAAGAAGCCGTCTCATCAGTCGGTGGATCTCGTGGTAACTGCTCGGTCCGATCTGTGGCACTGGCGGGAGAGTTTGTTTTAATTGCAACACGAGCACGTTATGAAGGATTGCCCATTTCCGTTAGTTGCTTGCTTTACTTGCGATGCCATCGCATCGGCGGCCCATCGCGAAAGGACCACGTGGCCGCTAGAGTTCCGACTACCACCGCCGATCGAGGGATCACGGCCTCCGGCTACTCATGTTCCGCAGAGTTCGGGCCGTGGTAGGGGTCGGGTCAACCGGATCGCCGTCTGGCCGAGTTCGGGTTCGATTCACCCCGATTGTATCGGATGAGGCGTACAGAGGAGACAGATGTTCCAGTGGCGTCAGTACTACTCGATCCTTACTCATCCAGTGTCAGTGCTTTTTGATTCGGGTGCTACCCATTCCTTTATTGCTTCGGATTGTGTGAGTCGTATTGGTTTTGACTGCTTGTTTGAGTGTGAGCCGTTTGTAGTGGGTACACCCAGTGGGGATCGTATGGTTAGGGACCGGGAAGTTAGGGATTGCCCAGTGAGGATCGGGAGCCGGGATTGGCCCTCTAATCTCATTGTTATAGACCTTAAGGGTGAGGATTTGATCCTCGGGGATGATTGGTTGGATCGTCACGGTGCTATCATGAACTATCGGACTCGTACCATCTCGATAGTTGCCAAGGACGGCACCGAGCATATTCTCGTCGGCTGTAAGCTGGGTAGATCGGGGAGTGTGATTAGCGCCTTGAAGGCGATGAAACTTCTGAACCAGGGTTGTGTCGGCTACTGGTGTTTCGCTCTGCAGGCGGAAGATGGTGGGGTTGACATATCGTCGATTCCAGTTGTTAGCGAGTATCCTGATGTATTTCCGGACGACTTGCCGGGATTACCACCACATCGAGAGGTGGAGTTTCCTATTGATCTTGAGCCAAATGCGGCCCCTATTTCTCGAGCACCGTACCGTATGGCACCGTCGGAGATGCTAGAGTTGAAGAATCAGTTGGGAGAGTTGTTAGATAAAGGGTATATTCGACCGAGCGCATCGCCTTAGGGTGCGCCTGTACTTTTTGTTAAGAAGAAGGATGGATCGCTTCGTTTATGTATCGATTATCTAGAATTAAACAAGTTGACCATCAAAAATAAATACCCTTTGCCCCGGATTGACGACTTGTTTGATCAGCTTCAGGGGGCGACAGTCTTTTCGAAGATTGACTTGCGATCGGGCTACTACCAGTTGAGGATTCGGAACAGCGATATACCGAAAGCTGCCTTTCGGACGAGATATGGCCATTACGAGTTTGTGGTTATGCCTTTCGGGCTAACCAATGCCCTAGCAGTGTTCATGCAATTGATGAACAAAGTTTTTATTGAGTACCTGGACAAATTCGTAGTCGTCTTTATCGATGACATTCTTATCTATTCACGGAGTCGGGAGGAGCACGCCTTACATCTCCGGATTGTATTAGACATTTTGAGAGCCGAGCAGTTGTATGCGAAGTTCTCTAAGTGTGAGTTTTGGCTCGAGGAGGTGATGTTCCTCGGGCATGTGATTTCAGCAGAGGGAGTTCGGGTAGATCCGCAGAAGATAGAGGCGGTGATGGCTTGGGAGCCGCCTAAGAATCTGAAGGAGGTGAGGAGTTTTCTGGGTCTTGCCGGCTATTACCGTAGATTCGTGGAGGGATTTTCTAAGATCGCTAGACCACTCACTCAGTTGCTCCAGAAAACTCAGAGGTTCGAGTGGACCGCATGACAGTGACAGTTTTGACGAGTTAAAGAGACGTTTGACTACCGCACCCGTTTTAGCATTGCCACAGGGGAACGAGGATTTCGTAGTATATAGTGATGCTTCGGGCCTTGGGCTCGGATGTGTTTTGATGCAGAGAGATAGGGTCATTGCGTATGCGTCCCGCCAGTTGAAACCTTATGAGGTGAATTACCCCACGCACGATTTGGAGTTAGCTGCGGTCGTTTTCGCCTTAAAGATCTGGAGGCATTATCTCTATGGGTCGTCGTGTAAGATTTTTACAGATCACAAGAGTTTTTAGTATATCTTGATCGAGAAAGAGTTAAATATGAGACAGAGGTGGTTGGAGCTAATTAAAGATTACGACCTCGAGATACTTTACCATCCGGGTAAGGCTAACGTAGTGGCTGATGCGTTGAGCCGTAAGCCGATGGCGTTACAGATGTTGGAGGTACTTACACCACAGAGTAGGATCCAGCGAGATTTTATCTGTCAAAATATTGAGGTTTGGGTTCAGAGAGTTCAGGGCCAGTTATGTGCATTAGAGATCACTTCGTCCTTGACTGATGATATCAAGGCGAAACAGCATGATGATACATGTTTGGTCCAGTTGAGGGAGGATGTGAGGAAAGCGAAAGCCCCTGGATTCGTGGTTCAGGATGATGGCGTTCTGAGATTTCGCGGCAGACTATGTGTACCGAATGATATTGAGCTGAGACAGAAGATCTTGAGTGAAGCTCATACCACACCTTACTCCATACATCCTGGTACGAATAAAATGTACAAGGATGTGAGGAGCAACTACTGGTGGAGTAATTTGAAGACAGACGTTAGCGAGTTTGTGTCGAGGTGTTTGACTCGGAAAGTTAAAATCGAGCATCAGCGACCCGCGGGGATTTTACGACCACTTCCTATCCCGGAGTGGAAATGGGAGGATATTTCTATGGATTTCATTACCGGTATGCCTAAGACTCGGACTGGAATGAATATGATTTGGGTCGTTGTCGATCGACTAACCAAATCAGCTCATTTTCTGAGTATTAAGGACACTTGGGGGCCAGAGAGACTTGCACGAGTGTTTATCGCGGAGATCGTGAGGTTACATGGGACCCCTAAGAGTATTGTTTCGGATTGTGATGGCCAGTTCATATCACATTTTTGGCAGGCCGTTCATAGAGCTTTGGGAACCGAGTTGAGACTTAGTACATCCTACCACCCTCAGACAGACGGACAGTATGAGCGGACGATACAGACGCTAGAGGATATGTTGCGAGCCTGTGCTTTAGATTGGAAGGATGATTGGGAGTCGCACTTGCTATTGATCGAGTTCACATACAACAATAGTTGGCACGCCTCGATCAAAATGGCACCATTCGAGGCATTGTATGGGAGGAGGCGCAGATCACCGTTGTGTTGGGACGATGCATCCGAGCTGATTGGTACCGAGCCTGATATGGTAGTTGAGATGAGAGAGAAGATTACTCTGATTCGTGATAGATTGTTGACGGCCCAGAGTCGACAGAAATCTTATGCAGATATACGTCGCCGACCGTTGGAGTTTGAGGTAGGAGACCATGTGTTACTTAAGGTGTCGCCGACACGGGGAGTTTACCGCTTCGGTCGGAAGGGTAAACTCAGTCCCAGATTTATTGGACCGTTCGAGATTCTAGAGAGAGTTGGAGAGCTTGCATATCGGTTAGGTTTGCCGCCGTCCCTGAGCCACGTGCATAACGTATTTCATGTTTCCCAGCTTAGGAAGTACGTACCGGACCCTAGCCATATTATTGATTTTGGAGAGATCGAGTTGGGGCCCGACATTACCTTTGAGGAGAGGCCGATTCAGATCTTAGAGCGTCGGGTGAAGCAACTCAGGCACAAAACCATTCCTTTAGTTAAAGTGCAGTGGTCGAGGCATGGATCCGAGGAAGCCACGTGGGAAACGGAGGAGAGTATGAGGTCGAGATACCCCGAGTTATTCGTGTTGTAAGTTTCGGGACGAAACTTATTTTTAAGGGGGGGATAATGTAATATCCGCGTTTTCTATTTTTAGTAATTTCTATTTTTGGTGTATATTCGTTTCTGACAACTCGCTTGGCACTATTTTGGAATTCTGAATCTATTTTGTTCTTGGAGTTTCTCCGCTTGGACGAGTCTCGATGATGTTTTTACGTAATTTCATCTTGAGTTATATTATGTCGCATGTGTATTCGATTCTTGTTAAACTCGTTCGATTTCGTCATTTTCCTATTTCCATGAGTTCGTATGGTTGAGTAGAGTATGTTGCGAGTTTCGGATTGTTAATCCGACGTTGTATCGTGAATTTTCGATTGTTTGGGCCATTTTGTAATTTCTTAAGAGTTTAGGGTGTTTTTACCCTCCTTGTTGTATTGTGGATTCCTCGGTAGTTAGAAGTGCATTTTCTTTCAGCGCTCAGCTTCGTTGTTTTGAACACCTCGTAATTACACCTTTAATTCTATCCTCGTGTCATGTTCCATCGTTGTATCGACTGTGCTGAATGTGATTGTTCAGAACTGGGGACTGCTGCATGCATAACGTACGTTATGCATGATCCATAACGTACGTTATGGCCTTCACATTTTAGTTCAGGCAGTTTGTTACGTACGTTAACCAGTGTTGGGTTACGTACGTAACACTCATTACGTACGTTAACAGCTTGCGTTAACATACGTAACGCGCTGTCAGGCCTTTTAATCCCTGACTTATCCTCAATCGCCTCATTTCGTTTCTTTTCTTTCCTTCTCGTGACGTGAGTTCCCTTTGAGCGATTTGGTGCAATTTGCCCGGTGCAATCCGTAGAAACCCTCTGTAGGCTGATTATTGCGTTCCAAGGAAGATTAATTATCATCATTCTCCGTCTGAATTGAGGTATATTTCTTTAGAACCCTAGTTTTTGGGGATTTCGGGATTTTGGCATAATTCTTCCTTTTAATCCGATTTAGCTTCAACGACTTGTTAGATTTCGATTGTGTAGTCGTAAATCCCTTGTTTCCATTATAGTTTAACGGATTTAACCTAGTAATTTCTCCATTGTTGGATTTTAACCGTCTTGGACTTCGTAATGACCGACAAATCGTTCCAAGGGGTAGAATTAGGATTAGTTCTTACCTTTCCGCATTATTGAGACTTGTGTATACCGTTATTGTGTTAGGAACGGATTTGGGAAAATTGTTCGGACCGAAACCTATTCCTTCGTCGTTCCTTCGTTTCGTCTTATTCCAGGCAAGTACATGTATTACATTCCGTTATGTGCGTATGATTTTGATGCGAATCATGTAAATGGTATTATTGAACGAATGTGATTGCTTATCTTCCACCTGGGGATGGCATGGGGCCTCTGGGGACCGATACTAATGGGTACGGCCACGGGAGTGGACTTGGGTGCGTGCGTTGATGTTCTTCCACCTGGGGACGGTTCGACGGGACCTCTGGGGGCCGATACTAATGGGTACGGCCGCGGAAGTGGTTTCTCACCTGGGGACGGTCCGACGGGACCTCTGGGGACCGATACTAATGGGTACGGTCGCGAGTTACCAAGCGTGGATAATCGTGATGTGGAAACTTGTTGATATACTGTTTGGTGTTAATGTGATATTCCAGAATATTGATTTTCAAAATGATTTCCTTAACGATTTGTTTGCATTAAATAGCGTATGTGTATAATGTTGTGTAATTATGTACTTGCACTAGCTATTCGAATGCTAACCCCTTAAATGGGGTAAATGCGTCTTATGCATTTCAGGTACTGGTCGAACTGAGGAGCTGGCACGGGACGCGCATGCAAATGATGGGTTGGCATGATGATGTGGCTCGAGTCCGTATTTTTTTCTGTTTTGTCATTGCATATGTTGATTACTGGAGTTAGACTGTTTATTTTTCTTTACATGGTTTAAGTCCCCTGCGTGGGCAATAAATTGGTATTCAACTTATAACTCATGTACTCCGTTAAAATGTTTTGGCCGAGGCCACGACCTTATTTACTTTCGGGTGCATCTTTTGGGTTATCATTGTGGTTTACGTGTCATGAGTTAGCCTGGTAGACCTCACGGGGGTTCTACGGCGTGTAATGTTCCATTTGTGAATTGGGATGTTACAAGTTCTAGAGCCTTAAAACATGAATGGTACACTCAACAATACACTTGAATATTCAATGATGCAAAAAGGCTCAAAAGCTCACAAGTTATCAATTTGTTCATACCTACAAGATACTAAACTACTTAATCAACTCCACACCCTTTTGGTTATCTATAATTTTTCCTCGTCAAATCATTCTCAACAGAATAAATCCCGAGGCATCCATAAAAAAGTTCATTCTTCTGAGTTTTTATCAAAATCCAAACACTTGAACAAAACAAAATTAACAATTCAAAACTACCAACTAAAAAAATGAAAACAATAGATATGCTAAAGTAATAAACATAAAATGGATACTACATGCAATGTAAAAATATAAAAATACCAGTATTTTCTTGACCCAAAACCTCTACCCTAAACTTAAGTTAAATGATAATTTCTCGTCTCTCCAGCCAACCCATTGTAAAAGAACACATTTGTTGGTCTTTGGAAAACCATGGAGATGGCATCATCTTAACAAATCCTTAAAGCATTCCCACACCTCATATAACGTCTTTGAGTCCATATGTCGGAAGTGCATGATTTCACTCTTCAATATCATGGTCTTGTTGGGTGGGAAGAACTTGAATAGTAACTTTTCACCTAAATCATCCCATGTATTTATGCTCCCTGAAGTAAGGGTTCCAAGCCAACTATGAGCCTTCTGTTCCAAGGAGAATGGAAACAGTTATAATCTTATCGCATCGTTTGGCACCCCATTCACCACAATATTAATCATGACCGACACCTCAAACGACGTATCGCGATATGACTCAGTCAGACACAAACCGACAAGACAAGACCCGACAATACACGACTTGACCCAACATCCTAGGTTTCCACAACCTAAGTTCTGATACCATATTCTGTAACACACCCAATCCACTCAGGAATATTACAGCGCCGCAGACCCTCTCCATGAGGATCTACTAGGCTATATACCAAAACAAGGCATCACATCAAATGCCAACATGGCTAAATAACAAATCAGTAGGACGATTTGGTCTTTCATCAATAACATACAACTTAAACTTCATATACATCTCTATTTAAACTCATACCCGCACAGGTGTTAAAATACAACAACACTCTCATAAACAGTATAACGGAAAAGGAAAATATAATTAGACCAACAGTGCCAAATACTGGCCCTCATGTGATTAGTATCATTTGTCTTTCATCATCTTTCGTATTGATCCCATGTTTTGCTCCTCAAGAACATGCACGTACCTGAATGCAATAACAGGCATCCACCCCCGATTACTCAGGCTTTAACAAACAGGAATTTTTCTAGTGCAATTATAAGCCATACACATCATATTCCAAAAATATAATAATCTTGAATAATGAATGAATCAAAAACAGCGAGAGACTTTTCGAGATATTTCATTTGAGCAAAATAATCCAAAACCAACAAAAAGGCAGTATTAAAACAAGTAAACAACTTGTAAAGCGTTTCAAAGATCTTGGGTTTTTTTAGAAGAAAGCATTTATGATTAAAAAATCCTTATCTTTTCAATCGCTTAGGGTCACAACCCAAAGGTTTATTTTCCCAAAATACTAATCCATCAATAAAATACAGGGTCCACGACCTGAACATCCACACCAATCATACGTCCAAGGTTATTCTCATTCCATGCTAGCAAGCATGAACCTCGGAGCTTCCACATGAATAGCCGAGTGAATAAACCAACGGAAAATAAATGTAATCACACATCCTCATGACAATAGTCACGCACATAACTCATAGACTAAAGATCCACAACATACATATGACAGACTCTCTTAGTTACCCTGGCATCGTGCTATCAAGCCACGAACCTCGGAGTCTCGCGACGACATACCCGATTTGGATAACCCATGACGAGTATATCATATGTCCAAATACATACCCATAAGTTATCCTGCCATCGATCTATCAAGCCACGGACCTCGGAGTCCCCTTGTGACATACCCGGTTTGGATAACCCTATGGTAAGACTCGACCCGTACTAACAAGGACGGATCTCGGAGGTTTCAACGAACCCTACTTGATAGAACATCACTTACAAACGATCACACACCACGAGGAGATATACTACTCTAACAACACCGAATAGTACCACCTTCTTACGAAGGAGTAAATAAACATTACAACACAACATTACGCACTCACCGAACAAATACACATTCCAAAATACAACACTTAATAATGGAAGAGAGCTTTTATAACCACATAACATAAAGATAATATATCTCAATTCGCAACCACAATACATCATATCCGTAAAGCTCATTTATTCGCAAAGCACTCAGGCGTTTGGGAAGAAAGCCATTAATGAGATTATATAAATCCTTTTGAAAGTTCATTATGAGCACTGTAATAACACACATAGTCGATTACTAATTAATATATCTATAAAACACAAAAGGTATGGGCAAGATACTTGCTTCGAATAGTGGCAAGCGTGGGAAATCGATCATAGTAAGTAGGCCTGAATTGTCTATGAATCCTATGACTCCACCGAGCACCCACACACGATAATCACTACGTACGATAGTAACAATGATGAGAATAAATCCCCTAACACAACATAAATCCATTGTACCAAAGAAACGAACAACTAAAGTTCAAGAGTTTTCCCAAAATGGTCAAGAACACTAATCAACCCAACGATTCATGAAAAATGCATTCTAGATTACTCGTGTTTTCAGTTGACGAGTATGATCTTTGGAAGATAAGGATGCAGACACACTTATCTTCTATCCATGACGACATGTGGTGCATCATAGAAGATGGTCCTTTCATCTTTGAGAAGGACAACACACATGAGGAGATTGTAGCAGGGAAACTAGCAAAAAATTCCCAAGAAAAGAACAGAGATGAGCTCAATAGAAAGAAAGTTGGCCAACCTTGACAACCGGGCCAGAGATGTGCTATATCAAACTCTTGACAAGTGAACCATGGTCAAGATCAAGAATTGCCAAAATGCCAAAGAAATTTGGGATACCCTTGTTGTGATGTGTGAAGGTACAAAGCTGATAAAAGAAAACAAATTGTCAATCGCTACCCAGAAGTTTGATAATTTCAAGATGAAGACCGGAGAATCAATAGACCAGGTGGACACAAGGTTCACAGAGATCATCAACGAAATAAACTCCCTTGGAAAAACTTATAGCAACAGGGAGATGGGCTTAAAGGTGTTAAGATCACTTAGCCCTGAATGGAACATGAAGGCGGTGGCCATGAGGGAATCCAAAGACCTCAACAAAATAAAGATTCAAGAACTATTCTCTGACCTCAAGGCTTATGAATTTGAACTTCCAAGTTCATCATCAAATGAGCCTGCAGAGAAGGGAATAGCATTTGCAGCCGAGTCCCTCTCCAAGAACCTGTCTGATGTCCAACCTCTAAATCCACTCGATTTCGAGGAAGAGATGGCGTTTACAATGCAAATATTCAGCAATTTCCAAAAGAATTACTCCAAATATAAGAAGAATTATAAGGAGAATCCAAGAAGAAATCAAAAAGTCGGAAACTGGAAGGTGGAATGCTATAACTGTCATAAGACAGGACAAATTCAAATCGACTGTCCTGATCTTAAGAACTACGAGAGCAAGAAAGAGGTGAGCAGAAAAGAAGACCGAAGGAAAGCCCTCATTAGAGAAGATCAAGAGAAAGTGGAATCAAGCAGCGGATTCTTCTCTGATATTGATGAGGAATATGACTGTCTGATGGCCAACCTATGATGAAGAGGTAACATCTAGACCCTCTAATTTAAATAATAGTTCAGACATGTCACAAGACATGGACTTGCATGAATCTATAAATTAGCTTCTCCAAGACTTTGAGAAATTAAAATCTGCACACCTATCTGTATCAGCCGAGAAGACTCATCTGCAAGATGAGAATAGGCAGCTGAAAATGATGTTGAAAACTCAGGCTAGAGTTGAATAAAACCAAATCTGATCTTGAAAAACAGGCTGCAGATAACTTTAGAAACCAGGCTGATATCACTAATGCTGAGATAAAACGATTAACTGTTTTGAATAGTGAAAAATTAGCTGCAGTTGCTCATGTCAAAGCTGAGTTTAGTATACTGACTCAGCTAAGTAAAACTCAGTCGAAGGAAATAACCTCCCTAAAGGCATCTCTAACTTTGGATGAATTGTGTATGAACAAAAGGCCACTATATTCCAGATCAGGCCTTGAATATGACCCCAATACCCCCTCTAGTTCTAAAACCACTTTCATCAAGGGAGAAACACTTGTCCCGTCTGCTGAGCCTAATTACAAACTAGTGTTTCAAAATAGGCAGCAGTCAAGTCACAAGTCTAGGCTGCAGCCAAGGTATACAATGCAGCAACCTAGACATGAGACTAGGCAATGGCCAAGGCAGAAGCAGCAGCCCAGACAACATGCCCATTATTATTAAAGACTCCCCAAAAATAGATTTCAAAATGGGAGGGGCAAATGGAAACCTCAAGGTTATCCAAGATTTCAAAATGAACAGATGTGGAGACCCCAAAGATTTTATAAATAGTCTCAGCCAAGATTTAGAAATGGCCCACATCAATTTTATGAGGCAATCCAGTACACAATCCTAACAGAGGATACAAGCCCAGATAACACACACCTTTTAGGGGCAATAACAACAACTTTCACAATCCCAGGAGAAATCAGTTCTCCAGGAAACCAACTAACCTTCGAGGACCCACACAGATTTGGGTACCTAAATCTCTGCTTGTATGATTGCAGAAAAGGTGGAAGGACTACTACCACATCTCCACAAATTCAAATATTGGAGGTGAACAATGGTTTGTAGATTGTGGATGCTCAAGGGATATGACCGGGAACAAGAAGGTGATGTCAAATTATATCAAAGAAAGAGGTCCAGACGTAACCTTTGGAGATAGGTCTAGAGGTCAGACTAAAAGCTTTGGAGAGCTGAATAGAGGAAACATCACTATATCAAATGTTCTTTATGTTAAGGGGCTCAAATACAACCTTTTGAGCATAAGCCAATTTTGTGATGAGAAGAATCTGGTAGTCTTCACTATTTGGAAATGTGTGGTGATAGATATTCTATCTGGAGAAGTGAAGCTACAAGGATTCAGAAGAAGAGATGTCTATATGATAGATTAGAAAACAGGAACTCCCAAAACCTGCTTTCTATCTAAGACAATAGCAGAAAATGGATGGTTGTGGCACAAGAGACTATGTCACCGAAATTTCAAAGCCATCAACAAGATTAGTTCTCAGAAGTTGGTTAGAGGACTTCCAGAAGTAGTTCTCATAAAGGAAGCTCTCTGTGATGCATGTCAGAAAGGGAAGCAGACCAGAGCATCATTCAAGCCAGTCCAACCTACCACTCTCACAACAAGGATCTTAGATCTACTTCACATGGAACTATTTGGCCCTATCAAGCCAAGGACCCTAAGTGGCAAAAAGCATGCTTTAGTAGTAGTGGATGACTATTCAAGGTACACATGGATTGTCTTTCTATATAAGAAGAGTGAAACCTTAACAAAGCTGTCTGAGTTACTGAGAAGGATCCAGCATGAGAAATCCCTCTCAATCATCAAGATCAAATCAGATAGAGGAGGAGAGTTTCTCAACAGAGCAATCACCGAGTACAATGATCAGAATGGGATCTAGCATGAGCTCTCTGCAGCCAAGACTCCATAGCAGAATGTTGTTCCTGAAAGAAGAAACAGAACCTTGAAGGAAGCATCCAGGTCCATGATTGCAGAAGTAGACCTGCCCAAGAGGTTATGGGCTGAAGCTGTCAACACATCTTGTCACACTCAGAACAGGAGTATGATTGTAGGGAGACATGGCAAAACCCCCTATGAGGTTTGGAATGGCAGAACACCTACAGTTGCTTATTTTCATATTTCTGGTTGTAAGTGTTTCATCCACAACAATGGTAAAACCCAACTTAATGCCTTTGATGCTAAAACAGATGATGGTCTCTTTATGGGATATTCACAAAGAAGCAAGGGATATAGATTTTTTAACAAAATAACCTTAGTTGTGGAGGAAACACCTCATGTGGTGTTTGATGAATCTACTGCTGATTACAGGAAACAGGTCGAATTGATTGAGAATAAACTCAAATCCGCAACCCTAGAAGAAGTCATTATCCATGATACAGGAATGATGGACTCACCTGCACATCAGCCTGAAGACCCAACTGCAGATCAGATAGGACCTGAAAACCTACCTCATCCAGTTGCTGCTGATGAAGACCCATTTGTATCTGATAAAGACACATCTGCAGATCAGACAGGACCCCCACCTGTAAATGACAAGACCGTAGCTGATCTAGTTGCAGACCAAGGAAACCAGAACCAAGCTGATGTAGAAAGAGAAGGAGTTCACCAAAGCAACTCTACAGTGGGAAAAAACCCTGAAGAAGAAGACATTCTTAAGTGGCTTAAAGATCATCCCATCCAACAAATCATTGGGAAGCTAACTGATGGAATCAAGACCAGACAGTCCACTCTACCAGCAGGAATGGCAATGTTTTCATGCTTTATGTCTCAAATAGAACCAAAGACTACAGAACAAGCTTTGGAAGACTACTCATGGATCAATGTAATGCAAGAAGAGCTCAACCAGATGGAAAGGAACAATGTTTGGGAACTAACAGACAAACCATATCACAAGAAGGTTATTGGCACCAAATAAGTGCACAAGAAAAAATGCGATGAAGATGGAGCTATTGTTAGGAATAAAGCCAGACTTGTTGCTAAAGGCTATGCACAATGTGAAGGAATAGATTTTGATGAAACCTGTGCACCTGTTGCAAGATTAGAAGCCATCAGACTATTCCCTGCATATGCCGCATTTAAGAATTTTAAAGTCTACCAAATGGATGTCAAGAGTGCCTTTCTTAATGGAATTTTAGAAGAAGAAGTCTATGTGGAGCAACCCCCTGGATTTGTCAAAGGAGACAAAGTCTACAAGCTTCTAAAATCTCTTTATAGACTTAAGCAGGCACCTAGAGCATGGTATGAAACGTTATCTGTGTTTCTTGAGAAGAACGGTTTTAGCGAAGGAAAGGTTGACAAGACCCTATTCAGAGTGGAGCATGAAGACCACATATTATTAGTTCAAATATATGCGGACGATATCAGATTTGGCTCAACCAACCCGGAGCTATGTGAGAAATTCTCAAATCTCATGCAAGGAGAGTTTGAGATGAGTATGATGGGCAAACTAAATTTCTTTCTAGGATTGCAAGTTAAACAAATGAAAAATGGAATCTTCATCAATCAAACCAAATATACCAGAGATTTAATCAAGAGATTTGGAATGGAATCAGCCAAACCAACAAGAATCCCTATGAGCACAAGCACACATATATATGCAGATAAAGGAGGCATATCAGTGGATATAACCACTACAGAGGACTTATTGGATCACTCGTTTATCTGACAGCAAGCAGACCAGATATATCATATGTCGTAGGAGAATGTGCTAGATTTCAATCCAAGCCAAAGCAGTCATGATGCAGCTAATAGGATAATAAAATATCTTAAGTCAATAGTCAATGTTGGACTATGGTATCCTAAGGATTATAATTTTGAGCTATCAGGATACTCAGATGCAGACTTCACAAGATGCAAAATTAATAGGAAGAGCACCAGTGGAACGTGCTAATTCCTAGGAACCAGACTGATATCCTGGTTTAGCAAGAAGCATGTATCTAATGTTATATCAACAACAGAGTCAGAATACCTAGCTGTGGGTAGCTGTTGTGCCCAAATTTTATGGATCAGACAACAACTAAGGGACTACAACATCATTGCAAATGAAGTCCCAATTTGGTGTGACAACAATAATGCAATTGCAATAAACAACAACCCGTTATTGCTCTCCAGGACGAAGCACATTGATGTTAAACATCATTTCATAAGAGACCATGTACTTAACAAGAGAGTCAGAGTAGAAAGAGTCAGCACAGAATACCATATTGCAGACATATTCACCAAACCGTTACCAGAAGAAAGGTTTTTGGAACTGAGCAGGGAACTAGGTTTACTAGATTGGGAACCTAGTACGGATAAGAAAGCTACCTGAAGACTAGATCAGACGAGCGAAGGAAGTTACCTGATCGCACTGCATTTAAAAGACAAAGGATGCATAAAGTTGACAATGTGCATCGATCTTACAAGGCAGACAAGGAAAGTTACCTGATGTAGATCAGTCAAACAGTCAACGGTTAACCAGCTAAGTTCTCTACCCCTGACCGACTCTTATCTACATGTGGCAACTACACGTTCACATGACCTCACCAATGACCAATTAAATCCAACTGTCACTTTTCAAATTTTCAAAAACAGGACCACCGATTAATTTTATTTAAATTTTAAAATCCCAAAAGGTGGACCACCGCTTAAATAAATAAATATTAAATTCCAAACGTCGTTTAAATTTTCTATTTAAAGACGGGAAAATCATTTCAACTTTACCTTCTTCAAGCTTTCAAACCATAGTTTTTAAAGCAGAAATCCTTTCGAACTTTCAATACACTCAGAAAATTTTTCTTGCGCAGAAATGGAATCGTATTCTGAAGGAGTGAATCTCAAGGCTGTGAAGGACTAGATTATTTTCAGTCTGGTGGTCGATTTCGAGGGGCTTCTCGAAAAATCTGCATAACGATGCACACAACATCATCAGATCTATGAAGACGAATGGGATCTACCTATTCCTGAGCATCAGCCCCAAATTTCTCTACAAGGAGGCTGTCATCGCGTTTTTCAGGGAAGCTAGAGTTCTGGAATCGGGCATCAGGAGTTCAATATTTGGAGAGGAAGTGGAAATCACTCTGCAGACTATCGTAAAGGCTTTCGTGATGAAATCTCACGGCGTAGCTATAGAAGCTTTGAAGCAAAACGCAGTCGACCTCTGGCTGAAGATCAGGGTTGTTGACAAGCCGGCAAAATTGAAGCTGACTGCGAAGTGAAGCAAGCTGAGAAAAGAATATCGCTATGCGTTGGATATTACCAACAAAATAGTGATGGGTATGGTGGCAGCTACGACCAGTTGTCATCATCCAAGTTTATGGTTATGGGGGCTCTAATTCAAGATTAGCCGATTGACTGGGATGACTACATCTTCAGACAATTGGTGCATGAAGTAAATAAAGTCAAATGGCTAGATGATGAGAAGAGGTTCAAAACCAACGTGGCCTTTGGGACTCAGATTAGTTGGATTCTGGAGCATTTGGGTATGGCGAAGGGAAATGCAGATCCCTTTCACGTCAACACGAGACTTGGTCACCTAGACCAAGAGACTCTAAGAAGATTGGGAAGTGTGAGAAAAGCAGGCAAAATTCTGGAGGAAATGCCCATAAATCCTACACCTTACAGATACCCCTCTAGTTTAGATGAGTCTGAATACCAAGTTGTATCCCATAACTCACCTTCGGATCAGTTTGATTCAGACTCAGACAACACTCCAATAGCTCTTCATTTCAAGAGAAGGGGACCAGCCCCAGGAGAGCCAGTTTTGATCCACTCCTCACTGAAACCCTCCCCCAAGAGGCCAAGGCATCTAATTTTTGAAGAGGAAGAGCTATCAGATCATCCATCTGCACCTGAACCTGCCCATGCAGATCATCCCTTCACCAGTTCTTATTCCTAACCAATCAAACCTTATTGCTGAAGAGATCCCTCAGATCACCCTTCCATACATGACTGAAGAAGAAGCTGATCTTGTGATCAACATACCTGAGGCAGGATACTCTCTCAATTTGCTGGACACTAATCCTTTGGGGATAATTGTGGAACAGCTCCAAGAGGTAAAGCAAAAAGCTCTACAAGTATCTTTCATTAATGTATTTGATGAATGTAATTCTTTAAATCACTTTCATTCTCTCAATTACAAATAATTATATAAAACAGTAGCTAGGATCTTCCCCAATCTACAGAGGACCTTCTCATGAATTTCTGTCATGAGACTGAGATTCTTTTAATGCTCAAACCAAACCAGTTTTTGTCCACTTTCAAAAACAATATGGACAAATGTGTCTTTTTTATTATGGGAAGTGTCCTGAATGGCACTGTTCCTGGTAATGGGGATTGGAGTGGAGACAAGAGCATTAGGATTGAAGAAGTAGAAAAAGGAGAAGAGTCTGAAAAGAGAGAAGTTGAAAATGAAGAAAATATTATAGTTGAAGAAAAAGGAGATGAAGTGAGAGAGGAGTAAGAAGATGAAAAAGAGGAAGAAAATATTGAAGTTGAAAAACAATCTGTTGAAGATGAACAAGAAAAGACAAAAGAATTAGAGGAAGAAGAAGAAGAAGTTGAGAAGGGAGAAAAAGATTATGAAGATGATGATGAGGAGGAGGAGGAAAAGAAGGATGAAGAAGATAAAGAACAAGAAGAAGAAGAAGAAAAGGAGGAAAAAGAGAAGGAAGAAGAAAAGACATAAGAAGAATATAGAGAAGATGAGGCTGGGGCACCTGCCCAAAACCCCAGCTCAGATGATCAGGAAGGTAGGGGACTCCAGACAATACCCCATCTGATCAGCCACCTGCAGACAGGAGTCTGCAGACAGGTAGGTCAGCTGCACACCTACCTGCAGGCGCAGAAAGCTCAGGCGAGCACTCTCCTCAGACATCACCCATCTCACCTGTGATGGCTGACCTAATCCACAAAATTGTCAAAGAAACTGTTGGGGAGCTGCTTGCCACAGAAGTCAAGCTTGACCTGCAGATCCTTCACATCCTGAACTCCAAGCTGTACACCTTAATACAGAGGGATGTACCTCCCCCTACCACAAATTCCAGGATGCCCCTTGGCATGTCAGACTAGATGCACAAAGTTGAGCAGCAGTTAACTATGCTAGTTGATGCTGGCAAAAAGGAGGAAGGAAGTAAGAAGGGGGAAGCAAGGGAAGGAACATGACAAGTACAGGCTGAGGAATCTAGAAAGGATCTCAGAACGAAGAAGAGGCAAGATATTCCTTTACTTAAAGATGGATCATCAAGCCTAAAGAGAAAGGAGGAAATATCTGCTCCTAATCTAACTGAAGATCAGCCTGCAGTCAAGAAGAGGAGAACTAGATTTGGGGAAGAGCCAAGATTTGAATGGGAAGGCAAAGAGCTTTGGTATGTTGAGGAATTCCTACCTGCTGAAGCTTGTCCAATGTGGGGAGATGCGAGGAAGCAGTTCATTGATAAATACTATATCTGGGAGTTACTCCAGGATAAAGACTGCTCCCCACAACAGACATTTATCAACTTCATGGAAGCAACATGGACAACTCTCTGGGACATCTTAGTAAAACATGCAAAAGCATGGAATGCCTACCCTATGATTCCCCTCTTCAGTTATGAAGATCCTTCCACTTTATTAAACGGTGAATTGGATGAGCTAGCATTGCGGAGAGAGATAAGGAAGCTATGTGAAGAGCATAAACTCTCATCCGAAGAAGTACAAGAGTTTGCCTCTCTTGTTATCAGAAGGAAGTATGGCCTAGCACCTGTCAAGAAGAGACCAATTGGTGCAAAGCCTATTAGGCCTTCCAAGCATCCTATCAGGAGAGGCAGAGGCAGATAGATTTTTTGTAATTTACTGTTTCTGTAACTTACCTATAAAATTCTTATTTTGTAGAATTTCTATGTATTTTGTTTGATCATTTAAAGCCTATGTACTTGTAAACAATTCAGAGAATTATATAACGGTCATTTGACTGACAACCTCTAGTTGTCTCAAAACAAGACTGATTTTAGTTTGTGTCTTGCACTTGACTATGTGCAGACCTGTTATTCAATTGAATAATTGCTTAAAGTTTTGCCATCATCAAAATAGGGGGAATTTGTTAGGAATGCTTGTTAGATTTTGATGATGTCATCATTGTACTTGTTTATTCAAATGTGTGCTTATTACTTGGAAAATGTAAGGAAGAACCAAATGAGTATCTTCCATAGACCAAATTGTGTTAATTTAGATACTTGGCAAAATTTAAAGAAGAACCAAATGAGTATCTTCTATAGGCCATTTAAGTTAGGCTTAAAATCGGCTAAGTACAAAGTACAGATAAGTACATCAGAGAAGTTTGACTAAACACTGCAGAAAGCCGAGTCACAGTCTAGTGAAAATCAGAGAAGTTCTGGTCAACAATTTTATCAGAGAAGTTTGACCAGACTGCAGTCAAGTAATCAGACGGAGCCCAAATCATCTCAAGTTTTGACCATCAGATCGGTCAAGTTCATCAGGTCAGAAGACTTCAAAAAAGTCGTCTGAACAGAGAAGTCTCGTCAGGACATCATAGAAGTCATCGTCAGAGAAGTCTGACGACAGAGAAGTTTGACTGCACATCAGACAGATTGACTTAAAGAGATCAGATAAGTCATGTCTGAGTAATCAGCCAAGTAAACATGTCCACCTCAGCATGCGTTGAAAAGTCAATATTTACGAAAAGTCACATGTGGGCGATAAGGGACAGATTGGAGAAATTCCTGAAAGGATATGAATTAAATAAATAATCCAGATCCACCTCTGAAGAAATTAGACATATTAAAATCAAAAGATTTGGCGCCATCACGTGAAAGTCTTCATAACGGCAGGAAATGGATTAAAATAAGGGAATCCAGCCTTGCAACATTCAGAAATAAAAACAACAAAGTCTATTTCTCCAACGGACGGATTTGTTACATATTTGCAATGGCTATGAAGAAAAGCTCTAAAGATTGACGAGCTATAAATATCTAAAGATTTGAAAGAGCAAAGTACGATGCGAACTATACGCTCAAGCAATTAAAAGCAATCAAGCAATCAAGAAATCTATAGCATCGTGAAGAGCAGTATTCTCAGTTCATATACGAAGAAAGCTCTTAGTTGGAGAAGACAAAACACTCTTGTCTTAAAACCTGAGTATGGAGTACTTCACTGGTTGAAGTTACACGACTAAAAGGCATCCAAGAATTTGGAGATCGAGTGGTGTTAGGCAGTCAGAAATGAGTTGCAACGACAGGATTTCCACCGGTTGGAAGTTGTTGTAGCTAAGTTGTATAATCACTGTAATATTTATCACTGGTTGAAAATTATAGTAGATTCATCTCCAACTGGTTTGGAGAAAGTGGATTAGTATAGGATTACTGTTGGGATAACAAAAACCCTGTATCGATGCTGCTTGGATAACAATTCCTTATATCGATCGTATTGTCAGAATGTTTTGACAATATGCCGAATCCTGAATATCGTCATTAGCTGTATGGAAAAGATGATCAAGTATCAACCTGTATCGAAGACTTCTCGCAGTCCCACCAATACAGTATATCTATCATACAGCAAAGAGTCCCGCAAAGCTAAAGTATGGAAGCTGTCTCAAAATATCAATACAGTGATCCTTCCATACAGCTCTCAACAGGACAAGAAGGAATCTTCAGTATTCGCTAGAAGTCAAGTCTCGTTGATAAAGAAGTATTTAAATACTAAAGGATAAAGTATTTAAATACTGTAAGTCATCAGAAGATCTTCAAATCCCGTAATATCCGGATCTCAGTCAAATATCAGTTGTCACAAAATCTTTCTCAACGGATATATTTCAAACGGATATATTTCATAGGATATATATATCTCCCTAGTTTGAAGATGAACATCTAGAGAATAACACGACAGATCGTCTACTGAAAATCTACAGAATATTCATGACGTACAAAAGAACAAAGCTTACAAGAAATATTCAGAGCAAAACATATCTCCCCAAGCTTTCTGCCATTCTGATAGAAGAGATATACAGTGCTCAAACAATTGAACAACATATTCTCAGCTTAAAGCCCAGAAAGCCATAGATGTCGTTCAAACCCTGTTCTATCTTTGAACAAACTCATATCAGCCCTGTGTAAACTGAGGAATCCTTGCTACTCCCGAACTGTGTGTGACGGACTTGCATTGAAGAAGACGAAGCTTCAAAACTGTGTGAAGAAGCCAGCCAAGTGTTAGCTCAAACCAATCTGTGTGAACGGTTGAAAGCTAAGATCTTTATATCAATCTGTGTGAACGATATATTGATTAAGTGTTGTTATAATTACGTAGTTTTGTACGCAGTAATTATATTAAACTTTTTACTCCTGTGTGGAGGACCAGTGGACGTAGAGGGGTTTACCTCGAACCACTTTAAATATTGTGTTATTTACCTTCTACCTTTATTGTTTTATTAACTGTGATTATTTAAGTATACACTGCACACCGAGTTGTTGTATCCTCAGCAACTTACTGTATTTAAGACTTCCGCTACGCACTCATATTTAAAAACCATACAACTTGTTGTTTAAAACTCTTTCCATGTTGTACCCAGTATACTTGGTGGCCAACAAGTGGTATCAGAGCGGTTGATTCTAAAAAGAATCAGTAGTACTTTTAACCGAATCAGATCCAAAATTACTTATTTTCTAATACAGTCTTTTTTATTCCTACATTCTCATATGGATACATCAATGATCAACAAAGTTCCTATGTTTTCTATTAATGAATTTGATGATTGAAGAATCAAGATGGAGGCTCATCTTGTAGCAATGCACGAAGAGATGATGTTTGTTATACAGGATGGCCCCATCAAGATAATGAAGGTAAATTTGGCCGCAAGGATAGAAGGCCAAGCCCATGCTGAGATGCTCGAGAAGGAGCGCGATCAATTGACCACAGATGAAAGAAAACGCGCCAACCTCGAAGAATGCGCTGTTTGTCACCCTCGGCAAAGGCACATTCTCGAAGGTAAAGAGCTGTAAAACAGCCAAGGAAATCTGGGATAAACTCAAGTTGATTTGTGAGGGAACTGAGCTCTCCAAAGAAAATAAAATTTCCAAATTAACTCAGCAATTTGAATCTTTTGAAATGAAACCAACTGAAACACTTGAGGAACTTGACCTCAGATTCACTGGAATTGTTGGTGAACTTGAAGCTTTGGGCAAAATTTATACTCAAAGGGAGAAAAACCTAAAGATTTTCAGATCTCTCCCTGCCTGATGGGACATTAAGACCACAGCTATGCGGGTGTCGTGTAACCTTAGTGAAATATCTACCTTTGATCTCTTTTCTGACCTCAAAGCTTTTGAGTACGATATAGACAGAGGAGAGAAAGCTGAAGAATCTTCCGCTAGGACTACAGCCTTAGCCGCTGTATCCAACCGCCGACACAGCATGCCCAGCCCATCAAAGCCTAATTACAAGAATGCTGACAGTGACGATGATATCCTGTCACAAGATGAAATGGCGCTCCTCATGCACAAATTCAAAATGTTCATCAAACAGTCTAGAAAGACTCCCTACAGGCCCAAGCCTATTCACAAGGTAAGTACTTTAACTTCCTCTGGTGACGCTAACCTATGCTATAATTGCAGAAAACCAGGACATTATGCAAACAAATGTCCTCATCCCAAAGTCCAAAGGTTGCCGGAAGCCCAGCAACAAGAGAGGATGAACATAGACGTGCATGGAAAAACAAGCTCAAGGCAACGATAGGAGAATCATAAGCCTCCCCAACACCATCCAAATCCGAAGAATGTCTTCGGTAGTCATCAAAGTGACTCATCGATGATGAATTCAAGATAACGCATATATGTGCTTTATGGCAAAGGACATTCCTAAGAAGAAGATAGTGATGATTGTAATATCCGAATTTCCACTCATTGTTTAAGATTATTTTATTATCCGAGTTAGGTGGTCCAGCGTGGAATCTGTACAGTATGGGTAAAATAATTGAAGGACCGAGACATCTGTATTGGTATAATTGTCGTACTTGGTCGACAATTGCAATTGGGGATGTTGTGTATCATATGAGAATATTATTGAATTGAGTATATGTATTCAGTATGCCGTATGTTCGCATTCTGTATGTTGAGACGTTGGACAAGAATAGTTGAAATGGCTAAGTGTAACATTATTAGCGCACGCTAATAATCATGAGTAGCGCACGCTATCGTGCAGGTTTAGCGCACGCTACGGATATAAGATAACGCACGCTAATGCAGTCAGATCGGAAGGAATATGCGTGTGGACCAGGCCACTTTCGGCGCACGTTCTGATAAGTCAACGGATGTTGTAATGTAGTGTTAGCGCACGCTAATACATGTTGATTAGCACACGCTAACTGTATATCGTACAAAAAGGAATCTTATCCTCGTCAGCACTTTCGGCGTGTGGACCTGTCTTCGCAAGCATACAGACAAACGAGTCAACTATGAGTAGCGCACGCTAAGGTAAGACACTTGCGTATGCTAAATAGAGGCATTTACATACGCTATTGCATGGGCATTGCGTACGTAAATCACTTCATGCAGTAAGACAGTTGCCTCTGGACTTCGATAGCGCACGCTAACAAAGACAGTTAGCGCACGCTAAGTGTGTAACGTACGTTAACTGAAGATGTTAGCGTACGTTAGTAATGTACAATATATATATAAGTGCAGTTGGCCATTATTCGTCATTTCCGTCCATTTCTTCATGTGAACGATAGAGAGAGGTCTTAGAGAGAAGTTGAGATCCCAAACACTTGAGTTGATCATTCCTAACAACATTTGAAACTTGGAAGTGATTGAAAACGGATTCAACCTTGGGATTCAATTCATTCCTTCAAAGAGGTAATTACTCTTCATCTTTGGATTTCGTTTTGGATTGAATGTTGATGTTCTTGAGTTAATGATTATCATATAAACAAGTTGATAAGCATGATTATGAGATGGATTACCGGATTATGATGATGTTATTGTTGACATGAAGATATTGATATGATTCTTGTGGTTTGAATAGTGTTGTTCGTTTTCTTGAGATAAGTGGATTAATCCTTCTCCTCAGTTTCGGATGTTGATGTTATTGTCGATGATTACTCCCTGTAATGATAGATTATGAAAGTGTTGTTACGTTCTTAATGTTTTATGATGTTGATATTGAGGAAGATGATATATGGATATAAGACTTGGATTATAAGTTGAATGATTGTTTGTATGTTAAAGGATATCGGATTTTGTTGTTTTGATGACTATAAACATGGTTTTGGATCACTTAGTGTTCTTGATAATCGTCATATGTTGATCGGTACCTGAAAAGCATGCAAACTGTACAGCATTAGCGCACGCTACGTTTACTGCCTAGCGCGCGCTAACGGGAGCAACTTAGCGCACGCTACGTTAGGTGATTAACGTGCGCTAAGAAGGCAGAAAGTGCAGAATTTTCGTGTTGTGGTTGTAAATTCGTGCTGGTTTAAGTAGGATTGATCCGACTAGTGTTTAATCGAGATATTGTCGAGCCGTTGGGTTTGTGAATTGATTTTATCGATTGTTGATTGTTGTCGAACTTGTTGCTTATCGATTATTGTAATAGGTTCAAATTATTGGTCGGTGTTTATAACCGTATGTTGCGGTCGTGTTCGAGTATGTTCGTGAATTGCTTTGGTTGGGATCGAGGAACTTGTAGATGATGGCAATGGAATTGGTAACGGCTTCATCGGTATCGAGGCAAGTTATTACTTGCTCAGTTTATAATATTTAATGAATGGTTTCAGTTTCATTCGTTTATAATTCGTATAGCAATGTTTATAATCATAATCACAGGAGATTTGGGATTATAGGTTGTATTCGAGTTTTGGGAATTAAATCATAAGGTATATGATTTACATTTATTGTTGGTATACTTGATATCGAGGATACATTGTGGTATAGACGAAGATGCGAATTATTTATCGTCCATGGTATTTTGTACCGTCGAGTATTGAGGATAATTGTCCGTGATGGTTTGGACATCGAGATTGCTCTCGAAGGACTCGGGGCAAGTACTCTAATCATTTTAATTATTTGTGTCGATCATGTCGTGATACATTCGTGTATCGTTGTTGTCATGCATTTGTGCATTGTTGTTGTCGTGTATTGTGTACTGTTGTTTTGTGCAGTTGTGCATTGTTGTCATATGTCCACCTCGGGTTGGTCCGACGGGATAATCGGGGGATCTATGCTAGTGTGCGCTGGATCATCGGACGGGTTTTCCACCTCGGGTTGGTCTGACGGGATCATCGGGGGATCTAGGCAGTGAACGCTGGATCATCGGATTGGCATGTATTGTTGTTGTGCATATGTATATTATGGGTTTGCCATAAGTATACATTGTCGTTATTGTTGTGATCATATTGACGTTGTCATATGAGTATGCATTTGTAGGTCTTGTGTTAGGACCATGTCCGTATGTTGTGTTGATCTGATCTCGGATTAGACTGACGTGATGGTAATGGTATTTCGTATCTTGAGGTATGTTCCGTATTTCCTTGGTACTTGTTTTTTATGGACAATCGATTATCGTATTGGAATTGTCGATGTTATCCGATGGATTGAATTGGCCAGAGTTGGTATAATTTCCGTATCGCGAGTTATGATAATGTTTTGGAGAACCTTGAGTATTGTTGAGATACCGTGCAGATATTTCGGTATTATTTTAATGTGTTGTTAAGGATACGTATCGTGGATTCTCGTAAATTCTGACTGTAAGATTACATTGGTCGTATTCTTACTTAGTATTTCCATTGATATGTAATTATTGACGAGATGTGATGATTATCATTGTTGGATATTATGGCTGACCCCGTCGTGGGCTTTCTTTTTAGGTTCTTGGATTATCAAGCTTGTAGCGGTCGTGGAGAGATGAACTTCCCGGAGGATACTGGCAAGGGCATGTATTTGTGTTTTGAGTTTCTGATCAATTGTTGTATTCCGCTGCTAGAGTATTTTAATTGTTTGTCTTTATCCATTGCGAGTATCTTTAAATGGCCTTTTCGGTATCCGTAACTTAAGTTACCTTGGCAACCATTTTCTAAATCTATTCAATCATGCGTGTAAGCAATAGCTTAACGTATGTTTTTAAACTGTTGAGTTTTGGCATTTTTGGGCCTTGTGGTTTCAAATGAGTTTTTACGACGGTTTGATAAACGAGCTTTATAAATCTTCAAATGTTTTTAATAGATAATACCGTCGTTAGCCTCTTGGGCGTTTGTAAATGTTTGCGAAAATTTCCTTCAGCCTTGTGGGTTCCATCTCGGGACCCAAGGCGCTGTAATATTCCCGGTCGGATCTGGGGGTGTTACAGAATATGGTATCGGAGCTTAGGTTGAGAAAACCTAGGCAGTTGGGTCGAGTTGGGTCATATTTCTGTCGAGTCATTTGAGTTGTCGATTGAAAAATATTGGAGCAGTGAGTTTTTGTTGTTCACTCGGGCTTATGCATTGTGCGATTTGCCAGTGTAGTACTGGTCTTGTTATAAACTTTTCCAAATAGTATTAACGTGTTTCTTCAGATAGAGTTGTGTTGTTTTCTCGAGTTGAACTCAGTTTGCAAAATGTGTGTTTTGAAAATATCTGTGTCGAGTATTTTCTAGAGTTGAGACATGTGCCAGTATCACGGGGAATCGTCGGCTTCACGATCTGTAAGTATTGGGTTTTTGAATTGCATTGAGATTTATTGCCGTTCTAAGTTGATATGTTCTGAGGTTCAGAAAGATATTATGTGTTACAGTATAAGATGACAGAGTTGGGACAAGATTGATGATCTTGAGAAGTTATGATTTTGGAAATCAATATGTCGATTAAGTTTTGGAACGGAGCTGTGCATTTGGGAGAAATATTGTGGATTGTTTAGGAGAACATGTAGTCATGATAGTTCATTTTGAGATATATGAACTGTTTTTGAGCATTTGAAAATGATACTTTTCAAAATGAATGTTTTACGGATGTTTTACCGTAAATGACTTTTGGGCCGAGACCCAATAAATTTTTGAAATTGTTTTATAACTCAGGATTTGGGGTCCGAAAAAGAGTTTCCTACTTTTTAAGCTTCTTGTAATGCGGAACGAGATACGGGATGAGACCCTAATATTTCAAAAGACTTTTCTGTTTTCTTAAAAACTCCCGAGACTTGTAAAACACTTTATCAATTGTTTATCTATGTCGTTCGTGCCTTTCGTGGTTCTGGATTACTTGATCAAAAGAAACTTCTCGGGAAGTCTTTCGCTGTGTTGATTTGTTTCAATGTTTTGTCATAGCATATTTGAGGTGATCCAGGATGGGATAATGGTCGACGTTGCGAGTCATATGTGGAAAAATGAGTTTTTGGTCGGAGTTTAAATACTGAGATTTTGGAACTCGATCGTGTGGTTTTCTGATGTAATATCAGTGGATATTGGTGACGAATCGAATTGGTATACAGGAGTACGGATGTGGTTAATCATTTGCATAGTTTTCATTTTAAAACTTCGAAATTGTGTGGATTCGAAGGAAACTGTTATCAAATACTTGGCACCAGCGAGCCAGTTTATTTTTCGAGAATTGATTTGGTGGTCTTACCAAAATTTATGTTTTGAGTTTTGAAATTTTTGAAAGAACTTTCGAAAATTTGTCTCCTTGACAAGATTATATGATTTCAAACTGGTTTTGAAAATGTGATTGATGTACATACGCATTTAATGCATAATGCATATCGTGGGGATGTTCTGAATGAGATTCACGAACTGGATAAGACATCAGTATGGTACGAGGAAAAGAGATTCGAACTTTAGTATGGCAGTTTGATTATCCGGTGATGATCGGTTGAGTTATCGGATAAGAGAAATATGTTGCGTGTTGTAGATTCATGCACATAATATTATTTTGGAAACTTGGGATATTGTGAAACCGGAACATATGTACAATGTGATTCCATTGGTGCGGTAGTAGCGCAATTTTAACATAGTGATCTTTGAATGATTTTTTTGTAAGTGTAAATTTGGGGATCGTGACCCCATGCTGGTTGTTTTGGATATTGAGTGGTCGTTCCCACTCCATGTATGAATTGGTATCTTCGTCGATTTGCGATTCGTTGTTCGTATGCCGAGGGGAAAGTTCACCAATCGGTTGTGTTTCGTTGAGATCCATTGTATGTGATTGGTGTGTCGTTTTGAGAACTCTATATCCGTTACTGTGGTTCTGCGTTTATCGTGTTGGAGCTTACCGTGTGAAGGTATTCTCGATTACCGTTAATCGTTCATTGGTAATAATAGGAGTTTATCATGTTGATGATATTCTCGACTGCGTTTTGACCTTTAGATTGGTCGTATCGGAGGATATCGTGTCGATGATACTCTCGGTTAATTTATTGGTTGATCATTGTTAATGATCATATGAGCGTTCAGATTTTGTGTCGATATTTCAGAATTTGTTGGGCAGTTGTTTCACAGATGTATCGTGTATTATTCATTTTATCAGAATTGAGACTGGATTGTGTAATCAGACAAACATAATTGAAACAGATAGATTATTTCATCCGAAGATGTTATATTTTGATGGGACTCATGAAATGATGACCGTAAGCGTGTTGAGACTTTATAGAGGAGTCACTTGCTAGGATCTCAGGAGATCGTCGACTTTGCGCATTTGTAAGTGTGCTGTTTCGGTTATTCGTTAATGATGACGACTGATCGTCGTCGTGATGGTTTCGGAATATCTTGGTCAAACGGTTTGTTTGTTTTTCTGTGACGGATTGCAAGTTTCGAGGACGAAACTTATTTTAAGTGGTATAGTATGTAATATCCGGAATTTCCACTACTGTTGTTTAAGATTATTTTATCCGAGTTAGGTGGTACAGCGTGGAATCTGTACAGTATGGGTAAAATAATTGAAGGACCGAGACATCTGTATTGGTATAATTGTCGTACTTGGTCGACAATTGCAATTGAGGATGTTGTGTATCATATGAGAAAATTATTGAATTGAGTATATGTATTCAGTATGTCGTATGTTCGCATTCTGTATGTTGAGACGTTGGACATGAATAGTTGAAATGGCTAAGTGTAACATTATTAGCGCACGCTAATAATCATGAGTAGCGCACGCTATCGTGCAGGTTTAGCGCACGCTACGGATATAAGATAACGCACACTAATGCAGTCAGATCGGAAGGAATCTGCGTGTGGACCAGGCCACTTTCGGCGCACGTTCTGATAAGTCAACGGATGTTGTAATGTAGTGTTAGCGCACGCTAATACATGTTGATTAGCGCACGCTAACTGTATATCGGACAAAAAGGAATCTTATCGTCGTCAGCACTTTCGGCGTGTGGACCTGTCTTCGGAAGCATACAGACAAACGAGTCAACTATGAGTAGCGCACGCTAAGGTAAGACACTTGCGTATGCTAAATAGAGGCATTTACGTACGCTATTGCATGGGCATTGTGTACGTAAATCACTTCATGCAGTAAGACAGTTGCCTCTGGACTTCGATAGCGCACGCTAACAAAGACAGTTAGCGCACGCTAAGTGTGTAACGTACATTAACTGAAGATGTTAGCGTACGTTGGTAATGTACAGTATATATATAAGTACAGTTGGCCATTATTCGTCATTTCCGTCCATTTCTTCATGTGAACGATAGAGAGAGGTCTTAGAGAGAAGTTGAGATCCCAAACACTTGAGTTGATCATTCCTAACAACATTTGAAACTTGGAAGTGATTGAAAACGGATTCAACCTTGGGATTCAATCCATTCCTTCAAAGAGGTAATTACTCTTCATCTTTGGATTTCGTTTTGGATTGAATGTTGATGTTCTTAAGTTAATGATTATCATATAAACAAGTTGATAAGCATGATTATGAGATGGATTACCGGATTATGATGATGTTATTGTTGACATGAAGATATTGATATGATTCTTGTGGTTTGAATAGTGTTGTTCGTTTTCTTGAGATAAGTGGATTAATCCTTCTCCTCAGTTTCGGATGTTGATGTTATTGTCTATGATTACTCCCTGTAATGATAGATTATGAAAGTGTTGTTACGTTCTTAATGTTTCATGATGTTGATATTGAGGAAGATGATATATGGATATAAGACTTGGATTATAAGTTGAATGATTGTTTGTATGTTAAAGGATATCGGATTTCGTTGTTTTGATGATTATAAACATGGTTTTGGATCACTTAGTGTTCTTGATAATCGTTATATGTTGATCGGTACCTGAAAAGCATGCAAACTGTACAGCATTAGCGCACGCTACGTTTACTGCCTAGCGCGCGCTAACGGGAGCAACTTAGCGCACGCTACGTTAGGTGATTAACGTGCGCTAAGAAGGCAGAAAGTGCAGTATTTTCGTGTTGTGGTTGTAAATTCGTGCTGGTTTAAGTAGGATTGATCCGACTAGTGTTTAATCGAGATATTGTCGAGCCGTTGGGTTTGTGAATTGATTTTATCGATTGTTGATTGTTGTCGAACTTGTTGCTTATCGATTATTGTAATAGGATGAGATTATTGATCGGTGTTTATAACCGTATGTTGCTGTCGTGTTCGAGTATGTTCGTGAATTGCTTTGGTCGGGATCGAGGAACATTTAGATGACGGCAATGGAATTGGTAACGGCTTTATCGGTATCGAGGCAAGTTATTACTTGCTCAGTTTATAATATTTAATGAATGGTTTCAGTTTCATTCGTTTATAATTCGTATAGCAATGTTTATAATCGTAATCACAGGAGATTTGGGATTATAGGTTGTATTCGAGTTTTGGGAATTAAATCATAAGGTATATGATTTATATTTATTGTTGGTATACTTGATATCGAGGATACATTGTGGTATAGACGAAGATGCGAATTATTTATCGTCCATGGTATTTTGTACCGTCGAGTATTGAGGATAATTGTCCGTGATGGTTTGGACATCGAGATTGCTCTCGAAGGACTCGGGGCAAGTACTCTAATCATTTTTATTATTTGTGTCGATCATGTCGTGATACATTCGTGTATCGTTGTTGTCATGCATTTGTGCATTGTTGTTGTCGTGTATTGTGTACTGTTGTTTTGTGCAGTTGTGCATTGTTGTCATATGTCCACCTCGGGTTGGTCCGACGGGATCATCGGGGGATCTATGCTAGCGTCATACTGGATCATCGGACGGGTTTTCCACCTCGGGTTGGTCTGACGATCATCGGGGATCTAGGCAGTGAACGCTGGATCATCGGATTGCCATGTATTGTTGTTGTGCATATGTATATTATGGGTTTGCCATAAGTATACATTGTCGTTATTGTTGTGATCATATTGACGTTTTCATATGAGTATGTATTTGTAGGTCTTGTGTTAGGACCATGTCCGTATGTTGTGTTGATCTGATCTCGGATTAGACTGACGTGATGGTAATGGTATTTCGTATCTTGAGGTATGTTCCGTATTTTCTTGGTACTTGTTTTTGATGGACAATCGATTATCGTATTGGAATTGTCGATGTTATCCAATGGATTGAATTGGCCAGAGTTGGTATAATTTCCGTATCGCGAGTTATGATAATGTTTTGGAGAACCTTGAGTATTGTTGAGATACCGTGCACATATTTCGGTATTATTTTAATGTGTTGTTAAGGATACGTATCGTGGATTCTCGTAAAGTTACGACGGTAAGATTACATTGGTCGTATTCTTACTTAGTATTTCCATTGATATGTAATTATTGACGAGATGTGATGATTATCATTGTTGGATATTATGGCTGACCCCGTCGTGGGCTTTCTTTTTAGGTTCTTGGATTATCAAGCTTGTAGCGGTCGTGGAGAGATGAACTTCCCGGAGGTTACTGGCAAGGGCATGTATTTGTGTTTTGAGTTTCTGATCAATTGTTGTATTCCGCTGCTAGAGTATTTTAATTGTTTGTCTTTATCCACTGCGCGAGTATCTCTAAATGGCCTTTTCGATATCCGGTAACTTAAGTTACCTTGGCAACCATTTTCTAAATCTATTCTGTCGGTACGTGTAAGCAATAGCTTAACGTATGTTTTTAAACTGTTGAGGTTTGGCATTTTTGGGCCTTGTGGTTTCAAATGAGTTTTTACGACGGTTTGATAAACGAGCTTTATAAATCTTCGAATGTTTTTAATAGATAATACCGTCATTAGCCTCTTGAGCGTTTGTAAATGTTTGCGAAAATTTCCTTCAGCCTTGTGGTTTCCATCTCGGGGCCCACGGCGCTGCAATATTCCCGGTCGGATCTGGGGGTGTTACAATGATGAGGTAATCTCAACCTCAATTATTACAGTAAACGCATCGCACACTTTTGAAAACATGATGAATGAATTTAAAAATATTCAAAAAGCCCACGAGACTTTGAAAAATGAAAACATTCAGCTGCAACTTTCCAACATAGAGATGAAAGAAGAAAACGACTTGCTAAAGATAAATATTGAAAATATGTCTATTGATTGTGAAATCAGCAAGGTCGAGCATGAAAAACTCGTGGAGAGCAATCATCAACTTGCTCATAAACTAAGTGAGACTAAGTCTCAAAATGGAAGCAAGACAAATGATTTTGTTCTACTTCAAGCAAAATTTAATACTTTCGAAAAGCGAGAAAGCGAACTTGAGACCATTCTGAAATCTTTCGAGAAATCATCTAAAAGAATGGAAGAAATTCTAAGCACTAGGAAACAAGCTCATGGTAAAAGTGGCTTAAGATACAGCTCATTTTCCAACAAAGGGAAAACTAGTACTGTGTTCTTCAAGAGTGTGGAACACATTCCTGTATCGGAAGATACTCCTAGTCCTGTGAAGGAACCTGCTGCACCGCAAAAAGCAAAGGCTGCCATTCCGCCCCCGCAATCCTATTCAAGACAGCAGAATCATAAGCCATTACAACCTGTAAGGCGCACGCAACAGCATGCTCCCCGAGCATATCAACAGTGCCAACATCCATTCAGAAAGAAGGCTGTATCCAATTACCAAAGGCCCACACGGCAAGATTTCAAGACAAAGACGCCTGTGTAATCGGATACAGGAGCCTCATCATCCATCAAGAAAGCAGGTGTCCGCACAGCATCGACAATAGCTTTGGGAATCTAACTGGAAACCCAGAAGGCAAGTTGTAAGGCCAAAGAAAATGGCTCTGCCTATGAGACGGCATACGTACAGGATTAATAATAATAACCCTGATTTTTACATGCATAATGATTATCATGGATACAGTAACTACGTACATGCCCCACATAGATACCGCAAATTTGTACCAAATGTAACCTACAGTAAACCAATTGCTGTTAGGAAAATTTGGGTACCAAAAGGCACTAACATTCACGGACCCAACAATCAAAGGGGACCTAAATCTACCTAATTTGTGTGCTACAGGACATTTTGGAGAAGGACATATGGTACTTCGACAGTGGATGCTCCCGACACATGACAGGAGATAGAAGCAAACTATCAGATTTCGTATAAGGTAGCGGTCCAAAAGTGCGCTTCGGTGATAAATATAAAGGAAGAACGAGAGGAAAAGGAAACCTTCTTGTCGGAAAATTTAAAATCACCGATGTAGCTCATGTTGAAGGCTTTCAGTACAATCTACTTAGTATTAGACAGTTCTGTGATGAACAGTTCTCGGTGAAATTCTATATAGATCACTGTAGAGTCAAGAACATCCTGACCAAAGAAGTTGTGCTCACAGGAAGCAGATCAGGTAATATGTATATTGCCGACTGGATCCCTACGAGCTCCACAATTCCTTGTTTAGTTGGCAAAAGCACTGCAGATCTAAGCTGGCTATGCCATAAGAGGATGCCATACATCAACTTCAAGACGATCAATAAGCTCTCAAGACAGGACTGGTTAGAGGATTGCCGAATATATCATTTCAAAAAGTAAGTGTCTGTGGACCATGTCAAAAAGGCAAGCAAATCAAGTCCACCCTGAAGAGCAAATCCTACCTTTCAACCCACAGAGTGTTGGAAATGCTACACATGGATCTCTATGGTCCTGTAGACCCGGTAAGTTTGGGAGGTAAGAAATACTGTCTCGTTGTTGTTGATGATTACTCCAGGTATGCTTGGACAATTTTCTTAAGCAAAAAGAAGGAAACAACATCAAAGCTGCCTGAGATCCTGAGAAAGCCTCAAAATAAAAAAAGATTGAGTATCGTATCCATTCGTTCCGACAGAGGTACATAATTTACTGACCGCTTTATAGAGCAATACTGTTCAGAAAATGGGATACAACACGAATACTCAACTTCCCGTACACCTCAACAAAATGGTGTTGCCGAGCGAAGGAATAGGACGTTGAAGGAAGCAATAAGGACAATGATTGCCGCAAGCAAGTTGCCACATCGTTTCTGGGGTGAAGCAACCAATACAGCATGCTACACTCAAAACCGCTGTATCGTCAACAAGCACCACAACAAAATAGCATACGAGGTATGGAACAACAAAACTCCATTAGTTTCGTATTTTCACATTTTTGGATGCAGGTGCTATGTGTTGAACAATGGGAAGGATCAACTTAGAACCTTTGATGAGAAGTTGGATGAAGGAATATTTGTAGGATATTCCTCCGTTAGCAAAGCTTACATGATCTTTAATAAAAGGAAGCTGACGATCGAGGAATCAGTTCATGTAGTGTTCAACGAACCTCACCATGACCCTACAGGAGTAGAAGCTGTTGCTCAGAACATCCAACAACTTTCCATCTTAGATCCACCAACTCCCATAGAACCTGTTGTTGACCTAGAAATCAACCCCGCACTTGTAAGAATCGACGTAGATGAAGCCGATGTTGTACAAGCTGAAGCCGAAACTACAGCAACTCAAGATACAGTACGGGACCCCGAATTAGAACCCAACCGAAGATGGTTGAGAGATCACCCGCAAGAGCTGATCATAGGAAACGTTAATGCTGGTGTTTCTACCCGTAGTAGAATACAGAGTACACAAGGAAATGTACTGTGTGCACAAGAAGAACCAGATACTAAGATATCACCATTTCCTGAATGGAAATCTCAATCCGAGCTTAGAAGACTTAATATGTGCACTATTTCTATATTGTTAGCCCAGTCCGAACCTGTTTCTACCATAGAAGCTCTTAATAATTCTCATTGGATAACATCTATGGAAGAAGAGCTTAATGGTTTCGAAAGAAACAATGTATGGTATCTTGTACCCAGACCTACGCATCAATCAGTTATTGGAACCAAATGGGTATTTAGAAACAAGAAGGATCGAAATGGACTAATTATAAGGAATAAATCCACACTAGTCGCACAAGGCTATAGACAGGAAGAAGGCATAGACTACGATGAAACGTTTTCCCCTGTAGCCAGACTAGAGGCCATTAGGATATTTTTAGCCTTTGCCGCCCATAAGAGCTTCATTGTATACTAAATGGACGTAAAAAGTGCATTCCTAAATGGAGACCTTGCCGAAGAAGTTTATGTTGAACAACCACCAGGATTTGCCAACACAGACGGCATAGATCTAGTATACAGGCTAAGGAAATCACTGTATGGACTTAAGCAAGCCCCTAGAGCATGGTATGAAACCCTGTCCCAGTATATAACCAATAATGGATTTGAGAAAGGTGCTGTGGACAAGACCTTGTTCAAAATACAGGAAGGCGATGACCTTCTAAGGGTTCAAATCTATGTAGATGACATTATATTTGGTTCAACTAACCTTGCTTTATGTCAAAGGTTCTCTCATCTCATGCAAAGTAAATTTGAAATGAGTATGATGGGAGAACTTAGTTATTTCCTAGGTTTGCAGGTAAAGCAGTTGCCTACAGGGATATTCATCAACCAGGAAAAATACAACAAGGAGCTTCTCAACAAATTTGGAATGAATACTTCCAAATCATCGTCAACCCCCATTAGCACTTCCGTGCAAATTAGTGCTGATGAAGCTGGAAAGCCGGTTGACCAATCACTCTATAGGAAGCTTATTGGCTCTCTCCTATACCTAACGGCTAGCAGGCCCGATATCCAGTTTGCTGTAGGAGTGTGTGCGAGATATCAAGTAGCACCCAAAGAATTACACTTCAATACAGCTAAACGAATCCTAAAGTATATTAAAGGAACAGTCGATGTAGGACTGTGGTATCCTAAAGAAGGCGGATTCGATTTAATTGGCTACAGCGACTCGGATCTCGGAGGCTGCAATCTAGATAGGAAGAGTACAACTGGAACTTGTAACTTTCTTGGACTTAGACTTGTTTCTTGGTTCAGTAAGAAGCAATTGGCAAACTCACTTTCCACGGATGAATCAGAATACTATGCTGCTGGTAGTTGCTGTATGCAGATCCTTTGGATGCAACAATAGTTGTCAGATTATGGGATTGAAGCCAAGGAAACGCCAATCATGTGCGATAGCACCAGTGCAATTGCAATAACGCGCAACCATGTATTGCACTCGCGCACTAAGCATATCAACATGAAGCATCATTTCATTATGAATCATGTCGAGGACAAGGATGTTCTGCTGGGAAAAGTTCATACAGATATTCAGTTGGTCGACATCTTCACCAAGCCTCTCGACACAGCAAGATTCAACATGCTTCGACAAGAATTGGGATTGCTACAGCCTGACTCCCTGTAAGTATTTACTGTTTTACTCAACAATTAAGGGGGAATGCTGTAAGACCCAAGAATACAGTATCCACCATTAATTATATGTACACTCAGAGCCTTCAATACAGCACTGTAGGGAACAAAACGATATGAATCATCCTACAGCTGACGTGTGTAATAATTAAGGGGGAATACAGTATGACCCATGAATACAGCATTATCCAAAAGTTGCTGTATGGAATTGAAACCCATATGCACCTTTTAAGGGGGAACGCTGTATCGTCGCGGATACAGCACATACTATGGGAATTCGATTCATTATATATTATAATATTCCTTTTAAAAACAATTTTTGTCCACGTGCCCTATTTTCATGTCAAACGTCATTTACATTAAATTCCTTACACGACATCTGGACAATTGAATCTCAAAATCCGCAATATTTTCAAATTGTTTAATATTTAATACCGTCGTTTCAGGCATTAAGGGTAATATGAAATGTAAGAAGTGGGACCCGCTCCTATTTTAAAATTCAATGGATAAGTGTACCAGTTACACTCAGTCCATCGTGACCATTCATTTTAAACACCGGTTCCCATCCCTTAAATCTGACCATTCGTTCTCTGAAAACCCTTCTTCGCCGCCTACTATAAAAGGACTGTAATGTAATATCCGCAATTTCGGATTTCCGGTAATTTTCTTTTTTCGGCGGAGTTCCGTTTTGACGACTCACTTGGAACCGTTTCATCATTCTGAGAATGATTAATTCTGCACTTTTTGTCATCCGAGTTCATTTCGGTATTGTTTTGTTGAGTCCCGTGTTTCTTAACGACTTTTTCGCACTTGAGTTCGATTCTTGTGAATCTCATCCGAAAGTACTGTTTCGAATTTCCCATAAGTCCGTTTAACTTTGTTAGACGTGTTGTGAACTTTGGTTTGGTTATTCGATCACGTATCATGATTTTCGGACGTTTTAGGCCATTTTCGTAATTTCCCAAAGTTTGGGGTAATTACCTTCCGTTGTCGAATTTCGAGCCTTCGGGTGGTCGGAATCGTGTGTTCTCTTAGCTCTTAGATTCGTCTTTGCGAGTACTTCGTAACCGTATCTTCGATTCGTATTCATGTTCGGGATTCGGGGTCGTTTGGATCGTCGTTGTGATTCTTCATTTTGTGCCTGGAGGCTGCTGGCCGGACCTAGGCGAAAGGGCCCTGAAAACGGCGTTGCCTAGCGCCGTGTCCTGTGCCGGGTTGGCCAGGACCGGCAGCCTGCCGAGACACGGCCGAGACACCCGGCGCTGGTGTGGGCCGTTTGCTACACCGTGTCCGGCAGCAGTATATATATGGCAGGACAGTCGGGTTTTTCATCATTTTTCTCACTCGTTTCATCCTCTTCCGCGGATGGAGATTTGATAATCATGGAGGGATGTTGTTAGGTGTTAAATCAATGAAGTTTCTGAGTCCATAATATCGATTAATCATTCCATAACTTGCTCCGATCGGCCGAATCAAGGCAAGTTTTCTTAAAATCTAGTTTTGGGGATTTTGTTCGATTTGTCCGTTTAATCCGTTTTAACTCAGAATAGTGATGTATTTATGATTGTTATGCTATATTATATCAAATTCCTTGTTATTCCTCGGTTGTATTTCCACGGATTTGTCGTTTTATTGAGTATCTTATCGACGCCTTGAAGGTGTTCGATAAATGTCACAAAGAGAATCCGAGCGTTCTACGCTTATTCTTCCTCGTTCGTTCATTAATTTATTTATGTTATGATGTTAGGGTCAGATTCCTTGTGAAGAACGCGAGTCGGAACCCTTCCGTTCGTTGTCTTCGTCGTGGTACAAGCTTCCCGGTCGAACCGTGTTCTTCGGGGTATTCGGTATCGGTTATTAAGGCAAGTATCTTATTATACGACTTGTATCTTGCGATTAGTAATCACGTATGAGATTTATAATGATTTTGCTTGCCTTCGTAATTATGTTCCATTTGAATGGGTTGTGTATTCCGCAATTCGAAGGCTTTGTGATAATATTGTTATTTTGGTATACGTGTTAGCTGTTGTGCAATGTATTGCATACCTAACGTATGTTATGTTGGTTGTGTGTCGTTGATTGATGATAGTTGTTGAGAGTGTTGAGATTATGTTATGTGCGTGTGACGTACGATTTTGTGGTGATCAACGTGATTGATTAACTGTGCTCATTGTTGTATGTAATGTGAATGTGAATGTGGTGTGCTGGAATGCTAAGTTCACTCGTGTGGGTTCGACGGGGCCTACGAGGATTCATGGCACAGGTCCATAGGATCAGAACTTAGTGTGTGGTGCTGATGTCCAATCGTGCGGGTCTGGCGAGGCCTACGATGATTCATGGCACAGGTCCATTGAATCAGGACACAGTACGTCTAACCGTGCGGGTTCGATGGAACCTACGGTGACACGTGATGCAGGTTCACAGGGTCGTGACTGATTGTTGTGATTGTTGTGTTGGCTCAATCCGTGTGGGGTGTTGAACCTACGGAGACTCGTGGCAAGCGATCACGGAGTCATGAGCATGATTGATTGTTGTGATTATTGTGATTGGTTAAGTCCGTGCGGGTTGTTGAACCTACGGAGACACGTGACAGGGGATCACGGTTTCATGGATCATGTTTTGTAAATCAAACTTTTTGTAAGAAAGTTTTAAGAAAAGAATGTTGGGCCGAGCCCGACGAGATTTATGGAAATGTTTTCGTACTATAAATTGTTGAAATATAATTTGAGATTTTGGTTGAGGCCCTAAGATTTTCGAAAGGTTTTGAAATTCTAAAAATTCCTGAGATGATAATATTATTTTCGAATGCTTCATAGCTTATCTTCCCTTGTAAAAACCTCCCGGGGATATTTTGATATTTGATTGTTATGTTTGATTCACAATTATTACTTGCTTGTTATATTTCGTATGATTTGATACTTGCACTAGTAAAACAGTGGAGTTTTACTAACTCCCGAGTAATCGGGGGGTGGATGTCTGTTTTGCGTCCAGGTACATGCAGATTTAGGGGAGCAGTCACAGGATTGGCACAAGAGAATGACGAGCTGCGATACTAATCATGAGTCGAGAGTTGTTTGATTTTTGTTGTGTTGTCAGAGTTGATGTCAGTCTTCCGTTGTATTGTATTTCGACCCCTGTGTGGGTAATGTGATTTAAGTCAGTTTTGTTGATTGAGTTGTGTGATCTCATCGATCTGTGTATTCACGTGTAAGTGACCATAACAGTCTGTATTATTTTATTGTTTGACCCTGGTCGGGCAAGCATTTGGTTGTTTATGGATGTTTAGCCTGGTAGATCCTTATGGAAAGGGTCTACGGCGTGTAATATTCCCATATGGTTCTGGGGGTGTTACATTTATGGTATCGGAGCTTAGGTTGCGGAAACCTAGGCTGTCGGGTCGAGTCAAGTCGTGATCGGTCGAGTAATGTGTTGTCTTGTCGTTCGAGTCGTCAGGTGACACGTTGAGTTGTGCGTAGTCACAATGTGTCGGTTATGTTGTCAGACGAGATTAGTATCGTGGGCGACCGTCACCTCCGTGCGGCCTGTGGATTTAAGTCTCCTCCTTTAGGCGTAATACCTGTGTATCTCGATTTTATCTTAGTGAGTTAAATGAGGTGCATGATTTTATTTACACAGTATTGTGTAATGTAGTTGTGTTTAATACTTGTGGCACATAGTATGAGTATAGCTGGGCCTATTGCTGTTTTACTTTTGAACCACCGTGTGGGGTGGTATGGTGTGAAAGATGTAAACCTTGATGGATTCTGTGAAGGTATCAACGGTAGAGTTTGTGAGAAACTCCGATGAATGATTTTGCTGTGTGTTTAAACTTGATACCACAAGATGCATTTGATTGAATTGGCGACCCTAGCTACCATTTGAGTATGTGGTTTTAAATTCGTCTGTTTTTGGAATGTTGTAATTTTTGTCCGCTATGAGTAAGTTTGAGAATATTTTTTGAAGGACTTTACAGTTTGAGAATTTTTGTAGAAATCGATTTTTGGAAAATATTTTGGTGGTGCGGTCAAACCACGGTTTATGTGGATTTTTAAAATTTGTTAATTTTTGACAAATGGGCCATGTATTTCCAATGACACAATCAGACGGTATTTGAAAAATGTGTTTTGAAGTACTTCGGATAATGTAAAATATTACCATCGTTTTGGTTAGGAACTTGAGGATTTTGGGAAATTTTTATTTTGCAGAACGATTTTTGGTTTTCGGAATTTTGAACTTCTTATGTCCACGTGTTGGGGCTAAGTGGTTGTGATAAGTTGTAGTGTTGTTGTGCTCGCCGGAGAATGTTTCAGTGTTTTCTAAATGTTGAGATACATGGTTTTGATTAAACGATCGAGGTATTAAAAGTGTTTTCAAAAATTTCATTTCACCAAATTTTTCAAACTTCAGAATTTTAAAATTTTATCATTTGAATAATACCCCGGAAATATTTTATTTTTGCTGCTAGTGTTTGATCGCTACGATACGTGTGTGGTTTTGACGGTGTTTGATTTGGTAAAATCCAAACACCTATGTTGATGTGACTGTGTGAATTATTTTTTAATGAAGTTCTTAAATTACAGTGTTAGTTCGTGCACTTGTGTGATGACTTGGAGTTGATGCTTTATCGTGCTGCTATTATCGTCCTATGTTGACATTGTGACAGTTGTTTGGTTGCGTTATTCTGTTTGGTCATCCGTTCAGTATGTCGAGAGGTCGAGGCCGAGGCCGTGGTCGTGGTGATAGTCGTAATCAGGAGCGTGAGAGGGCGACTCACTCCTTGTCGAGTACCAATCAGCTCGGTACAGATCAGTGACATTCTCATTCAGCTAGCGTTAATGTTGACATTGGCACCGCTACCATACTTCGTCAGATGGTTGATCAGTTAGTGCAGATGAATCAGGTCGTACATCGGAATGAGAACCAAGATGGGGATAATGGGGCTAGTAAGTGGTTACGAGATGTGATGAGGATGCAGCCGCCCCGTTTTGTGGGTTCATATGACTCGTTAGGTTGCGAAGGCTGGCTCTTCCAGTTGCACAGAACATTTGATGTTGTAGCTTGTCCGGATGAAAAGAGGATACCCATTGCTCAGTACTTGCTTGACAAAGAAGTTGCAGACTGGTGGCAGGCTGTAGTACCTGCAGATCGTACACCTACATGGGCTGAGTTTAAGACCGCCATGGAGGCAGAGTATTGCCCGTTGCCTATTCGTGAACGTAGGATCGTTGAGTTTTCTCGGCTACGCCCCAGGATGTGTCGATATCCCAGGTGATAGTCGATTTTAATCGACAGTTGGCTTATGTTCGTGAACAAGTGAGAAGTGAAGCGGACAAGGTCCGATACTTCAGTATGCGCATGAAACCCCATATCCGTGAGAGTATGGCTCTGCTCATGTGTACCACTTTGAAAGATTATCAGGACCGAGCTCTAGCCATCGAGATGGTTGTTTCCATGTCAGAGGGTAGCTCAGGAGGTAAGAGGCAGAAGACCTCGAGTAACTTTTCAAGAGGCCAGAGAAGTGAGATTCATGAGCCTATTACCTTGTATTGCCATTCTGGGAACACTTATCGTTCGTTTGATCAGACTAAGAATCCTACTCACGAGCCGAGTAAGACAAGCGGCATGAAGTTATGTTTCAATTGTAGCCGTGTGGGCCATACTCGGAAGAATTGTCGCTCGCCGCAAGTTAACTGTTTCAAATGTGGGCATGTGGGACATCAGGCGGTACACTGCGAGACTGTCGTTGAGATGTTCGGGAGCCGAGATCACACCCCTACGCATGGAGAGCTCCGTGGTGCCCAGTAGCGTAGTTGCGTGTTGTATTTGTGTTGTAATTCGAGTAGAGATTGATACTTGTTGCGTGAACTTTTTGGTTTTGTTTGTATTCTACCCTGATGTTTTATTTTATGTTTCGGGACGAAACTTATTTTTTGTGAGATAGAATGTAATATCCGGTACCCTCGTTTTCCGTTATCTTGAATTGTTTGTGTTTTGACGTCGGACATTTTTTTGTTGATGAGAATCGGAATGATTTCTATCGTGAAACTCTATTTGTTTCTATCGCATAGCCGTTTCAGTCGGGTGCGACTTGTTGTCGCGTACATTTCTTTAATTAAATGTGTGCATGTGATGTGGTATGTGATGCGTCGTTAATTGCTCGTTATTGTTTTGAATCATTGCCGGTGGCGTTGTTATGGTCGTCGTGGGGCGTGTTTCCACGCTGTATATTCTTTCGCGTTGCTTGTAACGTTTTGCCGTTGGCCGCGATTTTTTTCGATTCTTGTGTATCTCGTTGATTTTTCCTGGTGGGATATTGCTTCTCCCCACTTGATTTAAGTTTCGGGACGAAACTTCCTTTAAGGAGGGTAGAATGTAATATCCGCAATTTCGGATTTTCGGTAATTTTCTTTTTTCGGCGGAGGTCCGTTTTGACGACTCGCTTGGGACCGTTTCATCATTATGAGAATGATTAATTTTGCACTTTTTGTCATCCGAGTTCGTTTCGGTATTGTTTTGTTGAGTCCCGTGTTTCTTAACGACTTTTCCGCACTCGAGTTCCATTCTTGTGAATCTCGTCCGAAAGTACTATTTCGAGTTTCCCGTAAGTCCGTTTAACTTTGTTAGACGTGTTGTGAACTTCGGTTTGGTTATTCGATCACGTATCGTGATTTTCGGACGTTTTGGGCCATTTTCGTAATTTCCCAAAGTTTGGGGTAATTACCTTCCATTGTCGAATTTCGAGCCTTCGGGTGGTCGGAATCGTGGGTCTACGGCGTGTAATATTCCCATATGGTTCTGGGGGTGTTACATTTATGGTATCGGAGCTTAGGTTGCGGAAACCTAGGCTGTCGGGTCGAGTCAAGTCGTGATCGGTCGAGTAATGTGTTGTCTTGTCGTTCGAGTCGTCAGGTGACACGTTGAGTTGTGCGTAGTCACAATGTGTCGGTTATGTTGTCAGACGAGATTAGTATCGTGGGCGACCGTCACCTCCGTGCGGCCTGTGGATTTAAGTCTCCTCCTTTAGGCGTAATACCTGTGTAACTCGATTTTATCTTAGTGAGTTAAATGCGGTGCATGATTTTATTTACACAGTATTGTGTAATGTAGTTGTGTTTAATACTTGTGGCACATAGTATGAGTATAGCTGGGCCTATTGCTGTTTTACTTTTGAACCACCGTGTGGGGTGGTATGGTGTGAAAGATGTAAACCTTGATGGATTTTGTGAAGGTATCAACGGTAGAGTTTGTGAGAAACTCCGATGAATGATTTTGCTGTGTGTTTAAACTTGATACCACAAGATGCATTTGATTGAATTGGCGACCCTAGCTGCCATTTGAGTATGTGGTTTTAAATTCGTCTGTTTTTGGAATGTTGTAATTTTTGTCCGCTATGAGTAAGTTTGAGAATATTTTCTGAAGGACTTTACAGTTTGAGAATTTTTGTAGAAATCGATTTTTGGAAAATATTTTGGTGGTGCGGTCAAACCACGGTTTATGTGGATTTTTAAAATTTGTTAATTTTTGACAAATGGGCCATGTATTTCCAATGACACAATCAGACGGTATTTGAAAAATGTGTTTTGAAGTACTTCGGATAATGTAAAATATTACCATCGTTTTGGTTAGGAACTTGAGGATTTTGGGAAATTTTTATTTTGCAGAACGATTTTTGGTTTTCGGAATTTTGAACTTCTTATGTCCACGTGTTGGGGCTAAGTGGTTGTGATAAGTTGTAGTGTTGTTGTGCTCGCCGGAGAATGTTTCAGTGTTTTCTAAATGTTGAGATATATGGTTTTGATTAAACGATCGAGGTATTAAAAGTGTTTTCAAAAATTTCATTTCACCAAATTTTTCAAACTTCAGAATTTTAAAATTTTATCATTTGAATAATACCCCGGAAATATTTTATTTTTGCTGCTAGTGTTTGATCGCTACGATACGTGTGTGGTTTTGATGGTGTTTGATTTGGTAAAATCCAAACACCTATGTTGATGTGACTGTGTGAATTATTTTTGAATGAAGTTCTTAAATTACAGTGTTAGTTCGTGCACTTGTGTGATGACTTGGAGTTGATGCTTTATCGTGCTGCTATTATCGTCCTATGTTGACATTGTGACAGTTGTTTGGTTGCGTTATTCTGTTTGGTCATCAGTTCAGTATGTCGAGAGGTCGAGGCCGAGGCCGTGGTTGTGGTGGTAGTCGTAATCAGGAGCGTGAGAGGGCGACTCACTCCTTGTCGAGTACCAATCAGCTCGGTACAGATCAGTGACATTCTCATTCAGCTAGCGTTAATGTTGACATTGGCACCGCCACCATACTTCGTCAGATGGTTGATCAGTTAGTGCAGATGAATCAGGTCCTACATCGGAATGAGAACCAAGATGGGGATAATGGGGCTAGTAAGTGGTTACAAGATGTGATGAGGATGCAGCCGCCCCGTTTTGTGGGTTCATCTGACTCGTTAGGTTGCGAAGGCTTGCTCTTCTAGTTGGACAGAACATTTTATGTTGTAGCTTGTCCGGATGAAAAGAGGGTACCCATTGCTCAGTACTTGCTTGACAAAGAAATTGCAGACTGGTGGCAGGCTGTAGTACCTGCAGATCGTACACCTACATGGGCTGAGTTTAAGACCGCCATGGAGGCAGAGTATTGCCAGTTGCCTGTTCGTGAACGTAGGATCGTTGAGTTTTTCTCGGCTACGCCCCAGGATGTGTCGATATCCCAGGCGATAGTCGATTTTAATCGACAGTTGGCTTATGTTCGTGAACAAGTGAGAAGTGAAGCGGACAAGGTCCGATACTTCAGTATGCGCATGAAACCCCATATCCGTGAGAGTATGGCTCTGCTCATGTGTACCACTTTGAAAGATTATCAGGACCGAGCTCTAGCCATCGAGATGGCTGTTTCCATGTCAGAGGGTAGCTCAGGAGGTAAGAGGCAGAAGACCTCGAGTAACTTTTCAAGAGGCCAGAGAAGTGAGATTCATGAGCCTATTACCTTGTATTGCCATTCTGGGAACACTTATCGTTCGTTTGATCAGACTAAGAATCCTACTCACGAGCCGAGTAAGACAAGCGGCATGAAGTTATGTTTCAATTGTAGCCGTGTGGGCCATACTCGGAAGAATTGTCGCCCGCCGCAAGTTAACTATTTCAAATGTGGGCATGTGGGACATCAGGCGGTACACTGCGAGACTGTCGTTGAGATGTTCGGGAGCCAAGATCACACCCCTACGCATGGAGAGCTCAGTGGTGCCCAGTAGCGTAGTTGCGTGTTGTATTTGTGTTGTAATTCGAGTAGAGATTGATACTTGTTGCGTGAACTTTTTGGTTTTGTTTGTATTCTACCCTGATGTTTTATTTTATGTTTCGGGATGAAACTTATTTTTTGTGAGATAGAATGTAATATCCGGTACCCTCGTTTTCCGTTATCTTGAATTGTTTGTGTTTTGACGTCGGACATTTTTTTGTTGATGAGAATCGGAATGATTTCTATCGTGAAACTCTATTTGTTTCTATCGCATAGCCGTTTCAGTCGGGTGCGACTTGTTGTCGCGTACGTTTCTTTAATTAAATGTGTGCATGTGATGTGGTATGTGATGCGTCGTTAATTGCTCGTTATTGTTTTGAATCATTGCCGGTGGCGTTGTTATGGTCGTCGTGGGGCGTGTTTCCACGCTGTATATTCTTTCGCGTTGCTTGCAACGTTTTGCCGTTGGGCGCGATTTTTTTCGATTCTTGTGTATCTCGTTGATTTTTCCTGGTGGGATATTGCTTCTCCCTACTTGATTTAAGTTTTGGGACGAAACTTCCTTTAAGGAGGGTAGAATGTAATATCCGCAATTTCGGATTTTCGGTAATTTTCTTTTTTCGGCGGAGGTCCGTTTTGACGACTCGCTTGGGACCGTTTCATCATTATGAGAATGATTAATTTTGCACTTTTTGTCATCCGAGTTCGTTTCGGTATTGTTTTGTTGAGTCCCGTGTTTCTTAACGACTTTTCCGCACTCGAGTTCCATTCTTGTGAATCTCGTCCGAAAGTACTATTTCGAGTTTCCCGTAAGTCCGTTTAACTTTGTTAGACGTGTTGTGAACTTCGGTTTGGTTATTCAATCACGTATCGTGATTTTCGGACGTTTTGGGCCATTTTCGTAATTTCCCAAAGTTTGGGGTAATTACCTTCCATTGTCGAATTTCGAGCCTTCGGGTGGTCGGAATTGTGTGTTCTCTTAGCTCTTAGATTCGTCTTTGCGAGTACTTCATAACCGTATCTTCGATTCGTATTCAGGTTCGGGTTTCGGGGTCGTTCGGATCGTCGTTGTGATTCTTCATTTTGTGCCTGGAGGCTGTTGGCCGGACCTGGGCGAAACGGCCCTGAAAATGGCGCTGCCGAGCGCCGTGTCCTGCGCCGGGTCGGCCAGACAGCGGCCTGCCGAGAGGCGGCCGAGACACCCGGCCGGTGTGGGTCGTTCTTTACAGATGTCCTGGCAGTATATATATGGCAGGACAGTCGGGTTTTTCATCATTTTTCTCACTCGTTTCATCCTCTTCCGCGGATGGAGATTTGATAATCATGGAGGGATGTTGTTAGGTGTTAAATCAATGAAGTTTCTGAGTCCATAATATCGATTAATCATTCCATAACTTGCTCCGATCGGCCGAATCAAGGCAAGTTTTCTTAAAATCTAGTTTTGGGGATTTTGTTCGATTTGTCCGTTTAATCCGTTTTAACTCAGAATAGTGATGTATTTATGATTGTTATGCTATATTATATCAAATTCCTTGTTATTCCTCGGTTGTATTTCCACGGATTTGTCGTTTTATTGAGTATCTTATCGACGCCTTGAAGGTGTTCGATAAAATGTCACAAAGAGAATCTGAGCGTTCTACGCTTATTCTTCCTCCTTCGTTCGTTAATTTATTGATGTTATGATGTTAGGGTCAGATTCCTTGTGAAGAACGCGAGTCGGAACCCTTCCGTTCGTTGTCTTCGTCGTGGTACAAGCTTCCCGGTCAAACCGTGTTCTTCGGGGTATTCGGTATCGGTTATTAAGGCAAGTATCTTATTATACGACTTGTATCTTGCGATTAGTAATCACGTATGAGATTTATAATGATTTTTCTTTCCTTCGTAAATATGTTCCGTTTGAATTGGTTGTGTATTCCGCAATTCGAAGGCTTCGTGATAATAGTGTTATTTTGGTATATGTGTTAGCTGTTGTGCAATGTATTGCATACCCAACGTATGTTATGTTGGTTGTGTGTCGTTGATTGATGATAGTTGTTGAGAGTGTTGAGATTATGTTATGTGCGTGTGACGTACGATTTTGTGGTGATCAACGTGATTGATTAACTGTGCTCATTGTTGTATGTAATGTGAATGTGAATGTGGTGTGCTGGAACGCTAAGTTCACTCGTGTGGGTTCGACGGGGCCTACGAGGATTCATGGCACAGGTCCATGGGATCAGAACTTAGTGTGTGGTGCTGAGGTCCAATCGTGCGGGTCTGACGAGGCCTACGATGATTCATGGCACAGGTCCATTGAATCAGGACACAGTACGTCCAACCGTGCGGGTTCGACGGAACCTACGGTGACACGTGACATAGGTTCACGGTGTCGGGACTGGTTGTTGTGATTGTTGTGTTGGCTCAATCCGTGTGGGTTGTTGAACCTACGGAGACTCGTGGCAAGCGATCACGGAGTCATGAGCATGATTGATTGTTGTGATTGTTGTGATTGGTTAAGTCCGTGCGGGTTGTTGAACCTACGGAGACACGTGACAGGGGATCACGGTGTCATGAATCATGTTTTGTAAATCAAACTTTTTGTAAGAAAGTTTTAAGAAAAAAATGTTGGGCCGAGCCCCACGAGATTTATGGAAATGTTTTCGCTGTAAATTGTTGAAATACAATTTGAGATTTGGGTTAAGTCCCTAAGATTTTCGAAAGGTTTTGAAATTCCAAAAATTCCCGAGTTGATAATCTTATTTTCGAATGCTTCATAGTTTATCTTCCCTTGTAAAAACCTCCTGGGGATATTTTGATATTTGATTGTTATATTTCATTCACGATTATTACTTGCTTGTTATAATTCGTATGATTTGATACTTGCACTAGTAAAACAGTGAAGTTTTACTAACCTCCGAGTAATCGGGGGGTGGATGTTTGTTTTGCGTCCAGGTACATGTAGATTTAGGGGAGCAGTCACAGGATTGGCACAAGAGAATGACGAGCTGCGATACTACTCATGAGTCGAGAGTTGTTTGATTTTTGTTGTGTTGTCAGAGTTGATTTCAGTCTTCCATTGTATTGTATTTCGACCCCTGTGTGGGTAATGTCATTTAAGTCAGTTTTGTTGATTGGGTTGTGTGACCTCATCGGTCTGTGTATTCACGTGTAAGTGACCATAACAGTCTGTATTATTTTATTGTTTGACCCTGGTCGGGCAAGCATTTGGTTGTTTATGGATGTTTAGCCTGGTAGATCCTTGTGGAAAGGGTCTACGGCGTGTAATATTCCCATATGGTTTTGGGGGTGTTACATGTAAATGCCATTTGAGACTCTTTACGCCTTCTGCATATTTTAAGAGCACTCAAGCATTCAGCCTACAAGATTTTTCTGTGTTTACTGCATATTTTTCTTGAATCTTTTTCATCTTTTCTTGAGAATCATCAATGGCGTCTACTCAGATCTTCCACCTCTCTCACGAAGTCACTCAACTTCATCGATGGATGGATCTTCTCCAGATCTGTCGTGATGGAACGCATTCACGCTGAAAGTGATGACGTCGATGCCATGGAGGTCGTCACTACAAGAATCCGTCAACAAGGCCTCTACCGCCTTGAGAGCCACACTGTCGAGAACTATGACGCTCATCTGGTTGAGGAATTCTACCTCAAACGCCGTAGTTCGTTTTCTGCCTCTGGCTCAAGGAGGTCATGTCGCTGACATCACAGCCGTTATCCGCGGAGTGGAGATCCGCGTCGACCAAGAGCTTCTCTAAAACATCTTCAGGCTACCTTCTGATGGCCTGACTATGGAAGAACTTGAGACCTTTGGGTCCCAAGAGCTGCTGACTCAGTACTATGGCTTATTCACCGGTTTAGCAACGGTTGAAGTGGTTCACACCACATGCCATAAGAAGAATTTTTGTTTACCTTTCGTTTATTTACATGATTTTTGCTGTCGTATTATTGAAAATCGTACATGTGCTTTTGAGATGTGATGGTCGCTATAATGACCTGCGAGAAGGTCAATTGGTGTCAGGTCATCCTTAAGCATTTGCAAGAAGAGGTGTCTAAACCTGCTTCTCAGAAGAAATCGTTTGGTTTATTCTTAAACCATGTTTTGACGAAGTGCGGACTTTAGCAAACCGCAGAAGCAAAGAAGATAAGTTCACGGATATACTTAGGAGGCGTCAGGCCCATTGCCTTCAACCAGAGCATCCTGATTGCCAACAGACCTTTTATCCGGAATTTGCCGCTGTCTGCAGATTCGAGGGACGTTTCTTCCAAGTCCCAAAGTGTCAAATCTTCGAAGAAAAGAAAAAGAACTCACAGCAAAACACCAGTTGTTGTTGAGAAGCCGAAAAGGAAGCTAAGGAGGCTTACGAAAGTTAAAGCTACAGAACCCTCCGAGGATGCTCCTCTCGTGGCGCAACCGACTGATCAACTACCCCAGGGCCCAACCCCTGTGAAAGAGATGCCCACTACTGTATCGACAGTAGATCCCGAGCCCTTGGCGGCTACGACGGATACTAGGACATCTGCCAACTTAAAAAACTCTGTCCAGTCGGCTGCCTGTTTGGACCCAATAGCTACCTCTCCTATATGGGATTCCACACCCGTTCAGGATCCATCTTCCTTAGGGGTACCATCGAATCCCTCTCCAATACAGGATTCCACACCTGTAGAGGAACCCCTTCCTACAGCGAACCCAGACACTGTATGGAGTCCCTCCCTGGACACAATAATTTCCAAGACCCTGCTTTCCGTGCAGATTGAACAGTCTTTCGAGCGGTTTCTCTAATGGAAGAGCTTTAGACTTGCTCCGTACGAAATTTAGTACAACTGGAGCGAGTGGTGTCACGAAGAAAACTTCATTTTCGAAGTGACGGACACTCAAGAAATTAATGTGCTGATCCAATGGGACAACTTATTCGTTAAGGATCTAATTGAGAGTCATCTGCTTGATAAGGCTGAAGCTAGAAGGAAAGGAAAAGCTCTGTCCATGGAAACTCCCAATAGTCCAAAGTCCGATCCTGATTCCGACAACGATGACGATGCACTCCAGGCTGGTTTGCGGATGAGTCGAGAGGAAGCCCAAGAGAAGAGAGATGAAGGGACAAGTACTCATCAATCATCTCCCTCGCAACAGCAAAACACCTCGCAATAGGCACCCGAGCCTGCCGTCGCCACCGAAGAAGAAGAATCACGCGCCATCCAGCAAGAGGAATCAGTCCCTCTGCCGGAATAGGCGGATGCTGAGAGACACCAGGAGGAATTAGTCCCTCCTGTATCCATGTCTACAGAAACCACTTCGACACAGGAGGATGTCGCACCCCCTGTCGCCGAACCCGAAAGAGTTACTCCCGCCCCATCAACCACCTTGGAATCCGATGACGGTGCTATACCTGAGGATGTCCAACTCACTTCATGCCCTGATGTGAATTTGAGAAGGTTAAATAGAGTCGAGGACTTTGCCCAACCAGACTCTCCTAGCACAGAAAAAAGAAAGAGCAATTACGTGCTCTTGGCCTCCAAACTGTGTTTATTCAGGACGCAGTTAATGCTCTACACTCTGTTGAAAAGGCGCTTGATTGGCTTCACACATCTGCTGTTGAAGAAATGACCGGACTAAAGCATGAAGTCTCTCGAGTAGTCGAAGCCTTCACTGTCTTGCCACATGTCTTCAAGCATGTTCTGAGCCAACTGCAAGAGAAGTAAGAAAAGATCATGAGAGAAGAGCAATCGAAACTCCGCGTGTCTGACGCCAAGACCGCATCTGCTCTGATCGAATCCGGTTCCCAACTGCGAGCCCATGACAAGAACATAAAATATATGTCGCAGGTGCTCTACTCTCTTGTTGAGAGAATGTCTAATATTGAGACGAAACAGGATGCCGCTTTGGAAATCCTAGAACGTCTTGATGAAAAGGTGTCATACCTTGATGATGCCAAAAAGGGGGAAGAAGCAAGGGAAGCCGCTAGGACAACGAAGTTACAGCAAGAGAAAGAGTTTTTAGCTCCGTTTGAAGACTCCATCACTGCAGACATAGCCCGTATCTCAACACCGAACATGAGTGTTGGATTTTCTATGATCGAATATAAAATAATCGGAGTAAAAACGCAGCGGAACAATAAACGTGAAAACCCAATTTAGGATCTCATGCAGTAATTTAATTGTTTAATTAAAGAGTTAATCGAATTACCTTAATCCGATTGAACAATTCTAGATCCGGACTAGAAGCAGATGAATATCTCCTTCCTCTTTTGGTGATCCACACACGAACAATTCCACAAGCCAGATTGCTAGATCCTTACGAATAATATTGATAAATAGTACAACACAAGTTCCTTACTAGAAGGATTGTACTATTGATCAAGATCAACTAAGGGAAGAGGGTTAGACGAATGACTTCGTTCTCCTACAGTATGAGGAAGAGGTCGACTTTTTCTTCTTCTTGGAGAGGGAGGTGTTTTTTTGATTGAGTTCTTATGATAACTCCTTGTCATGGATCTCTTATTTATACTAAGTAATCCCTAGATTCAATAATATAGTATTTACTTAGTTGCCCCTCAACTTATTAAATAATACAATATATATAATATCCAATATTATATATATTACTTATTATTTAATCTACTTATAAATATAATATCCAATATTATATTTATTTATTCCCAGTTGATATTTATTCCTACTTGTCTATAATTGTCGTACGTGCGACCTAAGAGGCTGATATTATGTTGGCAATTATTTAATACCTTATTAAATAATAAATCATAAGCGGCCTCTAGCAAGACATTATGATTACCCAAATAATATAAGTTAATAGTCCATTAAACCTTTTAACGTGTCAAATCCCTTTGTCACGCGATATCATATTTGAACTAAGTCATGTAGTCTATCATACTTATTTATGTTCAAATGCTTTCTCGATCTTAAGTAGACTGATTGAATCAAATGACTCTTCATTTGAGCATGGCCATGCATTTCTTTCAGTCCTACTTATCGAGGGGCCCAGCAGATATCTCTCTCACTTAAGAGAGGGACAAATCCCCATCTTGATTATTCATTGCCCTCTACATGACTCCCACTAATCCCGATCGCTAACCTTTATGATCACCATGTTTCAGATGACGTTGGATTACGTCAAGGCATAGCAGTTATCATGTTGGACTCTATGATAATCTCAGGTTCAAGGATTTATTGACATACTGTTATATTGAGATTCACTTATGACATTTCCATGCAGTGATCTCAATGCGATTCGGTCCAGTATTAGTTCTCCAACCAATACCCATAAGATTGATTCGTACCATACGCATAATCATCCGATGATTATCAATCAAACTTATACTAGTATATTAATCACTTGAGTCTCTACTCAACGCGATTTTACCAGGGACATTTGAATAATCTTATTATTCGTGAATAACTATTATTCGATTATTATAATATTAAAACATGCACACATTATAATAATCAACGAGAAATAAATGATATCAAATAACTTTATTTAAATGTGACAATTACAAATCTAGGCACATCGAATGTCCTAGGGCACTATTCCCAACAATCTCCCACTTGCACTAGGACCATTCATTCATGACTTTTAGTCCTATCGCTCTAGCATGCTCAACATGCTTTCCTTGTGAGAGAGGCTTGGTAAGTGGATCTGCAACATTCTCTTCCGTTGCTACTTTGCATATTGTAATATCTCCTCGTCTGACGATCTCTATGACTAGGTGATATTTTCTGAGTATATGTTTGGAATTATGATGGGACCTAGGCTCTTTAGCTTGTGCAATAGCACCATTATAGTCACAATAAAGGCTTATGGGACCCTGGATGGTTGGTACCACTCCTAGTTCGGTAACGAACTTCTTGATCCATACGTCTTCCTTAGCTGCATCCGATGCTACTGTGCACTCACCTTCAGAATAGACCAAGAACCGCGCTTTGCTTGGAACTCTTCCAACTCACAGCACCTCCATTCAATACAAACACATAACCAGTTTGCGATTTGAAATCGTCTCTGTCGGTTTCAAACTTGCATCGCGTAACCTCTTACAAACATTTCGTTTCCCACCCCTCCATAAACTAGGAAATCATCCTTAGTTCTTCTCAAGTACTTTAGGATGGTTTTCACTGCTGTCCAGTGACTTTCACCTGAATTCGATTGGTATCGAGTTGTCATACTAAGAGCAAACGATACATCTGGTCGAGAACAAATCATGGCATACATGATCGATCCAATAGCCGAAGCGTATGGTATCTTTCTCATACGGGCTCGTTCATCAGAAGTCTTAGGACTCTGAGTCTCACTCAGATGAATGCCATGTGACATTGGCAAGAGTCCTCTCTTGGAGTCTTGCATATTGAACCTCTTCAATATTTTATTAATGTATGTACTTTGACTCAGACCAATCAATCTATTTGATCTATCTCTATAGATCTTTATCCCAAGAATGTAAGTAGCTCCTCCTAAGTCTTTCATTGAGAAACAACTTCCCAACCAAGTCTTGACTGTCTGTAAGGTGGGAATGTCATTTCCAATGAGTAATATGTCATCTACATATAAGACTAAGAAAACAACTATTCTCCCACTAACCTTCTTGTACACACAAGATTCGTCTTCATTTTGAATGAACCCAAACTCTTTGACAGTTTCATCAAAACGAAGATTCCAGCTCCGAGAAGCCTGCTTCAACCCATAAATGGATCTTTGAAGCTTGCAAACCTTTTTAGAATTTTCTGGATGAACAAAACCTTCAGGTTGTGTCATGTACACATCTTCGAGTAAGTTTCCATTAAGGAATGTTGTTTAACATCCATTTGCTATATTTCATAATCATAGTATGCGGCAATGGCAAATAAAATTCTAATTGATTTAAGCATGACTACTGGCGAAAAGGTCTCATCATAGTCAACACCATGAATTTGTCTATAACCTTTTGCCACTAGTCTAGCTTTATAGGCTTGCAGATTATCATCCATGTGTTTCTTCTTTTTATAGACCCATTTGCACCCAATGGTTTTAACACCCTCAGGTGGATCTATCAAGTTCCAAACTTGATTGTCATACATGGATTGCATCTCAGACTTTATAGCTTCTAGCCATTCCTCGGACTCTGGTCCCAGGCGGCTTCAGATAGGTACTAGGCTCATCATCTATGAGCGATGCATCATCATCCTCTGTTACGAGATAACCATATCTCTCAGGTTCATGTCGCATCCTATCAGATCTGCGTGGGACTTGTGTACTTTGAACGGGCTCTTCAACCGAGTGTTGAGATTGTTCGGTTTCCATCGGTGAAGCGATGTGTTCTTGTGGTTCTCGAGTTTCCTCGAGAATTACTCTTCTCCCACTGTCTCTTTTGGAAATAAATTCCTTTTCTAAGAATACAGCATTTCGAGCAACAAACACTTTGTTCTCTGCGGGCTTGTAAAAGTAATATCCTTTAGTTTCCTTAGGATATCCCACAAATAAACATCTTTCGTATCCGTCGCCGCTTGTCAAACACTTGGCGCCTTACGAACGCTTCGCAACCCCGGATCTTTAGAAAAGACAAGTATGGTCTTTTACTACCCATTTCTCAAATGATGTCTTTTCAACCGCTTTAGATGGAACACGGATAAGGGTGAATGTCAGCTTTTTCTAAGGCGTGTACCCAAATTCATAATGGAAGCTCTGAACGAATCATCATGGATCGAACCATATCTAATAAAGTTCGATTCCTCCTCTCGGACACTCCGTTATGCTGAGGTGTGCCGGGAGGAGTAAGTTGCGAAACAATTCCACAAATCCTAAGATGATCATCGAATTCTTGGCTCAAGTATTCCCCACCTCGATCTGATCGAAGGGCTTTAATTGTCTTGCCAAGTTGATTCTCAGATTTCATTCTGGAATATTTTGAACATTTCAAAAGATTCATGTTTATACTTCATAAGATAAACATATCCATATCGGCTAAAATCATCGGTGAATTTAATGAAGTATTGGTATCCGCCTCTGGCATGAGTGCTAAGAGGTCCGCATACATCAGTATGTATTAGGCCTAATAGATCACTAGCCCTTTCTCCATGACCGGTGAAAGGATTCTTCGTCATCTTGTCCAATAAACAAGATTCTCATGTCCCATATGATTCATAGTCAAAAGAGTCTAAAAGTCCATCATTATGGAGTTTAGAAATGCGTTTCTCATTTATGTAACCAAGTCGACAATGCCATAAGTAAGTCGGATTAGAATCATTGAGCTTAGGTTTCTTGGATGCAATGTTATAGACTTCCAAAGTGTCGGACTCATCTAGATCAATATTGTAAAGGCCAGTATATAACTTTGCACTACAAAGCAAGTCATCAAAGAAAATACGAATGATCTTATTCTTAATAAGAAAAGCAGAACCTTCACAATCTAATGTAGAAAGCGAAATAATATTCCTATTCATAGCGGGAACATAATAGCAATTGTTCAAAACTAACAAAAGCCCATTGGGCAAAACTAGATCATAAGTTCCTACGGCTAGTGCGGAACTCTTGCTCCATTGCCGACTCTTAGATCTACTTCCCTTTCTTCGCTCACTACCGCTTCTCAACCCCCGCACATTTGTACAAATGTGAGATCCACATCCAAGATCTAATACCTGAGTTAGAGGTAGATAAGTTAACTTCTATAACAAATATACCTGTGGCGCCTCACCGCCCTTGGTACGCCTTAGCTCTTCCAAGTAAATCTTGCAATTTCTTTTCCAGTTGTCTGGTTTATTGCAATGATGGCAATTTCCATCTTTGGTAGCTTTAGCCTTGAAACCCGGCCTAGTAGGGTCTTTAGATTTGGCAACTTTTGCCTTACCCTTGCCCTTTCATTTGTTCTTAAAGGATTTCACTTTGCTGACCATCAACACATGGCTTGGTTTCTTCTTAATATTCTCGTCACTGCTTTAAGCATCCCATGCAAATTTCAAGAATGGACTTATCCATCTCATTCATATTATAGTTCATAATGAACTGACCGAAACTTTCGGGCAATGAGTTTAGGATCACATCCGTGGAGTGCTCCTTAGAAAGTGGAAAACCAAGCCTTTCAAGATGATCAATATATCCTTTCATCTTGAGCACGTGAGCACTGACAGATGTCCTCTCAACCATATTGCAAGCATACAAGGCTTGAAAGGTCTCATACCTCTCTTGCCTAGCATGCTTCCATAAAGTTTCCTTGAGGTGAGCATTTAGCTCATAAGCTTCCATTTCCTCCAGATTCTTCTGAAGTTCTGGACAAATGGTGGCCAACATAAGACAACCGACATCAATGGAATCATCACAATGTTTCTTCCATTTGTCTTTTGTTGCTTTGTTTGCATTGTCAGCTGGCTCATCGGGAATTTCTTCCTCAAGAACATACAGCTTTCTTTCTTGCTTGAGAACTATTCTCAGGCTCCGGATCCAATCCAGATAGTTGCTGCCATTTTCTTTGAGCTTGTCCTTCTCAAGGACGGATCGCAGTGAAATGGTGGATGTGTTGTTTGATGCCATTCTATAAAATTCAATATGCAAAATATTTAGTCACATTATTTTATTTCTCGAAAAATACTCTCACTAAAACAAAGTACCCTCAATTTACAACATTTGTTATTTTAGTGGGCTAAGATCCCATTTCGCACAATCCTAAACTCAGCTTTGGCATGATGCCTAGAATTGAGCTACTTTAGGTGGATAACTCTTTATCGATTACATCATATGTAACTCTTAGATTATATCATGGGATTTGGCATCGTATGCCCAAGCATGTTATAATCCCATCTTATGCCTTAAGGTTCAAAACTATTTTGATTTCCAAATTCATTAAACGTATAGGTATCACCATTACCTATCCTACCTTACTAAGATAATCTGAGTGACCAGCTTTGGCATGACCCACTCATGATGATCGAAGTCTTGATAGGTGTTTTACAAATGAACGGCATTAAAATTTTAACGAGGGATTTTTATCCTATGTTAATGTCTGTGTTTGCTAACATACATCTAAACATACATAGCATCACATACATGCATAAATTTAAACATACATCGCATCACATGACAATAAAGCATAGGACCGTGTATAGCATGACCATAATCCTAACGTGATTTTCATGAGCCAACATGAAAATCACAAAGATCATCTAAAGGGTTAAATATGGTCTTCATTAATCTTCCCAACTCCTTGGAACGTCATATGCGATCAATTTTCTCCTCAAGTCCGTCTTTCTTGTCCTTCTTGTCTTCATTACATTAATGAAATTTAATACTACACTAATAAATTAAATTACAAGAAGTGCAAACGACACGCAGGCCGTAAAATAATAAACAATTTAAATAGACGACTCGCAGGCTGTAAAACCAATTATAATTAAACGACACGCAGGCCGTAAAACCAACCCATAAGAAATTAAATTATCCAATCACATTGGTCAATTTCTGGTCATGCCATACACCACACACATACCATAAATAATTATCAAATAATTAATAAAGCATGTAATATACTAAATAATCTATTTGTCTGACAATCAGACAATAAATTAAAACTGTGTCAAAAGTAAATAAATCTGGACTTGGCCGAGATGGTTATCATTCTGCCCTGGGAACAGGTCCGCCCGGGTTCGAAACCCGGCGGTTGCAGTTGCAACATTTTGCAACTATTATTGCTACATTTTCTTTTATATTAAAAGGGCTTGTAAAAAGAACTACTGAGAAGTTACCAAAAACAGGATCCAGCCGATATGGTAAGTGGTGCTGAAGTAAAGCCGAATGGCGCGGGATGGAATCTCAGTTTTTGCGGAATTATTTTTGCAATATTTAAGGTAGATTTTTATACCTTTTATAAAAACTCCGCGTATTTTTACCAAAACAAAAACGCAGCTCACTTGGTAAGTAGCTAGGCGGCTGGCCGGACCACCAGGGTTCGAACCCCTGGTGATGCAAAATTATTTTTGCTAATTCAAACAGCCATGGTCCACCCGACCCGACCGGACCCGACCCGTCTCGAATGCATTTGTTCCGCAATGATTCTGAGGAGTAAATTCGCAAAAAAATGTACGGAAAATAAATTTTGACGATCCGATTTAATCAAATTAAACCAGAAAAATTATTTTATAGAATCTATATTTTATAAACATAATCAGGAACATAATTTACACATAAATATGTTCTACACAAACAATTAAATTATTTTTGCTAATTCAAATGTTCTCATGGTCCAAATTTCGACCCGACTGACCGACCCGACCTGCTCTAATGATCTGCTCTGCAATCAGCTTCGGAGCAGTAAATTCGCAAAAACATTCCAGAAAATAAATTTTGACGATCCGATTTAATCAAATTAAACCAGAAAAATTATTTTATAAAATCTATATTTTATAAACATAATCAGGAACATAATTTACACATAAATATGTTCTACACAAACAATTAAATTACATGCAAGTTGGCTCCGATACCACTGTTGGATTTTCTATGATCGAATACAAAATAATCGGAGTAAAAACGCAGCGGAACAATAAACGTGAAAACCCAATTTAGGATCTCATGCAGTAATTTAATTGTTTAATTAAAGAGTTAATCGAATTACCTTAATCCGGTTGAACAATTCTAGATCCGGACTAGAAGCAGATGAATATCTCCTTCCCCTTTTGGTGATCCACGTACGAACAATTCCACAAGCCGGATTGCTAGATCCTTACGAATAATATTGATGAATAGTACAACACAAGTTCCTTACTAGAAGGATTGTACTATTGATCAAGATCAACTAAGAGAATAGGGTTAGACGACCGACTTCGTTCTCCTACAGTATGAGGAAGAGGTCGACTTTTTCTTCTTCTTGGAGAGGGAGGCATTTTTTTGATTGAGTTCTTATGACAACTCCTTGTCATGGATCTCTTATTTATACTAAGTAATCCCTAGATTCAATAATCTAGTATTTTCTTAGTTGCCCCTCAACTTATTAAATAATACAATATATATAATATCCAATATTATATATATTACTTATTATTTAATCTCCTTATAAATATAATATCCAATATTACATTTATTTATTCACAGTTGATATTTCTTCCTACCTTTCTATAATTGTCGTACGTGCGACCCAAAAGGCTTATATTATGTTGGCAATTATTTAATATCTTATTAAATAATAAATCATAAGCGGCCTCTAGCAAGACATTATGATTACCCAAATAATATAAGTTAATAGTCCATTAAACCTTTTAACGTGTCAAATCCCTTTGTCACGCGATATCATATTTGAACTAAGTCATGGAGTATGTCATACTTATTTATGTTCAAATGCTTTCTCGATCTTAAGTAGACTGATTGAATCAAATGACTCTTCATTTGAGCATGGCCATGCATTTCCTTCAGTCCTACTTATCGAGGGGCCCAGCAGATATCTCTCTCACTTAAGAGAGGGACAAATCCCCATCTTGATTATTCATTGCCCTCTACATGACTCCCACTAATCCCGATCGCTAACCTTTATGATCACCATGTTTCAGATGACGTTGGATTACGTCAAGGCATAGATTATCATGTTGGACTCTATGATAATCTCAGGTTCAAGGATTTATTGACATACTGTTATATTGAGATTCACTTATGACATTTCCATGCAGTGATCTCAATGCGGGTCGGTCCAGTATTAGTTCTCCAACCAATACCCATAAGATTGATCCGTACCATACGCATAATCATCCAATGATTATCAATCAAACTTATACTAGTATATTAATCACTTGAGTCTCTACTCAACGCGATTTTACCAGGGACATTTGAATAATCTTATTATTCGTGAATAACTATTATTCGATTATTATAATATTAAAACATGCACACATTATAATAATCAACGAGAAATAAATGATATCAAATAACTTTATTTAAATGTCACAATTACAAATCTAGGCACATCGAATGTCCTAGGGCACTATTCCCAACAGTGAGGATATAGGGAGAAAGACCAGAATTCCAGGATCCTAAATATCCTTGGAAAAGCCTAGTCCGAAAGCCGCAATCTATGAACCTCCCGGCAGACCGACAACCTACCGCTGCAGAGATCAAAGACTGGAGGAGAAATGAACTGTTAAGATACTTTGTTGAACTTATCAGGGATTCCCCTTTATTCAATAGATGCAGAACGGTGCAGGAAGCCACAGAGGAATTCAAGATGAAGCTGGAAGGTGGAACGCTACCGCTACAGCTGCAGATGAAATCAAAGCACAAAAATGGTGACTTGGTGACCCACCTAGAGGATTGGATTCTTGTCTTCGACAAATCATATGAAGGTCGAGCCATTTATTAGAATCTAGACAAGGAAGACCATCAATACTGGTGGAAAACATCAAGAATGACCCAAAAAGACCATGGAGGCATTCAGACCATAGAATCTAAAATTCCTTGTATTATAATTTTTGTAATCTTATCTTCCGAACAGCAAAATTTTGTACTCCTCATTTCTACATCAATAAAATTTTTGCCTGTCTTGAAAGGTTACAACTCGTAATCTACTATGTTCTTATATGTTTACAGTCACTTTATTTATTCTTATTGTATTCATATTATGAAACCTATCTCATATACAAGCTGTAAGAACTTATCTGCGAACAGTTCATAGTTTAAGTTGTATGCATTTAGAAAACAATGTAAGATTGTGCCTGCGCGCCAGTCATAAGTTTTCAATGTAACTTTCTTTTGATAAGAGCTGAACTTGCCTGCGAGCAGTTCTTAGTGTTAAGCCAAATACCGAAGGCCAGAACATTTAAAAGAAGACCAAGAAGTCTGCCCTACTTCAAACCGCTAAGTATCAAAGTTTTGGCATCATCAAGGATGTTTGGATAACATCATAAGGTTTTAAAAAGGAAGACTCAGAAGGACTTGGCAAATTATCAAAAAGGGGGAAATTGTTGGGATAACAAAAACCCTGTATCGATGCTGCTTGGATAACAAATCCCTGTATTGAATGTATTGTCAGAATGTTTTGACAATATGCCAAATCCTGAATATCATCATTAGCGGTATCGAAAAGCTGATCAAGTATCAAACTGTATCGAAGACTTCTCGCAGTCCCAACCATACAGTATATCTATCATACAGCAAAGAGTCCCGCAAAGCTAAAGTATGGAAGCTGTCTCGAAATATCAATACAGTGATCCTTCCATACAGCTCTCAACAACACAAGAAGGAATCTTCAGCATTCGTTAGAAGTCAAGTCCCGTTGATAAAGAAGTATTTAAATACTAAAGGATAAAGTATTTAAATACTGTAAGTCATCAGAAGATCTTCAAATCCCGCAATATCCGGATCTCAGTCAAATATCAGTTGTCACGGAATCTTGCTCAACGGATATATTTCAAACGGATATAATTTAGAGGCTATATATATCTCCAGAGTTTGAAGATCAACATCTAGAGAATAACACGATAGATTATCTACTGAAAATCTACAGAATATTCAAGACTTACAAAAGAACAAATCTTATAAGAAATATTCAGAGCAAAACATATCTCCCCAAGCTTTCTGCCATTCTTATAGAAGAGATATACAGTGCTCAAACCATTGAACAACACATTCTCAGCTTAAAGACCAGAAAGTCATAGTTGTTGTTCAAACCCTGTTCTATCTTTGAACAAACTCATATCAACCCTGTGTGGACTGAGGAATCCTTGCTACTCCCGAACTGTGTGTGACAGACTTACATTGAAGAAGACGAAGCTTCAGAACTGTGTGTGAAGAATCCAGTCAAGTGTTAGCTCAAACCAATCTGTGTGAACGATTGAAAGCTAAGATCTTTATATCAATTTGTGTGAATGAAATATTGATTAAGTGTTGTTATAATTACGTAGTTGTGTACGCAGTAATTATAATAAACTTTTTACTCATGTGTGGAGGACCAGTGGACGTAGAGGGGTTTGCCTCGAACCACTTTAAATATTATGTGATTTACATTCTGCCTTTATTGTTTTATTAACTGTGATTATTTAAGTATACACTGCACACCGAGTTGCTATATCCTCAGAAACTTACTGTATTTAAGACTTCCGCTACGCACTCAGATTTAAAAACCGTACAGCTTGTTGTTTAAAACTCTTTCTAAGTTGTACCAGTATACTTAGTGGCCAACAATTACCCCACCTTTGAGACCACTATAAATTACCTGCGTGTTTTACTATTTTCATCATACTTAACTGCTGCATTCATACTTAGTATTTCATTGCTTATATTTTCGTCATCAGCTGACTTCCGCACTTATATTGTCTACAGACGACTCTAAGTCATCTGTACCAACAACTGAGGAACTCCTTAATTCCTACTTGAAAAAAGAGTTTCAATAAGTCTATTCACCCCCCTCTAGACTTATTTCTGACGACTTGTGACCTACAATCCATACCTAACACCACAAAATCGGCGGAAAAATAAATTCGTTAACATTGACCAATATATCTTCAACTATCCCATTTTGGGTGAATTAGAGATCTACCCTCCATTTATAGTGCCGTGATGGTGAGTTTTATGGTCATAATTTCCACTTTTCTAAAGATTGATAGGGGCATTAGTTTGATGCTAGCCCCTAAGTCAAAAAGCACTTGTAAAATTTCGATTGGTTAATTTCCTATATCAATTGTAAGAATAAAATGAATATATTGGCGATTGACATATTAAAATGCAGAACTCTTAAAGGAGGAATTACCACCACAAAGAATCAAATCTTTAGTGAAGTTGTTACTAGACCTTCAAATGAATCGACTAAGTAGATCATAGGCGACTACACGTTATTCATGGTGAAGTTATGATAGAAAGAGGGCTGAGATATGCGCGCGCGCACACACACACACACACACACATATATATATATATATATATATATATATATATTAGCAATTCTCGTGATTGTGTCCATGATTTATATCGGATGTTGATAAGTAGTTTTATGATTCGATTATTCGGAACTGTTAGTTATTATGGTGTTAATTTTATAATTAAGGTTTGGGTGTTTCTAAGTGGTTGATCGAAGGGGCGCCCTTCGAGTGTGTCGACGTTTGTCAAAAGTATTGAATCTTTATCGTCATTCAAGGCAAGTAGTTTAATTATGCTTTCTGTTATAATGTTGTTCATGTTATCGTGCATATGTATGTTGTTGTTTGTATGTCCACCGCGTATTGGTCTGAAGGGATCATCTTGGGATCTATGCTACTGCGTATTGGATCGGTGGATGGGATTTTCCACGACGTGTTGGTCCGATGGGATCATCTTGGGATCTAGACAGTGAATGCTGGATCACAGATTACCATGATTATGTGTTGAGGTTGTCATGTTGAGTTTCTGCATTGTAGGACTTCTCGTAGGTGAAGTCCGTAAGTTGTATTATTATTTGTTGATTGTCGAAAAATTACTCATTGTATAATTATTTTATCGTACTAGCATTATTCTTCTAACCCTTTTGGGGTGGACATGTGTTTTATGTTCAGGTGCCAGAGGATTGGAAAAGCAACCACATGGGCGGCATAATGACAGTGATGTTAGTCGTCTGAAGTGTTCTCCAAATTTATGTTCTGTTTTGAATATTGAGTACATTGTTCCTTTGTTGTTTATTTTGGAGATTTGTGTACTGGTGTTCTCCATTTAGTGTTGTTAGTTACATTTATACCCTATTTGTAATAATTACTCTGTTGTTGGAATTTATTTAGTATGTATGTTTTACTTATTAGCCTAATAAATCCTTATAAAAAGGGTTTATGACGCTGTAATAACCCTAAATATCTCGGGAGTGTTATAGAATATGGTATTAGAGCTAAGATTTATGGATATCTTGGCAGTCGCGTTAAGTTGGATTGAGTTGGGTGTTTTGGTTAATTGGTTGTGAATAACATCACCGTACCACCAAAGTCTTCATGCGAGCCGTGGTTGTAAGTTTCCTAAAATCTCAATTAATATCTTTTATGATGCCTTTTTGTGATAATCGAACTCTAGAATGGTCTTGTTCCTCATATATTGAGTATGTGTGCTTTTAATATGCTGAAGGGAGGTCGTGGACGTGCTTGCGGTAGTTGATGTGGATGCGGTAATGTCAAAAGAAAAGCCTCACCATCTGCCTCTGATTCTCTATCGAATAAGGATAATCTTAATTCTAGCAAAAACAGGAATATGTCAACAATGAACGAGAACAAACTGTGGAGGCAAATGAAAATCTTGATATCCCAATGTGCTTCATCAAGTGGTCACCAAAATGGTGAATCGGATGCAAGTGGCGATAGGACTACAACCGAGAGAAGGACATCAAGGCACTCTGAACCTGGGATATCGAGGAGATAGGTGGCTACAAGAAGTGGTTAAGATGCACCCACCAAAATTTGATGGTGCTTATGAGGTATCGACATGGAATCATTGGTTGAAGGAACTGGAGAAAGTGTTTTCGGGTATTGACTGTCCCAATGACCGAAAAGTCCCCATCGACAAATATTTTCTGATAGGGAGCATCCGAGTGGTGGGAGGTCATCCGACCTGCAGATCATGATGCCTATTGGGGAGAATTTAAGTTAATGAGAGAAGCTCATCATTACTCTCGTCCGATTAAGGAGGCTAAAGTTCGAGAATTCTTCTCCACGCAACCACTCGAGTTACCGGTGGCTCAAGTGATTAAGACCTTTTAATCATCAGCTAAAATTTGTTCGACACCTGGTCAAACTGATGCAGAAAATATATTCCATTTTGATATGAGAATGAATTCGGAGATACAGATACATGTAGGTATTTGAATGCACTACTAGTCGTCAGTATAAAGACAAAATCCTGGCTTATGAACTGAAGGAAGCACAAGTGGAGAAATTATCTGAGTCAAGAAGTAGAAAGTCTCTGCTAGTATTTCAAAGCACAAATATAATGGAACCCACAAAGCATAGTCATATTTTCAATCATCCAAGAGGTCCCTACATCCTTCTAGAGGCGGAAGAAGTTCCAGAGCAGCATCAACAATTACAGATGTCATGAGGAAATGTTTTACCTATGAGCGATCGGGGCATTTCCGACATGACTGCTCTTTTCCTCCGTTGGCATGCTACGAATGTGGACAAAAGGAAAATCTTGCGGTATTTGGTGGAGATGTTGCAAGATCCTTTAGAGGTCATACTTCAGCGCAAGCCCAGAAAGAAATAAGTGTTAATCATATTCAGCAGAGTGGTCAGCCACAATAGAACTTTGGACGGCGGGGTAGAGGTCAGTACGACAAGAAGCAATCATCGAGTGTTGGGTCCATTCCTCCACACTTTTAAGAGATGAGGAGGACATATTATAACATCCCCAGAGCCATCCAGGAATATTACAGCACCGTGGGCCCCGAGATGGAACCCACAAGGCTGAAGGAAATTTTCGCAAACATTTACAAACACCCAAGAGGCTAACGACGGTATTGTCTTTTAAAAATATTCGAAGACTTAATAAAATCCGTTTATCAAAACCGTCGTAAAAATCTCATTTGAAAGCATAAGGCCCGAAATGCCAAAACTCAACAGTTTAAAAACATACGTTAAGCTATCGCTTACATGTACCAACAAAATAGTTTAGAAAACGATTGCCAAAGTAACCTAAGTTACCAGATACCAAAAGGCCATTTAAAAATACTCACGCAGCGGAAAAAGACAAACAATTAAAATACTCTAGCAGCGTAATACAAGAACTGATCAGGAAACTCAATACACAAATACATGCCCTAGCCAGTATCCTCCGGGAAGCTCATCTCTCCACGACCGCTACAAGCTTGATACTCCAAGAACCTAAAAAGAAACCCACGGCGGAGTCAGCCATAATATCCAACAATGATAACCATCACATCACGTCAATAATTACATACCAATGAGATACTAAGTAGGAATAATACTGATGTAATCTTACCGCTATAACTTTACGAAAATCCACGTTTCGTATTCTTAAAAATGCAATAAGCTTATACCGAAATATCTGTACTATATCTCAACCATCCCCAAGGTTCTCAAAACATCATCGTAACTCACTGTTACGAAATTCATTAACTATGTCCAACCCAATCCATTGGGTAACATCATCACATCTCAACATGATAATCGATTATCCACCAAACATAAATACCAAAGGAAATATGGAACATACCTCAAGATATGAAATGCCACGATGAAATCACGTCAGTCTAATCCAAGAATAGATCAACACAACATACGGACACGGTCCTAACACAAGACCTACAAATGCATACTCATATGACAACGTCAATATACTTACATCAATAACAACAATGTATACTTATGGCAAACCCATAATTCATATATGCACAACAACAACACATGGTAATCCAACAATCCAGCGCACACAGCTATAGATTCCCATGATGATCCCGCCGGACCAACGCATGGTGGAAATACCTGTCCAACGATCCAGCGCACACAACTATAGATATCCCATGTTGATCCCGTCGAACCAACGCATGGTGTACATATGACAAAAATGCACAACTGCACAAAACAACAGTACACAATGCACGACAACAACAATACACAAATGCATGACAACAACAATACACGAATGTATCACAGCATGATGGACACAAATGATAAAAATGATTAGAGTACTTGCCCCGAGTCCTTCAAGTGCAATCTCAATGTCTAAACCATCACGAACCATTATCCTCAATACTCGACGGTCCAAAATATCACGGATTGCAGATAATTCATATCTTTGTCTTTATCACAATGTATCCTCGATACCCAAGTATACCAATAACAAATGTTAATCATATACATTATGATGTAAATCCCAAAAATCGGAAAACCACATAAAATCCAAATCTCCAGAGTTCACAACTATAATCATCGCTATACGAATTATAAACGAATGAAATTGAAACCATTCATTAAATATTATAAACTGTGCAAGTAATAACTCACCTCGATACCGACACGACGATGATGAAGTCGTTACCAATTCCTTGTCGTCGTCTACAAGCTCCTCGACTCTCGGCCAAAGCGATTCATGAACGTTCTCGAACATGACCGCAACATACTTTCTAATCGACGATTATAACCATCGATCAATGATCACAACATATTGAAGTAATCAATAAACACATATTCGATAATAATCAATTCCCGATATAACCAATCAATCAAACTCAACGGCTCAAAAATTCCTCGATCATATACAAAACCAAATAATCCAACTCAACAAATACGAACTCATATCTACAATACAAACCGCATCTTGATGATCATACTTAACAATCAATACAACCGATCAATAAACCCAACGATTCCACAATATCCCGATTAAACACAAGTCTGATCAATCCAACTTAAACGATCACGAATTCATAACTGAAACAGGATATACTACATTGCTTGTCCACTTAGCGCACGTTAATCACTTAACGTAGCGTGCACTAAGTTGCTTCGATTAGCGTACGCTAGCTAATAAGCTTAGTGTGCGCTAATGCTGTACAGATGCATGCCTTACAAGTATCGATCAACATATGGCGATTATCAAGAACACTAAGTGATTAGAAACCATGTTCATAGCTATCAAAACAATGAAATCTGATATCCTTTAACATATAAACAATCATCCAACTCATAATCCAAGTCATATTTTCATAGATCATCTTCTTCCTCAATATCAACATATGAATACCAAGAATTCATAATCATCGCATGTTCACCATCAAATGAAGAAACCAACAACAACAACATCAAATACCTGAATTGAAGGAAGACATTAGCCAACATATCTCTTTGAAGATAAACGACATAATTCAAAACCATTCGAATCATATCAATACCCGAATATCAACAATAACATCAACATAACTCGGTAACCAATCTCATAATCATACTTGTTAACTCATATACATGACGATTATCAACTCAAGGACATCATATACAATCCAAAAGGAAATCCCAAAGTGAAGAGTAATTACCACTTTGAAGAAATGGATTGATTTCCAAGGTTGAATCCATTCTCAATCAGTTCCAAGCTTCAACTGTTGTTAGGAATGATCAACTCAAGTGTTTGGAACCTCAACTTCTCTCTAATAACTCTCTCTATCGGTTTACATGAAGAAATGGACAAAAATGACGAATAATGGCCAACTGCACATATATATACTCTACATTATTAACGTACGCTAACATCTTTATTTAACATACGTTAACTGTCTTTGTTAGCGTGTGCTATCACAGTCCAGAGGTTAGTGCCTTACTTCATACCATGATTTACGTACGCAATGCCCATGCAATAGCATACGTAAAGGCCTCTACTTAGCATACACTAGTGTCCGATCATAGCATGCGCTACTCATAGTTGATTCATTTGTCTGTATGCTCCGAAGATGGGTCCACACGGCGAAAGCTATGACAAGGATAAGATTCCCTTTGGACCGATCTGATGTTACCGTGCGCTAACACTATGCATTAACGTGCGATAATATTTTACAACAAATATCTATTGACTTCGTCGGCACATGCGCCGAAAGTGGCCGGGTCCACACGTAGATTCCTTCTGATCTGGTCTGTACTAGCGTGCGCTATCCTTTGCCTCTAGCGTGCGCTAACCCTGCACGATAGCGTGCGCTATGCTTTAATATTAGCGTGCACTAATAAGGTTATACTTAGCCATTTTCAGCTATTATTGTCCAACGTCACAACATATAGAACACGAACATAAGGCAACCGAATACATATACTCCTTCCAACAATATTCTCATATGTTACTTGTAATATCCGCAATTTTGATTTCCGGTAATTTCTTTTTTTTGGCGGAAGTCCATCTTAGCGACTCTATTATGACCGTTTCGTCATTACGAGAATGATTAATTCTACACTTTTTGTCATCCGAGTTCGTCTCGGTGTCGTTATGTTGAGTTCCGTGTTCTTAAGCGACTTTTCCACGTATGAGTTCGACTTTGTAAAATAACCATTAATTCTTGGAAACTCCAAAATTCTAAATCTTTTCAATATAATAGAGCATCAAGTTAGCTTTCCAATAGTTCAAACATTGAGTCAATCGAAGTCCGGACGAAGGAGTTATGGTCGAAATAGCTAAGACTGCACCGTGTGCGTTTTTGATGCTGGGGCGGGCTGTACCGCGGCCCACGGCCCCTTATGGCCGGGCCGCGACACAAAACTGTTTTGCTGGGCGTTTTTGTCCTTGTGCCGCGGCACACTCAGCCCGTTCCGCGGCACACAGTGCAGATTCTCCTATAACTGCATTTTGTTGAGGAGAACAAGCTCATTTCTTCATTTCACTTCTTACTCTCTTCCTTGGGGCGATTTTGGGCGATCTTGGGGTGTTTTAACATCATCAAAACTCAGAGATTCTCATCTTCTTCAAGTTGTAATGTGGATCAACTACATATTTGTGGATTCTTCATCCTAATCTAAGGTAACTTCTTCAACCCTTGAATTCGATTTTGAGTTGGGGCATGATGTTTTGGATGGTATAATCATTATCTGTGATGGATATATGTATGATTATGAGTTTTTACGAGTTATCATCGGATTGTTGGAAGTTTTTCTCAAGAACACTTTGAAGGTTGACTTGGAATTGGGTATTGCAATTTAATGATATCGTAAACTCGATTTGAGTATTCCTTTTGGATTATCGATTGTATTGATGGTGTTTTGGTGGATTGGATCATTCAATAGAAGTTGGTTTTCGATACAAATGGGATTAGTTGTTTAGAATGGGAGATTGTTTTCAAGGTGTTTGTCGAAATGCTTCAATGAGTTTGGATTTATTGTATCGACATCTTGAATTAGTTATGATCGCAATTGATTCGTATATTAAGCGAGTTGTTGATAATTGTGTTATTCAAGGTTGTTCGAGCGACCGGTAGTTTCCCTTAGGACGTTGTTCTAGAGAGGATGTATCATCACCGGTGTTAAGGTAAGTTAATTCATACTCGGTTAAAAGGATATTCATTCCTTTCGTTATTGCTCATTCATAATTATAGTTCATTCATAATGTATTAACCGTATTGAGAATTGTAATTGTCAATTAATCACTTCAGTCACAAGGAACGATGGTTTTAATCATTTCATTGAGCTATCATTCATTTCACTGTCATTTCATCTCTGTGAGTCATTATTGATTTCAATGTCACTTTTGTTATGTCGTGGCATTCCGGGTCATACTGGAGTGCCGGTTGGTATGTGTAGGATTTTCATGTCGGGCACATATTAAGTCGTGTGTTGGTTGTTGGCCTCACATTGGACTGTGCACATGAGAAGATTACTTCGTGAGACTGATTAGGTACAAGACCACATGTGTATTCGATTGATACTCGTTGGTGGCTTGTGCACGGACACATTTCCATCCCGGGCGTAGTGTGGCGCCACCCTTTGAGCTATACCGTTAGTTGATTTATACATCATGTTTGATTGCATATGTTTTCAACAAGATTGAGTTATAATCTGACCGATTCACTTTTGATTGCATGTGTTCGACGGTTTGAGATTTTGATCAAACTTGTGGTTTATACAGCATATATGATTGTGTTTATTCAACTCTTGAGGATTGTTGTTCTGTGTAACTGACCCCGTTGGGGGATTTTGTTTTCAGGTCATGGCAAGGCAAAAAGTACGTGAATAAAACGTTGACGGCGAGGAGTCCCAGTGATACTAGTAGGGGGCCCCAATCCTTTCAGTCATTCATGTCGTTGTCATTTATTTTCCGCTGCAGATTTCTATTTGGATACTCCGTTTCGTTCAGTGTTGTGTATTTTATCTTCATATAAAATATACATGTTTTTGTTATTATCTTGGGTGTGTTATAAGGAAACTCCTCATCGGAGTAATTGATGATATAATGTGGTTCGGTACTACAATTATATTATTTAATTCATTAATTTTCATTCGCCTTGTGGGTCCCAGTCGGGGGTCCATGGCACTGTAATATCCACCGATTTTGGGGTGTTACAGAGTTGGTATCGGAGCGTGGTTTTGAATACTACCTTCCGAGTCATGTCTCATTTGAAATCATCGTCATCAGAGTAGTATCATTGGACTTTCGCGTCACATGTGACCTGTGCAAATGCCGAGCCCATCAGACCGAAAGAACTGTAAGACTTCTAACGCCATGGTATAATTTCTGGCAATAATCATTCATTCATAATTCACTAGTTAACAATCCTCAAACATTATTTTCATTTTAATAATGTTGATTATGTTAACTCATTAATCACTCAATTCATTTCATTACTCAGTTGTTGATCTTGAAGATCATATCATTAATCTTGCTAACTTGTTCAAGATAATCATTTCAAGAATATCATCAGATGATCATGTCACCTCAGTTAATCATTCATATAATCACTATGTTAGAGCGCGTATGCTCATTTTCATCATTTCATGACATAAATCATAATGCGGTACTCATACGAGATCTATTATTATCATGCGACCTTCTACTTCAGTATGGAGAGAGCTGTCAGGGGACACACGGGGAGAGGCCGCGGTGCGGGCCGAAACCCGGGAAATAATCACTCGCTGTCGGGAAATCGTACCCAGGACTCGGCTCGATCAGAAGATGTTCGGGTTGATCCACTCACTTTTATGCAGGTCATGATGACCCATATGTAATTGCTCAATCATCATTGCGCCACTCTGGTCGAATTAATCGAGAGAAGTCTCCCGTGTGAGCCTGCTGCTAAGGAAATTGCTGAGCAACAACCTTCATCTGTCATCAGGAAATCAACGAAGCGTAATCAGTCCGAAGGCGGTCAGTCTACCTTCAAGAAGCCTCGTGCGGTCCCTAACATTTTTGAGCGACCTCCTACGGCATCTAATCTTGCGGGATCTCAACCCCGAGCGGCCAGATCAGCCATCACCTGTTTCAACTGTGGAGCGCCGGGTCATTACAGCACTAAGTGCCTGAAACCGTCTATCACGTGCCATAATTATGGGATTGTTGGGCATAAGGCCCGTTTTTCCCGAAGGGACTCCAAGCCGACTCCGGAAGCATCTCAGGCCCCAAAGAAATCAGCGATTCAGAATCAGACTGCTCTGTCAGCGTCGTTTAAGATGACAGAAGCGAATAAAGGCGGAGCTCATATTTATCAGATGGGAGCGTCCGGTTCGGGGTTCGGCAAGCCCCGAATTCACGAGATGAAGAAGACAGACAATCCAGAGGCCCGGATGATCTCAGGTACACTCGATATTCTATCCCAACCTGTGTGTACCCTTTCTAATACTGGTGCATCGCATTCATTCATTTCCGAGTCATGTTTGAGTAGACTACGTCTGGGTAGTGCTACTAGTTGTGAGCCTTATGTCATTGGTCTACCTGACGGTAGAAGAATTATCGGAAATCGTGAGATTCAGAATTGTCCGATTCAGCTTCATGGCCGTGTATGGATAGCAAACCTAATCGTGGTAGATTTGCCGAGAGACGACGTCATCTTGGGTATTGATTGGATGGATCGTCACGATGCCATCATTAGTGTCCGTAAGCGTATGGTCACTATCATTTCAGTTGATGGAGTCGAGTGTGTAATTCAGGGAGGTAATCCAAGTTGTTCCGGAAGAATCATTAATATGATCAAAGCAGTGATTACTCAATCAGGGTTGTTCAATCATTCATTATATCATTGTCATCGATTGACCGTTCTAAGGCAATCGAGATGTTCAATCATTCATTATATCATTGTCATCGATTGACCGTTCTAAGGCAATCGAGGTGTTCAATCATTCATTGTATCATTGTCGTCGATTGGCCATTCTAAGGCAATCTAGGTGTTCAACCATTCATGGTATCATTGTTATCGATTGACGATGTATTCCCAGACAAGCTACCTGGTTTACCTCCACCGAGGGAGGTGGAATTCACGATATAGTTGGAGCCTGGTACGTCTCCATTATCGAAGGCACTGTATCAGATGTCCCCCACCGAAATGCTGGAACTAAAGAATTAATTGGAGGATTTGACCGAGAAAGGTTATATCTGACCAAGTGCATCTCCGTGGGGAGCACCAGTGTTATTTGTCAAGAAGAAGGATGGGTCGTTTTGCTTGTGTATTGATTACCGGGAATTGAACCGAGTGACGATCAAGAATAAATATCCTCTACCCCGTATTGATGATCTTTTGGATCAACTTCAGGGAGCTTCAGTATTTTCCAAGATTGACTTAAGATCGGGATATCATCAGTTACGAATTCGAGAGTCGGATATCGCAAGGACGGCATTCCGAACCCGCTATGGTCATTATGAGTTTGTGGTAATGCCGTTTGGGTTAACTAATGCACCTGCGGTGTTCATGGCGTTAAAGAATCGGGTTTTCATCGACTATTTGGATCAGTTTGTGGTTGTCTACATTGATGATATTTTAATTTATTCTCGTGACCGGGAAGAGCACGAGTTTCACCTTCATCAGGTTCTCTACGTATTGAGATGAGAGCAACTTTATGGAAAGTTTTCCAAATGTGAGTTCTGGATGTCCGAAGTGAAGTTTCTCGGGCATGTAATTTCATCAGACGGAGTTCGTGTCGACCCTCAGAAGACGGAGGCTATCCGAGATTGGTAACCTCCGAAGAATGTTAAGGAAATCCAAAGTTTCCTCAGATTAGCTGGTTATTATCGGCCATTTGTGAAAGGATTTTCTAAAATCACTCAACCAATGACAAACCTTTTGCGAAAGGATAAGAAATACACGTGGTCCGACGCGTGTCAATGGAGTTTTGTGGAACTCAAGAGCCGGTTAATTTCAGCACTTGTCCTTTGTTTAACGCAAGGGACGGAAGGATTTGTGGTTTATAGTGATGCGTCCGGACAGGGTCTCGGATGTGTACTAATGCAGGACGGGAAGGTTATTGCCTATGCTTCATGGCAATTGAGACCTTACGAGATTAATTATCCGACCCACGATATGGAGCTAGCATCCATGGTGTTCGCATTGAAGATTTGGCGTCATTATCTTTATGGCGTTACCTGTCAGATATTCACCGATCATAAGAGCATAAAGTATATATTTACTCAGAAGGAGTTAAATATGCGACAGAGGCAGTGGTTGGAACTAATCCAAGATTATGATATCGAGATCCTGCACCACCCGGGTAAGGCAAACGTGGTTGCTGATGCTTTGAGTCATAAGTCCGTTCAGGAGCAAGTGCTTGCTCGTTTAACAGTTCAGATGGAGCTTCAGTAGGAATTCTTTAGATCCGAGATCGAGGTCTGGCTTCAGTGAGTGCAATGGCAACTTTGCATGTTAGAGATTTCATCGCCACTTGAGGAGGTGATCAGAGTGAATCAGGGTTCAGACCCATCATTGTTGCGCATCCGCGAGGATGTGGCTCAGGGGAAGCCCCTGAATTGGTGGTCCATGAGGATGGACTATTGCGATTCAAGAATCGGTTATGCGTACCGGTGAATGACGAGTTGAAAAACTCGATTTTGAGAGAAGCTCATGCTACCCCTTACTCCATTCATCCGGGGTCTAGCAAGATGTACCAAGACTTGAAACAAAATTACTGGTGGAGTAATATGAAGCGAGAAATGGCATAATTTGTTTCGAGATGCTTAACCTGTCAGCAAGTCAAGATTGAACATCAGCGACCAGAGGATATGCTGAAACCGCTCCCTATTCCAGAGTGGAAGTGGGAAGATATTTCTATGGACTTCATCGTGAGTTTGCTGACGAGTCGTCGTGGCATGAATACAATCTGGGTGATTGTGGACCGCTTAACTAAATCAGCTCATTTACTTGAGATTAAGGATACGTGGGGTCCCGAGAGACTTGCCCAATTGTTCATCAAAGAGATAGTGAGATTGCATGGTACTCCTAAGATTATCGTTTCTGATCGTGACGGGCGATTCGTGTCTCATTTTTGGAAATCAGTTCATCGTGCTATGAGAACTCAGCTTAATCTCAGTACAACTTTTCATCCTCAGTCCAACGGACAATCATAGAGGACTATTCAGACATTGGAGGACATGTTGAGGGCATGCGTCCTCGATTGGAAAGACGATTGGGAAGCACAACTACCATTGATCGAGTTCACGTATAATAATAGTTGGCATGATTCGATTAAGATGGCACCTTACGAGGCCTTGTACGGTCATCGTTGTCGATCTCCTTTGTGTTGGGATGACTTATCAGAGCCAATCGGCACCAAGCCCGATATGCTTATAGCTGCCCGTGAGATGGTAGCTTTGATCAGGAGTCGTTTGTTGACCGCTCAGAGTCGACAGAAATCATATGCAGATAATCGTCGCCGACCGTTAGAGTTCGAGACAGGTGACCACATGTTGGTCAAGGTATCCCCGAGTCGAGGTATCTTCCATTTCCGGAAGTGGGGAAAGTTGAGTCCGAGATTCATTGGACCGTTTGAGATTTTGGATGAAGTAGGCGAGCTAACTTATCGATTGGCCTTACCTCCGGCGTTGAGCCGAATTCATAATGTGTTTCACGTCTCTCAGCTACGAAAGTATGTTGCCGACCCGAGTCACATACTTCAGTTCGACGAAATCGAGATCGCAGATGATCATTCATATGAGGAGCGTCCCATATGAGTCTTAGAGCGGCGAATCAAACAGTTGAGGAATAAGGCGATTCCTTTGGTTAAAATTCAGTGGTCTAGACACGGAGTCGAAGAGGCTACTTGCTAAATCTAGGATAGTATGTGGGAGAGTTATCCTGATTTGTTTCACCCTTAGTTTCGAGGATGAAACTATTTTTAAGGGGGGAGTATGTAATACCCGATTGTAAAATCATTCATTTTCATTCAGTAATTGTCACTCGGTGGATTTTCACTCATTAATAATCATTCATCAATCATGTTCATTCATTCGTGTTTGCCTTTCGGACTAATGTTGAGTCGTGTATCAATATCGTTCATTTTTTCAACCTTGCTTGAGAATCGAGATGAGAATATTATCTTGATCGTTATAATTACTTCATTAATCGATGTTAATATTAGAGTTCATGCCATTTCAAATTTCCTTCTTGTTCGAATCATGCTATTGTTGGCTACATTTGCGGTTCTTGTGTATCTCGTTGAGTTTTCCTGGCGGGATATTGCTTCCCCCTACTTGTTTTAAGTTTCGGGACGAAACTTCATTTAAGGAGGGTAGTATGTAATATCCACAATTTTGATTTCCGGTAATTTTGTTTTTTTGGCGGAAGTCCATATTAGCAACTCTATTATAATCGTTTCATCATTCCGAGAATGATTAATTCTACACTTTTTGTCATCCGAGTTCGTCTCAGTGTCGTTCTGTTGAGTTCCGTGTTCTTAAGCGACTTTTCCACGTATGAGTTCGACTTTGTAAAATCACCATTAATTCTTGGAAACTCCAAAAATTCTGAATCTTTCCAATATTATAGAGCATCAAGTTACATTTCCAATAGTTCAAACGGTGAGTCAATCGGAGTCCGGACGAAGGAGTTATGGTCGAAATATCTAAGACTGTACCGTGTGCCTTTTTGATGCTGGAGCGGGCTGTACCGCGGGCCGCGGCCCCTTCTGACTGGGCCGCGGCACAAAACTGTTTTGCTGGGCGTTTTTGGCCTTGTGGCTCGGCACACTCAGCTCGTGCCGCGGCACACAATGCAGATTCTTCTATAACTGCGTTTTGTTGAGGAGAACAAGCTCATTTCTTCATTTCACTTCTTCCTCTCTTCCTTGGGGCGATTTTGGGCGATCTTGGGGTGTTTTAACATCATCAAAACTCAGAGATTATCATCTTCTTCAAGTTGTAGTGTGGATCAACAACATATTTGTGGATTCTTCATCCTAATGTAAGGTAACTTCTTCAACCCTTGAATTCGATTTTGAGTTGGAGCATGATGTTTTGGATGGTATAATCATGATTTGTGATGGATATACGTATGATTATGAGTTTTTACGAGTTATCATCGGATTGTTGGAAGTTTTTCTCAAGAACACTTTGAAGGTTGACTTGGAATTGGGTTTTGCAATTTAATGATATCGTAAACTCGATCTGAGTATTCCTTTTGGATTATCGATTGTATTGATGGTGTTTTAGTGGATTGGATCATTCAATAGAAGTTGGTTTTCGATACAAATGGGATTAGTTGTTTAAAATGGGAGATTGTTTTCAAGGTGTTTGTCGAAATGCCTCAATGAGTTTGGATTTATTGTATCGACATCTTGAATTGGTTATGATCGCTATTGATTCGTATATTAAGCGAGTTGTTGATAATTGTGTTATTCAAGGTTGTTCGAGCGACCGGTAGTTTCCCTTAGGACGTTGTTCGAGACAGGGCGTATATCATCGCCGGTGTTAAGGTAAGTTAATTCTTACTCGGCTAAAAGGATATTCATTCCTTTCGTTGTTGTTCATTCATAATTATAGTTCATTCATAATGTATTAACCGTATTGAGACTTGTAATTGTCAATTAATCACTTCAGTCACAAGGAACGACGGTTCCAATCATTTCATTGAGCTATCATTCAATTCACTGTCATTTCATCTCGGTGAGTCATTATTGATTTCGATGTCACTTTTGTTATCTCGTGGCATTCCGGGTCATACTGGCGTGCCGGTTGGTATGTGTAGGATTTTCATGTCGGGCACATATTAAGTCGTGTGTTGGTTGTTGGCCTCACATTGGACTGTGCACACGAGAATATTACTTCGTGAGACTGATTAGGTACAAGACCACACGTGTATTCAATCGATACTCGTTAGTGGCTTGTGTACGGACACATTTACATCCCGGGCGTAGTGTGGCGCCACCCTTTGAGCCGTACCGTTAGTTGATTCATACAGCATGTTTGATTGCGCATGTTTTCAACAGGATTGAGTTATAATCTGACCGATTCACTTTTGAATGCATGTGTTCGACGGTTTGAGATTTTGATCAAACTTGTGGTTTATACAGCATATATGATTGTGTTTATTCAACTCTTGAGGATTGTTGTTCTGTGTAACTGACCCCGTTGGGGGATTTTGTTTTCAGGTCATGGCAAGGCAAAAAATACGGGAATAGAACGTTGACAGCGAGGAGTCCCAGTGATACTAGTAGGGGCCCCAACCCTTTCAGTCATTCATGTTGTTGTCATTTATTTTCCACTGCAGATTTCCATTTGGATACTCCGTTTCGTTCAGTGTTGTGTATTTTATCTTCATATAAAATATACATGTTTTCGTTATTATCTTGGGTGTGTTATAATGAAACTCCTCATCGGAGTAATTGATGATATAATGTGGTTCGGTACTACAATATTATTATTTAATTCATTAATTTTCATTCGCTTGGTGGGTCCCAGTCGGGGGTCCTCAGCACTGTAATATCCGCCTAGTTTGGGGTGTTACATTACGCCCGACACACAATATCTTCAAATACAACTGTCAACCAAATGCAGTAATTATATCAATACATATGTCTCAGTCCTTCAATTGTTTTATCCATACTGTACAGATTCCACGCTGTACAACATAACTTGGATAAAATAACATTAAACAACAGTAGTAGAAATTCCGGATATTACATAATACACCACTTAAAATAAGTTTCGTTCTCGAAACTTGCAATCCGTCATAAACAAACAAACAAACAGTTCAACCCAAAATTTCCGGAAACTATCACGACAACGATCGATAATCATTATTACCGAATAACCAAAATAGCATACTTAAAAATGCGCAAAGTCGACGATCTCCTGAGATACTAGCAAGTGACTTCACTATAAAGCTTCAATACGCTTACAATCACATTCCATGAGTCTCAACAAATTATATCATCTTCGGCTGAAATAATCTATCTGTTTCAAATCCTGTCTGCCTGATTACACAATCAAGTCCTAATCTGCTAAAAATTAATAATGCACGATATATTTGTGAAACAACTGCCAAACACATTAGCAACAAATCCCGAAATATCGACACAAAATCTAAACGCTCAGATGTTCACCAGCAATGATCAACCAATAAATTAACCGAGAATATCATCGACGTGATAAACTCCAATACGACCAATCCAAAGGTCAAAACGCAACCGAGAATATCATTAACATGATAACCTCCAATATGACAAACCAGAGGTCAAAACAAAATCGAGCATATCATCAACATGATAAACTCTAATATGACCAACCAGATGTCAAAACACAATCGAGAATATCATCATCATGATAAACTCCAATATTACCAACGAACGATCAATGATAATCGAGAATACCTTCACACGGTGAGCTCCAACACGATCAACACATAACCACAAAACCTGATATACGAACGAATAAAGTTCTCAAACGATACACCAATCACATACAGTGGATCTCAATAAACATACCCTACTAGTGAACATATCCCTCGGCCTACGAACAACCAATCGCAAATTGGCAAACATGCCCAATCATACATGGAGTGGGAATGAACTATCAATATCCAAAACAACCAGCATGGGGTCAGCATCCCCAAATCTACACCTACAAATAAATCATTCAAAAATCACTATGGTAAAATCGCGTTACTACCATACCAATGGAATCATATTTCTCTTATCCGATAAATCAACCGATCATCCCTGGATAACCAAACTACTATACTGAAGTTCGGATCTTTTTTCATCATACCATACTGATGTATTATCCAGTTTTTGAGTAACACTCATAACTTCACCATGTTATGCACTATGCACTAAATGCGTATGTATATCAATCACATTTTCAAAACCAGTTTGAAATCATATAATCTCGTCAAGAAGACAAATTTTCAAAAGTTCTTTCAAGAATTTCAAAACTCAAAACAAAATTTTTTGTAAGATCACGAAATCAATTTTCGAAAAGTTAAATCGGCTCGCTTGTGTCAAATTCTCGATGAAATTCTTTTCGAATACACACGACTAAATAAAATGGGGTTATGCAAATGATTGACCACACCCATACTCCTATATACCAGTTCGACTTGTCACCAAATCCACTGGTATTCCATCAGAAAACCACATGATAGAGTTCCAAAATCTCAATATATGGACTCTGATAAAAAACTCCTTTTCCACATATGACTCTCAAGGTCGACCATTAACCCATTCTGGATCAACTCAACTATGCTATGACAAAACATTGGATAATCGACAAATCAAACACAACGAAAGACTACCCGAGAAGTTTCATTTGGACAAATAAACCAAAACCCCGAAAGGTAGTAATAAAATAGATAAACGATTAGTAAAGTGTTTTACAAGTCTCGGGATTTCTTTTGAAAACGGAAAAGCCTTTTAGAAACATTAGGGTCTCAGCCCAATCCCGTTCCACATTAAAAGAAGTTTATAAAGTAGAAAACCCTTTTGGACCCCAAGTCCTGAGTTACAAAACTATTTCAAAATCGATTGGGTCTCGGCCCAAAAACCATTTTCCGTAAAACATCCGTGAAACATTCAGTTTGAAAAGTATCATTTTCAAATGCTCAAAAACAGTTCATATATCTCAAAATGAATTAACATGACTACATGTTCTTCTCAACCATCCACAACATTCCTCCCAAATGCACAACTCCGTTTCCAAAATTTAACCGACATATTAATTTCCAAAATCATAACTTCTCAAGATCATCAATCCTGTCCCAACTCTGTCACCTTATATCGTAACGCATAATATTCTACTGAATCTAAAAGCATATCAACTTAGATCGGCAATAAATCTAAATGCAATTCAAGAATCCAAATACTTACAAATCATGAAGCTGACGATTCCCCGTGATACTGGCACATGTCTCGACTCAAGAAAATACTCGACACGGATATTTTCAAAACACACATTTTGCAAACTCAGTTCAACTCGAGAACACAACACAGCTCTATCCGACGAAACACGTTAATACCATTTGGAAAAGTTTACAACAACCCCAGTACCACACTGGTAAACCACATAACGCACAAGCCCGAGTGAACAACAAAAATCTAGGGCTCTAGTATTAGTCAAATCGATAACTCGAATGACGCGACAAAAACACGACCCAACTCGACCTGACTGCCAAGGTTTTCACAGCCTAAGCTCCGATACCGTATTCTGTAACACCCCCAGAGCCATCCAGGATATTACAGCGCCGTGGGCCCCGAGATGGAACCCACAAGGCTGAAGGAAATTTTCACAAATATTTACAAACGCCCAAGAGGATAACGACAGTACTGTCTTTTAAAAACATTCGAAGACATAGTAAAATCCGTTTATCAAAACCGTCGTAAAAATCTCATTTGAAACCCCAAGGCCCGAAATGCCAAAACTCAACAATTTAAAAACATACGTTAAGCTATCGCTTACACGTACCAACAAAATAGTTTAGAAAACGATTGCCAAAGTAACGTAAGTTACCAGATACCAAAAGGCCATTTAAAAATACTCACGCAATGGAAAAAGACAAACAATTAAAATACTCTAGCAGCGGAATATAAGAACTGATCAGGAAAATCAATACACAAATACATGCCCTAGCCATTATCCTCCGGGAAGCTCATCTCTCCGCGACCGCTACAAGCTTGATACTCCAAGAACCTAAAAAGAAAGCCCACGACGGAATCAGCCATAATATTCAATAATGATAACCATCACATCACGTCAATAATTAAATACCAATGAGATACTAAGTAAGAATACTATATTATGCGGCGATTAATACGCCTCAACGACGATCGTACCAAGGGCCGAGCGACCAATGAAGTGTCGGATGAACCAAGGCAGGCTTGTCAACAAGGGTTCCAGATCACGGTCAAGTATCGAGCGATCGACATCCAGGGCGATCGTCTCTTGGCACCTAGCTCGAAAGATCGACGTCCAAGGCGATCGTCTCTTGGCACCTAGCGGTCGACTTCAGTGCCCGACCAAGATGATCGTCTTATGCCACGTGTAAAGCCAAACATCCGTCAAGTCTACAAAGACTGAATCTCGGGATAGAGGCCCACATGCAGATCCACAAAAGGCGCTGTAAGGAAAGGCTTTTTGAATCCAGCCCATCACCACCTGTTGGTGATAAGGACTGTCTCTCACCTACCGACAGACCCGCCGAAAGGTCCAAGGTGGGACCTCCCAAGACAGCGACATGAGACGCGTGTTGTCTTCTCATTGGTTCGCACAGCTGGCTGCCAGTGGCATCTGCGGACTTTAAGGAAACCGGACCACGTGTTGAAGACGATCTCCCATATATTTTAATACAGGAAAGGCGATCGCCCGTTTGGGATCAAGACAACCCAACTGACCCCTCTCCTATAAATAGAAGACTTCCAACACTTGGAAGCCTCTCGACTTTTGGTCTCCAAAACCTCTCTCACAGGCTTCTCTGGGATCTCTCTCTCTCTCGGAACCTCTTAACCGAAACACGGTCGGCAGAAACAAGAACTCTATACATCTCAAGAGATAGATAGCTAGGGTTATTACACTCATTGTAATTGTACTCTTGCATTAATATCTGTACTCCAAAGTATTCGTATTAATAATATCTCGCGAGAGCATTCAAGCCCGGGCCTAACAAACCCGACAAATCTTGTGTTATTTACACTCCTCGTACGTGCTCTCGCATTTTGTTTGTTACTCACCCGTAGCTAGGGGTGTTCAAAAATATCCGATATCCGATATCCGATCCGAAATATACGAAAATCTAAAGTTCCGGATATCCGAAGTTCGGATATCCAGAACTTTGGATTCAGATATCGGATAGTACTTTTCAGAAAAATCGGATATTCGGATATCCGAAATATCCGAAAAATCCTAAATTTTTTATTTTTTTATATTTTAAATAATAGAAGGTATTCGGATATTCGGATATCCGATATCCATATCCGAAGTTTTTTTCGGATATTCAGATATCCGATATCCAAATCCGAATATATTTTTTCGAATATAAGGATATCCGAATAAAATTCATATCATTTCCGGATATCAAAATCTACTATCCAAACTTTCGGATATCTGAAATTTCAGATATCCGAAAGTCCGGATATCCAGTTTTGAACACCCCTAGCCCGTAGCCATATCCAGCAAACCATTACGTATAATATTTTGGGTAACAACATACTACCGATGTAATCTCACCGCCATAACTTTACGAAAATCCACGATTGGTATCCTTAACAATACAATAAGCTAATACCGAAATATCTGTACTATATCTCAACCATGCCCAAGGTTCTCAAAACATCATCGTAACTCACTGTTACGAAATTCATTAACTCTGTCCAACCCAATCCATCGGGTAACATCATCACATCTCAACACGATAATCGATTTTCCATCAAAGACAAATACCAAAGGAAATACGGAACATACCTCAAGATATGAAATGCCACGACGAAATCACATCAGTCTAATCCAAGATCAGATCAACACAACATATGAACACGGTCCTAACACAAGACCTACAAATGAATACTCATATGACAACATCAATATGCTCACATCAATAACAACAATGTATACTTATGGCAAACCCATAATAAACATATTGTTAGGCGTATTTTTATGCGCTTATTTATCATTAGTTTATATCCATTTTGAGCCTAAAAATGCATAAATGAGCTTTTAATGCACTATTCTTTTATGTTTTGCAGGAAATTGGAGTCCGGAAGCCTAAACGACGAAAAACGGGCAAAAACGGCAAATTTTGGCCTGGGGCCGCAGCACGAACCAAGTGAGCCGCGGCACACGAAGGCAACCAGCAAGTGCCGAACCAACTATACTGTGAGCCGAGGCACAAACCAAGTGAGCCGCGGCCCAGGAAGGAAAAAAGACGCCCAGGCGTCTGCGCTGAACAGCGTGAGCCGCGGCACAGATTAAGTGAGCTGCGGCCCACGGGGCGGTTTTGATAGAAATTGCCGCGTTTCTGGCCCGTTTTGGAGCCTGTTCTCGACCTAATCACACGGACGCGTTTTGGAGGCTGATGAGAGTTATAAATAAGCATTGAAGGTCATAATTGAGGGGATTATCATCCGGGAGGAAGGCATCGATCGAGAGATCGGAGGAGAGATCGAAGAACACAAGGAGGAGATTTGTGGGCGACGACAAGACTACGGATCCCTTACGGTTTCTCTTAATTTTTCCGCATCTAATTTTCTAGATCTGTTCGAGTAGGATTGTGATTGTAGCCGATTACATGACGGTTTGATTTATTTATTTTTATTTCCATTTACTCGTTATTCGTATTGAGTTGGATTTTTCTCATTGTTCTTAATGCTTTTTAATCGTCTGGCCAACAGTTGAATTGTTTTGAATGTCTTTATGGATTTGGGAGATGAAATTTAGGCATAGTTCTTGTGAGACAAATCATGATTGTCGTGAGATAGGGATATACTCATGGAAATTGTGAAGCCTATTTAATGTGGGGATTCATGAACTGTTTTAGCTATTAATTATCTAATTCGAATAGGGATATATCGAGTTAATAATTCGTAGTATTTTCTATCGACCTTGGGAAAGGCTTTAGAATAATTTAAGAATTCCTGGCTTACAATCAATTGAATAAAAGTGAATTGAATTGAATAAAGATCATTCCTGATTGTTTGAGGTGAAAATCATAATCCTACACCGTCTATACGTTTGGTTACACTTTTCGCGTAGCTAGTTGTCCAGTAACATGAGTCGTGTTGGCACTTAATTTGAGTTTAGAGTCGGACATTCTTTCCCAAAAAGTCGAGATATTATTTTTTCTATGATGGGAAGTCTAGTAACCGGGGGTATTCACGTGACCCGTTGTTTACTCTCGCGTAAAACGACAACCCTGAATAGACTAATGATTTAGAAATATCGCATTACCGATGATGGGAAGCCTAGTAACCGAGGGTATTCACGTGACCCGTTGTTCACTCTCGCGTAAAACGGAAACCTTGACATGCGGGAATTGCTATTCGAGTTTTTTCTCCGCTGTAGAGGGGGACTTAGTAACTAGAAGCGTCCATGTGCCCCATGAGTGTCTTTTACGTCAAACGGTTCCCCAATACATGAGAATGGACATCCACCCGAGGATTATCCCGAGATCCGAACCTAGTGGTTAACTCGAGTCTTTATTATGATCATACATAAGGGAATGCTGTCCAAGGAGTAATTTTGATAATGAAACTCTTGAATTTTGCCACTAGACTGTGGGGCTGGGCGAGTTAGCTTGTGTATTCTAACCCTTCGTATTAGCAGTCGGTTAAATTCACGCTTGTTAATCTTTGAGCTTGATTTTCTTCATGAACGATTGGTTAGGACTGAAAATGACTACTGTTTAGAATCAGTGTCCTTGATGTGACTCACTATTACGATACTTGTATTATTCTTTGAGATTTTCAGGGTAGTATTGATTAAGTTGAGCACTATGGATTTGCACGATTATTCACGTTACATTTTGTTTGAAATTAATTTTTACTTGAGGATAAGCAAAGGCTCAAGTTTGGGGGTATTTGTTAGGCGCATTTTTATGCGATTATTTATCATTAGTTTATATCCATTTTGAGCCTAAAAATGCATAAATGAGCTTTTAATGCACTATTCTTTTATGTTTTGCAGGAAATTGGAGTCCGGAATCCTAAACGACGAAAAACGGGCGAAAACGGCAAATCTTGGCCTGGGGCCGCGGCACGAACCAAGTGAGCCACGGCACACGAAGGCAACCAGCAAGTGCCGAACCAACTGTACTGTGAGCCGCGGCACAAACCAAGTGAGCCGCGGCCCAGGAAGGAAAAAAAACGCCCAGGCGTCTGCACTGAACAGCGTGAGCCACGGCACAGATTAAGTGAGCCGCGGCCCACGGGGCGGTTTTGATCGAAATTGCCGCGTTTCTGGGCCTTTTTGGAGCCTTTTCTCGACCTAATCACACAGACGCATTTTGGAGGCTGAGGAGAGTTATAAATAAGCATTGAAGGTCATAATTGAGGGGATTATCATCCGGGAGGAAGGCATCGATCGAGAGATCGGAGGAGAGATCGAAGAACACATGGAGGAGATTTGTGGGCGATGACAAGACCACGGATCCCTTACGGTTTCTCTTAATTTTTCCACATCTGATTTTCTAGATCTGTTCGAGTAGGATTGTGATTGTAGCCGATTACATGACGGTTTGATTTATTTATTTTTATTTCAATTTACTCGTTATTCGTATTGAGTTGGATTTTTCTCATTGTTCTTAATGCTTTTTAATTGTCTGGCCAACAGTTGAATTGTTTTGAATGTCTTTATGGATTCGTGAGATGAAATTGATGGAATTCGGTGATTAAAAACGAGTTACGCAGCGGAAATAAACTGGTCAAACCTGATAAAAACCAAACCCCAAAACCGGATCGATCAAGCATCGTATAAACGAATATAAATATACGAAGATAAATAAAGAAATCATACCCTCGTAGACCTTTGATAATATCTTCTTGATTCCGAGTACGAACACGAATCCAATCGAACAAGCTTTTGGAAATTCTCGAGCACCGAAAACACCGTGCCTCTACGTATCACGCGTCGGAAGATGACCGGAAAATATTTCTATCAATTTATACTCTAAGTATACGGCTAGAAATTGATAGAATTAACTTATATATATTTTTTTAAATACTCTAAGTATTTTTATAAAAATTGTTTTCTCTCAAAATACACTTAGAACTCAAAATGTATAAAGTTAGAAAACTTTTCTCTCACTCCCCTTAGCAGGTCACGGCTGATCCCTACCATTATAAATGAGGGAGATGGTGTTTATTTTATAAACAAAACACACACCTCATCAATTATTTCAAAAATAAATAATGAAGTAATAATACATCAAATGTATTATTAAGTCCCCACATTTATAAAAAAATCACCAAGTCAATTGATGAAAGTGGGGTGGTGGCTAAGGGAGGAGAAAAAGAAGTTGGTTCGTTTCGGTCCGTGAAACGGACCCTCGTGTATCTAATCCGATAGATAAACCTTGGTATGTTTCAATATTAATATAATTAATTAATCTAATTAATTAATTATATTAAAAATAAATTCTCTAAGAAATAATATGAATAAATTAATTACCCAGTAATTTATTTAATTCACGAGACCGATTTAATTTATCCAATAAATTGAATTAGACATCCAATGTCCAATATTAACCAAGAGAGAATAAGCTAAATATAATCCGTCGTCAATTCCTGTGCCGCGACTCTGTAGGTTCGTCTTAGTTAGCATTGGGAGGATCCAATGAGTGTTAGCACCACTTAGCCAGTCTCGTGGCCCACACCGTAACCTAACTAAGAACGAATGATAGGATCATTCCAAAACCATTATGTCGTGAATACCGTATACGTATAAACCCTTCAATCATATGTCCCGGTCAAGTATTAGGGTCACGGTAAAGTCAAACCCTACTGTAACTTGACTCTATGCTTTCTGTTAATGCAAACTGAGATCATCGAGCTCTCGTGTATCAAATATAACTAGCTCTGAATGCTTTGGCCAAAGACTTATGATCTTATTTGCCATTAACCGCATAGGACATTTACCTGCTCACTAACAGGAGAAAGAATCCTATCTTGGTATTCAGTAGAGACTGCTACTTGCCCACTAAGTTGCATTTCGAGGTTGACCCCACCAACCGGCGATTGGATCGAACTACTCTAATGACTAACTTAATGTCACAAGCACATCTCCTACTGAAACCTCAAGTCAAAGGTCCACGTATACCTATCACAATCTTTCGATTCAATCATTGACAATCCCTGAGTGATTTCCATGTGACCGAATCGAGTTGAGTCGTGTTCGAGTATACTAATCCCATTAGCATACCTATAATGTGTGCTCCCACTAACTGTTAGTGAAGACAGACACTCTACATGTCAAAGTACACGTTATACAAGTCTTGTCTAAACTTACTGCCCAGTTAAGTTTTATCGACTTGCGAACTAGTTAAGCATTCGAGCTCTAAACACTTCTAGTGCCTATCTCCTTATCTCCATAAGGAGTAGAATGTTCTCTCTCAAATGCAAGGACTATTATTCTATATACCAAATCACAATGCCAGTAATATACAATAATATAGAAATAATAATTGCCTTATTAAATATAATATTCATAATTACAATACAATTGCTCTCATTCTCTCATCCTCTGAGTGGCATTCGAGGGCATATTCCTAACAATCTCCCACTTGCACTCAATGCCACAAACTATGGTATCTAATACCCATGCTCTCTAGATGTCTCTCTAAGACCTTCTGAGATAGTGGCTTGGTAAGCAGATCAGCAACGTTATTTGCTGTGTCTACTCTTTGCAGTGTAACATTCCCATCCCGAACCATTTCTCTAACAAAATGATATTTTCTCGCAATATGTTTGGTGTTGTGGTGAGCCCTAGGCTCCTTAGCCTGTGCAACAGCTCCGTCGTTGTCACAAAACAGTGTCACGGGCTTTTCTGCGTTAGGAACCACTTGAAGTTCCTCAGTGAACTTCTTTATCCAAAAAGCTTCTTTAGCAGCCTCCGTGGCCGCCTGATATTCGGCTTGACATGTAGAGATAGCAGTCGAACTTTGCTTGGCACTTCTCCAAGAAACTGCCCCACCATTCAGAGTAAAGATATACCCTGATGTGGACATCTGAGCATCCATGTCCCCCGAAAAATCTGAGTCTGTATAACCTATCACTCTTAGTTCTCCACCGCTGTATGTAAGAACCAAGTCTTTAGTCCTCCTTAGGTACTTAAGAATGTTCTTTACAGCAGTCCAATGTTCCTGCCCTGGATTTGACTAAAACCGACTTACTACGCTCACAGCATAGGCAATGTCGGGTCTAGTGCAAATCATTGCATACATAAGGCTACCTACTGCCGAAGCATAAGGTACCTTGCTCATTTCCTTTCTATCTTCCTCACTTTGAGGACACATCTCTAAGGAAAGTTTTGCACCATGTTGCATAGGTAGAAACCCTATTTTACAATCTTCCATCCTAAATCGCTTCAGGATCTTTTCTATGTAGAGGGCTTGGGAAAGACCTAACATTCTTTTCGCTCTATCCCGGTAGAGACGAATACCCAGAATATAGGTAGCTTCTCCCAAGTCTTTCATTGAGAACTCTTTAGAAAGCCAAGCTTTCACAGAACTGAGCATTCCTAAGTCATTTCCTATAAGTAGAATGTCATCTACATATAGTATTAAGAACACAATTTTGCTCCCACTAACCTTCTTGTAAATACAGGGCTCCTCTTCATTTTGGACAAAATCAAACTCTTTGACTGTCTCGTTAAAATGAAGATTCCAACTCCGTGAAGCTTGCTTCAGTCCATAAATGGCACGCTGAAGTTTGCATACTTTATGAATATTGGTTTGAGATATGAATCCCTTAGGCTGTTCCATGTAAATCTCCTCTTCGAGGAATCCATTTAGGAATGCCGTTTTCACATCCATTTGCCATATTTCATAATCTAAGTGGGCTGCTATGGCAAGCATCATGCGAATAGACTTAATCATAGCTACAGGCGAGAAGGTCTCGAAGTAATCGATTCCTTCTCTTTGGGAATAACCCTTTGCCACAAGCCTGGCCTTATAGGTATCAACCTTGCCATCTCCATCAGTCTTTCTTTTATAGATCCATTTGTTTCCAATAGGCACTATGCCTTTAGGACGATCTACTAAAGTCCAGACCCGATTAGCATGCATTGAGTCTATCTCAGCTTCCATAGCTTCTTGCCACTTTGTGGAGTCAACATCTACCATAGCTTGGTCGTATGTAGAAGGATCATTCTCTTGACTACTTTCTGTCATCTCATGGACACCCAATTCTTCTTGATGCAGATAGCCATACCTCTCAGGTAATTGAGAAATTCTACTAGACTTGCGAGGTTGTGTTTGTATTTCAAAAGGTTGGGTTCTAATATCTTGCATAGGTGTCTCATTTGGTGTTTCTTTTATTTCTTCCAAAGAAATATTTCTACCTGCCCCTCCTTCCTGAATAAACTGATCTTCCAGGAAGTGTGCTTGTATAGCAATGATGATCCTATGATCTTCATGCATGTAGAATAGATATCCCATGGAATCCCCTGGATATCCTATGAAACGACCTTTCACAGACCTAGCTTCCAATTTCTCTACTTTAGTCTTCTTGACATAAGCAGGGCATCCCCAAATCCTAATGTGATTAAGACTTGGTTTCCTACCTCTCCACATCTCATGGGGAGTCTTAGGAACGGATTTGGAAGGACATCTGTTCAAGATATGCACAGCAGTAAGGAGCGCGTAACCCCACAGATAAATCGGTAGATCAGTATAGTTAAGCATGGAGCGAACCATGTCCAACAAGGTTCGGTTCCTTCTTTCTGATACACCATTTAATTGTGGAGTAGCCGGAGGAGTGAATTGTGACACTATTCCTAGTTCTTTTAAGAACTCATCAAATTCGGTACTCATGTACTCACCACCCCTGGCCCGACCAAGAGTCTTAACACGGTTACACTGTTTGATTTTCAACTAGGGCTTTAAACTCCATGAATATATCAAAACCTTCAGACTTATGTTACATTAAGTACACGAATCCATACCAGTATGGTCATCTGAATGTAATGAAATCGAAAGCCGTCTCGTGCCACTTCAAAAGGGCCACAGGCGTCGGTATGGATCAATCCAAGTTTTTCAAAGACTCTTTCAAAAGTCCCTCGAAGGGTAACTTAGTCATTTTGCCTTGAAGGTAAGATTCACAAGTTGGATAGGGATCTGATCCCAATGGACCCGTAAGCCCATCTTTCTCCATTTTATGAACCTTGGTCTGACCGATATGACCAAGTCTAAGATGCCACTTAAGTGCTTGGTTCGTTTCATCTCTACCACGCTTCCTAGTTATAGTGTTCACAGTTGTCTTATTCTTTAAATTTAAATGGTATAAACCATTTAATAATGTAGCAGTACCAACCAATTTATTTCTGAAATAAATACGACAGGACCCATCTCCAATAAAGAAGTGAAATCCCTTTCGGTCCATTACCGGAATTGATACAATATTCTTGTGCCCCTTGGGCAAAACAAGTACATCTTATAAAGTGAGAATAAAACCAGATTCTAAATCCAACATAAGGGATCCGATATCAGAAGCCTCGACACTATGCCCACTTCCGACGGTGACCATCACCTCCCCTGAATCCAGCTTCCTACTTCGTTCCAGATCCTGATTCATTGTACAAATGTGAGAACTCGCACCAGAATCAAGTATCCAAGAAGTAGAATATACAGTCACAGAACAATTTGTTTCTAAAACTAATAGTTCCGTACCTGACGGCGCATTACGGTCAAGCTTTAAACAGTACCTCTTCCAGTGGCCTAGCTCACCGCAGTTGAGGCATACATACGTTTTCTTGGCCCCCTTACTCTTTTGAACCATTGGGGTCTTGCCCTTTCCCTTATCGATCTTGGCTATTGGACCTAACTGCTTCTTGTTCTTTTTCTTCTTATTCTTGGACTTCCAAGTCCCAGAAGAAATCACAAGTGCAGCTTCCTTTCCCTTTGTCTTCATCTGAGACTGGGTAGTCGTCATTTTGTTCATTAGCCCAGCTAAGTTACATGCAATCTCATTGCAGTTGAAGTTCATGACAAATTGTGAAAAGGAGTCAGGAAGTTACTGCAGGATAAGGTCAGTTTGGAGAGATGCATGCATCTGAAAATCAAGAGCTTCCAATCTCTCAATCATCGAGATCATCTTGAGGACATGGTCCCCAACCCTCTCTCCTTCCTTCATCCTGGCGCGGAATAATTGCTTCAATATCTCATATCTAGCAGTTCGGCTATGCTCTCCATAGAGCTCAGCCAGGTGCGATAAGATGGCTCTTGAATACGTCATCTTTTCATGGGCACGTTGAAGCTCATTGGTCATTGAGCCTAACATGTACCCTCGCACTCTTATGTCGTCTTTTACCCATTTCTCATGGGCATCGACATCTTCCTGATTGGCTCGGGTTCTTGCAGGAGCCGCTGGGATGTCCGCCTCCAAGACGTATCCCAGCATTTCCATAGTTAGAACAATCCTCAAGTTCCGAAGCCAGTCCACATAGTTCGGACCAGTCAGGACGTTCTTTTCAAGTAGTATAGCAAGTGGGTTCATTGTCATATTGAGAGTTTTGTTAACTGCAGAGAATAATTTGAGATTCGTTAGTGATTGTTTAATTATGATCCGAGTAAAGAATTTAAGGACTTTCTTTATTCATAACTCGGCTCCCACTATTTTATCGGCATTTACACACTCCCATGTTAAATCCGGAAGTCTTAGGTGACTTCATAGTGGTGATCGATTTCTTTACAAAGTTTAATAGAGGGCAACCCATACGGTTTATATTCTATTATTCTTTATAAAGTGGTGTCTAATACCAACCCATCTAATGGATGATTCGATCTTCTTTTACCCCTAGTTCACTTGCCCTCAACCCATTCGGTTTCTATGGCTCGCTGAACTATCTAAGTTTAAACCGTCAACTCCTATTAGTCTGACAATTGAATCTTACCCGGCAACCCATATGGTTTATAGGGGTTTGATTTGTCACAAGCAAAGGCATCTAATGCACTCTAGGAATTTATCATCTTTCCCCAAAAATATTACCCCGACATACTCGGAAGAATAATATTCCGGTTTAGATTTCAATTTTCCATGAGTTTGACGGAGGGTAGGAAACCTCGTAACCTTTATAACTTAGTGTTTGTAAGTGGGAGTATTAATGCGATTATATGTTACACTTTGCACATTAATCCGTTTATAAGCGCGGTTTGTCGGTTTGTTTGTTTGTCATACAATATGAAAACATACACAACCTAAAACTAACAACATGCAGTTCATGGACCGTTCCTAGAACAAAAACATCGTAATCTAATTACATGTCTTCGGTCTTGAATCTTCGTCTTCTCGAGCGGATCTTCCTCCGGTCTTCGTCATTACAAATAAATTTTACATTTGAAAAATTGCATCCTATACAAATTTTCTAGTAAAATAAATAAGCTCAAAACGGCCTTTACAACCCAATCGAACAAAACAAACGATTCAAAACTAGGTCCATGAACTACATCCCCATTCAAAATTAATGCAACAATTACATTAAAATAAATGGCAATAATGATTAATCTAAAATTGATCTAATCAACAAAAATAATCCAAAGAATTAGAATTAATCCAATTAATTCACTTAACCGTTAATTTTAATTTGCTCAGGACAAAATAAATATTTCATTAAATTAATTCCCTTAAAATAAATTACCATAATTATATTTTAGTCAAATTAAATCCAATTTAATTTGCGGAAAATTAATTTACGAGCGAAATATAAAAAGCAGTCGGAAAACAAAAGGCCGGGCCAAGCCCGAGGCCCGACAGGCTGCCCAGCCCAGCAGCCCAGCCCAGCCCAGCCCAGCCCAGCCCAGCCAGCCCAGCCCAGCCCATTTCCGAGTCCGGCCAATTTTTCGGCTCATTTTTTTTTTTTCTCCGAATCCAAAAATAATATTTTTCTAATTTTTATATTACACAATTAAATCAGTTTTTCAAAAGAAAAATAGATTTATATTGTAACATAAAATCATGAAAAATAATTTTTATATGAACAATTAAACATCAACAATTAAAACAATTATGAATCTAAATCATAAAAAATAATCAAGCATTCCAAATGCAAATATCGAATATACGATTGCATAGACCTCTCTCCGATACCACTGATGGAATTCGGTGATTAAAAACGAGTTACGCAGTGGAAATAAACCGGTCAAACCGGATAAAAACCAAACCCCAAAACCGGATCGATCAAGCATCGTATAAACGAATATAAATATACGAAGATAAATAAAGAAATCATACCCTCGTAGACCTTTGATAATATCTTCTTGATTCCGAGTACGAACACGAATCCAATCGAACAAGCTTTTGGAAATTCCCGAGCACCGAAAACACCGTGCCTCTACGTATCACGCGTCGGAAGATGACCGGAAAATATTTTTATCAATTTATACTCTAAGTATACGGCTAGAAATTGATAGAATTAACTTATATATATTTTTATAAATACTCTAAGTATTTTTATAAAAAATGTTTTCTCTCAAAATACACTTAGAACTCAAAATGTATAAAGTTAGAAAACTTTTCTCTCACTCCCCTTAGCAACTCACGGCTGATCCCTACCATTACAAATGAGGGAGATGGTGTTTATTTTATAATCAAAACACACACCTCATCAATTATTTCAAAAATAAATAATGAAGTAATAATACATCAAATGTATTATTAAGTCCCCACATTTATAAAAAAAAAATCACCAAGTCAATTGATAAAAGTGGGGTGGTGGCTAAGGGAGGAGAAAAAGAAGTTGGTTCGTTTCGGTCCGTGAAACGGACCCTCGTGTATCTAATCTGATAGATAAACCTTGGTATGTTTCAATATTAATATAATTAATTAATCTAATTAATTAATTATATTAAAAATAAATTCTCTAAGAAATAATATGAATAAATTAATTACCCAGTAATTTATTTAATTCACGAGACCGATTTAATTTATCCAATAAATTGAATTAGACATCCAATGTCTAATATTAACCAAGAGAGAATAAGCTAAATATAATCCGTCGTCAATTCCTGTGCCGCGACTCTGTAGGTTCGTCTTAGTTAGCATTGAGAGGATCCAATGAGTGTTAGCACCACTTAGCCAGTCTTGTGGCCCACACCGTAACCTAACTAAGAACAAATGATAGGATCATTCCAAAACCATTATGTCGTGAATACCGTATACGTATAAACCCTTCAATCATATGTCCCGGTCAAGTATTAGGGTCACGGTAAAGTCAAACCCTACTGTAACTTGATTCTATGCTTTACATTAATGCAACCGAGATCATCGAGCTCTCGTGTATCAAATATAACTAGCTCTGAATGCTTTGGCCAAAGACTTATGATCTTATTTGCCATTAACCGCATAGGACATTTACCTGCTGACTAACAGGAGAAAGAATCCTATCTTGGTATTCAGTAGAGACTGCTACTTGCCCACTAAGTTGCATTTCGAGGTTGACCCCACCAACCGGCGATTGGATCGAACTACTCTAATGACTAACTTAATGCACAAGCACATCTCCTACTGAAACCTCAAGTCAAAGGTCCACGTATACCTATCACAATCTTTCGATTCAATCATTGACAATCCCTGAGTGATTTCCATGTGACCGAATCGAGTTGAGTCGTGTTCGAGTATACTAATCCCATTAGCATACCTATAACGTGTGCTCCCACTAACTGTTAGTGAGACAGGCACTCTACATGTCAAAGTACACATTATACAAGTCTTGTCTAAACTTACTGCCCAGTTAAGTTTTATCGACTTGCGAACTAGTTAAGCATTCGAGCTCTAAACACTTCTAGTGCCTATCTCCTTATCTCCATAAGGAGTAGAATGTTCTCTCTCAAATGCAAGGACTATTATTTTATATACCAAATCACAATGCCAGTGATATACAATAATATAGAAATAATAATTGCCTTATTAAATATAATATTCATAATTACAATACAATTGCTCTCATTCTCTCATCCTCTGAGTGGCATTCGAGGGCATATTCCTAACAGAAATTTAGGAATAGTTCTTGTGAGACAAATCATGATTGTCGTGAGATAGGGATATACTCATGGGAATTGTGAAGCCTATTTAATGTGGGGATTCATGAACTATTTTAGCTATTAATTATCTAATTCGAATAGGGATATATCGAGTTAATAATTCGTAGTATTTTCTATCGACCTTGGGAAAGGCTTTAGAATAATTTAGGAATTCCTAGCTTACAATCAATTGAATAAAAGTGAATTGAATTGAATAAAGATCATTCCTGATTTTTGAGGTGAAAATCATAATCCTACACCCTTATTATTATTATCTTTATTATTACTGTTATTAATTATTTTTCTGCAATTAGTTTAGAAACAAATTCTATATAACTGTTCTTCAAATAAAATTACGAGTTGACTATATTTTGGTACTTAGTGAAACCAGTCCTCGAGGGAACGATATCTTACTTATCACTTTATTACTTGTTGACACCGTGCACCTGCGGCATAGTGTGAGGGATTTCTTCGAAACACATATGCACAACAACAACACATGGTAATCCAACGATCCAGCGCACACATCTATAGATTCCCATGATGATCCCGCCGGACCAATGCATGGTGGAAATACATGTCCAACGATCCAGCGCACACAGCTATAGATATCCCATGTTGATCCTTTCGGACCAACGCATGGTGGACATATGACAACAATGCACAATTCAACAAAATAACAGTACACAATGCGTGACAACAACAATGCACAAATGCATGACAACAATAATACACGAATGTATCACAACATGATCGACACAAATGATAAAAATGATTAGAGTACTTGCCCCGAGTCCTTCGAGAGCAATCTCGATGTCTAAACCATTACGAACCATTATCCTCAATACTCGACGGTCCAAAATATCACGGATTGCAGACAATTCATATCTTTGTCTTTATCACAATGTATCCTCGATACCCAAGTATACCAATAACAAATGTAAATCATATACATTATGATGTAACTCCCCAAAATCGGAAAACCACATAAAATCCAAATCTCCAGAGTTCATAACTATAATCATCGCTATACGAATTATAAACGAATGAAACTGAAACCATTGATTAAATATTATAAAATGTGCAAGTAATAACTTGCCTCGATACCGACAAAACGATGATGAATCCGTTACCAATTCCTTGCCGTCTTCTACAAGCTCCTTGACTCTCGGCCAAAGCGATTCACGAACGTTCTCGAACACGACCGCAACACACTTTCTAATCGACGATTATAACCATCGATCAATGATCACAACCTATTGAAGTAATCAATAAACACATATTTGATAATAATCAATTCTCGATATAACCAATCAATCAAATTCAACGGCTCAAAAATTCCTCGATCATATACAAAACCAAATAATCCAACTCAACAAATACGAACTCATATCTACAATACAAACCGCAACTCGATGATCATACTTAACAATCAATACAACCGATCAATAAACCCAACGGTTCCACAATATTCCAACTAAACACAAGCCTGATCAATCCAACTTAAATGATCATGAATTCATAACCGAAACAGGATATACTACACTGCCTATCCACTTAGCGCACATTAATCACTTAACATAGCGTGCGCTAAGGCGCTTCGATTAGCGTGCGCTAGCCAGTAAGCTTAGCGTGCGCTAATGCTGTACAGATGCATGCCTTACAAGTATCGATCAACATATGGCGATTATCAAGAACACTAAGTGATTCGAAGCCATGTTCATAGCTATCAAAACAACGAAATCCGATATCCTTTAACATATAAACAATCATCCAACTCATAATCCAAGTCATATATTCATAGATCATCTTTTTCCTCAATATCAACATATGAATACCAAGAATTCATAATCATCGCCATGTTCACCATCATATGAAGAAACCAACAACAACAACATCAAAGACCCGGATTGAAGGAAGACATTAACAAACATATCTCTTTGAAGATAAACAGCACAATTCGAAACCATTCGAATCATATCAATACCCGTATATCAACAATAACATCAACATAACTCGGTAACCAATCTCATAATCATACTTGTTAACTCATATACATGACGATTATCAACTCAAGGTCATCATATACAATCCAAAACGAAATCCCAAAGTGAAGAGTAATTACCTCTTTGAAGAAATGGATTGATTTCCAAGGTTGAATCCATTCTCAATCACTTCCACGCTTCAAATATTGTTAGAAACGATCAACTCAAGTATTTGGAACCTCAACTTGTCTCTAAGAACTCTCTCTGTCGGTTCAATGAAGAAATGGACGGAAATGATGAATAATGGCCAACTGCACATATATATACTGTATATTATTAACATACGCTAACATCTTTATTTAACGTACGTTACATGCTTAGCATGCGCTAACTGTCTTTGTTAGCATGCGCTATCGCAGTCCAGAGGTTACTGCCTTACTTCATTCCATGATTTACATACGCAATGCTCATGAAATAGCGTACGTAAAGGCCTCCACTTAGCGTACACTAGTGTCCGATCATAGCGTGCGCTACTCATAGTTGACTCATTTGTCTGTATGCTCCGAAGATAGGTCCACACGCCGAAAGCTCTGACAAGGATAAGATTCCCTTTGGACCGATCTGATGTTAGCGTACGCTAACACTATGCATTAGCGTGCGCTAATCCTTCACAACAAACATCCATTGACTTCGTCGTCACATGCGCTGAAAGTGGGTGTGTCCACACGCAGTTTCCTTCTGATCTGGTCTGTACTAGCGTGCGCTATCCTTTGCCTTAAGCGTGCACTAACCCTGCATGATAGCGTGCGCTATGCTTGAATATTAGTGTGCACTAATAAGGTTATACTTAGCCATTTTCAGCTATTCTTATCCAACGTCTCAACATAAAGAACACGAACATATGGCAACCGAATACATATACTCCTTCCAACAATATTCTCATATGGTACGCCCTACACACAATATCTTCAAATAAAACTGTCAACCAAATGCAGTAATTATACCAATACAGATGTCTCAGTCCTTCAGTTATTTTATCCATACTGTAAAGATTCCACGATGTACAACGTAACTTGGATAAAATAACATTAAACAATAGTAGTAGAAATTCCGAATATTACACATATGACCAGAGTACGACTGTTGCATAAGGTACGGTTCAGATCCTTTCGCAACCCATTAGTGTTTTGTTCGATACATGAGCTACATATTTTTTCATATCACTATCTTGTGTAAATCGTGGTAGATATTCAAGAAGATGACCTGATTCTAGGAGATAATTGGATTAACCATTACAGAGCTATTATAAACTACCGGAAAGAAATATTTGATGATCGCTAAGGATGGCTTTGAATATTTATTTGAAGGATGAGACTAGGGAGCTCAGAAATGTGATTAAGGTAATAAAAGCAATCAAACTGCTGAAATGGGATTGTGTCGGATACTAGTGTTATGCAATGAAGAAGGAAGAAGGAGGAGTAAAACTTTCATCTATTCATGTTGTAAACAAACTTCCGGATATATTTCTTGATGAATTACCTGGATTACCTCCACAATGAGATGTAGAATTTACAATCGAGTTAGAACCGGAAGCTACACCTATTTCCAAGGCACCATATCGAATGGCGCCCACCGATATGTATGAGTTAAAAAAGCAACATGAAAAACTGCTAGACAAAGGTTATATTCAGTCAAGTATTTCCCCCTGAGGTGCGCCGGTTCTCTTTGTTCGAAAGAAAGATGGGTCACTTCAATTGTACATTAACTATCGGGAGTTAAATAAAGTGATGATCAAGAATAAGTACTCGTTGCCTGGAATTGATGACATGTTCGACCAGTTACAAGGAGCGAAGGTACTCTTGAAAATCGATTTAGGATCAAGATACCATCAATTGAGGATTAAAGAATTTGACATTCCGAAGTCGGCATTTAGATCTTGACACGGTCACTAGGAATTTGCACTAATGCTATTTGGCCTAACCAATGCGCCTGCTGTATTTATGCAGTTAATGAATCAAGTATTCATAGAGTACTTGTATAAATCCATAGTTGTTTTCACCGACGACATCTTGATCTAATCTTAAAACGCAGATGAGCATGCGGAACACTTACGAATCATTTGGAATATCTTGAGAAATGAACAGTTGTATGCAAATCTTTCTAAATGTGAATTCTGGCTAAAGGAAGTAATGCTCCTTGGTCACGTAGTGTCAGCAGAAGGAGTGCGAGTAGATCCACAGAAAGTTGAGGCAATTTTAGAGTGATAGTCTCCTTGTGAAACAAGTCATAAGTTTCTTAGGACTTGCTAGGTACTATCGTCGATTTGTGGAAGGGTTTTCCAAAATCACCCGCCCACTTACTCAATTATTTCAGAAAACCCAAAAGTTCGATTGCAATGAGAAGTGTCAGTCTAGTTTTGACGAACTCAATAAGAGACTGACGATGGCTCTGGTCTTAGCTCTACCACAGGGAACTGAAGAGTTCATAGTTTACGGTGATGCTTCAAAATAAGGTCTAGGTTGCATGCTAATGCAAAATGATAGGGTAATCGCATATGCCTCACGATAGTTGAAACCATACGAGGTCAATTACCCAACACATGATTTGGAGTTAGCAGTTGTCATTTTCACACTGAAAGTATGGCGGAACTATTTGTACGGAGCTCATTGTCAAATCTTCATAGATCATAAGAGCCCTAAATATATTTTCAGTCAGAAAGAGTTAAACATGCGACATAGGAGATGGCTGGAATTAATTGAAGATTATGACTTGGAAATTTTTTATCCACCAGGTAAAGCAAACATGGTCGATGACGCACTGAGATGCAAACCCATGTCTATTAGGATGTTGGAGACACTCACAACACAGCCAAGAATTCAACAAGAGTTCATTTGTGGAGAAATTGAAGTATGGTTACAAAGAGTTCACGAGCAACTATGTGTGGTGTTGCTAACTTCATTCTTGACTAATGAAATAAAATCTAAGCAATTAGATGACCCTATGATGATTTGGTTACATCAAGAAGTGAGTAAGGGAAAGGCCCCAGGCTTCGTGATCCATGAAGATGGAGTTTTGAGATTTCAAAACCGACTTTATGTTCCGAATGGCGAAGTTCTGAAACAAACGATCACGAAAGAAGCCATAACACACCTTATTTAATTCGCTCGGGCACCAATAAAATGTATAAAGATTTGAAATAGACATTTTGGTGGGGCAACATAAAGAAAGATATAGCGGCATATATTTCGAAGTGCTTAACTTTTCAATAGGTTAAAATCGAACATCAGCGACCTACCGGAATGCTGAGACCACTTCTGATTCCTGGGGTAAATTGGAGAATATCTCGATGGATTTTATCACCAAAATGCCAAAGACCTGGTCCAAAATGAATATAGTCTAGGTGATAGTTGGTACTTTAACCAAGTCAACTCACTTTATAGATATCAAGTATACCTGGGGACAGGAGAGATTAGCTCGGGTATTATTGCTGAAATAGTTCAATTGCATGGAATGCTGAAGACCATTATTTCACACCGAGATGGTCGTTTCATGTCAAATTTTTGGAAAGCGTTTCATAAAGCTTTAGGAATCGAGTTGAGATTTAGCACGACTTACCATCCTCAAACTAATGGGCAATCCGAGAGGACCATTCAAACATTAAAAGACATGTTGAGAGCCTGTGCTCTAGATTGGTAAATTGACTAGGAAGCTCACCTTCCTATAAATGAGTTCACCTTCAATAATAGCTGGCATGTTTTAATTAAAATGGCACCTTCCGAAGCATTATATGGGAGAAGATGTAGGTCACCCTTATGTTGGGATGATTCATCTGGATTAATTGAGACAGAACCAAAATTGATAGTACAGACTCGGGAGAAGATAGCTTAAATCCGGTAAAAATTGTTCACCACCCAAAGTCGTCATAAGTCTTATGCGGATGTGCGCCATCGTCCACTATAATTTGAAGTTAGGGAACATGTACTTATAAAAGTCTCTCCTACTCGGGGGATTTTTCATTTCGGAAGGAAGGGAAAGCTGAGTCCGAGATATACCGGACCATTCTAGATTTTCGAGAGAGTTGGATAATTAGCATACAACTTGGCCTTACCTCCATCAATGAGTCATGTTCATAATGTGTTACATGTATCACAATTAAGAAAAGAGTAAAGTGCACTTTGTGTACCTGAACTTTACTCAAGAGACCACTTGAAATACTGAACTTTAATCTCTATCACTTGGAATACTGAACATTCACTTTACTTAAACTTCGTGTACTGCCATCTATCTGTTACTAACTCCGTTAGAATTTCAAGGGTAAAACAGGAAAATCATATTCGAATGGTTATGTTGTCTTCTTCTTCACTAAAATCGACTCTATATTCCTCCCCACTATATGCAACCCTAATTTTTCTTCATTTCGCCAGAAGCCCTTCTCGAGCCGGATTTTTTTACCCAGAATCACATACCAGTCGTATCTCTGAGTGCATCTCCATCTCTACCCAAACCCTAGTCCATAGCTATCTTCATTTTTGTCGACATAATTGGGTCGACCCATTTCAGAAACCAGCCATATCCCATCAGACCCAATCATTGCCACCACCACCACATTCCCATTCTCACACAGAAATGTCCAGCGCACCACGAAAACAAGATCTGATTTCCAGTTATCCGATTTGAAAACCAATCCAAAATCATAATAAATCTCCCTCACCACTTCCACTGGCACCATCCCGCCAACCCATCTGAATCTACATATCCCCGACGGAACTGTAGTTGGTCATTGAACCATCCTTCGTCGATCGAGTTCCAAGATCAGAAGCCTTCCAAGCCAGAACTATCTTGTCCGGGAAACCCCAGCTACAAGTTTGATCAGATCCAATCCCAGCCCTCAACTATAGAGAATCAGATGCCCTAGCTCACCACCCATCATTCCTTGTCAATCGCTGATCATTGCCACCTTTAACTCGCCTGTGTCGTTTGGTTGATGTGTAAGGGCGTATGTCGGGGAAGGAGAAGACTGATATGAAGGATTTCAATGTGTTTGAGGTGAGGCGTAAAGCATATAGACGAAGTTAGTAAAGAAGAAGCCAACATAACCGTTAAATATGATTTACCAGTGTTACCCCTAAAATTTTAATGGAGTTAGTAACAGATAGAAGGCAGTACACGAAGTTTAAGTAAAGTGAATGTTCAGTATTGCAAGTGATAGATATTAAAGTTCAGTATTTCAAGTGGTGTCTTGAGTAAAGTTCAGGTACACAAAGTGCACTTTACTCTTAAGAAAATATATATCAGATCCCAGTCATGTCATCGACTTTGGAGAGATCAAAGTGGCTAAAGATGGCATATTGGAAGAGAAACTGATCAAGATACTTGAGAGTCAAATCAAGGAATCCAGGAACAAACCAATCACATTGGTTAAAGTATAATGGTCACAACATGGAGTGGCAGAAGCAAACTAAGAGACTAAAGACAATATGAAGGCGGGATATTCGGAGTTATTCCTATCTTAAGTTTTCGGATAAAACTTGTTTTTAGAGGGAGAGTATGCAATACCCAGATATTTATTGTGTATTTCTATATGTATTTGAATCATGTGGTGTATGATTGTGTTGAATAATTATTAGAAAGATGATTTCCCTTATATCCATATTCCAGTATTCATGATCGCAAGGTGTAGAAATCGACACTTAATGCATGCAACTGCATGGTACTAACGTACGCTAGCGGACAAAGCTAACGTACGCAAATTACATAAGCTAGTGTACGTAAAGTCGTGAACCTTATGTACGTAAGGAGTCATTTGAATCAGACAAAAGCGTTGTCATGTCCGCTACAACCTGTAAGCAATGTACGCTGAACCTATAGAATTATATACAATAAGTCATTTTGGCAACGTACGTAAGACAAGACAGAATGAGGCAGTAAGCTAAGTAAATCGATAGTTTAGTTTATAATGACAACTAGCATGTGTTAAGTCCTAACGTACGTAACCCTGTGCATCTAATAAATGGATAGTTTTCTATTTAAGGACACCAATCCTCTTTCATTTCTCCATTTACCTTGTCCGAGTTCTGCATATTTAAGAGCCTTTCGAGCCCTTTAAACTCCTTTTATCAACCTATAAACTTTATTTTGAAGATCATAGGCATCTTGAATTAGTGTTCAAGCCTCCGGAATTAAGTTCAACCGATTATATTCATCATTGACCTCCGTGTAGGTATGTTAATGCTATTCCAGCTTCGAGTTCATGTTTATAGGATCGTTATAAACATATTTCCGAGATATTAGGCTCGTTGATAACTTAATAGACTGAACATCATGATTTTGGAAGCTTGAGGTGATTAAACTTGGGTTTTTCCATTATTAAGATGATTATATGTTGGCCTATGATTATGCCGAATATTAAGGTGAAGTTTTAATAGGTTTTCACATAACCTTCATGATTATTTCGAAATGCTTATAGACCAGATGATTTGAGGAAGATATTGTTGATAGGATATGAATTAAATTGAGGAATATTAGGGTTTTTCGTCAATAATACAATCATTTCTTTTAGAGTTGATTTCTATTGGTTAATTTTCCTATATCGATTGTTAGAATGAAATGATTATATTAATGATGGACATATTAAGATGTAGAATTCTTGAAGGCAGAATTACCATAAAAAGGATCAAAGATTTAGTGAAGTTGTGATTAAATCTTTCAATGTATTGACTAAGTTGATCATAGCCGATTAGATGTTATTTATGGTGAAAATATGATAGGAAGAGGGCTGAGACGCATATATATATATATATATATATATATATTGAAGGAATTCTCGTGATTGTGTTTTATGATTTGATTATCCAGAACCGTTAGTTATTATGGTGTTAATTTGATAACTAAGTTTAGATATCACGAAGTGGGCGGTCGAAGGGGCACCCTTCGAGTGTGTTGACGATCGTTGAAAGTATTGAATCTTTATCATCATTATAAGGCAAGTACTTTAATTATGCTTTTTCGTTTTAATGTTGTTAATGTGGTCGTGCATACATATGTCGTTGTTTGTATGTCCATCATGTGTTGGTCCAACGGGATCATGTTGGGATCTATGCTAGTGCGTGTTAGATCATTGCATGGGGTTTTCCACCACTTGTTGGTCCGATGGGATAATAATGGGATCTAGACACTGAATGCTGGATCACGGATTACCATAAATATGTCTTGAGGTTGTCATTTTGAGTTTTTGCATTGTAGGTCTTCTCATATGGGAAGTCCGTAAGTTGTATTATTACTCATTAATTGATAAATAATTACTCATTATATAATCATTATACTCGTACTAGCTTGTTGTATTATTATACTCGATTACATTATTCCGTTGTTGTTTATTCGGGAGATTTTTATATTGGTGTTTTCCATTCAGTGTCGTTAATTACTATTAAACTCGATTTGTAAGAGTTACTCCATTGTTGGAATTTAAATAGTATGTATGTTTTACTTATTAGCCTAGTAAATCTTTGTTGGAATAAACACATCCTGTTTTGATAATCGCTATCGTACAACAAGAAGACATCAGAGTTAGAAGTTTGCTAAGTATGGAAGCTATTAGGAAACTCCGTACAGCCTATCTATACAACAAGAGATCTTCGTATAGAGTCCAATCCTACAGAACCTACATATTCATACAGAAGAAATTAAGAGTGTTGGATACATCAGTCTGGTTGTAGGAGTTTTACTTAGGAAAAGTAAAACTCATCTAACAGGACTGAAGAATAGATTTAAACTTTCGTGAAATAAACTTTGTTTATTCATAAAGTATTCACAGTTAAAGTAGCATTTGTTGCTGATAGGACAACATTTAATGAGGGAGAAAGAGAATAATTTGAACGCACTGAAGAGCATTTAATGCAAAGTCAAAAAGAATGTCTGGAGCATTAAATGCAAATTGCCTTTAATTCAAACAATTTGCAGCCGCCAATCAGAGACGTCTAAGCAGCACAGCATACAGCTGCTGTTTGAACTTATTCTACCATCTTTACCATTGAGATCAACCTTATCCCTATGTAGACTATGTCCTTGCTAATTCTGATTTGTGTGGGAAGAATAGCATTAAAGACGAAGCTTCGATCTATGTGAGAAGAATCAAGTTGAAAATACTGAAGCCAATCTGTGTGAACGGCCAAATCTGTGGTCCCTGTATCAATCTCTGTGAATTATATTGGGGTTTACCTCGAAACACTTATATCTGTGTGTTATTTACTTTCCGTCCTTCCTTACTATTTTCATTTATAACTGTGATTTGTAGTATATATTGTGAATACCCTATACGCATCAAGCAAACAAGAGAGTACCTAATTCTTTACTTACATCAACTCACTATTAGACTTCCGCTACGTAATTCACTTGATAAACATACATCTTATTATATTCTCACTTCCTAAGTTGTTTACTGTATACTTTGTGGCGAACAAATGGTATCAGAGTGGTTGATTCTAAAAAGAATCAGTCAATTTTTAATTGAATTAGATCCACAAATCACTAGCTTTTGAAAACTTTGGTTTATACTTTCATCATTTATTCTATGTATAAGATGGACTCCTCCATGATAAATAAGGTTCCTATGTTTTCTATTAACGAAGTTGATGACTGGAGAATTAGGATGGAAGTCTATCTTGCAGCCATGCATGAAGGGATGATTTATGTCATCCAGGAGGGACCTATCAAGATTATGAAGGTCAACAGAGTCCCAAGAATGGAAGGGAAATCCTATGCTGAGATGCTCGAGAAGGAGCACGATCAGTGGACGACTGATGAGACAAGCATGCTAACCTGGATAATTTCGCCAAGAATGCACTATTTGTCACTCTAGACAAAGGTACATTCGCCAAGGTAAAGAGCAGTCAGACAGCCAAGCAAATATGGGAGAAACTCAAGCTTATTTGCGAGGGTACTGAGCTCTCAAAAGAAAATAAAATTTCTAAACTTACTCAGTAATTTAAGTCTTTCGAAATGAAACTTACACAAACGCTTGAGGAGCTTGACCTCAAATTTACCGCCATTGTCGGTGAAATTGAATCATTAGGTAAAGTATATACCCTATTGGAGCACTATTGGTTGGTATGGCCATTTGGAGATACAGTGATAAAACTCTTTTGCATTGCGGAAGCAATTTAAATAAAGGTGCGGAAAATAAATCGACAGGGGATTTATAGAGGTTTGGCCAAACGTGCCTACGTCCTCTCTTCGATATCTTTTTCTATAGGCTAAAGATAAACCTATGAACCTCTCTTCTATCGGTCGAGGGATAACCGTTACAAACTCATCTTCTATCGGTCTGAGTAAACTGTTCACACACTTGTCTTTTTGTCGGTCCAAGTTAAACCATTTTCCTTATCTAATGGACTAGGAATAAACCAATCTAGCTTTCTATGGGTACTATATAAACCTCACGTGGATATAGATTGCGATTCTAACAATGCTGGATCTTTGATCCTAATAACACCGAATCCAATTGTATCCTTTCTTTTTCCTCTCGTGTATGAGTTTTCGTGTATCACACTCAAACTCTTGACAATATAAGCATAATTACTACAAAAATAGAATGTATATCAATATTTGATCAATGTATCAATTGCTTGAAGTTGTTGTATGTTCAATACCATAGGAAGTGGTACTTATAGGCTCCAAAGCCTCAATTAGCCATTAGCTCCTGCTGCCTTATTTACGTACATTATTGTCCACCCATTACGTACGTTATATGCATTACGTACGTTAACATCAACATGTTACGTACGTTAAGCTCAATGCAGATTAGTCCAGTAGCTTCATTTCTTCCATTACGTACGTTATAATATCTCATTACGTATGTTATCATAAGTCTTCATATCCGTTGCATGCTGACCTATGCCATGACGTCATCTTCAACGGCTCCTTGTTTGGATTCAGAAACACTTCATTACGTACGTTAAACACCATGTGTTATGTACGTTAGCCTTGTACCATTACGTACATTAGGCTTCTTTGTTAGCATACGTTATGTATGAAAATTTCCTGCTTTTTACGACTTCTTGCGTCTTCAACATCTTCGTTATTTTGTTTTGCTTCCTTGTTGTTTGCCTTTGTTTAACAACTAATCATCAAAACTCTATTAATGAATATTTGGAATAAAATATTCCAACAATCTCCCCCATTTTGATGATTACAAAACAACACCTTGAATTGGATTAAACCTCCGAAATAAATAAATAAATAAATATATATATATATATATATATATATATATATATATATATGTACGAATCAAAATTTTCGGCTTTGATCGTTTCGTTAGTTTCTCCCATCTTTTCTTTTTTCTCCTTTTCGACTACTTCTTCTTATTTTTTCAACTTCGTCTTTTCGTTTTCAACCTCTCCGTTTATTCTTTTTCGACTTTTCTCCTTTTTATTTTTCTCTCCCAATTTTTACTTTTTATTTTTCTCGTCATTCTACCGTGACGCTTTTTATCCCATTCAACTCTTTTCTCCCCCTTTTTGTTATCAGCAAAAAGCGCATAAATAAAAGTATACCAATTTATGATAAAATATGATATGATAAAATAAGCATAAAAATGTGCATAAAGAGGGTAAAACTCTCCCTGACAAAAATCTCCCCTTTAAAAATATAAACTCCCCCTGAGTAAAATATTTATTGATAAAAATTAATTTCTGGGGATCCAACCGAAAGTCGGTCGTTTTTCATTTAAATAGACAATATCCGGAATGGTGGTTCTTTTATGAATCCAAATCTTTATAATTTTGATCGTCCATCTTGGGCTTTTACAGTTTGAAATATGGTGCCCAATTTTTAAACATTTGTCACAATGGGGTATTTTGAAATTTAAGGATTCGTTTTTAGTATGCGGTTTGAATAAACCCCTGTTTATTCATAGTATATTTTTGAATAAAGCATTTTGAAAAATCTGTATGCAATAATTCGAATGCTTCAAATAATTCATCTTGATAAGATGTACTAGCCTGGCTTTCGACGTCGCTGTTGTCGAATGTACTTTTTGCCATAAATGCGAGGTTATTTTGATTGATGAAATCTTCGTCCTCGTCTTTGTCGCTCCACATGGCAATTAGAACTTCCTTATTTTGATTTGCTCGACAATTCTTCGTGAAGTGGCCTGGTTTACCACAGATTCAACAGTTATTGTCGAATTTCTTAGATTCGCCGGTCTTGATGTCTTTCTTTCTACGGTTTAATAAGTTTTGAAACTAATTAATATTCTTGGCATAATATGCCAATTCTTCGTCACTTTCATCCACCGGGATTTCTTCTTTGTTTCTCGACATCTTAGCCTTCATGGCTATCATTCTTTCCTTCGGCTTCGTCTTGGCATTTCGAGATTTTAGGACAATCTCGTAGTTTATAAGTGAACCAACAAGAGCACTAAAATCAATATTGTTTAAATCTTTTGATTACATTATTGATATTACTGTTCCATCCCATTCTCGAGGTAGCGATCGTAGGATCTTCTTAACTTTTTCACTACTCAAAAGGGGTTTTCCATAACATGCCAACCCATTCGTAATGAAAGAAAATCGATCAAGCATAATTGTGATGGATTCTTCTTCTTTCATTTGGAATAGCTCGTAACCGTGAAGAAGCATGTTGATCTTCATCTCCTTGACTTGAGATGTTCCTTCATGTGTGACTTCAAGCATTTTCCATATTTCTTTTGCACTATCACACGAGGATATCCAGTTGTGTTCTTTCGGATTTAAAGCACAATATAATAATTGCGTAGCTTTGCAATTATAGTGATCATTTTTCCAATCAGAATCATCGTACTCTTCAAAGGTTTTGAGAGTTCCGTTCGAGTTCATTGGAATTTTGGGACCAAGACAAATCATTTTCCATAGCTCGATGTCGTAGGATCCGATGAATATCGACATCTTTTTCTTCCAAGTCATGAAGTTAGATCCGTCAAACAATGGTGGTCGGTTAAGAGCAAGACCTTCGACCGGGGAAGTTGAAACGCCATTTGGATCGACTCCTCGGATCCGCTTCTAGGAGGTCCCGCTCCGATGCCAATTGTTGGAGCACTATTGGTCGGTATCACCATTTGGAGATAGAGTTATAAAACTCTTTTGTGTTGCGGAAGCGATTTAAATAAAGGTGCGGAAAATAAATCGACATAGGATTTATAGAGGTTCGGCCAAACGTGCCTATGTCCTCTCTTCGGTATCTTTTTCTATAGGCTAAAGATAAACCTCTGCACCTCTCTTCTATCAGTCGAGGGATAACCGTTACAAACTTGTCTTCTATCGGTCTGAGTAAACCCTTCACACACTTATCTTTTTGCCCGTCCAAGTTAAACTAATTTCCTTTTCTACTGGACAATGAATAAACTAATCTAGCTTTATATGGGTACTAGATAAACCTCACATGGATATAGATTGCGATTCTAACAATGCTGGATCCTTGATCCTAATAACATCTAGTCAAATCGTATCCTTTTTTTCCTCTTGTGTATGAGTTTTCATGTATCACACTCAAACTCTTGACAATATAAGCACAATTACAACAACAATAGAATGTATATCAATATCTGATCAATGTATCGATTGCTTGATGTTGTTATATGTTCAATACCATAGGAAGTGGTATTTATAGGCTCTAAAGCCTCAATTAGTCGTTAGCTCCTGCTGCCTTCTTTATGTACATTATAGTCTACCCATTACGTACGTTATATGCATTAAATACGTTAACATCAACATGTTACATACGTTAAGCTCAATGGAGATTAGTTCAGTAGCTTCGTTTCTTCCATTATGTACGTTATCATAAGTCTTCATATCTATTGCATGCTGACCTATGCCATGACGTCATCTTCAACGGCTCCTTGTTTGGATTCAGAAACACTTCATTACGTACGTTAAACACCATGTGTTACGTACGTTAGCCTTGTACCATTACGTACCTCAGGCTTCTTTGTTAGCGTACGTTATGTATGAAAATTATCCAGCTTTTTGCAACTTCTTGCGTCTTCGACATCTTCGTTGTTTTCTTTTGCTTCATTGTTGTTTGCCTTTGTTTAACAACTAATCATCAAAACTTGATTAATGAATATTTGGAATAAAATATTATAACATACCCAAAAGGAGGAAAATTTGAAAATATTTAGATCACTCCATGCCTGATAGGACATAAAAACCACAGCTATGCATGTGTCCTACAACATAAATGATATTTCTACTTTTGATCCCTTTTCTGTCCCAAAGGCATTTGAGTATGACATAGACACGAGAGAGAAATCTGAAGAGTCACCTATCAAAACTACAACACTGGCTGCTGTATCTGACAGGAGACATAGTTCTGCACCCAGCACATCCAAGTCGGCATACAAAGCAGCATACAACGACGATGACATCCTCTCGCAAGATGAAATGGCCTTGCTCATGCACAAGTTCAAGAAGTTTATCAAACAGACTGGAAAGACTCCATAAAGGCCCAATCCTTTTAACAAGGTAAGCTTTGAATTCCCTTCATCTGGTGATCCTAACCTATGTTATAACTGTAGGAAGCCAGGACATTATGCAAATAAGTGTCTTCATCCAAAAGTGCAAAAGTTACCGAAGTTGAGCAACAGGAAAATGATGAGAAAAGACGTGCGTGGAGAAACAAGCTTAAGGCCCTGATTGGTGAATCAGAAGCCTCGCCTGCATCAAAGAATACTGAGGAGTGCCTACAGGCGATCATTGACTGTGACTCCTCCTACGATGAAATTGAGGATAAAGCGTACATATGCTTTATGGCCAAAGAAATACAGGATGATAATGACAGCAATGATGAAGTAAGTTCAAATTCAACTATTCCTATCAATGCATCACACACTTTTGAAAACATGATGAATGAATTTAAAAACATTCAAAAAGACCATGAGACACTTAAACGAGAAATATACAGCTCGAAATTTTAAACCTGGAGCTGAAAGACGAAAATGACTTGCTTAAAAACAGCTATGAAAATATATATCTTGATTGCGAAAACAGCAAAGTCACCTATGAAAGACTCATAGAAAGCAATCATCAACTTGCAAAAGATCTAAATGAGGCAAAGTCTCATAGTGAGTGCTGTAATATCCGAGATTTTTATTCTGATTTATTCGAAATTTTCTTTTTCTTAGACCGGAAATTTCTCGGTTTCCGAGCGTTGGTATTATTTTTCTCGACAATCGATTTTGTGTTTATGGCCATATGTGGTGATTTGTTGTATATTATTTTCATTTCGGATCGATGTTGTTGTCCGAGAGCGTTTCGTCGTGTTCGTTCCGTGCGTTTTTAAGAATCGAGTCGTCAGGCCACGGCAGCCGGGCGTTGGCCGGACGGTTGCGGGAGGAACCAGCATGGTAGCTGGGCTCTGGCCGGACGGGCGCGGCAGGGACCGGCATAGCGTACGCTACTGCCGGGAGGCTGCGCGCACTAACCTGAAGTCGTAGCGCACGCTATGCGGCACCAGCGCCGCTACAGGCGGCGGTGAGGCCCCGAGAGGTTTGGACTCAGAGAGTTGGCGTGCGCCGCACGCTAAGGCGGTCATTGCAGCCAGCTAGCCGGCGACGTAGCGCCTGCCGCTCGGCATCTAGCGCGCTACAGGCGAGGATCAGTCCGAGCCTGCAGGTGGACCATGGTCGGACCGCTAGCGCACGCTGCCGGCCCGCTAGCGCACGCTAGGGCGGTCTGCCTATATAATTGACCGAGCAGCCCTGTTTTCACCAATTTTTCACTTCCCTTCCTTCATGTCCGCGGATGGATCTTTTGAGAGATAGGAGACATTTTATTGAACAACAAATCCACGAAGATCCTGAGTACATATCATTTATCGATCAATCCATAACATCCTTCAATCGACCGAATCAAGGTTATTTTTTCATAAAATCCAAACTTTGGGAAATTTGGGGATCTTGGTAGAATTCGTCTGTTTGAGCCTTATGAACTTAAATTACTGATGGATAATTGTAGATTAAGTTGTATTCTATCATTTTAATCATCTTTTCACGGTTTTACCATTTCCGATTCGTCGATTATATGAACTTCCATTTGACGCCTTCAAGGTGTCCGGGGAAATGCCGCAGAGAGGAATTTGGTCGTTTTGTGATGTTTTTCCTCGTATGATTGATTGTTTATTTGATGATAGGATATTAGGGACGATTTCCCTACAAAAATCTGGTGTTGAGCCCTTCCGATCGTTGTTTTCGTTGGAGTTCCGAATTTTGCCAACCGACCGTACTTTCGGAGTATCTGCGAGAGATTACCAAGGCAAGTACCTTGATATACGAATAGTAACTGCGTGAAATCATCGTTGTCGAAGTGTATGAATTTATACGGATATATATATATATATATATATATATATATATATATGTGTGTGTGTATATATATATATATGTGTGTATATATATATATAGATTTATATATATTTATATGTTCGATATATGTATGTATATACGTATATTGATATATATGCCTATGTCGGTGAACGACGAGTGGTGAATGCTAACACTAGTTGACGTACTCAACTTGGATTGATGGATGAACTATAGTTATTCATATAATATAGTAAGGTTATATGTATATATATATATATCTATACATCTATCTATATATATATATTCGGTTGAGTCGCAATATAAGGATATATGTGTAGCGTTGGTTGGTTGTGCCGAAGGCTTATTGTGCTGGATCTTGATTGATAATGTGTGTGTTATTGTTTATTGTGTGGTTATGGACTGGCGGATAAATTGTGTGAATTGGTGTATTGATTTGATAATTGTTGAAATGATTGATTGTGTACTTGATGTTTGTAATAATGTGAATACTTGTTGTGAGAGACGTCGTATCCGGGAACCTCTGAGGGCGGGGTGTGTACTCCGGCCTGGTGTACGCTGCAATGTGCGGTTTCATATGTTTGGTGAACACCGGTGTTACCTAATGCGCGTGCAAGGGGTGGCTCTGTTAGGAGTGATCGCCGGCGCAGTGACATGTTCAAGGGGCGGCCAACATAGTGGAGTGAACGCCGTTGCACAGGTGTGCAAGGGAGGCGCCTGGCAGGCTTATTGGTAACGGATATTCAAGTGATAGCTAAGACTCCGTTACCGAACAATCCTCGTATTTCAAAGTTTTTTCAACTCTTTTCAAATACTGGTCTCGATATAGACTGTGATTCGTGTTTTTGAAAGCTTGTTTCAAATTGTTTTTAAAACGTTGGTATCAGGGTTAATTAACCAAGGATGTTTGACGAAATCTCCGAGGGTTAATTAATCAAGTGTCTTGAGCAGGAATTGTCGAATGAGAGGCTGTGCCTTTGATTGTACTGTGATGATTATTCTGTGCATTGGGTCGAGGACCCCGAATAACGTTGTAATGGTTTTCTTGTAAATTGTTTTCCACATGTTGGGTCGAGGATCCGAGAGTTTTTGAAGTATTTTCTAAAAGTATTCCCATTTGATTTTCAAAACCCCATGATGGCCTGAGTCAATAATCATGTTTTCAAACTTTCTTATCAAAATACTTTTCCTTTTATAAAAAGGGATTTTTCTGACTCCTTGGGCTCGTTTAAAGTTTCATTGGTATTATGTTCCGTACAGAGAATATGACTATGTGATTATCTTTCACTTTGTGTATGTGATGCTATTATGTGTGGACTATGGGAATGTGTGGTTTGTGTTAAGGCTTCATGACTATTGAGATTTGTGTTATTATTATTCGTATATCTTGTATATTATGTACTTGCACTAGCAAAATTCCAGTTTGCTAACCCCCGAGTTTTCGGGGGGTGGGTGCCTGTTATGCGCTCAGGTTTTGGCAGCTCGGGAGCAGTCACAGGATTGGCTTGGAAGGAGATGGAGGACAATGATACTAATCACACCAGTCGAGTCTTTTCTTTTGTTTCATTAAGTCGGTATTTCTCTGTCGTTCGAGTATTCACCCTTGCATGGGTGTAGTTTTCAATTATTAAATTGAGTTGTCATTCTTTTCGGTGTTCTAGTTTATTATTGTCATTGTAATATGAATGTCGTTAGTTCTGAATTGGTTAATGACCTTGTCGGTCTGCTTTGTATTTAATTTTGACCCCGGTCGGTCAATCATTGAGTAGTCTTTTGGAGTTTGCTTTGGTAGATCCTTGTGATAAGGGTCTACGGCGTGTGACATTCGGTCGTATGCAGGGTGTTACATTTATGGTATCGAGCTTAGGTTTGCGAAAAACCTAGGCCGTTGGGTCAAGTCCATGTCTTGTGTAAGTCGCGCATCGAGTTGTGATTAGTATCGTGGTTCCGACATCATCTTAGGCAATCTGTGATGGTAAGCCTCCCGATCGTAAGTCCCCTTATATACGTATTTGATTATATTGTGCTAACGTGTTTAATGTGAACTAGGGATTGGAACTTGTTGGTGATATTATTGTTTTAGGATATAACATGCGTATGCGGTCCGAGCAAAAATGGTTATGTAATATGCTTCGGAAGTCGAGCATATTTATCTGTTTCTGCACTTTATTAGAATAAATTTATGAGTGCTAATTTTATCCGCTGCGTGATTATTTTGAGATGGCTTTTGGTATCTTGCAAGCCGAGTTTTCATATTTTGGTTTTGCATGTTTTGATAGTATTCTTATGATGGTATTTGATATTTTTATAAATGACCTTAGTGAGTATTTGAGAATATTACCGACATCGGCCTTTTTGGCAATTTGAACATTTTTTTTAAAAAAAAAATGATTTTTAGCTTTAGTAGGTTCCACGAGGCCACGCGTGCTGTAGTATCACGAATATTTTAAAGTGATGCTTTGAAATTTTCTAACATTGTGAAAAGCCATGATTTAATATCGTCATGTTAAATGGTCACGTATCTAGGTGGAAGAAAAAAATTCTTTCGAAAAAACAATTTGCAAGAACAGGCAAGATTAACAAAATTGTGGTATTTGGGCCACAACACTTATGAAATATTACAAAATAGTTACACTTCACTATTTGATTTATCTTTTATACAACACACGAAAATAATTTTTAGAGTCGTTATATAAACTTCCTCTTCCGAAATAAAAGACAGTATTTATGAGTCTTGGGCGCAACGTGACTAGCCCTCTTTTCCAAAAAATTTGTTTTCATTAAGTGCATACATATAATGATCGTCCTCGTCGAAGGACTCGAAATTGACTTCATAAAACTTTACGCTTTACGGTATTCTATAGATGTTGACTAAACCTTGTGTTGATAATTGTGGTATATTGTGCAACTGATTATTTGATAATCTTTGAGCAGGTACTATCTGTATTAGTATGTCGAGCCTTGGCGGACGTAAGTGTGATGACGGAAGTGGAAGCGACAAGGTGGTTCGTACGACAACGATTCATGCTACGGTGAAGGAGTATCAAGATCAAACGATATCCTATGAAATCTCCTCAATGGTCGAGCCCACGAGCGAAACGAAGAGACCGAGGACATCTGGGAAATTTTTGGGCGATGAAGAGTCTAAGGCTCCCAAACCCCCGCGTCGTTCGGACGCGTCGTCTTTCTTGATCGGGAGGAGCCCAGGGATCCCAAGCCAACATTGGTGATTCTTGGTAAGAAGAGAAGGTGCTTCAACTGCAATCGTCAGGGACATGATCGTGCAAATTGTCCCTTTCCACTTTTGACTTGTTACCGGTGTGGATGCGAAGGTCATCGGGAGAAACATTGTGAGACAGTTTCCGAATTGGCAAAGAATGCCGCCCTAAGAGAGAGCAGAGCTAGGGACCGGGAAGTGTCCCGAAATCCTATGTTTCCTTCTGAAGATCCTAGCATGGGAGAATGAAGATTTTGTACTATGTCTTAATCGTTCTGTTTCAAACAATCGTGACTTGATCGTATTTCGTTTCATTGCTTTACGTTTCCAACTCTTGTTGTTCTAATTTTCGGGATCATAATGTCCTCTTAGTATGGGGAATGCATTACCCGTACTCTTCTTAGTATTTTCGGCATGGGGCGACTTTCGTTGTTGGTAATTCATCTGCGCACCTTTCGACCATTTTAAAGCGCCTTGTACTTGCTCGGTCGGTTCATCGTATTTACGGAACCTTGCACTCGCGCTTTGCTCGTGATGATTTGATTTGAGCAAGTAGTTATTTCCTTGATTGTTCCGCCGCTCTCTATTTTAAGTTTCGGGACGAAACTTATTTTAAGGAGTAGAATGTAATATCCGAGATTTTTATTCGATTTATTCGAAATTTTCTTTTTCTTAGACCGGAAATTTCTCGATTTCCAGCGTTGGTATTATTTTTCTCGACAATCGATTTTGTGTTTATGGCCATATGTGGTGATTTGTTGTATATTATTTTCATTTCGGATCGATGTTGTTGTCATGGCGTTTCGTCGTGTTCGTTCCGTGCGTTTTTAAGAATCGAGTCGTCGAGCCACGGCCAGTAGGCGGCCGGCCAGGACGGTTGCGGGAGGAACCGCACGGTGGCCAGGCTCTGGCCGGACAGGCGCGCGAGGACCGGCATAGCGTACGCTACTGCCGGGAGGCTGCGCGCGCTAACCGGCAGTCGTAGCGCACACTATGCGGCACCCAGCGCACGCTACCTGGGCCGGGCAGTGAGGCCCCAGAGGTTCTGGACTCCAGAGAGTTGGCCGGTAGCGCACGCTAAGGCCGGTCGCTGCGCGCGCTAACCGGCAGACGTAGCGCACGTTGCTCGGCATCTAGCACGCGCTACTTGGGCGAGGGATCAGTCCAGGAGCCTGCAGGTGGACCATGGTCGGCCGCTAGCGCCTGCAGCTGGCCTTAGCGCACGCTAGGGCGGTCTGCTATATAATTGGCCAAGCGACCTGTTTTCACCAATTTTTCACTTCCCTTCCTTCATGTCCGCGGCTGGATCTTTTGAGAGATAGGAGACATGTTATTGAACAACAAATCCACGAAGATCCTGAGTACATATCATTGATCGATCAATCCATAACATCCTTCAATCGACCGAATCAAGGTTAGTTTTTCCTAAAATCCAAACTTTGGGAAATTTGGGGATCTTGGTAGAATTCGTCCGTTTGAGCCTTATGAACTTAAATTACTGATGGATAATTGTAGATTAAGTTGTATTCTATCATTTTCATTATCTTTCCACGGTTTTACCGTTTCCGATTCGTCGATTATATGAACTTCCGTTTGACGCCTTCAAGGTGTCCGGGGAAATGCCGCAGAGAGGAATTTGGTCGTTTTGTGATGTTTTTCCTCGTATGATTGATTGCTTATTCGATGATAGGACATTAGGGACGATTTCCCTACAAAAATCTGGTGTTGAGCCCTTCCGATCGTTGTTTTCGTTGGAGTTCCGGATTTTGCCAACCGACCGTACTTTCGGAGTATCCGCGAGAGATTACCAAGGCAAGTACCTTGATATACGATTTGTAACTGCGTGAAATCATCATTTTCGATGTGTATGTATTTATACGGATATATATATATATATATATATATATATATATATATATATATATATGTGTGTGTGTGTGTGTAATATATATATGTGTGTGTATATATATATATATATATATATATATTTATATATATTTATATGTTAAATATATGTATGTATATACGTATATTGATATATATGCCTATGTCGGTGAACGACGAGTGGTGAATGCTAACACTAGTTGACGTACTCAACTTGGATTGATGGATGAACTATAGTTATTCATATAATATAGTAAGGTTATATGTATATATATATATATATATATATATATATATCTATACATCTATCTATATATATATATATTCGGTTGAGTCGCAATATAAGGATATATGTGTAGCGTTGGTTGGTTGTGCCGGAGGCTTATTGTGTTGGATCTTGATTGATAATGTGCGTGTTATTGTTTATTGTGTGGTTATGGACTAGCGGATAAATTGTGTGAATTGGTGTATTGATTTGATAATTGTTGAAATGATTGATTGTGTACTTGATGTTTGTAATAATGTGAATGCTTGTTGTGAGAGACGTCGTATCCGGGAACCTCTGAGGGCGGGGTGTGTACTCCGGCCTGGTGTACGCTGCAATGTGCGGCTCCATATGTTTGGTGAACACCGGTGTTACCTAATGCGCGTGCAAGGGGCGGCTCTGTTAGGAGTGATCGCCGGCGCGGTGACATGTTCAAGGGGCGGCCAACATAGTGGAGTGAACGCCGGTGCACAGGTGTGCAAGGGAGGCGCCTGGCAGGCTTATTGGTAACGGATATTCGAGTGATAGCTAAGACCCCGTTACTAAACAATCCTCGTATTTCAAAGTTCTTTCAACTCTTTTCAAATATTGGTCTCGATATAGACTGTGATTCGTGTTTTTGAAAGCTTGTTTCAAATTGTTTTTAAAACGTTGGTATCAGGGTTAATTAACCAAGGATGTTTGTGAAATCTCAGGGTTAATTAATCAAGGGTCTTGAGCAGAATTGTCGAATGAGAGGTCATGTGCCTTTGATTATCTTGTGATGATTATTACTGCATTAGGTCGAGGACCCGAATAACGTTGTAATGGTTTTCTTGTAAATTGTTTTCCACATGTTGGGTCGAGGATCAGAGTTTTGAATTATTTTCTAAAAGTATTCCCATTTGATTTTCAAAACCCCATGATGGCTGAGTCAATAATCATGTTTTCAAACTTTCTTATCAAAATACTTTTCCTTTTATAAAAAGGGATTTTTAAACTCCTTGGGCTCGTTTAAAGTTTCATTGGTATTATGTTCCGTACGGAGAATATGACTATGTGATTATCTTTCACTTTGTGTTTGTGATGCTATTCTGTGTGGTCTTTGGTAATGTGTGGTTTGTGTTAAGGCTTCACATTGTTGAGATTTGTGTTGTTATTATTCGTATATCTTGTATATTATGTACTTGCACTAGCAAAATTCCGGTTGCTAACCCCGAGTTTTCGGGGTGGGTGCTGTTATGCGCTCGAGTTTTGGCGGCTCGGAGCGATCACGATTGGCTTGGAAGGAGATGGAGGACAATGATACTAATCACACGAGTCGAGTCTTTTCTTTTGTTTCATTCTCGTCGGTATTTCTCTGTCGTTCGAGTATTCACCCTTGCATGGGTGTAGTTTTCAATTATTAAATTGAGTTGTCATTCTTTTCGGTGTTCTAGTTTATTATTGTCATTGTAATATGAATGTCGTTAGTTACGAATTGGTTAATGACCTTGTCGATGCTTTGTATTTAATTTTGACCCGGTCGGTCAATCATTGAGTAGTCTTTTGGAGTTTAGCTTTGGTAGATCCTTGTGATAAGGGTCTACGGCGTGTGACATTCGGTCGTATGCAGGGGTGTTACATTTATGGTATCAGAGCTTAGGTTTGCGAAAAACCTAGGCCGTTGGGTCAAGTCCATGTCTTGTGTAAGTCGCGCGCATCAGAGTTGTGATTAGTATCGTGGTTCCGACATCATCTTCCGGCAATCTGTGATGGTAAGCCTCCCGATCGTAAGTCCCCTTATATACGTATTTGATTATATTGTGCTAACGTGTTTAATATGAACTAGGGATTGGAACTTGTTGGTGATATTATTGTTTTAGGATATAACATGCGTATGCGGTCCGAGCAAAAATGGTTATGTAATATGCTTCGGAAGTCGAGCATATTTATCTGTTTCTGCACTTTATTAGAATAAATTTATGAGTGCTAATTTTATCCGCTGCGTGATTATTTTGAGATGGCTTTTGGTATCTTGCAAGCCGAGTTTTCATATTTTGGTTTTGCATGTTTTGATAGTATTCTTATGATGGTATTTGATATTTTTATAAATGACCTTAGTGAGTATTTGAGAATATTACCGACATCGGCCTTTTTGGCAATTTGAACATTTTTTTTAAAAAAAAAAATGATTTTTAGCCTGGTAGGTTCCGGCACGAGGCCCACGGCGCTGTAGTATCACGAATATTTTAAAGTGATGCTTTGAAATTTTCTAACATTGTGAAAAGCCATGATTTAATATCGTCATGTTAAATGGTCACGTATCTAGGTGGAAGAAAAAAAAAATTCTTTCGAATAAACATTTTGGAAGAAGAGGAAAGATTTTCAAAATTGTGGTATTTGGGACTCAACACTTTTGAAATATTTCAAATTAGTTACAATTCAATTTTTGATTTTTCTTTTATACATCACTCGAAAATAATTTTTAGAGTCGTTATATAAACTTCCTCTTCCGAAATAAAAGACAGTATTTATGAGTCTTGGGCGCAACGTGACTAGCCCTCTTTTCCAAAAAATTTGTTTTCATTAAGTGCATACATATAATGATCGTCCTCGTCGAAGGACTCGAAATTGACTTCATAAAACTTTACGCTTTACGGTATTCTATAGATGTTGACTAAACCTTGTGTTGATAATTGTGGTATATTGTGCAACTGATTATTTGATAATGCTGAACGGTACTATCTGTATTAGTATGTCGAGCCTTGGCGGACGTAAGTGTGATGACGGAAGTGGAAGCGACAAGGTGGTTCGTACGACAACGATTCATGCTACGGTGAAGGAGTATCAAGATCAAACGATATCCTATGAAATCTCCTCAATGGTCGAGCCCACGAGCGAAACGAAGAGGCAGGGACATGCAGGAAATTTTTGGGCGATGAAGAGTCTAAGGCTCCCAAACCCCCGCGTCGTTCGGACGCGTCGTCTTTGCGGTCGGGAGGGAGCGCTGGGGATCCCAAGCCAACATTGGTGATTCTTGGTAAGAAGAGAAGGTGCTTCAACTGCAATCGTCAGGGACATGATCGTGCAAATTGTCCCTTTCCACTTTTGACTTGTTACCGGTGTGGATGCGAAGGTCATCGGGAGAAACATTGTGAGACAGTTTCCGAATTGGCAAAGAATGCCGCCCTAAGAGAGAGCAGAGCTAGGGACCGGGAAGTGTCCCGAAATCCTATGTTTCCTTCTGAAGATCCTAGCATGGGAGAATGAAGATTTTGTACTATGTCTTAATCGTTGCTGTTTCAAACAATCGTGACTTCGATCGTATTTCGTTTCATTGCTTTACGTTTCCAACTCTTGTTGTTCTAATTTTCGGGATCATAATGTCCTCTTAGTATGGGGGAATGCATTACCCGTACTCTTCTTAGTATTTTCGGCATGGGACGACTTTCGTTGTTGGTAATTCATCTGCGCACCTTTCGACCATTTTAAACTGCCTTGTACTTGCTCGGTCAGTTCATCGTATTTCTGGAACCTTGCACTCGCGCTTTGCTCGTGATGATTTGGGGCTGAGCAAGTAGTTATTTCCTTGATTGTTCCGCCGCTCTCTATTTTAAGTTTCGGGACGAAACTTATTTTAAGGGGGTAGAATGTAATATCCGAGATTTTTATTCTGATTTATTCGAAATTTTCTTTTTCTTAGACCGGAAATTTCTCGATTTCCGAGCGTTGGTATTATTTTTCTCGACAATCGATTTTGTGTTTATGGCCATATGTGGTGATTTGTTGTATATTATTTTCATTTCGGATCGATGTTGTTGTCCGCGAGCGTTTCGTCGTGTTCGTTCCGTGCGTTTTTAAGAATCGAGTCGTCAGGCCACGGCAGCCGGGCGCTGGCCGGACGGTTGCGGGAGGAACCGGCACGGTAGCTGGGCTCTGGCCGGACGGGCGCGGCAGGGACCGGCATAGCGTACGCTACTGCCGGGAGGCTGCGCTAACCGGCGATCGTAAGCGCACTATGCGGCACCAGCGCACGCTACAGGCCGGCGGTGAGGCCCCAGAGGTTCTGGACTCCAGAGAGTTGGCCGGTAGCGCACGCTAAGGCCGGTCGCTGCGCGCGCTAACCGGCAGACGTAGCGCACGTTGCTCGGCATCTAGCACGCGCTACTTGGGCGAGGGATCAGTCCAGGAGCCTCTGGACTGGACCATGGTCGGCCCGCTAGCGCACGCCGGGCCTTAGCGCCGCTAGGCGGTCTGCCTATATAATTGGCCAAAGCGACCCTGTTTTCACCAATTTTCACTTCCCTTCCTTCATGTCCATGTGGATCTTTTGAGAGATAGGAGACATGTTATTGAACAACAAATCACGAAGATCCGAGTACATATCATTGATCGATCAATCCATAACATCCTTCAATCGACCGAATCAAGGTTAGTTTTTCCTAAAATCGAACTTTGGGAAATTTGGGGATCTTGGTAGAATTCGTCCGTTTGAGCCTTATGAACTTAAATTGCGATGGATAATTGTAGATTAAGTTGTATTCTATCATTTTCATTATCTTTCCACGGTTTTACCGTTTCGATTAAATCGATTATATGAACTTCCGTTTGACGCCTTCAAGGTGTCCGGGGAAATGCCGCAGAGAGGAATTTGGTCGTTTTGTGATGTTTTTCCTCGTATGATTGATTGCTTATTCGATGATAGGACATTAGGGACGATTTCCCTACAAAAATCTGGTGTTGAGCCCTTCCGATCGTTGTTTTCGTTGGAGTTCCGGATTTTGCCAACCGACCGTACTTTCGGAGTATCCGCGAGAGATTACCAAGGCAAGTACCTTGATATACGAATTGTAACTGCGTGAAATTATCATTTTCGAAGTGTATGAATTTATACGGATATATATATATATATATATATGTGTGTGTGTGTGTGTGTGTAATATATATATATATGTGTGTGTGTATATATATATATATATATTTATATATATTTATATGTTAAATATATGTATGTATATACGTATATTGATATATATGCCTATGTCGGTGAACGACGAGTGGTGAATGCTAACACTAGTTGACGTACTCAACTTGGATTGATGGATGAACTATAGTTATTCATATAATATAGTAAGGTTATATGTATATATATATATATATATATCTATACATCTATCTATATATATATATTCGGTTGAGTCGCAATATAAGGATATATGTGTAGCGTTGGTTGGTTGTGCCGGAGGCTTATTGTGTTGGATCTTGATTGATAATGTGCGTGTTATTGTTTATTGTGTGGTTATGGACTAGCGGATAAATTGTGTGAATTGGTGTATTGATTTGATAATTGTTGAAATGATTGATTGTGTACTTGATGTTTGTAATAATGTGAATGCTTGTTGTGAGAGACGTCGTATCCGGGAACCTCTGAGGGCGGGGTGTGTACTCCGGCACAGTGTCTGTTGCAATGTGCGGCTCCATATGTTTGGTGAACACCGGTGTTACCTAATGCGCGTGCAAGGCGCTCTGTTAGGAGTGATCGCCGGCGCGGTGACATGTTCAAGGGGCGGCCAACATAGTGGAGTGAACGCCGGTGCACAGTGTGCGGAGGCGCTGGCAGGCTTATTGGTAACGGATATTCGAGTGATAGCTAAGACCCCGTTACTAAACAATCCTCGTATTTCAAAGTTCTTTCAACTCTTTTCAAATATTGGTCTCGATATAGACTGTGATTCGTGTTTTTGAAAGCTTGTTTCAAATTGTTTTTAAAACGGTGGTATCAGGGTTAATTAACCAAGGATGTTTGACGAAATCTCCGAGGGTTAATTAATCAAGGGTCTTGAGCAGGAATTGTCGAATGAGAGGCTGTGCCTTTGATTATCTTGTGATGATTATTACTGCATTAGGTCGAGGACCCCGAATAACGTTGTAATGGTTTTCTTGTAAATTGTTTTCCACATGTTGGGTCGAGGATCCGAGAGTTTTTGAAGTATTTTCTAAAAGTATTCCCATTTGATTTTCAAAACCCCATGATGGCCTGAGTCAATAATCATGTTTTCAAACTTTCTTATCAAAATACTTTTCCTTTTATAAAAAGGGATTTTTCTGACTCCTTGGGCTCGTTTAAAGTTTCATTGGTATTATGTTCCGTCTGAGAGAATATGACTATGTGATTATCTTTCACTTTGTGTATGTGATGCTATTCTGTGTGGACTATGGGAATGTGTGGTTTGTGTTAAGGCTTCACGACTGTTGAGATTTGTGTTGTTATTATTCGTATATCTTGTATATTATGTACTTGCACTAGCAAAATTCCGGTTGCTAACCCCGAGTTTTCGGGGTGGGTGCTGTTATGCGCTCGAGTTTTGGCGGCTCGGGAGCGATCCACGAGGATTGGCTTGGAAGGAGATGGAGGACAATGATACTAATCACACCAGAGTCAGAGTCTTTTCTTTTGTTTCATTCTGGTCGGTATTTCTCTGTCGTTCGAGTATTCACCCTTGCATGGGTGTAGTTTTCATTTTTTTTAATTGAGTTGTCATTCTTTTCGGTGTTCTAGTTTATTATTGTCATTGTAATATGAATGTCGTTAGTTCTGAATTGGTTAATGACCTTGTCGGTCTGCTTTGTATTTAATTTTGACCCCAGTCGGTCAATCATTGAGTAGTCTTTTGGAGTTTAGCCTGGTAGATCCTTGTGATAAGGGTCTACGGCGTGTGACATTCCTGGTCGTATTCTGGGGGTGTTACAAGTGCAAGGCAAATGGTTATGCTTTACTCGAAGCTAAAGTAAAAACTCTCGAGAAACGAGAAGGAGAATAGAGACCATCCTGAAATCATTTGAAAAATCTTCTAGAAGGATGGAAGAAATTATAAGCACTAGGCAGCATGCCCACGATAAATGTAGATTAGGATATGACTCGTTCTCCCATAAGAGAAAATCTAGTACGGTGTTCGCCAGGGGAGTGGCACCCATTTCTGAATCCGAAGAGACCCCGAGTCCCGCAAAGGTTACAATTGCCCTTCCCCATGTAGCAAAGGTTGTGATTCCACCCCCAAGTTTGTAACACCCCCAATCCACTCAGGGATATTACACGCCGTAGACCCTCTCCTCGAGGATCTACCAGGCTGATAACAAAATATAACAACTCAACCATGCCTTTAAGGCTAAAATGACTTAGTAGACCGATGTGGTCTTTCAATAAATACTTACAACTCAATTACAACTCATGCCCACGCAGGGGTCAAAATACAACCACACCCGTACAATGGGAAAAATATACTGCAGCGGAAAAGAAAATACAACTAGACCAATATGACATCAACGGATCCTCGTGTGATTAGTATCGTTCATCTTTCATCATCCTTCGTGCCGACCCTGTGCTATGCTCCAAAACCTGAATGCAAAAATAGACATCCACCCCCCGAATACTCGGGGGTTAGCAAAACTCCACTGTTTTGCTAGTGCAATAACAAAGTGCAAATACGAGCCATACAATTCACATTCCACGAATAACAATAACCGGGAATCCTCAAAAATCCAAAAGTAACGAAAAGTACTTCCCGAGGCAAGAGTTTGGGTAAAACATTCCGACTCCGAAAGACCACAATTAAGGGGAATTAATTTATGAAACAGTTTAAAATGCCATCGAGAGTTTTAATAGAAAACAATTTAGGATTATCGAATCATTCTCTTTCCCAAATCAACAGGGGTCACAACCCAAAGGTTTGTTTTCGCAAATAGAAAACCAACAGCAATACACAGGGTTAAAACCCACGTCACGTGTCTTCGGCGGACATAAAATCAATACAATATAATCGTCCAAGATACATAAACCTTGGTCACCAAAAATACAACACCAACTCGTGAATCCAGGGCTATACCATTGGATTCCCTTCGTGGCCCCGTCGGACCCTCCCAAGGTGAGCAGAATGCGTTTTCGAAATCATATACACCAACTCGTGAAGTTTTACTCGTGAATCCAGGGCTATACCATTGGACTCCCGTCGTGGCCCCGTCGAACCAACCCACGGTGAGTAAAATACATTCACTAAAACATACACACGCACTCGTGAAGTTTTACTCGTGAATCCAGGGCTATACCATTGGACTCCCGCCGTGGCCCCGTCGAACCAACCCACGGTGAGTAAACACATTCACAAACATAAGCAACCGCACTTGTGAATCCATGGCTATACCATTGGACTCCCGCTGTGGCCCCGTCGAACCAACCCACGGTGAGCGAAATACATTCACACAATTAACACGTCACAACAAGGATATTCATACAATCCACCAAAGGCAACAAACACAAAGCACAACGTAATCGTCAAATCACAACGCACCGAAATGAGATAATATATGCACACACGCGTTATCAAGCGCAACATCAACACCAAACATATCCAAAGAATTCACGTAGTCACTTACAACCTGTTGTTGCCCAAAATATTTATCCGAATATTAATACTGCTGGAAGACGGACAACAAACAAATGCGGGAGCACTTCCGAGAGATGGTAAATAAAACAAGATTTGCCGGGTTTGTTAGGCCCGGGCTTGAATGCTCTCGCGAGATGTTATTAATACGAATATTCGTGGATACAAGTATTAATGAGAGAAATCTAAATACAATGAGTGTAAAAAGACTCTGTTATTCCGGCTCTTGAGCGAAGCTAGGTGTTCTTCGTCCCACCGGTAATCTGCTCGAGGAGAAAAGTAGGGAGAAGTAAGACCGAAAGAAAGGCATTGCCAAGAGTTGGATGTTAGCCAAGTGCTTAATGATTTATGCAGATCGTGATATTCTTTGAGTGTTTAGAGAGTCAGAATCTTGATTTGTGCAGAAGAGTTTCGGTGGTAGAAGTTCTCTGTTTCGAAGTTCGATCCTTTTTACAAGTGAAGACTGCCTTGTATTTATAGAGGCTGAGAGGCCCTGTCCCCTAGTGGGCGATCGTCTTTCGGCATTTAATGCAATGGGGCGATCGCCTTAAAGGTTACGTGGTGCCCGCCAAAAGTCAAAGCTACGGTGGTGGCCAGCCGTGCGGTCAATGAGGAGCCGGCACGCTTCCGGAAGCACTGTCACAGGAGGTCCCACTGAGCTACTTTCGGCGGACTTTGTCAGTAGGTGACAGACTGTAGTCACATGTCTTGTCCGCCAACTCCTTTCGCAGGTCTGGGCCACGCTGGTAGGTGAGGTAGGAGACAGGTGTGTCAGCGCCTGTTGTGGATCTGCACGTGGGGCCAGCTTTGAGACTTGGTCTTTGCCGACTGGATGGTCATCGGTGGAGATCGTCATGATGCGATCGATCGGCAGATGCCCAGAGAGGATCGTCCGCTAGTCGATCGCCATGAGTCGGTCGCCGAGTGCCGAGTGATGATCGTATCTGAGGTCGATCGCTCGGTACCGGGACTTGTCCTGGGACCTTCCTTTGGCCGATTTAGCTGGTCCGCTGGGTTGAGGCTTGGTCGCCTGGTCGCTGCTCGGCAGATCTGCCTTGGCCGCTCGGCAGTAAGTCGGTCGCTCGGCCTTGGAGGCGATCGCCGGTCGGAAGGTGTTAATTCTTGACACAACAATTGCCCCCCAGCTTGCTCCTATGTTGAAGACATGGGGCGAGGTGGTTCTTGCTGGTGATCGCGTCTGGATGAGGACGGGCGACCTTGCTGAGCTGACTTAGGACTCGGACTTGGGCTAACATAGTCGATTGGCTTAGCTATCTTTCGGTCTTGTACCTGCAAAAAACAACATTGGCCGATCCCCCATGGAAACTTGGTGGTTTCGCTTTGCTTGAGGAATCGTGCACAGTCGCGGAGATCGATGGACCGACCCCATGACCGTGTCTTGGTGCGCGAAGACAATGAGTGTCTCGTGACTCACTTTATTATGAGGGTCCTCTGTTAGGCTGCGCCTCGCCTTGTTTTTGAACGAAAGGCGTGCGGTCTCGGTCTAGAGGAGTCCTTGCGCGAGCGGCGTCGGATGAATCAACTCCACGCCCGCGGCTTGTTAGCTCTGCTTCCACCTCGGCCGGCCATGGAGATGGCCGACCTCGGCAGTGTACGTTGAGACGGGGTTGTGGAATGAGTCCACTGATTAATGTTGGAGGGCCCTCGACTACGCCCGGCCTCGTATTTAAACGAAGGCGGGCGATCTTGGCGAAAGGACCTTGCATGGCCGGCGGCCGGTTCCATCGGCACAGGCCATGGCTTTATGATGTGCGGTGGAGGCGATCTTATGCCTTAGTCCGTCATGTTATATCTGGATGTAGATGGCGATCGTGTCCTCCGAGCTGCGGATGATGTAGCGTGATGATCGGCGATCGGGCTGGAAGAGTGGCGATCGTCGCTCGGCTGCCGATCGCTTATTCGTAGGTCGATATTGGCGATCGGGTGGGAGATCGTCGTCGGTGCCGATCGCGTGCTCACGGGCTAAGAAGAAACCTTTGCACGGCGAGAAAATCTGCGGCTCTAGCCGGAAGGCTGCGTAGGTCGTAGGTTGGGTCTTCGTGAGATGCCCGAACATAGGCGAAGCCACGAAAACCTCTAGGACCGCGTAGAGGCGGTCTCATCGCTTATGGGCTCGCCATTGAGGATGATTACGTCTACCCGGTCGATGTAGTCCGAGTCGGACTCTTCTTCTCCCCGCTTGATTTGCATCATGCGAAGGGGACCTTGGCCGACGACCACAGTGGCGAAGTACTCGGTGAAGCCGTGCGCCGGCTCGTTAAAGGAGCCAATGGACCGAGGTGGCAATGAGGTGTACCACCGGTGGCGAGTCGTCCGGCGTCGGAGGAACATTCGGCATCAGTCGCGTCGGATGCCCCACATCGATCATGTAGATGTTGAACTTCCTTAGGTGCACTTGGGGGTCCGATCGCCCCACGTACACGGGTGTTTGCGGGAGCGATCTCGTGCCGCACGGGGCGAGCTCGATGTCGATCGCGAGCGGCTCGCTTGGCCGGCGATCGTCTTCTTGGCGCCCACTGGATTCCGAGCGCCTTCATGTCATTGGTGACGTTGCATTGCGGCCATCGCCGTGGCTTGGTCGCTTGTAGATCGGCTTTGGGAGCGGGAGCCGAGGCGATCGTGTACCGATCTCGGGCTCACTTCGCCCGACCTCGGCAATTTGGCGAGGAGCAGACAGCTGGCGCCTTCCGGGAGTCGGGTAGGCCGAGCTCACAGTGACGGACTCAAACTCCGTCGTCTCGTAGGCCGGGCCGGGCCCCGTAGCAGTCGGAGTCACGCCCGAGCGATCGAAGGCAGAGGTGCCCGGTGGCGAGCGCCTCTTCTGCGGACGGAGCCTCTGGCGATTGCTCGGCGATAGTGCCTTGAGCTTCCGCTTGATCTCCGGCGAGAGGCCGGGGCCGTAGGCGGAGGCGCGTCGAGAGCACTCCGTCGCTCTGTGGGACGGCGGGGCCCCTTCGATCTGTTTCTTGGTTCGAAGCGATCGGCGAGAAACAGGCCGCCGTCCGAGGGGCAGGATCGAGCGTCTCGGCTGCGGCGGCTACCTTCCACCATCGGTGTGGCCGGGCCCAGGGCGGAGCAGGGGTTTGGCCGGTGACAGCGGCTTTCTTGGCGGAGCCTTGAAGACATGTTTTCTGAAGGATTTCTTTTGAAGTGCAGTGAGTGTCACTTCAAATATCTGCCCCGAGAACAGTGAGTGTTCTTTGGGACGGTAGGTGTAAAAAATCGAGGGTTGGATACCCTCCTTCTAGCGCCAATTGTTGTTGCCCAAAATATTTATCCGAAGATTAATACTGCTGGAAGACGGACAACAAACAAATGCGGGAGCACTTCCGAGAGATGGTAAATAAAACAAGATTTGCCGGGTTTGTTAGGCCCGGGCTTGAATGCTCTCGCGAGATGTTATTAATACGAATATTCGTGGATACAAGTATTAATGAGAGAAATCTAAATACAATGAGTGTAAAAAGACTCTGTTATTCCGGCTCTTGAGCGAAGCTAGGTGTTCTTCGTCCCACCGGTAATCTGCTCGAGGAGAAAAGGCCGGGAGAAGTAAGACCGAAAGAAAGCTGTTGCCAAGAGTTGGATGTTAGCCAAGTGCTTAATGATTTGCTTCTGTATCGTGATATTGCTGAGTGTTTAGAGAGTCAGAATCTTGATTTGTGCAGAAGAGTTTCGGTGGTAGAAGTTCTCTGTTTCGAAGTTCGATCCTTTTTACAAGTGAAGACTGCCTTGTATTTATAGAGGCTGAGAGGCCCTGTCCCCTAGTGGGCGATCGTCTTTCGGCATTTAATGCAATGGGGCGATCGCCTTAAAGGTTACGTGGGCTGCCTGCCAAAAGTCCAAAGCTTCTGATTGGTGGCGGTAGTGCGGTCCAATGAGGAGCCAGCACGCGTCCGGAAGCACTGTCACAGGAGGTCCCACTGAGCTACTTTCGGCGGACTTTGTCAGTAGGTGACAGACTGTAGTCACATGTCTTGTCCGCCAACTCCTTTCGCAGGTCTGGGCCACGCTGGTAGGTGAGGTAGGAGACAGGTGTGTCAGCGCCTGTTGTGGATCTGCACGTGGGGCCAGCTTTGAGACTTGGTCTTTGCCGACTGGATGGTCATCGGTGGAGATCGTCATGATGCGATCGATCGGCAGATGCCCAGAGAGGATCGTCCGCTAGTCGATCGCCAGGAGTCGGTCGCCGAGTGCCGAGTGATGATCGTATCTGAGGTCGATCGCTCGGTACCGGGACTTGTCCTGGGACCTTCCTTTGGCCGATTTAGCTGGTCCGCTGGGTTGAGGCTTGGTCGCCTGGTCGCTGCTCGGCAGATCTGCCTTGGCCGCTCGGCAGTAAGTCGGTCGCTCGGCCTTGGAGGCGATCGCCGGTCGGAAGGTGTTAATTCTTGACACAACACAACCCACACAATATACAAAACACACGCGTTTTGAAAGTGAGCCTTTAACGAGGCTAGCCGAATCCTTTGAAAACTCAATTCAAACAAACAAACAAACATACCAAGACGATCACCAATCATCATATCCACAAAACAAGAAATGTATGGACAAGGTACTTGCCTCGAATAACCACAACGCGGAGAATCGGCCGAAGTAGGTTGGCACTAACCGACTACGAACTCGCCGACTCCACCGAACGACAATCCACTACAATGAACTACGAACGAAAACAATAACAACGAAAATGAATTCCAAAGTACGACCCAAAGCCGCTGAATTCAAAGAACAAATGACGAAGGTTCAAGGATTTCCCCCAAAACGGCCAAGAACACGATTCGTTCCGTCAAATCACGAAAACGGAATTCCAAGTTGAAATATGGATATACAATCCATAGAATATGTTTAACAACATCATTTAACCATAATCGATCCATCGAAAACGGATGAAAAACGAGATCGAGGACAAATCCCTCAAAAAGTCAATTCGAAGGAAATCAAGAAATATACTTCGATTCGACGAAGAACAATGGATTAAATGATGTTAAACATAAGAATACTACCAAGATTAATCATACCCATCGTGTATTAATCGACAACACGGAACGAATCGGGCAAAAACGCAAAAACCCCAAATTTTCCCAAAATAGGGTTCTAGGAAATCTCACCTTGATTCGCTGGATCAAAGGAGGATATGGAGGGATTAATCGATGATATGAACTCCCAATATTCGTGGATTAGTTGCTTGACAACATGTCTCCTGGATCGCCAAGTCTCCAGCTGCGGAGAGGAAAAGATGGAAATGAAAAACGGGTGAAAATATGGCTACTCTGTCATATTTATACAGGCACCGCCTAGCGTGCGCTACACCTTCCGGACTAGCGCGCGCTAACGGTCAGCCTCGGCCGATAACCATCGGCCGGGGCCCGAAAGGCCCTGTACTGAAGACTCAATTTGCCGGCCGGATCCTGCCTGCCCGACCGCGATAGCGCGCGCTGCGCGGATGCTAGCGTGCGCTAGCCGATCTGTCCAGAACCCTGCGGGTCGCCGCCGGCAGTAACGTCGCTAGCCGGCCGGCAGCGTGCGCTTCGCTGCCGACTAGCGCGCTTCGCTCGGCGTAGCGTGCGCTACTGTCGATCTGTCGATTCCAAAACCCCGGTGACTCACCTGTCCGGACCCGATAGCATCGTTAGGCGGCCCGTAGCGTCGCTACACTGCCGGTTAGCGCACGCGGCTCCCCGGCCGTGGCGTGCGCTCGCCGGTTCTGCCGCTTTGTCCGGCGGTGCCCGCAATCATCCGGCGATCCATAACCGTCGGCGATGCAGACCACAGGCTCGACGACCCGATTTTCCGAAAACGTACGAAACGAACACGACAAATAGTTCGCCGACAACATCAACGACCCGGAATGAAAACATAATACCATAATTAGTCATACGTGACCAAGAAACAGGTCGAGACAACAATTAGAGATATGGTTACCCGTAACTTTCAAGAAATTACAAAATGGCCCAAAACGCCCGAAAATCACGATACGTGATCGAATAACCAAACAGAAGTTCACAACACGTCTAACAAAGTTAAACGGACTTACGGGAAACTCGAAACAGCAGTTTCGAACGAGATTCGCAAGAATCGAACTCAAGTGCGGAAAAGTCGCCAAAAAGCACGGAACTCCACAAAACGACACCGAAACGAACTCGGATGACAAAAAGTGCAGAATTAATCATTCTCAGAATGACGAAACGGTCATGAGATAGTCGTCAGAACGGACTTCTGCTGAAAAAAAAGAAATTACCGGAAATCGAAAATTGCGGATATTACATTCTACCCTCCTTAAAAGAAGTTTCGTCCCGAAACATAAAACAAGTCGGGAGAAGCAATATCCCGCTAGGAAAACTAAACGAGATACGCAAGAAACGCGTAACTAATGCCCAACGGCGAAACGTTACAAACAACGCAACGGAATATACGGTGTGAAAACACGCTCCACGACGACCAACACAACGTCGTCGTTAGGGATATAATAAAACCAACAAGTGACAAGCGTCATCAAATGGATAATATAATCAAGTCAATTATCCGAACAATCACAAAACACAATGAACAAAAATCAATACGATTGACCAACCCAACATTACATCAATCAAAACGCGAGCCAATCGCTGAACAAATACGGAATTCCACCGCCCAAGGGTTGGAAGATCGAAAACGAGACTAATTTCCCAAACTTAAGGGAATTAGGAAGGAGCCTGAATGCTCAACAATCACGAAACGAGAACAAAAACCGAACAAGCAAACGATCGAGACAACAAAGATCGAACAATCATGTCCGAAACACGAAGGATAATAAAATTCAAACAATAACTCCCAGGATGATCTGGTGAGAACTACAAGACATGCATTCCCATAAGATCCACAGGAAAGGAAATAGCGATTGAAAAGTCACAGCGACAAACGAGTTATTCCAAAACAATACCACACTCGTTCGATCAACAAAAGCAAGGGGCAGGACAAGCTCAGAAATGTCAACGAACATAATGAGTCGACAGAGTCGAAAACACAAGAGTTCCAAATCCGATCCACTTCGAATAAAAGAACTAATAGAACCAGATGATGCAACTCCCGAACAAGGTTCACAAGAATCGAACTGAACCCGAAAAAGTCACATCGATAACCAGATCGACCCACAACAAGATCACAGCTCGTTCGGACGATGAAACCGAAATACAGAACAAGTTCATAAAATATCAACGAACATGAGCGAATCGATAGACTGGAGAAAGAGAAAATACAGAAGTCAAAATAGTACGGGTATTACCTCCGACCTCGTCCATGAAATTCACAAAAATAGGAGCAAGGTAACAAGACATTAAACAACCCACACATAACGGAACGATCACCGATGCACACGGTCATACCAAACCAAGCTCTCACAGCTCACACATGTGCGTTAATGCAGAAATCACCACGAGGCGACAACATTCAACACCAACATCCCGCCTCTCACAGGGGGCTAACACAACAAATGTGTGGAAAACGACTCAACGCTCACACCGCCAATTCGATCATACTCAGGAGCAAACATCATAATGACAATGCGACATCACACATACATACCCAGCCCTCAAACGGGAATGGATATGTTTTAAAGACGAAAACCTCATTTTGAAAATAATTTAGAAGAACACCGGTTGATCTTGAGTATCACCTTTCAAAAAGTACAAACGTGAAACATCATTATCGAGACTTTGGAGAACCATTTCGCATTTGATAAAAATGAGGACACTTTCTATTAGTGAAAACTTTCAAAATATCCGACCCTCGGGTCTAAATAAAAATGTTTCTAAAACATTGAAAATATCTCAAAGCATTTTGGTCCTCGAGGAAGAAAATTTTTGAAGTATATTGTGGCACCTTGGATGTACCACAAAAAAAAATTAACTCATTTGAAACGTATGTCTCGAAATTTATTTTTCTAAGATACTCAAGGTTTTCAAAAATCCAATAGGCCAGAATGCCCAAAACTCACACATATCGGCGTTCACTAAAACAACTCCTAGTACACGCATCAAAATGTTTAAAATCAAGACAATACATATCTTTAAACGGAAATAAACGATAAAATACCAGAGTCGAAGACCGCCTAGGATTCAGAACAAAACCACTGACCCCATTCGAAGTCTCTAAGGACCCTCCCGCACCGACTAGTGAACAAGTCGTACGTGTATAAGCACTAAGCTTCCACAAGACAACTTGTAATATGTGCAAATCGATCCGAAAATCATAAGCAACGGACAAAAACAACAATAAAAAGACATCACAAGCGATGACACTCCTCGTATAAGTCAAATACGAGAGTCGACTAAATACATATCGTGAAATCAAAATCCAAATAAGGATTCCACCACTTAACAAATAATCATAAAAATAGCTCGTGTCACACGAGGCACAACACAAAGAAGGGAGACTTACTTCCACAGGTCGCACGAAGATGATGATCGCCCCACGATACTAATCACGACCAACAAACTCAAACGACGCGTCGCGGCACGACTCAATCAGATAAAATCCGACGAAACAAGACTCAAACAACATGACTTGACCCAACAGCCTAGGTTTCCTCAAACTGGCTCCGATACCATTTATGTAACACCCCCAATCCACTCAGGGATATTACACGCCGTAGACCCTCTCCTCGAGGATCTACCAGGCTGATAACAAAATATAACAACTCAACCATGCCTTTAAGGCTAAAATGACTTAGTAGACCGATTTGGTCTTTCAATAAATACTTACAACTCAATTACAACTCATGCCCACGCAGGGGTCAAAATACAACCACACCCGTACAATGGGAAAAATATACTGCAGCGGAAAAGAAACTACAACTAGACCAATATGACATCAACGAATCCTCGTGTGATTAGTATCGTTCATCTTTCATCATCCTTCGTGCCGACCCTGTGCTATGCTCCAAAACCTGAATGCAAAAATAGACATCCACCCCCCGAATACTCGGGGGTTAGCAAAACTCCACTGTTTTGCTAGTGCAAGAACAAAGTGCAAATACGAGCCATACAATTCACATTCCACAAATAACAATAACCAGGAATCCTCAAAAATCCAAAAGTAACGAAAAGTACTTCTCGAGGCAAGAGTTTGGGTAAAACATTCCGACTCCGAAAGACCACAATTAAGGGGAAACAATTTATGAAACAGTTTAAAATGCCATCGAGAGTTTTAATAGAAAATAATTTAGGATTATCGAATCATTCTCTTTCCAAAATCAACAGGGGTCACAGCCCAAAGGTTTGTTTTCGCAAATAGAAAACCAACAGCAATACACAGGGTTAAAACCCACGTCACGTGTCTTCGGCGGACATAAAATCAATACAATATAATCGCCCAAGATACGTAAACCTTGGTCACCAAAATACAACACCAACTCGTGAATCCGGGCTATACCATTGGATTCCCTTCGTAACCCGTCGGACCCTCCTAAGGTGAGCGAGAATGCGTTTTGAAATCATATACACCAACTCGTGAAGTTTTACTCGTGAATCCAGGCTATACCATTGGACTCCGTCGTGGCCGTCGAACCAACCCACGGTGAGTAAAATACATTCACTAAAACATACACACGCACTCGTGAAGTTTTACTCGTGAATCCAGGGCTATACCATTGGACTCCCGCCGTGGCCCCGTCGAACCAACCCACGGTGAGTAAACACATTCACAAACATAAGCAACCGCACTCGTGAATCCAGGGCTATACCATTGGACTCCCGCCGTGGCCCCGTCGAACCAACCCACGGTGAGCGAAATACATTCACACAATTAACACGTCACAACAAGGATATTCATACAATCCACCAAAGGAAACAAACACAAAGCACGACGTAATCGTCAAATCACAACGCACCGAAATGAGATAATATATGCACACACGCGTTATCAAGCGCAACATCAACACCAAACATATCCAAAGAATTCATGTAGTCACTTACAACCCACACAATATACCAAACACACGCGTTTTGAAAGTGAGCCTTTAATGAGGCTAGCCGAATCCTTTGAAAACTCAATTCAAACAAACAAACAAACATACCAAGACGATCACCAATCATCATATCCACAAAACAAGAAATGTATGGACAAGGTACTTGCCTCGAATAACCACAATGCGGAGAATCGGCCGAAGTAGGTTGGCACGAACCGACTACGAACTCGCCGACTCCACCGAACGACAATCCACAACAAAGAACTACGAACGAAAACAATAACAACGAAAATGAATTCCAAAGTACGACCCAAAGCCGCTGAATTCAAAGAACAAATGACGAAGGTTCAAGGATTTCCCCCAAAACGGCCAAGAACACGATTCGTTCTGTCAAATCACGAAAACGGAATTCCAAGTTGAAATATGGATATACAATCCATAGAATATGTTTAACAACATCATTTAACCATAATCGATCCATCGAAAACGGATGAAAAATGAGATCGAGGACAAATCCCCCAAAAAGTCAATTCGAAGGAAATCAAGAAATATACTTTGATTCGACGAAGAACAATGGATTAAATGATGTTAAACACAAGAATACTACCAAGATTAAGCATACCCATTGTGTATTAATCGACAACACGGAACGAATCGGGCAAAAACGCAAAAAACCCAAATTTTCCCAAAATAGGGTTCTAGGAAATCTCACCTTGATTCGCTGGATCAAAGGAGGATATGGAGGGATTAATCGATGATATGAACTCCCAATCTTCGTGGATTAGTTGCTTGACAACATGTCTCCTGGATCGCCAAGTCTCCAGTCGCGGGCAGGAAAAGGTGGAAATGAAAAACGGGTGAAAATATAGCTACTCTGTCATATTTATACAGGCACGGCCTAGCGTGCGCTACACCTTCCGGACTAGCGCGCGCTAAGGGGCAGCCTCGGCCGATAACCATCGGCCGGGGCCCGCAAGGCCCTGTACTGAAGACTCAATCTGCCGGCCGGATCCTGCCTGCCCGACCGCGATAGCGCGCGCTGCGCGGATGCTAGCGTGCGCTAGCCGATCTGTCCAGAACTCTCTGGACTGAATGGCCCGGCCAGGTAACGTACGCTAGCTGGCCGACAGTGTGCGCTACGCCTGCCGACTAGCGCACGCTATGCCCGGCGTAGCGTACGCTACGCCCGGCGTAGCGTACGCTACCTGCCGATCCTAACCGATTCCAGAACCCCAGGACTCCACTGTCCAGACCCGATAGCGTGCGTTAGGCCAGCCGGTAGCGTGCGCTACACCTGCCGGTTAGCGCGCGCAGCCTTCCGGTCGTAGCGTGCGCTACGCCGGTTCCTTCCGCACCTGTCCGGCCGGTGCCCGCAATCATCCGGCGATCCATAACCGTCGGCGATGCGACCACAGGCTCGGCGGCCGATTTTCAGCGTCACGAAACGAACACGACGAATAGTTCGCGGACAACATCAACGACCCGGAATGAAAACATAATACCATAATTGGTCATACGCTACCAAGAAACGGGTCGAGATAACAATTACAGATACGGATACCCGTAACTTTCAAGAAATTTCAAAATGGCCCAAAACGCCCGGAAATCACGATACGTGATCGAATAACCAAAAAGAAGTTCACCACACGTCTAACAAAGTTAAACGGACTTACGGGAAACTCGAAACAGCAGTTTCGAACGAGATTCGCAAGAATCAAATTCAAGTGCGGAAAAGTCGCCAAAAAGCACGGAACTCAACAAAACGACACCTAAACGAACTGGGGTGACAAAAAGTGCAGAATTAATCATTCTCAGAATGACGAGACGGTCATGAGAGAGTCGTCAGAACGGACTTCCGCTGAAAAAAAGAAATTACCGGAAATCGAAAATTGTGGATATTACAAAGTTCCTATCATAGACAGCGGAAACATCAGTCTCCCAAACCTGTGGGACGTGATCAACAGGATGCTCCCCGAGCATATCAACAGCTCTAGTATGCATTAAGAAACAAGGCTATATCTAAGTATCAAAGGCACGCATCACAGTACTACCAACAATACACTGCGCCTAGATATTGGATACAGGAGCCCCATTGTCCATCCAGAAACAGGCCGCCGCGTAGTACCACCAATAGCTGGGGGAATCCAACTGGAAACCTAGAAGGCAAGCTGTAAGGCCGAATAAAATGGTTCCTTCACCAAGACTGCAATCGTACTGGAATCAAAACCCTAGATTTTTCATGCATAATAATCAAGGATACAGTGATACATGCCTGCCCCACGTAAATATTGCAAGACTGGACCAAAAAGCAAACTACAGCAAACCAATTGCTGTTAGGCAAATTTGGGTACCACAAGGTACTAACACTCATGGACCCAATAATAAAAGGATACGTAAATCTACATAATTCCTTTGATTATAGGATATCAAGGAAAAAGACATTTGATCCTTCGACAGTGGATGTTCTCGGCATATGACAAGAGAAGGTCGTGGTCCAAAGGTACGACTCGGTGACAAATCAAAAAGAAGAACAAGAGGGGAGGGAACCCTGCTTGTAGGAAAGTTTAAAGTCACTGACGTAGCCTATGTTGAAGGCTTACAATATAATCTACTTAGTATTAGCCAGTTCTGTGGCAAACAGTTCTCGGTCAAATTCTATATAGATCACTATAGGGTGAAGGACTTCAAGACCAAGAAAGTCATCCTCACAGGAAGCCGGTAAGGTAATATGTACATTGCTGACTGGAAGCCTACGAGCTCCATTATTCCATGTTTTGTTGCCAAAAGCACTACAGATGAAAGCTGGCTATGGCACAAAAGGATGTCGCACATCAATTTCAAGACTATAAACAATCTGTCTAGATAGGGAATGATCAGAGGTTTGCCCAATGTGTCGTTTCATAAAAATGAAATATGTTGACCATGTCATAAAGGCAAGAAAGTTAAGACCACACTGAAAAAGCAAGTCATACCAGTCCACCCACAGGGTACTGTATTTGCTACACATCGACCTCTATGGCCCGGTAGACCCTATAAGTTTGGGAGGTAAGAAATATTGTGTTGTTATTATTGACGATTTTTACAGGTATGCTTGGACAATCTTTCTGAGAAAAAATAAAGATACCATCACAAAGTTGCTAGAGCACCTGAAGAAGCTACAGAATGAGAAAGGGATTAGTATCTTGTCCATTCGTTCCGACAGAGGCACTAAATTCACAAATCGCTTCATAGAGCAATACTGTATGAACAATGAAATACATCACGAATCCTCAGTAGCCCAAACTCCTCAACAAAATGGGTTTGTCGAGGGAAAGAACAGAACGCTCAAAGAAGAAACAAGGACCATGTTACCCACAAGCAAATTACCGCAGTGGTTCTGGGGAGAAGCAACAAATACGGCATGCTACACAGAAAACCATTGTATCATCAACAAGCATCACAACAAAACAGCATATGAGGTATGGAATAATAAAACTCCAATAGTTACATCTTTTCATATTTTTGGATGCAGGTGTTATGTTCTAAACAATGGAAAGGATCAACTCAAAACCTTTGACGAAAAATCGGATGAGGGCATATTCGTAAGATACTCCACTGTCAGCAAAGCTTTCAGGATATTTAACAAAAAGAAGCTGACAATAGAGGAATCCGTCCATGTAGTATTCGATGAGCCGCATTGTGGCCCTACAGGAGTAGAAGGCATAACCCAGAACATCCAAACACTTTCCATTGATGATCTCCAAACTCCAGTAGAACCTGTCGTGGACGTAGAAATCAATCCCACCAATATAATATCAAAAGTAGTCAAAGCTGATGTTATACAAGCTGAAGCCGAGACTCCAGCACCACAAGATACAGCACGGGACACCGAGTTATAACCTGATAGGAGATGGATAAGAGATCACCCCCAGGAGTTGATTACCGAAGATATCAATGCTGGTGTAGCCACCCGTAGAAGAATACAGAGTATACAAGGAATTGTACTCTGTGCATAATAAGAGACAGATTCTGAAAGGTCTCAATTCCCTGTATGGAAATATCAAGCCGAACTTAGGAGACTAGCTATGTGCACTCTAGCTGTATTCTTAGCCCAATCCGAACCTGTTTCGACCAATGAAGCTCTGAATAATTCGCATGGATCACTTCTATGGATGAAGAGCTAAATGGCTTCGAAAGAAACAATGTATGGTATTTAGAAATAACAAGGATGAAAATGGACTCGTCATAAGAAACAAATCCCATCTAGTCGCTCAAGGCTACAGACAGGAAGAAGGCATATACTACAATGAAACATTTTCCCAGTAGCTAGCCTATAAGCCATCAGGATATTCCTAGGATTCGCCGCCCATAAGAACTTTATAGTATATCAAATGGACGTTAAGAGTGCATTCCTGAATGGAGATCTCGCCGAAAAAGTCTATGTTGAACAACCACTAGTGTTTGTCAATGTTGAAGGCGAAGACCTAGTATACAGGCTACGAAAAGCTCTGTATGGACTTAAGCAAGCGCCTAGAACCTAGTATGAAACCCTGTCCTTGTACCTAATCAACAATGGATTGAGAAAGGTGCAATGGACAAGACTCTCTTTAAGATACATGAAGGTGACGATCTTTTAATGGTACAAATATATGTCGATAATCTTATATTTGGTTCAACTAACCTCGCGCTATGTCAAAGGTTCTCTCATCTCATGTAAAGTAAACTTGAAATGAGTTTGATGGGAGAACTTAGCTATTTTCTAGGATTGTAGGTTAAGCGATTCCCTACAGGAATATTCATCAACCAGTAAAAGTACAACAAGGATATGCTCAACAAATTTGAGATAAACAACTCAAGTCCTCGTCCACCCCCATGAGCACTTCCACGCAGATTAGTGCTGACGTAGCTAGAAAGCCAGTTGATCAATCACTCTACATGAACTTTATAGGCTCACTCATATGCCAAACGGCTAGCAGACCCGATATCCAGTTTGTTGTAGGAGTGTGTGCTCGGTATCAGGTCAAACTTCACTACAGCCAAACGAATCCTTCAGTACGTGAAAGGAACAATCGATGTAAGATTGTAGTATCCTAAGGAAGGAGGATTCGATTTGGTAGGCTACAGCGACTCGGATCTTGGAGGCTGTAAGTTGGATAGGAAGCATACAACGGTACTTGTCACTTTCTTGGACCTAGACTTGTGTCGTGGTTCAGTAAGAAGCAATTAGCCAACTCGTTTTCTACAGCTGAATCGAAATATTATGCTGCTGGAAGTTGCTGTATGCAGATTCTCTGGATGCAATAGCAGTTACATGATTATGGAAGCAGCGCCAGAGAGACTCTAATCATGTGTGATAACACAAGTGCAATTACCATCACGCACAACCCTGTATTGTACTCACGAACTAAGCATATTGATTTGAAGCATTATTTCAATAGGAATCACATTGAGAATAAAGACGTTCTGATTGAGAAGATTCATACAGACATACAGTTGGCCGCCATCTTTACAAAACCTCTCAGCACAACCAGCATTATTTGCCAGGAATTGGGAATGTTACATCCTGACTCTCATTAAGTTTTTACATTTTACTCATAAATTGAGAGGGAAAGATGTAAGACCCAAGAATATAGTATCCAGTGTAATTAATTGTACACTCATAACAAGTCAGATCTTACTGTGCGAAGAAGAAGTCATAAAACCTTCTTACAGCTGACGTGTGCATTAATTAAGGGGAATACAGTATGACCCATGAATACTGTATTAATCCAAATATTGATGTAATAATTGAATCACGTATGTACCTTTTAAGTGGCAACGCTGTATTTTCGCGGATACAGCACATATACTGTAGGATATCAATTAATATTATAATAATATCTAATTCATACACTTTCTCACAGTAAACTATCTTAAGTTCATATGCTCTGTCTGGATTTAAAATGTTTTATCCTTTAATGGTTTTAAAGAAACCTGGACTTTATTGCCTCAAATACCACAATTTTAAAATTCAAACCGTCGTGTCGTGCAATAGTGGAAGACGAATTGTCAGAAGTGGGAACAGTCATCAATTCAAAACTGATGGATTAGAGATACAAGTTACATCTGAATCCATCATGTACGTTCTTTCAAAAGACGGATCGCATCCTTTAAATCTGACCATTCACTATTAACTTAATCTCTCTTTCACCTTTTAAAAGGACAGTATTTTGCTCCCATAGACTCTTTACACTTTCTGCAAATTAACGAGTCTTTAGCAATCTGTCTACATACTTTCTGCAATTTCTTTGATATATTCCCTGTTACTTCACCTCACTTTTCTTGAAAATGTCTACCTCATCTTCCATTTATCTGAAGAAGAAGGAATCCATTATTGACGGGCGTATCTTTGCCAAATCTATTGTCATGGATATGATTGCTCTCGAAAATGAAGACAAAATCAGCATGAACCTAATTGTTGCACGAGTAAAGCAACAAGGCCTGTACCGCCTGGGAAGTCATCATGCTGACACCTACGATGAGTAGATAGTGGAGAAATTCTATTTGGACGCTACCTTCAAATACTCCTCACAGAAGAAAGGCGCCGAAATCACTAATATCATTGGGACTGTGCAAGGGATTGAGGTCCCTCTGAATAAGGATCTTCTGGAGAAGATATACAAATTGCCTTCAGACGGCCTGAAGATGGAGGAGCTGGAGACCTTCGGGTCTGAAAGCTTATTGTCTGAGTATTGGAAGTTGTTCACTGGCACTTCCATGGCCACCAACGTCCATCCTTCTTGCCACAATAAGAACTTCACTCTCCCATTCGTCTACTTTTATGATTTTTGCTGCCGTGTTGTTGAGAATAGGACTGGTGCTTTTGAAATGTGCACCAACTTGAGATTTAGAATGATGGTCGCCATCATGTCTGGTAAAAAGGTAAATTAGTGCGAAATTTTTCTGAAACGTATCCATGAAGAGGCTTCTAAGCCTGAGTCTGCAGAGGAATCTTTTGGCTTAATTCTAAATCACATTCTCAATCATTACGGAGTGAAGCAGTTGGCCGATTCCAAGAAGATCGGCACCGGGAAGTTTATCAGTAGAATCCGACCCACCGTATTCAACAAGACACCCCTCCTTGCTGGCAGGACCAACCCTCTCAGCATGCCAACTTCAAGTGACCCGAGGGACGTCACTCTGAAAAGCTCGAGTGATGGTAAGAAAAGGAAGAGAAGTATTCCCAACAGCAGTTCTCCTAAAGCTGTCGAGAACAAAAGAAAGACGGCCAAGTATTCTTCTAAGGCTGAACCTAAAGTGACTACAGCAGTCACAGTAGAAGTCCCATCGACCTCTCATATCGCTGAAACTCTCCCACAGGAGGCAACCCCTATAGAAGAAACAGTTGATGCTCGTACAACAGATACTAAGCCTGTGGTGGCTATGATGGATGATCAACTATTTGCTAAATTGGAAGGATCCGGCGAATCGGCTACCCCTTTGGAGCTAAAAGCCACAACTCCAAACAGGGCACCCACCCTTGTACGGAGTCCCTCTGCCTACAGGGTGCCCACCGCTGTCAGGTATCCTTCTGCACAATAGGATTTTATACCTATCGAGGATCCCAACTGGATAGTAGAGCTTACTACTGTGTGGAGTCCCTCCCCCACCGATAGTATAAATAACACTCTCCTCCAAGTCCAAATAGAGGAATCCTATGAGCACTTCAGGGTCTGGAAATCCTACAGGGTCGCCCCATATGACACCCTATACAACTCGGAGGACTGGAAGGATGAGGAGTTATTTGCTTTGGAGGTAACGGACACCCAAAATGTCGAGGTCCTAATCCGCTAGGAAGATCACTTTTGCCTTGAGCTCATCTAAAATTACTTCATGGCAAAAGATAGGGCCAGAATCAAAGGGAAGTCATAGTCTGATGACAAGGCTCCATCCCCAAGTCACCACGCCAACCCTGACTCTAACGATGATGATGATGCATTAGAGGCAGGTCTTTGGATAAGCCGAGAAGAGGCTAGGCAAGGAGAAATGGCCAACTTACAATCCCAACATGGACATGGGCCATCTGAAAACAATATTCCCCGTCGCCGCAAGAGGAAGTAGCTCAGGAAGAACATAAACAAGAGGAATTAGTCCCTCCTGTCATCATTGAAGAACCAACCACTTCTTCCATAAAGGAAGCCCATCCTGTACAAGATGAAAAAGAAGACGCCACCCACGGCGTCCGCCAAGAAGAACCAGTCCCTCTTCCAAAACAGGTAGAAGTTGAGAGTCGGCAGGAGGATTCAGTCCCTCCTGTAGTTTTGACTACTAAAAATAAACCAAGGCAGGAGGAATCCGTCCCTTCTATCTCCTAAACAGACCCAACAACTCAACCTTCCGAAGCCCCTGCTTCCGAACAGGTTGCATCTCCCATCACTACAGGTTCCCACTCTGAATCAGATGATGATTTCCTTCCTGACAACATACCATGGAGACCCCATCATAACATGGTTCTTAGACTGCTTGGAGAAACATCTGGCTCGAAGATTGCGCACCGTGGCTCTCCACGCACCAAAGCATGAATTGAGCAACTTCAAGCCATCGATCGACAAACTGTATTTCTGCAGGATGCCGTCAAGGCCCTGTATGACGTTGGAAAAGAGTTATACTGGATGCACAAAACAGCTCAAGACGAGCTCCCAAAGCTGAAATCGGCCATCAATGATGTAGAAGACGCGTTTCGCCTAATGCCAACAGCATTATGGCAAGCTCTGAGCCAACTGAAACAGCAGAAGGAGCGGATCCTGAGGCAAGAGCAAGAGAAGCTCCATGTAGCCGAGGCCAAGACTGTAGCCGCCCTTAAATACACCGGCTCCAAACTGACTGGCCACGATCACAAGATCGATGATCTTATAATAGTGGTTGAGAGGCTGGTCGACAGCGTCAATGATCTAAAGACCTAACAGTCCGGATCAATGAAACTCCTTAGGGAAATTCACGGCAAGGTCTCGTATATTGATGATGCCAAAAAGGGGGAAGAGTCCAGAGAAGCTGCCAGAAAGTGGAGGTTGGAGAGAGAGAGAGAGAGAGAGAGAGAGAGAGAGAGAGAGAGAGAGAGAAATTGAGGCTCCATTGGAAGAAAGCATTGCCACTGTAATCGGACGATTGGCCGGACCCGAACCAGATCAAGAAGCAAGAGAGTACAGGGTAAATGGTTCTCGACCTGAGTTCCAGGACCCCATTTACCCATAGAATAGTGCAGTATGAAAGCCCGCTGAGATATTGCTCCCAACAGACCGACACCCTTCAGCAGAGGACTTGAAGGACTGGAAGAAAAATGAACTGATGAGATACTTTTTACTCTCATCAGGGAATATGCCATGTTTAACAGATTTAAAAGTCTGGAGGATGCCGCCAATGAGTTCTCAAGGCTACTAGCAGAAGGAAAGGTTCCCTTACAGCTTAAGATGAAGTCCAAACACAAGAAGGGTGAACGGTCACCCATCTGGAAGATTGGATCCTTGCCTACGACGTCTCCCATGAAGGACGAAGTATCTATAGGGACCGAGGCAAAGACTCCTTAGTTAACTAGTGGAGTGGAACCAAACATGATCCCATTCGGAAGTCTTGGAAGAATTCGCATCATAGGAACTAGATTTTATCGGTTATTTGTTGTATTTCTATCTTACTGTATGCTCATCGATGCAATATTATTTTTTTTGTATCTTTCAAGCCATGTAATTTTCAATCATTAATAAAATTTTTGGTTTCTTGAAAGATTACAGGTCGTAATCTACTCTTACTATTTTTACTGTTTTGATTACGAAGTGATTCAAAGCCACCATCTAGAAGAATTGAATTCAACATTCAACCATTCAATATTCAACATTCAACCATTCAACCATTCACCATTCAACATTCAACCATTCATATTATCATTTCATATTGTATTTTTTTCTATAAATAGATTACTCTCCTATGTATTAAATCATATTGAAGTTAAGAAATAAATTGAGTGTGTTTAGAAAAAGAGTTCTCTCTTGTTTCTATCTCTTGTTTCTGTACCATATTGGTACTGGAGCAAGTTCTTAGATCCCGGAGTTAAGTTTGAGTGAAAAAATCAACGAAAAGTTGAGTGTTTTTTTTGGTGAGAAAGAGTTGTCTGCCAAAAACTCCACTTTGCGGCCATCTTTTCACAAAACTAACGCGCCATCACGTCCGCAACGTCAAAAAACATTGGGAACCCAAGTTTCGCGTCCAACGGAGCCCCCACCGCCGCCACGAAGGTCACTGGAAAATTCGTCGGAAAATATCTCGTAGCCGAAAAATCCGCCGGAAAAACTCCAGTCGCCGGAAAGTGCAGAACTGCCGCCGGACCGCTGCCGGAAAAAAAAAACTGTCGGAAATTTGAGGTTGGAGACGACGCCACGTCACCATCCACATCATAGTGCCACGTCACACCGTCAACCACTCTTTTCACGCGACGTGTCAAGAGAGCCACCTCACTGCCACGCCACCTCACTGCCACCTCACTGTGACATCATCAGTCAAAGTTTGACCAGTCATAGTCAGAGTTGACCCGAAAAAAAAAAATCCACATAAAAACCAAATGTTTTACAATTTTATTCATTTTGCAACATGCCTCCGCGAAGACAACCTCTACGAGACATTGAAATGGCGGACATGCGGAGACAAATTCAGGAATTACAAGACGCGTTGCAGGCCCAACAAGTCTTATTAAATGAACGCCAACAACAGTTAGAAGATGAAGACTCTTTGAGTGATTCTTCAGCACCTAAAAACCGACGTCCCCAAAGACCGCCGATTAGACATGATGACATCAAAGTTGACATTCCTGACTTTGAAGGAAGACTTCAACCGGATGATTTCATTGATTGGCTTCAGACAGTCGAAAGAGTGTTCGAGTACAAGGAGATTCCAGATGAGAAAAAGGTAAAAATTATTGCTGTGAAGTTAAAGAAACATGCTTCTATTTGGTGGGAAAACCTTAAGAAAAGGCGAGATCGAGAAGGAAAAAGTAAGATCAAGACATGGGAGAAAAATGCGAAAGGAATTAACCAGAATGTTCCTTCCTCCTCAATATTAGCAAGATAAATTCATCCAACTGCAAAATCTTCATCAGAAGAATTTATCAGTCGAAGATTACACAAGAGAATTTGAGAAGCTGATGATGCAGTGTGATATACAAGAAAAAGAGGAGCAGACCATTGCTAGATATCTTGGAGGATTAAACACCGATATTGCTGATCGTGTTGAACTTCAACAATATTGGTCGTTAGAAGATGTTATTCGTCTTGTTATACGAGTAGAGAAGCAATCACCCAAAAGATCCACTTATAGAAGTTTCTCTCCATCAAACCAACCACCTTACACCCGCAAAACACCCACCAACCAATCAAGTTCCTCCAACCAACCCATTGTCAAACCCACTTCTACTGAGAACAAAACCAAGGCCATCAAATGTTTTAAATGCCAAGGTTTTGGTCACATTGCCTCCAACTGTCCAAACCGAAGAACTATTACAATTATCAAAGGAGAATCCTATGAAGTATCTGAGGAAGACAAGGCTCGAGAAGAATCCGAAGGAGAAAATGATATAGATCCAATATATGATGAAGAAATTATTGTTGCTGACCATGGTGAATATTTAGTAATCAGACGGAGCCTACATACAATGACCACAAACGAAGAACCTTGGTTGAGGCGCAATATTTTCCACACCCGTTGCACTTCCGCTAAAAAAATTTGTGATGTCATTATCGACAATGGAAGTTGCAAAAATGTCGTTTCGAGTTACATGGTAGAAAAGTTGGATCTACCAACCCAGATTCATCCACACCCCTACAAGTTGCATTAGCTCAATAAAGGAAGTATATAAAAGTTGACAAATGATGCCTTGTGACATTTTCAATTGGTCAGAAGTACCAGGATCAAGTTTGGTGTGATGTTGTGCCTATGGATGCCTGTCATATTCTCCTAGGCAGACCATGGCAGTATGATCGTCGAGTACTTTATGACGGTTATGCAAACACCTACTCTTTTGTCAAAGATGGGGTAAAAATCAAGCTAGCTACTCTGCCGCCGAGTGAGCTTGATAAAAACAAGAATGAGGTCAAACCGTTGGTGTCCCTAGTCACGAAGGAACAACTGAAAGAAGCTGTAGAGGAAGTTCAAACCATGAGCTTGATTCTATTATTCGAGTCAAATAATGAGACTACTATTCAAGTAGAAATTAAACAACTACTTGAGGAGTTTCCCGATGTGGTACCAAAAGAAATTCTATTTGGACTGCGACCAATGCGAGACATCCAGCACGCCATTGATTTCATTCCAGGAGCAGTGATTCCAAACAGACCAGCCTACAGAATGAGTCCTCGGGAGCATGCTGAAATTCAAAGTCAAGTGGAAGAACTATTAAAAAAAGATTAATACATGAAAGTGTTAGTCCGTGTGCGGTTCCTGCCATTCTAGTCCCTAAGAAAGACGGAAGCTGGAGAATGTGTGTTGATAGTCGGGCTGTCAACAAAATTACCATCAAGTATAGATTTCCAATTCCCAGACTTGATGATTTGCTAGATCAGATACATGATTCCACTATCTTTTCAAAGATTGATCTTCGAAGTGGATACCATCAGATCAAAATTCGACCTGGAGATGAATGGAAGACTGCCTTTAAAACCAGAGATGGTCTTTATGAATGGACTGTTATGCCTTTTGGGTTATCCAATGCCCGAGTACATTCATGCGACTCATGAATCAAGTCCTCCAACCTTTTATTGGTAAATTTGTCGTCGTCTATTTTGATGACATTTTGATCTTTAGTAAGGACAAAGACGAACACTTGGAGCACCTTCGACAAGTGCTACAAACTCTTCGTGAACAAAAACTCTATGCCAACTTGAAGAAATGTTCTCTCTTGACCAATGAAGTTAGTTTTCTTGGTTATATCATCACCTCTGAAGGCATACGAGTTGATCCTGAAAAGATAGAAGCAATCAATAGTTGGCCTATCCCACAATCAATCCGTGAAGTAAGAAGTTTCCATGGATTATCTTCTTTTTACAGAAGATTCATAAAAAATTTCAGTTCAGTTGCCGCCCCACTTACAAATTGCATAAAAGAAGACAAGTTTCAATAGACTGAAGCCACGTAGAAAAGTTTTGACAAGCTAAAGAAATGTTTGACTGAAACACCAGTATTAGCTTTTCCCAATTTTGATCAAGTATTTGAAGTTAGCTGTGACGCTTCCAACGCTGGAATTGGTGCTGTTTTAAGTCAAGAAGGTCATCCTATACCCTTCTTCAGTGAAAAGCTCAATGATGCTAAACTCCGATATTCAACATACGACAAAGAGTTTTATGCAATTGTTCGTGCTTTGCACCATTGGAGTCATTACCTGCTGAATAAAGAATTTATTCTTTATTCTGATCATGAAGCTTTATAACACTTGAACTCTCAACAGAAGATTAGCCGTCGACATGCTGCTTGGAGTGAGTTTTTACAGTCTTATCCTTTTCTGATCAAGCACAAGGCTGGAGTTCAAAATAGTGTTGCAGATGCCCTCAGTAGGCGCCATACTCTGCTTTCTACCCTCCAAACAAAAGTAGTTGGCTTTGAAATGATCATGGAGTTGTACCCGGATGATCATGACTTTCAGAAAATATGGGATGCTACTGAATTGCAATCCTCCCAAGATTACTAAAGGCGTGAAGGATTTTTATTCAAAGGGAAAACTTTGTGTATTCCTCAATGTTCACTGCGAAAAGCCATTATCTGGGAAGCCCATGACGAAGGATTAGCAGGTCACTTTGGCCGAGATAAAATGGTGGCCCTGGTGAAGGAGAATTTTTATTGGCCAAGACTGGAAAGAGATATCAATCGGCATATACAACGATGCAGAATCTGTCATTTGGCTAAATCTAAACGTCAAAATACCGGATTATATATGCCACTTCCAGTACCAGAATCACCATGGGAAGATTTTAGCATGGATTTCATTCTAGGACTACCACGAAGTCAATGCCAGAAAGATTCAATCATGGTTGTGGTAGACAGATTTTCAAAGATAGCTCATTTCATTCCCTGTCAGAAGACTAATGATGCTGTTCAAGTTCCTGATTTGTATTTCAAAGAAATAGTCCGTCTTCATGGAATTCCAAAAACTATCACTTCTGATCGAGATGTGAAGTTTTTAAGTCATTTTTAGAGAACTTTATGGAAGAAGATGGGAACTAAGCTTCAGTTTAGTAGTGCCAGTCATCCACAGATAGATGGACAAACCGAAGCTGTCAACCGTCTATTGGGAAATTTACTTCGAAGTTTTGTTGGTAAAAATTTGAAGCAATAGGATCTTATTCTTCCTCAAGTTGAATTTGCCTACAATAATTCAACTAATCAAGCCACGGGAAAATGTCCATTTGAAGTAGTATATGGCACCCGACCTCTTAGTCCACTTGATCTGACTCCATCAACCGGCAAACAACAATTCAGTTCAGATGCAGATAGTCGAGCAAAGGAAATCAAGAAACTACATGAACAAGTTCGAGAGAGGATTCAAAAACAAAATTCGAAATATAAAACTCAGCGTGACAAACATCGGAAGAAACAAATTTTTAAAGTTGGAGATTTGGTCTGGATTCATTTGCGAAAAGAACGTTTTCCAAATCAACCAAATGCCAAGTTGTCCCCTAGAGTTGATGGGCCATTCAAAATTGTCCAGAAAATCAACGACAATGCTTACAAGGTGGAACTGCCTGGAACATATGGTGTTTCTGCAACTTTCAACGTCGCTCATCTTTTGCCTTATTTAGATAATGAAGCAAATTAAACTCGAGGGCGAGTTCTTTGTAACCCAGGGAGTATTATTCAAAGCCACCATCTAGAAAAATTGAATTCAACATTCAACATTCAACCATTCACCATTCAACATTCAACCATTCACATTATCATTTCATATTGTATTTTTTTCTATAAATAGATTACTCTCCTATGTATTAAATCATATTTAATTTAAGAAATAAATTGAGTGTGGTTAGAAAAAGAGTTCTCTCTTGTTTCTATCTCTTGTTTCTATACCACGAAGTATTGACATAATTCAACAAGTACAAACTTGTTAATCTACAAGCTGTAAGAACTTGTCTGTGAATATTTGTAGATTAAGATTTATTCGATCTAGATTACATTCTGTAAGATTGTGCCTACGCGTTAATCATAAGTTAAGTTGTAATACGTTTAGTCCTGTAGGATTTTTATTTTAGAGCTTGTCTGCGAGCAGTTCAAATTTCTAAACAACGTCATGAATATCAGATCTTTCGAACAGAAGACTTGAAGACACCCTCTCTGTATCTAGAGGAGGTTTTGGTATTATCAAAAAGGGGGAAATTGTTGGGATAAACACAGCATTTTTTGATAATCGCCATCGTACAGCAAGAAGTCTTCAGAGTCAGAATTTCGCTAAGTATGGAAGCTGTTAGGAAACTCCGTACAACCTATCCATACAGCAAGAGATCTTCCTACAGAGTCCAATCCTGCAGAGCCTACATCTGCATACAACATAAATTAAGAGTGTTGGATACAACGGTCTGGTTGTAGGAGTTTTACTTAAGAAAAGTAATACTCATCCAACAGGACTGAAGAATAGATCTAAACTGTCGTGAAATAAACCTTGTTTATTCATAAAGTATTCACGATTAAAGCAGCATTTATTGCTGATAGGACAACATTTAATGCGGCCGAAAGAGAAGAGTCTGAACGCGCTGAAGCGCATTTAATGCAAAGCCAAAAAGAATATCTGAAGCATTAAATGTGAATTGCCTTTAATTCAAATAATTTGCAGCCGCCAATCAGAGACGTATAAATCTCACCAACCGGCCAACCGGCTACATTTATGACGGTTCTATTTGCAAGGTTATAAATAGCCCCAAGAAATAGGACGTTGCTCATTTCACTTACTGAATCTCGCGCAATACTTCTGACAAATAGCTCTGACAATCAAGCTAAGAAAGAGCAGTATATTTCATGAGTATATAGCAGTATCCAAGCAAAGAAATGTATAAGTTCTCAACGCAAATAGCACAGCATACAATAACCGCTCGTCAAAACATATAGCTGATGTTTGAACTTATTCTACCATCTTCACTGTTGAGATCAATCGTAGCCCTGTGTGGACTAAGTCGTTGCTAATTCCGACATGTGCGGGAAGAATATCATTGAAGACGAAGCTTCGATCTGTGTGACAAGCAGCAAGTCGAAAGAGCTGAAGTCAATCTGTGTGAACGGTCAAAGTTGTTGTCCCTGTATCAATCTGTGAACGATAGAGACAGGTTTAGTTAAAGTCACATAGTTGTATACATAGTGATTTTAATAAATATTCTACTCATGTGTGGAGGACCAGTAGACATAGAGGGGTTTACCTCGAACCACTTATATCTGTGTCTTATTTACCTTATGTCCTTACTGTTTTATTTATAATTGTGATTTATAGTATACAAAGCAATCAGGAGAGAACCTAGTTGATGTACTTACAACAACTCACCATTAGACTTTCGCTACGCAATTAACTTCGAAAAACATACAGTTTATTGTATTCTCACTTTCTAATTTGTCTACTGTATACTCTATGGCCAACAATTCTTATGAAAAAGGATTACGGCGCTGTAATAACCCTGAATATCTTTGGGGTGTTACAGAGGGATCATTGCAGAACTAGCAAATTCGATGCTCCTGAAAATCCATGTTGATGGCACTTCCTTATAAAGAGGAAAAAATGTTCTGTAAGCCTCGTATAATCAAATTGTCGAAGTTAAGTGATCTCGTTTGAAGCTTCAACATCTTTCTTGGTGGGAAAAATCCCAATAGGAACTTATATGCCATCTCATCCCAGGTATTGACCGCTCCTTGACTTAATGAATTGTGCCACAACTTTATTTGTCTCGGAGAGAAAAGAAAAATAAATGGGCTTCAAGGCATCATCCAGGACCCCATTCAATGACCACCCCACATATTTCGAGGAATTATGACAAACGGGCATTTGGATCATCATTACCCCCTCCTAGACTGCTGTTGCTGGACCATAAAGATTAAATATGGAACAAGCTCAAAGTTGTTTGTCGGAATTACTAGTCCATAACTAGACCCAATTTTTGGTTCGCCATGGGTTGAAGATATCACGGATCGATTTCCCTTGATTGGCCGCATTATTTTGTGCATGTTGCTCCACATGACGTAGAATTAGTTATATTTATTGTTGTCGCGTGGCGATTCAGCTTCACCAGGTGGCGGTGCTACTGAGGCGTAGGTTCGAGTCACAGCGGCGATGTGGGAGTTTTATCCCTCCAATGTGGGTAGGCTCGCGTGGGCAGAACTGTTCCTCCCACCTAGTGGACCGTTGAGTCACCATAATTTAATTTCTCCACCAATCCCTGTCGGGCCAGGGGGTGGTGGCCCTGGAGGCGAGGGATTTCGCCTTTCTGCTACAAGTTATATTTATTGTTAGAGCTGGCGAACAAGTTCATCCGTAGGATGTGTTTGGTCACCTATGATTAGCTTATTCCTAGTAGGTTACTCTAACGACAAGTTATTTTGATTTTCGGGTCAACATGCTTAAGTTTAATTCTCGAGTTTATAGTTTTCATGCAGTCCTGAGACCAAATAAATCATGTCAGTACGGAATATGAATGAAAAACAATAAATAAAAATAATAAAAAAAAACTATTTAAACTAAAATCTATATAGCTACAACAATATCCCAAATGATCGTCTACTAACTAGCTCCCCTGTTGTGCGACGATTAATTCGCCGCGATAGGCGATCGGCGACCTCCCTGAAAAGTCAACCATAGAAGCCAAACTCCGGACGAACACCTAAAGTCCGGCATAGTATAGCGATCGTCTTTTGGTAACCAGCGATCGTCTTTTGATACCTGGCGATCGTCTTTGTCTAACGGATCAGAGGCGATCGTCTCATGCCACGTGGGGATCGGCGTCCGTCAAAGTCGTCGAAGGCGAATCACAGACGATGGCCCACTGCGGATCTTCATAGGATACCAACAAAAGGATCATTGACCCCACTGTCACCTACCGCACCTACCGACAAGGCCGCGAAAGGTCAAGTGGACCCTCCTCGGGACAGCGACTCGCGGCCGCGTCTTGGCTTCCCATTAGTCCACCCGGTGGCCTCAAGCGCAACCTCGGACCTCAAAGGCAGGCCCACGTGGCGGGACGATCGGCCGTTTATTTTAATATAAACGGCGATCGCCGCGATGATCGCTGAGGATCCCAACTACTTAGTCCCCTATAAATAGAGAACTCACTTTGTGCGGCCAAAGCAGCGGATCCTACCACGAATTAAGTGCAAAATACACACCAAAGAGAGAACAAAAGGCTCTTTTGGCAAGCACTAACATATTCATAGTGACATTCACACACATTCATCATAAATTCCAAGCAAGAACTCACAGATTCATCCATCTGGTTCTTAGGCAATCTACGCGCTCTAAAGCCTAGATAACTAGAAGCTTTTACACTCATTGTATTAGATTCTAACATTAATATTTGTACTCGATATATTTATTAATAACATCTCGCGAGAGCATTCAAGCCCGGGACTAACAACCCGGCAAATCTTGTGTTATCTATTTTCCCACGGAAGTGTTCTCGCATTTTGTTTGTTACTCGATCGTTCCCAATACTATCTCGGATAATATTTTGGGTAACAACAATTGGCGCTAGAAGGAGGGCATCTAAACCTTCATTTTTATTCCTACCGTCTCGAAGAACACTCACATTCTCCGGACATATACTTGAAGAAACACTCCTTTGTTCTTCAATAGCAAAACCATCGAGAAAATGACATCGGCAACAACCTCCAAGAGGGCCACCACAGATCTGCCGGAAATCTTATTCCGCGAGGACCGAATCCCGGCCCACGGCGGAAGCGGAAGGCGGCCGTGGCGGCGCTAGGCTCTCACTCCGCCCCAGAGGCGGTTCTAGCCTCTCACTCGATCGATTCGGACATCGGAGCAGTTGAGAGGCTATAGCCATCCTCGAGGCAGCGAGAGGAGCCACGATGCGCCCACCATCACCCCGTCGGCCCAACCGCCGGGCAAACAAACGGAAGCTCAAGGGGATCTATGTTGAGAAATCGGCGAAAGCCCCGAGCGGCTGAGAAAGGCTCTCGTAAGGCGGGGCGATTCCGTCTTGGCCGCCTAGGGAGCGATCCCTCATGGCGGCCAGGGCACTCGGGCCCAGTAGAGACATCGATATCCGAGTCCTTTACCGGGGAGTTCGGCGTATCCGACTCCCAAGAGGCAGACCGGTCAACGAGCCCCTGCTCGCCCAAGAAGGGAACCCTGCGGCGGGAGATCGTCGTTCACCACGGGGCCGAGATCGACACGATCGCCTTGGTTCACGCTACGAGTCAATCGGCGGCGATCGGGCGGCAGCGATAGCCGCCATACAACGCCTTGACTCGGCGAGATGAAGGCGCTCATGGAAAATGGGGCAGAGCCGAGATCGATCATTGGTTCAAGCGAACCACTCACGACTCGGTCGAGCTCGCCCGATCCAACCAACTATCAATCCCCCACAAACACCTTTATACGAGGGAAATCGGATCCGAAACCCACTTAAGCAAATTCGGATCTACATGACCGGTGCGGAGCTTGGATGCGGCGAAATGTCGTATGTTCCCGTTAACTCTGGGCGACCTCGCCCACGGATGGTACACCTCACTACCATCTCGCTCAATCAATTGCTTTGAGAAGCTAGCGAACGACTTGAGTCATACTTCGCCGCCAAAGTCGCTCGCCGGAAGGTCCTCACCGCATGATGAAAATCGGGCGGGGAAGGGCGAATCGGATGAGGATTACATCGGCCGGGTAGGCGAGATAGTCCTCACCGGTGAGCCGTCGGCGGCGAGATCGCTCTCAACTCGATTATGAGCGGATTCCACGGGCCTTCGCCCATGTTTAGGCATCTCACAAAAGATATCCCCCGACCTATTCGATTTTCCGCAACAAGGCCGCCGGTTTCTGGCCGACAGAGGATGCTCTCACTCCGCTTAGAAGAGGACCATCCGAAGAAGGAAAGCACCCTCCCATGTCCGGAAGAAGGCGGTCGCCAAGCCCGGAAGGCGATCGCCAAGCCGCTGGCGAGTTCAAAGCCTTCGAGGATGTAGAGGTCCACCTTCTTCACAACCTCAACTTATCTCCGGCCCACATCTTCAACGCGATCAAGGGTCGCGAGTGGCTTTCAAGCCAAAACCAATAAGGGACCACGGTCACCTAGACCGTAGCAAATTCTGTGCCTATCATAAGAGTCGGCCACAACACTAGCTGCCGCGATCTCCTCGAGCAACTCGCGATTGTTTGAGGAAGGCAAAGCTGGACAACTTGGTCACCAAGCGGAACCAAGGACGGAAAGGACCGGAGGCGCGAGCGTCGGCAACACGAGAGAACTCCTCCCAATCGGTCGCGAATTGAGCATGAGCGAGAATACTCGATGATTCGGTCCCACCGATCAACTCTGGCGGCCGGGTCAACATGCTTCAAGCGGGAGGTGGAAACCTCGGGGTCTTTCCCGGTTTCCACCATGTCGAACAGAAGCGAAAAGCCGAGCCGAGGGCATTCGGCGGGGTCACGTCGTTGTACCCCGGGAACCGACCATCTCTAGAGACGCGCTCATCACCTTTTCCAACAAGGACGGGGAAGGAGTGCAATGTCCCAAGGAGGATGCACTAGTGATCTCCGCTTTCATCCTTGGGAAGGCGGTCGATCGCGTGTTGGTCGACAATGGGAGTTTTTGCAACATCATATTCAAATCCGCCCTAGACCAACTCGGCAACCTGATCAAATTCATCAAGCCTTTCGACACCGTGCTTCAAGGGTTCGGCGACAACACGATCGAGCCTACGGGAGGATCAAGCTCTCCGTCGAGCTAATATGCTTTTATGATCCCAAGGTTAGGATTACTAGGAACCTAAGCTTTGTAATCATAGATAGGCCCGGCATCTATAATGGGTTCCTAGGTCGCCCCTTTTTAGAAACTTTTGAGGCGGTCGCCTCATCTTTCTTTCTTGTATCAAATTCCCCACTGCCGATGGGACGGTCGGTCTTGTAAAAGGAGATCGGCTAATGGCAAAGAGATGTTTGAGTTACTCCTATGTTGTTAATTCTTTCAACACTTCCCGTCTTGTATGTCACATTGAAGCGGCCAAACGATCAACCCATGGAGATCGACGAGCACGAGACCGTACCAACCCGACTCGAGGACGCCATCTCTCATCGATCGACGGACGACATCGAGCCAAGGATCGGTTTGAGCCAAGTCTCGACATCGATCCAAGGACCGAGTCGAGATCGTACCAACGAGGCGACGTTCTGTCGAAGAGTTGGAAAGCATTACGATGGATCCGGATCATCGAGCGGGAGGTACGGATCGGCGCGAGCATCGACCGCGAATTAAAGGGAGATCGATCAACTTGCTACGTAAGAACATCGGTGTCTTTGCACAGTCGCATCAAGATATGGTTGGCATAAGTCCCGAACACGCTGCCATTATCGAAGATCGGCCGGCAATGAAACCTGTTCACGAGCGTAGGAAGTTCGGTCGAGAAATACGCGGCGCTCGACATAGAAGTCGGATGTTACTCAACAACGGTGATCGGAGTAGCGACAGACGAACCACGGTGGGTCGCCAGCGGTGCTCGTCAAAAGCCGGCGGCTCCTGGAGATTATGCATAGACTTCACCGACCTCAACGCCGCATGTCGAAAGATCACTTCCCAATGCCTCATATCGATCATCTCGGTCGATAGCACGGCGAGTTGCGAAATGATGTCGTTTATGGATGCCTTCGCGGATATCATCAAATCCCAATGGTAGAGGAAGACATAAAACACACATCTTTCCACGAGAAAAAGACATATACTTTTGGGTCGAATGCCGTTCGGCTTGAAAAGCGAGGCGACCTACCGGCGATTAGTCAACGGGATGTTCGCCGATCGGATCGGCAAGACCATGGAGGTCTACATTGACGATATCGTGGTCAAAAGCCTCAAGAAGGAAGATCACCTCAACGATCTTGCCGAGACGTTCGCCATCCTTGAGAAGTTTAACATGAAGGTGAACCCCAAGAAATGCAACTTGGGGTGGGCTCAGGAAGTTCTTGGGGCACATAGTGAGCGAAAGGGGATCGGCGAACCCCGCCAAGATACGACGATCCTTGACATGCGGGAACCGCGGAACATCAAGCAGTGCAACGCCTCACGAGTGTCTAGCCGCCCTCAACCGTTCATATCACGGCTCGGCGATAAAAGCAAGCCTTTCTTCGCGACCATCAAGAACAAGAAGTTCGCATGGACGAAAGAAAGCCGAGATAGCATTCGCCAAAATAAAGGAATATCTATCCAACCCCGAGATCACAGCAAAGCCGATCCCGGTGAAAAATTATTCCTTTACTTAGCGGCCTCGGAGGTCGCCGAGTGCCGTTTTGGTGCGAGCGGAGGGCAAGCCCACTTGCCGATCTACTATGTTAGCCGGGCGCTCCACGACGCCGAGACACGTTACACACCATTGGAGAAGATCGCCATGCCCTTGTCATGAGTTCTGGCCCGAGAGCTTACTTCTTCGATCACCAGGTGGAGGTCCTAACCACTCTACCCCTAAGACAAGTCCTGCACCGACCGGACACCAACGGGCGACTCCTCAAGTGGTCGCTGGAGATCGCACAATACGGTATCACTTACGCTCCTCGCACGGCGATCAAAGGCCAAGCTCGGCGGACTTCGTGGTGGAATTAACATTCCCTCACGGTCAGGCCAGTCGGCCGACACACTGAAATTATACGTGGATGGCTCGGCGACCAATGCGAGAGCGAGGCGAGATTGTCCACATTAGCCCAGACGGTCAGAGTTTCACAAATGCCGTGCGTTTCGGTTTTCGTGCGACCAACAATGAGGCCGAATACGAAGCTCTGGTAGGCGGGCTTGATCTAGCCCTCGCCCTAGATGTTCGACGCCTCCATATCTACATGGACTCCCTTTTGGTCGTGAACCAAGTCAAGGGGGAATATGAGGCACGCGGCGAACAGATGGGCAAATACCAAGAGGTGGTCGCGAAATGTGCACAAAATTTGTAGAAGTACTAATCGAGCTAGTCCGGAGAGAGCTCTACTCCCAGGCCGATGCACTTTCCAATCTAGCTTGATCGGTTGGGGCGTGACTTCTCCAACATCCAAATCACAAAGTCGGCAAGGCCGGCGATCGACGGGAACTTGGTTACCACGGTCGCCATCGCCGAAGAGAATTGGATGACTCCGTTCATCGAATACTTAAAAGGCAGGCGGTCACGGCGGCCGTGTTAAAGCTCGCCAACTCCGGCCGTGCGACCGGGTATACCTATTGGACGATCGGCTTTACAAGCGAGCTTTCGGCCTTCCCTCCTCAAGTGTATTACACCGGAGGAAGGTCGGCTCGTTTTAGCTGAAATCCATGACGGATTTGTGGGAACCACGCGGCGGGCGAGCCCTCCTCCATAAGACGACCAGACAAGGATTTTCCGGCCATCACTTCGAAAAGATGCGATCGCTTATGCGAGATCTTGTCATAGATGTCGAGATAATGGGCCCCAACATAAAACTATCACCGAACAGCTCACCTCCATGTATAGCCCTTGGCCATTTGCGCAATGGGGCATCGACCTTATAGGTCCCTTGCCGACGGCTCCAGGGTAAGTTCGCCATCGTTAAGTCGATTATTTCACCAAATGGTGAGGCCGAACCGCTCAACAAGATCGGCCAAGAACAAGTGATCAAGTTTATATGGAAAAACATAATATGCCGATTCGGTTTGCCCAGGCCATCATCTCCGACAACGGGAAAGCAGATTCGACGGCTTAGAAGTCATGCGGTGCAGTGAAAAGTGGGGAGTCAAAGGTTATTCTCGGCGCCCTATCACCCTCGGACGAGCAGGCGAGTAGAGGCGGTGAATAAGATCCTCAAACACACGATCAAAGCACGACTCGAATCCCGGCAAGGAAGATGGGCGGCGAGCTCCCAGACGTTTTATGGTCCTACCGACGACGACCCGCAATTCAACCGCGAAACCCGTTCGCCCTTACCTTGAGCAGGCGGTGATTCCTTCGGAGATCGCCGTCCTCGGCCATCGAACCGAGCAGAGATGACGACCGACAACGATGTAGCCGGCGAATCGACCTGGACATGCTTGAAGAAAGACGGTGACCTCGAAATGAAGAACACAATCCACAAAGGAGAGCCGAAGTTCTTCAATTCAAAGGTCGAGAGAGAAGATTTCAAGTGGGCGATCTCGTCCTCAAGAAAATCCAAACCCATACGGGCGTCTTTGGTCCAAAGTAGGAAGGACCTTTGAGTATCCAGATGGTTAACTAAAGGAGCCTACTGCGGAACATCTGACGGTACTCGGACCAATACCCCTGGGCGCCGTGCATCCGAAAAATACTATCAGTGATAAATTTGTATTCGATTTCAATGATGTACAAGGAATATAATGAGATTTTTTGTTATCCCATCTGTTATGGCGATCGCCCCACCAGGCACCGCATATCACCGACGATCGCTGATCACGACGATCCTAGGTGAAATTATTGCAGCCATGATCCTGGAGGTCGATGGAACCGACAGCTTCGCCCATGCAAGGTTCCTTTGGGCTGAGATCGTCCGCCCTTCGTTTAAATACGAGGTCGACGTAGCCGAAGGACCCTCCAAAAATAGTCAGTAGGCGCGATCGCACGTTCTCAAGGTACATCATCTAACATGGTGAACCCGAACAATGCGACGTGCCGTTACCCCCGTCTCAACGTACACCGTCGAGGATCGCCATCTTCATGGCGGGCCGAGGTGGAAGCAGAGCTGACAAGCCGCGGACGTGGTGTCGAATAAGCCGACAACACTCCGCGCAAGGACTCCTCCAGACCGAGATCGCCCGCCTTTCGTTTTAACACAAGGCAGGCGTAGCTAACGGAGGACCCTCACAAAAGTGAGTCGCAGGATACTAAATATCCCGCGCACACGAAGACACGATTGGGGAGATCGGTCCATCGAACACCGCAACCACACATCACTCTTGAGAATCGGCGAAATGAAGATAGCTCGCGAACAGACTAGTCTTTGTTCCCTTACTTACAATAAGTGAACAAAAACAAGGGCGAGGATAGGCGAGCTACTCTCAAATACGATCGAACAAAGAGAAACCATATTCGATCGGCTTCGCTCAAAAACATGCGGGCGATCGAGACCGTCAAGCGAAAATTACAAGTAAGAATTCCAATTCAAAACATGTCAATACTTTCAACACTCAGACAATCGGCCGGACGAACAAAAAAAAATCGAAAGCAAATATACGCATACTCGAAAAATTGCACACAAATAGTCAAAGGCGATCGCATATAATGCATTACGCGGAATAAGAGAAGAAGTATTTTATTCATAAACACAAGCTTCATACATTTCAAGGCCTGAAGGCATTACAACAAAAAGTACAAGTTACGGAGGAAAAACAAAAAGCCTCTCAAAGCCCGCTTTCTTGGTCTTCGCCCTCGGGTCGCGGATCGGCTTGGGCATCGGCCTCGGGATGAATGAGTTTGCGGTATACCAACTCAAGTCAATCCAGAGGTCGACCAAATCAAGGATCGGCAGAGAAAGTGCGGATGCGAGAGGATGCTTGGAGACATAGGATCTGAAGCTTTCCATCGAGAGGACGGTCTCGACCCCTGCCTTTTTAGCAACTCGGGACAGCGTCGGCATAGGCCAAATAGTAGCGAACTTCGCCCGACGTGCCCGGCGTTAAGGTAGGGATCGACCTCGATCGTCTTGGTGCCCTTTCGGATCCGCCGCCGTCTTCTCGACCTCCGCCCGATTCGGCCGCCTTGGCAACATTCGCCCTGGCCTTCTCCGGCTCTCTCTTCGCCGCCTCCGGCTCACCAGGCGATCCACCATGACCTTGGCCGGTCGCCTCCTCTGCGAAGCCTCGAGCTTCGACGAGTCTCCTTCTCCTTATCTTGGATCGATCGGCGGCTTCCTTGGAGCGACTCGGCTCACTGCTTCAATTGATCCACGTCACCTTAGCCCGCTTGGCGGTCTCCTCATACTCTTTCTCCATCGACCGGATCCGGTTGGCATCCTCGATATTTGCTCCGGCGGTCTCGAGCTCGCGATGGAGATGAGCGGTGGAGGTCGCCCCTCAAAATCCCGAGCGGCTTGGACGGCCATCGTCGCCCACTGAAGAGCCAGGGCAACGCTCGCCTGCATGGCATCACCAGATCGCCGACGAGCGATCGCGTCAAGGTCGGTCGTCCAAGCCTTGGGCGAAGTGATCGCCTGGCGAACATAAGTGGGACTTGACGAGAACCTTGTGGAGCCTTGCTCGGCAGAAATCCAAGCACCATGGGGCGACGTCCGGGTCGGCGAGGCGAACCTGCAGCGCAAACCAAGGAAATCAAGGAGTTAGCCCATACCATGCTCGGAATGCGACTCGAAAGAAACTTTTAACCCACTCTTACCTATTGACCATTTCGGGGTCACGTCCGAAAAAGGCTTGCCCGGGGTGTCTCCGCATCGGCGATCGCCATCTTCTTCGCCGAGGCGCCCGGATGACCGGGTCCGTGAACCGTGGGCTTGGCGCCGAAACGCTCCATCATCGGGATGGCGGAGATAGGAGCCGCGGCGGCCGGAGGCTCAAGAATCGATACGTCGCCTCGGAGATCGGCGGGGACTCCGACCTCCGCCTCTTGCGGCGTTTGAGTATTCCTCTCCCTCGACCACCGGCTTGGCGGCCGGCGCCTCGGCGGGTCTCGTCACCGGGGCAGGTTGAGACGTCGTCGCAGAACGCGACCGATCCGCTTGCCCAAATTAAGGCGACCAAGAACTCCCAAGTCCGACATAGCTATCTCTGGCGGAGGTTCGCGATTCGGGAAAATAAGCCTCTGTCAAAGAAAAGGTGCAAACAAGTTAGATAAACTAAAACAACATCTTGGAGACGATCGTCAAAGAAAGGAAACACCACTTAACCTCATACCTTGAACTTTCAAGTGACGAGGGTAGCAAAACAAACGAGCCCCCAACCGATGAGCTTCGGTACCAAGCGATCGAACGTCAATAAAGGAGTTCGGCAGCGCACGAATACGCTCCCAAGCGATCAAGAAATCAAATGGGAGGTCATTTGGTCTGATACGAGAGGTCTGCAAAAGAAAACGAAATTAGATCAGTCAAGACAAGCTCAATCAAAGGGAGAGTTTAAATCCTTACTCGGATTCCTCTCCTAGGAAAATAGTGGGAATCTCAACTCTTCATTCAGACCCTTCACTCAACGCCGATCGCCATGCCCCGCCGACCCAACACCATTTTGCCGTGTCGCCCCTGGTCTTATTCGGCACGCCAAGAACCACTCTCCCGATTCGGCCCTGGATATGATAACCGCCGATCGTCCCTTTCTGCGCGGCCGGTTTAAACAAATAGTTCATCTCCGGTAGCGCTAAGGTGACGAAATAACCGGTGACCGCCGAACAAGGTCAACGTGCGAGATGATCTGACCAAGCATTCGGCGTCGATTGAAGGCGCCAAATTCGAGCGATCGGCAAATAGGAGGCGAGTGGCAACGGAATCGCAGACCCGCCTCCATAATCATCTCGTTGTGGCGACCATATCACAGGGCGGTTGGTCGGCGCGCTCATTCTCCAAAGGCACGTGGAGGGAAACGTCGAGAGGATGTGATATTTGGCCCTCCAGGCTCGGGTCATTCTTGGTCGCCGTACTCGGATCGGCCGAGAGTCCACGGAGACAGGACGGCGGCCTGGAAGACCGTCCGATTCACATGTTTGTAAGGGTGAGCGGCGGAGTAGGCCTCGAAATCGAATTCGGGCAAGGTCAGTGATCGTTTCCATCATCAGGCAAAAGCCACATAGGAGGGCCGAATCCGCTCTCTCTTTCCCGTGCCTCCCGCACTGGATCGTCTTCATCTGGCGAACCCCCTGCTCCGCCGTCTCGCCGTCCTCGCCACCTCGGCCTCGTTGAAAAGTTTTCGAGTTCTTGGTGCAATCCCGCTCGAATAGCCTGCGGCCGTCTCCATATCCACTCTAACGGAACCTCCTCCCGTTCGAGCAACGCGCGGCGGAAGAACTTCCGGTCTCGAAGGTTTTCGATCCTCCCGACATATTGGAAAGTAAAAATAAGGAGAAGGTTAAATTTAATCTTACCTAGGAAAAAGAAGAAGATCGGCACTCAAAGGCTCCGAAATTTCTGCGAAATTCGGCTATGGATGCTAAGGGCGCGTAAAAGTGAAGGAGAAGAAGCCCTCCCCTTTTTATAGATGGGAACGAGGGCCTAAGTGCAAAAAGGAGAAACCTCGGGGGTGAATCGGAACCGTCACGTGGGGACGCATTAAATGCGGCCCTCGAATCCCGCATACGCGTCTTTTCGAGGCACGCCCGGTAGCCAGTCGACAAACCGTCGGATTCCCCCAGCGGCGGCACGACGCGTGTCGGCCGCTTGTGAAAGACCCGCCTTCTTTTCCGCCGCTCCGACGCGAAAGAAGGTCGTCCATATTTGAATTCGGATCGGTGATCGTCTAAACATCGGCGATCGCCAACAGTGCCACCTCACCCCGTGTTTTCAACATCAAGGCGAGCTGGGGGGCAATTGTTGTGCGACGATTAATTCGCCGCGATAGGCGATCGGCGACCTCCCTGAAAAGTCAACCATAGAAGCCAAACTCCGGACGAACACCTAAAGTCCGGCATAGTATAGCGATCGTCTTTTGGTAACCAGCGATCGTCTTTTGATACCTGGCGATCGTCTTTGTCTAACGGATCAGAGGCGATCGTCTCATGCCACGTGGGGATCCAGCGTCCGTCAAAGTCGTCGAAGACCGAATCCTGGACGATGGCCCACCTGCGGATCTTCATAGGATACCAACAAAAGGATCATTGACCCCAGCCTGTCACCTACCGCACCTACCGACAAGGCCGCGAAAGGTACGAAGTGGACCCTCCTCGGACGGCGACTCGCGGCGCGTCTTGGCTTCCCATTGGTCCACCCGGTGGCCTCAAGCGCAACCTCGGACCTCAAGAACAGGCCCACGTGGCCGGGACGATCGGCCGTTTATTTTAATATAAAACGGCGATCGCCCGCGATCGCCTGAGGGATCCCAACTACTTAGTCCCCTATAAATAGAGAACTCACTGTTGCGGCCAAAACGACGGATCCTACCACGAATTAAGTGCAAAATACACACCAAAGAGAGAACAAAAGGCTCTTTTGGCAAGCACTAACATATTCATAGTGACATTCACACACATTCATCATAAATTCCAAGCAAGAACTCATGATTCATCCATGGTTCTTAGGCAATCTACGCTCTAAAGCCTAGATAACTAGAAGCTTTTACACTCATTGTATTAGATTCTAACATTAATATTTGTACTCGACAGTATATTTATTAATAACATCTCGCGAGAGCATTCAAGCCCGGGACTAACAACCCCGGCAAATCTTGTGTTATCTATTTTCCCACGGAAGTGTTCTCGCATTTTGTTTGTTACTCGATCGTTCCAGCAATACTATCTCCGGATAATATTTTGGGTAACAACATCCCCGAAAATAGCGCCAAAAAATCGTTCACTAAATTATTTCTTCCTAAATGCATGTGCACGGCGTTGATATAGTATTATGATGATCCAAGATCGTATTCCTTCAGTTAATATTTTGATGGTTTTGATTATTCTAGTCTCGATATTTTGGACTTTATCTAAAATATGATGAATTAGGATCGTGATTGATTTATAATATAAACGCAAAAGTAAAATAGATAATAATAACTCTAAATAAAACAATTATGTGCGTGTAAGAAAACTCAAGTAGGAGAAAAAGATTATAGGATGCTTTCAATTATATACTTACACCCTTATTTAATCTAAATACTTGTAAGAAAATCACAAAGTTATTGTAACCTTTTATTTGAAATAAGTTAGAATATGAATTAATTCCCAAACTAAATCTTTTCAATCTAAATATTGAAAATTAATTCTAATATAAAACTAAAATTATGTTGTTGGGGACCTACGGCGTTGGACCACGGACATGGTTTTCCACCTGGGGATAGTTCGATGGGACCTCTTAGGGTCGATGCTAAGGGGCATGGCCGCGGGTTACCATGTGTGTTGTTATTCGTGATGGTGGTGTATTGTAAACCAAACCAAACCAAACCAAACAAACCCAGTATATCCCGCTCAGAGCGGGGTCTGGGGAGGGTAAAATGTACGCAGACCATACCCCTACTTATTATGGTAGGGAGGCTGTTTCCGTGAAACCCCCAGCTTAGTGCACAACAGAATATTGAGTGATAAATACAAAGGAAAGCATATGATTCGAAAAAGCTCGATACCATACCTGAGCCCATGGCTTAATCCATATGGGACTTACCTAAGCGGAATTTGGCTACTTCACTCTCGATGAGCGCTGCTCTAACAGAAGAGAGGTTGACTTTGCGCACAACTCCCTGTCAAAAATACACCACACGCAAAGACAGTAGGATTAAATATACAATAAAAGTAAAAAAATGCAATGCTCTAGGTCAAAGCTTACCGAGACAACCCAACCCTGAGGCTCTCAACTACAATACCGCTCCCTATAAAAGAATCCACAACTCTGATCTGGCGCCTCCAAGCGCACCTGATGGTGGTGTATTATAATGTGTTATAATACTCCAGAATATTGCTTTATAAATATTTTCAAAAGTTGAGAAAGTGAGACTTGAAATATACATGTATATAATGTTATCTGATTGTGTACACTAGTTTTTCGAATGCTAATCCCTTAAATGGGGATATACATATGATGCATTTCAGGTGATGGTCAGTTCAAGAAGCAGGTACGAGAAGCGCAAGCGAATGATGGTTAGCCGTGATGTTATTACGCTCGAGTCTTATGAATTTATTCCCGACTCATTTTATTTTCTGTTGGAGTTAATCAAATGAACTTTGTCTACTTTTAAAGCTGCCGTCAAAGTCCCTTGCACAAGCAATAGTTTTATTTACTTTTTGTCATACTTTAGTTTACTCAGATATTTTGGTCGAGGCCACGACCTAACTTGCATTATTAAGTATTTTATGTTTTATAGACACTTATATGTGCGTGATTTGTTAACCTGATAGACCTTGGGAAAGATTCTTTGGCGTGCAACGACCCTTGAGTTATCTGGGGTGTTACATTTATATGGATAACTAGGCGGTCAGCCGAGTTGGGTTTGTCAGTTGAGTCGTAAGAGTCAGTTGTTAGCCTAACATCATCGTGTTATCATCTTTGCGTGCGACCCGTGGTTGTAATTCGTCTGGAAATCTTATGTTCTTTATGCTCCTTAAGTGATTTATAATCGCAATGTTGAGGCGCTTGATGATGTAAATTGTGAATTGTGCTGATCTTGTCCAATTTTAATTTTGTTTCTTTAGTATGTTGAGAGGTCGTGGCAAACCAGCTTGGGGATGCAGCCAAGTTGTGGACATGGTGTTGATGATGAATGAATTACGCCTTTCCAGTCAGCCGTGGATTCGGCATTACATATGGTGTTGAGTACTCTACCTTTGAGTTCTGATGGGCATCAGGACTTTTGAGTCAGCCAGGACCAGCTGGTGCATAATAAAGTCGATGTTGGAGTTACCATTATTCTTCAGCAATTGTTAGCTCAACTAGATCAGATTGCTCAGGGTGGGCATCAGAATCCACCCCCGACTGTGGAAGACGAAGCTAGCAAATGGCTTCAGAAAGTGACGAAGATGCACCCCCCTCGTTTTGCCGGTTCTACTGATTTATTGGGATAAAAAAAACTGTCTCTTCTGGTTAGGTAGAACTTTTGATGTCGTGGCTTGTCCGGATGATAGGAGGGTGCCTATTGCCCAATATCCCCTTGATAAAGAAGCCGCAGATTGCTGGGAGGTAGTGGCTCCAGAGATCGTATAGCCATTTGGGATGAGTTTAAGACTGCCATGGGGGTGGAATATTACATGATACCGGTTTGAGAGAGCAGAATTGTCAAATTCTTTACAGCTATACTGCAAGATGTGCCAATATCCTAGGCCATAATCACATACAACCAATAGTTGAACTATGTTAGAGATCAAGCGAGAACTGGGGCGGATAAGATTCATATTTCAACATGTGTATGAAGCCTCATATCCGAAAAAGTATGGCACCTCTCATGTGTACTACACTGAAGGAATATCATGATCGTACTTTGGCAATCGAGATGGCTGACCCAGTGTAGTAGATGGGCTCCGAATCTAAGAAAATGAAGACTACTGGTAATTTCTCAGCCAGTAATGGTAGTGTATTTCCTAAGTCGCAGTCTGTCTATGCTTCAGATGGGAGACTGTTTCATCATGTTAGCAGTCCCAAATTGAGAGCTTGTGATTATAGATCTATTCAGCTTAAAAATCGACTGATTTTTGTAGAACCAACCGCTCCGATACCACTTATTGGTCAGAATATATTTAAATGACAGCTTAGAATTGGGGGTTGAATAAGATGTACTCTTTACCGAAGTTTAAATGTGTAGCGAAAGACTAATGGAAGTTGTAGTGACTACAGCAACTAAATGATCTCCTACTAGCTTGATGCTTACAGGATTTTTCAGAGTAAGTATAAAATAATCACAGGCAGTAGAAAAGTAGTAAGTACAACAAGTAAAATAAATAGGGTTTAATGTGGTTCGAGGCAACATCCTCTACGTCCAGAGGTTCTCCATACAGGAGTAAATGTTTATTAAAATCACGGCATGCATAACTATATAATTTTAACTAAACCTGTCACTATATTGTTCACACATATTGATACACCTGATTGTAGCTTTTAATCATTCACATAGATCGGCTGTAGTCTTTCTTGAACTAACTTCTTATTACACGGATTAAAGATTTAACCTGAACCCTATTCGTCCCACACAGGTCAAAATGTCCTTCTTAGTCCACATAGGGATAATGCACTCAACGATCAAAGTATGGTATTGCAAGTATTCCGAACAACAGATGTAGCCTTTGAGTTCCCTTGCTGTAGTGAGTCGTTTGCAGTTAAGGACTGAATATATCTTCAATAAGAATATGTGTTAAAGGCTCTGAAGAGATTATTTGCTCGTGTAGAATATTGCAAGATGATCAGCTTCCAGTACGTTAGATTTTGATCAATGTATCAGTTGATTCATTGAATGAGCAAGTCCTCTGGATTGGGCTATTATAATCTCGGAAATAGATTCGTTATAAATATAGTCATTGGCTGGTTGGTGTGATGTGGACACTTCAGATTGATGGCTGGTGAACGTTTAAATTAAAGTGTCTTGCATTTACTGTTCCAGACATTGCTTTTGGCCTTCATTAAATGCTCTTCAATCCATAGTCTACGGCCGCATTAAATGCAGTCTCTATCAGTATTATATGTACCTTGAAAATCATGAATACTTTGTGAATAAAGAATTGCTTATTTCACAATAGTTTTAAAGTCTAAGTAATATCATGTTAGTTTTGCATTTTACTTTTCCTAAGTAATACGCATACAACGATTATGCTGTAGCTAATAATTTCTTTTATGGTAAGCTGAATCCTCATCTCTCCATAGGAAGAACGTGTTTTGAGTGTTGTATGAAGATTGTTGTAGGATGCTGGTTGTAGGATGCATTTATCAAAGCAATTAGGATATTTGATCCCAACCGTCGTCTTCATGCATGGTACCTGACATGAATTTGGGAATAAAGTCTACGATGACCTGGTTTCTTATGGCAGTTTTGAATTCATGTGCTATATCAAACAACCCGAGTTCAATTGCTGTTTAATCATCCAACTAGAAATACATAGGTCGTGCATAACTTGCTTCAGTAGGTAGTTTGTGAGAACAATTATCTAATCTTCTAAATTATATGGCCTTAGCGTTATGAGAGACATAATGAGAGTGTAGGTCAATTTTTACATTGGAGTACACCAGAGGTCAGTTCATGTAGGGCTTGGCTGACATAATAGATAGGGCGTTATCGAATTTCTGCTGGGATGAGGTTCATGTTGATAATAGAGTCCAAAACAACAGGATATGGATACAAAGGTCCTCGTGAGTGTGTTGTTAAAGGACTGGTATGCCGACCAGAAATTGTTTGATTGTCTCAAATACTTTCGAGCATTGTTGGTCCATTCCGGACTTGTGTTCTTCTTGATAGCCTCAAAGAAGGGCTTGTACTTATTCGCCCAACGAGATACGAAAGGAACGAGTGCAATTATTCGTCATGTGAGTCTCTTAACCTTGTTGGACGAGCTTAATGGAATGATTTTTGTAAAATATTTGATCTTATAGGGATTGCCTCAATTCCTCCTTAGCTGACCATATAGCCTAAGAATTTCCCACTATTGACCCTGAATGAACACTATTTATAATTCAACATTATTTTATACTTGTGCAAATATCAAGTATTTTATTGAGATCATTTACATGGTCGTATACATACAACAACTTGACGAGCATATCATCCGCATACACTTCCACAGTCTATCCTACCAGATTAAAAATATTTAATTACAAGATGTTGATATGTGTCTCGTGTGTTTAAGCCTGAACAGCATCAAGCGGCAGCAATAAAGACCCTGGCTCGAGTAGAAAAAAGTTCTTTCTTCATCTGAAGGACGCATACTAATATGATTGTACCTATAATATGCATCCATAAATATCATCAGATCGTGGTCGGGTATGGCATCGACCATGTAAAACAAATGGGACAGAGGGTAGCTATCCTTTATGCAGGCTTTGTTTAGATTGAAAAAATCATTCAATAGTCGCCATTGCCCATTGGAATTTTGACGAGGACTGGGTTTGGTACCCAAGTTGGGCACTTGGCCTATTGTACCAATGTGTTGTCAGCCAGCTTTGCCACTTCTTTCTCTAGCCCCTTTTGTCTGTCTGCACAAGTTTCCTCCATTTCTAACTGACTGACTTGATGGTCCAGTCTATAAGTGGCAATCATGATAGTGACGCAGACAAAAACATATATATTCTACATGAGATAAGAGATTCGTTCTGACCGTATATGTTTATGAAGGTTGTGGCCGATTTGGATTTGTTTAGCAAGGTCTGCCTCGCCCATGAAACTAAGATCCAGTCCTTCTATAGGGTTGGCATGATGGACCTTTTTATTGGGCCTTTCAAACGTTGGTTTCATAGGCTCTTTCTTCCAGAATTGGTTATTTTCAGGTCATTAGCCCCTGTCGACATCCTAATAGACTTTCATGTCGTTCGTCAATTTAGCCCCGACTTTTGTAATGGGTTCCTTTCCATGGTGATGGCTTGATTCAGTTTGTTGGGGGCTTTCACGACCTGGTCGCTACCATCTTCAATGGCATTTATGTCTCGATCTCGGATGCTCAAAGAGCATTCCCCAACTAATTGTGATCGCCCCAATGAACCCCCAATCCTTACGACATGGGAACTTCAAGCAATAATGATATGTAGATAGTGGCTTTTAGTAAGTGCATCATTCTTTGTCCTTTGATAGCGTTATAGTCTTGGTGTACGTCAATGATATTGAATGTGGTGATTAGGGTTTTGTGATTGATCGCTGGCTAAACTGTACTGATTAATCAATTTTTTCTGATAGGATATACCTGTCAATTGAACTTATGTATTTTCTATCGATATTGTTGAACAATATGACCGGTATATCTTCATCCTTCACAAAATATGAAGATAGATAGAACTAGTGTAGGCACATGAATTAGTTAATATCTATACACTGGAATCTCAATAATTGATAATGTGACAATCAATACATATGAATGGGGTGAATGACTTGGTCTGTGTCAGACTCATTGTAGAATATAATGTCTTTTGGATTATCGGAGGGTCCCTCGGTAACGTATATATTATTCTCAAGGCAACATTCAACCAGCTCATACTATGTGGAGGCTTTACAGACAGAGGCTAATCAATGCCTTTTCAATCGGTGGTCCTCGTATTATGTCGTGTTTATCAAGATCATGATTTACCAAGGGCATTTAGGTGGTAGAAGAAGTTGTTTCCCCACCCGATCGGCCAGTTCGACATGGTCTTAACAGTCTCATGGCTAGTTGCGAGAAAAGTGCCTAGTGTCATCGCAAATTGTGGTCAATGTGGTGAAAAGGTCCCAACGTTGCTCAGTTATGTGGCCACAGACTTGTGATATTTACCAAAGCGGGTCTGGTGCAATTAGGCAAGGTCTCTTTTGATCTTTCTTGTAGTTAGGAGAATCTCCATATTTTTTATTTTGTCGAGATGGCCTTAGCTCCAACTAAATAAAATTTCTGCAAAAAGTGGCCATAAGTTCGGCCCTACATTATCTGTTGGCCCGAGTTGTTAGGAGTATGCCCTCGAATGCCACTCAGAGAATGTAAGAGTGAGGGCATTGTACTTGTTATTATATAAATTATATTATCAGAAGGCAATTGTATGTTTCTTTAGTCACTGACATTCCTAACTCATAAATATATATACGGAAACTAGTTCGTGTATTTGAGAGTAAACACTACACTTCTTATTAGATAAAGGGTGGCATTGGAAATGTTTATGGCTCAAATACTTAAATCGTTCGCAAGTCGATGAAACTTGACTGGACGTTGAGTTTATGTAAAGACTTGTATGACGTATTCTTTGACTTGGAGAGTGTCTGTTGTCACTAATGGTTAGTGGGAGCACACGTTATAGGTATGCTAATGAGATTAGTATACTCGAACTGACTCACCCTCGATTCGTCACACAAATTTCACTTCGGGACAGTCAATGGCGGAATCGAAAGGTTGTGATAGGTATTCATGAACCTTCGACTTGAGGATTTAGTAAGGATGTCTTGTGACGTTAAGATTTTCATTAGAGTAGCTCGACCGAGAAAACCGGAAGGTGAAGGTCAACCTCGACATACATCTTGACGGGCAAGTAGCAGGTTCTACTAAATACCAAGATAGGATTCTTTCTCCTATAAGTGAACAAGTATATGTCTTATGCAGTTATGGTAAAATGAGATCATAAGTCTTTGAAAAAGTATTGGAGATAGCTGTATTAGATATACAAGAGCTCAGTGATCTAAATTTGCATTAACTCAACCATAGCGTCAAGTACAGATAGGGTTTGACTGATCATGACCCTATAACTTGATCAGGACATTTGAGAGAATGGTTTATACATATACTAGAATTCACTACATAGAGGTTTTGGAATGATCCACAATTATTCGTTCTCAGTTAGATTACAGTGTAGGCCGGGGGCCTGGCTAAGTGGCGCTATCACTCTTTGGTTCCTCCCATTGCTAACTGAGACGTACCTACCGAGTCGTGCATTAGGATAGATGTCGGAATAAATCGAGCTTATTATCTCTTTATAAATATTAAATATTAGATATCTAATTTATTGGACATTAGATGTCTAATTAATTTGGGACATTGGATGTCTAAATTAATTTATTAGATAAATTAATTTACGGCCTAATGAATTAAATAAATTACTAGGTGATTAATTTAATTCATAAATATAATTATTTCTTGGAGAAATTAATTATATTATTTCGTATTTAATATAATTAATTAATTAGATTAATTAATTAATATAATACATCGAAATGGAATGAAATTTATCTGATTGGACACACGAGAGTACGAAATAAATCGAACTCTCTCGTAAGCTTCTAGAGGCCGGCCCCTCCCCTTTGTCTTTCATTTTGGTCTTTTATTCCACCATTCATGGTGGAAGACCAAAGAAAAACATGAAAAGATTTTTCATTTAATAATGAATATTATCTTGAGGGGTGACTTGAGATGATTTGTGAAAGACAATTTAAGAATATATATACTTTCCCCCTCATTTGGTTTTGGACTTAAGTTTTGAATATAACAAGGGAGAAGTTTTCTTTTTGTCATCATCATCTCATTTCTAAAATTGAGAGACAAAAATTTTCCAAACACTTTGAGTGCTTAAGAAAATTAAGAGAGGAAATAAATTAATATACCTGGAGTGTATTAATTAATTTTTATAGCTTCAACCATTTTGTTCTTGCCGTATTATTGGAGTATAATAAGGTGGGAGTTATTTCGATCGTTTTTCCGGCGCGTGGCAAGTAGAGACGCGGTACTTTCAGCATTGGATTTTCTATGAGCTTTTGCGAATTGGATTCGTAATGGACATCATCTTCACACACATTTAATCAAAGGACTACAATAGTATGATTTCTAATCTTAGTTTTGCTTGTTTTATATTCGTATATATGTTGCTTGATCGATCCTCTTTAGGGAGTTGCATCGTTTACCTTTCAAATATTGCTTCCGCTGCGCCTTCATTTTAGTCAACGAATCCCAACAGTGGTATCGGAGCGAGGCCTTGCGATCGTATATATGATATTTAGTATTTGGTGTTAGGGTTGTATACTGCAAAGCATACTTTATGCTTGTATTACCTTTTTTCCCTGTAACTATCTATGAGAATATTAATTACATTTAATCACATATTTTGCATATTTATTCACGTTATGGTTATGCAAATAAAATGTCTAATTATTTTATATTGTAGATAATGTGGTGTGTTGGTGTCACACAGAAGATCACATTATCGGTGCCTTATAAAATATTATAATAGTTCACAACCTATATAATTATTAGACAAATTATATGAAAGGTTGTAGTGTATGTTTGAGATTAGTTGGTCTTGATATTAGCATGCATTAGCATATTTGCATACATTGAATAGGATTGAGGTGAGTGTTGGAAAGTAAAACGCAGCGGAAGCGAAGTTTGGGAAAGATGATAATCGCGTTTTACGCATCCAAGAGCATAAGATCTATTTAGGCATGCTAATTAATTAATTACTAAGACTAATAAGCAATTTAAATATTAATTATTATTTATTAATTAAATATGTTGATTATTAAAATATTCTAATCTAGATCCAAAGATCATAGGATACTACCTTTCGAAGAGTATTGGTTGTTTTCGTCTTGATCACCTTGTATTTCTACCTTTAGCCCTTCTAGAGTATGATCAGCCTTAACCCGGACGTTGTGTGGGCAACGAGCTACCGGATCTTTCTTGGACAACCTTGGATCGGCCGAACCCTACTTGTTTGTGATCACTTTATTTTTCTTTGCTTTCTAGTATTTTATGAACACTCTTAGCAAATTAATTGTGTTATCTAAATTGTAGAATCAAAGACACAAGTCTAGATCTACATTTAAACACAAGATGAAAAATTTGATCACACAACATCACAAGAAAGTATAAAATCGGCCAACAAACCAAAACTCCTAAATATAGGCTCTTGGACTACTACTAGGGATCTTAAGGTGGATTATGGAATGACTCCTAATAAAATTCATCTTACTTTATTAGGACTCTTCCTAATATAATGAATCTATTAATATCAACTTAGTCCACTAAAAAGTTGATATTGCACTTCCTACCAAAATCCCAAATTACGAAATTGAGCTCCTTATTGAATATATTATTTCCCATGTTTAAGATATCAAATGTCCATTAATTAATTATAAGCTACTCACAGCTTTAATTAATTAATATCTTATCCAAGAGTAGTACCACTCGAACTTTATTATTATATCGGAATTAAATCCACCTATAGGGTTTAATATAATAATCATTATCGAGATCCTCAAGGAGACATCATCAACCCGCACGAGTCGGGACACGATTTCTAGTAATAATAATAACTGTCGTATAAATAATATTATTGCCCAAGATACGAGGCTTATTGAGTCGATCATTTTGACTCTCACCTATGGTAAATCAAAGCAATAATTATTATAAATACACAATTAAATATTATATACTTAGAATTAAAAAATAATAATTATCCGAGATTTCTGTTCTTCTTACAGTCAGTACAGAAGACACTATCTCACCTCGATCCAGTTCAACGTGGGAAGATTGTTTCCGCTGCTCCTCTTGGTTTGTTTGTCCAACCGTTGAGTATCCCGGGCAGTGCTTACCCCCACTCTCTCAGACCGCTGTGACTGTCCCTCCTGATTCATATTTTATCGCTTCTGCAAACAATACAGATACGCAAGACTAACATAATAATATTCATGTTAGTGAACAACACAATAATTCCTACACTACTCGACTTACTGCTTATGCCACTGCCACGACCTAGACACAATAATCACACCTGCAGAACTCATAGTGGAAAAATATAAAATTGACGTAACACCACTCAATAATAAAATAGATATTTCCAAAAATTCGTAACAACCACGCTCACTATTAATTTCTCAACATCCAAAACCATATATTACATACTTTGAATATATTACAATATTTGAGACATCCCACGAACCGCTAATTAACATCACGAGATAGACTGTGGCAGTAGCGACGAACCGCAACACCTACAAAACTATATGAGGGTGAGCCAACACTGCTCACGACTAGAAATCCAAATAGATGCAATTTATACAACTTTAGCATATCAATACGAATACTCACCACATCTGCATATCACAATTCACATATTCAAAATCGTCACTATTGCATGTGCAAATGCAATTCCCATGCATGCAATGACTCACGCACACGGGCCCATTTCGTTCGGCTCTTTTGGCCAACCCAATTCGCTTACTTGGATTTTTCGATTTCTGCTTCACAATGCATGTTTATGCATATTATTTCATGTCAATGCACAACGATACCGAGTATTCATAGATTCACTTTTCAACTAATCACACATGTCACAAATATCACACTGATACACTTTAAAGTGTAAAAATTACACAATTTAAATTTCTAGTAAATTCCCCACCTGGATTGTTTGCGTTTTCATCACACTTTTACTCGTCTCATAATCTGAAATCTCAACAGATTAATATTCTGAATAATTTACAATTTAATATGCAAATATAAACTCTCCACACAATTATATCATTATATAAAAACACTCACTCACATACACTAGTATACCAACACACACAATATATTAATATATAAATATTAAACATACGCAACGAACACACACACTTGCTATACAAATAAGCCTACACACGGCACACAAGCACAACACACACACACGGCACACAAGCACAACACACACACACACGACACTAAAAATGCACACACGCACCCTCCAAACAGCTATGAAACTTCGCAATAAGGACAGAAATGACCCCCTTGCGATGAAAGCTTCGCAACGATATAAAGTTTGCAAAATTCTGACACTCGGAGAGTCCGTACAACGAGTTGACGAAAAGGGTCATTTTTTCCCCGTCCGGACAAATCGGATATCGGTTTGAAAATCTAAATACATATTCATGATCTACTCGTCAATACGAACAAATCGATATATAGGTTGCAAGTTCTTACCGGAGAAATTTTTTGTCCCAAATCTACCCCTCTCGGCCCTCTCTTTGGAGAAGAAGAAAAAAAAATTAAGATGATGAGGATGCTAATGGTGAGAGGGTACGTGCTGCCTTTGTAAAAATCTGACCCCTTTTTATAACTTTTTTCAAAATTACACTTTTGCCCCAAAATTTTACAAAAATTACAATTAAGCTCAAATAGTCACCAACATATATAATTGACCCAAAAAGTCATAATTAATAATATTTACTATCACAAAATAATAATTTAATCACCATAAATATTTTAACATTTTTATTTGTTTATTTATTTTACCCATTTAATTATTCGGACTTCACAAGGCTTATGGCTGTTGCAGTGGGAGTTGTGCAGCTGAAGATTAATGATAAAATATTAATCCTTAATAATGTATTATTAGTACCAGATTTTAGAATGAATTTAATTTCGATTTCGAAATTAAAATGTGATGGTTATTCAGTTTCTTTTCATGATGATGCTATTATTAGAAGAAGAGGCGGTGAATATATTTGCAAAGGTATTTATACTGATGGACTCTATATCATTAATACTGCACAAACTCCCATGTAAATACATAAAATCGCTTAACTCTTTGTCTAAACCTAAAACGAGAATAGAACTTTCGAGCATAAATCAAACATATTTATGGCATTTATGATTAGGTCATGTAAACCTTAGGAAGATTCAAAGATTGGTAAATAATGGCACGTTGGATGAACTCCAAGTTGAGTCATTTCTAATTTATGAATCCTGTCTGGAAGGTAAGATGACCAAAAGAGTTTTTAAGACCAAGGAAAACTGTGCTCAGAATGTGTTGGAATTGGTTCATACGGATGTATGTGGTCCAATAAACGTCCAGGCTAGGGGTGGTTTCGAATACTTCATCAGGTTTATAAATGATTATTCGAGATATGGATACATCTATTTGATGCGACGTAAGTCTGAAGCCTTTGACAAGTTCAGAGACTTCAAGGCAGAAATGTAGAAGCGTCATGGAAAGGGTATCAAGTCACTGCGATCTGATCCTGGTGGCGTGTAATACCACCAGTATTACATGTTGTTTCACGTTGGGCGCTCACGTCCATTTCTTCTATTTAATAAATAAATGTACTCCATTGCGATAAACGTATTTTTGTATGATATGGTTGTACCATATTGTTCACATCTGTTATTCGTGTATTGTGATGGTGTGATGATTGACGAATTTTCAATGACATACCTTAATGTCATTAGGTAATTATAGGTGCGAGTATGACGGTGGCCAACGTCTTGTTCCTCGAGGAATTACCTGACGATATTGAGAGGGAGTCGCGTCATAAGAAATTAATGTGATAATAACTTAGTAAACAAAACTGGTCCTTATGTACGTTATCCACCAAATATTACGTACGCTATATCTGAGTTATTACGTACGTAAAGGATTGGCACTTACATACGTAATAACGGTCTTCGGTCTTCGGACATGAATCTTCGTCGAATAGTACGCGTTGCCGACCAACTTTCGGCGTGATTGCGACACGCAAGTCAACGAAGTGTTACGTACGTTAACCTACTTTCGTTACATACATAACGATGTGTGTAAATTAGCCCAGTGAGTTTCCTTACGTACGTTAATACTTATTAATAACATACGTAAGGGCAATCTGAGTTTATAAAAGAACACTTTGCCTTTCATTTCTTCCGTCCCAAAAATCATTCTTCTCTCATGTATACTGCTCTCCACCATCCTTGAACCAATTTTAATCTCCCAATTCAAGTGCTATCCTATATGAGTGCGTTAATCAAGCTTAGGGGAAGGTCTTGAAGGTGTTATCCTCTCGTTCTTCATCGTCCTCCGTCGTTCTTCTTCATCGTTTGTCAATAAAGGTAAGTTTATCCAACCTTGAACTCATTTCAGTGTTGTTTGGCAAGTTATAGTAAATTTCGGATGCCTTGGGTAGTTTAGAACTCTCAGTAATGATCGGACCGGGATATAACCATCACAATTGTTAATCGATATCTATCAAAGCTATAAATTAGAAGGAATAATAGTAGTACTCGTAATCGGATGGGAGAACTCATAATCGGATTGCTAATCACCAATTTCTCGGAATCATCTTGTTAAGGATTTCATGTATAACCATATTATCATATTGAAAAACCGTTGATAAATCCTTGATGAACTTACCAACAAATTTCTAGTCGAATAGATACCGAAACATGTTAAGATGACGGATTAATCATTCTAGACTTTCGTATTAGGAAAAGTGATGAAAACTCGGTGGTTGTTAGTTATAATTAACGTAGGAATGTTGTATTAGAACACTATTGTTCAACGGAATGATAACTTGTAAAGAAATGTTGACAAACCTAAGAATTTAGTAGCGCGTGTTGTGGTTAAAACAGAGAATTTTGATCTCAACAACATAAACAACCAGGTTAGGGTCCTAACAGGTGGGGGGGGGGGGGAAACCGTCGTTGTTCATCATTGTTACCATAAGATGTTAATCGACAAACATGTAATAGGTCGGGCTTCCGAGTGTGATTGTTCGAGCCGTTGCCTTGTCAAGAAGTAACTCTCGTCGGATTTGAGGCAAGTGAATCTTGCTCAGACTTTACGTCTTGTAATTTCAAAACATTGTATGTGTTACTATTTGTGGAATGGTGCTTATTCGATTATCTTGTCCGGAATATTCCTGAGTAGATACTACCGTGACCCTTGGCTGCGGCCCTGGGAGTTTTCTTGTAGAACCGTGTTGCGGGATAAAACCTGAATGGTACCCACGTCCGGAGTATTCCTGTGTAGATACTTCCGTGACCCTTGGTTGCGACCTTGGGAGTTTACGTGTTGATAAAAGAAATAACATTGAATATTCGGTGATAACTTTGTTCTTTGAAATTATCCGATTTTATCTTTGATTTTGGTTCGGATTTTGTGACCTAGGCTAACTGGCACGGCACGTCGTGCCAGGTAAATTTGTTGAAATTGTGCAGGACATTCCCGAAGGTTACAGCTAGGCGTGAGCTGTGTTGGAAAGAAAGCCTGTTAATTTCTTAAACTAAATTTGAACATTCCACGTTGTGTAATAACCGTAAGTACGGACACTATTTTCTTTTGTACTTTGGGTTGTACGAATACTTTCTTAAATACTTCCCCATACTACCAGTTTATTAAATTATTTTAGAAAATAATTTCGAAAAACTTGCCTTGTGGGCCCCTCATGGGATCCACGGCACTGTGGCGTCCCGGTTTATTTGGGGGCGTTACAGAAAATGGTATCAGAGCCAAACACTCACGTGGAAAGTTTTATCAAAATATTTTGAAAACGTTTTGCCTTCAAAAATCCAACACTTCTGGCGACCGTAACTCCTCGAGGGATGTCGAGGTATAATGCACGTAAAATCCTTAAGAATCAAGTATGATGATTGAATTCAGTAAGAACTCAGAGAATGTTTGTATTAAACTAACCTTTTAGATCGAACAAACATCACCAATAGCACGTCGTGGAGCTATAAGAAACGTAAATGTTGCACAGGGTTCTGCTATAAACTAGCAGTGAGACAGGAACACCGCTGAAACTAATCCAACCGGAAATCAACCGCCGCTCGTTAATTAGAACGAATAGGAGGTGAAAAACTAGAACAACGGGGGATTTGATCCAGTCTTCGTTCAGACCCTCGCCCATATATTGCTATGGGAATCGCTCAGGTCAATCGGGCAGAACAAGTACCAGTCATTAACATAGAAAAGAACATCGGGAAGGACCGTTGGCTAGGAGAGATGCTGAAGGCCAGACCGCCATTATTCGACGGATCAGGGGATAAGCATGTGGACGATTGGATCTCGGGGATGGAGACTGCCTTCGAGGTGATCGGCTGCCCAGGGAACCGAAAAGTACCACTCGGAATCAACCAGCTCCATGACACCGCAGCCCGGTGGTGGAGGACCTATAAGCCGGAGTACAGAATAGTCGGATGGCCCGAGTTTTCCAAACTATTGAGAGATGAGTATTGTCCCCGATCAGTTCAAACTGCACGAGCGCGGAGCTTCTTCAGCGCAGGACCTCAGAATTTGCCAGTACCAGAAATCATTCGAGCTTACAGGACCGAACTAAGCTATGTCGCACAGATGGTTCCATCCGAAGACCAGTAAATTTGCCACCTCGCTCAACGGTTGCCGGAAGATGTTCAACGTTACGCGGCGGGGTTTCACTGCATCACTTTGAGGGCATATGATGATGTGGTCACAGCATACGCCGGTACGGTTGTCAGTTCGGATGTCGGGCATAACCAAAAGAAGCAAAAGACAGCAAATCAGTCCGGGAGCACCAGCAGAGTGAACTCGGGAATTGGGTTCCCCTCCAAATCAGCATCTTCGTCCCAACAGAGAGGAGCATCTGATGGGCCTTCTCGCCGTAACTGTTTCAATTATGCCATAGCAGGGCATACCATGAGTCAGTGTCGTAAAGCATCGACAAAGTGTTTTTCATGCGGAAGGGGTGGGCACATGTCTCGCTACTGCTCACGAATCAAACCTACACCAAATTCGGCTCCTCAGAGTCAGAAAGGATCTGTACAGACATCCAGAGCATCCGCCATGCCCGATTATCGATCCCCACCTCACCAAGCTCCTCTGCACGGTGCTGGAAGAGGACGTGGCCGCGGGGGAGGCACTGCACCCTCCTCGGGGACACTACCATCCCGCGTGTTCGAACTAAGAGCTACTGATGACCAGACTACACCTGCTGTCTCAGGTACACTCCTTATTAAATCCCAGCCTGTTCATATAATGTTTGACACTGGAGCAACCCACTCGTTTATATCCATGGAATGTGTTAACCGTTTGCATCTCTCTTGTGTACCTTGTGAATCTTTTACTGTTAAACTACCCGAGGGTAGCAGGTGTAATATCCGCAATTTCGAATTTCGGTAATTTTCTTTTTTCGGCGGAAGTCCATTTTGACGACTCGCTCATGACCTTTCGTCATTTCGAGAATGATTAATTCTGCACTTTTTGTCATCCGAGTTCGTTTCGGTGTCGTTTTGTTGAGTTCCGTATCCTTAATCGACTTTTTCACGTGGGAGTTCAACTTTGTAAAGTCGCCATTAATTTTTGGTAACTCAGAAAAATTCTAAATCTTTGCAATATTATAGAGCATCGAGTTAGCTTTCCAATGGTTCGAACGGTGAGTCAATCGGAGTCCGGACGAGAGAGTTATGGTCGTTTTAGCTCACCCGCTCGTTATTGGCCGATCAACGGCCGTCACGGCCGTCGGCCGTGTCGTCTGGAAATGCGGAAGTAAATGCCTGGAAATGCTAGTTTGTCTCAGACCGACGGCCGTCCGACACGCCGTGCCGTGCGGAAATGCCGGAAGTTTCGTCTCAGACCCACCGTGTCGTCCGACACGCCCGGCCGTACTCGATCGAAATGCCGACCGATCGCTGACACGCCCGACCGTGTTCCAGGACACGGTCGAGTCGTGCCAGTCATTGTCGGACGGGTCACTTTGGAAGGCCCCTCCGCGCGCGACCGTGTCTAGCAGACACGGCCGAGTCCTCGCGGTCAACTGCGCGCCACGACCGTGTCAGGCGGACACGCTCGAGTCTGTCAAGCCTATAAAAGGCCCTGCAGACGTTTTTCTTGCGATTTTTCACCTTCTTCTTCTCCTCTTCCGCAGCTGGGCGTGTTCTAAGCTTGAAGCCATGTTGTTTAACAACATATCCATGGAGTTTGGAGGTTCATAACATCGATTAATCCTTCCATAACTTGCTCCGATCGACCGAATCAAGGCAAGTTTTCCTAAAATATAGTTTTGGGGATTTTGTTCGATTTGTCCGTTTAATTCGTTTTAACTCAGAATATTGATGGATTTATGATTGTTAAGATATATTATATCTAATTTCTTGTTATTCCATGGTTGGATCGCCACGGATTTGTCGTTTTATTGAGTATTTTATCGACGCCTTGAAGGTGTTCGATAAAATGTCTTAGAGGGGTTTTTGGGCGTTCTACGATTATCCTTCCTCGTATGATCGATGATTTATTGATTATATTGTTGTTAGGTCGAGTTTCTTGTGAAGAAACCGTGTTGAACCCTTCCGTTCGTTGTCGTCTTCCTTTTCGTTAACATCGGGCGTTCCGAAGCTTTCCGGTTGAGCCGTATCCGTTCGTGGTTCCGTGCTCGTGGTATCGAGGCAAGTACCTTGTCCATACCATTCTTGTTTTGTGTATATGATAATTGGTGATCATCTTGGTGTGTTTGTTTATTTGTTTGAAACGAGTTTTCAAAGGTTTCGGCTAGCCTCGTTAAGGCTTACTTTCAAAACGCGTGTGTTTTGTAAATTGTGTGGGTTGTAAGTGATTACATGAATCCTTTAGATATAATTGATGTTGATGTTGCGCTTGATAATGCGTGTGTACGAGTATTGCTTATTTCCGTCGCGTTATGGTTGACGTGCGTGTTGTTATTTATTCGTGTGGTCGTGGACTGACGGATGAATTATGTGAATTGGTGAATCGATTTGATAATTGTTACAATGATTGACTGTGTGCTTGATGTTTGTGATAATGTGGATTCTTGTTGTGAGAAACGTCGTATCCGGGAACCTCTGAGGGCGGGGCGTGCACTCCGGCACAGTGTATCTTTGTAATGTGCGGCTCCATATGGGTGGTGAACGCCGGTGTTACCTAATGCGCGCGCAAGGCGGCTCTTGCGGAGTGACGCCGGTGCGGTGACATGTTCAATGAGCGGCCAACATGATGGAAGTGAACGCCGGTACAGTGCGCAAGGGAGGCGCCTGGCGGGCTTATTGGTTACGGGTATTTGAGTGATAGCTAAGACCCCGCTATCGAACGATGTTCGTATCTCAAATTCTTTCAACTCACTTTTAAATGTTTGTCTTGATATAGACCGTGATTCGTGTTTTTGAAAGCTTGTTTCAACTTGTTTTTAAAGCGTTGGTATCGGGGTTAATTAACCAAGGAGGTTTGACGAAATCTCAGGGTTAATGTCGGGGTCTTGAGCGGGGATATGTCGAATGAGAGATTGTAAATTTGATGGTATTGTTGTGCTATTATGTGTTTTGGGTCGAGGACCCTGTGGAATGTTGAGATGATTGATCTCGTGTTGATATTATTTGGGTTTGGGTCGAGAACCCCGTGTGATGTTGAGATGTTTGATCTCGTGCCGATATTATTTGATTTTGGGTCGAGAATCCCGTGGAATTATTTGTGAAGACTCGTTTGTGTTGATTGAGTGGCTTTCTTGCAAATTGTTTTCTATTAAAACTCTCGATGGCATCTTTAAAACTGTTTTATAAATGGTTTCCCCTTTATCGGTGATCTTTCGGTTTTGAGAAATGTTTATCAAACTCATGCCTCGGGAAGTACTTTTCGTTACGTTTAGATTTTTGAGGATTTCTGGTTATTGTTATTCGTGAAATGTGAATGGTATGGCTCGTATTTGCACTTTGTTCTTGCACTAGCAAAACAGTGGAGTTTTGCTAACCCCCGAGTATTCGGGGGGTGGATGTCTGTTTTTGCATTCAGGTTTGGGAGCATAACACAGAGTCGGCACGGAGGATGATGAAAGATGAACGATACTAATCACACGAGGATCCGTATGAGGTCATTGGTATAGTTATAGTTTATTTTCTGCTGTGGTATTCTTTCCCGTTAGACGGAGTGTGTTGTACTCGACCCTGCGTGGGCATGTAATGAGTTTGAGTTGTATGTATTTATTGAAAGACCAAATCGGTCAACTTAGTCATTTTAGCCTTAAAGGCATTGTCGAGTTGTTCTATGTTGTTACCAGCCTGGTAGATCCTTGAGGAAAGGTTCTACGGCATGTAATATCCCTGAGCGGATTGGGGGTGTTACATTTATGGTATCAGAGCTTAGGTTGTGGAAACCTAGGCTGTCGTGTCTTTGGTGTCTGTTGAGTTTTGTCTTGTCGGATTTTATCTCGATCGAGTCGTGTCGCGACGCGTGCCGAGTTTGTTGGTCGTGATTAGTATCGTGGCGATCATCATCTTCGTGCGACTGTGAATGTAAGTCTCCCTTCTTTGTGTTGTGCCTCGTGTGACAAGAGCTATTTTTATTATTATTTGTTAAGTGACGGAATCCTTTTATGGATTTTGATTTCGTGATTTGTGGTTATTTGACTCTCATATTTCGTTCATATGAGGAGTAGTGTTGTTGGATTATGCATGTTGAACAGTATTTCTTTTATCCACTGTGTGAGTTCTTTTGTAATGACTTTCGATTTTACCGACCGAGTTTTATTTGAAAACCGATTCCCTTAAGCGAGTTTTGGCATTATGGCCTTGACCACTTTGTGAAATTCTTATGACGGTATTTAGTATTTTGTAAATGGCTTTCGTGAGTTTTGAAATATTACCGTCATCGGCCTTTTGGCATTTACGTAAATGGTTTTTAGTCTGGTGGGTTCCGGCGTGGGACCACGGCGCTATAATGTTCTGTGAAATTACCTGAAATTTTTGGGCATTCTAGCCCATTGAATTATTTTTGAAAACCTTGAGTATCTTAGAAAATTAAAATTCGAGACGTACTTTTAAAACGAATTATTTTCTTGCGGTGTTTTCAAGGTGTTTTCTAATGCCGCAATACATTTCAAAATTTTTCGGTTGACGACCAAAAACAATTTTGAGATATTTTCAAATGCAGTTGCTTAGACCCAAGGGTCGAATATTTTTGAAAGTTTTTCACTACGTGAAGGTGTCCTCATTTTTGTTCAAACGCAAGATGATTTTCAAAGTCTCGAAAATGATGTTTGTTCAACTTTTTGTAAAATGATACTCAAGATCAACCGGTGTTTCCAAACCGTCTTCAAAGGTGGTTTTCGTTTTAAAACCTATCATTCTGTTTGCGGACCGGAAATGCGTGTATGGTTTTCGAACTTTCGTTACGGTGTCAACCCCGAATTGTGATTGAATTGGTGGCGTGAGCGTCGAGTCGTCGCCACGCATATGTTTTGTTGGCTCTGTGAGAGGTGTGAATAGTGTTTCTTGTTTATCGCCTCGTCCCGATTTGCGTATTGTCGCACTAGTGTGAGTTGTTATAGCTGGATTTTTGTGCGTTATACACATGGGTGATTGTTTCATGATGTTTGTGATTGTGTCTTGGTATGCCGTTCGGGATGTTGTAATCGTCGAATGATGCCGTTGTTGTTGTGATTTTTGTATGCGTTGATATGTTATCTTTGAGTTGGCATCTCGGTATGTTGTTTTGCGGTGTTTTGATCCATTGTATCGAGCATTTGTATTTTCGGTATGCCGAGCCGAGACGTTTCAACCGTAATGTGCGGGCATGCACGTGTATATTGTCCTTCTCGTCGGTAACACATTTCAAGTGTGGACTCGAGGGACACCGAATTCAATTTTGCGAATTGGCTACCGAGACTTTTTGAGTTCGCGCTCAAAGACAATCATCTAATCGGCCTTGAGAGGCCTTTGAAGGATGTTTCGCCGGTTGCTTGTTGTGTCGTCACCTTGATTTCATTGTTGTGAGTTGCGGGCGACCTTCTTTTATAAGAGGTCGAATGTAGTACCCGTGTTGTTTTTAGACTCCTGCATTTTCTCTTTCGAGTCTATCGACTCGCTCGTGTTCGTTGATACTTTGAACTTGTTCTTACGTATTTCGGTTTCGCTGCTCGAGCGAGTGTGATCTTGTTTTGAGTCAATCTGTTATCGCTGCGACTTTTTCGAGTTCGGCTCGATTCTTGTGAACCTTGTTCGGAAGTGACATCATCTGGTTTTACTAGTTCTCTTATTCGAAGTGGATCGGATTTGGAACTTCTGTATATTCTACTTTGTTGACTCATTTATGTTCGTTGACATTTCTGAGCTTGTCCTGCCCCTTGTTTTTGTTTATCGAACGAGTGTGGCATCATTTCGGAATAACTCGTTTGTCGTTGTGACTTTTCAATTGTTATTCCCTTTCCTGTGGATCTTATGCGAGTGTGCATCTTGTTGTTTTCACCGGATCTTGTTTTGTCTCGAGTCGAGATGTGAACCTCGGAGTTGTCGGTTGAACCTTATTGTTCTTCGTGATCCGAACATGATCGTTCGATTTTTGTTGTCTCGATCGTTTGTTTGTTCGGTTTTGTTCTCGTTTCGTGATTGTTGAGCGTCAGCTCCTTCCTAATTCCCTTAAGTTCGGGAAATTAGTCTCGTTTCCGATCTTCCAACCCTTGGGCGGTGGAATTCCATATTTGTTCAGCGTTTGACCCGCGTTTAGATTGATGGACCGTCAGGTTGGTCAATCGTATTGATTTTCGTTCGTTGTGTTTTGTGATTGTTCGGATAATCGACTTGACTATATTATCCGTTTGATGACGCTTGTCATTTGTTGGTTTTATTGTATCCCTAACGGCGACATTGTGTTGGTCGTCGTGGAGCGTGTTTTCACGCCGTATGTCTCTTTGCGTTTCTTGCAGCGTTTCGCCGTTGGGCGCGAGTTTTCAATTTTGTTGTATCTCGTCGAGTTTTCCTGGCGGGTATATTGCTCCCCCCTACTTGTTTTAAGTTTCGGGACCGAACTTCTTTTAAGGAGGGTAGAATGTAATATCCGCAATTTCGAATTTCGGTAATTTTATTTTTTCGGCGGAAGTCCGTTTTGACGACTCGCTCATGACCTTTCGTCATTTCGAGAATGATTAATTCTGCACTTTTTGTCATCCGAGTTCGTTTCGGTGTCGTTTTGTTGAGTTCCGTATCCTTAATCGACTTTTTCACGTGGGAGTTCGACTTTGTAAAGTCGCCATTAATTTTTGGTAACTCCAAAAATTCTAAATCTTTGCAATATTATAGAGCATCGAGTTAGCTTTCCAATGGTTCGAACGGTGAGTCAATCGGAGTCCGGACGAGAGAGTTATGGTCGTTTTAGCTCACCCGCTCGTTATTGGCCGATCACTGCCGGCCGAACTCGACCGTGTCGTCCGACACGGCCCGTGCCGTACTCGTCTGGAAATGCCGGAAGTTTCTGTCTCAGGACCCGACCGTGTCGTCCGACACGGCCCGTGCCGTACTCGTCTGGAAATGCCGGAAGTTTCTGTCTCAGGACCCGACCGTGTCGTCCGACACGGCCCGTGCCGTACTCGTCTGGAAATGCCGGAACCGACTGCCGACACGCCCGACCGTGTTCCAGGACACGGTCGAGTCGTGCCGAGTCGCTGTCGGACGGGTCACTTTCGGAAGGCCCCTCCGCGCCGCGACCGTGTCTAGCAGGACACGGTCGAGTCCCTGCCGGTCAACTGCGCGCCACGACCGTGTCAGGCGGACACGGTCGAGTCTGTCAAGCCTATAAAAGGCCCTGCAGACGTTTTTCTTGCCATTTTTCACCTTCTTCTTCTCCTCTTCCGCAGCTGGGCGTGTTCTAAGCTTGAAGCCATGTTGTTTAACAACATATCCATGGAGTTTGGAGGTTCATAACATCGATTAATCCTTCCATAACTTGCTCCGATCGACTGAATCAAGGCAAGTTTTCCTAAAATATAGTTTTGGGGATTTTGTTCGATTTGTCCGTTTAATTCGTTTTAACTCAGAATATTGATGGATTTATGATTGTTAAGATATATTATATCTAATTTCTTGTTATTCCACGGTTGGATCGCCACGGATTTGTCGTTTTATTGAGTATTTTATCGACGCCTTGAAGGTGTTCGATAAAATGTCTTAGAGGGGTTTTTGGGCGTTCTATGATTATCCTTCCTCGTATGATCGATGATTTATTGATTATATTGTTGTTAGGGTCGAGTTTCTTGTAAAGAAACCGTGTTGAACCCTTCCGTTCGTTGTCGTCTTCCTTTTCGTTAACATCGGGCGTTCCGAAGCTTTCCGGTTGAGCCGTATCCGTTCGTGGTTCTGTGCTCGTGGTATCGAGGCAAGTACCTTGTCCATACCATTCTTGTTTTGTGGATATGATAATTGGTGATCATCTTGGTGTGTTTGTTTATTTGTTTGAAACGAGTTTTCAAAGGTTTCGGCTAGCCTCGTTAAGGCTTACTTTCAAAACGCGTGTGTTTTGTAAATTGTGTGGGTTGTAAGTGATTACATGAATCCTTTAGATATAATTGATGTTGATGTTGCGCTTGATAATGCGTGTGTACGAGTATTGCTTATTTCCGTCGCGTTATGGTTGACGTGCGTGTTGTTATTTATTCGTGTGGTCGTGGACTGACGGATGAATTATGTGAATTGGTGAATCGATTTGATAATTGTTACAATGATTGACTGTGTGCTTGATGTTTGTGATAATGTGGATTCTTGTTGTGAGAAACGTCGTATCCGGGAACCTCTGAGGGCGGGGCGTGCACTCCGGCCTGGTGTATGCTGTAATGTGCGGCTCCATATGGGTGGTGAACGCCGGTGTTACCTAATGCGCGCGCAAGGGGCGGCTCTTGCGGGAGTGACGCCGGTGCGGTGACATGTTCAATGAGCGGCCAACATGATGGAAGTGAACGCCGGTACACAGGTGCGCAAGGGAGGCGCTGTGCTTATTGGTTACGGGTATTTGAGTGATAGCTAAGACCCCGTTACCGAACGATGTTCGTATCTCAAATTCTTTCAACTCACTTTTAAATGTTTGTCTTGATATAGACCGTGATTCGTGTTTTTGAAAGCTTGTTTCAACTTGTTTTTAAAGCGTTGGTATCAGGGTTAATTAACCAAGGAGGTTTGTGAAATCTCAGGGTTAATTAATCGGGGGTCTTGAGCAGGATATGTCGAATGAGAGATTGTAACTTTGATGGTATTGTGGTGCTATTCTGTGTTTTGGGTCGAGGACCCTGTGGAATGTTGAGATGATTGATCTCGTGTTGATATTATTTGGGTTTGGGTCGAGAACCCCGTGTGATGTTGAGATGTTTGATCTCGTGCCGATATTATTTGATTTTGGGTCGAGAATCCCGTGGAATTATTTGTGAAGACTCGTTTGTGTTGATTGAGTGGCTTTCTTGCAAATTGTTTTCTATTAAAACTCTCGATGGCATCTTTAAAGCTTTTATAAATGGTTTCCCCTTTATCGGTGATCTTTCGGTTTTGAGAAATGTTTATCAAACTCATGCCTCGGGAAGTACTTTTCGTTACGTTTAGATTTTGAGGATTCCCAGTTATTGTTATTCGTGAAATGTGAATGGTATGGCTCGTATTTGCACTTTGTTCTTGCACTAGCAAAACAAAGGAGTTTTGCTAACCCCGAGTATTCGGGGTGGATGTCTGTTTGCATTCGGGTTTGGGAGCATAACACAGGGTCGGCACGGAGGATGATGAAAGATGAACGATACTAATCACACGAGGATCCGTATGAGGTCATTGGTATAGTTATAGTTTATTTTCCGCTGTGGTATTCTTTCCCGTTGTACGGGAGTGTGTTGTACTCGACCCCTGCGTGGGCATGTAATGAGTTTGAGTTGTATGTATTTATTGAAAGACCAAATCGGTCCACTTAGTCATTTTAGCCTTAAAGGCATTGTCGAGTTGTTCTATGTTGTTACCAGCCTGGTAGATCCTTGAGGAAAGGTTCTACGGCGTGTAATATCCCTGAGCGGATTGGGGGTGTTACAGCAGGGTGGGGGGTAACTTGGAAGTTCGAAACTGTCCAATTCGCATCAATAATCTGGGCTGGACAGCCAATCTAATGGTCTTTCCACTCCAAAACGAAGATGTGATTTTGGGTATGGACTGGATGACGATGCACAAGACGGTATTGGACACCTATCACCTGACGGTTTCCATTACGACCCATGACGGTGCCACTCACACAATCAGAGGCCGAGAACACTTCAGTACTAAAGGGTCCCTCAGTCTCCTTACAGTAGGAGCATCTTATGATGATCGAGGGACGTATTATTGGTGTTATATTCTTCAGGAGGACACATCCCAACTGTCGGTTGCTAACATTCCTGCGGTAAACGAATTTCCGGACGTATTTCCCGATGAACTACCTGGATTGCCACCATGAAGGGAGGTCGATCTCTCGATTGAACTTGAGGCAGGAAGAATGCCTATCTCCAAGGCACCATACAGGATGGCACCAGCCGAAATGAAGGAACTAAAGTTACAACTCGAAGAATTACTAAGGAAGGGGCTCATTCGTCCTAGTACTTCGCCATGGGGTGCGCCAGTTCTTTTTGTGAAGAAAAACGACAACTCTCTACGCATGTGTATCGATTACAGAGAACTAAATAAGGTCACTATTAAGAACCGTTACCCACTTCCAAGGATTGATGATTTACTGGACCAACTGCAAGGAGCGACTGCGTTTTCAAAGATCGATTTACGTTCTGGATATCACCAATTGAGAATTCGAGAGGAGGATATTCCCAAGACCGCATTTCGATCAAGATATGGACACTAGGAGTACATGGTGGTGTCGTTTGGCTTGACTAATGCCCCAGCCGTTTTTATGGAATTGATGAACAGGGTTCTGTCAGAGTTTCTCGATAAGTGTGTGGTGGTTTTTATTGACGACATTTTAATTTATTCCCGGAGCCGATGGGAGCATGAGTAACACTTGAGGCAGGTGTTGAGCGTTTTAAGGCAACACAAACTTTATGCTACACTTTCTAAATGCGAGTTCTGGATGCCAGAGGTAACCTTTTTGGGACATGTGATTTCAGCAGAAGGCGTTAAAGTAGACCCCCAGAAGATCGAGGCAGTTATGAATTGGGAACCACCAAGAAACGTCTAGGAAGTGAGGAGTTTCCTGGGATTGGCAGGATATTATCGATGGTTCGTCGAGTCCTTATCTCGTGTCGCTCAGCCGTTCACGAGTGTTTGTAGGATATCCTAAGGGAACGAAGGGTGGCTTGTTCTATAGTCTCGAGGATCAGAAGGTCATTGTTAGCACCAACGCCCGATTCATGGAAGAGGAATATATGATTAATCACAAGCCCATGAATGAAATAATTCTGGAAGAGTTGAGGGGCGAGACTCAATATATACTAATCGTACAAGCGCCAACTAACACTGCACCACGTATCGCTTTTGAGACTTTTACACCAACTCAGGATTTGCCTCGTCATAGTGGGAGGGTTTTTCGTCAACCAGAATGATTCATAGGCGTGGGATATTCTTCGGACTCAATCCCAGGTGAAGATGAATCAGATCCCTGGACTTACAATGTGGTAATCCAAGATAAAGATGTTCACTCCTGGTAAGTAGCAATAGAATCAGAAATGGGATCTATGGATTCCAATCAAGTGTCGGGGCTAGTAGAACTACCTTATGGGTACAAGCCATTAGGAGTAAGTGGGTCTACAAGTGAAAGAAAGGAGGTGACGGGAAGGTTGAAACCTTCAAAGCGAGGCTTATTGCGGAAGGTTACACACAGAAAGAGGGTATCGATTATGATGAAACCTTTTCGCTGGTAGCCATGCTTAAGTCAATACGGATTATTTTATCTATAGATGCACATTTGGATCGGTCAAGACTGCATTCTTTAATGGGAGTCTAAACAAGGAAAACTACATAGGCCAACCAGAGGGATTCATTGCTGAATGAGAAGAGCACTTAGTGTGCAAGCTTAAGAGATCCGTTTATGGACTTAAGCAAGCATCTATATCTGGGAACACTCGATTTGATGAGGTTGTCCAGTAATATAGATTTGTCCAATGTCCGAGTGAGTGTGTAAAACAAATACGATGGAAACGTGTCGGTGTTTCTTATACTTTATGTAGATGATATCCTTATGATTGAAAACAACGTGAAGGAATTATCGGACGTACTGGTATGGCTACCTGAGCAGTTCGATATGAAGGATTTGGGAGAAGCAGGACACATCCTTGGAATCAGGATCTTTCGTGATCGTAAGAAAAGGATGTTGTACTTATCTCAGGCATCCTATATCGATAAAGTGCTAAAGTGGTTTAGCATGGAGAATTCCAAAAAAGGTTTTCTACCTTACAGACATGAAGTTCAACTATCTAAGGATATGTGTCCCAAGACACAAAAGGAGATAGAAGACATGAAGCTGATCCCTTTTTTGCGTCAGCTGTGGAAAGCCTCATGTATGTTATGTTTTGCACTAGAGCAGATATCTGTCATGCCATAGGCATGGCTGCTAGATATCGGTCGAACCCAGGACCAGGACACTATACTAAGAAGTACTAGGGAGTTTATGCTAGTATATCAATAAGACGACATGTGTCAGTGGGTTATACTGACTTAGATTTTTCATCAGACAAAGAAAAGTCCAAGTCTACTTCAGGTTATGTGTTTAGCCTAGGAGGTGGAGCCATTAGCTGGAGGAGTGTGAAGTAGAAATGCATCTCGGACTCTACCATGGAAGCCGAGTATGTGGCAGCCTCTGAGGCAGCCAAAGAGACGGTATGTCTCAAGTACTTCCTGCATGACTTAGATGTGATTCCCTATTTGCCAAAGGGTATTACACTTTATTGTGATAATACCGGTGCAATTGCAAATTTGAGGAACCACGAGCCCACAAGAGAAGTAATCATATCAGCTGCAAGTACCACATCATATGACACTTCGTAAAGGAAGGAGACGAGGTTGTAGCCAGGGTTGTATCAGAAGATAATCTTGTTAATTCTTTCACGAAAGGCCTACCTTTAAAATTTTTTGAAAGGCATGTGGAAGGAATGTGATTATGGTGTATGGCAGCATTGCTTTGAGTATAAGTGTGAGATATGAGAGACTATAGTATACTTAAAAGCATGCTTTGAGTATAAGTGGGGGATTTTTTGACCACTCAATATATAGAACACAGCTTGGAAAAGTGTTAGTACAACAAGCTGTACGTTTTTCAAATAAGAGTGTATAGCGGAAGTTTGTTTAAGTGTGTTGCTGTAAATACAGCAACTAAGTTTTCTCCTATTAGCTTGATGCATACAGGGTATGCAATGTATACTTATAAATAATCACAGTAATGAATACAATAAATGCAGAAGGTAAATAACACAGTATTTAAAGTGGTTCGAGGTAAACCGCTCTACGTCCACTGGTCCTCCACATATGAGTAAAATGTTTATTATAATCACTATGTACACAACTCCATGACTATAATCAAACCTATCCTTGTATCGTTCACACAGATTGATACAAAGACTGTCACTTTCAACTGTTCACACAGATTGGTTAAAGCTTTCACTTGACTTGCTTCTTCACACAGTTCCAAAGCTTCATCTACAATGCAGATCTGTCACACACAGTTTCAAGAAAAGCAAGGCTTTCTTCAGTCCACAATGGGCTGATGGTTTTCTTCAAATGTAAGAACACGGGTTTGAACAACAGCTAGACTTCTTGAGCTTGATCTGATGGTGTGTTGTTCAAGGTTGAGCACTTGTATATTTCTTCTCTCAAGAATGGCATTATGCTTGAAGAAATATGTTTGCTCTTGATATGCTATTCTTGTGATGTTCACGTGTGTATCTCAGTATATCTTAGTTCGTTCAGTTTTCAGTGGTGTCTCAGATCTTCAAACTTCGGGGTATATATAGCCTTTGGAATAGATCCGTTGTGAATAGATCTGTTGAGAATAGATCCATTCCAACGTGTTGATTGACTTGCAAAATACAAGATCCGGATTTTGCTCCTTGTCTAAAGATCCTTGTCGGCTGGTATTTAAATACTTTATCCAGTCAGTATTTAAATACTTCTTTTAGAATGGTGGCTTGACTTTATCGTATAAAGTAGATTCTGTTCCAACGGTCTTCAGTCCCGTTGGATGAGTGTTGATTATCCTAATACTTTACAGCCTGTTTGCTGTATCCAACATGTTGCATTTATAATGTTGTAGTTGTAGGTTCCAACGTTGTAGGCTATCTCTTAGTGCTGCTGTACTGAAGGTGCTATATGAATGTTTCCGGATAGCTTCCATACTTGGTGTCATATCAACTTATGAACTTATTGATGTAAGGTGGGCAATTTATCCTTTTGCTGTATGTTGGCAGCGTGAAGTCTTACTGTATGTTGGCACTTTATCAAAACAAAGTATAGGATTATTTATCCCAACAATTTCCCCCTTTTTGACAATGCCAAAACCTCTTTATTTATGATGCCAAAACCTCGATGCCAAAATCTCTTAAACATCTTTGATTGGAGAGGCTTTCTTTGTGATCTTCTGTCGAATGTTCTCATCTTCAGCATTTAGAAAAATGTGAACTGCTCGCAGGCAAGTTCTAAAATGATAGCATCTAAAAGGAAAGTGTATTACAACTTAAACTTTTGATTGGCGTGTAGGCATAATCTTACAGTGCAGTCTAGTGTTGAATACAACTTAACCTATGAACTGTTCACAGACAAGTTCTTATAGCTTTTATACGTAACAAGTTTTTACTTGTTGTTTGCAGCAAATAAATTTATTTCGTAATCAAACAGTAACACAGTAGTAGATTACGAGTTGTAATCTTTAAAGATCAAATATGAGTTTTATTGACTACATTGACGATTACATGATTTGAACTGAAAATTACAAAAACAAAACAATACAACTAGGCATACATTCTATTTCCTGTATTGTTCATGCCTCCAAGGCCTTCGGTCAGGATCATTATCTGTTCCTCTCCAACAGTTCGATAAGGTTTCCTTGCCTCGATTCTGATAAATCGCTCTTCCTTCAGATGATTGGTCGAAGTCAAGAATCCAGTCTCCGGGGTGGGTGACCTTTTCGCCTTTTCTGTGCTTAGACTTCATTTGTAGTTGCAAGGGGAGCTGGCCTTGCTCGAGCATCCTTGCAAACTCTTCTACGGCTTCTGTCAGGGTCTTGCACTTGTTGAACATCGCTGAATCCCTGATGAGACGTACAAAGTATCTCAACAGCTCATTCTTCCTCCAGTTCTTCACTTCTTTGGGAGTTGGCTGACGGTTAGCAGGCAATATGATTTTGGCCGGTCTTTGCATATTATTTTTCCACAGAAACTTGGGATCGTGGAACCCAGGATGAGAACCAGTTACCCTGTATCCATGTGCCGGTGAGGCCAGGCGGCTTATTGCGGCGGTGACGCTTTCTTCCAGAATAGCGTCAAATTCTCTCTCTTTCTCAAATCTCCAGTACCTTGCAGCTTCTCTCGACGCTTCCCCTTTTTTGGCTTCATCAAGTGAGGAGACCTTAGCATCAATGCTCTCCAGGAGCTTCATCTCGCTGTCCTGTTTGGTCTCTAGACTTAGGATCTTGGAAACCAAGGAACTGAGTACCACTGACATGTTGTCAATCTTAGCATCGTGGTCTGTCAGTCTAGAGTCATTCACTAGACGGGCGGCTACATCTTTGCTTCTGAGATACGGAGCTTTGCCTGCTCATCTCTAAGAATTTCTTCCTGGTGTTTTTGTAGTTGAGAGAGAGCTCGCTTCAATGCACTTGGCAGAATGCATAAAGCTTCTTAAACCTTCATAATTTCACGCTTCAGGCCGGTCATCTCGTCGATGGCAGTCCCATGTAGCCAATCAAGTTGTTTGCTAATGTTGTACAGGGCGTCGACAGCATCCTGTAGAAACACTGTTTGGCAACCAAGGGCGTGCAATTGCTCTATCTTCTCTTATGTGCGCGGAGAGTTGGGGCGCGCTAGATTTTCTTCAGCCCCATTTAGCAATCGGATTTTGAAGTTCAGGTGACATAATCTCTTGTGCCATAGCAAGCCATTTTTAGCAATTGTCTTAGATAGAAAGCAGGTGTTTGGAGTGCCTGTGTTCCAATCTATCATGTAAACAGCTCTTCTTCTGAATCCTTGTAGCTTCACTTCTCCAGATAGGATATCAATCACCATGCATTTCCAAAGGGTGAAGACTACTAGGTTCTTCTCATCACAGATTTGGCTTATGCTCAACAGATTGTATTTGAGCCCTTTGACATAGTGAACTTTGGATATGGTTATATTTCCTCTGTGTAGCTCTCCAAATCCTTTTGTCTGACCTCTATAACTATCTCCAAAGGTTACATCTGGGCCACTTTCTTTGGTGTAATTTGAAAGCACCTTCTTATTCCCTGTCATGTGCCTTGAGCACCCAGAATCTACAAACCATTCTTCACCTCCTATTGTTGAGATTGAGGAGATGTGTTAGTAGTCTTTCCACATTTTCTGCAATCAGACAAGTAGAGATTTAGGTACCCAAATTTGTGTGGGTCCTTTGGAATTAGTGGGTTTCATGGAGAATTGATTTCTCCTTGGATTATAAAAGTTATGTTGTCTACCCCTACAGGGTGTGTGCTGTCTGGGTCTATATCCTTGGTTAGGATTGTGTACTGGATATGCCTCACAAAATCTATGGTGTGGGCCATTTCTAAATCTTGGCTGAGACCATTTGTTAAATCGTTGGGGTATCCACACCTATTCATTTTGGAAATTTGGATAACCTTGAGGTTTCCATTTGCCTCTCCCATTTTGAAATCTATTTTTAGGGAGTCTTTGGTAATAGTTGGCATAATGTCTTGGCTGCTACTTTTGCCTTGGCCATTGCCTACTCTCCTTTCTAGGTGGCTGCCTTGTGAACCTTGGTTACTGCCTAAACTTTTCACTGGGCTGCTGCCTATTTTGAAATACGGGTTTATATGTAGGCTCAGCAGCTTGGACAATTGTTTCTCCCTTGATAAAAATGGTTTTTGAACTAGAGGGAGTGTTGGGGTTATATCCAAGCCTGGTCTGGAATAAAGTGGCCTCTTATTCATACCCAATTCATTCAGGGTTATAGATGCCTTGAGGGATGTTATTTCCTTAGCTTGTTTATTACTTAGCTGTGTCAGTTTGGCAAACTCAGATTTAACATGAGCAAGTGCAGCTGATTTCTCACTGTTTAAAACAGTTAACCTTGTAATCTCAGCTGTAGTATTATCAGCCGGGTTTTTCAATTTTTCTGCCTATTTTTCAAATTCAGATTTGATTTGTGTTAAATCTAGGCTGAGTTTTTCAAAGTTATTTTTCAGCTGCCTATTCTCATCTTGCAGCTGTGTTTTCTCGGCTATCATAGTCAAGTGTGCAGATTTTAATTTTTCAGAGTCTTTAAGGAGATGATTGATAGATTCATGTAAGCCAATATCTTGAGACATGTCTAAGCTGTTATTATTAGAAATTGAGGGTTTAGATGTTACCTATTCATCAGCTAGGTTGCCCATCCGACAGTTGTATTCATCATCATCATCAGAGAAGAATCCACCACTTGATTCTATACTTTCTTCAATCTGATCTTCTCCAATGAGAAATTTTCTTTTGTCTTCTTTTCTACCCACTTCTTTCTTGGCTTCATCTCTCTTGAGATCAGGGTAGACAAATTGTATATGCCCGGTTTTGTGGCAATTGTAGCATTCCACTTTCCAGTTGCCTGCCTTCTGGTTCCTCTTTGGACTGTCCTTGTAGTTCTTCTTGTATTTGGAGTAATTTTTTCTGAAATTATTGAACCTCTGCATGATGAACTCCATCTCTTCATCAAAATTCAGAGGACTGGGGGGACTGGCTTCGGCTAGGCACTTTGAATATGATTATGCTGCAAATTTTATCCCTTTCTCTGCAGGTTCATTGGATGATGAATAGGGTAGCTCGAACTCATATGCCTTGAGATCAGAAAACAGCTCATGGATCTTTATTTTGTTGAGATCCTTGGACTCTCTCATGGCTACAGCCTTCATGCTCTATTCAGGATTGAGAGATCTTAAAACTTTTAGGGCCATCTCCTTGTTGCCATATATCTTTCCAAAGGAGTTTATTTCATTTATGATCTCAGTTAATCTTATGTCCACTTGGTATATTGATTCACCATTCTTCATCTTGAAGTTGTCAGACTTTTGGGTGGCAATTGACAACTTATTTTCTTTCATCAGCTCGGTTCCCTCACACATTACAACTAATGTGTCTAAATTTCCTTTGCATTTATGTAGTTCTTGATCTTGACCATGGTTGCTTTGTGAAGGGTCTGGTACAGGATATCTTTGGCCCGGTTGTCTAGGTTGGCCAGCTTTCTCTCTTCAGGGGACATCTCGGTCCTCTTCTTGGGAATCTTCTCGGGCTTCCCAGCAACAATTTTTTCTGGAGTATTATCCTTCTCAAAGATGAAAGGACCTTCCTCAATGATACATCACGTCATCATGAATGGATGACAGATGAGACTGCATTCTTATTTTCCATAAGTCATATTCATCAACAGAGAATACAGGTAATCTAGAGTGTATGTGTTGCATGTGTTCCATTCTAAATACGAGATTAATATATATGCTCAGATATATGGATTTGGTTCTGTAAAAATTGAACCAACCGCTCCGATACCACTTGTAGTTCACAAGTCATCAGGAATAAGTCTAGGGGGTGAATAGACTTATTAAACTCTTTTCCTGAAAGTCAGGTGAGTTTCTCAGCTATGATAAGTACAGATGACTTATGTCGTCTGCATATAGATAGTGCGGAAGACACAGCTGATGACGATACAGATAACTAATGTTGTCTACAGTTAAATTCTAATAGAATAATAAATATGAATGCAACAGTTAAGTATGATGTGTGAAGCAGTAAATCACACAACTAATTATAGTGGTTTCAGAGGTGGGTAATCCTCTACTAGTCCACTTCTCTCCAAACCAGTTGGAGATAAATTCACTGTAATTGTCAACCAGTGATAAATGTTACAATGAATTTCTCTAGTTACAACAGCTTCCAACTAGTGGAAATCTGTGGCCGTTGCAACTCCTTTAACTGCCTAGCACCTCCTGATTGAAAACCTGTTGATGCCTCAACAACTCCTCGAGCTATCTATCACCTTTCAATCAAGAACCCGTGGATGCCTTATCAGTCGCGCAACTTCTGAAAACCTCGTTCACAAAAGTACTCCGAACTCAAACTTTAAAGACAAGAGTTTTTGTCTTCTCCAACTAAAGAGCTTCTCAGAATATGACTGTTTAAAGCTTTTCTCTTCACGATTCTATTGTTTGCTATTATAGATTTGATTGCCTTGAATACTTTGATTGCTTATGAGTGTTGTTTGCATCATACTTTGCTCAATTCATATCTTTAGATATTTATAATACGATCCTTGAGCTTCTTTCAGAGCAGTTGCATCACTGTAACAAATCTGTCCATTCAAGAGTGGACTTCTTTGTTTACCTTATCATTCCGTTGCACAGCTTGATTCCCCTTTTCATTTCTGACCGTTTGAAAGACTTTCTTTATTTAGCGCCGTTATTCTTGATTAGAATAATCATAAGTCTTCAAAATGCGGATCTCAAGGAATATTTATTCCTAGCTTTCCGGGAATCTTTCCAATTTGTCTCCTTACATCTGCATGTGGCTTTCTGTGATTGTTGACTTTCAACTCTTGCTGGCGTGGACTGAGTTACTTGGACTTGGCTGACATCTTGACTGAGAATATATCTGATAACTCTTGGTCAAACCTGCCTGATGTGTAGTCAACCTTCTCTGATGTGAGACTTCTCTGATATATCTTGGTAGAAGTTCTCTGAGATAATGTTCTCTGCTCTGGACTTCTCTGAGATAGAGTTCTTTGCTCTGTTGTTCTCTGATATGAAGTCCTTTGTTCTGAAGTTCTCTTACCTGATGAATGTTCTCTGATCTGATGGTCAAAATTCAGCTGATATTTTGTTGACCAGATCTCGTCTGATAATCCGACTGCAGATAGGTTTTGGTCAAACATATCTGATATTCTGTGTTGACCAAAACTTGTCTGATGTAGCGCCTTCTTTAGAACTTATCTGCAGCTTGGTTTTGGTCAAACCTCTCTGATGTTTTTGCGTTGACCAAAACTTCTCTATTATGAACTTGCCTGATAACTTCTCTGATAAATGGCAGCTCTATACTTAGTCAATTTTCTACTAATCAACATTTGAACAAGACAGTCTAATTTTAAAGGCCTATAGAAGATACTCATTTGGTTATTCTTTACAATTGCCAAGTACTTAAAAACATACATTTGAATAATTTACAATACATGGGCGACATCTTCAAAATCTAACAAGTATTCCTAACAGTTCTCCATGAAAGACTTTGGATAAGCTACCTATATTATTGGAATTCGTCTCTACTAGGATAGAGCAAAAAGAATGATAGGTCTTTCTGAAGCCCTCTAAATAGATAAGGTATTAAAGCGATTTAAGACGAATGATTCTAAAAGAGGGTTCCTACCGATGCGACATGGAATAAAACTCACCTTGAAGATGTGTCCTCAAAGTGAGGAACAACAAAAGCATGTGAGTAATATACCATATGCTTCGGCTGTGGGTAGCCTTATGTATGCCATGTTGTGTACAAGACCTGACATTGCGCACACTATGAGCGTGGTAAGTATGTTCCAGGCAACCCCAGGTAGGGAACACTGGACCGCCGTAAAGAATGTTCTCAAGTAACTAAGAAGTACTATAGATCTGGTTCTTATGTATAGTGGTGTAGAACTGAATGTGACGGGCTTTTGTTAGGATAAATATTGATAATTGTCAACATATAGCAAAGAAGTCTTAAAGAAGTTGGAATATCATTAAGTGTGGAAGTTGTTAGGATACTTCATACAGCCCCTCCATACAGCCCGAGATCTTCTACAGAGTTCATCCTACAAAGTCTACATCATACAGTAAAAGTAATCGTGCGTTGGATAAAGCAGACAGACAATAGGTGTTTTACTTTGGAAAAGTAAAATACATCCAACAGGACTGAATGAAAAAACCTTTAAACCGTTGTGAAATAAACATTGTTTATTCATAAACTATTCATGGTTAAAACAACATTTATTGGTGGTAGGACAACATTTAATGCAGTTGGAGAGAGACAAGTCTGAATGCTTTGAAGAATATTTAAAGCGAAGTTAGAAAGAATGTCTGAAGCATTAAATGAGATCTGCTTTAGTTCAAACATTCAGTACTTGCCAATCAAAGATTTCAACATCTCACCAACTAGCGAACGACTACATTTATAACGGATCTATTTCCAAGGTTATAAATAGCCCCAAGCAAGAGGTCATTGCACACAACTAACGATCCGAACTGAAGATTATTCATTCCCGCGCATATATCTAACAGATTACTATGAAAATCTAGATACTAAAGAGCTGCATATTTCGTGAGCATACGACAGTATTCAAGTGAAAAAATATACTAAGTCCTCAACGCAAACAGCACAACATACAGCGATTCCTCATAAAAGATATAGCTTTTGCTTAGAATTGTTCTACCATTTACCGTTGAGATTATCATTAGCTTTGTGTGGACTAAGGTTCCTTGCATATTCCGACATGTGTTAGAAGAATAGCAGTGGAGATATAGCTTCGATCTATGTGTGAAGAAGCGAGTCGAAAGAGCTTGAAGCCAATTTGTCTGAATGGCCAAAGTTGCAGTCACTAGTACAATTTTCCCCTTTACTGACACTAAAATAGTGTCAGTAATTAATTTTACTGACACCTTGTAATAGTGTCAGTAATACTAAAGTCAATCTGTGTGAATGATACAGAGACAAGTTTAGTTAGTCACGTAGTTGTGTGCGTAGTGTTTTTAATAAACTCTTTACTCCTGTGTGGAGGACCAGTGGACTTAGAGGGGTTTACCTCAAACCACTTTAAATCTGTGTTATTTACTCTCTGTCTTTATTCTTTTTGTTGAACTGTAATTTATAAGTATACATTGTAAAAACCCTGTACGCATCAAGCAAACAGGAAAATACCCAGTTGATGTATTTACAGCAACTCACTAACAGACTTCCGCTACGCAATTAACTTCGAAAATCGTACAACTTATTATATCTTTACCATCTAAGCTATTTACTGTATACTCTGTGGCCAACAAGTGGTACCTGAGAGGTTGATTCTAAAAGGAATCAGCATTTTTTAACTGAATCAGATCCACAAATCACTAGCTTTTGAAAATTGTACTATATTTTAATCATCTTCTCTATTTCTTAAATGGACACCTCTATGATAAGCAAAGTTCCTATGTACTCCATTAATGAGTTTGATGACTGTAGGATCATAATGGAAGCTCATCTTGCATCTATGCACGAAGAAATGATATTCGTCATACAGGAAGGTCTATTAAAGATAATGAAGGTCAATCCATCCGCGAGTATAGAAGGTCAGCCTCATGCTAAAAAGCTTGAGAAGGAGCGCGGGCTGAAGAGATAAGAATACCACTAGAAGGGGGGTTGAATAGTGGTGTTGTGGATAAATAAAATTTCTCGCGAAGGAATAATTAAATGTGCTGAAAGTAAATGACACGGCAATATATAGAGGTTCGACAAGTTGAATATGTCCTATCTTCGTTTCCTTTGTCTACTGGCTTAAGGATAAACCACACTTCACTTTGCCTCGTCTTCTACTGGTCCGGGCACAACTGATACAGTTTGCTTGTCTTCTATTGGTCCAAGCACAACTGAATATAATTAATACAATTCTTTTTCTAGTATTATATCGGAACTAGAATAACTTCACTATGAATCTAAAAATTCGATCCTAACAATGCCAGATCAAGGATCTTAATAACACCGGATTGAACTTCCTGATTCGACTTGTGAAAGAATGATGCAACACTCTATCACCGAGAAAAAGACACAATATGTAATTGGAAAATATAAGCACAATTCTTTGTATCTTTTTCTTACACAACTTGATCGAATAAACTTGCTTGAAATAACAATATTTTGAGATCAGCATGTATGTATAATTGCTTGAAGTTGTGTGTTGATCAATAACAAATGTGATGGTATTTTTAGGATTTTCAAGCCTTAGAGACGTTACTGAACAGTACTATTAGTGTGCGCTAATATTCGTTTATAGCGTGCGCTAACGGCAATTTAACTCAAAGCAGTTGAACGGTCTTCTTCTATCCAACGGTAAAATATCATTTTTAGCGTGCGCTAAAGAACATCCTTAGCGTGCGTTAATGACTTGGTCAACAATCTTTACTTTTAACTTTGACAAGGAAACGGTCTGGTCTCTAACGTCTCTTTCCAACGGATAATTTTTTAATGTAGCGCGCGCTAATAATCATCCTTAGCGTACGCTAGATTGTCAAACTTCGCTTTCCATATTGAGCGTGATTTCCACATTGAATTTGTTGTCCAACGGTTAAATGACCAACGGGTATATTTCGAACATGCGCTAATGATAGGAATTAGCGTGCGTTGCTTTACTCCACTTAGCGAGCGTTAAGCTCCAATGTAGCATGCACTAATTGTTGCTTCGATTGAAGTCCAGAGCCTATTGTCTTATATATACTTTCAGGTGGCGTGTGCAATTTGATTCTGTAGCGTGCGTTACCATTTCTCCATAGCATGTGCTAACTTCATGGTAGCGTGCGTTACCTGTTGCTTCTTTTTCAGTCCAGGGCTCACTGACCTTACTGTCTTGATTAAACACACAACAGGTAGTGTGCACTATTAGTATCAATAGCGTGCGCTAATCTTCACATCGGAGGGCGGATAGCATGCGTTAGACTATTTCTGAATATATCCAAAGCCTTGTGTAGCGTGCGCTAGATACTGAACATAGCGTACGCTACTGTCTCTTGATTTTGAGCCTTTTCGATTTGTGAAGAAATGTTTGCCGTATTATCGAGCCTTTTGATTTATTTTTTAAATGTTTTTGTAAGATGCATCATTAAAATATGTTTTCTCCAACAATCTTCCCCTTTTTAATAATGACAAAACATTTAATAAGTCTAAACCTGCATAACATAGGAAAAAAAAATTCGAATCAAAGTTGTTGCTCTGTTCGATTTTGTTAGAGATTTTTGTTCAATTTGTCAAGAGTAATGTTTTAATGTTATAGCTATTTCTCCCCCTTTTTGCCATAATAAAAAAGGTATATGAATACGTCTCCCCCTAAAACCGAGCTATCTTGAAGTTAAATGAAATGAAACATAGCAACTTATAGCTTTGAGCTTACAATTTAAGCTATAAGCTAAAATATAACAAGAGCAAAATAATTATCATACGGAACGAGGCATTTAAGAATGACTAACGACATTAGTGCAAAACATTCATACACCAACAAAGTGCAAAGTAAGTGATTAATCCGAAGCATTCAACAAAAACAACAAATCACACATTCAAACAAAAACATAATGTCATCAAAATACAAATTTATTTTAATCATCTTGGATGAGAAATCAACGAAAGAGACTTTATGGGGCTTGGTCGGATTGAGAAGTGGGAAAAGGAAATGATGGGTTTGAGAAATGAATGAAGTCTTCCAAGAGAGTTTTAACAGATTGGATTTCTTGGGAAGCTTATCGGACTTCAGATCGAAGAGCCCGAACGTCGTCACGAATCTCGATTTGCGTAGTTTCGAGGAAACGCATCCGGGCAACTAGATCATCTTCCTCACTTTCTTAAAAATTCACTTTCCTGTTTCCTTTTGCTTTCGGATGTTGGATAAAAGATCCCGTTTGCAATTCCCTCAAAGTTTCTGGCCCCCTTTGTGTGATGCGCTCAGCCGGGGTAGGCACTCGAGTTTCTTTAGGAACCTCATAATCTTCCTTGAGGTATGAAAATAAAAACCAACCACGGTTGATTTTTTGAACATAGTGCATCGCTTTTAGCAATTGAGTCGGAGATTTTGTGTCCTCGAGACACCGAAACTGCCACTTCATCCGATAAATCCACATTAAAATGTCTGAAGAGGAGAGTAAGAATCGAACCAAATGGCAAACCGTCCTTTCGTGACCGAGATGCATAGTGTTTGGAATGAAAAGTGTCCCCTTTTGGTTTCATCTAAGAAATCATAATAGCCGCAAAGTTGACTTTCTCATCATTCAACACTCGATACACAACTAGGTTATCAATTCTAACTAGCTTGTGTTGGGTATTAACTTTAGGCATTAAGCATTTCGTCAAGGCCACCAATAAAAGACAAATATGAATTCCAAAATCATTAATCTCAAAAAGTCATCGGTTATCTCGATAACTGCTTTCGAACTCAGAAATATAATATCTGGATTTATTACTGTGTATTTCATTTGTATTCGAACCCTGTATTATTCGGATTTGTGATAAGTGGAGTATGATATTTCTTACATTGGTATCTTTGTACATAAGTATAACAACATGCAAAATTTCTCATGCAAACTCGTGATAGCGCACGCTAAGAATGTAGCTTAACGCGCGCTATCGGCTACTACTAGCACACGTTACGTATGTAGGAGTTGCGTGCGCTAGGCATTCAATTATTGAGCTGGGCGGCTCGCACATGCGCCAGCCGGGACATGGGTCCGGATAAGATTCCCGCGGACGAACCTGGACAGATTTAGAGTCAACGCTGTTAGGAATACTTGTTAGATTTTGATGATGTCATTAATATAATTCAAATACTTATTACTTGGCAAAAATGTAAGGAAGAACCAAATGAGTATCTTCCATAGGCCAAATTATGTTAAGTGTAAAACTTGGCAAAATGTAAAGAAGAACCAAATGAGTATCTTCTATAGGCCAAAATAAGTTAGGCTAAAAATCGGCTAAGTACAAAAAGAACAGCTAAGTTCATCAGAGAGGTACAATGAAGTCATTTGAGAGAAGATCCGTAAACAAAAATTATCGAGAGATGTTTGACCGGAGGCTGATCAAGTAACCTCAGACAAGTCATCTGATCAGGCGAGTCCCAAACAGTGAACATCTGAGAATCCCAGACTGCAGAGAAGTTAACTTCACATCAGCCTACTCAAGATCAGCCAAGTACTCTAAGTCCACGTCAGCATGCGTTGAAAAGTCAAGTATTACGGAAAGTCACATGCAACGTGAAGAGACAAATTAGAGAAATTCCCGCAAAGGATATGAATTAAATAATTCATCCAGGCCTACCTTGAAAAATTTAAACGTATTATATTCAAAAGATTCGGCGCCTCACATGCAAAGTCTTCACAATGGTCGGAAGATGGATTAAATTATGGGAATCCAGCCTTGCAACGTTCAGAAAGAAAACAATGAAGTCTACCTCTCCAACGGACGGATTTGTTGAAAAGATTTGCAATGGCTATGAAGAAAAAGCTCAGAGATCGTGACCTATATATATCCGAAGATTTGAAGCTGAGCAACTACATGCAACAATTAAAAACGGTTCGAACATACTTTCAAGCGATCAAAGCATTCAAGAAATCTAAAAGCGAAATACAGCATCGTGAAAAGAGCGGTTCTCAAAAGTTCATACTTGAAGAAGCTCTTAGTTGGAGAAGACAAAAACTCGTGTCTTAAATCCTGAGTTCGGGGTACTTTACAGGTTGAAGTTCGAGACTATAAAGGCATCCAAGGATCAAGGATCAAGAGGTGCAAGGCAGTCAAGTATGTTATAACGGCAAGGATTTCCACTGGTTGGAAGCTGTTGTAATTTAGTTGAATCACTGTAATATTTATCACTGGTTGAAAATTATAATGAATTCATCTCCAACTAGTTTGGAGAAAAGTGGATTAGTAGAGGATTACCCCACCTCTGAGACCACTATAATTGCCTGCGTACTTTACTGTTTTATAGCATCATACTTTAACTACTGCATTCATTGTTAAGTGTTTCATTAGTTGTTTTGTATTCGTCATCAGCTGACTTCCGCACGTATTAAGAACAAACGACTCCAAGTCATTTGTTTATTTATCAGCTGAAGAAACTTACTCTTTGAGAAAAAGAGTTTAAGAGTTTCAATAAGTCTATTCACCCCCTCCCCCTCTAGACTTATTCCTGGACGGCTTGTGACCTACAAACGCTTATTAGCATGCGCTAAATATGTATGGTAGCGTGCGCTAATTAGCTAAAGTGTAGAATGTTATAAATGAGACAACAATCCGTTTTTGGCTTACATTTCCTTCGTTTATTCTTCATTCTTGAGAGACCAGAGAGAAATAATTATCCTCCTAACACACTTAGAACACATCTACTTAATCCTTGGAGATTGGATATTACTTGTGAGTGATCATTGAAGTGGAGTAGCACCTTGGAGTGGCATACAACCAACCGGAGTCGGATTCTACCTTGCGGTTCAGTGATTTCGTCATATTAAGGTATGTTCAATCTATCTCCATCCTTAGATTTTGATTCTAAGGAATTAGATGATCATGCTAACAAGATATTGAATTTCATTAGTGGATTATTCAACATACATCATGTTTAGGAGATTGGAATGTCTATGCTTATGATATTATCGTTGGAACCTCGTAGTTGGAATCCTAATACTTCAAATGATGAGAGAAACATTCTGAAGTTGATTATCCGTATGATTTATGTTATCTTAGTGATCATAAATTGGAGGTTGTTAGGAGTATGCCCTCGAATGCCACTCAGAGGTTGTTGAGTGAGGGCATTGTACTTGTAATTATGTAAACCATTTATATAAGGCAAATGAATGTTTCTTTATTTACTGGTAGTTACTGGCATTCCTAACTCGTAAATAAACATATAGAAACTAGTCCGTGTATTTGAGAGCAAAATGTTCCACTCCTTATTGGATAAGGGGGTCGGCACTGGAAATGTTTATAGCTCAAATACTTAATCGTTCGCAAGTCGATGAAACTTGACTGGGCATTAAGTTTATGTGAAGACTTGTATGACGTGTTCTTTGACATGGAGAGTGCCTGTCGAACACTAATGGTTAGTGGGAGCACACGTTATAGGTATGCTTATTAGATTAGTATACTCGAACCGACTCACCCTCGATTCGTCACGGATTTCACTCGGGATAATCAATGACGGAATCGAAAGGTTGTGATAGGTATTCGTGAACCTTCGACTTGAGGATTTAGTAGGGATGTGCTTGTGACGTCAAGATTTTCATTAGAGTAGTTCGACCCTGTAAACCGGAAGGCGGGGGTCAACCTCGACGTGCATCTTGACGGGCAAGTAGCAGGTCCTACTGAATACCAAGATAGAATTCTTTCTCCTGTTAGTGAACGGGTTATATATCCTATGCGGTTATTGGCAGATGAGATCATAAGTCTTTGGCCAAAGCATTGGAGCTAGCTGTATTAGATACACGAGAGCTCGATGATCTCGATTTGCATTAACGCATGCATAGCGTCAAGTACAGATAGGGTTTGGTAGCCGTGACCCTATAACTTGATCGGGATATTTGAAAGAAGGGTTTATACGTATAATGGTATTCACGACAGAATGGTTCTTAAATGATCCCAATCATTCGTTCTCAGTCGGGGTACAGTGTAGGCCACCAGGCTGGCTAGGTGGTGCTACTACTCTTTGGTTCCTCCCATTGCTGACTGAGACGGACCTACCGAGTCGCGCATTAGGATTGACGACGGAATGAATTAAGCTAATTCTCTCATTATGAATATTAGATATTGGATATCTAATTTGGGACATTGGATGTTTAAATCGATTTATCGGATAAATTGATTTACGGCTTAATGGATTAAATATATCACTGGGTGATTAATTTAATTCATGAATATAATTATTTCTTGGAGAAATTAGTTATGTTATTATGTATTTGATATGATTAATTAATTAGATTAATTAATTAATATAAATACATCGGAACGGAATCGAGTTTATCTCTGTTTGGACTCACGGAGTCGAAGCGAACCGAACTCTTCGATTCCCTTCTAGATGGCCGCCCCCTTCCTCCAAGCTTCATCTTGTCTTTTGTCTCCATTTTTAAATGGAGGACAATGACTTGTGGGGTGACCACTCATGTGAATGAGTTGTATGGTTTGGTTGAAAGTGTATAAAGAAAGAAAAGGAAGACTAATCACACTTACTTGCTTCTTGGCATCATACTGTTCTAGTGGGATAGGAAAGAGAGAGAAAAGTTCCTTCTCAAAGTCTTCTTCTTCTTCATATGTTCTTGGTGATTCTTGGAGAAAAATCAAGAAATTAAAGAGAGAAAGTGAGTTATACACTTAGAGTGTTGTAATCACAAATCAATAGCTTCATCACCTAGCTCTAGCCGTATCCTTGGAGGATAGCAAGGTGATTGTCGTTCCGGTCGTTTCTCCGGCGCGTGACAAGTAGAGACGCGGTGCTTTCGGCGTTGGATCGTTCAAGGGCTTGGAGCGGAATAGATTCGTAGAGATCAAGCAATGCTTGCGGAATAACTCAAGAGAAGGTTATCCATTTAATCAACGGACTACGAGGGTATGTTTCTCGTATCTCTTGTATTTCGTTTTTGATATTCGTATATACGTAGCTCGATCGATCCTCGTAGGGATTCGGATCGAATTAATTTTCGTTTTACCGCTTCCGCTGGGCCTTCGTTTTAGGCACCGAATCCCAACAGTGGTATCGGAGCGTAGGTCTTGCGATCGTATATACGATATTAGCATTTGGAATGCTTGATTAGATGGTGAATGATTTGGAATCATTTTAGTCATAATCGTGGTATATATTTTTACGTTCGTTGTAGTTATATTTTTCGTAAGTTTATGTCTAAATATAAATCTTAATTTCTTGGAAATATGATTTATATTGAAGATATGAATGTTGAAAAATATTGATATTGATATCCGGTCGAAAATCGAGCTCGAATCGTCGTCGGACGACTTTTCGGACAAAGGCGAGAAGCTGCCGGTGACTCGGCCGTGTCGGTGACACGGGCCGTGTCGGGCGATCCCAGCCTTGCCGGGCGGACCCGACCGTGTCGGGAGACACGGGCCGTGCCTGGCCGGTAGGCCGAGCGTGACTCGGCCATGCCGAGCGATCGGCGGAAGAGGTGCCGGCGATGACTTCGGCCATGGCAGCCAATTTCGCCCGGCTCGATTTTTCGTGTATTCTTGAAAATTAATCTCCCGCATGTTAAATTGGATTTAATATGATTAAAATGATTTATGGTATTTCATTTTATAAGGGAAATTTGATTAATTGGAATATTTATGGTCGACCGAATTATTTTGAACGTTATTATATTACCGATTGTGTGAATCGATTGGATCGGTTCGTATTGTTGATTGGATCAATGTATCTCTACGCTTTCCATTTATTTAGTATTTATTGGATGAATGCTTTTGAATGAGGATGTGGTTCGTGGACTTAGATTTGAATCGTTCGTTTTATTCGATTGGGTTGTAAAGGCCGTTTTGAGCCTATTTATTTTACTAGAAATATTTGTATCTAGGATGCAATTTTCGATGTAAAATTTATATGTAATGACGAAGACCGGAGGAAGATCCATTTCGAGAAGACGAAGATTCAAGACGAAGACTTGTAATTAGATTACGGAGTTTTTGTTTTCTAGGAACGGTCCATGAACCACATGTTGGTAGCAACTAGGTTGTGAATGGTTTTTTCATATTGTATGAATGCCACAAACGCGCTTAAATGATTAATGTGTAAAGTGTAACGTTAATCGCGAAAATTCTCCCACTATAAATAATTAAGTTTATAAGGTTTCAAGGTTTTCCTTCCCTCCATCGGTTTTTCGGGAAATTGAAATCCAAACCGGATGTGCTATGCTTCCGAGTTATCGGGGTAGTCGTTCGGGGAGGACGGATAAATTACCGGGAGTGCATTGGATGCCTTCGGTTGGAGCAAATTTTATACCTAGAAACCTGATAGGTTGCCGGATAAGATTCAATTGTGAAACTGATTTGCGTCGATGGTATAAACTTAACTTGTTCACGAACCATAGAAATCGTATAGGTTGAGGGGAGTGAACAAGGGGAAAAAGAAGATCGAATCATCCATTAGATGGGTTGGTGTTGGACACCACTTTATGAAAATTAATAGACTAGAAACCTGTTCGGTTGCCCTCTATTAAGATTTATAAAGAACTCGATCACCACTATGAAGTAGAGCGACGATACTTAGGATATCACATGGGAGTGTGTTATTCCGATTAAAATAGTGGGAGCCGGGTAACAAGAATAGAAAAGACCTTAATTCTATACTCGAACATAATATAACAAGTCACTAATTAACTGCTATACTTAATGCAGACAAATCTCAATATGACAATGAATCCACTCGCAATTCTACTCGAAAAGAACACCTTAATGGGACCTAACTTTGTGGATTGGCTACGCAATCGATGATTGTCCTCGGTATAGAGCCTTTGGGATACGTCTTGGAGACGGACATTCCGCGCCTCTGTGCGGACCGAGCCAATCGGGAAGAGATTGAAAACCACGAAAAGTGGGTTAAGGATGACGTGAAAGTCCGTGCTTATATGATGGCTTCCATGTCTAATGAGCTTGAGAGAGCTCATGAGAAAATGACTTCGCTAGGCGATTCTATCTCACTTAACCGAGCTTTATGGTGAGCACGGCAGAATCGCTAGATATGAGATATCCAAGCAAGCTGTTCGGTGCGGGGATGAAGGAAGGTGAGAAGGTTGGGAACACGTCCTCAAAATGATATCCATGATCGAGAGATTGGAGGCTCTTGATTTTAAAATGGATACTTCTCTCCAAACCGACCTTATCCAGCAGTCTCTCCCTGATTCCTTCTCACGGTTTGTTATGAACTTCAAGCGCAATGAGATTGCAAGTAACTTAGTGGGCTAATGAACAAGCGGTGACCGCTCGGTCTCGGATGAAGACCGCGGATGAAGGAGTCTCGCACTTGTGATTTCTTCCGGACTTCGGAAGTCTAAGAATAAGAAGAAAAAGACCAAGAAGCGGATGGACCACAAGCTAAGGACCTTAAGGGTAAGGGCAAGGCCCCGATGGTTCCAAAGAACAAGAAGAAGAAGGATGCTTGTCTCAAGTGCGGTGGTGGGCCACCGGGCTAGAGACTGTCCGATTATTCATGGCACTTGGTCTGAGAACTTTTAGTTTTGGAAACAAATTGTTCTCATTGTATTTTCTACTTCTGAATCTGGATTACGGTGCTAGTTCTCATATTTGTACCGTGAATCAGGATCTGGAACAAAGTAGGAAGCTTGGAGCTGGAGAAGTCATGATCACAGTCGGTAGCGGGCATAGTGTCGAGGCAACCGACATAGGATCACTTATTTTGGGTTTAGAATCCGGCTTTGTTTTGACTTTAGAAGATGTACTTGTTTTGCCCAAGGGGCACAAAAACATTGTATCCATTCCGGTCATGGACCGAAAAGACTTTTCATTTTTCATTGGTGATGGTTCCTGCAAAATTTATTTTAGAAATAAACTAGTGGGTACTGCTACATTGTTGAATGGATTGTATCATCTAAATCTCAGCAACAAAGTAGTTGTGAATACTATGACTAGAAAACGTGGTAGGGATGAAACCAATCAAGTTTTGAAATGGCATCTAAGACTTGGTCATGTTGGTCAGACCAAGGTTTACAAGATGGAAAAAGATGGACTTATGGGTCCATTGGGATCGGATCCATTTCCTACTTGTGAATCTTGCCTTAAAGGCAAAATGACTAAGTCCCCCTTCACAGGGACTTTTGAAAGAGCCGCTGATAAACTGGGATTAATCCATACTGACGTTTGTGGTGCTTTGGAAGCAGCACGTGACGGATATCAATATTTCATTACGTTTACAGATGATCATACTAGGTATGGTTATGTATACTTAATGAAACATAAATCCGAGGCCTTTGAGAAATTCCGGGAATTCAAGGCCCTAGTCGAAACAAAGCGTAATTATATCAAAGCACTTGGTCGGACCGAGGTGGCGAATATATGAGTACGGAGTTTGACGAGTTCCTTAAGGAACATGGAATAGTTTCACAACTAACACCTCCAGTACTCCTCGGTTAAATGGTGTGTCGAAAGAAGGAACCGGACCTGTTGAACATGGTCCGTTCCATCTTGAGCTATCTTGACTTGCCGATTTACACGTGGGGTATGCACTCTGATCGCGTATATCTTGAACAGATGTCCTTCCAAATCCGTTCCTAAAACTCCACATGAGATGTGGGAAGGAAGGAAACCAAGTCTTAATCATATTAGTATTTGGGGATGTCCCGCTTATGTCAAGAAGACTAAGGTGGAAAAGTTGGAAGCTAGGTCTGCGAAGGGACGTTTCATTGGATTCCCATCTAGGACGATGGGATATCTATTCTACATGCCCGAAGATCGAAGGATCATTGTTGCTTTACAAGCACACTTCCTGGAAGACGAGTTCATTCAGGAAGGCGGAGCAGGTAGAAGTATTTCTTTAGAAGAATACAATGAAACTCCTCGAGAGACACTGTGCAAGAAAGCGGAACCGAACTTTCGAAACACAAGTACAACCACCTCGTAGGTCTAGTAGGGTGTCTCATTTACTCAGAGGTATGGGCTTGTGCACTTGGAGGAGCCGGGTCTCCATGAGGTTCCAAGTGATAGCCAAGAGACCGACCAACAACCTATGACCAAGCGATGGTGGATGTAGACTCCGCGAAATGGCGTGAAGCTATGGAAGCCGAGATAGACTCGATGCATGTCAATCAGTGCTGGACTCTAGTAGACCGCCCCAAGGGCATAGTGCCTATTGGGAACAAGTGGATCTACAAGAGAAAGGCGATGGTGATGGCAAGGTTGATGCCTATAAGGCCGGGCTTGTGGCAAAGGGTCATACCGGAAGGAAGGGATCGATTACCACGATACCTTCTCGCCCGTAGCCATGATCAAGTCTATTCGCATGATGCTTGCTATAGCCGCCTACCACGATTATGAGATATGGCAAATGGACGTAAAGACGGCTTTCCTTAATGGATTCCTCGAGGAGGAAATCTATATGGAGCGACCTAAAGGCTTTGTGTCCAAAGTCGATATTCGGAAAGTGTGCAAGCTTGATTCCATTTATGGACTGAAGCAAGCGTCGCGTAGTTGGAACCTTCGTTTTGACGAGGCGGTCAAAGAGTTTGACTTCGTGCAAAATGAAGAGGAACCTTGTGTATACAAGAGGGTTAGTGGGAGCAAGATCGCATTCTTAGTACTATATGTAGATGACATTCTACTAATAGGAAATGATGTGGGAATGCGCAGTTCTGTGAAAGCTTGGCTTTCGAGTAATTTCTCCATGAAAGACTTGGGAGAAGCAACCTATATTCTTGGTATTCGGATCTACCGGGATAGAGTGAAGAGAACAATAGGCCTTTCCCAAGCCCTCTATATAGATAAGATCTTAAAGCAATTTAAGATGGATGAATCTAAAAGAGGGTTCCTACCGATGCAACATGGAATAAAACTCACCTTGAAGATGTGTCCTCAAAGTGAGGAACAACGCAAGGAAATGAGTAATATACCATATGCTTCGGCCGTGGGTAGCCTTATGTATGCTATGTTGTGTACAAGACCTGACATCGCGCATGATGTAAGCGTGGTGAGTAGGTTTCAGGCAAATCCAGGTAGGGAACATTGGATCGTCAGAAAGAACGTTCTCAAGTACTTGAGAAGAACGAGAGATATGGTTCTTTTGTATGGCGGTGGAGATTTTGATGTGGTGGTATTCACTGATTCGGACTTCCAAGGACTGAAGGACGACTCGATGTCCACTTAGCTACATATTTACTCTTAATGGAGGAGCATATCTTGGCGTAGTGCCAAGCAAAGCGCGATCGCCGATTCCACTGTCAGCCGAGTATCAAGCGGCCTCGGAGGCTTCCAAGGAAGGGTTCGGATTAAGAAGTTTCTAGGAGAACTTCAAATGATACCATGTGCCGAGCCGCTATTCCGCTATCATCGCGACAACGATGAGCCGTAGCACGTGCCAAGGAGCCGAGGTTTCACAACAAAGACCAAACATATTGAGAGGAAGTATCATCTCGTAAGAGAATTTGTTCGCAAGGGATACATTGTCCGCATAGAGTAGACTCGGCCGACAACGCCGCCGATCCACCGACCAAGCCACTATCTCGGACTAGCTTGGAGCGTCATCCGGAGAACATGGGTATTAGATACCATAGTGTGTGGCATTGAGTGCAAGTGGGAGATTGTTAGAGTATGCCCTCGAATGCCACTCGGAGGTTGTTGAGTGAGGGCATTGTACTTGTAATTATGTAAACCATTTATATAAGGCAAATGAATGTTTCTTTATTTACCGGTAGTTACCGGCATTCCTAACTCGTAAATAAACATATAGAAACTAGTCCGTGTATTTGAGAGCAAAACGTTCCACTCCTTATTGGATAAGGGGTCGGCATCGAAATGTTTATAGCTCAAATACTTAATCGCTCGCAAGTCGATGAAACTTGACTGGCATTAAGTTTATGTGAAGACTTGTATGACGTGTTCTTTGACATGGAGAGTGCATGTCGAACACTAATGGTTAGTGGGAGCACACGTTATAGGTATGCTTCTTAGATTAGTATACTCGAACCGACTCACCCTCGATTCGTCACACGGATTTCACTCCGGGACAGTCAATGACGGAATCGAAAGGTTGTGATAGGTATTCGTGAACCTTCGACTTGAGGATTTAGTAGGGATGTGCTTGTGACGTCAAGATTTTCATTAGAGTAGTTCGACCCTGTAAACCGGAAGGCGGGGGTCAACCTCGACGTGCATCTTGACGGGCAAGTAGCAGTCTCTACTAAATACCAAGATAGAATTCTTTCTCCTGTTAGTGAACGGGTTATATATCCTATGCGGTTATTGGCAGATGAGATCATAAGTCTTTGGCCAAAGCATTGGAGCTAGCTGTATTAGATACACGAGAGCTCGATGATCTCGATTTGCATTAATGCATGCATAGCGTCAAGTACAGATAGGGTTTGACTGACCGTGACCCTATAACTTGATCGGGATATTTGAAAGAAGGGTTTATACGTATAATGGTATTCACGACAGAATGGTTCTTGAATGATCCCAATCATTCGTTCTCAGTCGGGGTACAGTATAGGCCACCAGGCTGGCTAGGTGGTGCTACTACTCTTTGGTTCCTCCCATTGCTGACTGAGACGGACCTACCGAGTCGCGCATTAGGATTGACGACGGAATGAATTAAGCTAATTCTCTCATTATGAATATTAGATATTGGATATCTAATTTGGGACATTGGATGTTTAAATCGATTTATCGGATAAATTGATTTACGGCTTAATGGATTAAATATATCACTGGGTGATTAATTTAATTCATGAATATAATTATTTCTTGGAGAAATTAGTTATGTTATTATGTATTTGATATGATTAATTAATTAGATTAATTAATTAATATAAATACATCGGAACGGAATCAGAGTTTATCTGTTTGGACTCACGGGAGTCCGAAACGAACCGAACTCTTCGATTCCCTTCTAGATGGCCGCCCCCCCCTTTCCACCAAGCTTCATCTTGTCTTTTGTCTCCATTTTTAAATGGAGGACAATGACTTGTGGGGTGACCACTCATGTGAATGAGTTGTATGGTTTGGTTGAAAGTGTATAAAGAAAGAAAAGGAAGACTAATCACACTTACTTGCTTCTTGGCATCATACTGTTCTAGTGGGATAGGAAAGAGAGAGAAAAGTTCGTTCTCAAAGTCTTCTTCTTCTTCATATGTTCTTGGTGATTCTTGGAGAAAAATCAAGAAATTAAAGAGAGAAAGTGAGTTATACACTTAGAGTGTTGTAATCACAAATCAATAGCTTCATCACCTAGCTCTAGCCGTATCCTTGGAGGATAGCAAGGTGATTGTCGTTCCGGTCGTTTCTCCGGCGCGTGACAAGTAGAGACGCGGTGCTTTCGGCGTTGGATCGTTCAAGGGTTTGGAGCGAAATAGATTCGTAGAGATCAAGCAAAGCTTGCGGAATAACTCAAGAGAAGGTTATCCATTTAATCAACGGACTACGAGGGTATGTTTCTCGTATCTCTTGTATTTCGTTTTTGATATTCGTATATACGTAGCTCGATCGATCCTCGTAGGGATTCAGATCGAATTAATTTTCGTTCATTAGTGGATTATTCAACATACATCATGTTTAGGAGATTGGAATGTCTATGCTTATGATATTATCGTTGGAACCTCGTAGTTGGAATCCTAATACTTCAAATGATGAGAGAAACATTCTGAAGTTGATTATCCGTATGATTTATGTTATCTTAGTGATCATAAATTGGAGGTGATATCATTTTCGGTTATAAGGACTTAAGGGAAGAATCATCTTAGGAAATATCCTTTCGTATGAGTCGGAATTGTTAGTTCACCTCAAGATAAAGTCCGAATGTGTATAATGATAGTAGAATCTAATGCACCAACCGGAGATCACCAAACTTTGCATGAGAATTGTAATCAAGATGGATTATGTCGTTGTGATGATTATGCGTATACTTGTATTTCGAAGTTGTTATTATCCGTGAGATCATTCATAAGTTTATGAACATAACATGTATTCGGATAACAAACATTAATCACTGAGGAATTCGCTTACTTCATCACCATTTGTACAATCTGCTGCCCTTCAGTGAACTGCCATGCACGCTTAGCGTGCGCTAAACTACGTGAATTAACGTGCGTTATCGAGTATGGTTTGTGCACGCCACGTTTGGAACTTAGCGTGTGTTAAGTCATCAGGCGAGTCAGTCGGCTGATCAGTGAGGCACTGACCGTGCATGGTTAGCGTATGCTTGACTGTGTGTACTGCGTGCGCTAACGAGTAGCATTAACGTACGCTACATAGGATGCGTAGCGTGCATTAAGCGATCTAGACAGATTGCATTTTAAGGACTTCCTACCGTAATTTTGGATTGTTAGACATTCGTACGGCATGAGATGAATTCTATATTATTTCTTTTGTTAAAGTTTGAGCTTAGCAACATGATTGATCGAAGGGGACGAGCTTCGAGTATTTTGATATTCGTGGAAGTTTTATTCTTGTCAACGAACCGAGGCAAGTACTATAATTAGAATCGCGTATATTATGACAGTTATGATGTGATTGTATTGTGTAAATGTGTTGTGATTATATGTCCACCATGCGTTTATCCGACGGGAATCATCATGGGAATCTATAGCTGTGTGTGCTGGATCGTTGGACAGGTAGTTCCACCATGTGTTGGTCCGACGGGATCATCATGGGAATCTATAGCTGTGTGCGCTGGATCGTTGGAATACCATCAGTATGTTGAAACTGTTATGATATGATATGTGTTGTTGATATTTCTCGTTGGAGAAACTTGTTATGATATAATTGTTGATTATATCACTGTTGTATGATTATTGTACTTGTACTAGCATCGTTGTGCTAACCCCTTCGGGGGTGAACATTTGTTTATGTTCAGGATCCAGGAGAGCGGGGAAACAACCACTGGAGTTGCATGACGACGAGTGTGCAGAGTGATGTTCCGGCCGGGTTTAATGTCTGTTGTTCGTTGGTTATTTAAATAAGTACTCGAGTACGTCGTCAGTTTATGATGTTTGGATTTTGGGGATGTATTAATAACTCTTCATTGGATATTTGTATTTTCGGTACTGAACCAGACTGTTGTATTTTATTTCAGTGATTTCATAAGTTGGTATATGTGATTGTCATTTCGTTTTCTTAAGCCTTGTAAATTCTTACGTAAAGGATTTACGGCACTGTAATATTCTTGAATATATCGGGGGTGTTACAGAATATGGTATCGGAGCTAAGATTATGGATATCTTGGTCATTGGGTTAAAATAGGGGTCATTTACGTCTTTTGAGGTAACCGGTCCTGAATGACATCACTGTACTGCCTACGTCTTCATGCGAACGGTGGTTGTAAGTTCCTAAACTCTATCTCGTTCTTTAGATGTTGTATCTCTTTATACTTGAACATTAGAACGATGTTGTTTCCTGTATATTGAGTATTTATGCTTACAGTATGTTGAGAGGTGGACGTGGACGTGGTCGCGGTCGTGGACGCGGACGAAGGAATGCTGAAAGGGAAGCGTCACCTTCTAATCAGGTCAGTCATAGCTCAGGCGAGCCGCAACGATCTATCAATCACGAACCGGAACCTGCTGTACCAGAAATCCTTCATCAAGTGGTGAACCAGATGACTCAGTTCACTCAGGTCGTGGACCAAATGCAGGTGGCGGTGGGATTTCAGCAGGGAGATGGACAACAAAGGATCCTAGAAATGGGAAATCGAGGTGACCGATGGTTGCAAGAGGTGGCGAAGATGCAACCACCCAAATTTGACGGCTTTTCTGAGACTCCCACATGGGATCATTGGTTGAAGGAATTGGAGAAAATCTTTGCCGGAATTAACTGCCCAGACGACCGGAGAGCCTCTATCGCTCAATACTTTCTGATAGGGGAAGCATCCGAGTGGTGGGAAGCTATCCGACCTGCAGATCATGATGCTGATTGGACATAATTTAAAATGATGATGGAAGATCAGTACTGCCCTCGTCCTGTGAGGGACGCCAAAGTTCGGGAGTTTTTCTCCGCTCAGCCATCAGATGAACCTGTATCCCAAACAATTAAGACGTTTAACCAGCAGCTATCATTTGTTCGACATCTGGTCAGAACAGATGCAGAGATGATGATTCATTTTGAAATGAGGATGAAACCAAAAATCCAGAGGTACATGTCCGGTTTTAAATGTACCACTCTCCGTCAATACCAGGATAAGGCGTTGGCGTACGAAATCAAAGAAGCAGCAATGGAGAAGTTTACGGAGTCGAAGAAGCAGAAAGTCTCTGGTACTTTTACAGAGCACAAGAAAGCGGGCCTCGCAAAGCCCATTCATCCTTTCATTCATTCAAGAAACCTCCGCACCCATCTAAGAGCGGAAAGAATTTTGGAATAATGTTGGCCACGACGGATACAGCTAGGAGGTGCTTTACTGTGGTCGCCCAGGCCACATTTGGCATGATTGTTTGCGCACTTAAATTACATGTTTTGATTGCGGACAGGAAGGGCACCGTGCGACGTTTTGCAAGGATGTCACCAAGTTCAATGGAACCCGTTCATCGCAGCCAGTTCAGAAGGAAGTTAGTATCCAACAGACTCAGCAAAGTGTTCAGATGCCTCAAAATTTTGGCTACGGACGAGGCAGAGGACAATGGGATCGAAAGGGGACATCGAGTGCCGGATCTGTTCCCCCACGTATGTACGAGATGAGGAGGACAGACGATCAGGATGATGCTATCGCATCAGGTACTGTCCAGATCCTTTCCCAGCCAGTTAGCGTTTTATTCGATACAGGAGCTACGCATTCTTTTATCCTTGTCTTGTGTAAATCGTTTGAATATTTCTGGTTTTCATACTTGTGAACCTTATGTTGTTGGTTTACCGAGTGGAGAGAGGATTGTTGGGAACTTAGAGACTATAGATTTTCCTGTATCATATGGGGGCAGAGAGTGGCTCTCAAATCTAATTGTAATAGAAATGCAATGAGACGACCTGATACTCGGAGACGATTGGCTTAATCAATATGGAGCTATTGTAAAATATCGAAGGAGGAATATTTCGCTGATCACTGACGATGGCTCCGAAGTACTGTTTAAAGGATGGAAACCAGGAAGCTCAGTAAAGTTGATCAAGGCGATGAAAGCTGTCAAATTGTTGAAACAGGGCTGTACCGGATACTGGTGTTATGCAATGAAGAAAGAAGACAAAATTGTGGAACTTTCATCCATTCCTGTTGTTAACGAATTTCCAGATGTATTTCCTGACGAGTTACCAGGACTACCTCCACGACGGGATGTAGAATTCACCATTGAGCTGGAACCTGGATCTACACCAAGTTCTAAGGTGCCGTATCGTATGGCACCTACTGAGATATATGAACTGAAAAAGTAGCTGGAGGAGTTACTGGGCAAAGGCTATATCTAGCCAAGCGTTTCGCTAGGGCTGGGATAATTCGGTTTCTTGAAAAAAAAGTAAGGAACCGAAGTTCCAAATGTGTTATGTAATTCGGGTTCGGTTCCTGAATTTTTTCTGCAGGAACCGAACTTCTAGGAACCTAAGTAATTTTACCAAAAAACCGAAAAAATCGAACCAAAATTTATAGTTCAAAATTTTCAAAAATAACCGAAAATCCCGAAATAAAATTTGTTAGGTTAGTTTTTTTTAATTTATATAGTGTATAGAAAGTAGAAACATCTAAAATAAAATAACTATGGGTAGTACGGTTAGCATGAGTTTTAATTTTGTGTTCGGATATAATGGGTTTTAATTTTTTGTTCGGTTATTGTCACTAATTTCGGGTAGTGCGGTTATTGAAATTTTAAAATTACAATAACCGAACCCGAACCCGAAATTTATTGCAGGACCCGAACCCGAAATTTATAAATAATTTTTTTCTTAAAACACAAACCGAATCGTATCTTCGGTTATTCGGGTCCTAAGTCCCAGCCCTACGTTTCGCCCTGGGGAGCGCCAGTTCTTTTTATCCGGAAGAAGGATGGATCGCTTCGACTGTGTATCGATTATCGAGAGCTGAACAAGATGACGATTAAGAATAAATATCCATTGCCACGGATTGATGATTTATTTGACCAGTTGCAAGGAGCAACAGTATTTTCTAAAATCAATATGAGATCAGGATACCATCAGCTGAGGATTAAGGAATCTGATGTTCCAAAGTCAGCATTCAGAACTCGCTACGGACACTATGAGTTTGTAGTGATGCCGTTTGGTCTCACTAATGCACCTGTTGTATTCATGCAATTGATGAACCGAGTGTTCATCGAATATTTAAATAAATTTGTGGTCGTATTCATTGATGACATTATGGTGTATTCTAAGAGCCCAGAAGAACATGTGCAGCATTTGCGGGTGGTATTAGAACTTTTGAGAAGCGAGCAATTGTACGCCAAACTTTCTAAGTGTGAATTCTGGCTAAAGGAAGTAATGTTCCTCGGCCATGTGGTATTAGCTAAAGGAGTCCAAGTAGATCCTCAAAAGATCGAAGCAATTATGGATTGGAAGCCTCCAAAGAACGTGAAAGAAGTCTGAAGCTTCTTAGGACTTGTTGGGTATTATCATCGATTCGTGGAAGGGTTTTCTAAAATCTCCCGCCCACTTACTCGACTCCTGCAGAAAACTCAAAAGTTTGAGAGGAACGAGCCATGTCAGACTAGCTTTGATGAATTGAAGAGGAGATTGATGACAGCACCAATTTTATCACTTCCACAGAGGACTGGAGGATTCATAGTTTACAGTGATGCTTCGAACCAAGGACTCGGATGCGTATTGATGCAGAATGATAAGGTGATCGCTTATGCTTCACGACAGCTGAAACCTTATGAAGTGAATTACCCAACACATGATTTAGAGCTATCAGTAGTAGTTTTTGCTTTGAAGATTTGGAGACATTACCTATACGGGACTCACTGTCAGATCTTTACTGATCGCAAGAGTCTCAAATATATCTTCGGTCAAAAAGAGTTGAACATGCGGCAAAGAAGATGGTTAGAGCTGATTAAGTACTACGACTTGGAGATTTTGTATCATCCAGGCAAAGCGAATGTGGTAGCAGATGCACTTAGCCGCAAGCCTGTTTCTATTCAGATGCTGGAGACTCTGACCTCCCAACTTAGCCTTCAACGAGAGATGATTAGAGAAGGAATTGAAGTGTGGTTACAAAGAGTCCAAGGACAACTGTGCGTGATGGAATTAACTTCGTCATTAACCGAAGAAATCAAATCTAGACAGACAGATGATCCTCTGATGATTCCGTTATGTGATGAAGTGATCAAAGGAAAGGCCCCCGGATTCCTAATTCATGATGATGGAGTTTTGAGATTTCAGAACCGACTCTGCGTTCCGGATATCGATGTTCTGAAACAGACGATTATGAAGGAAGCTCACAGCTCACCCTATTCTATCCACCCGTGCACCAGTAAGATGTATAAAGACTTGAAACAGAATTTCTAGTGGGGCAACATGAAGAAAAATGTACCGGACTATGTTTCAAAATGCTTGACTTGTCAGCAGGTTAAGATCGAGCATCAACGACCTGCCGGAATGTTGAAGCTGCTCCAGATTCCTGAATGGAAGTGGGAGGATATATCGATGGACTTTATCACTGGCATGCCAAGAAGCAAAACAGGAATGAACATGATTTGGGTGATAGTTGATCATCTAACCAAATTGGCTCATTTCCTAGGCATTAAGGACACGTGGGGACCAGAGAGGTTGGCGCGAGTATTTATTTCAGAGATAGTTCGACTGCATGGTACGCCGAAGACCATTATTTCCGATCGAGACGGCCATTTTGTGTCTCACTTTTGGAAAGCAGATCATAAGGCCTTGGGGACCGAATTGAACTTCAGTACAACTTATCTCCTGTAGACTGACGGACAATCCGAGAGGACCATTCAAACGATGGAAGACATGCTAATGGCATGTGCCTTAGATTGGTCAAACGATTGGGAAGTTCATCTACCGTTGATTGAATTTACTTACAACAATAGTTGGCATGCTTCCATTAAAATGGCATCATTTGAGGCATTATACGGGAGAAGATGCAGATCGCCCCTATACTGGGATGATTCATCAGACTTGATCGGAACGAAACCAGAGTTGATCGTACAGACTCGAGAGAAGATAGCTTTAATTCGTGAAAGACTGTTGACGGCCCAGAGTCGACAGAAATCTTATGCAGATGTACGCCGTCGCCCTTTAGAGTTCAGTACAGGAGACCACGTACTTTTAAAGGTTTCTCCTACTCGGGGAATCTTTCGTTTTGGTAGGAAAGGAAAGTTGAGTCCGAGATATATCGGACCATTTGAGATCCTGGAGAGAGTTGGAGAGTTGGCATACAGATTGGCATTGCCGCCGTCATTATGCCATGTTCATAACGTGTTCCACGTATCCCAGTTACGGAGGTATATACCAGATCCTAGTCATGTCATTGATTTCGGCGAGATCGAAGTCGCTCATGATGGGACATTTGAAGAAAGACCGGTCAAGATACTCGAGAGTTGAGTTAAGCAGTTGAGGAACAAACCAATCGTTTTGGTCAAAGTTCAATGGTCACGTCATGGAGTGGAAGAAGCCACATGGGAAACGGAAGATGGCATGAAGTCCAGATATCCCGAGTTATTTTTGTCTTGAGTTTTGGGACGAAACTCCTTTTTAGTAGGAGAGTATGTAATATCTGGATTTATTACTGTGTATTTCATCTGTATTCGAACCCTGTATTATTCGGATTTGTGATAAGTGGAGTATGATATTTCTTACATTGGTATCTTTGTACATAAGTATAACAACATGCAAAATTTCTCATGCAAACTCGTGATAGCGCACGCTAAGAATGTAGCTTAACGCGCGCTATCGGCTACTACTAGCGCACATTACGTATGTAGGAGTTGCGTGCGCTAGGCACTCAATTATTGAGTTGGGCGGCTAGCACATGCGCCAGCCGGGACATGGGTCCGGATAAGATTCCTGTGGACGAACCTGGACAGATTTGGAGTCAACGCTTATTAGTGTGCGCTAAATATGTATGTTAGTGTGTGCTAATTAGCTAAAGTGCAGAATGTTATAAATGAGACAACAATCCATTTTTGGCTTACATTTCCTTCATTTATTCTTCATTCTTGAGAGACCACAGAGCAATAATTATCCTCCTAACACACTTAGAACACATCTACTTAATCCTTGGAGATTGGATATTATTTGTGAGTGATCATTGAAGTGGAGTAGCACCTTGGAGTGGCATACAACCAACCGAAGTCGGATTCTACCTTGCGGTTCAGTGATTTCATCATATTAAGGTATGTTCAATCTATCTCCAGCCTTAGATTTGGATTATAAGGAATTAGATGATCATGCTAACAAGATATTGAAATTCATTAGTGAATTATTCAACATACATCATGTTTAGGAGATTAGAATGTCTATGCTTATGATATTATCGTTGGAACCTCGTAGTTGGAATCCTAATACTTCAAATGATGAGAGAAACATTTTGAAGTTGATTATCCGTATGATTTATGTTATCTTAGTGATCATAAATTGGAGGTGATATCATTTTCGGTTATAAGGACTTAAGGGAAGAATCATCTTAGGAAATATCCTTTCGTATGAGTCGGAATTGTTAGTTCACCTCAAGATAAAGTCCGAATGTGTATAATGATAGTAGAATCTAATGCACCAACCGGAGATCACCAAACTTCGCATGAGAATTGTAATCAAGATGGATTATGGCGTTGTGATGATTATACGTATACTTGTATTTCAAAGTTGTTATTATCCGTGAGATCATTCATAAGTTTATGAACATAACATGTATTCGGATAACAAACATTAATCACTGAGGAATTTGCTTACTTCATCACCATTTGTACAATCTGCTGCCCTTCAGTGAATTGCCATGCACGCTTAGCGTGCGCTAAGCTACGTGAATTAACGTGCGCTATCGAGTATGTTTTGCGTACGCCACGTTTGGAACATAGCGTGTGTTAAGTCATCAGGCGAGTCAGTCGGCTAATCAGTGAGGCACTGATCGTGCATGGTTAGCATACGCTAGATTGTGTGTACTGCGTACGCTAATGAGTAGCATTAACGTACGCTACATAGGATGCGTAGCGTGCGTTAAGCGATCCAGACAGATTGCATTTTAAGGACTTCCTACCGTAATTTTAGATTGTTAGAAATTCGTACGGCATGAGATGAATTCTATATTATTTCTTTTGTTAAGATTCGAGCTTAGCAACGTGATTGATCGAAGGGGACAATCTTCGAGTATTTTGATATTCATGGAAGTTTTATTCTTGTCAACGAACCGAGGCAAGTACTCTAATTAGAATCGTGTATATTGTGACAGTTATGATGTGATTGTATTGTGTAAATGTGTTGTGATTATATGTCCACCATGCATTGATCCGACGGGAATCATCATGGGAATCTATAGCTGTGTGCGTTGGATCGTTGGACAGGTAGTTCCACCATGTGTTGGTCCGACGGGATCATCATGGGAATCTATAGTTGTGTGCGCTGGATCATTGGAATACCATCAGTATGTTGAAACTGTTATGATATGATATGTGTTGTTGATATTTCTCGTTGGAGAAACTTGTTATAATATAATTGTTGATTATATCACTGTTGTATGATTATTGTACTTGTACTAGCATCGTTGTGCTAACCCCTTCGGGGATGAACATTTGTTTATGTTCAGGATCCAGGAGAGCGGGGAAACAACCACTGGAGCTGCATGACGACGAGGGTGCAGAGTGATGTTCCGGCCGGGTTTAATGTCTGTTGTTCGTTGGTTATTTAAATAAGTACTCGAGTACGTCGTCAGTTTATAATGTTTGGATTTTGGTGATGTATTAATAACTCTTCATTGGATATTTGTATTTTCGGTACTGAACCAGACTGTTGTATTTTATTTCAGTGATTTCATAAGTTGGTATATATGATTGTCATTTCGTTTTCTTAAGCCTTGTAAATTCTTACGTAAAGGATTTACGGCACTGTAATATTTCTGAATATATCGGGGGTGTTACAAAAAACTCCCTGACCTCTAACTCATTCAGCTAAGAATCCTCATCATTCAACGACTTCCTCGAGCACACAAATCCATCAATCCACAAACTAAACAATTCAAACAAGATATCCACTGGGATTTTCACAGAAATACCGCCAACAAGACTTTGAGAAACCAAAGTTGTCGACCCCTCAAACTCTCTTACATGGAGATTTGCATAAAACTCTCTAACCAAATTCGGGGAAATTGGTTCTTTGCATTCAATAACATGGTCAATTCCGAATGTCGAGAAAAAATCGTGAATATGGACATTAGCCCATTCCATACTTCCAAAATTGAAGTAATACCAATTGGTATTGTTTTCTTGTGGAAGGATATCGGTGAATACCTTAAACGCCGCGGACGAGATGAACCGTGTTGAGTCGAAATCGGATTCCCGAGGATGTTTAGCAGCACTCTTATGTTGCTTCTTCATGGGCACTCTAGATCCACTTGCCATTGAAGCGAAGATGTTGAGGAAGAATTTGGATGAGATTTAGAGTATGGAGGGTAATTTGAGCTTTTTACGATCGCAAGGTGTTTAGGGTTAATGAAGAAATGAAAAGAGGATCGGCCAACTTTTGGGTTTTAAGTTAACTGATGACCCGTTAACATGCGCTATATGAAAGATGGCATATGTTATTTGAAACGTTAGCTTGCGCTATATGAAAGATAGCGTACGTTATAGAAAAATAGATAAGTCAATGGACTGCCCAGTGGCTTCAGGCCCTTTTTAGTGAAAATGATTAGCGTACGCTATGAATAGTGAGTTGCGTGCGCTACCGGGTTTAGGCTAATTCTAGAGAGTATGTTAAGCGCGCGTTAAAGATAATCGCTAGCACGCGCTAGGTGTAGGACTGAATCTCAAAAATTGATTTCTCATAAGATAAGTAAAAAAAAATCTTTTAAAAGTTGTCGATGTGTTCAATACCGAGTTGTAAAAGGTTTTGTAAATATATCAGCAAGCTAATCTTTTGTATCGACAAAAATTAAATGAATATCTTTTTTCTGAACGTGATCTCGAAGAAAGTGATGTCTTATGTCGGTGTGTTTAGTTCGACTATGCAATACAAGATTCTTACTTAGATCAATAGCATTGGCGTTATCACATAAAATTGGAGTATTTTCACAATAAATACCATAATATCGGAGTTGATTTTTGATCCATCACACTTGCGCACACGCGCCACCTACGGCCCCATACTCGGCTTCAGCTGTAGACATTGCTACACTTGTCTGTTTTTTACTTCCCCATGAGATTAGACATGAAGCAATAAAATGACATGTGCTGCTAGTACTTTTCTTGTCAATTTTATAGCCACCAAAATCGCCGTCACTGTATGCAACTAAATTAAAATCTAGACATGGTGGATACCATAGTCCTAGACCAATAATTCCATTTAAATAACGAAAAATACATTTGCAAGTAGTCAAATTAGATTCCTTAGGATTTGATTGAAATCTAGCACATGAGTATGTAGCAAAATTATATCTGGTCTAGATGCAGTCAAATATAGCAGAGATCCGATCATACCTCGATATAGATTTTGATCGACGGATTTTCCATTTTCGTCTTTGTGTCGAATTTTAATGTAGAAAACATTGGAGTTGAAATAGCTTTGCTACATTCCATCTTGAACTTTTTGAGGAGATCGTGAGTATACTTGGTTTGATGGATGAAAATTCCATCTTCACATTGTTTAATTTGAAGCCCGAGGAAGAATATTAATTCTCCCATCATACTCATCTCGAATTCTCCATTCATTTAGAAAAATCTTGGCAAAGAGACTCGTTAGTAGCACCGAAAACAATATCATATACATATATTTGACAGATAAGCATATCATTTTTTAATATTTTCACAAATAAAGTGTTGTGGATTTTACCTCTTTTGTAGCCATTTGCAATAAGAAATTGACTTAAACGATCGTACCAGGCTCGTGGTGCTTGCTTCAAACTGTAGTTTTAATACATGATCTGGAAATCGATGATCTTCAAATCCTTGAGGTTGCTTAACGAAAACTTCTTCTTGAATAAAGTCATTTAAGAAGGCACTTTTAATATCCATTTGGAAGAACTTAATCTTATTATAAGATGCAAAAGCACAGAGTAGGCGAATGGCTTCAAGCCCAGCCACGGGTGCGAAACTTTCCTCATAATCGAGACCCTCTTCTTGATTATAACCTTGTGCAACTAAATGAGGCTTGTTTCTCACTGGGTACCCGTCTTCGTTGATTTTATGCACCCATTTAGTTTCGATAATAGTTTTATCTTTAGGAGCTGGAACTAACTTCCATACCTTATTTCGCTCAAATTGAGCAAGCTCTTCTTGCATTGCCATCACCTAAATTTCATCATTGAGAGCTTCAGACACAATCTTGGGTTCAATTTCTGATACGAAGGCAAAATGAGCAATATATTCGGTAGTTCTTCTTCGCGTTTGAACACCATCTTCGATATTCCCAATAACAAGGTCTCTTGGATGATCTTTGTTGTGATTCCAATCTTTAGGCAAATCATCTATTATATCCTTTTGAATCTCTGAAATATTTCATTTGAGGGATGAGAATCCGGAAGAACACCTACATCATCAAAACATCCTACCTTTCCCGGGGTGAGATCATATCACTGAATTTAACATGTATAGATTCTTCAACTTTATTAGTTCTAATGTTATAAACACTAAAAGCTTTGATATTTGTAGAATAGCCAAGAAATATACCGGAACCGGATTTTGCATCAAATTTCCCCAAATTTTCTTTGCCATTATTATGGATGAAAACTTTGCAACCAAAAGGATGAAAGTAAGAAATATTTGGCTTTTTACCATTCCAAATTTCATTCGGGGTTTTAGGTTGAGCTCTACGAAGATGAACTCGATTAATTGTATAACACGCCGTATTTATAGCTTCGGCCCAAAAATATTGTGGAAGAGAGTATTCATTTAACATTGTTCTCGACATTTTTTCCAATGACCAATTTTTTCTTTCAACGACCCCATTTTGTTGAGGAGTTCTAGGAGCCAAAAAATTGTGATTAATTCCATACTTGTCACACAAAAGTTCAAACAGAGTGCAATCAAATTCACCTCCGTGATCTGTATGAATAGAAATTATGGAAAGATTTTTCTCATTTTGTACCAAACGACACTATTTGGAAAACTTGGAAACGGTATCATCTTTATGAGCAAGGAATCTAACCCATGTAAATCGAGAAAAATCATCAACAATCACCAAGGTACAAAGTTTGTCGTTTAGACTGACATATCTAGATGGTCCAATTAAATCCATATGCACGAGTTCAAGAATGCGACTGGTGGAAATCTCGAATTTTGGTTTGAAAGATTTTCGAGTATGTTTCCCTTTTATGCAAGACTCACACAAATATTTCCGATCAACTTTAAGTTTGGGTAAACCACGAACTAAATCATATCTCGAAAGTTTTGAAATGATCGGCAGAGATATATGCCCCAATTTTCTATGCCACAAAAATGCATTTTCATCTAAAGTAATAAGGCATTTTTCATTGAATGAATTTTTGTCATTAAGATCAACAATAAAAATATTTCCACATCTCAAACCGATAAAGGCAATTTTGTTATTTTTAAAAGTCGTGCAATGAGTTTCTTCAAAAATGATTTTAAAACCTTCATCACACAATTGAGAAACACTAAGTAAATTATGATATAAACCTTCAATAAATAAAACTTTATTAATAAACGGAGAAGGTTCCTTAACAACCTTACTGGTACCCATAATCTTCCCATTTTTGTTGTCACCAAAGGATACATGTCCTTGTTCTTGATATACAAGTTCTTCGAATAGCTCTTTGGCACCACACATGTGCCTCGAACAACCGCTGTCTATGTACCACTTGTTTTTCTTTGACATTGATACCTGCAAAAATAGTGTGTTTTGGTTGTTTTTGTACCCAAGCCCTTTTGGGTCCTCCAAAGTTAATAATGTTTATGGCGTTTGGAACTATCGTCCCTTTCGGAATCCAAATTTGTTTAATCTTGGTAGTTCTCAATTTGGAATGAACGTTATTATTATAATCTCATTGTTTAGGAGGAGTTTTTGAATTCACGGTTTCTATAATTTTTATCTTGTTAGGATTTAAAAGAGATTGTCTCTTTTAAATGGATCAAAGCCAAGACCATGTTTTAACAACGGAGATTTTTGAAAGGATAAAAGTTTTTCAAACTTCTTGTTCTCAAGAGTAAATTTATTCATTATATATTTCAATTCTTTTTTAGTTTTAGACAACCCAATTTTCAAAATATTGTTTCTCAAGGCACGAGGTATGGTGTATTTCAATATTTTTGCCTTTATTTTGAAGTTTAGAATTTTCGAGTTCTAACACCTTTATTTTCCTTTTCAACCACATATTTAGTTTAACCATTTCATCGTATTCAAAATTCAAAGATTTAAATGCATTTAAGAGTTCATCGTCATGGTGTATTTCTTGTGAATCATAGGAATCATAATCATCATCATTTGGTTTAGAACTTACCTCGGTAGCATTTTCCGATTCAAGTGCCATCAAAGCGAGATTTCCATCTAAGGATCTTTCTATTTCTTCCTTGTCGTCACTCCAAGAAGCGATTAGCACTTCCTTCTTTTTGAATCTTTCGATTTGAGGTTAAGAATTAGATCATCGGCATTCTTTGGCATAATGTCCGGCTTGACCGCATTTTCGACAATTATTGTCGAACTTCTTTGTAGGAAGATACGTATTTTTCTTTTGTTTCGTCTTACCATCCCGACCAAGGAAGTTCCGTCTTTTTTTAATTAAGTTTTTGTATCTTTTAAAATTCTTGGCGTATAGAGCAAGTTCCTCGTCATCTTCATCTTTAGGGACCTCTTCCTCAATATCGCTATCCGCTTTGAAAGCGCTACTTTTTCACGAGGCTTTGGTTTGGATACCCTAGATTTAAGAACGATCTCGTAGTTGATAAGTGACCCAATAAGGGCACTGAATTCAAGTTTGTTGAGATCTTTGGATTCCATGATTGCGGTAACAGTGGCATCCCATTCATGAGGTAAAGAGCGAAGGGCCTTGTCGCTACTTGATATAGGTCTTCCGAAAGATGCAAGGAAGTTTGTTATAGCCGAAAAATGATCCAGAATATTAGTGATTGTTTCCTCGTCTTTCATGGAAAAGAGTTCGTAATCACGAAGCATCATGTTGATTTTCGTCTCCTTCACCTGAGTGGTTCCTTCATGAGTGACCTCAAGAATTTCCCAGATTTCTTTTGCACTTTCATAAGAAGATATCTGGTTGAGTTCTTCGGGATTGAGAGCACGGTATAAGAGTTGAGTAACACGAGAATTAATGTGCGTGTTCCTCCAATCTTCGTCGCTAAACTCATCAAAAATTTTCAGAGACCCATCTTCCTTCTTGGCAATTTTTGGACCAAGAATGATGACTTTCCAGATTTCAATGTCGTAAGCTTGGGCAAAATATATCCATCTTATTTTTCCAAGTCACGAAGTTGGAGCCATTAAAGAAAGGAGGACGGTTGAGAGCATTTCCTTCGATTTGGCCTAATAGAGCCATTTGCGGATCTTTTTCTCCTAGGTATTTAAACCTTTAAAAAGAGACCCTCTCTGATACCAACTGAAGAGATAAGAACACTACTAGAAGAGGGGTTGAATAGTGGTGTTGATGTAAAATAAAATTTCTTGCGAAGGAATAATTAAATATGCTGAAAGTAAATGACACAGCGATATATAGAGGTTCGGCAACTTGCCTACGTCCTCTCTTCATTTTCTTTTTCTACTGGATTAAGGATAAACCACACTTCACTTTGCTCGTCTTCTACTGGTCCAGAAACAATCGATACAGTTTGCTTAATTTCTATTGGTCCAAGCACAACCGACTATAATTAATACAATTCTTTTTCTAGTATTTTATCAGAACTAGAATAACCTCACTATGAATCTAAAAATTCAATCCTAACAATGCCAGATCAAGGATCTTAATAATACCGGATTGAACTTCCTGATTCGACTTGTGAAATAATGATGAAACACTCTATCACCGAGAAAAAGACACAATATGTAATTGGAAAATATAAGCATAATTCTTTGTATCTTTTTCTTACACAACTTGATGGAATAAACTTGCTTGAGAATAACAATATTTTGAGCTCAAAATGTATATATAATTGCTTGAAGTTGTGTGTTGATCAATACTAAATGTGATAGTATTTATAGGTTTTTCAAGCCTTGGAGCCATTACTGAATAGTACTATTAGCGTGCGCTAATATTCCTTTATAGTGTGTGCTAACGGCAATTTAACTCAAAGTAGTTGAACGGTCTTCTTCTTTCCAACGGTAAAATATCATTATTAGCGTGGGCTAAACAACATTCTTAGCGTGCGTTAATGAATTGGTCAACAATCTTTACGTTTGACTTTGACAAGGAAACGGTCTTGTCTCTAACGTCTCTTTCCAACGGAAAATTTTTGAATGTAGCACTCGCTAATAATCATCCTTAGCGTGCGCTAGATTGTCAAACTTTGCTTTCCAGATTGAGCGTGATTTCCGCATTGAATTTGTTGTCCAACGGTTGAATGACCAACGGATATATTTCGAACTTAGCATGCGCTAATGATAGGTATTAACATGCCTTACTTTACTCCACTTAGCGAGCATTAAGCTTTAATGTAGCATGCGCTAATTGTTGCTTCGTCTAAAGTCCATAGCCTACTGTTTTGTATATACTTTCAGGTAGCATGTGCAATTTGAGTCTATAGCATGCGTTACGATTTCTCCATAGCGTGCGCTAACTACATGGTAGCGTGCGTTACATGTTGCTTCTTTTTCAGTCCAGAGCTCACTCATCTTACTGCCTTGATTAAACATGGAACAGGTAGCGTGCACTATTAGTATCAATAACATGCATTAATCTTCACATCGGAGGGAAGATAGCCTGTGTTCGACTGTTTCTGAATATATCCAAAGCCTTGTATAGAGTGCTCTAGATACTGAACATAGCATGGGCTAATGTCTCTTGATTTTGAGGCTTTTTGATTTGTGAAGAGATGTTCGCCGTTTTATCAAGCCTTTTGATTTACTTTTTAAATGTTTTGTTAATATGTATCATCAAAATATGTTTTGTCTAGCACGAGCAATGGAAAACAGACAATCGCAAGCGTGCGAACCTCGACAATGTTGCTAAGAGTATGCTGTTTGTCACTCTCAACAAAGGCATATTCTCAAAGTTAAAAAGCTGTAAGACATCCAAAGAAATCTTGGAGAAAATCAAGCTAATTTGTGAGGGAACTGAGCTCTCAAAAGAAAACAAAATTTCTAAACTTACTCAGCAGTTCGAATCTTGTGAAATGAAATCTTTCAAAACGCTTGAGGAGCGTGAGCTCAATTCACTGGCATTGTCGGTGAACTTGAAGCATTGGGTAAAGTGTATGCCCAAAAGGGAAAAAAATATAAAAATCTTTAGATCACTCCCTGCCGGATGGGAAATTAAGACTACATCTATGTGTGTATCCTGTAACTTAAACGATATCTCTACTTTTGATCTCTTGTTTGACCTCAAAACTTTTGAGTATGATATAGACGGGAGAGAGAAGGCAGAAGAGTCACCTGCCAAGACTACAGAACCGGCTGCTGTATCTAACAGAAGACATAGTTCTGCACCCAGGACATCCAAATCTACATACAAGACTGCAGACAGCGGCGATGACATCCTATCACAAGATGAAATGGCCCTAGTCATACACAAGTTCAAAACATTCATCAAATAGCCTGGAAAGACTCCCAACTGTCCCAAACCTATAAATGCAGGAAACCTGGACATTATGCAAACAAGTGTCCACATCCAAAAGTGCAAAAACTGCTAGAATCTGAGCAACAGGAAAAGGATTAAAGAAGGTGTGTCTGGAAAAACAAGCTCAAGGCCTTTATTGGTGAATCAGAAGCCTCACCCACGTCGAAAAAGACCGAGGAGTGCCTACAGGCAATCATTGACCGTGACTCCTCTGATGATGAGATCATGGATAAAGCATACATGTGCTTTATAGCCAAAGAAATACAGGATGATGATGACATCGATGATGAAGTAAGTTCAACTTCAACTATTCCTATAAATGGATCGCATACTTTTGAAAATATGATGAATGAATTTAAAAACATTCAAAAAGCCCATGAGACACTCAAACAAGAAAACATACAGCTCGAAATTTCAAACTTAGAGCTGGAGGAAGAAAATGGCTTGCTTAAAAATAATTCTGAAAGTATGTCTCTTGATTGCGAAAACAGCAAAGTTACCTTTGAAAAACTCATGGAAAGTAATCATCAACTTACCAAATATCTTAATGAGGCTAAAAATCTCACAGTAAGTGCAAGACAAATGATTATGCTCTACTCGAATCTAAAGTAAAAACTATCGAAAAATGAGAAGGAGAACTAGAGACCATCCTAAAATCTTTTGAGAAATCTTCTAGATGGATGGAAGAAATTCTAAGCACTGGCAACATGCCCGCGATAAATATGGCTTAGGATATGACTCATTCTCCCAAATTGGAATTCTAGTACGGTATTCGTTAGGGGAGTGGAACTCATTCTTGTACCTGAAGAGACCCCAAGTCCTGCAAAGGTTACAGCTGTCCCTCCTCGTACAGCAAAGGCTGCGATTCCACCTTCAAGTTCATATCACAGACAGTGGAAACCTCAGCCTCGTAGACTTGTAAGGCATGATCAACAGCATGATCCCCGAGCATATCAAAAGCGCCAACAACCATTCAGACGGAATATTGTATCTAAATATCAAAGGCCAGCACCGCAGTACTACCAACAGTATAGTGTGCCTAGATATTGGATACAGGAGCCCTGTTATCCATCAAGAAAGCAGGTTGCCGTGCAGTATCAACATCAACTCTGAGCATCCAACTGGAGACCTAGAAGGCAAGCTGTAAGGCCGAAGAAAATGGCTCCACCTCCAAGACGGCAATTGTATTGGAATAATAACCTTATACCTTACATGAATATTAATTAAGGTTACAGCAACTACGTGCTTGCCCCATGCAGACATCGCAAAATTGGGCCAAGTGTAACCTACAGCAAACAAATTGCTGTCTGGCAAGTTTGGGTACCAAAAGGCACTAACATTCATGGACCCAATAATCAAAGGGGACCTAAATCTACTTAAATTCTTTGCTTACAAGATATCAAAGAGAAGGACATATGGTACTTAAATTCTTTGCTTACAAGATATCAAAGAGAAGGACATATGGTACTTTGACAGCGAATGTTCTCGGCACATGACAGGAGATATCAGCAAGCTATCAGGTTATGTAGAAGGTCACGGTCCAAAGGTGCACATCGGTGACAAGTCCAAAGGAAGAATAAGAGGGAAGGGAACCTTGCTTGTAAGAAAGTTCAAAGTCACCGACGTATCCTATGTTGAATGATTACAGTACAATCTACTTAGTATTAGCCGATTCAGTGACAAACAGTTCTCGGCCAAATTCTATATAGACCACAGTAGGGTGAAGGATATAAAGACTAAAGAAATTGTCCTCATAGGAAGCAGATCAGATAATAAGTATATTGTTGACTGGAAGCCTACGAGCTCCACTATTCCTTGTTTTGTTGCCAAATGCACTACAGATCAAAGTTGGCTATGGCACAAGAGGATGTATCACATCAACTTCAAGACAATCAACAAACTCGCCAGACAGGGAATGGTTAGAGGTTTGCCCGATGTGCCAGTCCATAAACACAACGTCTGTGGACCCTGTCAGAAAGGCAAACAAGTCAAAACCACCCTGAAAAGCACATCATACATGTCCACCCACAGGGTTCTGGATATGGTACACATGGACCTCTACGGTCCTGTAGACCCTGTAAGTTCGGGAGGTAAGAAATACTTTTCGTTATTGTTGATGATTTTTCCAGGTATGCTTAGACAATCTTTTTAATCAAAAAGAAAGAAACCACAACAAAGTCTCCAGATCACCTGAGAAAGCTACAGAATGAGAAAGGATTGAGTATCGTGTCCATTTGTTCCAATAGAGGTACTGAATTCACAAATCGCTTTATAGAACAATACTATTCGGACAATGGAATACAGCACGAATACTCAGCAGCCAGACTCCTCAACAAAATGGTGTTGCCGAGCGAAAGAATAGGACACTCAAGGAAGCAACAAGAACCATGATTGCCGCAAGAAAGTTTCCGCAGTGGTTCTGGGGCGAAGCAACAAATACAACATGCTACACACATAACCGATGTATCATCAACAAGCATCACAACAAAACATCCTATGGGGTATGGAACAATAAAACTCCATTGTTTGCATACTTTCACATCTTTGGATGCAGGTTTTATGTTCTGGATAATGGGAAAGATCAACTCAAGACCTTCGACGAAAAATAGGATGAAGGAATTTTTGTAGGATATTCCTCGGTCAGCAAAGCTTTCAAGATCTTTAACAAAATGAAGCTGACCATAGAGGAATCTGTTCATGTAGTGTTCGATGAACCTCATCATGATCCTACAGGAATAGAAGTATTAACCTAGAATATCCGAACATTTTTCATTGATGACCCTCAAGCTCCAATAGAGCCTGTCATGGACTTATAAATCAATCCCGCAACTGTAAGATCAGAAGTAGCTGAAATTGATGTTGTACAAGCCGAAGCCGAAACTACAGCACCACAAGATGCAGTACGGGATGCTGAATTAGAACCTAACAGGAGATGGCTGAGAGTAACCCCGAGGAGTTAATTATAAGTGATATTGATGCTGGTGTATCTACCCATAGAAGAATATAGAGTACACAAGGAACTGTACTGTGTGCGTAAGAAGAGACTGATTCTGAGAAATCTCCATTTCCTGTATGGAAATCTCAAGGTGAACTTAGAAGACTAGCTATGTGCACCCTCGCTGTATTCTTAGCCCAATCCGAACATATTTCGACCAATGAAGCTTTGAATAATTCTCACTGGATCACTTCTACGGAAGAAGAGCTTAATGGTTTCGTAAGAAACAATGTATGGTATCTAGTACCCAGGCTAGAACATCAAGCTGTAATTGGAACCAAATGGGTATTTAGAAACAAGAAGGATGAGAATGGACTTGTTATCAGGAACAAATCTCGTCTAGTCGCACAAGGTTATAGACAGGAAGAAGGCATAGACTATGATGAGATATTTGCCCCTGTAGCCAGACTAGAAGCCATTAGGATATTCCTAGCATTTGCCGCCCATAAGAGATTTATAGTATAGCAAACGGACTTTAAGAGTGAATTCCTGAATGGTTATCTTGCCGAAGAAGTCTATGTTGAACAACCACTAGGATTTGTAAACACTGAAGGCGGAGACTTAGTATACAGACTACGGAAAGCTCTGTATGGACTTAAGCAAGCACCTAGAGCTTGGTGTGAAACCTTGTCCCTGTACCTGATCAACAATGGATTTGAGAAAGGTGTTGTGGACAAGACTCTCTTTAAGATACATAAGGGAGATGACCTATTAATGGTACAAATATATGCCGATGATATTATATTTGGTTCTACTAACCTTGCTTTATGTCAAAGGTTCTCTCATCTCATACAAAGTAAATTTGAAATGAGTATGATGGGAGAACTTAGTTATTTTCTAGGATTGCAGGTCAAGCAACTGCCTACAGGAATCTTTATCAACCATGAGAAGTATAGCAAGGAGCTGCTCAACAAATTTGGGATGAGCAACTCCAAATCCTCGTGTACCCCCATGAGCACTTCCACGCAAATTAGTGCTGACATAGCTGGAATGATGGTTGATCAATCCCTCTACATGAAGCTTATAGGCTCACTCCTGTACCTAATGGCTAGCAGGCCCGATATCCAATTTGCTTTAGAAGTGTGTGCTCGATATCAAGTAGCACCTAAGGAGTCACACTTCACGACAGCCAAACAAATCATTAAGTACGTGAAAGGAACAATTGATGTAGGATCGTGGTATCCTAACGAATGAGGATTTGATTTGATTGGCTACAGCGACTCGGGTCTCGGAGGATGTAAGCTGGATAGGAAGAGTACAAGTGCTACTTGTCACTTTATTGGACCTAGACTTGTGTCTTGGTTCAGTAAGAAGCAGTTGGCCAACTCGCTTTCTACAGCTGAGTCCGAATACTATGCCGCTGGAAGTTGTTGTATGCAGATTCTCTGGATGCAACAGCAATAACAAGATTATGGAATCAGTGCCAGAGAGACGCCAATCATGTGTGATAGCACGAGTGCAATCACAATAACCCACAACCCGGTATTGCACTCGCGGACTAAGCATATTGATATGAAGCATTATTTCATCAGGAAACATGTTGAGAATAAGGATCATCCGATCGAGAAGATTCATACAAACATTTAATTGGCTGACATCTTTATAAAACCTCTCAGTGTTGGAATATTTATTCCACATATTCATAAATAGTGTTTTGATGATTAAGTTGCTAAACAAAGCAACACAACAAAGAGGCGAAGCAAAATAACGAAGCAGACGAAGACGCAACAAGTTACAATCTGGACTACATTAGCGCACGCTACACACCAAGGCTAGCACACGATAATGAGAGTTATCTACAGAACAGACCAGTTCAAAGCTACCTGAAGGACATACCTGATAAAGCTAATGCATGCTAGATATCAATACTTGCGTACGCTAGAAAGTGAAGATAGCGCACGCTACACATGTATACTAACGCACGCTACCGAAATCTATTTTACCGTTGTGAAGATATTCAAACTCAGAATGACGTATGCAGTGAAGTTAGATTAGCGCACGCAACAAGGGATATTTAGCGCACGCTAAATATCAGTTTGAATCAAGTCAATCAATCCATTGGGAAGATTCTGATGCAAAGTCAAAAAGTATAAACGGATATATGACGCATGCAATAATGCAAGATTAGCGCACGCTACAAAGAAGTGTTAGCGAACGCTAATAGTCATGACAGTAGCCACTGGACTGAAACTGGAAATCATTAATGTACGCTACACGAAGGCATAACGTACGCTACAGGCAACATGCATGATAGCGCACACTAAGAAGAAGAACTAGTGCACGTTAGCAAGTCCATACAACAACGGCTAGTTTGAAGAAGAAGACTATAAATACCACATCCTTGGTATTAATCCATACAACAACTTCAAGCAATCAAAGACATTGATCTTATATTCATACTCATTATATTGTTGTTGTGAGCTTATATTGTTAGTTTGAGTGTTTATACATTCAATACGTACACGAGAGGTAAAAGAAAAGATACGATTGGATTCGGTGTTATTGGGATCAAGGATCCGGGATTATTAGAATCGCAATCGCTATCTTAGTGAGGTTTATCTAGTACCGATAGAAAGTTAGAGTGGTTGATTCCTTGTCCAATAGAAAAGAAAAACGGTTTAACTTGGACCGACAAAAAGACAAGTACAAGCGGTAATATCTCGACCGATAGAAGAGAGATTGAACGGTTTACTCGGACCGATAGAAGACGAGCTTGTAACGGTAATCCCTCGACTAATAGAAGAGAGGTGCATAGGTTTTGATCTTAAGCCTATAGAAAAAGATACAGCAAGAGAGGACGTAGGCACGTTTGGCCGAACCTCTATAAATCCGTGTGTCGTTTAATTTCCGCACTTTATATTTATGCTTCCGCAACACGGCGCTTATACCGAAATTGCTCCAACAATTGGTATCGGAGCGGTACCTCCAATAAGCGGCTTAACATCCGAGGAGTCGATCCAAATGGTGTTTCAATATGCTCCAGTCGAAGGCCTTGCTCTCAATCGACCACCATTTTTTGATGGCCTAAACTTCATGACGTGGAAGAAAAAATTTTAATATTCATCCGAGCATATGACATCGAGTTTTGGAAAGTGATATGTCTTGGTCCGAAAATTCCTATTAAATCCGACGGTACGCTTAAATCTTTTGAAGAATATGATGATGCGGATTGGAGAAATGATCATTATAATTTGAAGGCAACTCAACTTCTTTATTGTGCCTTAAATCTGGAAGAACACAAACGGATATCATCGTGTGATAGTGCCAAAGAAATTTGGAAAATGCTTGAGGTAACACATGAAGGTACGTCTCAAGTCAAGGAGATGAAAATAAACATGCTCCTTCACGATTATGAGTTATTCCAAATGAAGGACGACGAATTCATCACTCTAATGCTCGACCGTTTTTCGGTCATCACAAATGGATTAGCATGTTTTGGAAAACCACTTTCGAGTAGTGAGAAAGTAAAGAAAATTCTCCGATCACCACCTCGAGAATGGGACGGTACGGTGACAGCAATAATGGAATCTAAAGATTTAAATAATCTTGATTTTAGTACTCTCGTTGGTTCACTTATCAACTACGAGATAGTTCTAAAATCTCGGAATGCCAAACCGAAGCCGAAGGAAAGAACGATAGCCATGAAGGCTAAGATGTCCAAGAGAGAAGAAATCCCGGTGGATGAAAGCGACGAAGAATCGGCATATTATGCCAAAAATATTAATATGTTCCAACAATTATTAAACCGGAGAAAGAAAGACCTCAAATCGGGCGAATATAAGAAATTCGACAATAATTGTCGAGTATGTGGTAAACCGGGCCATTTCGCAAAGAATTGCCAAGCAGCAAATCCAAATAAAGTTCTCGTTGCAACATGGAGCGGTGAAGACGAAGATGAAGATTTTCTAAATCAAAATAATCTCGCTCTCATGGCACGGAGTTCATTCGATGATAGCAACGTCGAAAGCCAAGTAAGTAATTCTTACGACGAACTTTTTGAAGCAATCGAGTTATTACATACCGATTATCAAAATGCTTTATCCGAGATAAAATCCCTTAAATCTAAATACAAATCATTGGAAATTGAAAATTTCAAAATTCTTGAAAAGGGAAAATTTATTGAGATCGATCATTCAAAATGCATTGGAAACGAGAATATTTTATAGGATGATTTTGTTAAAATTTAAACCGAGCTCAAAAATTTAACGAAGAAATTCTCTCTCGGAAACGAGAAATTTGAAAATATGCTCTCGGTTCAAAAATACACATTAAATAAAGAGGGGTTAGGATTCAAACCACGTTTTAAAAATGAATCCGTAAATTTTAAAATACCCCATTGCAAAAAATATTTGAAAATCGGGCACCATATTTCAAACTGTAAAAGCCCAATACGGACGATTAAAATTAAGAAAATCTGGATTCCTAAAGGAACCACCATCCCGAATATCGTCTATGTCTCTAAACAAAAACCAACTATCGGTTGGATCCCCAAAAATTAATTTTTAACATTTGATATTTTACAAAGGGGAGATAATTTTTTTAGGGGGGAGTTATTTCCTATTCATAATTATATTCATCATTTGGTATCATGCATATTCAATAATTGGTACCCTCTATTCTATTGTTATATTTTGTTTACACTTTTTACTGAATACAAAAAGGGGGTGAAGGAGTTGAATCGGATAAAAAGCGTCATGAAAGATATGACAAGAAAAATATAAAGTAAAAAGGAGGAGAAAATAATAAAAATCGAAGAAGTCAAAAAGGAGAAGAAAGCATACAAAAAGGGGGAGAAACGAAGTATTTGAAAATGACAGAAAAGAAAAAGATGGGTGAAACTAACGAAACGATCAAAGCCGAAAACTTTGATTCGTATAATATACATATATTTTATTTTGCAGGTTTTATCCAATTCAAGGGTTGTTTTGTAATCATAAAAAAAAGGGGGATATGGTTGGAATATTTATTCCACATATTCATAAATAGTGTTTTGATGATTAAGTTGCTAAACAAAGCAAAACAACAAATAGGCGAAGCAAAACAACGAAGCAGACGAAGACGCAAAAAGTTGCAATCTGGAATACATTAGCGCACACTACACATCAAGGCTAGCGCATGCTAATGAGAGTTATCTGCAGAACAGACGAGTTCAAAGCTACCTGAAGGACTTACCTGATAAAGCTAACGCACGCTGGATATCACTACTAGCGCACGCTAGAAGGTGAAGATAGCACACGCTACACATGTATACTAACGCACGCTATCGAAGTCTATTTTACCATTGTGATGATATTCAAACTCAGAATGACGTATGCAGTGAAGTAAGATTAGCGCACGCAACAAGTGATATTTAGCGCACGCTAAATATCAGTTTGAATCGAAGTTAATCAATTTGTTGGGTAGATTCTCACGCAAAGTCAAAATGTATAAATGGATATGTGACGCATGAAATGATGCAAGATTAGCGCATGCTACATGGAAGTGTTAGCACACGCTAACAGTCATGACAGTAGCCACTGGACTGAAACTGGAAATCATTAACGTACCCTACACGAAGGCATAACGTACGCTACAGGCAAAATGCGCGATAGCGCACGCTAAGAAAAAGAGCTAGCGCATGCTAGCAAGTCAAAAGTCAGCAATGGCTAGTTTGAAGAAGAAGGCTATAAATACCACATCCTTGGTATTAATCCATACAACAACTTGAAGCAATCAAAGACATTGATCTTATATTCATACTCATTATATTGTTGTTGTGATATTGAGATTATATTGTTAGTTTGAGTGTTTATACATTCAACACATACACAAGAGGTAAAAGAAAAGATACGATTGGATTCGGTGTTATTAGGATCAAGGATCCGGCATTATTAGAATCGTAATCGCTATCTTAGTGAGGTTTATCTAGTACCGATAGAGAGCTAGAGTGGTTGATTCCTTGTCCAATAGAAAAGAAAAACGATTTAACTTGGACCGACAAAAAGACAAGTACAAGCGGTAATATCTCGACCGATAGAAGAGAGATTGAACGGTTTACTCGGACCGATAGAAGACGAGATTGTAACGGTAATCCCTCGACCAATAGAAGAGAGGTGCAGAGGTTTTGATCTTAAGCCTATAGAAAAAGATAAAGCAAAAGAGGACGTAGGCACGTTTGGCCAAACCTCTATAAATCCGTGTGTCGTTTAATTTCTGCACTTTATATTTATGCTTCCGCAACACGGCGCTTATACCAAAATTGCTCCAACACTCAGCACAACCCGATTTTATATGCTTCATCAAGAATTGGGAATGCTACAGCTGACTCTCTGTAAGTTTTTACATGTTACTCATCAATTGAGGGGGAATATTGTAAGACCCAAGAATACAGTATCCATTTTAATTAACTTTACACTCAGAACAAGTCAAATCTTACTGTAGGAAAAAGGAGGCATAAAACCTTCCTACAGCTGACATGTGTATTAATTAATGGGGAATAAAGTACGACTCATGAATACATTATTAATCCAAAAATTGTTGTAAGAATTGAATCGTTTATGCACCTTTTAAGTGAGAACGCTATATTTTCGCGGATATAACACATACACTGTAGGATATCAATTAATATTATAACACTATCCTATTCGTACAGAAAATGTTTAAAGTCCACGTGCCCTATCTAAATTCCAAACGTCTTATTCTTTAATGATTTTAAAGACGCCTGGACTTTATTCCCTCAAATACCGTGAGTTTAAAATTTTCAAACCGCCGTTTCGTGCAATAAGGGAAGACGAACTGTCAGAAGTTGGGTTGGTCATCATTTCAAAAACAGATGGATTAGATGTACAAGTTACTTAGAATCCATCCTGTACGTTCTTTAAATGACTGTTCTCATTCCTTATATATGACTTCTCACCGTATAACCTTAATCTTCCATGTACCCTATAAAAGGACTATATTTTGCTCCCTTAGACTCTTTACGCTTTTTGCAAATTAAACGAGTCTTAAGCAAATACTCTACATGTTTTTTGCAACTTTCTGCATTTTTCGGTGAAATTCTCTGTTACTTCACACATTTTTCTATAGAATGTCGACTTCACAAACATCTTCCCTTTCAATGAAGAAGAAGGGAAGTATCATCAATGGGCATATCTTCACCAGATCCGTGGTGATGGAAAGAATTGATCTTGAAGGAGAAGACAACGTAGGGATGGAAGTGGTTGTTTCCAGGGTGAAACAGCAAGGGTTGTACCCCTTGCTAGTCACCATGATGATTTATATGATGAGCAGATCGTGGAGGAGTTCTACTTGGATGCCTCGTTCAAGTAATCATCTCAGGGAAGTGGAGGTGAGATTTATGACATCATTGCAACGGTTCAAGGGATTGATATCTCTCTGAATAGAGAGCTTTTGGAGAAGTTATACAGGCTACCATCTGATGGCCTGAAAATTGAGGAGTTTGAGACCTTTGGGTCGGAAAGCCTACTGACAGCATACTAGAAGTTGTTCATTGGTGATGAGGTGGCTAAAAATGTCCACCCCTCTTGCCACAAGAAAAACTTTACCCTGCCTTACGTTTATCTGCACGACTTTTGTTGCCGGGTTGTTGAGAACTGGATAGGAGCATTTGAGATGTGCACTAACTTGCGCTTCAGAATGATGGTGGCCATCATGTCTGGAGAAAAGGTAAGCTGGTGTTAGATTTTGCTGAAAAGAATTAAGGAAGAGGCTGCTAAGCCTGAATCTACCAGGAAATCTTTTAGCCTCATCCTGAATTACATCCTCACTCATTTCGGAGTGAAGCAGTCTGTAGATGCCAAGAAGATTGGCACTGGGAAGTTTATTGGTGGGATCAAACCTACCATGGTCAACAAATCTCCACTGCTTGCTAAGAGGCCCCATCCTGGAAGCATGCCCATTTCGAGTGGACTAAGAGATGTCATTCTGAGGATATCGAGTGAGGAGAAGACGAGGAAAAGAAGTGGTCCCGACATCCATTCGCCTCAAGCTGTCGAGAAGAAGAGGAAGAAGACCAAAAAGTCTTCCAAGGTTGAGCCCACAGTGACAGCAGCGGTCAATGTAGATGTTTCCTCTGCTCCTATCGCTGAATCAACCCCACAGGGCGCAACCCCTTTGGAAGAAGCAGTTGCTTCTAAAACAGCAGATCTTGAGCCTATGGTGGCTATAATGGATGACCAACAGTTTGCCAAGTTGGAAGGTTCCGACGACTCGGTTTCCCCTTCGGAGCCAAAAGCCATTATTCCAAACAGGGTACCCACCCCTGTACGGAGTCCCTCTCCCCATAGGGTAGCATCCCCTATTCGGGATCCCTCTCCACAATAGGCTCCCATACCTATTAAGGATCCCATCTGGATAGTAGACGCCACTACTGTACGGAGTCCCTCCCCTACTGACATTATCAATAACACTCTCCTCCAGGTCCAAATCGAGGAAGCTTTCGAACGCTTCAAGGTATGGAAAGCCTACAAGGTCACCCCTTACGACACCATGTACCACTGGGCCGACTGGAAGGATGAAGAATTATTCGCACTTGAGGTCACGGACACCCAAAATATCGAAGTCTTGATCCGCTGGGAGGATCACTTTTGCCGCGAGCTCATCTCCAACTTCTACGCGGCAAAAGAGAAGGCTAAGCTCAAAAGTAAGTCACACTCTGGTGACAATGCTCCATAGACCAGCCACCAATCTGACCCTGAATCGGACGGCGACGATGCCCTACAGACAGGTCTACGAATCAGCCACGAAAAGACCAGGGAAGGGGAAATGGCCAAGTTACAAACCCAACAGGGTTAGGGGACTTATGACAGACAACGGTCCCCGCCCTCACAACATGAAGCTGCTCAAGAACAAAAACAGGAGGAATCAGTCCCTCCTGTCATCTCTGAAGAGCAAGCTGCTCCTGAACAGGATGCCCAGCCTGTCCCCCAATTTGAAGATGTCACCCGCGTCATCCGCCAAGAGGATCCGGTCCCTCTTCTAGATCAAGTGGAAGCTGAGAGTCAGCAGTAGGATTCAGTCCCTCATGTACTTCCGACTATAGACGAGCAACCCATACAGGAGGATTCAGTTCCTTCTATCTCCGAGACTGAACCTAGAGCACTACCTTCCAGAGCCCCTGCTTCTAAAGCTCCTGCTCCAGATGCCCCATGCATCTCCCATCTCTATTAGCTCCAAATCCGATTCTGATGATGGTTTTCTGCCAGAAGACAAACCAGGGGAGACCCCGTCATCACGTGGCTCTTTGTCAGCTTAAAGAACCTGAGGATTCAAAAATTGCACCCTGGATCCCCGCGAACTGAAGTTTGCATCGAGCAACTACAAGCCATCGGTCGACAAACAGTGTTTCTGCATGACGCCGTAAAGGCCCTGTATGATGTCGGAAAAGAACTCGACTGAATGCGCGAGACTACACAGGACGAGCTCCCCAAGCTAAAATATGCGATCAACTATGTGGAAGACGCATTCCTCCTGATGCCTAAATCATTGTGGCAAGCGCTCAACCAACTCAAACAGCATCAGGAGCGAGTCTTAAGGCAGGAGCAAGAAAAGCTCAGAGTTGCTAAGGCTAAAATGGTTGCCGCCCTCCAACATGTCGGCACAGGTTGGCTGAACACGACCATAAGATCAATGATCTGTGTTTAGTGGTTGGTACAGTGGTTGCAAACGTCAATGATATGAAGACCCAACAGGCCGAATCTATGAAGCTCCTTTAGGATATTCATGGCAAGGTTTCAGAACTTGATGATGCCAAAAAGGGGGAAGAATCCAGAGAGGTTGCCCAGAAGTGGAGATTGGAAAGAGAGAGATATAGATGCAATGCTGGAAGAGAGTGTTGCTACTGCCATTGGACAACTGGCCGAACCCGGTTCTAGTCAAGCTGCAAGAGGATATAAGGTGATTGGCTCTCAACCTAAGTTCCAAGATCCCAACATCCCATGAAAGAAGAATGTGCGCAAACCTGCTGAGATTTTGCTGTCGACTGAGCGACAGCCTTCGGCCGATGATCTGAAGAATTGGATGAAGAATGAACTGATGAGATACTTCTGTATTCTCATCAGGGAGTCTGCCATTTTCAATAGGTTCAAGACTCTGGAGGATGCCCCAAATGAATTCTTGAGGCTATTGGCAGAAGGAAAGCTCCCCCTACAGATGATGATGAAATCCAAGCACTAGAAGGGTGAGCGGATCACCTATCCGGAAGAATGGATCCTTGCCTACGATCAATCCCCTGAAAGAAGAAGTATCTGTAGGGGTCGAGGCAATAACTCCCTAGTCAAGTGGTGGAAAGGAACTGTAAATGATCCTAACCAGAGGCCTTGGAATCACTCTCATTATAGGAGCTAGCCTATTATCCTTTACGCTGTATTTCTTTCTCCTATAGGCTTACCAATGCAGTATGTATTTTTGTATCTTTATCTTTCAAGAACTTGTAGATCTACCATCTTATCAATAAAACTTGATTTCTTAAAAGATTACAGCTCGTAATCTACGTTTACTGTTTTTATTGTTTGATTACGAAATTTTGCTATATTTCAACAAGTACAAACTTGTTAATACTCAAAGTTTTAAGAACTTGTCTGCGAACAATTCACAGATTATGTTGTATATAATTAGATTTCACTCTGTAAGATTGTGCCTGCGCGCCCAATCGTAAGTTGTAATACACTTAGCCATGTAAGATTTTCATTATAGAACTTGCCTGCGAGCAGTTCAAATTTTTAGACTAAGTAATGAAGATCAGATCGTTCGAACAGAAGACTTGAAGACAGCCTCTGTATCTAGAGGAAGTTTTGGCATTATCAAAAAGGGGGAAATTTTTAGGATAAATATCCCTATTTTGATAGTTGCCAACATACAGCAAAGAAATCTTAAAGAAGTCGGAATATCGTTAAATATGGAAGCTGTTAGGATACTTCATACAACCCCTCCATACAGCCCTAGATCTTCTACAGAGTTCATCCTACAGAACCTACATCATACAGCAAAAGTAATAGTGTGTTGGATACAGCAGTCAGACTGTAGGTATTTTACTCTGGAAAATTAAAACACATCCAACATGATTGAATGGAAAAAGCTTTAAACCGTTGTGAAATAAATATTGTTTATTCATAAAGTATTCATAGTTAAAGCAGTATTTATTGCTAATAGGATAGCATTTAATGCAGCTGGAGAGTGACAAGTCTGAATGCTCTGAAGAGCATTTAATGCGAAGTCAAAAAGAATATCTGAAGCATTAACTGCGATCTGTTTTAATTCAAACATTCAGCAGCCGCCAGTCAAAGATGTCAACATCTCACCAACCAGACAATGGCAACATTTATAACGGATGTCCCAAGGTTATAAATAGCCCCAAGCAAGAGGATATTGCACACAACTAACGACCAGAACTGAAGATTATTCATTCTCGTGCATACATATGACAGATTAGTCTGAGAAATCTAGATACTAAGGAGCAGTATATTTCGTGAGCATACATCAAGTATTCAAGCGAAGAAATATACTAAGTCTTCAATGCAAATAGCACAGGATACAACGATTGCTCATAAAAGATATAACTGATGTTTGGAATCGTTCTACCATTTACCGTTGATATCATTAGCTTGTGTATTCTGACCTGTGTGGGAAATATAGCATTGATGACGTAGCTTCGATCTGTGTGAGAAAAAGTGAGTCTAAAGAGCTTGAAGCCAATATTTATGAACTGCCAAAGCTGCAGTCCCTCTATTAATCTATGTGAACGATACAGAGACAGGTTTAGCTAAAGTCATGTAGTTGTGTACGTAATGATTTTAATAACTTCTTTACTCCTCTGTAGAGGACCAGTGTGTAATACCCATACTTTTTATTGGTAATGGTTGTCAGTTGTAAGTATCATGGATTGTATTGTAATTTTTCGAGTATTGGTATCCGTGCATTTCATTTGAGCCGGGACTGGTATATTGTGACTCTTGCCAATATTTCATTTATTATCGATAACCGTCGAGTTATACTATTTGTAACGTTTCACAAACCTATTTCGGATGGAGAAGTAACGCACGCTAAGTTACCGAGTAACGTATACAATAATGGACGGAAGGCAACGTATGCTACGGCCGGGCAGTAGAGGTAGAAGGGTCTGGACTTTGGCCAAACCAATAGGTAGAGCACGCTAGTTAGTCATAGCGCGTGCTAACTCGGCAGGCATAGCGTGCGCTATTCGGTCGTAATGCGCGCTACCTAGAAGACCAGAGAGGTTACTGGGATTCTGGACTCCGGAAGGATTAGGAAGTTAGCGCATGCTACTTTCGGTCATTGCGTGCGCTAATCGGCAGATGTAGTGCACATTATTCGGCCGCCAGCATGCGCTACCAGGCCGAGCAGGTTAATCTAAGGGACTCTGGATGGGTCGGCTAGCGCACGCTAATGCTCGTCCATCGCGCGCTATCGTGACCGGGGCAGAAGTTTCTGGATTGTCAGTGCAGGTCGTCAGCACACGCTAGCGCAGAGGTCTAGCACACGAGGGTGGGCCCTGGCCGAAGGTTCTGGACCAAGACGCCCGTTAGCGCATGCTAATCCGTAAGCCTAGCACGCGCTAAGGCGCATTAATAGAAATACTTTTCCAGCATGCCAAATTCATCATTTTTCACTTCTCTCTTCCTTTCTTCCGGCCGTAGGCGATCTTGGGACATTGAAGAAAGAGATTTCAGCCATATATCATTAAGAGAAATCATCCTTCGATTTTGTGGCAAAATTATAAACATCTTAACATATTTCACCATCCGAATTGATGTATGATTCTCAAGAACCCAAGTTTTGTAAATATGGGGGATTTGGGGGGTTTGCGAAGAATTGGTCAAATCGACCCGAATATGCTTAGGTTGTTGATGGATTTGGTTTCGTACTCGAGATCCTTTGGTATTATTGATGTTTTACAGAATGACCTCGAGAATACTTTCTGTTGACCACTAAGTATACAGAATACAGCTTGGAAAGAGTTTTAAACAACATGCTGTACGATTTTCAAATCTGAGTGCGTAGCGGAAGTCTTGCTAAAGTAACTTGCTGTAAATACAGCAACTAGATAAGAAGTGTATACTTAAAAATAATCACAAGTTTTAAAACAGTAAATGCAGAAGGTAAATGACACGGTAATTAAAATGGTTCGAGGTAAACCCCTCTACGCCCACTGGTCCTCCACACATGAGTTAAAATGTTTATTATAAATACTACATACACAACTACGTATTTATAATCAAACCTATCAATTTATCGCTTACACAGATTGATACAATGATCGAAGCTTTCAACCGTTCACAAAGATTGGTTTAGGCTTTCACTTGACTAACTTCTTCACACACAGTGCCGATGCTTTGTCTCTTCAATGCAAGTCCGTCACACACGGTTCAGGAAAAGCAATGCTTTCTCAGTCCACACAGGGTTGATGGGTTTGTTCAATGATAGAACGATGGTTTGAACAACAGCTTGACTTTCTCGATCTTCAGCTGATAATGTGTTGTTCAAGGTTGAGCACTTTGGATATTTCTTCTCTAAGAATATGCAGTATACTTGAAGAAATATGTTTGCTCTGATTATTCGGGTAAGCACTTGTTGGTTGTTGTTGCTCAGTTATCTTTGTATGTATTCGTGTTCCTCTGATCTTCAAACTCTGGAGATATATATAGCTACCTGAATATATCCGTTGATAAAGATCCATTGAGCAATATTCTGTGACCACTTAGATAGTTGACTTAAGTAGACCAAGATCCGGATATTGCGTGATTTGAAGATCTCTAGCGGCTTCAGTATTTAAATACTTTATCCTTTCAGTATTTAAATACTTCTTTATCAAACAGGACTTGACTTTAGCGAATATCAAAGATTCCTTTCCAAATGGTCTTTAGTCCTGTTTCGATGTGTATTGAAGGTTTCAATAATTCACAGCTTGAATGCTGTATCCATTTGCGTTGTAGGCTATAAAGGAGAAGTCGTTGTATGGAATGTTTGTTGTATGAAGGGACAACTTCCATACTTGGTGCTTTTAGACTCTTGTTGTTGTATGATGGCATGATGATAGGTCTTCGGTACAGGATCAGCAACTATGATCTGTCTATCGATATAGCAACTTGCTGTATTTTAGATTGGCAAATTGTCAAAACACTCTTATCAAGATCTTTCGATACAAGGATTGTTATCCCAACAATTTTTCCCTTTTTGATAATTTTCCAAGTCTTGCCAAGTCTTCCTTTTAAAACCTTTTGATGTTATCCAAACATCCTTGATGATGCCAGAACTTTGACACTTAATATTTTGAAGGAGGGCAGACTTCTTGGTCTTCTGTTAGAATGTTCTGGCCTTCATCATTTAGCCTAACACTAGGAACTGCTCGCAGGCAAGTTCAGCTTTTATCAAAAGTGTATTACATCTTTAAACTTATGATTGGCGCGGAGGCACAATCTTACATTGTTATCTAGATACATACAACTGAATCTATGAACTGTTCGCAGACAAGTTTATACAGCTTAATATTTTAACAAGTTTTTATACTTGTATTAATTCAAAAAATAGATTGAATTACGTAATCATACAAACACACAGTAGATTACGAGTTGTAATCTTTCTAGAGAAAAACATTTTATTGATATTGAGCAAGATTAAAGTGTTTTTGCTATCTTGCAGCAAATAAGAATACAAAAGAGAGTGAGAAAATAGGATAAGAATACAGAAAATAGGAATATAGGAGGAAGCTTAGCTCCTATAGTCAGAATGCCTCCAAGGCCTTTTAGGGTCATTCTTGGTACCCTTCCACCAGTTTTGATAAGCGTCCGTGTTTCGATTTTGATAGATAGCTTGACCTTCATAGGACTTATCGAAAGCTAGGATCTAATCTTCTGGATGGGTAACCAAGTCACCTTGCCTGTGCTTGAATTTCATTTTCTGTTGTAGCGGGAGCGTCCCTTCATCCAGCCTCTTCTTATATTCCTCAGCGGCTTCCTATACCGTCCTGCAACTATTGAAAATTGAGGATTCCCTGATAAGAACAACAAAGTATCTTAGCAATTCATTCTTCCTACAGATCTTGATCTCTTCTGCAGTAGGACGTCAGTTGGCCGGGAGGTCCATAGCTTGCGGTTCTTGAACGAGGTTCTTCCAAGGAAACTTAGGGTCCTTGAATTCTGGGCGATGTCCCTTTATCTTAACGTTGGGAGTAGGAAATGATAGACGAGCAATATCAACAGTGATGTTGTCTTCAAAACAGCTAACATTTCCTTCTCTTTCTCAAGCCTAGTTCTCCTCGCAGCTTCCCTCGCTTCTTCCCTCTTTTTGGCGTCATCAAGGTAGGAAACCTTTTCATCAAGACGTTCTAGGATTTGCATAGCAGCATCCTGTTTTGTCTCAAAACTGGTCATTTTATTCACTAGGGAGGTGATCACCTGCGACATATCTTGAATTTTCATATTGTGGGCTCGAAGTTGGGAACCGGATTCGATGAGAGCTGATTCAGTCTTTTCCTCAGACTCATGGAGCTTGGATTGCTCTTCTTTCGGGATCTGCTCCTGACGCTGTTGTGATTGACCAAGGGCCATTTGGAAGATTGAAGGCAGGATTCTGAAGGCTTCTTCTACACTAGAAACTTCGTGCCTCAGACCCGTCATCTCTTCAATGACTGATTGGTGTAGCCAGTCGCGTGCCTTTTCAACAGAGTGTAGGGCAGTCACGGCATCCTGTATGAAGACAGTTTGTAGGCCAAGAGCATGCAGTTGCTCTTTGTTCCTGGCGGATCTTGGAGAGTCTGGATTGGCGAATACTTCAACTCCATTCAACTGTCTCAAGTTCACATTGGGATGTGAAATAAGTTGGATATCCTCAGGTATTATAACGTCGTCGGTGTAATATCTTAGAATTTCACTATGAATTTTTCGCATTATTTTATCTGGGATGTACTGTACAGAGTGGGACCGACACGATATGACTGGATAATTTTGGAAACCGTGACAGTCGTGCCAGTATGTCTATCGAGGGTATTTTGATTCTAGGATATTACATGCTTGATGTGTTTTTCGATGTCGGATATACCGTATGAGTATTTGTTTGATTTCCATACTTGGTCGACAGTTGTAATTGAGGATATCGTGCATCAGACGTACCGTATGAGAATACTTTCGGGATTTCGTATATGTGTTCAGTATGCTGTATGCTCATATTTGTTATGTCGAGACGTTGGACAGGAATTGCTGGAAACGGCTAAGTATGGATCTGTTAACGTACGTTAAGACTTTGAGATAACGTACGCTAAGTGGTACGTGTTACGTACGTTAAGCGTAAGGTATTACGTACGTAACAAGAGGAATCAGACAGTTGGGCCCGGTGTCGGCAGCTTTCGGCGCGGATGTGGACAGGTGAGTCAACCGATGGAGTTACGTACATTATACAGGGTGTATTACGTACGTAATACGAGTATAGTATTGTAGCAAGTCAACGTACATATTACGTACGCAACGGAAGAAGTGTTACGTACGTTACGGGGCGACTGGCCGAGTCGTGGCCGAGATGACCTGGATGGCCGAGCATGGCCGGACGTGACTCGTTGGGATGGCCGAGCATGGTCGGCAGTGACTCGCTGGGGGCTAGGATCGCCGACATGCGTGGCAAGGCGGCCGACGGCCAGAATGGCCGATTACGTACGTAAGGGAGCTGCCGGTTACGTACGTAAGGGTGCCGAACAAACTGTACAGAAGGTAGGCCGCTGCCGGTTACGTACGTAAGCCACGGCCGGTTACGTACGTAACTGGCCGGCAGGTCTCGGCCTATATAAGGCCTGGACCGAGTCACCCTTATCATTTTCCATTTTTCTCCGTCCCTTTTGCGATTTCTTCAGTAAAGTTGATGGTTTTGAGTAGAATCAAGTTATAACAACATGTTTTGGAAGTTGGAATCATGGATTAACATCATCCTCCACCCGGATCGAAGGTAAGAACACATGAACTTTTGATTTTTGGATGTTCTTGAGGTTTCTTGGTGTTTTGGCCGATTTGCTCCATTTTGATTCAGATTATTGGTAGAACTTGATTGTATACTCGTAAACATTCAATACTCTTGAAGTTTTGTGGAACAAATTCGAGTATTTCTTCGTTAAAATGATTGAATTGGATTATGCCTTCAAAGTGTTCGATGAAAAGCCTCAATGAGTTGAACTTGGGAAATTCTATACATTTTCGCATGAATGGTGATTGAATTGATATTATTGTGATTTAGGAATGAACTTTTGAAGGAAGTTGAATCGGTACCCTTCCGTTTTGTCGATTTCTTCGCACCGTGCTATTCAAAACAAGTGATTACTTGTGTATTTCATATTCAAGAGGTATGTTCGATAATCCTCTCATTGAATTTGGATTTTGATGTTATCGTTGAAGAAGGATTCGTATGAAGATGATTATGGTGTTGGTTTTACGATTCTTGCGGTTATATGAACTATATGTTGAAGACATTGTTTGGATTATTGAACACCGAATTTCGGCTTGTATTCGTATTGCTAAGAGTTGATATGGGTTGGTTTCGTATGATCGAGATATCGTTGAACCATTGAGTTTGATTAGTTGGTCATTTCGGTTGTTGATTGTTATTGAACGTATCGTTAATTGATTATTGCATTAGGTTGCATTTAGTGATCGTTGAAGTTAACCATTGTGCTGCGGAGCTTGTAGACGAAGACGGCGGGATTGATAGCGGCTTCGTCGAATTGGTATCAAGGCAAGTTATGCTTGCTCAGTTCATAATGTTAATAAATGATTTCGTTTTCATTTCATTTATGATTCATATAGCAATGGTATTATGGAATATATGAATTGTCGGAATGGTGGTATGTATGGTATTTTTGGACTAAGATAAATCATAATGTATATGATTTTAAGGATGTCTAGTGAAAATGGGAACGTGAATTATAATTTGGTCTATTGCATGAGAAGTTGGATATCAAGGTTAGTTATCGTGTCGATGTTGAATTCGGGATGGTGGTTTGGTATTAGTTATGGACTGTACTTCATTTTGGATTGTCGGATAAACCGTGTATTCGTTCAGGGATGTTTGTCGTGGAAAGGTTGGCGTCTTGACTTGAGGTAAATTAATATTGTTAGATTATGATAATCATCATGTTGCATTATTGCATGTGTGTGTTGATATTTCATGCGGTGAGTGTGCACCATTGTTTGTTATGTTTTGTAATGTGCTCTTCCTATGAGCAGTGATCTGTTGGGCCGATGTGTTAGGGGATAAGACCTATATGGCACCTATGTTCCGGGGTATTCCTGTGTGGATACTTTCGTGACCCTTGGTTGCGAACTTGGGGTATTTTTTAATTGCATGAACTGTGTTAGGGATAAGACCTATATGGCACCTATGTTCCGGGGTATTCCTGTGAGATGCTTCTGTGACCCTTGGCTGCTGCCTTGGGGTTTATGTGTTAATATTATATGCATTGTTGAGCATGATGTGGACTGTTGTCTGATGGAAATACGACATTGTGGTCGTGTCGGTCTTTCATGATCGAGTTACTGTTGCTCTTTTGGGAAGTCTTTTGATCCTCGATGGATATGCGATTCCTTGAGATTTGTTGTCATGTTGTATCGTGGAATATCTGGAGTCAGATACGTTCTGATCGTTCATGTGTAGGATTTTCGGGACGGGTACGTGTAGCATATGTTGGTTTCGACCTCATATTGAACCGTGCACACGAGACGTACTTCATGAGGCTGATTAGGTACGAGACCAGACGTGTATTGATCAATACCCGTGGTTGGCTTCTACACGGACACATGTCCGGATCGAGCGCATCGTGACGTCCATCTTGAGTCTTATTGCTTGGTCGTTCACATTCCATGTATAATTGGATCTGTTCAATATTCGGGTTGTCCTTGAAATCCCGTATATATATGATTTGTATATGGTTGACGATTTTATTCTCTCGTGTATCTGTCCCCGTTGATCCTTTTCTGAACTCGTTTGGAGTTACCTTATCGATGGTCAACTCATTGATATCGATCCTTTATAAATCTCGTTTGGAATTCACCCTGTCATTGGTAATCTCGTTCGTTATTGATCCTTATTCATTCCGTTTGGGAGTTGTCTCACCGTTGGTATTCTTGGTTATTAGTCCTTGATTGATGTTATTGGAGTTTACCGTGTCGTCGGTATTCTCGTTTGTCGATTCCTTATTGCTCTTGTTGGAGTTTACCGTATCGTTGGTATTCCCAGTTGTTGGTCCTTATTGATCTTGCTAGAGTTTACTGTGTCGTCAGTAATCTCGGTTGTTGACCCTTTATTGATCTTATTTGAGTTTATCGTACCGTTGGTATTTCTGGTTGTCGACTCTTATCGACCTTGTTAGAGTTTACCGTGTCGTCGGTATTCTCGGTTATTGATTCTTCATTGATCCTTACCGTGTCGTCAGTATTCTCAGTTATTGATTCTTGTTTGATCCTTACCGTGTCGTCGGTATTCTCGGTTATTGATTCTTCATTGATCTTATTGGAGTTACCACATAATGGTATTGTCGTTCGTGGTTGATCCTTTGTCGATCTTGTGCGGAAATATCATGTCATTGATACTTCCGTTGTGATGTATTGATTGTTTATCATTATTGATTGTGTGAGCATTCATGCTTGTATTGATATTCGGGACTTGCCATTGTTTCGGGACAGTTGAGTTGCAGATGTATCGTGTGATATCAGTTCCTATCAGTATTGGGATCCAATTGTGCGACCCAGCCAGCAGAGTTGAACTTGGCCAGATTATTCTATACTCGAGATATGTTTATGATTGGAAATCTTGGTAGTGTTTCGGATACAGTACAGGTGATTACATTTGAATTCGTTCATTACTTAAGGACACGAGGCGTGGAATATGGTAAGATTTGATTGTTATGGTTGTGACAGGTTGGTAAGGTTACTTCGGTGAGATCATATTGGAATTATTCTTACCTTGTAATTACATTGATATGTAATTGTTTTTGTGATGTGATCGTTATCATTGTTGAGTATTATGGCTGACCCCGTCGTGGGCTTTATCTTTTAGGTACTCGGAGTTCGAGCTAGTAGCGGTCGTGAAGGGATGAGCTTTCGGTGATACTGGCTATGGCGTGATTGTTGGGATTATGTATTCTTTTCTGGTTTCCTAATTCCGCTGCAAATGTAATTAATTGTGTTTTTATCCGCTGCATGTGTATATTTAAAATGGCTTTCAGTGTTCTTTGAACTGTGTTTTTATCCGCTGCGTGTGTGTGTACTTGCAAAGGGCTTTTTGACATTTTTTAAACATTTGCAAAAATGATTTTAGCCTTGTGGGTTCCAATATGGGGCCCACGGCGCTGTAATATTCCCGGTCGGTTTTGGGGGTGTTACAGAAAATGGTATCGGAGCTTGGGTTTCGTAAAACCCGGGCGTGTGTGTTATGTGGCTCTACCGGTGCGGTAGTAGCGTGACTTTTGAAAATGATTTTTTGACTTTTGAGTCAAACCGATTTTGGAGGTTTCAAAATTTTTGAAATATTTTCAAATTATTGTATTTGCGATGCCGGTGTGTTGAGACTTTGTATGGGAGTCGTATGCTGGTATCACGGAAGATCATCGACTTCACGGACCTGTAAGTGTGTTCTTTCTGTTATTTCAGTTTTGATGATGATTATTTGAGTATGGTGTCGTGATTTTGAGATATTTCGGGATTGATATACTGATTATGACAGGATTTTGAGTTTCGAGGACGAAACTTATTTAAGTGGGTGTATATGTAATATCCTAGAATTTCACTATGAATTTTTCGCATTATTTTATCTGGGATGTACTGTACAGAGTGGGACCGACACGATATGACTGGATAATTTTGGAAACCGTGACAGTCGTGCCAGTATGTCTATCGAGGGTATTTTGATTCTAGGATATTACATGCTTGATGTGTTTTTCGATGTCGGATATACCGTATGAGTATTTGTTTGATTTCCGTACTTAGTCGACAGTTGTAATTGAGGATATCGTGCATCAGACGTACCGTATGAGAATACTTTCGGGATTTCGTATATGTGTTCAGTATGCCGTATGCTCATATTTGTTATGTCGAGACGTTGGACATGAATTGCTGGAAACGGCTAAGTATGGATCTGTTAATGTACGTTAAGACTTTGAGATAACGTACGCTAAGTGGTACGTGTTACGTACGTTAAGCGTAAGGTATTACGTACGTAATAAGAGGAATCAGACAGTTGGGCCCGGTGTTGGCAGCTTTCGGCGCGGATGTGGACAGGTGAGTCAACGGATGGAGTTACGTACGTTATACAGGGTGTATTACGTACGTAATACGAGTATAGTACTGTAGCAAGTCAACGTACATATTACGTACGCAACGGAACAAGTGTTACGTACGTTACGGGGCGACTGGCCGAGTCGTGGCCAAGATGACCTGGATGGCCGAGCATGGCCGGACGTGACTCGTTGGGATGGCCGAGCATGGTCGGCAGTGACTCGCTGGGGGCTAGGATCGGCGACATGACGTAGGCGGCAAGATTCACGGCCGTAATGGCCGATTACGCACGTAAGGGAGCCGCCGATTCGTCGTAAGGGTGCCGAACAAATCGCATGTAAGGTAAGTGCCGGTTACGTCGTAAGCCACGGCCGATTACGTACGTAATCGCCGGCAGGTCTCGGCCTATATAAGGCCTGGACCGAGTCACCCTTATCATTTTCCATTTTTCTCTGTCCCTTTTGCGATTTCTTCAGCAAAGTTGATGGTTTTGAGTAGAATCAAGTTATAACAACATGTTTTGGAAGTTGGAATCATGGATTAACATCATCCTCCACCCGGATCGAAGGTAAGAACACATGAACTTTTGATTTTTGGATGTTCTTCAGGTTTCTTGGTGTTTTGGCCGATTTGCTCCATTTTGATTCAGATTATTTGTAGAACTTGATTGTATACTCGTAAACATTCAATACTCTTGAAGTTTTGTGGAACAAATTCGAGTATTTCTTCGTTAAAATGATTGAATTGGATTATGCCTTCAAAGTGTTCGATGAAAAGCCTCAATGAGTTGAACTTGGGAAATTCTATACATTTTCGCATGAATGGTGATTGAATTGATATTATTGTGATTTAGGAATGAACTTTTGAAGGAAGTTGAATCGGTACCCTTCCGTTTTGTCGATTTCTTCGCACCGTGCTATTCAAAACAAGTGATTACTTGTGTATTTCATATTCAAGAGGTATGTTCGATAATCCTCTCATTGAATTTGGATTTTGATGTTATCGTTGAAGAAGGATTCGTATGAAGATGATTATGGTTTTGGTTTTACGATTCTTGCGGTTATATGAACTATATGTTGAAGACATTGTTTGGATTATTGAACACCGAATTTCGGCTTGTGTTCGTATTGCTAAGAGTTGATATGGGTTGGTTTCGTATGATCGAGATATCGTTGAACCATTGAGTTTGATTAGTTGGTCATTTCGGTTGTTGATTGTTATTGAACGTATCGTTAATTGATTATTGCATTAGGTTGCGTTTAGTGATCGTTGAAGTTAACCGTTGTCTTTCATGGAGCTTGTAGACGAAGACGGCGGGATTGATGGCGGCTTCGTCGAATTGGTATCAAGGCAAGTTATGCTTGCTCAGTTCATAATGTTAATAAATGATTTCGTTTTCATTTCATTTATGATTCATATAGCAATGGTATTATGGAATATATGAATTGTCGGAATGGTGGTATGTATGGTATTTTTGGACTAAGATAAATCATAATGTATATGATTTTAAGGATGTCTAGTGAAAATGGGAACGTGAATTATAATTTGGTCTATTGCATGAGAAGTTGGATATCAAGGTTAGTTATCGTGTCGATGTTGAATTCGGGATGGTGGTTTGGTATTAGTTATGGACTGTACTTCATTTTGGATTGTCGGATAAACCGTGTATTCGTTCAGGGATGTTTGTCGTGGAAAGGTTGGCGTCTTCAGCTTGAGGTAAATTAATATTGTTAGATTATGATAATCATCATGTTGCATTATTGCATGTGTGTGTTGATATTTCATGCGGTGAGTGTGCACCATTGTTTGTTATGTTTTGTAATGTGCTCTTCCTATGAGCAGTGATCTGTTGGGCCGATGTGTTAGGGGATAAGACCTATATGGCACCTATGTTCCGGGGTATTCCTGTGTGGATACTTTCGTGACCCTTGGTTGCGACCTTGGGGTATTTTGTAATTGCATGAACTGTGTTAGGGGATAAGACCTATATGGCACCTATGTTCCGGGTATTCTGTGAGATGCTTCGTGACCCTTGGCCGCCTTGGGGTTTATGTGTTAATATTATATGCATTGTTGAGCATGATGTGGACTGTTGTCTGATGGAAATACGACATTGTGGTCGTGTCGGTCTTTCATGATCGAGTTACTGTTGCTCTTTTGGGAAGTCTTTTGATCCTCGATGGATATGCGATTCCTTGAGATTTGTTGTCATGTTGTATCGTGGAATATCTGGAGTCAGATACGTTCTGATCGTTCATGTGTAGGATTTTCGGGACGGGTACGTGTAGCATATGTTGGTTTCGACCTCATATTGAACCGTGCACACGAGACGTACTTCATGAGGCCGATTAGGTACGAGACCAGACGTGTATTGATCAATACCCGTGGTTGGCTTGTACACGGACACATGTCCGGATTGAGCGCATCGTGACGTCCATCTTGAGTCTTATTGCTTGGTCGTTCACATTCCATGTATAATTGGATCTGTTCAATATTCGGGTTGTCCTTGAAATCCCGTATATATATGATTTGTATATGGTTGACGATTTTATTCTCTCGTGTATCTGTCCCCGTTGATCCTTTTCTGAACTCGTTTGGAGTTACCTTATCGATGGTCAACTCATTGATATCGATCCTTTATAAATCTCGTTTGGAATTCACCCTGTCATTGGTAATCTCGTTCGTTATTGATCCTTATTGATTCCGTTTGGGAGTTGTCTCACCGTTGGTATTCTTGGTTATTAGTCCTTGATTGATGTTATTGGAGTTTACCGTGTCGTCGGTATTCTCGTTTGTCGATTCCTTATTGCTCTTGTTGGAGTTTACCGTATCGTTGGTATTCCCGTTGTTGGTCCTTATTGATCTTGCTAGAGTTTCATCGTGTCGGTAATCTCGGTTGTTGACCCTTTATTGATCTTATTTGAGTTTATCGCACCGTTGGTATTTACGGTTGTCGACTCTTATCGACCTTGTTAGAGTTTACCGTGTCGTCGGTATTCTCGGTTATTGATTCTTCATTGATCCTTACCGTGTCGCCGTATTCTCGGTTATTGATTCTTCTTTGATCCTTACCGTGTCGCCGTATTCTCGGTTATTGATTCTTCATTGATCTTATTGGAGTTACCACATAATGGTATTGTCGCTCGTGGTTGATCCTTTGTCGATCTTGTGCGGAAATATCATGTCATTGATACTTCCGTGATGTATTGATTGTTTATCATTATTGATTGTGTGAGCATTCATGCTTGTATTGATATTCGGGACTTGCCATTGTTTCGGGACAATTGAGTTGCGATGTATCGTGTGATATCGCCCTATCGCATTGGGATCCAATTGTGCGACCCACCACAGAGTTGAACTTGGCCAGATTATTCTATACTCGAGATATGTTTATGGTTGGAAATCTTGGTAGTGTTTCGGATACAGTACAGGTGATTACATTTGAATTCGTTCATTACTTAAGGACACGAGGCGTGGAATATGGTAAGATTTGATTGTTATGGTTGTGACAGGTTGGTAAGGTTACTTCGGTGAGATCATATTGGAATTATTCTTACCTTGTAATTACATTGATATGTAATTGTTTTTGTGATGTGATCGTTATCATTGTTGAGTATTATGGCTGACCCCGTCGTGGGCTTTATCTTTTAGGTACTCGGAGTTCGAGCTAGTAGCGGTCGTGAAGGGATGAGCTTTCTGGTGATACTGGCTATGGCGTGATTGTTGGGATTATGTATTCTTTTCTGGTTTCCTAATTCCGCTGCAAATGTAATTAATTGTGTTTTTATCCGCTGCATGTGTATATTTAAAATGGCTTTCAGTGTTCTTTGAACTGTGTTTTTATCCGCTGCGTGTGTGTGTACTTGCAAAGGGCTTTTTGACATTTTTTAAACATTTGCAAAAATGATTTTAGCCTTGTGGGTTCCAATATGGGGCCCACGGCGCTGTAATATTCCCGGTCGGTTTTGGGGGTGTTACAGAAAATGGTATCGGAGCTTGGGTTTCGTAAAACCCGGGCGTGTGTGTTATGTGGCTCTACCGGTGCGGTAGTAGCGTGACTTTTGAAAATGATTTTCTGACTTTTGAGTCAAACCGATTTTGGAGGTTTCAAAATTTTTGAAATATTTTCAAATTATTGTATTTGCGATGCCGGTGTGTTGAGACTTTGTATGGGAGTCGTATGCTGGTATCACGGAAGATCATCGACTTCACGGACCTGTAAGTGTGTTCTTTATGTTATTTCAGTTTTGATGATGATTATTTGAGTATGGTGTCGTGATTTTGAGATATTTCGGGATTGATATACTGATTATGACAGGATTTTGAGTTTCGAGGACGAAACTTATTTAAGTGGGTGTATATGTAATATCCTAGAATTTCACTATGAATTTTTCGCATTATTTTATCTGGGATGTACTGTACAGAGTGGGACCGACACGATATGACTGGATAATTTTGGAAACCGTGACAGTCGTGCCAGTATGTCTATCGAGGGTATTTTGATTCTAGGATATTACATGCTTGATGTGTTTTTCGATGTCGGATATACCGTATGAGTATTTGTTTGATTTCCGTACTTAGTCGACAGTTGTAATTGAGGATATCGTGCATCAGACGTACCGTATGAGAATACTTTCGGGATTTCGTATATGTGTTCAGTATGCCGTATGCTCATATTTGTTATGTCGAGACGTTGGACAGGAATTGCTGGAAACGGCTAAGTATGGATCTGTTAACGTACGTTAAGACTTTGAGATAACGTACGCTAAGTGGTACGTGTTACGTACGTTAAGCGTAAGGTATTACGTACGTAACAAGAGGAATCAGACAGTTGGGCCCGGTGTCGGCAGCTTTCGGCGCGGATGTGGACAGGTGAGTCAACGGATGGAGTTACGTACGTTATACAGGGTGTATTACGTACGTAATACGAGTATAGTACTGTAGCAAGTCAACGTACGTATTACGTACGCAACGGAACAAGTGTTACGTACGTTACGGGGCGACTGGCCGAGTCGTGGCCAAGATGATGTGGATGGCCGAGCATGGCCGGACGTGACTCGTTGGGATGGCCGAGCATGGTCGGCAGTGACTCGCTGGGGGCTAGGACTGGCCGATTACGTACGTAGGCAGCAGCCAGTTACGGCCGTAATGGCCGATTACGTACGTAAGGGAGCTGCCGGTTACGTACGTAAGGGTGCCGAACAAACCGCATGTAAGGTAGGCCGGCGCGATTACGTAAGCCACGGCCGGTTACGTACGTAACTGGCCGGCAGGTCTCGGCCTATATAAGGCCTGGACCGAGTCACCCTTATCATTTTCCATTTTTCTCCGTCCCTTTTGCGATTTCTTCAGCAAAGTTGATGGTTTTGAGTAGAATCAAGTTATAACAACATGTTTTGGAAGTTGGAATCATGGATTAACATCATCCTCCACCCGGATCGAAGGTAAGAACACATGAACTTTTGATTTTTGGATGTTCTTGAGGTTTCTTGGTGTTTTGGCCGATTTGCTCCATTTTGATTCAGATTATTGGTAGAACTTGATTGTATACTCGTAAACATTCAATACTCTTGAAGTTTTGTGGAACAAATTCGAGTATTTCTTCGTTAAAATGATTGAATTGGATTATGCCTTCAAAGTGTTCGATGAAAAGCCTCAATGAGTTGAACTTGGGAAATTCTATACATTTTCGCATGAATGGTGATTGAATTGATATTATTGTGATTTAGGAATGAACTTTTGAAGGAAGTTGAATCGGTACCCTTCCGTTTTGTCGATTTCTTCGCACCGTGCTATTCAAAACAAGTGATTACTTGTGTATTTCATATTCAAGAGGTATGTTCGATAATCCTCTCATTGAATTTGGATTTTGATGTTATCGTTGAAGAAGGATTCGTATGAAGATGATTATGGTGTTGGTTTTACGATTCTTGCGGTTATATGAACTATACGTTGAAGACATTGTTTGGATTATTGAACACCGAATTTCGGCTTGTATTCGTATTGCTAAGAGTTGATATGGGTTGGTTTCGTATGATCGAGATATCGTTGAACCATTGAGTTTGATTAGTTGGTCATTTCGGTTGTTGATTGTTATTGAACGTATCGTTAATTGATTATTGCATTAGGTTGCGTTTAGTGATCGTTGAAGTTAACCGTTGTGCTGCGGAGCTTGTAGACGAAGACGGCGGGATTGATAGCGGCTTCGTCGAATTGGTATCAAGGCAAGTTATGCTTGCTCAGTTCATAATGTTAATAAATGATTTCGTTTTCATTTCATTTATGATTCATATAGCAATGGTATTATGGAATATATGAATTGTCGGAATGGTGGTATGTATGGTATTTTTGGACTAAGATAAATCATAATGTATGTGATTTTAAGGATGTCTAGTGGAAATGGGAACGTGAATTATAATTTGGTCTATTGCATGAGAAGTTGGATATCAAGGTTAGTTATCGTGTCGATGTTGAATTCGGGATGGTGGTTTGGTATTAGTTATGGACTGTACTTCATTTTGGATTGTCGGATAAACCGTGTAATCGTTCAGGGATGTTGGTCCTGGAAAGGTTGGCGTCTTCAGCTTGAGGTAAATTAATATTGTTAGATTATGATAATCATCATGTTGCATTATTGCATGTGTGTGTTGATATTTTATGCGGTGAGTGTGCACCATTATTTGTTATGTTTTGTAATGTGCTCTTCCTATGAGCAGTGATCTGTTGGGCCGATGTGTTAGGGGATAAGACCTATATGGCACCTATGTTCCGGGGTATTCCTGTGTGGATACTTTCGTGACCCTTGGTTGCGACCTTGGGGTATTTTGTAATTGCATGAACTGTGTTAGGGGATAAGACCTATATGGCACCTATGTTCCGGGGTATTCCTGTGAGATGCTTCCGTGACCCTTGGCTGCTGCCTTGGGGTTTATGTGTTAATATTATATGCATTGTTGAGCATGATGTGGACTGTTGTCTGATGGAAATACGACATTGTGGTCGTGTCGGTCTTTCATGATCGAGTTACTGTTGCTCTTTTGGGAAGTCTTTTGGTCCTCGATGGATATGCGATTCCTTGAGATTTGTTGTCATGTTGTATCGTGGAATATCTGGAGTCAGATACGTTCTGATCGTTCATGTGTAGGATTTTCGGGACGGGTACGTGTAGCATATGTTGGTTTCGACCTCATATTGAACCGTGCACACGAGACGTACTTCATGAGGCTGATTAGGTACGAGACCAGACGTGTATTGATCAATACCCGTGGTTGGCTTATACACGGACACATGTCCGGATCGAGCGCATCGTGACGTCCATCTTGAGTCTTATTGCTTGGTCGTTCATACCCATGTATAATCGATCTGCTCAATATTCGGGTTGTCCTTGAAATCCCGTATATATATGATTTGTATATGGTTGACGATTTTATTCTCTCGTGTATCCGTCCCCGTTGATCCTTTTCAACTCGTTAGGAGTTACCTTATCGATGGTCAACTCATTGATATCGATCCTTTATAAATCTCGTTTGGAATTCACCCTGTCATTGGTAATCTCGTTCGTTATTGATCCTTATTGATTCCGTTTGGGAGTTGTCTCACCGTTGGTATTCTTGGTTATTAGTCCTTGATTGATGTGATTGGAGTTTACCGTGTCGTCGGTATTCTCGTTTGTCGATTCCTTATTGCTCTTGTTGGAGTTTACCGTATCGTTGGTATTCCCAGTTGTTGGTCCTTATTGATCTTGCTAGAGTTTACTGTGTCGTCAGTAATCTCGGTTGTTGACCCTTTATTGATCTTATTTGAGTTTATCGTACCGTTGGTATTTCTGGTTGTCGACTCTTATCGACCTTGTTAGAGTTTACCGTGTCGTCGGTATTCTCGGTTATTGATTCTTCATTGATCCTTACCGTGTCGTCGGTATTCTCGGTTATTGATTCTTCCTTGATCCTTACCGTGTCGTCGGTATTCTCGGTTATTGATTCTTCATTGATCTTGTTGGAGTTACCACATAATGGTATTGTCGTTCGTGGTTGATCCTTTGTCGATCTTGTGCGGAAATATCATGTCATTGATACTTCCGTTGTGATGTATTGATTGTTTATCATTATTGATTGTGTGAGCATTCATGCTTGTATTGATATTCGGGACTTGCCATTGTTTCGGGACAGTTGAGTTGCAGATGTATCGTGTGATATCAGTTCCTATCAGTATTGGGATCCAATTGTGCGACCCAGCCAGCAGAGTTGAACTTGGCCAGATTATTCTATACTCGAGATATGTTTATAATTGGAAATCTTGGTAGTGTTTCGGATACAGTACAGGTGATTACATTTGAATTCGTTCATTACTTAAGGACACGAGGCGTGGAATATGGTAAGATTTGATTGTTATGGTTGTGACAGGTTGGTAAGGTTACTTCGGTGAGATCATATTGGAATTATTCTTACCTTGTAATTACATTGATATGTAATTGTTTTTGTGATGTGATCGTTATCATTGTTGAGTATTATGGCTGACCCCGTCGTGGGCTTTATCTTTTAGGTACTCGGAGTTCGAGCTAGTAGCGGTCGTGAAGGGATGAGCTTTCTGGTGATACTGGCTATGGCGTGATTGTTGGGATTATGTATTCTTTTTTGGTTTCCTAATTCCGCTGCAAATGTAATTAATTGTGTTTTTATCCGCTGCATGTGTATATTTAAAATGGCTTTCAGTGTTCTTTGAACTGTGTTTTTATCCGTTGCGTGTGTGTGTACTTTCAAAGGGCTTTTTGACATTTTTTAAACATTTGCGAAAATGATTTTAGCCTTGTGGGTTCCAATATGGGGCCCACGGCGCTGTAATATTCCCGGTCGGTTTTGGGGGTGTTACAGTCGGATTCTAAAATAGTTGAGGGTACGGGAGTATCAGATGCGGGCTCGGAAACAGGGGCTATTATCTCCTGTTCTGAAGTAGGTCCTAAAGACATAGGTACAGGAGGGACTGATTCCTCCTGCTGTTTCTCAGCTTCCGCCTGCTCCTGCAGAGGTACTGATTCCTCGTGCGGGATGGCGCTGGTCTGGTCTTCGGTCAGGCGCAGGTCCCTGTTCCTCGGTTGGTTGTTCCTCCATGACAGGAGGGACTGAATCCTCGTTGTCGGGAATAATGTCATGCTGTTGCGAAGGGGACATATTGTGACTTGATGTCCCTTCACCTTTTTGTTGTTGAAGCTGGGAGAATTATTTTGCTCTAGCTTCCACACGAATCATTATCGGACCTGCCTGAAAGGCGGCGGCGGCGTCGTCTAAGTCATGGTCTGATTTTGGACTTTTGGGAGATTCCACAGACTTAGCTTTTCCTTTCTTTTGTGCTTCGGATTTATCCAAAAGATGGCTCTCAATTAGCTCTCTACAGCATAGGTTGTCCCATTGGATCAGGACTGCAACATCTTGAGCGTCCATCACTTCCAAAACAAATCTTTCTTCATTGCTCCATTCGCTCCAGTTGTACAGGGTGTCGTACTGAGCAAGTTTGTAATTCTTCCATTGTATAAACCGTTCATATGCCTGTTCGATTTGTACAGAAAGTAGGGTTTTGTTAATAATTATGTCCGGGGAGGGGCTGCATACAGCGCATGGGTCCGCTGTAGGCATGGGTTCCTGTGTCAGAGTTGGATCCCGAACAAGGGTTGGGTCCCTGATGGGAGATGGATCCTTAACGGGTGTGGAATCCCGCATAGGAGAAGTAGCTTTTGGCTCCAAAGTGGCAGCCGACTCGCCACAGTCTTGTAAGTTGGCAGATGTCTGAATATCCGCTGTAGCCGCCAAAGGCTCGGGATCTACTGTCGCGACATTAGCAGTCATCTCTTCCGCAGGGGTTGCGCCCTAGGGGCTCGATACAGTGGGTTGGGCCGTTGAAGGAGCATCCTCGGAGATTTCTGTAGCTTTAATATTTGTGAACCTCCTTAGCTTCCTTTTCGGCTTCTCACCACCAACGGGAGTTTTGCTGTGAGATCTCTTTCTCTTCTTTAAAGTTTCTTCACTTTGGGACTTCGAAGACACATCCCTTGGGTCGGCAAAAAGGGGAAATTTTCGGACGAAAGGTCTGTTTGCAATAAGGGGTCCTTTGTTGAAAATGGAGGGTCTAACGCTTCCTATGTATATCCGAGAAGAGATCTTCTTTGCTTCTTGGGCTTGCGGAACACCGCATTTCATCAGAATGTAATTCAGAAGCAAACCAAACCATTCTTCTGCGAGGCAGGCTTAGAGACTTCTTCATGCAACCTTTTGAGGATTATTTGACACCAGTTGACCTTTTCACAGGTCATGATTGCAACCATCATCCTAAATCTTAAATTGATGCACATCTCGAATGCACCTGTTCTATTCTCAATTACACGGCAACAGAAATCGTGTAAATAAACAAAAGGTAAACAAAAGAGTTTCTTGTGGCAAGAGGTGTGAACCGTTTCAACCGATGCTGAACCGGTGAATAGTCCATAATATTCGGTCAAGAGTTCTTGGGACTCAAAGGTCTCAAGATCTTCCATTGTCAGGCCATCTGCAGGAAGGCTGCAGAGATTCCAAAGAAGCTCTTGGTCAACACGGATCTCGACTCCGAGCAAGTGAGAAGAAACGCACAGCAGCATTGAGGTAGAATTCCTCAACCAGGTGAACATCAAAACGTTCAGCGGTGTGACTTCCAAGGCGATAGAGGCCTTGCTGACGTATTCTTGTAATGACGTATACCATCGATTCGACATCATCACCTTCGGAACGAACACGTTCAAGCACGACAAATCTAGAAAAGATCTGTCCGTCGATGATGTTGGAGGATTTCTTGAGAGAGAGAGAGAGGAGGTCTGAGAAGATGCCATTGACGATTCTCGAAGAAAAGTAAAGAAGATTCAAAGAGAAATGCAGTAAAAGTAAAAATACTTGTAGGCTTTATGCTCAAGGACTCTCTCAATATGCAGAAAGCGTAAAGAGTCTGAAGAGGCATTTATAAAGAGTCTGAAGAGGCATTTACAGTCCTTTTATAGTGGGCGGCGGCGAAGGGTTTTGTAACGTCCCAATACTTATTTAAATGCTATTTATTTTGCTAACGATCATGGATTTTGATTTTTTAATATTTGCAGGTTGTCCGATACTTGGACCGATACGTTCCTAGCATAAAATGAAGGAAACGATTTCAAAATAAATTATAAGGATTATTTTAGAATTTATGAAAGTAATTTCGAAAATTTTCGACGAATTGATACGATAAAATTATCATTACAGAACACTTATACTGCAAAAATAATATTAAATTATTATTTTAATATTATCGAAAATTGGTTCCGAGCATATCGAAGATTTAACTCAAAGTAGTCCGAACAGTCGGAAAATCGAATTTGGGCATCGGAAGGGTCGAACCGGCTGAGCCAAGTTGACGGACATTTGTCGGTCACCACGGACACGCCGATCGACAATCACGGCCATGGCCGATGAAGCTTCTAGACCACTATCCGGATAAGGTCCGGTTTGTCGAATAAGGTCGGTCACGACCGAAGCTTCTCGACCACTATCCGGATAAAATTTGTCATTTGTTCGGAGAAGGTCGGTCACGACCGACAGAAGCTTCTCGGCCAGCTGTCCGGATAAGGCTTCCAGCTGTCCGGGTAAGGTTGATTTTCAACCGACTTTGAGCCCTAATTTATATATGTTTCCGGACGTGTTTTTGTACATATCATATATCATGTTGTAGCTGTGAACCTCTACTTTAAAATGCCCGAAACATATTTTCCTTCCAAAAGTTATAAAAGCCACAAAAATCCCGATCAATCAGATAGCTTAAATCTGACAGTTTTTCAAAGGTGTTTGATAAAAGTCCTCAAAGAGATTTCAGATTTTACATCAAGAATTTATGGCCGGAAATATGAAAAAGTATTTTCAAGTGCTAGGAGAAGCGTATCCGGGATCCAATAAGGACAACCGAGCCAAATTCAAAGGAAGATATTTCAAGATTTCAGCAAACGAGGTGAGGTTATACTGTTTTAATATGTTACGGTCATCGTTGTGTCGTGTAACATGACAAGCCGAGAGGGGTCGAAAGAATGAAAGAAAGTCGAGACGAGTGTTGTTACCCAAAATATTATCCGGAGATAGTATTGCTGGAATGATCGAGTAACAAACAAATGCGAGAACACTTCCGTGAGAAAATAAATAACACAAGATTTGCCGGGGTTGTTAATCCCGGGATTGAATGCTCTCGCGAGATGTTATTAATAAATATACTGTCGAGTACAAATATTAATGTTAGAATCTATTACAATGAGTGTAAAGACTTCTAGTTATCTAGGCTTTAGAGCGCGTAGATTGCCGGAAGAACCCGATAGATAGATCTGTGAGTTCTTGCTTGGGATATATGATGAATGTGTATGAATATCTCTATGAATGTTTAAGTGGTTGCCAAAAGAGTCTTTGATTCTCTCTTTTGTGTGTATTTTGCACTGAATTCGTAGCAAATTCGCCTCCCCTTGGCCATTGCAGTGGGTTCTCTATTTATAGGGGACAAGGTAGTTGGGACTCCTCAGGCGATCGCGGGCGACCGCCGTTTTCTATATTAAAATAAGATGGTCGATCGTCCCGTCACGTGGGACTGTTCCCTTGAGGTCCGAGATCGCTGCTGGTGGCCAGCTGGGCGAGCCAATGGGAAGCCAGCACGCGTCTTGAGTCGCTGTCCGGGGAGGACCCACTTTGTACCTTTCGGCGGCCTTGTCGGTAGGTGTGGTAGGTGACAGGCTGGGGTCAAAGGTCCTATCTGTCGGTATCCTTTGAAGATCCGCATGTGGGCCACCGTCCAAGATTCGGTCTTCGACGACTTTGACGGATGCCGGATCCATACGTGGCACGAGACGATCGCCTCTGGTTCGCTCATTAAAGACGATCGTTAGATATCAAAAGACGATCGCTGGGTATCAAAAGACGGTCGCCGTAATATGCCGAACTCTAGGCGTTTGTCCAGAGTATGTCTCCCAAGGTTGGCTTCTCTGATCGTGATGCCAATCGCCTATCGAGGCGTAATAATCGCCGCACAACAATTGCCCCCCATCTCGCCTCGATGTTAGAAACACGGGGTGAGGTGGCACTGTTGGCGATCGCCAATGTTTAGCCGATCAGCCGATCTGAATTCAAATCTGGACGATCTTCTTTCGCGCCGGGAGCAGCGGGAAATGAAGGCGGGCTTTCCAAAAGTGGCAGGGACACGCGTCGCGCCGCTGTTGGGGGAGTCCGATGGTTTGTCGGACTTGTCGGCTGGCATGCCCTCGAAAAGACGCGTACGCAGGATTCGAGGGCAGCATTTAATGCGTCCCCACGTGACGGTTGCGATCCAGCCCTCGAAATTTCTCCTATTTGCATTTAGACCCTCGTCTCCTTCTATAAAAGGGCCAGGGCTTCTTCTTCTTCACTTTTTACACGTCCTTGCATCCATAGCCGAAATTCTGCAAAAATTTCTGGAGCTTCTTGTGCCGATCTCCTTCTTTTCTCTAGGTAAGAAAAATTAATCTTTTCTTTCCCTTTACTTTCTAATATGTCGGGTGGATCCAGAACCTTCGAGACCGGAAGTTCTTCCGCTGCCGCAACGTCGCCTGAACGGGAGGAGATTCCCGTTAGAGTGGATATGGAGACGGCCGTTGAAGCTATTCGTGCGGGGATTGCACCCGCAGAACTCGAAGAACTTTTCAACGAGGCCGAAGTGGCGAGGACGGCGGCGACGACGGAGCAGGGGGGCTCGCCGGTGGATGAGGATGATTTGGTGCGGGAAGCCTGGGAACGAGAGAGTAGATTCGGCCCTGCCTATGTGGCTTTTGCTAAGATGATGGAAGCGATCGCTGGACCCTGTCCGGAATTCGACTTCGAAGCCTACTCCGCCGCTCACCCTTACGAACCTGTGAAGCGGACGGTTTTTCAGGCCGCCGTCCCGTCTCCATGGACTCTCGGAAATATCCGGAGTACGGCGACCAAGAAAGACCTGAGCCGCTGGAGGGCCAAATATCACATTCCCTCTGATGTTTCCTTGCACATGCCTTCGGAGCATGAACGAGCCGACCAACCGCCCGAGGATATGGTTGCCGTCAGCTAGATGATTATGGAGGCCGGTCTGTGATTTCCTCTGCCATTCGCCGTCTCCTACTTGCTGATCGCCTGGAATTTGGCGCCTCTTCAACTAACGCCGAACGCTTGGCTACAGATCATCTGCACGTTGACACTGTTTGGCGGTCACCGGTTGTTCCGCCTCCTTATTGCGCAGGAGATGAATTATCTGTTTAAACTGGCCGCGCAGAAAGGGTCGATCGGCGGCAATCATATCCAAGGCCGAATCGGGAGAGTGGTCCTTGGTGTGCCGAATAAGACCAGGGGTGACCTGGCTAAATGGTGCTGGGTCGGTGGTGCGTGGCGATCGGCATCGAGTGACAGGCCGAATGAGGAGTTGGAGATCCCCACCACTTTCCGGGAGAGGAATCCGAGTAAGGATTTTAACTCTCCCCTTGATTGAGCTTGTCTTGGACTGATCTAATTTTGTTTTCTTTTTGCAGGACCTCTCGTTCCAGCGATCGGCGACCTTCCATTCCATTTCTTGATCGTTTGGGAGCGAATCTGTGCCTTGCCGAACTCCTTTATTGACGTTCGCTCGCTTGGTACCGAAGCTCATCGGTTGAGGGCTCGATTGTTCTGCTTCCCCCGTCACTTGAAAGCTCCAGGTATGAGCTTAAGTGGTGCTTCCTTGCTTGACGATCGTCTCCAGGAGGTCGTATCGTTTAAGTTGTTGTCTAACTTGTTTGTATCTCTTCTTTGACAGAGGTCCATTTTCCCCGATTTGCCGAGCCACCGCCAGAGATCGCCATGTCAAACCCGGGACTCATCGGTCGCCTTCACTTGGGTAAGCAGACTGGTCGCGTTCCTGCGACGACGTCTCGCCCTGCTCCGGTGACGAGGCCTGCCGAGGTGCCAGTCGCCGAGCTGGTGGTTCAGGGAGAGGAACAGCTTCAGCGCCGCAAGAGGCGGAGGTCGGAGGAGTCCCCGTCGATTTCTGAGGCGTATGTATCCATTCTTGAGCCTCCGGTTGCTGCGGCACCTATCTCTGCCATCCCGATGATGGAGCGATCAGGCCCTAGGCCTTCGGTCCCCGACTCCCGGTCATCTGGTGGCTCGATGAAGAAGGTGGCGATCGCCGAGGCGGAAACCTCTCGGGGCAAGCCTTATTTTGGACGCGATCCCGAGCTGGTCAACAGGTAAGAAAGGATCAAAATTTTCTGAGTTAGGCATTCTGGGCAAGGTATAGGCTAACTTTTTGGTTTCTTTGGTTTGTCCGCAGGTTCGCCTTGCCGACCGGACGTTGCTCCTATAGTGCCGACTTTTTGTCGAGCAAGGCTCCGCAAACATCTCTCGACGTCCCCACTTACATCCAAAGCAGCTTTCTCCTCTCGCCCAAGGCACAGACGACCGATCTTGATGCGATCGCTGCCGCCGATCCGAGATGCCATGCAGGCGACCCTTGCCCTGGCTCTCCAGACGGCGACGATGGCCGTCCAAGCCGCTAGGGATTTTGAGGGGCGACCCTCCACTGCTCGTCTCCATAGCGACCTCGAGGCCGCCCGGAACAAAAATATCGAGTTTTCCAACCGGATCCAGTCTATGGAGAAGGAGTCTGAGGAGACGGCCAAAAGGGATAAACAGGACGTTGACCGATTGAAACAGGAGCTGAGCCGCTCTAAGGAGGCTGCCGACCGGTCTCGTCATAAGGAGAAGGAAACCCGCCAGAAGTTCGCGGCTTCGCAGGAGGAGGCCGGGGTGAAAGTGATGGTGGATTGGCTCAACGGTGAGCTGGAGGCGGCGAAGAAGGAGCTGGAGAGGGCCAAGGGTGAGAATGCCGCCAAGGTGGTTGAGCTGGCGAAGGCTGAGAAGACGGCCGCGGATTTGAAGGGGCAGCTGAAGGCGATCGAGGTCGATCCCTACCTCAATGTTGCGCTCGTCGGCGAATTCGATTATTACTTGGCCTATGCTGACGCTGTTCGAGCCGCTAAAAAGGCAGGGATCGAGATCGGTCCCCTGATGGAGAGCTTCAAATCTTATGCCCTCGAGCATCCTCTGCATCCAGAGTTCTCCTTGCCGATCCTTGACTTTGTCGACTTCGGGATCGACTTGAGTTGGTATACTGGTAAACTCATTCATCCCGAGGCCGATGGGGGGGCCCAAGCCGATCCGCAACCTGAGGGCGATGACCAGCCGGCGGGGCCTTGAGAGGCATTTTTGTTTTCCTCTGTAACTCGTACTTTTTTGTTTTCCTTTTTGTAATGCCTTCGGGCCCCGTAATGTATGAAACTTGCGTTATGAATAAAATGTTCCTCTTTTCATACTCTCTTTACATACGATCGCCTTTGAATGTTTGCGCGTGCAACTTTTTACACGTACGTGTATGATTGCTTTCGACGTTTTGTTCATCCGACCGATTGTCTGAGTGTTGAAAGCATTGATATGTTTTGAATCGGAATTCTTACTTGTAATTTTTGTCGAACGACTCCGATCGTCCTGCGTGTGTTTGAGCGAAGCCGATCGTGCGTGGTTCCTTTTTGTTCAATCATATTTGGGATTAGCTCGACCCATCTCTGCCCCCTTGTTTTTGTTTACATATTGTAAGTAAGGAAACAAAAACTAGCTTGTCTGGCGAGCTATCTTCAGTTTTGCCGATTCTGAAGAATCATGTACGGTTGGGGTGTTCGATGGACCGACCTCATTTGTGGCTTTGTGTGCGAGGGATATTGTGTATCCCGCGACTCACTTTTTGTGAGGGTCCTCCGTTAGGCTACGCCTGCCTTGTGTTAAAACGAAAGGCGGACGATCTTGGTCTGGAGGAGTCCTTGCGCGGAGTGTCGTCGGCTTATTCGATTCCACGTCCGCGGCTTGTCAGCTCTGCTTCCACCTCGGCCCGCCATGAAGATGGAGACCCTCGACGGTGTACGTTGGGACGGGGGTAGTGGCACGTCGCATTGTCCGGGTTCACCATGTTAGATGATGTACCTTGAGGACGTGCGATCGTGTCTACTGATTATTTTGGATGGTCCTTCGGCTACGCCGGCCTCGTATTTAAACGAAGGGCGGGCGATCTCAGCCCAAAGGAACCTTTCATGGGCGAAGCTGTCGGTTCCATCGACCTCCAGGACCATGGCTGCATTGATTTTTCCTAGGATCGTCGTGATCAACGATCGTCGGCAGTATGCGATATGCCTGGTGGGGCGATCGCCAGAATAGATGGGATAGGAAAAAATCTCATTATATTCCTTGTACATCATTGAAATTGAATACAAAATTATCATTGGTAGTATTTTTTTCAGATGCACGGCGTTCCAGGGGTATTGATCCGGAGTACCGTCAGGATGTTCCAGTTCGTAGGCTCCTTTAGTTAGCCATTTGGATACTCTGAAAGGTCCCTCCCAGTTCGGACCGAAAATGCCTGTGTGGGTTTGGATCTTCTTGAGGACGAGATCGCCCACTTGAAACCTTCTTTCTTTGACTTTTGAATTGAAGAACTTCTCGGCTCTCCTCTTGTGGATTGTGTTCTTCATTTCTGAGGTCAGGCGTCGTTCTTCGAGCATGTCTAGGTCGATTCGTCGGGCCACATCATTGTCGGTCGTCATCTCCTGTTCGGTTCGATGGCTGAGGACGGCGATCTCTGAAGGAATCATCGCTTCTGTTCCGAAGGCAAGGGCGAATGGGGTTTCGCCGGTTGAATTGCGGGTCGTCGTTCGGTAGGACCACAAAACGTCTGGGAGCTCGCTGGCCTATCGTCCTTGCCTGGATTCGAGTCGCGCTTTAATCGTGTGTTTGAGGATCTTATTCACTGCCTCTACCTGCCCGTTCATCTGAGGGTGATAGGGCGCTGAGAATAACCTTTTGATTCCCCACTTTTCACAGAATTGCATGACTTCTAAGCCGTCGAATTGTTTTCCATTGTCGGAAATGATGGCCTGGGGCAGACCGAATCGGCATATGACGTTTCTCCATATAAACTTGATCACTTTCTCTTGGCCGATCTTGTTGAGCGGTTCGGCCTCAGCCCATTTGGTGAAATAGTTGACCCCTACGATGGCGAACTTACAGCCCCCTGGAGCCGTCGGCAAGGGACCTATAAGGTCGATGCCCCATTGAGCAAATGGCCAAGGGCTATACATGGAGGTGAGCTGTTCGGGGGATAGTTTAATGTTGGGGCCCATTATCTGACATCTATGACACGATCTGGCATAGGCGATTGCATCCTTCTGAAGTGGTGGCCAGAAAAACCCTTGCCTGGTTGTCTTGTGGATGAGAGCTCGCCCGCCCGCATGGTTTCCGCAAATCCCATCATGGATCTCAGCTAAAACGAGCCGACCTTCCTCTGGTGTAATACACTTGAGGAGGGGAAGGCTGAAGGCTCGCTTGTAAAGCCGGTCGTCCAATAGGGTATATCTGGTCGCACGGAGCTGGAGTTGGCGAGCTTTAACACGGTCGTCAGGGACCGTTCCGTCCTTTAGGTACTTGATGAACGGAGTCATCCAGTTCTCCTCGGCGATGGCAACCGTGGTAACTAGACTTTTGTCGATCGCCGGCCTTGTTGACTTTGTGATTTGGATATTGGAGAAGTCGGCTGCCCCATCCGACGATGCTAGTTTGGAAAGGGCATCGGCCTGGGAGTTGTGTTCTCTTGGGACTTGCTCAATTAGCACTTCTTCAAATTTTGTGCACATTTCGGCGACCAGCTCTTGGTATTTGACCATCTGTTCGCCGCGTGCCTCATATTCTCCCTTGACTTGGTTCACGACCAAAAGGGAGTCCATGAAGATATGGAGGCGACGAACATCTAGGGCGAGGGCTAGATCGAGCCCGCCTACCAAAGCTTCGTATTCGGCTTCATTGTTGGTCGCACGAAAACCGTAATGCACAGCATTTGTGAAACTTTTTCCGTCGGGGCTGATGAGGACAATCCCTGCCCCTGCTCGTGAATTGGTCGCCGAGCCATCCACATATAATTTCCAGGCGGGTCGGCCGATCTGGGTCGGACTGTGAGGGAAAGTTAATTCCACCACGAAGTCCGCCAGAGCTTGGCCCTTGATCGCCGTGCGAGGAGCGTATATGATACCGTATTGGGCGATCTCCAGCGACCACTTGAGGAGTCGCCCGTTAGTGTCCGACCGGTGTAGGACTTGCCTTAGAGGTAGAGTTGTTAGGACTTCCACTTGGTGATCGAATAAGTAAGCCCTCAGCTTACGAACACTCATGACAAGGGCATAGGCGATCTTCTCTAATGGTGTATAGCGTGTCTCAGCGTCGTGGAGCGCCTGGCTAACATAGTAGATCGGCAAGTGGGCTTGTCCCTCTGCTCGCACCAGAACAGCACTCAGTGCGACCTCCGAGGCTGCTAGGTAAAGGAATAATTTTTCACCAGGGATCGGCTTTGCCAGGATCTGGGGGTTAGATAGATATTCCTTTATCTTGGCGAACGCTATCTGGCTTTCCTTCATCCATGCGAACTTCTTGTTCTTGATGGTTGCGAAGAAAGGCTTGCTTTTATCGCCAAGCCGTGATATGAAACGGTTGAGGGCGGCTAGACAACTTGTGAGGCGTTGCACCTGCTTGATGTTTCGCGGTTCCTGCATGTAAAGGATCGCCTGTATCTTGGTGGGGTTCGCCTCGATCCCCCTTTGGCTCACGATGTGCCCCAGGAATTTCCCGGAGCCCACCCCGAAGTTGCACTTCTTGGGGTTCAGCTTCATGTTAAACTTCTCAAGGATGGCGAACGTCTCGGCGAGATCGTTGAGGTGATCTTCCTTCTTGAGGCTTTTGACTACGATATCGTCAATGTAGACCTCCATGGTCTTTCCGATCTGATTAGCGAACATTCTGTTGACTAGTCGTTGGTAGGTCGCCCCTGCGTTTTTCAAGCCGAACGGCATTCGGACCCAAAAGTATATGTCTTTTTCCGTGTGGAAAGATGTGTGTTTTATGTCTTCCTCCGCCATTGGGATTTGATGATATCCGGCGAAGGCATCCATAAATGACATCATTTCGCAACATGCCGTACTATCGACCAAGTGATCAATATGAGGCATCGGAAAGTGATCTTTTGGACACGCCGCGTTGAGATCGGTGAAGTCGATGCATAACCTCCAGGAGCCAGTTGGCTTTTTGACGAGTACCGCGTTGGCGACCCACTGTGGTTCGTCTGTGGCTACTCCGATCAATTTGTTGTCGAGTAACTTCTGGACTTCTATGTCGAGCGCCGCGTATTTCTTGGGACCGAACTTCCTACGCTTCTGGTGAACAGGCTTCATTGCTCGGTCGATCTTTAGATAATGGCAAGCGTGTTCGGGACTTATGCCAACCATATCTTGATGCGACCAGGCAAAGACTCTGATGTTCCTACGTAGCAAGTTGATCAGATCTCCCTTTAATTCGTGGTCGATGCTTGCGCCGATCTGTACTTCCCATTCTGGATGACCCGGATCCATCGTAATGCTTTCCAACTCTTCGACAGGGACGATCGCCTCTCATTTGGTGCGATCTCCAGACTCGGTCCTTGGATCGATGTCGAGACTTGGCTCGAAACCAGTCCTTGGCTCGATGTCGTCCGTCAATTGATGAGAGATGGCGTCCCCTGAGTCGGGTTGGTACGATGCGCTCGGCTCGTCGATCTCCATGGGTTGATCGTCGATCGCTTCAATGTTACATATAGTATGGGAAGTATTGAAAGAAGTAACAACATAGGAGTAATTCAAACATCTTTTTGCCATTAGCTGATCTCCTTTTACAGTACCGACCGTCCCATCGGCAGTGGGGAATTTGATACAGTAAAAGAAAGATGAGGCGACCGCCTCAAAGGTTTCTAAAAAGGGGCGACCTAGGAACCCATTATAGATGCTGGGCCTATCTATGAATACAAAACTTAGGTTCCTAGTAATCCTAACCTTGGGATCATACAAGCATACTAGCTCGACGGAGGGCTTGATCCTCCCGTAGGCTTGGACTGTGTTGTCGCCGAACCCTTGGAGCACGGTGTCGAAAGGCTTGATGAATTTGATTAAGTTGCCGAGTTGGTCTAGGGCGGATTTGAATATGATGTTGCAGAAACTCCCGTTGTCGACCAGCACGCGATCGACCGTCTTCCCAAGGATACAGGTGGAGATCACCAGTGCATCCTCTTTGGGGCATTGCACTCCCTCCCTATCTTTGTTGGAGAAGGTGATGAGTGCGTCTTTAGAGATGGTCGGATCTGGAGGTACTACGACATGGACCCCGGCGAATGCCCTCAGCTCGGCCTTTCGCTTCCTGTTTGACATGGTGGAAACCAGGGAAAGACCCCCGAGGTTTCCACCTCCTGCTTGAAGCATGTTTATCCGACCGCCAGAGTTGATCGGTGGGACCGACTCATCAGAGTACTCCGACTCATGCTCGATTCTGGCGACCGGATTGGGAGGAGTTCTCTCGTGTTGTCGGCGCTCGCGCCCTCCGGTCCTTTCCGTCCTTGGCTCTGGCTTGGTCACCAAGTTGTCCAGTTTGCCTTCCCCAAATGGGGCGTAGCCTCGAGGAGGTCGCGGCATTGGATAGTGTTGTGGCCGGGACTCTTATGGTAGGCACAGAATTTGCTACGGTCTAGATGACCGTGGTCCCTTATCGGCTTTGGTTTGGAAATCCATTCGCGACCCTTGATTGCGTTGAAGATGTGGGCCGGAGATAAGTTGAGGTTGTGAAGAAGGTGGACCTCTACATCCTCGAAGGCTTTGAACTCGCCAGGCGGCTTGGCGACCGCCTTTCTGGGCTTGGCGACCGCCTTCTTCTGGACATGGGACGGTGCCTTTCCTTCTTCGGATGGCCCCTCGTCTAAGCGGAGTGAGAGCATCCTCTGCCTGGCCAGGAAACCGGCGGCTTTGCCGCGGAAGACCGAGTAGGTCGGGGGGATATCCTTTGTGAGGTGCCTGAACATGGGCGAACATCCGTGGAATCTGCTCATGACAGAGTTTAGAGCGAGCTCGTCGCTGATGGGCTCGCCGGTGAGGACTATCTCGTCTACCCGGTCGATGTAATCTTCGTCTGACTCGTCCTTCCCCTGCTTGATTTTCATCATGCGGTGGGGGCCTTCAGGGCGAGCGACTTTTGCGGCGAAGTACGACGTGAAGTCGCTCGCCAGCTTCTCAAAGCTATTTATTGAGCGAGGTGGTAGTGAGATGTACCACCTGTGGGCGAGATCGCCCAGAGTTAACGGGAACATTCGACACTTCGTCGCTTCTGATGATCCGCATCCGGTCATGTAGATCCGGAATTTGCTCAAGTGGGTTTCCGGATCCGATCTTCCCTCATATAGAGGTGTTTGTAGAGGATTGATCGTTGGTTGGACTGGGGCGAGCTCGATCTGAGTCGCGAGTGGTTCGCTTGATCCAATGATTGATCTCCTGGTGCCTGCCCCATTTCCCAGGAGCGCCTTCATCTCGTCGAGCTGGCGTTGTATGGCGGCTATCGCCGTCGCCTGACTGCTCGCCGATTGGCTCTCAGAGCGCGAACCAAGGCGATCGTGTACCGATCCCCTAGCCCCGTGGTGAATGACGAGCTCCCTGCCAGTGGGTTCTTTCCTCGGGCGAGCAGGGGCTCGTTGACCGGCCTGCCTCTTGGGAGTCGGATATGCCGAACTCCTGGTAAAGGATTCGGATACCGATGTCTCCCGGCTGGGGCCTGAGTGTCCGGGTCGCCATGAGGGATCGCTCCCCAGGCGGCTGAAGACGGAATCGTCCCGCCTTACGAGAGCCTTCTACTGCGGCTCGGGGCTTTCTGTCGATTTCTCAACATAGATCCCTTTGAGCTTCCGTTTGCTTGCCCGGCGGATGGTTGACGGAGTGATGGTGGGTGTGCCATTGGCCTTCTGTCGCTCCCTGAGGATGGCTATAGCCTCCTCAATATGTTCCGTGGTCTGGAACTGATCGAGTGAGAGGCTAGAACCGTCCCTCGGGGGCGGGAGGGAGAGCCTAGCGTCGCCACGGTCGCCTTCCGCCGTGGGCTGGGATTCGGTCCGGGCCGGAATGAGATTTCCGGCAGATCTTAAGGTGGCTCTCTTGGATGTCGTTGCAGATGTCATTTTTCTGAAGGCTTTTCTGTTGAAGAACAGTGAGTGTTTCTTCAAGTATATGTCTGGAGACCAGTGAGTGTTCTTCAAGACGGTAGGAATAAAAATGAAGGTTTAGATGTCCCTCCTTCTAGCGCCAATTGTTGTTACCCAAAATATTATCCGGAGATAGTATTGCTGGAATGATCGAGTAACAAACAAATGCGAGAACACTTCCGTGAGAAAATAAATAACACAAAATTTGCCGGGGTTGTTAATCCCGGGCTTGAATGCTCTCGCGAGATGTTATTAATAAATATACTGTCGAGTACAAATATTAATGTTAGAATCTATTACAAGGAATGTAAAGACTTCTAGTTATCTAGGCTTTAGAGCACGTAGATTGCCGGAAGAACCCGATAGATAGATCTGTGAGTTCTTGCTTGGGATATATGATGAATGTGTATGAATATCTCTATGAATGTGTAAGTGGTTGCCAAAAGAGTCTTTGATTCTCTCCTTTGTGTGTATTTTGCACTGAATTCGTAGCAAATTCGCCTCCCCTTGGCCATTGCAGTGGGTTCTCTATTTATAGGGGACAAGGTAGTTGGGACTCCTCAGGCGATCGCGGGCGACCGCTGTTTTCTATATTAAAATAAGATGGCCGATCGTCCCGTCACGTGGGCCTGTTCCCTTGAGGTCCGAGATCGCTGCTGGTGGCCAGCTGGGCGAGCCAATGGGAAGCCAACACGCGTCTTGATTCGTTGTCCGGGGAGGACCCACTTTGTACCTTTCGGCGGCCTTGTCGATAGGTGTGGTAGGTGACAGGCTGGGGTCAAAGGTCCTATCTGACGGTATCCTTTGAAGATCCGCACGTGGGCCACCATCCAAGATTCGGTCTTCGATGACTTTGACGGATTCTGGATCCATACGTGGCACGAGACGATCGCCTCTGGTTCGCTCATTAAAGACGATCGTCAGATATCAAAAGACGATCGCTGGGTATCAAAAGACGGTCTCCGTAATATGCCGAACTCTAGGCGTTTGTCCAGAGTATGTCTCCCAAGGTTGGCTTCTCTGATCGTGATGCCGATCGCCTATCGAGGCGTAATAATCGCCGCACAACAACGAGTTTCACACAGATAAGAATGTTTTATGTTCATTACACAACATGATTTTGACGATTTATAAGGGTTTAATCTGACTGAGTATGCTCGCGTACTCACACCTCGTCGATTATGTTTTTCAGGCTAAGGAATCGACGAACGGGACAAGCAGAAGATGAATACATACTCCCAACACGATGAAGTTCTAAAGAATAAAAGATGTTATCGCCGTAATTGTTATTATTTTTACGAAACACTTGATGTTCTTCAACAAACGTAATTTCAACGGACTATGTCCGAATAATTGATTTCCCATGTTTTTTGTAAAACTGTACTGATGTTTGAATAAATGAGTTTTATTGAAGATTTACTGACTAAAACGCTTCCGCAAATACGCCGAATTTATATAAAAAATTTTAGGAAAAAAATTGAGCTGTGTAACGTTCTTTTTAATTAAGAAAGCCAGGGCGTTACAGGTTTACAGATACTGAACGGTCGGATTTAAGGGAAGGGAACCGTTGTTTAAAATAAACGATCATGAAGGGAACGGTCTGACTTATCAAATTACCCTTATTGCCCGAAACGGCGGTGTAAAATTAATAAAATAATTTGAAACATCGCAGCTTGAGGATACCAATGTCCAGATGTTGTGTAAAACATTTAATGCAAAATACTTTATAATTATAATAGAGCACGTGGACACAAAAATCATTTTAAAATAAATAACATGATAATTGATTTTCCCATAGTATGTGCTGTATCCGCGAAAATATAGTGTTCCCCCGTAAAAGGTACATACGGGTTTCAATTCCATACAGCAACTTTCGGATTAATGCTGTATTCTTGGGTCATACTGTATTCCCCCTTAATTCTTGCACACGTCAGCTGTAGGATATTTCATTTCTCTTTGTTCCTACAGTGCTATTCTGATAGACTAAGTGTACAGGTAACTAACGGTGGATACTGTATTCTTGGGTCTTATAGTGTTCCCCCTCAATTGCTGAGTAAAAGCATTAAAAACTTACAGGGAGTCAAGCTGTAGTAATCCCAATTCATGTCGAAGCATGCAGAATCTTGCTGTGTCGAGAGGTTTGGTATAGATGTCGGCTAACTGGATATCTATTTGAACATTTTCAAGCCAAACATCCTTGTTCTCAACATGATTCTTGATGAAGTGATGCTTCATGTGAATATGCTTGGTGCGCGAGTGCAATATAGGGTTGTGCGTGATAGAAATTGCACTCGTGCTATCGCACATAATCGGCGTTTCTTTGGCTTCAATTCCATAGTCTGACAACTGTTGTTGCATCCAAAGGATCTGCATACAGTAACTACCAGCAGCATAGTATTCTGATTCAGCTGTTGAAAGCGAGTTTGCCAATTGTTTCTTGCTAAACCAAGACACAAGTCTAGGTCCAAGAAAGTGACAAGTTCCGCTTGTACTCTTCCTATCTAGCTTTCAACCTCCGAGATCCGAGTCACTGTAGCCAACTAAATCGAATCCGCTTTCTTTAGGATACCACAGTCCTACATCGACTGTTCCTTTGATGTATTTCCGGATCCGTTTGGCTGTTGCGAAGTGTGATTCTTTAGGTGCTACTTGATATTGCGCACACACTCCTACAGGAAACTGGATATCGGGCCTGCTAGCCGTTAGGTATAGGAGTGAGCCAATAAGCTTCCTGTAGAGTGATTGATCAACCGGTTCTCCAGCTTCATCAGCACTAATTTGCACGGAAGTGCTCATGGGGGTTGACGATGATTTGGAAGTATTCATTCCAAACATGTTGAGAAGTTCCTTGCTGTATTTTTCTTGGTTGATGAAAATCCCTATAGGCAACTGCTTTACCTGCAATCCTAGGAAATAACTAAGTTCTCCCATCATACTCATTTCAAATTTGCTTTGCATGAGATGAGAGAACCTTTGACACAAAGCAAGGTTAGTTGAACCAAATATTATATCGTCTACATATATTTGAACCATCAAAAGGTCATCACCTTCCTGTATTTTGAATAAGGTCTTGTCCACAACACCTTTCTCGAATCCATTATCGATTAGATACTGGGACAGAGTATCATACCATGCTCTAGGGGCTTGCTTAAGTCCATACAGCGCTTTCCTTAGCATCTATACTAGGTCTTCGCCTTCTGGATTGACAAACCCTGGTAGTTGTTCAACATATACTTCTTCAGCAAGGTCTCCATGCAGGAATGCACTTTTGACGTCCATTTGGTATACAATGAAGCTCTTATGGGCGGCAAAGGCTAAAAATATCCCAATGGCTTCTAGTTTGGCTACAGGGGTAAATGTCTCATCGTAGTCTATGCCTTCTTCCTATCTATAGCATTGGGTGACTAGTCGGGATTTATTCCTGATAATGAGTCCCTTTCTATCCTTCTTATTTCTAAATACCTATTTGGTTCCAATTACAGATTGATGAGTGGGTCTGGGTACAAGATACAATACGTTGTTTCTTTCGAAACCGTTAAGCTCTTCTTCCATAGATGTGATCCAATGAGAGTTGTTGAGAGCTTCTTTGGTAGAAATAGGTTCGGATTGGGCTAAGAATACAGCAATAGTGCACATATTAAGTCTTCTAAGCTCGGATTGAGATTTCCATTCAGGAAATGGAGATATCTCAGACTCAGGTTCTTCTTGCGCACATAGTACATTTCCTTGTGTACTCTGTATTTTCCTACGGGTAGATACTCCAGCATTAATATTTCCTATGATCAACTCCTGTGGGTGATCTCTCAATCATCTTCTGTCGGGTTCTAATTCAGGGTCCCGTACTGTATCTTGTGTTGTTGTAGTTTTGGCTTCAGCTTGTACAGCATCGGCTTCATCTACGTTGGTTCTTACAGCTACGGGGTTGATTTCTAGGTCAACGACAGGCTCTATAGGAGTTGGTGGATCTATGATGGAAAGTTGTTGGATGTTCTGAGAAAGATCTTCTACTCCCGTAGTATCATGGTGAGGTTCATCGAACACTACATGAACTGATTCCTCAATTGTTAGCTTCCTTTTATTGAAGATCCTGTAAGCTTTGCTAATAGAGGAATATCCTATAAATATCCCTTCATCCGATTTCTCATCGAAGGTTCTAGGTTGATCCTTACCGTTGTTCAAAACATAACACCTGCATCCAAAAATGTGAAAGTACGAAACTAATGGAGTTTTCTTGTTCCATACCTGGTATACTGTTTTGTTGTGATCCTTGTTGATGATAAAGCGGTTTTGTGTATAGCACGTTGTATTGGTGGCTTCGCCCCAGAAACGCTGTGGCAATTTGCTAGCGGCAATCATTGTCCTTGTTGCTTCCTTCAGCGTCCTGTTCTTTCGCTCGGCAACATCATTTTGTTGAGGTGTACGGGCAGCTGAGTATTCGTGTTGTATCCCATTTTCTGAACAGTATTGCTCTATAAAGCGGTTAGTGAATTTTGTACCTCTGTCAGAACGAAAGGACACGATACTAGACCCTTTTTCATTCTGAAGCTTTCTCAGGTGCTCGGGCAGCTTTGATGCTGTTTCCTTCTTCTTGCTTAGGAAAATTGTCCAAGCATACCTGGAATAGTCATCAACAATAACGAGACAATATTTCTTACCTCCCAAACTTATAGGGTCTACAGGACCATAGAGATCCATGTGTAGCATTTCTAGAACTCTGTGTGTGGAAAGGTAGGATTTGCTCTTCAGGGTGGTCTTGATTTGCTTGCCTTTCTGATAGGGGCCACAAACGCTGTGTTTTTGGAATGACACATTTGGCAATCCTCTAACCATTCCCTGTTTGGAGAGTTTGTTGATAGTCTTGAAGTTGACGTGTGACATCATCTTATGCCATAGCCAGCTTAGATCTGCAGTGCCTTTGGCAACAAAACAAGGAATTGTGGAGCTTGTAGGCATCCAGTTAGCAATATACATATTACCTGATCTGCTTCCTGTGAGCACAACTTCTTTGGTCAGGATGTTCTTGACTCTACAGTGATCTATATAGAACTTCATCGAGAACCGTTTGTCACCGAACTGGCTAATACTAAGTAGATTATACTGTAAGCCTTCAACATAAGCTACATCGGTGACTTTGAATTTCCGATAAGTAGGTTTCCTTTCCCTCTTGTTCTTCCTTTAGATTTATCAGCGAAGAGCACTTTTGGACTGCGACCTTCTACATAATCTGACAGCTTGCTTTTATCTCCTGTCATGTGCCGAGAGCATCCGTTGTCGAAGTACCAGATGTCCTCCTCTAAGATGTCCTATATGCAACTAAATTAAGTAGATTTAGGTCCCCTTTGATTGTTGGGTCCATGGATGTTAGTGCCTTTAGGTACCCAGATTTTCCTAACAACAATAGGTTTACTGTAGGATGGTTTAGGTCCGTAGTTGTGATGTCTACGTGGGGCATGTATGTAGTCACTATAGCCATGATAATTATTATGCATGTAAAATTCAGGGTTATTATTATTAATCCAGTACAAATGCCGTCTTGGAGGTGGAGCCATTTTCTTCGGACTTACAGCTTGCCTTCTGGGTCTTCAGTTGGATTCCCAGAGCTGTTGTGATACTGTGAGAATACTTGCTTTCGCGAGGGATAACGCGGCTCCTGTATCCAATACCTAGGCGTGCTATATTGAAAGTACTGCCGTGCGGGCCTTTGATATTTGGATACAGCCTTTTTTCTGAACCGTTGTTGGCGCTGTTGATATGCTCGGGTAGCATTCTGTTGGGTACGCCTTATAGGTCTGAATGGCTGGTGATTCCGCTGTCTGGAATATGATTGTGGTGGCGGAATGGCAGCTTTTGCTGTTCGCGGTGCAACAGATTCCTTTACAGGACTCGGAACTTCTTCGGATACAGGAATGGGTTCCACACCCAAGATGAACACAATGCTAGTTTTCCCTTTATTGGTTGTATCCTATGCCACTTTTATCATGAGCATGTTTCCCAGTGCTTAGAATTTCTTCCATTCTTTTGGATGATTTCTCGAAAGATTTCAGAATGGTCTCAAGTTCTCCTTTTCGTTTTTCGAGAGTTTTTACTTTGGCTTGAAGCAGAACAAAATCATTTGTATTGCTCTCACTATGAGATTTAGTCTCACTTAGTTCATGATCAAGTTGATGATTTCTCTCCACGAGTTTTTCATGCTCAACTTTGCTATTTTCACAATCAACAGACATATTTTCGTAATTTACTTTCAGCAACTCATTTTTTTCTTTCAGCTCTAGGTTATAAATTTGGAGCTCTATATTTTCATTTTTCAAAGTCTCATGGGCCTTTTGAATGTTCTTAAACTAATTCATCATGTTTTCAAAAGCATGAGATGCATTGGCAGGAATAGCTGAGGTTGAGCTTACCTCATTATCGCTATCTTCATCTTCCGGAATGTCCTTGGCCATAAAGCACATATAGGCCTTATCTTCGAAATCATCATCAGATGAATCACTGTCGGTGACTACCTGAAGACATTCTTTAGATTTAGATGGTGCGGGGGAGGCTTCTGATTCACCAATTAGGGCCTTGAGCTTGTTTTTCTAAGCACGTCTTCTTTCATCCTTTTCTTGTTGCTCGGCTTCCGACAACCTTTGAACTTTGGGATAAGGACATTTATTTGCGTAATGTCCTGGTTTCCTGCAATTATAACAAAGTTTAGCATCACCAGAGTAAGTTTCGGTACTTACCTTGTGAACAGGTTTGGGCTTGTATGGAGTCTTTCCCGACTGCTTGATAAACTTCTTGAACTTATGCATGAGGAGGGCCCTTTCATCTTGCAATAGGTTGTCGTCGTCGCTGTCAGCATTCTTATGGATGGGCTTTGATGAACTCGGCATGTTGTCTCTTCGGTTGGATACAGCGGCTAAGGCTGTAGTCCTGGCGGGAGATTCTTCAGCTTTATCTCTCCTGTCTATATCGTACTCAAATGCTTTGAGGTCAGAAAAGAGATCAAAAGTAGATATTTCACTAAGATTGCATGACACACGCATAGATGTGGCCTTAATGTCCCATCGGGCAGGGAGAGATCTGAAAATTTTTAGGTTCTTCTCCCTTTGGGTATAAATTTTGCCTAATGCTTCAAGTTCACCAACAATGCCAGTGAATCTGAGGTCAAGTTCCTCAAGTGTTTCAGTTAGTGTCATTTCAAAAGATTCAAATTGCTGAGTTAATTTTGAAATCTTGTTTTCTTTTGAGAGCTCAGTTCCCTCACAAATTAACTTGAGTTTATCCCAGATATCCTTAGCTGATTTGCAGCTCTTTACCTTAGATAATGTGCCTTTGTCAAGAGTGACAAATAACGCATTCTTAGAAAACATTGTCGAGGTTGGCGCGTTTTCTTTCGTCAGAAGTCCATTGTTTGCGCTCTTTCTCGAGCATCTCTGCATGAGCCTGGCCTTCAATCCTTGGGGCTGGATTTACCTTCATGATCTTTATGGGGCCATCCTGTATGACAAAAATCATCTCTTCGTGCATTGCTGCAAGATGAGCCTTCATCCTAATTCTCCAATCATCAAATTCGTTAATAGAAAAAATAGGAACTTTATTGATCATTGATGTACCCTTTTGAGAATATAAGGAATAAAAAGACTGTTTTACAAAATAAGTGATTTAGGGATATGATTCAATCAAAAATGCGACTGATTCTTTTTAGAATCAACCGCTCTGATACCACTTGTTGTCCACTAAGTATACAGAATACAACTTGGAAAGTGTTTTAAACAACAGACTGTACGATTTTCAAATCTGAGTGCATAGCGGAAGTCTTATTAAAGGAAGTTGCTATAAATACAGCAACTAGATAAGAAGTGTATACTTAAAGATAATCACAAATATTAAAACAGTAAATGCAGAAGGTAAATGACGCGGTAATTAAAGTGGTTCGAGGTAAACCCCTCTATGTCCACTGGTCCTCCACACGGGAGTTAAAATGTTTATTATAAATACTACGTACACAACTACATATTTATAATCAAACCTATCAATGTATCGTTCACACAGATTGATACAATGATCGAAGCTTTCAACTGTTCACACAGATTGGTTTAGGCTTTCACTTGACTAACTTCTTCACACACAGTTCCGAAGCTTTGTCTCTTCAATACAAGTCCGGCACACACAGTTCGGGAAAAGCAATGCTTTCTCAGTCCACACAGGGCTGATGGGTTTGTTCAATGATAGAACGATGGTTTGAACAACAGCTTGACTTTCTCGATCTTCAGCTGATAATGTGTTGTTCAAGGCTGAGCACTTTGGATATTTCTTCTCTCAGAATATGCAGTATACTTGAAGAAATATGTTTGCTCTGATTATTCGTGTAAGCACTTGTTGGTTGTTGTTGCTCAGTTATCTTTGTATGTATTCGTGTTCCTGTGATCTTCAAACTCTGGAGATATATATAGCCTCCTGAATATATCTGTTGAGAAAGATCCGTTGAGCAATATTATGTGACCACTTAGATAGTTGACTTAAGTAGACCAAGATCCGGATATTGCGTGATTTGAAGATCTCTGTTGGCTTCAGTATTTAAACACTTTATCCTTTCAGTATTTAAATACTTCTTTATCAAATGGGACTTGACTTTAGCGAATGTCAAAGATTCCTTTCTAAACGGTCTTTAGTCACGTTTCAATGTGTATTGAAGGTTTCAATACTTCACAGCTTGAATGTTGTATCCATTTGCGCTGTAGGCTATATAGGAGAAGTCACTGTATGGAATGTTTGCTGTATGAAGGGACAGCTTCCATACTTGGTGCTTTTAGACTCTTGTTGCTGTATGATGGCATGATGATAGGTCTTCGATATAGGATCAGCAACTACGGTCTGTCTATCGATACAGCAACTTGCTGTATGCTGGAATGGCATATTCTCAAAACACTTATCAAGATCTTTCGATACAGGGATTGTTATCCCAACACTTTCCTTAGTCAATCATATTGAATTATGCCCCCAAGATGTTCGAAGAATTGCTCCAACAGGTAGAACATAGGGAGTTCTATGCATTTTCATAGTATTGAAATTGGTTGTGCATCATTGTGATTTAGGAACGAACCTCTGAAGGGAGTTGGATCGAAAACCTTCCTTTTGTCGATTTCTTCGCATCGTGCTATCCGAGGCAAGTATATGGGTTACGTTTTGTTGCGTATGTTAAGTATTTCGCACATATGTTGCTTGTGAACTATGGTTTTGAATGATATGTTACTCTTCCACCCAGGGATGGCATGTAGGGCCTCTGGGGGCCGATATTAAGGGGTACGGTCGTGGAAGGGATACATGTGTGCGTGCGTTGTTGTTCTTCCACCTGGAGAGGGTATTATGAGGCCTCTAGGGACCGATACTAAGGGGTACGGTCGCGGAAGTGGTTTCCCACCTGGGGAAGGCTCGACGGGGCCTCTAGCGGTTGATACTAAGGGGTACGACCGCGGGTTACCAGTGATGTTGTCGTGATGATATGATGTGATGTGATGGGTTTGGAAATGATAAATGCTTTGATAAAATGCGATATTCCGGAATATAGTTTTTGTAAAAATGTTTTCAAACTATGACAGAAGCGTTAGATTATGTTTATATGTAACGCTATGTAACTATGTACTTGTACAAGCATTTTGTATGCTAACCCCTCTTTGGGGTGAAATGTTTTACATTTTAGGTTTGGGACATTCCGAGGAGCAGGCGTGGGAGGCGCACGAGAAGGATGGACAGGCATGATGAGGCTCAGGTCTTCAGAGTCATTTTGGTTTTCATGTGGTCGCCTAAGTCAGAGACTTATGTTGCTTTCTGTTATTATGGTTAAGTCCCTTGTGTGGGCAATGAAATGGTATTGTGCTGGTCTTGTTGGATTTTGATAAAATGATTTGGCCGAGGGCCCCGGCCTGTCGTTGTATCTTTATATGTACTATAATACATTTTTGTGTTTGTTTTTGGGAATGGCTTAGCCTGGTAGACCTTGACGAAGGTTCTACGGCATGTAACGTCTCTTGTGTGAATTGGGGTGTTACACAGTGGACGTAGAGGGGTTTATCTCGAACTACTTTAAATCTGTGTTATTTACTCTATGTCTTTAATGTTTTCATTCAACTGCGATTTTTAAGTATATATTGTGAAAACTTTGTATGCATCAAGCAAACAGGAGAATACCCAGTTGTATTTACAGCAAATCACTAACATACTTCTGCTACGCAATTAACTTCAAAAATCATATAGCTTATTATATATCTTTACCATCTAAGCTATTTACTGTATACTCTGTAGCTAACAGCTTTACTGATACAGACTTCTAAGGACAGAAAGACGACTTGATATCCACTCCTGGCTACATTTTTACTCTTAATGGAGGAGTTGTATCTTGGCGAAGCGCCAAGCAAAGCATGACTACTGATTCCACCTGTCAGACTGAGTATCAAGCGGCCTCGGAGGCTTCTAAGGAAGGTTTTTGAATTAAGAAGTTTTTGGGCGAACATCAAGTGATACCATGTGCTGAGTTGCCTGTTCCGCTTTTGTGCGACAATAATGGAGCTGTAGCACAGGCTAAGGAACTGAGGTTTCACAACAGTACAAAATACATTAAGAGGAAGTATCATCTCGTAAGAGAATTTATTCGCAAAGAATACATTATGCTGCATAGAGTAGACTCAGTAGACAACGTGGCTGATCCACTGACCAAGCCACTTTCTCAGATAAGCTTGGAGCATTATCTGGAAAACATGGGTATTAGATACCATAGTGTGTGGCATTTGAGTGCAACTGGGAGATTATTAGGAGCATGCCTTAGAATGCCACTCATAGGATGTAAGAGTCAGGGCATTGTACTTGTTATTATATAAATTGTATTATCAAAAGGTAATTGTATGTTTCTTTATTTACTAGTAGTCACTGGCATTCCTAACTGGTAAATATATATACGGAAAGTAGTTTGTGTATTTAAGAGCATACATTCCACTCTTTATTAGATAATGGGATTGGCATTAGAAAGATTTATGGCTCAAATACTTAAATCGTTCGCAGGTCGATGAAACTTGACTAGGCGTTGAGTTTATGTAAAGACCTTTATGACGTGTCTTTGACTTAGAAAGTGCCTGTCGTCATTAATGGTTACTGAGAGCACACATTATAAGTATGCTAATGAGATTAGTATACTCAAGCCGCACGGATTTCACTCCGGGACAGTCAATGACGGAATTAAAAGGTTGTGATAGGTATTCGTGAACCTTCGACTTGAGGATTTAGTAGGGATGTGCATGTGAAGTTAAGATTTTCACTAGAGTAGTTCGACCCAGAAAATTGGAATGTGAGGGTCAACCTCGACATGCATCTTGACGGGCAAGTAGGACTGCTACTAAATACCAAGATAAGATTCTTTCTCCTGTAAGTGAACAGGTATATGTACGATGCAGTTATTGGCAGATGAGATCATAAGTCTTTGGCCAAAGCATTGGAGCTAGTTGTATTAGATACACGAGAGCTCAGTGATCTAAATTTTCATTAACTCAAGCATAACGTCAAATATAGATAGGGTTTGACTGATCGTGACCCTATAACTTAATCGGGACATCTGAGAGGAGGGTTTATACGTATACTGGAATTCACGATAGAAATTTTACGGAATGATCCACAATCATTCGTTCTCAGTTAGGTTATAGTGTAGGCCGGGCGACTGGCTAAGTGGCGCTATCACTCTTTGCTTCCTCTCATTGCTAACTGAGACAGACCTACCGAGTCGCGCATTAGGATAAACATCGGAATAAATCAAGCTTATTTTCTCTTTATAGATATTAGATATTGGATATCAAATTTATTGAACATTAGATATCTACTTAGTTTTGGGACATTTGATGTCTAAATTAATTTATTGGATAAATTAATTTACGGTCTAATGGATTAAATAAATTACTGGATGATTAATTTAATTCACAAATATAATTATTTCTTAGAAAAATTAATTTTATTATTTTTTATTTAACATAATTAATTAATTGGATTAATTAATTAATATAAATATATCCAAACGGAATGGAGTTTGTCTGATTGGACACACGAGAGTCCGAAATGAACCGAACTCCTGTAAGCTTCTAGAGGCCGACCCCTCCCTTTTGTCTTTTATTTTGGTATTTGATTAGTGGAAGACCAAAGCAAAACATCAAAAGGTTTTTTCATTCAATAATGAATAATATCTTGAGGGGAGACATGAGATGATTTGTGAAAAACAATTGAAGAATATATACTCCCCCATTTGGTTTTGGCCGTGAGTTTTGAATATAACAAGGGAGAAGTTTTCTTTTTGTCATCATCATCTCATGTCTAAAATTGAGAGAAAAATATTTCAAACACTTTGAGTGCTTAAGAAAATTAAGAGATAAGATAAATTAGTATACTTGGAGTGTATTAAGTAATTTCTATAGCTTCAACCATTTTGTTCTAGCCGGAGGATAATAAGGTGGGAGTTATTCTGATCGTTTTTCCGGCGCGTGGAAAGTAGAGACGCGGTACTTTCGGCGTTGGATTTTCCAAGAGCTTTTATGTAACACCCCCAAAATATCCCGAGGTATTACAGCGCCGTGAATCCCACGTGGGACCCACAAGGCTAATTAAAAAAATAGGCATTTTAAGAAAATCGTGATAAAACCTCAAATTCCAGGGTTACATGACGTGAAACGAAAGATTTAAGGAAAAAATGTAATTCGAAGAATTATTACACAACAAATGTTTTTCCAAAGAAAACAATTTATTCCAATTCAAGCAACGGTTAAAGATAATCCCAACACCGCTCAAGTCTGACCGACCCCTGGAATGTCCCGCACATGATGAACAATTTTACAGTATGACGAGTCATACCGGATAACCAGAGTCGAGAATGCATATCAAATAACAACTACTAACAACAAGATAATCGACATTTTTACAATCACCGTACCTAGTAATCACAAGGAATATTTCACCACTTAACCGACGTGTCTCTCTCTTTATCACATAAACCCCAAGGTCGCAACCAAGGGTCACGGAAGTATCCACACGGAATACCCCTAACACAGTGCCCAATTCGGTCTTACCCCTAACACATTTCCACGCGGTACCATACAGGTTTTATCCCCAACACATCGGCCCATTTATACATCTTTAGAGAAAGACAACGTCGGCTTTTATCAAAATGGCACGTACACACATACGGTATAACATTGATATTAGAAATTCACGAGCAAGATTTCACTTGCCTGTGATCCGATAGTAGGTGCTTTATGATGACGAAGTCCCCACGCCCGCTCGAGCTTAACCTAACCACGAAACATCCGATTAACCCCTCGTACGGACCATAATGAATAAAACTAGTCTCCCTTTCCTAACCGGATTCCTAGTGTAGTTTTAATTTTCGGTATGAGTATCGTTTCCAAGTTTTTAAGTTTCGTGTACCATTATCTCGTTCAATCTTATAGTTAACATTAGGTATATCGATTTATTCAAGAAGGTAATCCTACCATTCTTCGGTTGTCAATGAATTATTATGGCGAAATCGAATCCTATGCTTTCTATTATAATTCTATATTCCGAATACTACAATCGACGGATTTTATTGCACAATAACTCCGGTGGTTTAACAACCCATATTGATTATACTATCGAATTACTTCCTTAGTTTTGCTAAGTGTCAAAAATCAAAGGTGAGGGTAGCTACGAACAATGGAACATACGGTGACGGATTACTATGAATTTCCCCACAATTGATTCGTCAAATTTTACATTCCTAGTGATGATTTGAAGTGAAATTTCGTTTGTATGAAACTAAACATATAAGAAACGGAATTTACGGTTATCGCAATTTCATCCGACAAGATTGTCTATGAAGTTTAGCAAAATCTACCCCATACCCGCAATATAACAAGTATAACTAAGAAAACATCGAAGATATAACTCCAGGGATTGGTGGCTTACCTTTGGAAGAAGAAGAATAGTGAAGATAGTTGACGGATTCACAAGAACTACGAGGAGAACGAGAAGTGACTTTAACGACTTGGATAATCTTCACCGAAGCTCAAGAATCTACCTCCTCAGTGTTAATTCAAGTGTTTAAGGCTTAAGAACCGGGTATAGGGCTAGGAATTTCTCCAAGGGTAGTAGTGACTTGGTGTTGGGACGTGCAAATGAAGAAGGGAGTTATCATTTTATAAAACTAGATTTAGATAACGTACGTTAACGATAAGAGCGTTACGTACGTAAGGTGTATTACGTACGTAACAGTGCGATGACAACGTACGTAAGGAACTAACTGCCCGAAATGTGCCCAAGTGTTACGTACGTTAATTCTTGGGCATTACGTACGTAACAAACAGTTGACTCGTTTGTCATCTAGCCCGCCGAAAGTAGCCTTGTCCGTGTTAAAGGAAGATTCTGGTCGGGAGACCGACCTACCCGTTACGTACGTAATGTGGCTGCCTTAACGTACGTAACCATTGAAATTTAGCGTACGTTAGGCATGGGTTATAGCGTACGTTAGACAGAAATTTTAGCCTCAAACACATTCTAACCATCTCGGGTGACCATCCCTTCCGCTCGTCAACAATTATCGGGGAACAAGACGTTGGCCACCGTCATATTCGCACCGACGATCGTCTCACGGCATCAAGGTGTGTCACCCTCGCTTGCCTACATTGTACAATTATATAGCACTCAATGGAATACATAAATAGAAATGACGTCATATTACCAAACATTCATACAGTACAAAGTAATCAAGCATGGAATACCGGAGGTATTACATATCACCCCTCTTAAAATAGTTTCGTCACGAAACTTAAGAAAATAACTCGGGATGACTCTCCTTCATGCTCGAATCGGTTTCCCAAGTCGCCTCTTCCGTGCCGTGGTGCGACCACTGAATCTTCACGAGGGGTATGGCTTTATTTCTTAACATCTTCACACGCCGATCCAGAATGGCGATCGGTATCTCCTTAAAGGTAGCGTCATCGGAAATTTCCACTTCTTCGAAATTGAGCTTGTGGCTCGGGTCATAGACATATTTCCTTAACTGGGAGACGTGAAAAACATTATGCACTCCATCCAGGTGCGGCGGTAGAGCTAATCGATACGCGAGTTTTCCTACCCGGTCCAATATCTCAAACGGACCTATAAATCTCGGGCTTAACTTGCCCTTCTGGCCGAAACGCCGAATGCCTCGCATAGGTGATACTTTGACCCAAACATGATCCCCGACCGTAAATTCTAATGGTCGCTGTCGGTTTTCGGCATAAGATTTCTGCCGGCCTCAGGCGCGCATGTGTTTCCGAACTATAGAGATCTTCTTAATGGACTCGGATAAGATCCAACTCGGTAATCGCGGTGTCGGAGGCATCATCCCAAAGATAATGGTGACTTGCATCTTCGCCCATACAGGGCCTCAAACGGTGCCATACCTATGCTTGCATGCCACCGTTGTTGTACGAGAACCCCACTAACCCCAAATGTCTAGCCCAATCCTTTCCCCAATCGAGCACGCACGCCCTCAACATATCTTCCAAGGTTTGAATCGTCCGCTCGGCCTCGTCCATCTGTTCGAGGATGATAAGCCGTGCTAAAGTGTATCTGTGTCCCCATAGCTTTATGGACGGCTTTCCAAAAACGAGACACATATCTCGGTGTCCCTATCCGAAATGATGGAGGGAACACCATGTAGCCTTACGATTTCTCTGATGAAAATGACAACACCGCTCTGTCCGGTTGTCTCTTGAATAGGAATGAAATGTGCTGACTTTGTCAATCGATCAACAATGACCCAAATCGTATCCTTTCCTCCCACCGCCGTGGTAGCTTAGTGACAAAGTCCATTGATATGCTCTCCCATTTCCACTCCGGATGGGTAGGGGTTGCATAATTCCACCGGGTCTGCGGTGTTCGATCTTCACTTGTTGGCATGTCATACATCGGGCGACGAACCTAGCAACCTCCCACTTCATGTTTTTCCACCAAAACTCGTCTTAGATCCTTGTACATCTTGCTTGCTCCGGTGAATAGAATAAGGGTGGAGTGCGCCTCCTTCAATATAGTTTGTTTCACCGTCATTTGATGGAATACATATTCTCGTTTGAACCTCACCAGTCACCTGAATCTTATAGTCGGAAACATCCCCTCTCTCGATTCTTTCACCAATCGCACGTAATTCAGATCTTCTATCCGTGCTAGACGTATCTCGCCTAGTAAGGACGAAAGTATATTGATTGAGCATAATCGCCCTGCCTACGTTGTATCCATACTTCGGTGTTGCTTCTCCCGATCTCTTGCCGCAGCTTTGGGCTGAATCTGATGCCGGATACCATCACCTCTTGTGCAGTCTTCCGACTAAGAGCATCAGCTACCACGTTGGCTTTTCCGGGATGATAGGAAATTTCCACATCGTAGTCCTTGATTAGCTCCAACCAACGCCTCTGTCTCATGTTTAGTTCTCTCTGCGTGAAGATATATTTCAAACTCTTATGATCCGTGAAAACTTTGCAAGTAACTCCGTAACGATAGTGCCTCCAAATCTTGAGGGCATGCACCACCGCGGCTAGCTCCAAGTCATGTGTCGGGTAATTTACTTCAGACGGCCAGCTTGTCGGGATGCGACGCAACGACTCGCCATTCTCGCATGAAGACACATCCTAGTCCATGCTTGGATGCATCCGTATATAATGAATCCTTCGCACTCGTGGTATCACTAGTACCGCGTAGTTAACCTACTCTTGAGCTCGTCGAAGCTCTTCTGGCAATCTGCAGTCCATACAAATTTGGTGCTCTTTCTCAGTAGGTTCGTTAACGGCCAGGCGATACAGGAAAAAGCCTCTACGAATCTTCGATAGTAACCCGCCAGTCCTAGGAAGCTCCTAACCTCTTTGACATTCTTCGGAGGTTCCCAACTCGTTATTGTCTCGATCTTTTGTGGGTCGACCTTGACACCTTCTCGCCAAACAATATGCCCGAGAAAATTACCTCCGGCATCCGTAATTCACACTGGACAGTTTCGCATAAAGTTGGTGTTGTCTTAACACGCCCAAAGACTTGCCTCAAATGTTCCTCGTGTTCCTGTCGGCCGAGAATATATCGGGATGTCGTCGATAAAAACCACCACGCATTTATCGAGGAAATCAATCAAAACTCTATTCATCGGTTCCATGAAAACGTGGGGCATTAGTCAACCCGAATGATACCACGATGTATTCGTAATGCCCATACCTCGACCGAAATGCGCCTTGGGTATATCTTCCTCCCGAATCCTCAATTGGTGATATCCGACCGTAAATCGATCTTTGAAAACACGATCGCCCCTTGTAATCGATCCAAGAGGTCGTCAATCCTTGGTAGTGGATAACGATTCTTGATAGTAACCTTATTCAGCTCCCGTAGTCGATGCACAAGCGTAGAGAGTTATCTTTCTTCTTAACGGTGTACCGCGCGCTTCACGGCGAGGTGCTTGGGAGGATCAACCCTTTCTCCAACAGATTTTCGAGTCAGATCTTTAATTCCTTCATCTCGGCCGGTGCCATTCTGTAAGGAGCTTTGGAAATAGGTCTCGGCCCCGGTTCGAGTTCAATGGTAAGGTCAACTTCTCGGTGCGGTGGCACTCGTAGTTTATCGGAAAACGTCTGAAACTCATTCACCACCTAATGTTTGTGATTGCAAGTTGTGAAGTGTCCTCTCGAAGAACATAACACCGTAGTATTCATTTCGAGAGCCGCAGAAGCTTCGATGCGATAATGCCGAGAGAACCTTTTGTATCAAGTGTTCACGTCCACGATGACATGTGTGGTACCATCATGAGCCGAAACGGAGATAGTCAGTGATAGGTATCCAAGATCGTTTACGCAATGGCATCCACCCATACCTAATATGATATCTTCATTCGAGCGGGAAGACCATAAGATTAGCGGTCCAGTGTGATCGTTGATGCAGATCCGATAGCCTCGAACCTTTGATCACCGCTTAATCTACTACCCTCGGGTAGTTTTACGGTAAAGGGATCACAAGGTACACAAACAAGATTTAAGCGTTCAACACATTCCACCGATATAAACGAATGGGTGGCTCCTAGATCAAATAGTACATGCACCGCCGAGAGTTAACAAGAAGAGTACTCAAATAGTCGGGCGCAGTGACCATCCGTAGCCCTCGGCTCAAATACACGAGACGGCACCGACTCCGAGAAGGACGAGGTACCTCCGCCGCGCCCACGGCCTCGTCCGGCACCGTGCGGTGGTGGTTGGTTCAGTGGGATGGAGCTCGGTAGTTGGAAACAAGCAGGCCCTAGGGGATTGCACAGAGCCTTGTTGACTTGGTTGCGAAGATGGGCTCTGAGCGGAATTGGCCCGCCAGCAATAACGAGACATGTGTCCACTCTTTCCGCAAGTGAAACATTTGGTGGCCGTCTTCTGACACCGATCCTTAGTATGCCCGGTCATGCCACAATTGAAACAGTCCCTACGGTAAGGCCGATCAGATACACCCTTCTGTTGGTACGAAACCGCCGACTTAAAAGAAGATGCGGGTCCCGAATTCGTTTTGTTGTTGTTCCTAGGCTGAACTGATGTCTTATGCTTCTTCGAGTTATGCCCGATGTCGGTATTAACAACTGTACCGGCATATGCTGTGACTACGTCCTCGTATGCTCTCAGGGTGGTGCAGTGAAATCCGGCGGCATAGCGTTGTACATCCTCTGGTAACCTCTGTGCAATATGGCATATTCGTTGATCTTCTGATGGAACCATCTAGGAGATGTAACTTAGCTCGGTTCGGTAGGCCCGAATGATCTCTGGTACTGGCATGTTCTGCGGGCCGGCACTGAAAAAGTCTCGTGCGCGAGCGGTTCGGGCTGATCTGGGACAGTACTCGCTCCGTAGTAGTCGGGCAAATTCGGTCCACCCGACCACTCGGTCCTCTGGCCTGTAAGTTCTCCACCATCGTGGCAAAGCAGTTGTCACGAAGTTGATTAATTCCGAGCGGCACCTTTTCGTTTTCTCGGGCATCCGATTACTTCAAGGCGGTCTCCATTTCGTAAATCCACTGCCCACGTGTTTCTCTCTGTCCGTCAAATAATGGAGGCCTAGCCTTCAAGATCTCTCCCACCATCGATCCTTCTGCGTTTTATTCCACATTGATGACCGGTATCCGTTCCGCCCGATTGACTCGAGCAATTCCCATGGCGATAGCCTGAGCAAGGGCCTCGAACAAAGTTGGATCCATGCCTCCCGGTTGTTGTTCGCTGCCCGCTTCCCGATCATTTTGATTAATCGGTGGCGGCCGGCCCCAGCCAGGATGGGTCTCGCAGGTTCCCGTCCTCATTGTGGTTCGCGGAACCCCGAGCGTCATTCACCACCCTTTAGCTCCTCGTGCCATCGCTAACGGTATTAATCTAAAGCCGCCCACGCATGGTTTACAATTAAATATTGCACAAAATAGAAACACACACATATCACTTACTTGCATTCCCATGAGGAGCTTCGATCATTGGGTGTTGGATTTTTTTTTTTAAAAAAGAAATAGGAAAAAGTTTATTCAACCAGAGTTTCGCTCGATACCATTTTCTCGTAACACCCCAAAATATCCCGAGGTATTACTGACTCCGTGAATCCCACGTGGGACCCACAAGGCTAATTAAAAAATAGGCATTTTAAGAAAATCGTGATAAAACCTCAAATTCCGTGGTTACATGACGTGAAACGAAAGATTTAAGGAAAAATGTAATTCAAGAATTATTACACAACAAATGTTTTTCCAAAGAAAACAATTTATTCCAATTCAAGCAACGGTTAAAGATAATCCCAACACCGCTCAAGTCTGACCGACCCCTCGGGAATGTCCTGCACATGATGAACAACTTTACAGTATGACGAGTCATACCGGATAACCAGAGTCGAGAATGCATATCAAATAACAACTACTAACAACGATATACGACATTTTTACAATCACCGTACCTAGTAATCACAAGGAATATTTCACCACTTAACCGACGTGTCTCTCTCTTTATCACATAAACCCCCAAGGTCGCAACCAAGGGTCACGGAAGTATCCACACGGAATACCTGAACACAAAGTGCCCAATTCGGGTCTTACCCCTAACACATTTCCACGCGGGTACCATACAGGTTTTATCCCCAACACATCGCCCATTTATACATCTTTAGAGAAAGACAACGTCGGCTTTTATCAAAATGGCACGTACACACATACGGTATAACATTGATATTAGAAATTCACGAGCAAGATTTCACTTGCCTGTGATCCGATAGTAGGTGCTTTATGATGACGAAGTCCCCACGCCCGCTCGAGCTTAACCTAGCCACGAAACATCCGATTAACCCCTCGTACGGACCATAATGAATAAAACTAGTCTCCCTTTCCTAACCGGATTCCTAGTGTAGTTTTAATTGTCGGTATGAGTATCGTTTCCAAGTTTTTAAGTGTCGTGTACCATTATCTCGTTCAATCTTATAGTTAACATTAGGTATATCGATTTATTCAAGAAGGTAATCCTACCATTCTTCGGTTGTCAATGAATTATTATGGCGAAATCGAATCCTATGCTTTCTATTATAATTCTATATTCCGAATACTACAATCGACGGATTTTATTGCACAATAACTCCGGTGGTTTAACAACCCATATTGATTATACTATCGAATTACTTCCTTAGTTTTGCTAAGTGTCAAAAATCAAAGGTGAGGGTAGCTACGAACAATGGAACATACGGTGACGGATTACTATGAATTTCCCCACAATTGATTTGTCAAATTTTACATTCCTAGTGATGATTTGAAGTGAAATTTCGTTTGTATGAAACTAAACATATAAGAAATGGAATTTACGGTTATCACAATTTCATCCGACAAGATTGTCTACGAAGTTTAGCAAAATCTACCCCATACCCGCAATATAACAAGTATAACTAAGAAAACATCGAAGATATAACTCCAGGGATTGGTGGCTTACCTTTGGAAGAAGAAGAATAGTGAAGATAGTTGACGGATTCACAAGAACTACGAGGAGAACGAGAAGTGACTTGAACGACTTGGATAATCTTCACCGAAGCTCAAGAATCTACCTCCTCAGTGTTAATTCAAGTGTTTAAGGCTTAAGAACCGGGTATAGGGCTAGGAATTTCTCCAAGGGTAGTAGTGACTTGGTGTTGGGACGTGCAAATGAAGAAGGGAGTTATCATTTTATAAAACTGGATTTAGATAACGTACGTTAACGATAAGAGTGATACGTACGTAAGGTGTATTACGTACGTAAAAATGCGATGACAACGTACGTAAGGAACTAACTGCCCGAAATGTGCCCAAGTGTTACGTACGTTAATTCTTGGGCATTACGACGTAACAAACAGTTGACTCGTTTGTCATCTAGCCCGCCGAACGTAGCCCCCGTCCGTGTTAAAGGAAGATTCGGTCGAGACCGACCTACCCGTTACGCACGTAATGTGGCCGCCTTAACGACGTAACCATTGAAATTTAGCGACGTTAGGCATGGGTTATAGCGTACGTTAGATGTAAATTTTAGCCTCAAACACATTCTAACCATCTCGGGTGACCATCCCTTCCGCCACAACAATTATCGGGAACAAGACGTTGGCCACCGTCATATTCGCACCGACGATCGTCTCACGGCATCAAGGTGTGTCACCCTCGTTTCGTTCACATTGTACAATTATATAGCACTCAATGGAATACATAAATAGAAATGACGTCATATTACCAAACATTCATACAGTACAAAGTAATCAAGCATGGAATACCGGAGGTATTACATTTTACGAATTGGATTCCTATTAGACATCATCTTCACACACATTTAATCAAAAGACTACAAGGGTATGATTTTGAATCTTACTTTTGTTTATTTTATATTTGTATATATGTTGCTTGATTGATCCTTTTTATGGATTCTTATCATTTACCTTTCGAATATTTCTTTTGTTGCGCCTTCGTTTTAGTCAACGAATCCCAAATGTGGCCATAAGTTCGGCCTTATATTATCTGTACGCCCGAGTGGCCGTATTAGGTTCTGAGGAACTTATCCCTGGTTATCATGACCAGCTTCCTCTTGGTTCTCGCACGGTATTTCTCTCCTATCTTCTCCCCTCTTACCCAACCTTCATGATTTTTGTGGCATAATGAGGATAGAGCATGCGTGTCCAATTCAGCCGCAATATAGGAGCTGACACGCTTCAAAAACTCTTGGTAGCTGTGAGGGATGTTTTGGCGCACCGTCAAATGTAAATTTTTTAGAAGGCTGGTCTGGGATGTTATGGAGTACGTCATCTTATATGGGCTCGATTTCCATTGTTTACTTATTAAATAGAGAAATATAGTCCTTCAGGGTTTCGGTTAGTCCCTGCACAATTAAAGCAATAGAGGAGTGGAGTGAGACACATACATGTGATCCCATGAAATGGGACCTGGATGTGGAATGGAGTTGCGTCTGGGTTTTGACAGAATGGTGGGGGAGATCAATACCATCTCTATATGTGTTACCCTAGAGTCAGAAAAACGTCTGGAAATTATTGGCATCATAGGCTCCCTACAGATTCATCCATGAATTATAATGCCGGATATGGGCATTAGGGTCTATCTCCCATTGTACAAAGGTATCTGTGGATCTTCATTTTTTCAGGGATAGGTTCGCCACGAGAACAAAATAAAGAGAAAACTTCTGGATGTCAAACCGTCCTTAGCTCGAGGACGGTGGATTTTGTTGCTTGTTTTCTGTCTAGGTGAGACTCGATCTTGCTCAAGTTGTTGTAAGGGTTAGTATTGAGTGTGGGCACAAGGATGTGAGAATGACGGCGAGTGCCAATGTCAATTGGTCTAGACTTTGAATGTTCCGAGCCAAGATAACCTTCTCGCATATACCTTTATTCCACAAGAAATAATATGTTTTCGGGATTGATACGGGAGTTCACCATTTTCCACAATTTCTTCCCTCACACATGTTCAGGAAATGGATTTTTGTTTATCCCCTCAGCTAGTTACCAGGTGGATTGTTTGGGACTGAGCCACAACATGCTTTTCTTGGCCTATCTCGAATTATCCTTGTCGATAGGATGATCACTTTGTGTAACTTGCGCCATAGGATCTGGCATCCTTGTACAAATATGGGGTTTTAGAGGCATTCTACTGCAATTGCCAAGTTGGCCTTAGGACCATTGGTTGGGAAGTGGCGTCATTTGGCCGTCGGTGTTGGGAATCTCCTTAATAATGGTGATATTCTGACACCTGTTTCAGGAGAAAGTAAAAAGACTGTAAATAGAGTCAATCAATTGTATTCATAACACTGATAGAGGGGCCTTTATATAGGCATTACAATGAGAGTCCTTTCATACATAGGATTCATAGATAAGGTAAGACATCTAATAGGATCCTACTACCTCTAGAAGGATCTAGAACCTTCCATCTATGTATCTACAATCAGTATTAGGTAAGACACATCACGGGAATAATAATTTCCGGAACACTCCCCCTGTGTTGAGCACTAATACAACAATGGTGCAGAAGATGTTGCCTTCGTAAAAACCTATTCCAAGCCAAAACAAAACCCCATGGGAAAAATAAAGGGTTGATGAAGAAAAGAATGCAACGCACCAACATAACATGTCGTGTATACTCCCCCTGATGTATACATAACGACTTCCCCTGATGAGTACCTCAAATCATAGGAGTCAGATGCCAAGTTGCCCTCACAACTATACCAAGGAAAAACCCAATGGGAAAAATACCTCTTGGTCTAAGTTGAACAGAAGTACAACGCATCATTGTATGGATGTTCTCATAGGTTGCCTCATTAAAAACCTTACCAAGTGAAAACCCAATGGGAAAAAACAAACCTTGGTCTAAGGACAAAAAGAGCGCGACGGATCCAAATTGTAGAGTTACTAAAGACTTATCAAGTTTTCCAAAGTCTTGACCTCTATGAACTAAATCAGTCATAACTTCTTCAATTCAATAGGTATCAACGAAACTGTAAGAACTTATGAAAACTAGACACCAATAGCTTTTCATTCACATACAGTACGTAACCTAGATCGACCTGAGCAGATCACAAAGCTCTATCGAAGTTGACTCAGCAAATTACCGGACATATCCTGTCCTACTTTGCAACAATAGTCATATGTCACTCAACATGATGGATGTGATCAAATAGTTGGTTTCCTTGGAAAGTAGACACAAACATTTCCAATGGAATCAATTTCACCATTTTCCAACAAGTGAGTTGCCCTGTAGGTCATATGGGAGATAGACCAACACATTCTGGGCAGATTCAGGTATCAATTTTCAAGTGTCCTTTTTATCGAGGTAGAGCGAGCTTCAAGCTTCTCGTCATTCATAGACATTGCGTGAGCACATCCTAGGCCATCATCACAGGTGCTTTACCGGATTATTACGAATGAGTACATCGAGTCAAACATGAGTACATAATAACGTACTTTTCTCTTAAGACTGCATCATCACTTAAGTGAGCCAAGTCTTATGATGACTTCGACAAGTCATTGGGAATCATATAGGCATTACTTTATCGTCTCTTAGGGAAACCGTCCCTTAGATTGCCTTAAACCGATTGATGAATACGCATTATCAAGTGTCCCCAAGATCCTTTCATTCTTAACTTTGGATTTAGCGGAATCTCTTAGTCTCACAAGAGTACATCACTATAAACCCTTAGTTTTACACGCAAAAGCTTCATATCTCTTCCAAATCAAGTATATACTTAGTATGCGTTCCCGATAATCACTTGTCGACACGCTCTGTGGTCAGGAGCCACTTGATTTGAGTCTGATCCACCACGAGATCCTTTCATCACTTAACTTAGTTCCCCACTAAGATAAGATTTAACCACAAGCTGCACGTCAGTTTTTGGGAAACTCTCTAACTGGAAAAATAGTGGATGCTATAACAACCATTACGATAGCACAACTAAGTTTCGTGTCATCGTAGTCGATTCCAGTGCGTTCATGAGAAACCTCGCGCCATGAGGTGAGTTTAATTGTTTCTCTCACTCGCTTTAACAAAGTATACAGATAGATCTTATCTTTGGAGTGTCGGCACCACTTCAACAAAGGGCTATCACTTTGTTTATACTGGAGTCGCATATATTTCTATTTTAGGCCAATGCTACAACGTTGTAGATTTTCAACGAAGTATGGTTCGATTAAACTCACATTCCACGTCCTCATGAACCGGCTTTATTCATAGAGTACTCTTTATGGATTGGCATTCATTGAGGCGTCCCCCAATGATGACTATAATCCAAAATCACATGAGACGGATGAGTTTATTTGATCATATGATCAAGTTTCATGTACCAAGCTCGCATACATTCTTAGCGAGAGTATTTATCGAACCAAGTGGCATCCCAATACTCTATGAGATCCACGGCCTAGTAACACCATCTACCATAATTTGTGGTGTTACCATATCACCATTCATAGGTGACAAACGTCCATGACCAGACACAATCCTTGCAGACATGTTTGCAGCATGTATTTAATCTCGTCACTTTAGGGAACTTGGTGAGGCACAGTAGGGACAAACTACGACAATTCCAAGTCGTTCTACTCGAACATGATCGTTCGCATCTCCCCCTAACGACGAGAAGACTGGCTCATCAAAGTGACTTACGAGATCATCTGTCAAGGTATATTTTAAGCGGACTATGAGTGAAAGCGCATGTCATATTCATCATTTATAACCCGTCATAATGCGTTGTGGTGACGCACTTTGGCACATGAACATGTGGACGATAAAGGTTTTCAGTGTTAACACAATCCAGTTAACTAAATGCATATGGTTACACTTGTAACTAAGCATTTGAATGATGATAGGTATAGGTGAATATGACATGTTGACCTATGCTACATAACCGTAGCTACTGGTCTTTGAGAATCCAACAAAACTGCCACCATGCACCACCGGGATCGAACATAAAGAAACGATTGAACCGATGATAGGCCGTTGATTTTATCGAACCTCTAGTGCTTTCTTGAAGAGTTCACTCCCTTCACCAACCCCAAACACCTCAAAATTTCGTGAGCATGTATAAACGGGTGTTTAGGATTCCAAAACCATCAACCTTGTGGTCAAAAACCGGTCGAAATGACACCGAACTGGTCGTTGGGATGGCTGGTGGTATGTGAAAACTTCATTTAAGTGGTTCACCTCCTTCCAAGTCTCCAAATGGCATCAAAATTTGTGAGAAGGTAACCTTGAATGTTAGGAAGTACTTGTTAAAACTTCACTTTAAGACTTGGTCTAAAAAGTGGGTGAACCGACCTTTACAATGACTGGTCCGCAAGTTGGACAACCATAACTCAGGTTTCATCAACTTATCAATCATTGTCAAAGGAACAACATAACATATAAATGTTATTACTTGAGTACGAACATTTGTGAACACCATCATAGCATCATAAGCCACCCAGGCTGCTACTTATGATCATGTATGTATAAGGACTCGGTGAAAAGGGAGGACTCAGCACCATGCTTATGCGAGTCGCTACATTATCCTCTTTAGCATAGGAGGGTGTCATCTCCTATTCGTGCCAAATAATAGGCTTGAATCAACGAACATGGCTAAGAAGGATCATTGGGGGGGTTTTGGCGTCACACATGTTTATGAAAACAAGACGCGGATGACATAAATATCATCATCGGTCATGAGCCCTGCTCATGACTCCACCAACGTACTTTGGTGTCTTTGATCCAACTAGTTTCTTTGTTCAAAGAAAATGATGTCCATGACAATACCGTGGTATATGGATCATCAAACTGTCCAAACTCCGGACTATTAAGGCCTAAATATGTCAATGTCCCAATACATCTTCTGGTTACAAAAATCGATGCAAACCGGACCATATTGACTCATGAATATTTTTCCTTTTCACATATCCAATACAAGTGATGCATAAGATTTTATTTCTCACAAATCACAATGAGATGCTATGAGTGATACACTTTTGGCATATATGTCATCGAGTCATAACATGGTTCAATTGTTACGGAACATATGTGACTAGAAAATGCCATTCGGCATTCAACAACTTGAGCATTATACCACTCATTGATTGTGATGACCTAGTCATCATAGTCACAATGGATTTATAAACTGAAATCCAAAAATATTGCGTTCCTTGAAAATAGCTTAATACGTACTCAATTTCGCTTGCAAAATTTTACAAATATGAGCATAGCGAACACTCTAACAACATAGAGATTTTATACCAGATACGATCAAAATGATCTATCATATTGAGTGCATAACATGGCAAGGTTATATGCCTAAGGGGCAAAATTACGACACAAGCATGGTGTAACACTACCATGCACACGCTCGACCTTCTTATAGGGGTGCGTATTTTGGGCTTCCCCAAGGAAACTATTTTTCAACATTTGAAAGATGATATTTTAGCGTACAACGCATACCAAAAAACTGCATCATCTATGGCAAATTCGGCCAAGAAGAGGTTGAAAAATATGTGTCATAAGACCACTTGCAAATTCAAGATTGGAACCAAGTTGGTTGGGACAAAAGTTAGCACAATCGCTGGAAATAAAATTTCGTGCAGCTTGACCTTTGTTCACTAAAACAGCGATAACTCCCTTGTTAAGAGGGCTATGGACGAATGGTCAGATGTTATGGAAACTAGACTTCCGTATCTTTCTATCCATATATTGTGCACCACACGGATCATTAAACTCAGATCACAGTGCATGTTTTAATTGGCTGCTTTAGTATTTCCCAAGTTTAGTGAGAAAACAAGGTTGAGACCATATCCAATGGCATAAGTGTTGATGCAAAAACATGGCAATGACAACCATAGGTGCGTTTAAATGCAGCAGGGTGTTCAATTTCTTATCTCGACTGATGATCCTTTTGGTAACTCCAACTTGGTAGACTTGCAGAGAAAGTAGAAATGTCGGTATAGCTAAGGCTGTTTAAAAACCACTGATTCCGTTTGAACTTTCAAAGCATAAACAAATACCAAGAATGATGCGCCTAGTCATGATCAAATTGTAGACAAAATCCACCAAAGTGCATCAAATCAACCAAGAATTTTAATTCTCAATTTGCAAGTATACGTCATAATAGCCATGTTATATGGATGCAACGCGGTGCATCAATATTAAGCATTTTGAACCATGAGACATAATGAATATACCATAACCAACTTGTCTTGACCATCCAATGAGATCGACTAAACATAGTCAAATGTATAAGGCACATGCCTTTACAAATACTCGGAAAAGTATTCAGACCTATAGTCATACGAACTATAATCGAGGTCAATGAATTCATGTATTTACTGCAATATGCCATTGCTTTACATGTTAAAATTCATGAGAATTACTCGTACATTCTTTCATATATCATATTGCAAGAAGACGGTACATGACTACACCCACATGTAATATTTTATTTTAATAGGATGAAAGATGGAGTTTTTCAAGTATGGGATTGGGTCAAGACCAACGTGGTGGTCGCTCAACTCAACGTGACATTTCCGTCACAAATCGATTTTAACCACGACATATCCGTCGTAATCGATGTTTGTCCCATTTGTACGTCACAAATTCGTGACTAATCATGAACAAGTCATAACTTTACCGTTACCGACAATATTCATTTTATTCAATTGTTGGTTTAAAATCGACAAAACGGCGACCTCAAATCTCACCCAAAACATGGTGTATGCAACAACCACAAATATCGACTTTCAACAATTATCCGTGACTCCCCCAGGACCGTCACACAATTTATTTCGACATACGAGAGTGATACCACCCCTCATAGTCTCATCCACCGCAAAGTAGCGTGGGAGATGAAGAACCCAAATACCCAATTCCCCATAAAAAATTCCCAAAAGAGAGGAATTGAAAAACGGGAACTTTAATAAAATCTTACGGGTACTTGGTTCCATATTTGCTTTGATCCTTGAACGGGAGCTTCTCTCCATATGAGCAAGATATTTTTGTGATACCCGGTTCCATATTTACTTTGATCCTTGAACGGGATAACAAATATGGTTTTTCTTCATAGCGTGCACATCATCATGAGCGACGTATTTTCCTATATACACGTAAAACATAAACATGGTAAGATTCTTAAGTGTACAAATTAATGAACAAATGAATCATTAATTAGGAAAAGATGGAGAGTTGAGAAACGCCCGGATAGGGCTACTGGGCTCGATAATTCGTCCGAAAAAGGACTCGAGCGCGGCGGTGCAGCCGCTCGGTATTGGATGAGGTCGGATCTCCAAATTTTCTTATAAAAATCTGCTTCTGTTCGGCGACATGTTCAGTAAGCAATACTACTTGGAATCTGATCTCCACCGTTGAATATATTGATATTTGTGTTGGGAAGTTGCTGTCAAAATTTCACACCGATCCGACGGTTAACGAATCAGGAAACATGATTTTGATACGACTGCGCTGTGCAGAAAATTTGCGCGCGGAAATTCTCTTCTCTCGTTTTTTTTTTTTATTTTCTGGATTTTGGACGAATTTTTCCTACTCAGTTGAGATACTACGTGCTGATAACGTGTTTCAGGAGAAAGTAAAAAGACTGTAAATAGAGTCAATCAATTGTATTCATAACACTGATAGAGGGGTCATTATATAGGCATTACAATGAGAGTCTTTCCATACATATGATTCATAGATAAGGTAAGACATTTAATAGGATCTTAGTACCTCTAGAAGGATCTAGAACCTTCCATCTATGTATCTACAATCAGTATTAAGTAAGACACATTACGGGAATAATAATTCCCGGAACAACAATTCCTGGAACAACACCTATTTTGTGATATTTTAAGAAAAAACTCAGAGACTGGGTATAAATCCCACAGTTTCAGGCCAACAAACTTTGATTCTAATGTGGTGTTGACTACAAGGCCCTCCTAGTTTCATTTATTTGTAGCATCGTTTGAACGACAAAAATATGCACTGATTTTTATATAGAGAATATATAAATATAAGCATGTACGGGAAATAAAATCTGGAGAATTGCGTAGAAGCCAACTATTATTGATTTTTATGTACATGATTGAGCTGAATTGTTAAATCGGTGCTTTATTACAATTATGTCAGATAATGGAATTATCAAAACTTCTTCAAAAGTAGGGCTGGCAAAAAAATTCGCAAAATCCGATATTCGTCCGAAATATCTATATTCGTATCCGGAAAAATCGAATATTATTCGTATCCGAAAAAAAGTGGATACGGATATTATTCGTATTCGAAAATTCCCGATACGGATATGGATATAGGCGCATCCGTATCCGAGATAAATGATATATAATATATAATTTTAATATATTTTTAATATATAATTACAAAATATAACACATTTTATATTTATAATAATTTAAATTTTTATAAATATAATTTGGTTTTAGATCTTAGTATATCACTACTATAATTTAGTGATATTCCCAAATTTTCAAAAAATAAAAAAGTAATTTGATTGGAGATCTTAGTAGATCTTTAATTCAATGAGATGCTTATACTAAATTATCTATAATTATTTCTCTCTTTAACACAACAATCAAGTAGCCCAAGTGGTTGGGTGTGGCTTTAAAAATCCACAAAGAGAGGATTTGTGGGTTCAAATCCCTTTGCACCCATTTTTTTTGAAAAACAAACCAGGAAGTGGCAGTTTTGGATTCGGATATTATCCGTATCCGGATAATATTGCCGGATTCGGATACGGATAAGGTTTTCCCGAATTCAAATACAAATTCGGATACGGATTCTAAGTTCCGGATATGGATAAGGATATAACCATATTCGTATCCGTATTATCTGATTGCCACCCCTATCCAAAAGTCATTTTTACATTATTCTCCTTCTATTTGTAGGGGATATGGACCAATCATACGGGGATACCTGAGGAATGCTCAGGAGCTTCTGTGACACATGTCAGTTGTTGGAGAATCCTGGGGCAGGTGTTGGTGCATACTACCTCCATTTTTTTAGATTTCGTTTGACTTTTTGACACATATTTTTAGGTGCTTTGATCGGGTAGCTAAATTTATCATTTTTTATATTTTATTTTTTTAAATAAAAATATACAATCTAAATTTTAATTCACAAAAAAAATTATTTAAAGATGATAATTTTAGTTATACGGTCAAAATACTTAAAAATGTGTGTCAAAAAGTGAAACCACATTTAAAGAAAAAATGGACGGAGTATATAAGTAGTTGGACAAGTTTCAATAAAGTAGAAATAGCTTGTTTTGCCCTTTGGCATATAGTAATATTCTTTTCTGCCCCAAGTTTAGTAACAACTCTTTTGATACCCAAATTGTCGAAATTGACCTTTACTCGAATAAAATTCGAGTCATATATTATAATTTCGAGTAATATAATTTCGAGTCAACTTCAAAAAAAACAATATCGAGGAAGGTTGAAAATATGAGTTACCGGAGTCCGAAATTTCGGGTTACACGAGTCCAATTCGTGTCACACGAATACAATTCGGGACATGTAAATAAAAAAGTCTCCCGAATTCATTCGGGAGATGTAAAAAAAAAAATCCGGGTTACACGAGTCCAATTCGTGTCACCCGAATAGAATTCGTGTGACGCGAATTTTTTTTATCCATCTCCCGAATGGAGACCTTTTTTTTAAAAAAAAATCTCCCGAATTCATTCGGGAGACCCTCTTCTTCTTTTTTTTTTTTTAATTTTTTATACATTACTCGAATATTCGAGTGTCACGTTCGGGTAACTCGAACGGGCTTTTTTTTCACGAATCCGAAACACAAAGACTCGAGTAATGTTCGAGTTTCACATTCGGGTTTCACGAATGTATTCGAGTTTCACGAATTTATTACTCGAAAAACTCGAGTTGACCTTTAAAACAATACTCGAAATGGCTTCTTCTTCACGAATCCGAAACACAAAGACTCGAACCGGCTTCTTCATCTCCTTCCTCACGAATTTGAATCCCAAACGAGTTTCACGAAAACAAAGACTTCCTTCTTCACGAATCTGAACTCGATATACTCGGGTCACCTTTAAAACAATACTCGAACGGGCTTCTTCTTCACGAATCCGAATCGAGTTTCACGAAAAAATTCTTCCCAGTAGTCTTCTTTCTTCCTTCTTCACGAGTTTCACGAATCTGTGGAATTCGAGTTTCACGAATCTTAGTTTCAAGAATCCGAATTATTTCCTCATCCTCGATGGCGAATTCGACTTCCCCGAATTTGAGGCGTTCCCCGAATAGCGCCGCTGACGGAAATGCCGATTCCGCCGCTGGCCACGCGCCAAAACCGTAAGATTTTATTTTCGTGTCACTCGAGTATGCTCGTTGCTCGATTTTGGTTTACACATTTTATATTTGATTTACACGATTTGCATTCGAATTATAAGATTTGCATTCGATTTACACGATGAAAAAATAAATTAAAATAGAGAAATTTGAATTTGGGAATTAAGTAGCGCCGGTCAACCCCAAATACTTATCGTGTGTTGATATCGTAACTATTCTTTATGTATGAATTGATATCGATTGAATTGATGTCGTGTTGAATTGATTATTTATGTAACCTTGGTAATTCGTATTCGAGTTTCAATTCGAATTTGGGAATGTTATAAATATGGATATCTTTTCGAATTTAGTTAGTTTGTTTCGTTTAGTTAGTTTATTTCGTTTAGTTAGTTTATTTCGTTTTTTTTATTTGTCTTACTCGAATATAGTTTATAAGTTACTCAAATTGGACTAATGGCCTTCCACAATTAGAACGACGCAAATTTATTTATGATTATTCAAATTGACATAAAACTACTAGAATTAGGATGACTCGGATTGTATTAAAATGTCTCGAATTGCATTAGATGATTGAAATTGAATTAGGATGTCTCAAGTTGAATTAGAATAACTCGATGGAAATAAATCGAATAAATCCCACCGTTACTCGAATTGTCCACTTACTTTTTCCCGATTACATATTACTTCAATACACCCGCATGAATCTAAAATTAAGATAAATTTGAATCGGCAGGTTGTTTGGAAGAGGCCGAATATGCGAGGTTCGAAATGCTCCATAAATGGGTATGTTAGGTTAGGGATTGTTAAGACGATTGTTGCTGAGCTGTGGAGTGTAGGTGATGACACTATTAGTGTAATATCCGTAATTTTCTATTTTTTTAGCAGTTTCCATTTTTGGTGTATGTCCATTTTTATCGACTCGCTTGTAACCGTTTCGACATTTTGAATCTATTTTGTTCTTGGAGTTTTTCCATTTGGACGAGTTTTGATGATGTTTTCACGTAATTTCATTTTATGACATGTTTTGCCGTATGAACGTTCGATTCTTGTAAAACTGGTTCGTTTTCGTGGTTTCTTGGTTTGTACAAGTTCGTATGGTTGAGTTGGTCATGTTGAGACTTTCGGTTTGTAAATCCGACATCGTTTCGTGACTTTCGGTCACTTGGGTCATTTCCGTAATTTCCTATAAGTTTAGGGAATTTCATATTCGTTGTCGTATTTCGGATTCCCGGGTAGGCGGATTGATATTTTCTTGTGATGGTTAGACTCGTCATCGAATATTCTTCGTAGTCGTATTTTTGGTTCGATAGCAGGTCCGGGTTTTGGGGTCGTCCGGACTCGTTTGGACGGAAATGCCAATCTGCTGTCCAAGGGTGTTACGGCCGTAACACCCAGAAGTTACGGCCGTAAGTTGGCCATGTTACGGCCGTAAGTATCCCCGATACGGCCGTAACATCCCATTGTGCTTTAAAGCAAATGCGAGGTCCAATACCTCATTTTCTATCCCTTCTCTCGCTTTTTCTTCACGGGCGACTCCGCAGGCGATTTCTTGATTTGATCGAAGAATCCTTCGTATTCCATCACCGTAGAATCATAGTGGCATATCACCATCAGCGTAATCATCCTCCATCGTCCGAATCCGAGGTATCTTCTTCAGAACCCTAACTTGTATAAATTGGGGGTTTTTCGGGTTTTTCGTGATTGACTCAATTGTTCATGTATATCGCGAAACTTATTATCAATTGTTGTTATTGGGTGATTCCCAATTCGTTTTCCTCGAATTAATCCATGTATTGTTGATACGGGAGATTTTGCACAAACCTCGCCCGTATCGATTGAACGTCGATTGTCGTGATTTGTAATCGGGGTTTTGGGAGTATTCCTTTCGATTATTGATGTCCGTTGGGACTGAGTTATGCTAATTCTTCGTTTAGGAGCCGTCGTTTTCCATTCGGATCATCCGTAGTCATTTTTCACTTCCGATTCTTCGAAGATGTCTCAAAGGCAAGTACTTTACATTTGTTTACATGTTCTAGTATTTGAATTATGGCTATATGTGGTTGTCGTGGGAGAATGTGTGTATGTTCACCTAGGGACGGTCCGACGGGGCCTCTAGGGATACGTATTGCCGTGTGTGTGCGTATCACGAACTGTGGTTAACCACCCAGGGATGTCCGACGGGGCTCATGGGTACGGTGGTCGTGAGTCACGTACAAGGTTAACTTTGAATTGTTTTGATTGGAGGAAATGTGTTTTGTGCTTGTGCATTGTAAATATTCCGAATATAAAATGTTTTCTAAAAATGATTTTGGCGCATTATTCATCCGATTAGAATGTAGTTCAAATGGATTGTACTTGCACTAGCTTGTCGCTAACCCTTAAATGGGAAATACTTTTGTATTTCGTATTGATCGTGGGGACAAGCGAGCACTCGAGCCGTATGAGGATGATGGGCAAGCATGATATTGTCCAAGAAATGATTTTCGGTGTCATGTCCGCTTGTTATTATTATTGATGTCTGATGTTGGGATATACGTATAACAAAATTGGTTTAATTACTCGACTACTTCTTTTGCAAAATTGTTAATGTTGTGTTCCCGTTTTGGGAAATGGATTGTTGTTGGATTCTATTGGTCGGATTGTCGTCTTTTATTTTGAGTTGTCATTTTAATGATGATTGTTGTCGTTGGCAAAGGTCTTGGTGGTATGTTAGCCTGGTGGATTTCACAGTGTGGGGTCCACGGCGCTGTAATATGCCCTGAACGTCTTGGGGGTGTTACAGAATATGGTATCAGTGAATGGCACTTGATCACTTGAGATAATGCCCTGAACGTCTTGGTGGTATGTGGCAAGCGGTGAAACCGCGTGACCGGGCAGCTACGTGGGCAGAGTTTCGAGATCTGATGGAAGATGAATACTGTCCTTGGCCAGTGAAAGAGGGGAGGATCCGAGCCTTCTTTGAGGCTAAGCCCCAAGATGTTCCTATTTCTCAAGCTATCAAAGACTACAATCAACAGTTACATTATGTGAGAAACCAAGTCCGCGATGAGCTTGATAAGATCCGCCACTTTGACATGCGGATGAAACCGAGGGTGCACCACTACATGTCTGGTCTGGGGTGCACGACTTTGAAAGAATATCAGAATAAGGCGATGGCTTATGAGATGTCGTTTCATGCGGCAGACGGCAACCGAAGGAAAGAAACAAAACCGGCCGGGCCGGGAGGCAAGTCAGAGGGTATCCAAGACTCGGTCCTGTTCGCGAGTCTTCGGAAGTCGGTTGCCATCGATTGGGCGAGGAACCGGTTCTAGGTCCGCCCTGCCGGTTCCGTCGTGGTCCTACGTGCTTCAACCAGAGCCGTCCGGCCACATGATGAGTGAGTGTGATAGGCCTCCGATTCGTGTCTTTCCTGTGGTCGGATGGGTCATCGTGCTAAGTTTTGTACGGATGCGCTCGGACTCAGATTACTCGGATATCAGCCCCACCCATGGAGAGCCGAGTGTGAATCGTGCACCGGCGTTCCTCACCCGCAGAGAGTTTTGGTAGAGGTCGAGGTCGTGGTCGGCCTTCTAGAGGGGGAGCTTCTAGTGCGGGGTCCTGCTCCGCCCGTGTGTACGAGATGAGACGAACAGAGATCCTGACGCGACGGTGGCCACAGTACCGTCCACATCCTTGATCATCCTGTTTCCGTATTGTTCGATTCTGGTGCTACACATTCTTTTATATCTATGGATTGTGTGCGTCGTCTACATGTTGATTGCCTTGTTGCTTGTGAGCCTTTTGTTGTTAAACTTCCTTGTGGGGATAGCATCGTGGGGGATCGTGAGGTTAGAGATTTTCCAGTGAGTATCGCGGGGAGGGTTTGGCCTTCTAACTGATCATAGATATTAGAGATGAGGATTTGATTCTGGGTGAGGATTGGCTGGACCGTCATGGGGCGATCATGAATTATAGAACGAGAACCGTTTCGATGTTAGCCTCTGACGGTACCGAGCATTCTTTTGTGGGGCGTAAACGGAGTAGCCAGAGGTTACTCATCAGCGCCTTGAGGGCCGTGAGACTGCTTCGAGGAGGTTGCACGGGCTATTGGTGTTACGCTTTGAGATCGGAGGAAGGGGGAGTCGAACTCTCGTCTATTCCGGTAGTATGTGAGTATCCTGACGTTTTTCCAGATGAGTTGCCGGGTTTGCCGCCGGACCGAGAGGTTGAATTTACAGTCGATTTAGAGCCGGGTGCAGCACCTATCTCTAAGACGCCATACCGGATGGCGCCTGCCGAGATGCTTGAGCTGAAGAAACAGTTGGGAGAGTTGCTAGACATGGGATATATTCGACCGAGCGCTTCGCCTTGGGGCGCACCGGTCCTATTCGTAAAGAAGAAGGATGGGTCACTTCGTTTGTGTATCGACTACCGAGAGTTGAACAAAGTGACCATCAAAAACAAGTATCCGCTCCCGAGGATTGATGACTTGTTTGATCAGTTGCAGGGGGCAACCGTGTTTTCGAAGATTGACTTGAGATCGGGGTATTATCAGCTCCGAGTGAAGGATTCCGATATTCCGAAGACGGCCTTTCGGACGAGATACGGTCACTACGAGTTTGTGGTTATGCCTTTTGGGCTAACCAACGCCCCAGCCGTGTTCATGCAGCTTATGAACAAAGTCTTTATCGAGTACCTCAATAAGTGTGTAGTCGTTTTTATCGACGATATCCTGATTTACTCGAGGAGCGAGGAGGAGCATGCCCGTCATTTGCATATCGTGTTAGATATTTTGAGAACTCAAAGATCTTTGCGAAGTTCTCAAAGTGCGAGTTTTGGTTACGGAGGTTATGTTTCTCGGTCATGTGATCTCGGCCGAGGGTGTTCGTGTAGACCCACATAAGGTAGAGGCGGTGTTGGATTGGGCGCCGCCCAAGAACGTGAAGGAGGTCCGCAGTTTCGGGATTAGCCGGGTATTACCGCAGATTCGTCGAGGGGTTCTCTAAGCTCGCTCGACCGCCGACTCGATTGTTACAGAAGTCGGAGAAGTTTATGTGGACCGATGAGAGGCAGAATAGTTTTGAGGAGTTGAAGAAGCGGTTGACGACCGCTCCCGTGTTGGCTTTACCGAGTGGTAATGATGGTTTCTCCGTTTATAGTGATGCCTCGGGCCAAGGGCTCGGATGTGTACTTATGCAGCACGGGAGGACGATTGCCTATGCTTCCCGTCAGTTGAAACCGTATGAATTGAATTACCCTACGCACGATCTTGAGTTGGCCGCAGTTGTGTTTGCGTTGAAGATCTGGCGTCATTATTTGTATGGCTCGTCGTGTCAGATTTTCACCGATCACAAGAGCCTGAAATACATCTTCACACAGAAGGAGCTTAATATGAGACAGAGGAGATGGTTGGAACTGATTAAGGATTACGATCTTGAGATCCTTTATCATCCGGGCAAGGCTAATGTGGTAGCAGATGCCTTGAGCCGGAAATCGGTATCGCTTCGAGCGCTTGAGTTGCTTACGGCCCAGTCGGGACTTCAGCGAGAGTTTATGAGGATGAGCATTGAGATTGTACTGCCAGAGAGTTCCGGGCAGTTGCGTACTCTTGAGATTTCTTCATCCTTGGTCGAGGACATTAAGTCGGGACAATTAGAGGATCCGATGTTTATTCAGCTTCGAGAGAGTGTAGGAAAGGGGAAAGCCCCGGGATTCGTTATTCATGAGGACGGTGTGTTGAGATTCCGAGGTCGGTTGTGTGTTCCGAACGACTCGGAATTGAGACAGAGCATTATGCGAGAGGCTCATGCGTCACCATACTCAGTCCATCCGGGCTCGAGTAAAATGTATAAAGATCTGAGGAAAAATTTCTGGTGGAACGATATGAAGAAGGAGGTAGTTCAGTTTGTAGCTAAGTGTTTGACTTGTCAGCAAGTCAAGATTGAGCATCAGCGGCCAGCCGGATTATTGAAACCACTTCTGCTCCGGAATGGAAGTGGGAGGACATCTCTATGGACTTTGTCTCGAGTTTACCGAGGACGAAGACTGGTATGAATATGGTATGGGTGATTGTAGACCGGCTGACTAAGTCGGCACATTTTCTGGGCATCAAGAATACTTGGGGTCCGGAAAGGTTGGCTCGTATTTTTATCACTCAGATAGTGAGGCTTCATGGTACGCCGAGGACCATTATTTCAGACAGAGATGGCCGATTTGTATCTCATTTTTGGCAGGCGGTACATAAGGCATTGGGGACTCGGCTACGTTTGAGCACTTCGTTCCATCCCTGCATCGACAAGTCCAACGTACCATTCGGACGTTCGAGGATTTGTTGCGCGCGTGTGCGTTAGATCGAGTAGTAATTGGGAGGAGCATTTGGCCTTAATTGAGTTTACTTATAATAATAGCTGGCACGCGTCGATTAAGATGGCACCGTATGAGGCACTTTATGGCCGACGTTGCCGATCACCGATATGTTGGGATGAGCCGTCCGATTTGGTTGGCACCGAGCCGGACCTTGTGTTGGAGACGAGGGAGAAAGTCGAATTGATTAGAAAGAGGATGTTGGCTGCTCAGAGTCGACAAAAATCTTATGCGGATGTTAGGCGTAGACCTTTGGAGTTTGAGGAGGGAGATCATGTTCTGTTGAGGGTGTCTCCGACGAAAGGAGTTTTCCGTTTTGGGAAGAAGGGGAAACTCAGCCCGAGATATATTGGACCTTTCGAGGTATTGGAGAGAGTCGGTGAGTTAGCGTACCGTTTGGCTTTACCTCCGTCGCTGAGTCATGTACATAGCGTATTTCACGTTTCCCAGTTGAGGAAGTACGTTCCGGACCCGTCCCACATTATTGACTTTGGGGACGTGGAGATCGAGAAGGATGTTACGTTTGAAGAGAGGCCCGTCAGAATTTTGGAGCGTCGTGATAAACAGTTAAGGCACAAAACCATTCCTTTGGTTAAGGTGCAATGGTCGAGACACGGAGTAGAAGAAGCGACGTGGGAGCTAGAGGAGGATATGCGTTCGAGATACCCCGAGCTTTTTGATTCTTAAGTTTCGGGACGAAACTTTATTTTAGAGGGGGAGAATGTAATATCCGTAATTTTCTATTTTTTTTAGCAGTTTCCATTTTTGGTGTATGTCCATTTTTATCGACTCGCTTGTAACCGTTTCGACATTTTGAATCTATTTTGTTCTTGGAGTTTTTCCATTTGGACGAGTTTTGATGATGTTTTCACGTAATTTCATTTTATGACATGTTTTGCCGTATGAACGTTCGATTCTTGTAAAACTCGTTCGTTTTCGTGGTTTCTTGGTTTGTACAAGTTCGTATGGTTGAGTTGGTCATGTTGAGACTTTCGGTTTGTAAATCCGACATCGTTTCGTGACTTTCGGTCACTTGGGTCATTTCCGTAATTTCCTATAAGTTTAGGGAATTTCATATTCGTTGTCGTATTTCGGATTCCCGGGTAGGCGGATTGATATTTTCTTGTGATGGTTAGACTCGTCATCGAATATTCTTCGTAGTCGTATTTTTGGTTCGATAGCGTGTCCGGTTTGGGGTCGTCGGACTCGTTTGACAAAGAATGCCAATATCTGCATCCAAGAGGTGTTACGGCCGTAACACCCGGTTACGGCCGTAAGTTGGCCATGTTACGGCCGTAAGTATCCCCGATACGGCCAGAACAGCTGCTTTAAAACAATGCGAGGTCCAATACCTCATTTTCTATCCCTTCTCTCGCTTTTTTCTTCAAGGGCGACTCAGGCGATTTCTTCGCTTTGATCAAGAATCCTTCGTATTCCATCACCGTAGAATCATAGTGGCATATCACCATCAGCGTAATCATCCTCCATCGTCCGAATCCGAGGTATCTTCTTCAGGAACCCTAACTTGTATAAATTGGGGGTTTTTCGGGTTTTTCGTGATTGACTCCGAATTGTTCATGTATATCGCGAAACTTATTATCAATTGTTGTTATTGGGTGATTCCCAATTCGTTTTTCCTCGAATTAATTCATGTATTGTTGATACGGGGAGATTTTGCACAAACCCTCGCCCGTATCGATTGAACGTCGATTGTCGTGATTTGTAATCGGGGTTTTGGGAGTATTCCTTTCGATTATTGATGTCCGTTGGGACTGAGTTATGCTAATTCTTCGTTTAGGAGCCGTCGTTTTCCATTCGGATCATCCGTAGTCATTTTTCACTTCCGATTCTTCGAAGATGTCTCAAAGGCAAGTACTTTACATTTGTTTACATGTTCTAATATTTGAATTATGGCTATATGTGGTTGTCGTGGGAGAATGTGTGTATGTTCACCTAGGGACGGTCCGACGGGGCCTCTAGGGATACGTATTGCCGTGTGTGTGCGTATCACGAACTGTGGTTAACCACCCAGGGATGTCCGACGGGGCTCTGCGGGGTACGGTGGCCGTGAGTCACGTACCAAGGTTAACTTTGAATTGTTTTGATTGGAGGAAATGTATTTTGTGCTTGTGCATTGTAAATATTCCGGAATATAAAATGTTTTCTAAAAATGATTTTTGGCGCATTATTCATCTGATTAGAATGTAGTTCAAATGGATTGTACTTGCACTAGCAGTTGTCGCTAACCCCTTAAATGGGGGAAATACTTTTGTATTTCGTATTGATCGTGGGGACAAGCGAGCACTCGAGCCGTATGAGGATGATGGGCAAGCATGATATTGTCCAAGAATGATTTTCGGTGTCATGTCCGGCTTGTTATTATTATTGATGTCTGATTTTGGGATTTACGTATTACAAAATTGGTTTAAGTACTCGAGTACTTCTTTTGCAAAATTGTTAATGTTGTGTTCCCGTTTTGGGAAATGGATTGTTGTTGGATTCTATTGGTCGGATTGTCGTCTTTTATTTTGAGTTGTCATTTTAATGATGATTGTTGTCGTTGGCAAAGGTCTTGGTGGTATGTTAGCCTGGTGGATTTCACAGTGTGGGGTCCACGGCGCTGTAATATGCCCTGAACGTCTTGGGGGTGTTACAGAATATGGTATCAGTGAATGGCACTTGATCACTTGAGATAATGCCCTGAACGTCTTGGTGGTATGTGGCAAGCGGTGAAACCGCGTGACCGGGCAGCTACGTGGGCAGAGTTTCGAGATCTGATGGAAGATGAATACTGTCCTTGGCCAGTGAAAGAGGGGAGGATCCGAGCCTTCTTTGAGGCTAAGCCCCAAGATGTTCCTATTTCTCAAGCTATCAAAGACTACAATCAACAGTTACATTATGTGAGAAACCAAGTCCGCGATGAGCTTGATAAGATCCGCCACTTTGACCTGCGGATGAAACCGAGGGTGCGCCACTACATGTCTGGTCTGGGGTGCACGACTTTGAAAGAATATCAGAATAAGGCGATGGCTTATGAGATGTCGTCATGCGCAGAGACGGCAACCGAAGGAAAGAAACAGAAACCGCCGGCCGGTTTCGAGAGGCAAGTCAGAGGGTATCCAAGACTCGGTCTGCTCGCGAGTCTTCTAAGTCGCTGCCATCACTGGGCGAGGAACCGGTTCTAGGTCCGCCTCGCCGGGTTCCGTCGTGGTCCTACGTGCTTCAACCGTAGCCGTCCGGGCCACATGATGAGTGAGTGTGATAGGCCTCCGATTCGGTGTCTTTCCCGTGGTCGGATGGGTCATCGTGCTAAGTTTTGTACGGATGCAGCTCGGACTCCGATTACTCGGATATCAGCCCCACCGCGGAGAGCCGAGTGTGAATCGTGCACCGGCGCTTCCTCACCGCAGAGAGTTTTGGTAGAGGTCGAGGTCGTGGTCACCTTCTAGAGGGGGCTTCTAGTGCGGGTCTGTTCCGCCCCGTGTGTACGAGATGAGACGAGCAGAGATCTGACGCGACGGTGGCCACAGTACCGTCCACATCCTTGATCATCCTGTTTCCGTATTGTTCGATTCTCGTGCTACACATTCTTTTATATCTATGGATTGTATGCGCGTCTACATGTTGATTGCCTTGTTGCTTGTGAGCCTTTTGTTGTTAAACTTCCTAGTGGGGATAGCATCGTGGGGATCGTGAGGTTAGAGATTTTCCGGTGAGTATCGCGGGAGGGTTTGGCCTTCTAACTGATCATGTAGATATTAGAGATGAGGATTTGATTCGGGTGAGGATTGGCTGGACCGTCATGGGGCGATCATGAATTATAGAACGAGAACCGTTTCGATGTTAGCCTCACGGCACCGAGCATTCTTTTGTGGGGCGAAACGGAGTAGCCATAGGTTACTCATCGCGCCTTGAGGGCCGTGAGATCGCCGAGGAGGTTGCACGGGCTATTGGTGTTACGCTTTGAGATCGGAGGAAGGGGAGTCGAACTCGTCTATTCCGGTAGTATGTGAGTATCCCGACGTTTTCCGGATGAGTTGCCGGGTTTGCCGCCGACCGAGAGGTTGAATTTACAATGATTTAGAGCCGGTGCAGACCTATCTCTAAGACGCCATACCGGATGGCGCCCGCCGAGATGCTTGAGTCAAGAAACAGCTTGGGAGAGTTGCTAGACATGGGATATATTCGACCGAGCGCTTCGCCTTGGGGCGCACAGGTCCTATTCGTAAAGAAGAAGGATGGGTAACTTCGTTTGTGTATCGACTACCGAGAGATGAACAAAGTGACCATCAAAAACAAGTATCCGCTCCCGAGGATTGATGACTTGTTTGATCGATTGCGGGGCAACCGTGTTTTCGAAGATTGACTTGAGATCGGGGTATTATCACCCGAGTGAAGGATACCGATATTCGAAGACGGCCTTTCGGACGAGATACGGTCACTACGAGTTTGTGGTTATGCCTTTTGGGCTAACTAACGCACTGCACCGTGTTCATGCCTTATGAACAAAGTCTTTATCGAGTACCTCGATAAGTGTGTAGTCGCTTTTATCGACGACATCCCGATTTACTCGAGGAGCGAGGAGGAGCACGCCGTCATTTGCATATTGTGTTAGATATTTTGAGAACTCAGATCTTTTGCGAAGTTCTCAAAGTGCGAGTTTTGGTTACGGAGGTTATGTTTCTGGCCATGTGATCTCGGCCGAGGTGTTCGTGTAGACCCACATAAGGTAGAGGCGGTGTTGGATTGGGCGCCGCCCAAGAACGTGAAGGAGGTCCGCAGCTTCGGGATTAGCCGGTATTACCGCAGATTCGCCGAGGGGTTCTCTAAGCTCGCTCGACCGCCGACTCGGTTGTTACGTGTCGGAGAAGTTTATGTGGACCGATGAGAGGCGTAATAGTTTTGAGGAGTTGAAGAAGCGATGACGACCGCTCCCGTGTTGGCTTTACCGAGTGGTAATGATGGTTTCTCCGTTTATAGTGATGCCTCGCCAAGGGCTCGGATGTGTACTTATGCGGACGGAGGACGATTGCCTATGCTTCCGTCGCTTGAAACCGTATGAATTGAATTACCCTACGCACGATCTTGAGTTGGCCGCAGTTGTGTTTGCGTTGAAGATCTGGCGTCATTATTTGTATGGCTCATCGTGTCAGATTTTCACCGATCACAAGAGCCTGAAATACATCTTCACACAGAAGGAGCTTAATATGAGACAGAGGAGATGGTTGAATCGATTAAGTATTACGATCTTGAGATCCTTTATCATCCGGCAAGGCTAATGTGGTAGCAGATGCCTTGAGCCGAAATCGTATCGCTTCGAGCGCTTGAGTTGCTTACGGCCCAGTCGGGACTTCAAGAGTTTATGAGGATGAGCATTGAGATTGTACGCGCAGAGTTCCGGCTGCGTACTCTTGAGATTTCTTCATCCTTGGTCGAGGACATTAAGTCGGGACAATTAGAGGATCCGATGTTTATTCAAAGAGAGAGTGTAGGAAAGGGAAACCCCGGGATTCGTTATTCATGAGGACGGTGTGTTGAGATTCCGAGGTCGGTTGTGTGTTCCGAACGACTCGGAATTGAGACAGAGCATTATGCGAGAGGCTCATGCGTCACCATACTCAGTCCATCCGGGCTCGAGTAAAATGTATAAAGATCTGAGGAAAAATTTCTGGTGGAACGATATGAAGAAGGAGGTAGTTCAGTTTGTAGCTAAGTGTTTGACTTGTCAGCAAGTCAAGATTGAGCATCAGCGGCCAGCCGGATTATTGAAACCACTTCCCGTTCCGGAATGGAAGTGGGAGGACATCTCTATGGACTTTGTCTCGAGTTTACCGAGGACGAAGACTGGTATGAATATGGTATGGGTGATTGTAGACCGGCTGACTAAGTCGGCACATTTTCTGGGCATCAAGGATACTTGGGGTCCGGAAAGGTTGGCTCGTATTTTTATCACTCAGATAGTGAGGCTTCATGGTACGCCGAGGACCATTATTTCAGACAGAGATGGCCGATTTGTATCGCATTTTTTGGCAGGCGGTACATAAGGCATTGGGGACTCAGCTACGTTTGAGCACTTCGTTCCATCCTGCATCGACAAGGTCCGAACGTACCATTCAGACGTTCGAGGATTTGTTGCGCGCGTGTGCGTTAGACTGGAGTAGTAATTGGGAGGAGCATTTGGCCTTAATTGAGTTTACTTACAATAATAGCTGGCACGCGTCGATTAAGATGGCACCGTATGAGGCACTTTATGGCCGACGTTGCCGATCACCGATATGTTGGGATGAGCCGTCCGATTTGGTTGGCACCGAGCCGGACCTTGTGTTGGAGACGAGGGAGAAAGTCGAATTGATTAGAAAGAGGATGTTGGCTGCTCAGAGTCGACAAAAATCTTATGCGGATGTTAGGCGTAGACCTTTGGAGTTTGAGGAGGGAGATCATGTTCTGTTGAGGGTGTCTCCGACGAAAGGAGTTTTCCGTTTTGGGAAGAAGGGGAAACTCAGCCCGAGATATATTGGACCTTTCGAGGTATTGGAGAGAGTCGGTGAGTTAGCGTACCGTTTGGCTTTACCTCCGTCGCTGAGTCATGTACATAGCGTATTTTACGTTTCCCAGTTGAGGAAGTACGTTCCGGACCCGTCCCACATTATTGACTTTGGGGACGTGGAGATCGAGAAGGATGTTACGTTTGAAGAGAGGCCCGTCAGAATTTTGGAGCGTCGTGATAAACAGTTAAGGCACAAAACCATTCCTTTGGTTAAGGTGCAATGGTCGAGACACGGAGTAGAAGAAGCGACGTGGGAGCTAGAGGAGGATATGCGTTCGAGATACCCCGAGCTTTTTGATTCTTAAGTTTCGGGACGAAACTTTATTTTAGAGGGGGAGAATGTAATATCCGTAATTTTCTATTTTTTTTAGCAGTTTCCATTTTTGGTGTATGTCCATTTTTATCGACTCGCTTGTAACCGTTTCGACATTTTGAATCTATTTTGTTCTTGGAGTTTTTCCAATTGGACGAGTTTTGATGATGTTTTCACGTAATTTCATTTTATGACATGTTTTGCCGTATGAACGTTCGATTCTTGTAAAACTCGTTCGCTTCGGGTTTCTTGGTTTGTACAAGTTCGTATGGTTGAGTTGGTCATGTTGAGACTTTCGGTTTTAAATCCGACATCGCTTCGTGACTTTCGGCCACTGGGTCATTTCCGTAATTTCCTATAAGTTTAGGGAATTTCATATTCGTTGTCGTATTTCGGATTCCGGGTAGGAGGATTGATATTTTCTTGTGATGGTTAGACTCGTCATCGAATATTCTTCGTAGTCGTATTTTGGTTCGATAGCGTGTCCGGCTTGGGGTCGTCTGACTCGTTTGACAAGAAATGCCAATACCGCTGCCCAAGAGGTGTTACGACCGTAACACCCGTGGTTACGGCCGTAAGTTGGCCATGTTACGGCCGTAAGTATCCCCGATACGGCCAGAATAAAATTACTGCTTTAAAACAAATGCGTGAGGTCCAATACCTCATTTTCTATCCCTTCTCTCGCTTTTTCTTCACTGGCGACCTGCAGGCGATTTCTTCAGTTTTGATCGAAGAATCCTTCGTATTCCATCACCGTAGAATCATAGTGGCATATCACCATCAGCGTAATCATCCTCCATCGTCCGAATCCGAGGTATCTTCTTCAGGAACCCTAACTTGTATAAATTGGGGGTTTTTCGGGTTTTTCGTGATTGACTCCGAATTGTTCATGTATATCGCGAAACTTATTATCAATTGTTGTTATTGGGTGATTCCCAATTCGTTTTTCCTCGAATTAATCCATGTATTGTTGATACGGGGAGATTTTGCACAAACCCTCGCCCGTATCGATTGAACGTCGATTGTCGTGATTTGTAATCGGGGTTTTGGGAGTATTTCTTTCGATTATTGATGTCCGTTGGGACTGAGTTATGCTAATTCTTCGTTTAGGAGCCGTCGTTTTCCATTCGGATCATCCGTAGTCATTTTTCACTTCCGATTCTTCGAAGATGTCTCAAAGGCAAGTACTTTACATTTGTTTACATGTTCTAGTATTTGAATTATGGCTATATGTGGTTGTCGTGGGAGAATGTGTGTATGTTCACCTAGGGACGGTCCGATGGGGCCTCTAGGGATACGTATTGCCGTGTGTGTGCGTATCACGAACTATGGTTAACCACCCAGGGATGTCCGACGGGGCTCTGCGGGGTACGGTGGCCGTGAGTCACGTACCAAGGTTAACTTTGAATTGTTTTGATTGGAGGAAATGTGTTTTGTGCTTGTGCATTGTAAATATTCCGGAATATAAAATGTTTTCTAAAAATGATTTTTGGCGCATTATTCATCTGATTAGAATGTAGTTCAAATGGATTGTACTTGCACTAGCAGTTGTCGCTAACCCCTTAAATGGGGGAAATACTTTTTGTATTTCAGGTATTGATCGTGGGGACAAGCGAGCACTCGAGCCGTATGAGGATGATGGGCAAGCATGATATTGTCCAGTAAATGATTTTCGGTGTCATGTCCTGGCTTATTATTATTGATGTCTCGATTTTGGGATTTACGACATAAAATTGGTTTAAGTACTCGAGTACTTCTTTTGCAAAATTGTTAATGTTGTGTTCCCGTTTTGGGAAATAGATTGTTGTTGGATTCTATTGGTCGGATTGTCGTCTTTTATTTTGAGTTGTCATTTTATTGATGATTGTTGTCGTTGGCAAAGGTCTTGGTGGTATGTTAGCCTGGTGGATTTCATAGTGTGGGGTCCACGGCGCTGTAATATGCCCTGAACGTCTTGGGGGTGTTACAGAATATGGTATCAGTGAATGGCACTTGATCACTTGAGATAATGCCCTGAACGTCTTGGTGGTATGTGGCAAGCGGTGAAACCGCGTGACCGGGCAGCTACGTGGGCAGAGTTTCGAGATCTGATGGAAGATGAATACTGTCCTTGGCCAGTGAAAGAGGGGAGGATCCGAGCCTTCTTTGAGGCTAAGCCCCAAGATGTTCCTATTTCTCAAGCTATCAAAGACTACAATCAACAGTTACATTATGTGAGAAACCAAGTCCGCGATGAGCTTGATAAGATCCGCCACTTTGACATGCGGATGAAACCGAGGGTGCACCACTACATGTCTGGTCTGGGGTGCACGACTTTGAAAGAATATCACAATTAGGGAGTTTAGAGAGTCGTTTCTTGGACACTTTGTCCGGGAGGAGTGGGGGGAGTTTGTATCTAATGCCGCATTGCATGCCTTGTTCTCGAACGAGGTCATTAGACCGGATGCATAGGCCGATGAGTTTTGGTTTAGGCTCGGTCATCGATTTATTCGATTTTCTAGATATGAGTATGCGTTAGTCACCGGCTTGCGATTCGGAGACTCCGACTTTGATGTACACGGGGACGATGTTCCACCGGAGTGGAGCGTGTACGATCGGTATCCGTTGCTCAGTGGTGGGGGGCAGATGTTAGACCGCATTCGTGATCGATTTGCTGCTGGATATTTTAGAGAGCATCCCGGTGATGCGCTGAAGGTCGCTAAGGTGCTGTGTGTCTGCTATTTGATATTCGGTGTGGATGGTGGCAAGCGTATTGCTGACCGATGGTTGTGGACGTTGATTGAGGACCAGACTCGGTGGGAGAGCTTTCCATGGGGCTTATATTCATATCAGATTTTGGTTACGTATTTGAGCGATGTTCCCACTGAGGTCCCCGCTGGTCTGGATCCGAGTTACCATTTTTATGGTAACATATACGCTATTATGGTACGTCCTCGCATTCATTAACTTAATTATATACTCAAACTCATAATAAATATTGTTATTGTTTCTTATGTTGGGATTCAATTATTGTTTTCAGATATGGGCTTGCGAGGCTATACCTTCGTTAGGCTCTAAATGTGGGACCATGCTCGGAGCTTCTTTCATCCAGCGACCTCGTTGTACACGCTGGAAGTTGAAGAAGCTGGGTCATGTTGATTTTACCACATTCTTCGATGATGAGGTAATCAATTATAGGTTTTCAATACGTAAAAAACTTTTGTAGATATTTAAGGTAATAATTACTGAAAATGAATCATTGAATTGTATTTAGATTGATTGTTTTGAGGTGTTATCTCCGACACCTGAGGAGCGCCTATTCCCCCCGAGCAGACTGAGAGAGTCCCCGACGCTGGCGGATCATCGTTGCCGACAGAGACTCGTGTGGATGGAGTGTCGTCTCCCGCCGAGCAGACTGTGGGTGTCCCTAGCCCCGGCGGAGCATCGGTCCCGGTAGAGCGCACTGTGAGTCTCGATCATCATGCTGATGGAGCCTCGGTCCCGGTAGAGAGCACTGTGAGTCTAGATCATCATGCTGATGGAGCCTCGGTCCCGGTAGAGCGCACTGCGAGTCTCGATCATCATGCTGATGGAGCCTCGGTCCCGATAGTTACCCCCCAGTTCTCCTGCTGAGACGTTGATGACACCACCAGAGATTGCCCCTAGGTCTCGACCATCCTCTTCCACTACGGATCTGAGCCCTATCCCGCTTGAGTACTCTCTTATTTCTATTCGAGCAGATGCGAGTGATGTGTCTAGACTGCAGTATAGGTCATACAGACCGCATTCCCCCTTCTCGACCACTGTAGTTCGGAAGAGGAAGGACTTGGATGAGGACGCGTATAATGTGGTTGGACAACAAGTAGAGGTGAGTTAAATTGTAAATTCAATATTATTTACTAAAATTGTCCGTACTTAAACAAAAAGTAAATTGTAGTGTCAATGTTGGTACCGCATTCGAGCTAGTGCCTCCGGTTTATGATGCTACAGACGGATCCAGTTGATAGATGCGTAGTAAGTCTTTCAATTTATATGTAGGTAATCTCTTATTGAAACGTGTAGTTATTGAAAATGTTAAAATTATTCTTAATTTAAATGATATCCAGCATCTGGATGCATATATGGGGATCCTACAGTTTGATCCCGAATTTGTTGGCGTGCGATGGCTCGATGATTGGGCCGCTCATAGGGTTTTGGTTCATACGAGCTTCTTGGTAATGAAAAAATATTAATAAATTTATTCTAAATTAATTGAGTGCTTCGTTACTGACAAAATTATTTTATATTAGGCCACGTGTATCAATGTATGGAATAACTCCAATAGGAGAGGAGGTTCATTGAGTATTGACGATGATGATCTCGATTTCTTGATCAGCCACGTTCACGGTCTGAGACCATTTTGGGGCGATCATCGCCCATGGTGGGAGTTACGCGAGGTGATAATTTATTGCATATTTTGTTATTTATTTGTATTAGTTATTCGTGTGATATTGTGATGACAATGTACTTTTTGAACAATCCAAGTGTTGACCATCTGGAATACGTCTCCGGAGTCCTCGAGCGGACATTGGGTTGTTCTCCGCATTATACTCGAGGAGGGTATCATCGTCATGCACGATTCTCTGGCACAGGAACACGATGCATATTGGAAGTTGAGATCGCGGCAGTTATCGGGTATATGTCGCTTAATTCCTACCATTCTACAACGTTCTGGATTTTACGAGCGCCGCCCTGATATAACCCGGGTGACTCCGTTTCGAGTTGCTACAGTGAGGAAGGATTTATGCTATGCTCAGGATGACTCGACCTCTTGTGGTGCGTATTCTATACGGACTATAGAGTCTCTCGTTCAGCAGTCTTTCTCTCATGGAAAGACCGAGGCGGATATTTATGTATTTAGAGGACGTATGGCCCGATCTATATGGAGGTTTAGCAATGATATAGATATTGTAGTGTGTGATCCCACTAGTTTATTTATACGGTGGGATGATAGAGATTAGTGATAGTATTAGCGATGATGTAAATATTGATTTCGTTTTTATAATAATTATTGTGTATCAAATTAAACTTAATCAATTTGAAATTAAACTTAATCGGTTCAAATAAAACGAAATTGATGGTTACTATATGTTACTTAATGAATTTGAAATTTGAAATTGAACCTAACCGATTTGAAATTGAACCTAACCAATTTGAAATTAAACTTAATCAATTTGAAATTTGAACTTAGTCGATTGAAATTGAACATAATCTGTTCAAATTGAACCTAACAGATTTGAAATTGAACCTAACCAATTTGAAATTAAACTTAATCAATTTGAAATTAAACTTAATCAATTTGAAATTAAACTTAATCGGTTCAAATAAAACGTAATTGATTCAATTTTAACTTACTCAATTTGAAATTTGAACTTAGTCGATTGAAATTGAACATAATCTGTTCAAATTGAACCTAACCGATTTGAAATTGAACCTAACCAATTTGAAATTAAACTTAATCAATTTAAAATTAAACTTAATCAATTTGAAATTAAACTTAATCGGTTCAAATAAAACGTAATTGATTCATATAAATACTTTAAATAAATGTAACTAATTTTACATTGGGGGCTCATTTAGGTCGAAATGATGCTTAGTTGGACATTTTGGAGCAGTGTGGTCAACAGAATGACATATACTACACTTTTTTTTGCACGTCCCTTTTTAGACGGAGTTGGTTCCATTGTGAAATCGTCAAATAGTTGGGGAATAACTGCAGTGCAAGTCTTTCTATTGTGCCCTGTGCCTCCGCATCTAAGGCATGTTTGAACTTTACGGGTATGAGTCGAGGACTCAATCCCTGATGTGTGTCTCCTTTCTTTTGGTCGCCCTGCCTGCCTCAGATTGTCTGGTGGTTCACAAACTTTTACCTTGATGTTATCAGGAATAAACCAATCACTTGGGTGAGGTACTGGAATCACAGACCGTCCCCACATTTGGCGAAGCATGGACACTTTATAGTAATCATGTATATACACAATTTGGTCGTGATTTAGGTACCTTATAGCTGCAGCGGCATGATTGCACGAGATCATATCATGCTGGAACATCATACAACTGCATTTTTGCACTCTCAAGTCCACAACATAATTTTTCCTGTTAAAGGTCACCTTGAACACCCCATCACTAAGAAATTGAACGTTCATGTTCGATCCAGCTCCGACCGCCTTCATCAATATCTCGTATGCATGATACGTTAAAGGTCCAGGACACTCATTTGCATTTTTATGTCGATCAGATATCCATTCTTCTACCACGGTTTGACATACCTCGAGAAGTGCGGAAACGGGCAGCCTTCTAGCCCATAAAAGACGGTTGTTCATGCTTTCAACGGCATTTGAATTCATAACCTCGAATCGCCGGACTGGGCACTTCACACGAGCCCATTTATTTTCACCGACAGTTTCTTTCAAGTAGGTAGCTGCAGCTGGACATGCTATTTCTAAACTTTCCATATGCCTATTATAGTCCTCAATACGATAGCTGTAAGCTGCCGCATTGAAAATTGCAACCACATGTTGACCATACTTAACTAAATGCTTCTGAACGTGGTAACAACATAACCCGTGATGCGCAAGTGGGAATACCTATCTAATAGCATTTGCTATGGATTTGTGCCCGTCTGAAACAATCAAGAGGTCCCTTGGACAACCAAAGGCCTCTTTTAATTTGTACATAAAATAATTCCACGACTCATCGCATTCGACGTCGCCAACTCCAAAAGCAAGTGGAAATATCTGATTGTTACCATCTTTTGTAACAGCAACAAATAATACTCCTCGATACTTATCCCAAAGGTGTGTCCCATCAACAACAATAATTGGTCTAGCATAACGAAATCCAGATACCGAAGCCCCCAAAGCATAAAACATGTATTTAAATTTTCCAGTATTTGCATCAACCACATAATCAGTTATGGTACCTGGATTCGTCACCTCCAATATATGCAAGTACGATGGGATCATTCTGAAAGAATCCTGATGGTCTCCATATATCACCGAGATAGCATGGTTGCGAATACTCAATGCCAAGCCATAACGGACTGTCAAACAATAGTCATTCTTAAGTTGAGCCTGCACTAGCTTCGGAGTCATAATTTGTCCTTCCACTAATAGTTTGTCGGACATGTATTCACCGAGCATCTTAGAAGGCAATTGCTTAGGTGCCTTGCGATTTGGGTCAAAATGACATGTATGCTCGTTCAGTAAGTGCACTCTCCAAAATCCACCCCTCCCGGAGGCGCTCAACAAAAAATTACAGGTTTTATCTGTACAAACGGCAGAATAGCGCTGCTTATCAGATTTTAGAATACGATAGTCAGACTTCTTTTCCAAATGATATCGCCCAACAGCGTTTTTCAACCTATCTTTGGAGAGAAATACAGACCCTCTTTGTAAAGATAGTATATTTGCAAGATGAAATTTCTAGTCCATATCATCATCAACTTCAGAAGGAGACACATATGGAGGTCTACCTGGAATTTTCCACCCAGGACCAGGGGGAGGAGCTAGAGCACCTTCTTCATCTACTAATTGATCGAAATCAAAGCGCCTCCATTCAGTTGCAGTTGCAGTTACGCTTCTTTTACCAATCTTTTGTTGAACATGCCCCTTTTCTCACAATATTTTCAAAATTTTTCAAACCAATGTTTTTGAACCTCGACATCTTCGAGATCGATATCATCGATATTTATGTCGTTATTATCATCATCACTACCATCATCAGCACTACCACCACCACAATTACCACCAACATTACATACATTATTTGAAGGACCGCAACCATCAAATCGAGAACCATCAAATTCATGAGGAATTTGCATGCTTGAACCCCAATCAGTCAAATAATCCATACGATTAGAATTGTACGGTACCGGAAAAGAGCTGGATCTAGGTAAGTCAAATTGTGGACCAAATGAGGGAGCTTTTGGAGGAATGCTAGTTGCATTCTGAAGGGTAACAAAAATCACAAGCTCAACATTAGATTGGAACAAGTAATTTATATCAGAATCATTCTTTATCTTCATCTTTCTTCTTTTTTTCCCATCAAAATCAATTGAAAATAGAACATAAACATGTTTTGTTCTATCAGCTTCAACAATAGAGTGGACATTATCTACTAATGTTGCATAGTTCACACCAACTGGCACAGGCAATATTTGTTCTTCTCCACCGTGATAGTCCAAATCTTGCCACTTCCCATTAAAACGAATGATAACTTTTTTCCAAAAACTCATCTGTCAAATAATATAAAAAATTTTGGTTATTAACTAAAAATTTACACAATTAAATAGTATTTGAATATTTTTGATATTTCAAGTATAAACATTATTGGAAATTGAGCGATAAATATACCTTTTATTTTTTGCAGTCGAAATAATCTTTCTTCTTCAATGTGAGAGAGCTCGAGATAATTAATCAGAGAAAAAAGGAAAAAAATTATCGGTGAGATAATATCAGAAAAGAAAGGTGAAAATATTGCTAAGAAATAGTTCAATTCAATGGATGTTGTGGCGTGCTGAGCATGGTATTTTTATAAGTCAAAATTTTATGAAAGTTTCGGGTCACACGAATTCGGGTCACACGAATTCGTGTCGAGTAATCCGAACCCCCGAACCCCTCATGCGATTCGGTCAATGATGTATTTCGTGACCCGAATAATTACACGAATTTTTTCGTGTGACCCAAAAAAATTTTATGAAATTTTCGGGTCACTCGAATTCGGTTACTCATGCATTCGGGTCACACTAATTCGTGTTGAGTAATCCGAACTCCGAACTCCCTCCTTCGATTCGTCAACGATGTATTACGTGTGACCCGAATAATTACACGAATTTTTTCGTGTGACCCGAAAATTTTTTATGAAAGTTTCAGGTCACTCGAATTCGGTACTCATACATTCGGGTCACACGAATTCGTGTTGAGTAATCCGAACTCCGAACTCCCTCCTCCTGCGATTCGTCAACGATGTATTTCGTGTGACCCGAATAATTACACGAATTTTTTTGTTTGACCCGAAAAATTTTTATGAAATTTTCGGGTCACTCGAATTCGGTTACTCATGCATTCGGGTCACACGAATTCGTGTTGAGTAATCCGAACTCCGAACTCCCTCCTCCTGCGATTCGTCAACGATGTATTACGTGTGACCCGAATAATTACACGAATTTTTTCGTGTGACCCGAAAAAATTTTATGAAAGTTTCGGGTCACTCGAATTCGGTACTCATGCATTCGGGTCACACGAATTCGTGTTGAGTAATCCGAACTCCGAACTCCCTCCTCCTGCGATTCGTCACCGATGTATTACGTGTGACCCGAATAATTACACGAATTTTTTCGTGTGACCCGAAAAAATTTTATGAAAGTTTCGGGTCACTCGAATTCGGTACTCATGCATTCGGGTCACTCGAATTTGGTACTCACTCATGCATTCGGGTCACTCGAATTTGTTCGTGTAACCCGAATATATTCCAACTTTCCTCAATATTGTATTTTTTTTTTAAGTTGACTCGAAAATATGTTACTCGTAATGACTCAAATATATTCGAGTAAAGGTCAAATTCGACAATTTGGATATCAAAAGAGTTGTTACTAAACTTGGGGCAAAAAAAATATTACTATATCTAAAAGGGCAAAACAAGTTTTCTCCCGTTCAATAAATATCATGTATGTTTGTTTCCTTTTATAGTTATCTGCTGATGGACCCACCTGGGGTTTGCTTCGTCGTTGGTCTTTGGAGTTCCTACTACATATGTATTTCTTGGGACCGACCTACTCGGTCCATACATTGTTCGGCCTCCACGTGGTTCCTTTCTCGAGCAATGAGTTAGGTCTGTTCTTTTGGACTTATTTTTCATTTTGATTCGATTCGATTCGAATCCATTCGATTCGATTGATTCAGTCCATTCGATTCGATTGATTCGATTCGATTCGATTATTTCGGCTCCGTTCTTTTCTTCTTCTTATTATTAGTAATCTTAATTATTATTATTGTTATTATTACTAATAATATTACTATTATTGTTGTTTCTGTTAATTACTATTATTATTATTTATCATTATTATTATTATTATTTACCCTTAATATATATTTGATTCGATTCGATTCGAGTCCATTCGATTCGATTCGATTCGATTCGATTCGATTTAGATCCATTCGATTCGATTCGATTCGATTCGATTGATTCGATTCGATTCATTCAATCCAAAAGAACAGAGCCTTAGGTCTGCTGAATCATTTAATTGCTCTCGGTCGCTAGTGAGACTAAGGGTGATGTTTACTTTTTTTTCTATTAATTTCTGAATGGATTAAGTTGTTTGAGTGGATTAATCTGTCTGATTTTGAAAAATACCTTGTTGTTTCTTTCTTTTCTGAATGAACTATCTAAATGACAGAAATGACCATTTTACCCCTCAATATGAATTAAGTCCTTTTTGATAAAGGACGGATTGAGTATTATAATACATATTCATAAATCATATTATAATTTTCAAGTATATTTAAATAATCAGACAATATTTTTATAAATATATTAAGTTATATTTTAATATATATATATATAGTTATATTAATTTTTTTAATAGTCAATATAAAAAAAAACAATTTAAATAATATAAGATCATATATATTTTACTTTATATTATAATATATATTCATAAATTATATTATTATTTTCAGGTATATTTAAATAATTAGACAATATTTTTATAAATATATTAAGTTATATTTTAATATATATATATATAGTTATATTAATTTTTTAATAGTCAATATAAAAAAATCAATTTATATAATATAACATAATATATATTTTAATTTATATTATAATATATATTCATAAAACATATTATAATTTTCAGGTATATTTAAATAATCAGACAATATTTTTATAAATATATTAAGTTATATTTTAATATATATATATATAGTTATATTAATTTTTTTATCAATAAATAGTTTATATTTTATGACTTTTAAATATATAATATTAATATATAATTTAAATTTATACTATATACTCAATTATAATTAAGATTATATGATAATTTATACTATATATACTCAATTCTTTTATTATTAGAGAGGGTAATTTTGGTATATTGAGGAAGTATTTCTGACTTAATGGTAAGGATATAACTGACCGATTAAGCTGATTAAGTATTAAGCTGATTAAGTAAAAAATAAACAAGCCCTAAGTGGTTGGTTGTTCGTTCTGATTTGGATCTGCAGCTATCATCAGTACCAATATCAAGAAGCATACAAATTCAATTAATTAAAACTTCTATGCTAAAAAGTGTTCCCAGTTTGGGAGCTAGAAAACATCCATTGTTTCATACTGCCATGATAAGTTATATAATCACAGTATAAACCCATTTCCATAATATAGAAGTTCGATTGACATATATACAGAGGAGTCTTGAGAGCAAGTCTAATGCATATCTATACTTAGTAACATTGTTAAAATAAAGAACTAGATTTATAAAATCACCAATCCAATCAGGGGTGGATCCAAAATTATTTTTACGGTGGAATGAGGTAGTATAAAAGTCAAGTGGGCTAACATGGTTGGAACATAGCGCAGCATGTCAAATTGTTTTTTCTCGAATATATTAGAATTTAAGTATTTTGAGGGTATTGGGTCTATATTCCTAGTTTATAATCTTAATTTATTGTATTTCTGTAACACCCCCAAAACCGTATGGGAATATTACACGCCGTAAACCCTTTCCGCAAGGATCTACCAGGCTAAACGTCCATAAACAACCAAATGCTTGCCCGTCCAGGGTCAAACAATATAATAATACAGACCGTCAAGGTCACTTACACATAAACACACGAGACCAGGTAAGGTCACACAACTCTATCAACAGGTGACTAACAACATTACCCACAGGGTGAAATACAATACAACGGAAGACCGAATCAACTCTAACAATACAACTAAACTCTACCAACTCTCAACTCTTGATTAGTATCGCATTTCGTCATCCCCTTGTGCCAATCCCTGATCGCTCCCCGAACTCGCATGTACCAGCGAGCAGACATCCACCCCCGAATACTCGGGGTTAGTAAAACTCCACCGTTTTACTAGTGCAAGTATCAAACCATACGAAAAGTAACAAGCAAATAGCAACTACGAATTTAATACGGAAATCCATTATCAAAATGTTCTAGAAGTTTTAGAATTTCGAACTCAAGTAAGAGATATTTGAAAAGGAACACATCATCTCGGGATTTTGAAACGAAATTCTTTTGGACCTCGAGTCCCAATTTACAAAACCTTTTGAAAACATTAGGGCCTTAGCCCGATTCTCGCTTCAAAGCACACCAAATAATATATCATTATGAGTCCGAGATCCATATTTAAAATGTTACCCGAACAATCGTGCTACACGATCACCGTTCGTACACATCATGTACCGAACTCCGAGGCCTCGACGGACCTTACCCGAACTACACACATTGTTCGTACACATCATGTACCGAACTCCGAGGCCTCGACGGACCCTACCCGGCTACATCACACACCTGTTCGTACACATCATGTACCGAACTCCGGAGGCCTCAACGGGCCTTACCCGCTCTGACATCGTTCGTACACATCATGTACCGAACTCCAGGTCTCGTCGCACCCTACCCGGATCACACACCTTGTCCGTACACGCCATGTACGGACACCGAGAGGCCTCGTCGAGACCTACCGGTTCACACACTTTGTTCGTACACATCATGTACCGAACTCCGAGGCCTCGCTGCACCTACCCGGATCACACACACATCGACTCGACACAATTCATAATCATTAAATGTCAAGTCATTCCACATTACGCCGAATGTACAATCCAAAGAAGTAAACCAAACAACACAAACATCATGATCATCACAACGACTCTTAACCAACACAACACACATTCGGTACACAATACATTGAAGAAACACGTGTACAACCATCTCATATGTACATCGCAATCCTGCACAAATGGCACAACGCCTAACACGTATACCAATATATCACTATTATCACAAAGCCTTCAAATTTCGGAAAACACAACCAACTCAAACAGAACATATTTACGGAGGCAAGCAAAATCGTTAGACATATCATACGTAATTACTATTCACAAGATACGAGTCGTATAATAAGATACTTGCCTTAATAACCGCTACCAAACGCTCCGAAGAACACGGTTCGACCGGGAAGCTCGGACCCCGAAGAAGACAACGAACGAAAGGGTTCCGACTCGAGTTCTTCACAAGAATTCGACCCTAACAACATATAATCAATAAATCACCGATCATACGAGGAAGAATAATCGTAGAACACCCGAAAACCCCTCTATGACATTTTATCGAACACCTTCAAGGCGTCGATAAAATACTCAATAAAACGACAAATCCGTGGCAATCCAACCATGGAATAACAAGGAATTAGATATAATATAGCTTAACAATCATCAATCCATCAATATTCTGAGTTAAAACGGATTAAACGGACAAATCGAACAAAATCCCCAAAACTATATTTTAGGAAAACTTGCCTTGATTCGGTCGATCGGAGCAAGTTATGGAAGGATTAATCGATGTTATGATCTTCAAAACTTCATGGATTTAACCCCTAACAACATCCCTCCATGATCATCAAATCTCCAGCCGCGGAAGAGGAAGAAACGAGTGAGAAAATGAAGAAAACCCGATCACTGGGCCTTAAATAGGTTGACAGACTCGACCGTGTCCGCTGACACGGGCCGTGGCGCGCAGTGGCCGGGCAGGACTCGACCGTGTCCTGCTAGACACGGCCGCGCCTTCCGATAGTGACCCGTCGCGGCGCTCGGCAATGACTCGACCGTGTCCCGAACACGGCCGGCCTCAAGCGCCGCCCGCTTATCCTAAGAGTTCGCCTGGCCGCGCTGCACGACACGGCCGGGTCCCGAGGCGAGACTTCCGCTTATCCGGACGAGTACGGCACGGGCCGTGTCGGACGACACGGCCGAAGTTCGGCCGGCGTGATCGCCAATAACGAGCGGGTGAGCTAAAACGACCATAACTCTCTCGTCCGACTCATTGACTCACCGTTCGAACCATTGGAAAGCTAACTCGATTCTCTATAATATTGCATAGATTCAGAATTTTTGGAGTTACCAAAAATTAATGGTGATCCAACAAAGTCGAACTCATACTTAGAAAAGTCGTTTAGTAATCCTGAATTCAACAAAACGACACCGAAACCCGAACCTGAATACGAACCGAAGATACGGTTACGAAGTACTCACAAAGACGAATCTAAGAGCTAGTAGAACACACGATTCCGACCACCCGAAGGCTCGAAATTCGACAACGGAAGGTAATTACCCCAAACTTTGGGAAATTACGAAAATGGCCCAAATGCCCGAAAATCACCATACGACAACGAATAATCAAACCGAGGCTCACAACACGTATAACAACGTTAAATGAACTTACGAAAAACCCCAAACGACAGTTTCGAACGAGATTCGCAAGAACCGAACTCAAGCGCGGAAAAGTCGCTAAAAAGCACGAAACTCAACAAAGCAGCACCGAAACGAACTCGGATGACAAAAGTGCATAATTAAATATTCTCCGAATGATGAAACGGTCATGAGAGAGTCGTCAAAACAGACTCCGACCAAAAAAAGAAATTTACCGAAAATCGAAAATTGCGGATATTACATTCTACCCTCCTTAAAAGAAGTTTCGTCCCGAAACTTAAAACAAGTAGGGAGGAGAAATATTCCGCCAGGCAAAACTCAACAAGATACACAAGAATGCGTAACTAACGCCCAACGGCGAAATGTTACAAACAACGCAAAGGAATATACGGCGTGAAAACACGCTCCACGGCGACCAACACAACGTCGCCGTTAGGGATATAATAAAAGCAACAAATGACAAGCGTTATCAAACGGATAATATGGCCAAGTCAATTACCCGACAATCACAAAACACAACGAACGAAAAATCAATATGATTGACCATCCCAAGGGTACATCAATCAAAACGCGAGCCAACCGCTGAACAAATACGGAATCCCACCGCCCAAGGGATGGAAGATCGAAAACGAGACTAATTTCCCGAACTTAAGGGAATTAGGAAGGAGCCTGAATGCTCAACAATCACGAAACGAGAACAAAACCGAACAAACAAATGATCGAACCACAATGATCGAGACAACAAAAATCGAACAATCATGTCCGAAACACGAAGGATAATAAAATTCAAACCACAACTCCCAGGATGATCTGGTGAGAACTACAAGACATGCATTCCCATAAGATCCACAGGAAAGGGAATAGCGATTGCAAAGTCACAAATGACAAACGAGTTATTCCAAAACAATACCACACTCGTTCGATCAACAAAAGCAAGGGACAAGCTCGAAATGTCAACGAACATAATGAGTCGACAGAGTCGAAAACACAAGAGTTCCAAGTCCGATCCACTTCGAATAAAAGAACTATTAGAACCCGATGATGTCACTCCCGAACAAGGTTCACAAGAATCGAATCAACCCAAAAAGTCACATCGATAACCGTGATCGACCCACAACAAGATCACGCTGCTCGAACGATGAAACCGAAATACGTAACAAGTTCATAAAGTATCAACGAACACGAGTCGATAGACTCGAGAAAGAGGAAATGCGTAAGTCAAAACGATACATGTGCATTACATTCGACCTCTTATAAAAGAAATGTCGCTCCCGCAACTCACAACAACCGGAGTAAGGTGACAACACAAAAAGTAAACGACCAAATATCTCCCATGGGCCTCTCCGATCCGATCCTCATATCTTTATCAAGTTCGCGCCCAAAGACTCGGAACCCAACTCGCAAAATCCGGATCCTGTGTCTCTCGGGTCCTCACTTGAAAAGCGCATCGCGAGAAGGACAATTGGCACGTACATGCTCCCGACACAATACGCTCGAAATGCCTCGGCTCGGCATATCGAAAATACGGATGCTAGATACAATGGAACATAACACCGCAAAACAACATACCTGAGATGCCAACTCAAGATAATAAAGAATCATAATACATATCATATACAACGATTACCATCATAAAGTAATACACACACAAACACTACAACAACGACAATGATCGTTCGCGACATCAACGGCCCGAACGATAATCGACATAATTACAAACATTATGAAACAATCACACATGTACACAAACGTACAAACCCGAGGCTTCAACATCTCACACTCGTGCGACAACACGCAAATCGCCACGAGGCGATAAACAAGAAACACCGCTCACACCTCTCACAGAGGGCTAGTACAAAGAAATGCGTGGCAACGCCTCGACGTTCATGGCACCAATTCGATCATACTGGAGCAAACATCATAACGACAACGTGAACATCATACATACATACCGGCCCTCAAACGGAATGGATAGTTTTTAAAAAAACGAAAACCTCCTTTTGAAAATAATTTTGGAAACACCGATTGATCTTGAGTATCACCCTTCAAAAAAAAGTACAATCGTGAAACATCGTTATCGAGACTTTGGAAAACTATTTTGCATTCGATAAAAATGAGGACACTTTCTTTTCGTGAAAAACTTTCGAAATATTCGACCCTCGGGTCTAAGTAAAAGTGTTTATAAAACATTGAAAAATATCTCAAAACATTTTGGTCCTCGAGGTAGAAGAATTCGAAACATATCGTGGCACCTTGGAAGTACCATGAGAAAACAATTCATTTTAAACGTACGTCTCGAAATTTATTTCTAGGATACTCAAGATTTTCAAAGATAATTCAATGGGCTAGAATGCCCAAAATCTCGTAATTACACGGAACATTATAGCGTTGTGGGTCCCGCACGAACCCACCAGATAAAAATATTTACAAAAACGCCAAAAGGGCCGATGACGGTAATATTTCAAAAACTCACAAAAGCCATTTACAAAATACTAAGTACCGTCACAAGAATTTTGCCAAACGTTCAAGGCCATAACGCCAAAACTCGGTTAAAGGAATCGGTTTTCAAACTAAAACTCAGTCGCCGATACCTTTTCGAAATCCGTCAAGGTTTACAACTTCCACACCATACCACACCACCCGGTGGTTCAAAGATAAAACAATAATGTGCCCACCCTATACACATACTATATGCCACAAGTACTAAACACAATTATATTACACAATCGTGTAAAGAAAATCATGCACCGCAATTAACTCACTAAGATAAAAATCGAGATACATGTGTACTTCGCATAAAAGAGGAGACTTACATCCACAGTCGCACGGAGGTGACGGCCGCCACGATACCAATCTCGTCCGACAACATAATCGACACGTTGTGACTACGCACAACTCAACTTGTCACCCGATGACTCAAACGACATGACAACACATTACTCGACAAATCACGACTTGACTCGACCCGACGGCTAGGTTTCCGCAACCTAAGCTCGATACCATAAATGTAACACCCCAAAACCGTATGGGAATATTACACGCCGTAAACCCTTTCCGCAAGGATCTACCAAAGCAACGTCCATAAACAACCAAATGCTTGCCCGTCTGTGGTCAAACAATATAATAATACTGCACTGGCCAAGGTCACTTACACATAAACACACAGCACCGATGAGGTCATACAACTCTATCAACAGGATCGACTAACAACATTACCCACACAGGGGTCGAAATACAATACAATGAAGACCGAATCAACTCTAACAATACAACTAAACTCTACCAACTCTCAACTCTTGATTAGTATCGCACTGTCATCCCCTTGTGCCAATCGTGATCGCTCCCGAACTCGCATGTACCGGACGCAGTATCAGACATCCACCCCCGAATACTCGGGGTTAGTAAACTCCACCGTTTTACTAGTGCAAGTATCAAACCATACGAAAAGTAACAAGCAAATAGCAACTACGAATTTAATACGAAATCCATTATCAAAATGTTCGTGAGAAGTTTTAGAATTTCGAACTCAAGTAAGAGATATTTGAAAAGGAACACATCATCTCTGGGATTTTTGAAACAAATTCTTTTGGACCTCGAGTCCCAATTTACAAAACCTTTTCGAAAACATTAGGCCTTAGCCCGATTCTCGCTTCAAAGCACACCAAATAATATATCATTATGAGTCCGAGATCCATATTTAAAATGTTACCCGAACAATCGTTGCTACACGATCACCGTCGTACACATCATGTACCGAACTCCGAGGCCTCGACGGACCTTACCCGAACTACAAACATTGTTCGTACACATCATGTACCGAACTCCGAGGCCTCGACGGACCCTACCCGGCTACATCACACACCGCTCGTACACATCATGTACCGAACTCCGAGGCCTCAACGGGCCTTACCCGCATGAGATCGTTCGTACACATCATGTACCGAACTCCGCAGGTCTCGCGACCCTACCCGGATCACACACCTTGTCCGTACACGTCATGTACCGACACCGCAGGCCTCGCTGACCCTACCGGTTCACACACTTTGTTCGTACACATCATGTACCGAACTCCGAGGCCTCGCTGACCCTACCTGGATCACACACACATCAACTCGACACAATTCATAATCATTAAATGTCAAGTCATTCCACATTACGCCGAATGTACAATCCAGCAAGTAAACCGAAACAACACAAACATCATGATCATCACAACGACTCTTAACCAACACAACACACATTCGGTACACAATACATTGAAGAAACACGTGTACAACCATCTCATATGTACATCGCAATCCTGCACAAATGGCACAACGCCTAACACGTATACCAATATATCACTATTATCACAAAGCCTTCAAATTTCGGAAAACACAACCAACTCAAACAGAACATATTTACGGAGGCAAGCAAAATCGTTAGACATATCATACGTAATTACTATTCACAAGATACGAGTCGTATAATAAGATACTTGCCTTAATAACCGCTACCAAACGCTCCGAAGAACACGGTTCGACCGGGAAGCTCGGAACAAGAAGAAGACAACGAACGAAAGGGTTCCGACTCGAGTTCTTCACAAGAATTCGACCCTAACAACATATAATCAATAAATCATCGATCATACGAGGAAGAATAATCGTAGAACGCCCGAAAACCCCTCTATGACATTTTATCGAACACCTTCAAGGCGTCGATAAAATACTCAATAAAACGACAAATCCGTGGCAATCCAACCGTGGAATAACAAGGAATTAGATATAATATAGCTTAACAATCATCAATCCATCAATATTCTGAGTTAAAACGGATTAAACGGACAAATCGAACAAAATCCCCAAAACTATATTTTAGGAAAACTTGCCTTGATTCGGTCGATCGGAGCAAGTTATGGAAGGATTAATCGATGTTATGATCTTCAAAACTTCATGGATTTAACCCCTAACAACATCCCTCCATGATCATCAAATCTCCAGCCGCGGAAGAGGAAGAAACGAGTGAGAAAAATGAAGAAAAACCCATTCTGGGCCTTAAATAGGCTGACAGACTCGACCGTGTCCGCCTGACACGGTCGTGGCGCGCAGTGGCCGGCAGGGACTCGACCGTGTCCTGCTAGACACGGTCGCGCCTTCCGATAGTGACCCGTCCGCGGCGCTCGGCAATGACTCGACCGTGTCCTGGAACACGGTCGGGCCTCTGGGCAGTCGCTTCCGGCTTATCCGGAAGAGTTCGGCTCGGCCGCGCTGCGACACGGCGGTCGGGTCTGGCGAGACTTCCGCTTATCCGGACGAGCACGGCACGGGCCGTGTCGGACGACAGGGCCGAAGTTCGGCCGCGTGATCGCCAATAACGAGCGGGTGAGCTAAAACGACCATAACTCTCTCGGACTCGATTGACTCACCGTTCGAACCATTGGAAAGCTAACTCGATTCTATATAATATTGCAAATATTCAGAATTTTGGAGTTACCAAAATTAATGGTGATCCAACAAAGTCGAACTCATACTTAGAAAAGTCGATTAGTAAACCTGAATACAACAAAACGACACCGAAACCCGAACCAGAATACGAACCGAAGATACGGTTACGAAGTACTCACAAAGACGAATCTAAGAGCTAGTATAACACACGATTCCGACCACCCGAAGGCTCGAAATTCGACAACGGAAGGTAATTACCCCAAACTTTGGGAAATTACGAAAATGGCCCAAATGCCCGAAAATCACCATACGACAACGAATAATCAAACCGAAGCTCACAACACGTATAACAACGTTAAATGAACTTACGAAAAACCCCAAACGACAGTTTCGAACGAGATTCGCAAGAACCGAACTCAAGCGCGGAAAAGTCGCTAAAAAGCACGGAACTCAACAAAGCGACCAAACGAACTCGGATGACAAAAGTGCAGAATTAAATATTCTCCGAATGACGAAACGGTCATGAGAGAGTCGTCAAAACAGACTCCGACCAAAAAAAGAAATTTACCGAAAATCGAAAATTGCGGATATTACAATTTCGGGTTTAGAACTTTATTTCCGTTTCCCGTTGCTTCCTTCACTGAAACAAAGATAAAAAGTAAACTAAGTCTCTATATCTACCTTTTCTATTAAAATAAAGTCGAAGGACAGGTGTCTGCGAGAATTTTTAAGATTTCGAATTTTAATAAATATTTATTACCTGACAACTGCATATTTTAAATTGACAGCTCCCACTAAGCCACTATCAAAATTCCTGAGATAATTTTTCAAATTCCGAATTTTAAATACATACTGCTTTGCAACTGTATATCTTAAACTAACAGATCCCACTAAACCACTACCAAAATAATAATAATAATAAATAAATAAATAAAAATAAATCACAGTGAATGAGTAGAACGACGAGTCAATCTGTTACATAATCCGCATGAAACTGCCTACTTCATTAGTGGGGTAGGTCGTATGGAACTGCTCACCCCCACTAACTTGGAGGTTACCTGTGTATATACAGCTATAAATAACACTTATTTTACCTACAAATTTACTATTACATTACAATAACAATTATCACGATACAAAAAGAATAATAAAACGAATATACATTGCCAAAACAATGCCTCATTTTTTCAGTTTGGTGAAGGATCTGAAGCCATCAACCACGCTATGGGCAATGAGACTTCGTTTGGTTAGAAGTTTTGATATTCCTGCATACAACAACAAAAATGAAGTTGCAAGCTTTGAATTCATCTTTCAAGACAAGGAGGTTAATTTTCAACATTTACATTACTTATTAAGATTCTGTTTTAGATACTTACAATGTTTTGTGTAATATGTTGAAGGGTGATCGAGTGCATGCTTCCGTGAGAGGCCATGCTGTAATATCCGCGTTTTCTATTTTCGGTAATTTCTATTTTTGATGTATGTTCGTTTCGGACAACTCGCTTAGCACTGTTTTGGAATTCTGAATCTATTTTGTTCTTGGAGTTTTTCCGTTTGGTCGAGTTTCGAGGATGCTTTCGCATAATTTCATTTTGAATTATATCATGCCGCATGTGCGTTCGATTCTCGTAAAACTTGTTCGTTTTCGTTGTTTCTCGATTCATATAAGTTGGTATGGTTGAGTTGGTCGTGTTGGAACTTTCGGTTTGCTAATCCGACGTTGTATTGCGATTTTCTGCACTTGGGCCGTTTTTGTAATTTTCATAAGTTTGGGGAATTTCGCCGTTTGCTTCATTTGAGACTCTCTAGTGATCGGGATTATATTTTCTTTCAAAACTCAGCTTCGTTGTTTTGGATACCCCATGTTTATACTTTTGATTCTATCCTTGTGTTGCGTTTCGTCGTTGTATCGGTGTCTTGAGCTCATGATTAGCAAGATCTTTGAGCTGCATGCATAACGACGTTATGCATGCTCTTTACGAGTTATATAGGTATCATAACGTACGTTATACCCCATTGGTAACGTACGTTATGGTTTCGCAGAAAGTGTCCAGATTGTTCGTTACGTACGTTAACCTGAGAGGGGTTACGTACGTAACCTTCATAACGTACGTTAACAATAGGCGTTAACGTACGTAACTCGCCGTCAGGTCTTTTAATTCCTGACTTATTTTCGGTCGACTTATTTCACTCCTTTTCTTTCTTTCTCGCGACGTGAGCTCCCTTTGGGCGATTTCAAGCGATTCATCCGGTGCAATCCGTAGGAACCTTCTAAAGATCGATTTTTGCGTCCCAAGCAAGATTTATCATCATCATAATCATCCTCCATCCGTCCGAATCGAGGTATACGTCGATGAACCCTAGTTTTTTTGGGGATTTCGGGATTTTTGGCATAATTCTTCCTTTTAATCCGTTTTGGCTTCGACGACTTGTTAGATTACGATTGTGTAGTCGTAAATCCCTTGTTTCCAGTATAGTTTAACGGATTTAACCTAGTAATTTCTTCATGGTTAGATTATAGCCATCGTGGACTTCGTATTTTCCGACAAATCGTTCCAAGGGGTAGAATTAGGATTAATTCGTACCTTTCCGCATTATTGAGACTTGTGTATACTGTTATTGTGTTAGGAACGGATTTGGGAAGATTGTTCGGACCGAAACCTATTCCTTCATCGTTTCCTTCGTTTCGTTTCATTCAAGGCAAGTACATGTATTACATCCCGTTATATGCATATGATTTTGATGCGAATGATGTATATGGTGTTATTGAACGAATGTGATTGTTTCTCTTCCACCTGGGGATGGCGTGTGGCCTCTGGGGGCCGATACTAATGGGTACGGCCATGGAAGTGGAATTGAGTGCGTGTGTTGATGTTCTTCCACCTGGGGACGGTTCGACGGGACCTCTGGGGGCCGATACTAATGGGTACGGCCGCGGAAGTGGTTTCTCACCTGGGGACGGTCCGACGGGACCTCTGGGGACCGATACTAATGGGTACGGTCGCGAGTTACCAAGCGTGGATAATTGTGATGTGGGAAGCTTGTTGATATACTGTTTGGTGTTAATGTGATATTCCGGAATATTGACTTTCAAAATAATTTTCCTAATGATTTATTTGCGTTGAATTGTGTATGTATATAATGTTGTGTAATTATGTACTTGCACTAGCTATTCGAATGCTAACCCCTTAAATGGGGGAAATGCGTCTTATGCATTTCTGTCTTGGTCGAAGTGAGGAGTGCACGGGATGCGCATGCAAAGGATGGGTTGGCATGATGATGATGTGGCTCGAGTCAGCATTTTTCTGTTTTGTCATTGCATCTGTTGAGTACTGGAGATAGTTGGTTTATTTTTGAACATGGTTTAAGTCCCCTGCGTGGGCAACATTTTGGTATTTAACTTATGTCTCATGTACTCCGTTAAAATGTTTTGGCCGAGGCCACGGCCTTATTTACTCTTTGGGTACATCTTTCATGTTATCATTGTGGTTCATGTGTCACGAGTTAGCCTGGTAGACCTCACGGGGGTTCTACGGCGTGTAATGTCCCATTTGTGAATTGGGATGTTACAATTATGGTATCAGAGCTTAGGTTTTGAATACCTAGGCTGTCGGTGAAATTTGGGTCTGTCAGTTGCAACATTAGAGTCAGTCGTTGAGCTTAATATCATCATGCCACCGTCTTTTCGTGCGACCCGTGGCTGTAAGTCTCCTCGAACTCTTATATTTCTGTAATTCGTTTTCCTGCATTGTTCAGAATCGTGACTTGTGTTACCAACTTTGTGAATTGTGAATCTTTCTGATCTTGTTCTTTTCTTATTCTTCTTCAGTATGTTGAGAGGTCGTGGTAGACCGGCTAGGGGACGCGGCCGAGGCCGTGGTCGTGGTGCTGATAATGAGGAGGGCTCACTTTCCCAGTCCTCTGCGGACTCAGCCTCTCACTCAGTGCCGTCGGGTAATAATGCCGGCCGAGCTCTTGCCGTACTTGATGAGTTGGTAGCCCAACTTACTCGAATAGCTCGGGCGGGCGTCGAATCCGCCCGACACCTAAGAGGAGGCTAGTAAGTGGCTTGAGACGGTAACTAAGATGCACCCTCCTCGTTTCTCCGGATCTTCCGACTCCCTCGGATGGGAGAATTGGCTCTTTCGGTTGTCCGTAACCTTCGATGCCGTAGCTTGTCCCGAGGACAGAGGTACACATTGCCCAGCACCTCCGGATAAGGAAGTCATGCGGAATGGTGGGAGGCCGTTGCGCCCGAGAGATCGTCGGGCCACTTGGGATGAGTTCGGGGCTGCTATGGAAGCGAGAATATTGTCCGCCGCCAAGGAGCGCAGAATTGTAGAGTTCTTCACCGCTACACCTCGGGATGTGCCTATTTCTCGTGCCATCATTTCTTACAATCGTGATTGGGCTTCGTGAGGGATCAAGTGAGAACGGAGGTGATAAAATCCGATACTTCAATATGCGCATGAAGCCGCATATTAGGCGAAGTATGGCGCCGCTCATGTGTGCCACTTTGAAGGAATACTGTGATCGCGCTGCGCGATCGAGATGGTGTCCGGAATCGAGTCGATTTGGAAGCTAAGAAGCGTAAGACTACCGGTGGGTTCTCGGCGGAAAAGGTGGCCGTTTCGAGGTCTCGTTCGCTCCTACACACAGGAAGAGGCCGTTTCATCAGCCGGTGGATCTCGGGGTGACCGTTGATTCGATCTGTTGCCAGGCGGGAGAGTTTGTTTTAATTGCGATCGGCCGAGCACGTTGTGAAGGATTGCCCACTTCGTTAGTTACTTGCTTTACTTGCGGACAGATCGCATCGAGCGGCTCATTGTGAGAGGGCCACCAGGCCGCTAGATTTACGACTACCACCGCCGATCGTAGGATCTCGGTTCACCACTACTCATGTTCCGCAGGTTCGAGTCGTGGTAGGGGTCGAGTCACCGAATCGCCGCAGCGCCGAGTTCGGGCTCGATCCATCCCCGATTATATCGGATGAGGCGCACGGAGGAGGCAGACATTCCGGTGGCGTCAGTACCACTCAGATCCTTTCTCATCCGGTTTCAGTACTTTTTGATTCGGTGCGACCCATTCCTTTATAGCTTCGGATTGTGTGAGTCGTATTGGTTTTGACCGCTTGTTTGAGTGTGAGCCGTTCGTAGTGGGTACGCCCAATGGGATCGTATGGTTGGGGACCGGGAAGTTAGGGATTGCCCGGTGAGGATCGGGAGCCGGATTGGCCTCGAATCTCATTGTTATAGACCTTAAGGGTGAGGATTTGATCCTCGGGGACGATTGGTTGGATCGTCATGGTGCTATCATGAACTATCGGACTCGTACCATCACGATAGTTGCCGAGACGGCACCGAGCATACTCTCGTCAGCCGTGGTAGATCGGGGTGTGTGATTAGCGCCTTGAAGGCGATGAAACTTTTGAACCAAGGTTGTGTCGGCATCGGTGTTTCGCTCTGCAGCGGAAGATGGTGGGGTTGACATATCGTCGATTCCAGCTTGTTAGCGAGTACCGATGTATTTCCTGATGACTTGCGGGATTGCCACCACATCGAGAGGTGGAGTTTCCTATTGACCTTGAGCCGAATGCGCCCTATTTCTCGAGCACCGTACCGTATGGCACCGCCAGAGATGCTAGAGTTGAAGAATCGATTGGGAGAGTTGTTAGATAAAGGGTATATTCGACCGAGCGCATCGCCTTGGGGTGCGCCTGTACTTTTGTTAAGAAGAAGGATGGATCGCTTCGTTTATGCATCGACTATCGAGAATTAAACAAGCTAACCATCAAAAATAAATACCCTTTGCCCGTGATTGACGATTTGTTTGATCGGCTTCGGGCGGCATCTTTTCAAGATTGATTTGCGATCGGGCTACTACCGATTGAGGATTCGGGACGTCGATATTCCGAAAGCGCCTTTCTGACGAGATATGGCCATTACGAGTTTGTGGTTATGCCTTTCGGGCTAACTAATGCCCACAGTTGTTCATGCAGTTGATGAACAAAGTTTTTATTGAGTATCCGACAAATTCGTAGTCGTTTTATCGACGATATTCTTATCTATTCACGGAGTCGAGAGGAGCACGCCTTACATCTTCGGATTGTATTAGACACTTTGAGGGCTGAGCGGTTATGCGCGAAGTTCTCTAAGTGTGAGTTTTGGCTTGAGGAAGTGACGTTCCTTGGGCATGTGATTTCAGCAGAGGGAGTTCGGGTAGATCCGCAGAAAATAGAGGCAGTGATGGCTTGGGAGCCGCCTAAGAATGTGAAGGAGGTGAGGAGTTTTCTGGGTCTTGCCGGCTATTGCCGTAGATTCGTTGAGGGATTTTCTAGGATCGCTAGACCACTCACTCAGTTGCTCCAAAACTCAAGTTCGAGTGGACTACAGATAGGCGGGGCTTTGACGAGTTAAAGAGACGTTTGACTACCGCGCCCGTGTTAGCATTGCCGCAGGGAACGAGGATTTCGTAGTGTACGGGATGCTTCGGGCCTTGGTCTAGGATGTGTTTTGATGCGAGAGACAGAGTGATTGCATATGCGTCCCTTGATTGAAACCTTATGAGGTGAATTACCCCACGCACGATTTGGAGTTAGCAATCGTTTTCGCCTTAAAGATCTGGAGGCATTACCTCTATGGGTCGTCGTGTAAGATTTTTACCGACCACAAGAGTTTGAAGTATATCTTCATAAGGAGTTAAATATGAGGCAACGTAGGTGGTTAGAGCTAATTAAAGATTACGACCTCGAGATACTTTACCATCCGGTAAGGCTAACGTGGTGGCGGATGCGTTGAGCCGTAAGCCGATGGCGTTGCAGATGTTAGAAGTACTTACACCGCAGTAGGATCCAGCGAGATCTTATTTGTCGAATATTGAGGTTTGGGTTCGCAGAGTTCGGGGCCGCTTATGTGCATTAGAGATCACTTCGTCCGATCGATGATATCAAGGCGAAACAAGATGATGATCCGTGTTTGGTCCAGCTTAAGGGAGGATGTGAGGCGTGGAAAGCCCCCTGGATTTGTGGTTCGTGATGATGGCGTTACGAGATTTCGCGCACTATGTGTACCGAATGATATTGAGCCGAGACAAGATCTTGAGTGAAGCTCATACCACGCCTTACTCCATACATCCCGGTACGAATAAAATGTACAAGGATGTGAGGAGCAACTCTTGGTGGAGTAATTTGAAGACAGACGTTAGCGAGTTTGTGTCGAGGTGTTTGACTGTCGGCAGGTTAAGATCGAGCATCACGACCGCGGGTTTTTGCGACCACTTCCTATCCCGGAGTGGAAATGGGAGGATATTTCTATGGATTTCATTACTAGTATGCCTAGGACTCGGAATGGAATGAACATGATTTGGGTTATTGTCGATCAGTGACCAAGTCACCATTTCCTGGGTATTAAGGACACTTGGGGCCCGGAGAGACTAGCACGAGTATTTATTGCAGAGGTCGTGAGATTGCACGGACTCCTAAGAGTATTGTTTCGGATCGTGATGGCCGGTTCGTGTCACATTTCTGGCAGCCGTTCATCGAGCTTTGGGGACTGAGTTGAGACTCAGTACATCTTATCACCCTCAGACTGACGGACAGTCAGAGCGGACGATCCAGACGTTAGAGGATATGTTGAGAGCCTGTGCCCTAGAATGGAAGAATGATTGGGAGTCGCACTTGCCGTTGATTGAGTTTACGTACAACAATAGTTGGCACGCCTCGATCAAAATGGCGCCATTTGAGGCGTTGTATGGGAGGAGGTGTAGATCGCCGTTGTGTTGGGACGATGCGTCCGAGCTGATTGGTACCGAGCCCGATATGGTAGTTGAGACGAGAGAGAAGATTACTCTGATTCGGGATAGATTGTTAACGGCCCAGAGTCGGCAGAAGTCTTATGCCGACACGCGTCGCCGTCCGTTGGAGTTTGAAGTGGGAGATCATGTTTTGCTTAAGGTCTCGCCGACACGGGGAGTTTACCGCTTCGGCCGGAAGGGTAAACTTAGTCCGAGGTTTATTGGGCCATTTGAGATTTTAGAGAGAGTGGGAGAGCTTGCCTATCGGCTAGGCTTACCGCCGTCCCTGAGCCACGTTCATAACGTATTTCATGTTTCCCAGCTTAGGAGGTACATATCGGACCCTAGCCATATTATCGATTTTGGAGAGATCGAATTGGGACCCGACCTTACCATCGAGGAGAGGCCGATTCAGATTTTAGAGCGTCGGGTGAAGCAACTTCGTCATAAAACCATCCCTCTGGTTAAAGTTCAATGGTCGAGACATGGGTCCGAAGAAGCCACATGGGAGACGGAGGAGAGTATGCAGTCGAGATACCCCGAGTTGTTCGCGTTGTAAGTTTCGGGACGAAACTTATTTTTAGGGGGAGATAATGTAATATCCGCGTTTTCTATTTTCGGTAATTTCTATTTTTGATGTATGTTCGTTTCGGACAACTCGCTTAGCACTGTTTTGGAATTCTGAATCTATTTTGTTCTTGGAGTTTTTCCGTTTGGTCAAGTTTCGAGGATGCTTTCGCATAATTTCATTTTGAATTATATCATGCCGCATGTGCGTTCGATTCTCGTAAAACTTGTTCGTTTTCGTTGTTTCTCGATTCATATAAGTTGGTATGGTTGAGTTGGTCGTGTTGGAACTTTCGGTTTGCTAATCCGACGTTGTATTGCGATTTTCTAGCACTTGGGCCGTTTTGTAATTTTCATAAGTTTGGGAATTTCGCCGCTTGCTTCATTTGAGACTCTCTAGTGATCGGGATTATATTTTCTTTAAAAACTCAGCTTCGTTGTTTTGGATACCCCATGTTTATACTTTTGATTCTATCCTTGTGTTGCGTTTCGTCGTTGTATCGACTGTGCTGAGCTCAGTGATTAGCAATCTTTGAGCCGCATGCATAACGTCGTTATGCATGCTCTTTACGACGTTATATAGGTATCATAACGTCGTTATACCCCATTGGTAACGACGTTATGGTTTCGCGAAAGTGTCCGCATTGTTCGTTACGTACGTTAACCTGAGAGGGGTTACGTACGTAACCTTCATAACGTACGTTAACAATAGGCGTTAACGTACGTAACTCGCCGTCAGGTCTTTTAATTCCTGACTTATTTTCGGTCGACTTATTTCACTCCTTTTCTTTCTTTCTCGCGACGTGAGCTCCCTTTGGGCGATTTCAAGCGATTCATCCGGTGCAATCCGTAGGAACCTTCTAAAGATCGATTTTTGCGTCCCAAGCAAGATTTATCATCATCATAATCATCCTCCATCCGTCCGAATCGAGGTATACGTCGATGAACCCTAGTTTTGGGGATTTGGGATTTTGGCATAATTCTTCCTTTTAATCCGCTTTGGCTTCATGACTTGTTAGATTACGATTGTGTAGTCGTAAATCCCTTGTTTCAGATAGTTTAACGGATTTAACCTAGTAATTTCTTCATGGTTAGATTATAGCCATCGTGGACTTCGTATTTTCCGACAAATCGCTCCAAGGGGTAGAATTAGGATTAATTCGCACCTTTCCGCATTATTGAGACTTGTGTATCGTTATTGTGTTAGGAACGGATTTGGGAAGATTGTTCGGACCGAAACCTATTCCTTCATCGCTTCCTTCGCTTCGTTTCATTCAAGGCAAGTACATGTATTACATTCCGTTATATGCATATGATTTTGATGCGAATGATGTATATGGTGTTATTGAACGAATGTGATTGTTTCTCTTCCACCGGGATGGCGTGTGGCCTCTGGGGGCCGATACTAATGGGTACGGCCATGGAAGTGGAATTGAGTGCGTGTGTTGATGTTCTTCCACCGGGACGGTTCGACGGGACCTCTGGGGCCGATACTAATGGGTACGGCCGCGAAGTGGTTTCTCACCGGGACGGTCCGACGGACCTCTGGGGACCGATACTAATGGGTACGGTCGCGAGTTACCAAGCGTGGATAATTGTGATGTGGGAAGCTTGTTTATATAATGTTTGGTGTTAATGTGATATTCCTAATATTGACTTTCAAAATAATTTTCCTAATGATTTATTTGCGTTGAATTGTGTATGTATATAATGTTGTGTAATTATGTACTTGCACTAGCTATTCGAATGCTAACCCCTTAAATGGGGGAAATGCGTCTTATGCATTTCAGGTACTGGTCGAGCTGAGGAGCTGGCACGGGATGCGCATGCAAAGGATGGGTTGGCATGATGATGATGTGGCTCGAGTCTGCATTTTTCTGTTTTGTCATTGCATCTGTTGAGTACTGGAGATAGTTGGTTTATTTTTGAACATGGTTTAAGTCCCCTGCGTGGGCAACATTTTGGTATTTAACTTATGTCTCATGTACTCCGTTAAAATGTTTTGGCCGAGGCCACGGCCTTATTTACTCTTTGGGTACATCTTTCATGTTATCATTGTGGTTCATGTGTCACGAGTTAGCCTGGTAGACCTCACGGGGGTTCTACGGCGTGTAATGTCCCATTTGTGAATTGGGATGTTACACATGCAATGACTTTTTTGAAAGTAAAACCAGTCGAGGGTCATCTTTATGCATTGAAGGATTTCATTGTACTGGAAAATAGAAGCAAGTTCAAAACAACTGCCCACCCTTACAAGATAAATTTTCTACGGAAAACAAAAATAGAGGAAATTTTTGATGAAAAATTTCCTGAAACTATATACAACCTTAAATCCTTCAATCAGTTAGAAAAGGAAAAGGAAAGTTCTCAGTTTCTTCTTTTTGGTGAGATTTTTTTTTGCATTATATATTAATATATTTTTACAGTTTACTATCTAAAATTTTAATAAATTGTAATCTGTTTTGGTCAGATGTGATTGGCAGGATTATTTCATGCCAGCTTCCCCCTGTGGCAACAGAGAGAGGAAAAAGGATGGAGTTCACACTCGAAGATAATGTCAAAAACAATATCAAATGCACATTGTGGGACAAGTATGTAGACTACTTACTGCCTTTTGTTGAAGCAGATTCCGAAGAAAATATCATTGTGCTGATTGAATTCGGGAGAGTCTCTATTTTTGGAGGTATTAAAATTAGAAAGCTTTTTTGGTCAAGTTACAATTGAAAAATGAACACTAATTTTTATGTTGATACAGAACAAGCAAGGGTATGCAATAGCTTTAATATTACCAAGGTAACAGTGAATGGAGAATCAAGGATTTTCCAAAACTTTAATGAAGGGTACATTTTGTGGCTTTATAAATTTTTTAATCAACATATTTTTTAATGTTGAATTGGTTTAACTAATGAAATAATTTTGAAATCAGATTGGCCAACACTGGCTCAGTTTCTGCTTCACTAATAACATTCGAAAGTATTTCCGCACCAAATATCTACGATGCTTTCAAAAATATAGAAGCTGATGTCAACAACTTAGCTGAAATTATTCGATCAGACAAGGATGGCCAATTTTGGGTATCTGCTACCATAATTCAAGTTGAGAGTTTGAAAGACTGGTGCTATTTAGCATGCAACAAGTGTTCTAAGAAACTGTCACATACCTCTAACAGTTTTCATTGTGCAAAGTGTGGAATGAAAGACCATCAAGGACAATACAAGTATGATTTTAACAGTTCACTTTTCTATTTCAAAACTTTTTCATTTTTGATCTCCTGTTTCAACCTGCCAATTATTTACTGCAACTATAAAAACAGGTACAAAATTGAAGTGCTGGTACTCGATGAAAGTGGAAGTGCAAGGTTCATGTTGTGGGATAAGGAGTGCTATGAGTTGATAGGGAAAACAGCAGCAGATGTCATGAAATCTAATGTGTGTTATATTTTACAATTTTATTTATAAAAAAATTAAACATTCTAAAAAACTTACAAATAATATTTTTGGTTTCAACTGACAGTGTCTTTCGATTCCATTCCAAAAGAGATTGAAGAGGCCTTGACTGACCGTGTTGGGCTTTTTAAGGTGCAAGTTAGAGAGACAGACCAAAGCCGCAACTCTGTGATCTATAATGTGACCAGGCTTACTGCAGATGAAAAGATTTTATCTGCTTCACAATGAGAACTACGTCGTAAAAGGGTTTGTGATAATAATTTTCTATATCAAAAAATTTATAATTATTTTTGTTTATGATGTTTGTTTATTTTTTAGGAATTGAAGTTGCTATGCCATAATGAAGAAATTGGAGACAACAGAAACATGATCCTCAATTTGAGTGAAAATAACAACGAAGCTGTTGAGGAGGAACATGAAGAACTACAAGAAAAAAAATTAAATACGGAAGTTGCATTGGACGAAGGATTTGGAAAGAGAAGGAAGAAGTGTGTGAAGAAAGAGAAATGAAAAAGAAAAATTTAATCTCATGTGCATTATTGCATTATTTTCATTTTCAAAAGCATGTTGGTTTAATAGCAGTTTTAAATTAAAATTAAGTATGTTTCTAAGACTTCATCCAATCAGTTGTTTTATTTTGATTTTAATTTTCTTCGATTGCTTATAATTCCAGCAGACTTTATTCCGGCAAATCATGTTGTAAGAATGACTGCTATAATTTTATTCTAACAAGCTAAAAATCAACAATCAACAATATAAAAATAAAAGTGATATTATGCCGAATATATTATATTTTAAAAACGAGAATGTTAATAAAACAATATATTTTAAAAACAAGTCAGGATGATCATTACAATTATATACTCACAAGCTAAATATATTGAAATATGTGGCTGGAATTAGTTAAGTAAAAGCAGTATATTACACAAAATATATAGTATAAAAATAAAAGTGATGTTCTAAAAATATATTATGCATTTCTAGTTATCAAAATCTAATATTTCTTAGTTTATTTGTAATTTTCAAAAACTAATGTTTTAGTTAAGCACTAAAGATCGTTATAAAATTCAGATTCAGATTATTGAAATATGAGGCTCTTCACTTAATCATTTTACTTACCTTAAAGTCTTTTGTTGTGTCACGATTTATTCATCCCGACAGGCGATCGACTATAAAGCCGAGCGACCGAGTCAACTCCAGTCAAACCCTGACTAGCTCGCCAAGTCGAAGATATCAAACCACCATCAGGTACCTAGCGATCGACTCCCAGGGCGATCGCCCTTTGGCAGCTGGCGATCTGCTCTACTAACCGGCTAAGGGCAATCGACCTACGCCCCGAGCAGAGACGATCGCCCATCAAAACCGTCAAGGACTGGATCTCAGAAAAGCACCCACGTGCAGATCCATAAAAGGCGCTGACAAGATCTTTTGCTAACTGACAAGATCTTTGACCAGAGCCTGTCACCTACCCCACCTACCGGCATGTGCGCCGAAAGTTGTCAGTAGGGCCGCATGTGACTAACTCAGGACGCGTGTAAGCTCTCCATCGACCGAGTAGTTGACTTCCAACAACTCCCCGCAGACTTTGAGGGGACAGCCCATGTGCTAAAAGACGATCGCCCGATTATTATATTGCAAGAAAGGCGATCGCCCGCGTATCCAAGCCCTATAAATAGAGAACCTCCTCCTACCGGAAAAAGGTTCTCGCTTCTGCCTCGGCCTGTAATTCATTTGAACCAACATCTCGAATTCACTCTACAGCTCCTACCATCAATATACAGATCCGAATTCATTCTCGACTTACGCCGAGCTCATTCTCTCACATTCCGATACATCCACTAAATATCAAGAACACACACATATCATCAAGCTCCCGCTACCTCTCCTAATCCATCTCAGACTTCTCTCTCCAAATCTCTCGTCCGTAATACGATCGGCATGCAAGTCTCCACTAGACGGATTCCAAGGGATTCACAAGCCCAAAAGCCCAAACATCCGGCTATATACTGCCGTGAGAGGCGGTCGATCTCTCACCGCCGCGACTGCTCATCACCTTTGTTACAAGAACTTACAGAGCATCAAACTGGTTCTTCCGCAATCTACACGCTCACTAGCTAAGATAACAAGAAACTTTACACTCATTGTAATTGTTTTCTTACATTAGTACTTGTATCCCGAATATCGGTATTAATAAATATCTCGCGAGAGCATTCAAGCCCGGACTAACAACCCCGGCAAATCTTGTGTTATTTATCTTTCTCACTAAGTGCTCTTGCATTTGTTTGCTATCCCATCCATTCCAAAGAATATCTATCTCCTGGATAATATTTTGGGTAGCAACAATTGGCGCTAGAGGAAGGGGATCTAACCTCATATTTTTATTTCTACCGTCCAAGAACACTCACTGTTCTCGGGGCATATACTTGAAGTGACACTCACCGCACTTCAAAGAAAACCTCCGTAATCATGACATCCGCCGGTCCATCGAAGAAAGCTACTCTCGAACCGCCGCCACCATTTCCTCGGCCACCGAACCCCACCCGACGATTGGGAAGCCGCAGCAACGCTAGACTCGATCCCGCATCCGAGAGATGGCCCCACCTCTCACTCGATCGGGCCCAAACCAAGGAATGATCGAGGAGGCTATGGCCATCCTGGAGGAGCGACGAAGAGCATGCACGCCGCCCGCGATAACTCCCTCGATCATCCGCCGCATGGGAAAACGGAAATTCAACGGGCTACTGAACGAGCGATCGTCAGAAAGCCCCGATTCGCGAGGAAAGGCTCTCGCACGACCGGACGGATCCATATTCGATCGCTTGGGACGCGACCCATCCCGGCGACCGGGCACTGCTTTCCAACCTAGAGAAGACGGAATCCAATCCGTCACCAGAGTTCGCCTACTCACTTCACAACCGAACGCATGTCGCCATCCGACTCCCGCCCGATCGCTGTGGACTCAAGACTCAACCGCCTCGGCCTCCGCTCCGATCGCGAGCCGCTAATCAGCCAAAGCACGGCGATGGCCGCCATGCAACGTCACCGATGAGATGAGAGCACTTCGACGCTGGGCAAGCACCAAGAAGAAGATCGCCGGCCGACCGAGCCACTCGCGGTCCACATCGAGCTTGCCCCCATACAACCAACGATCGCTCCTCCTAAAACACCTCAGTATAAGGGGAGATCGGACCCGAAACCCACCCGAGTAAATTCCGAATTTACATGACCGGGTGTGGGGCATCCGATGCAACCAAGTGCCGGATCTTCCGCCGACATTGGGCGAGCCGCCCATAAGTGGTACGTCTCATTACCACCACGATCGGTCACCTCTTTTAAGAAATCGGCGGATGACTTCACGTCATACTTCGCCAAAGAAGGTCGCCAGACTGTAAGGCCCTCAGTATGATAAAAATCAAGCGGGGAAGGACGAATCGACGCAGATTACATCGACCGGGTAGACGAAATCATCCTCACCGCGAACCCGTCGCTGATGAGCTCGCTCTCTACTCGGTCATGGGGGATTCCACGGTCACTCTCCCATGTTCGACATCTCTCCAAGGATATTCCCCAACTTACACGATCTTCCGCGCTAAAGCCGCCAACTTCTCGGCCGTGCAAAGGCTACTCACCCTCCGCTTAGACGAGGAAACGCCACCTCTTGCCCGTAAGATAGCGATCGCTAAAGCAAAGAAGGCGATCGCCAAGACACCCGGAGATCTCCGTGCTTTCGAGGACATGGAAGCCCATCTCCTCCATACGTTCAATGTAACTCCGGCACATATTTTCTATGCCATCGGGGGCACGAAGAGCTCAAAAGCCAAAGGCAATAAGGGACCACGGTCACCTGGACAACAATCAATATTGTGCCTACCACAAGAGTCCCCACAAAGACCAACACCAGCCGCGACCTCCTCAAACACTCTGAGATTGTTCGAGGAGGGCAAGTTGATGCCTTATTGGTTTAGCCGAGCCCCCGCCTATCTCTATAGACGATCGTCCGAGTCGAACGCAAACAGCCGGGAAGCTCATACGAGCCGACCCTGGATCAACCTCGCGATCGTCTCTATATGCTTCAATCAAGAGAAGGAGACCACGGAAGTCACCCCGATCTCCTCCTTATTCAAGAAACCGGAGGACTCGATCGCCATCTACAGCTCACCATATAATATGATGGACTAAGGCACGAGATCGCCTCCCCGCACAACGTACACCGTCGAAGGTCGGCATCTACATGACGATCCAAGGTGGAAGAGTGCACCATGGTCCTCGTGGTCGATGGAACCGATCGCTTAGGCCATGCAAGGTCCCTTTAGGCCAAGATCGCCCGCCCTTCGTTTAAATACGAGGCCGGCGTAGTCCGAGGGCCCTCCAAAGTAAATCGGTGGACACGATCGCCGCCCTCAAAGGTTCATCATCTAACATGGTGAACCTGACAATGCGACGTGCCACAACCCCGTCTCAACGCACACCGCCGAGGTCGGCCATCTCCATGGTCGCCAAGGTGGAAGCAGAGCAACAAGCCGCGGGCGCGGAGTTGATTCACCCGACGCCCGCGCCAGACTCCTCTAGACCGAGACCGCACGCCCTTCGTTTAAATACGAGGCGAGGCGCAGCCTAACGGAGGACCCTCATAATAAAGTGAGTCACGAGACACTCAATGTCTTCGCGCATCAAGACATGATCAAGGAGTCGGTCCATCGAACTCCGCGATCGTGCACGGTTCCTCAAGACGGACGACCGTCCCCGAGGATTCGACAAACTTGAAGACCGCCGCTCAAGGAATTATTTTCATCCCCTTACTTCCACTAAGTGAATAAAAACAAGGGGCAAGAAGAGTGCGGACTACCTACACGACGATCGCCGCTATTCAACCACATATGGAGATCGTCATTTTTCGTATGTAGTGCAATGATCGAACTTGTTGTAAAAAGTTGTCTTATGAGTTTATCAATTCATTTGGAACTATCCTCGCAACGATCTCTCCTCACACATTTGTACAAAGTCAAACAAAGACTTAAAAATAACCATTCATTCAAGAGATAAGTCGAAAGACAAATGCTCATTTCATTACTTGAAAAATAGAGTACACGGTCGCCCGAAGGCCTAAGTGCTACAAAAGAAAACTACAAAGCTACAAGTAAGCTAAAAACGTCAAAGGAAGCGCCTCAGGCCCCTGCCGGGCCTTCGCCATCAGCATTCGGCGCGGTTCCCTCATCCTCCGGAGCATCGGGATGAGCAAGACTGTCTGGAGACGGAAACCAGCTCAAATCCACGCCGATGTCCGCCAGGTCCAAGATCGGCAAGGAGAAAGCCGAATTGAGAGGATGCTCCAATGCATATGACTTGAACTTCTCAGCAAGAGGACCGACCTCCAAGCCTCCCTTCTTAGCCGCTCGGATCGAGTCGGCGAACGCCAAGTAATAAGCGAACTCGCTGACATACTCCAAATTCTGGAAGGGATCGGCCTTGGTCGCCTCGACCTCTCCTCTCAGCTCGGCCATCGCCTGTTGCGATCCCTGGAGCTCGGCCTCCCTCACAACAACCTTCTCTTTCGCCTCCGCCGGCTCGCTCATCAGCCGAGCGATCGTCACCTTCTGGCGATCGGCCTCCTCCTCAGCAACATTCCTCGCCTGGACGGCACTCTGCATCTGGTCCCGAAACCGGTCGACCGCCATTCGGAATTTCTCAGTCTCCTTCTTCTCCAGCTCAAGCTCAAGGCTCGCCCGCTTGGCCGCCTCCAAGGAGTCCCTCTCCATCGCTGCAATCTTGTCAGCAAACTCGGCGTTCTCTTTCCGAGCCGCCTCAAGATCCTCCTGAAGGCGAATAGTGGAGGGCCGCCCCTCAAACTCCTGAGCAGCCTGAACGGCCATGGTCGCCGTCTGAAGAGAAAGGGCGACGACAGCATCCATCGAACTCGACGACCGCAGCCGGGCGATCGCATCCAGATCAGTTGTCCACGCCTTCGGCAAAGCAGAAGCGGCCTTGCTCACATAGGGAGGAATGTCGCAGGAATGGCGAGGGGATCGACTCGCCAGAAAATCCACGACCATCGGTGGACAAGACGGGTCTTTGCGACGGATCCTGCACCAAAACACCAAGGTTAATACAACTCCTACGCAGATGTAATTGTCAACACAGAAATGCTATCTACCTCTCAGCCTTCTCTGATCCCGACCGAAAACGGTTTCCTCGAGGAGTTTCCGCATCCGCGATCGCCGCCTCCCGCAAAAGCCGCAGAGGGCGGCTCGCGCTCCGAGCAACGATGGTGATCGGAGGCGCGGCGATCGGCACTTCATCGCCGGGCAGAAACGAAGTTTCTTGCGGCCTCGGCCTCTGCGATTCGCCGCAGCCCCTCCTCCTCCGATGAATTTCCTCCTCAACCTCGACTCCGCTCTACGCGAGGCTCCGGCTCCGCACGAGGCACCGCCTCCGGAACTATAGGCAATGCGACGGTGGAACCCGAGTCGACCTCTTCGACTTGAGACGGCCTAGACTCCCGGGTTCGACATAGCGATCTCCTCCTGAGGCTCCAAAAAGCGAGGGAAACGAACCTCTCAGCTAAAGACGATCGACTAACGGCCGACACTATCTTCGAATAAGGCGATCGCCTAGAAATTGAAGATCGCATAAAGTCATACTGCACCGCGAGATGTCTCGGGAAGCGGAATAGTCGAGCCGACAACCGCCGACTCTCCTTGTTGATCCGAGTGGCGTCTAGGTCGCCGTCCGACAAGCTCCTAATTCGCTCCCAAACAACGAGGAAGTCGAAAGGCGCCTCGATCACGGATATGAAAGCCTCGCAAAATGTAAATCAAATTAGATCACCCAACACGCATCCAAGCGAAGGGAGAGTCTAAACCCTTACCGGATTTCTCTCCGAAATTCATGGGGATTTCGCCGCTGTGGATTGTCGCCGCCGAAGCTCTCCACTTGCCGACCTGCAACCACTTCGTCTCGATCGCCCCGTATCTTATTCGAACTCCATGAATCACCCGGCCGATCGGCCTTGAATATGGTAACCGCCGACCAACCCTCTATGTGCCGACGCTTAAACAAATAGTTCATCTCCAACGGCGACGGAGATTCAGACAAAGTGTGACCGCCGAAAAGGGTGAGAGTGCATATGATTTGGAGCCGTGCGTCGGCCACCAAGTGGCGCCACATTCCAAGCGGCCAATGATGGGAGACCGCAAAGGACAGAGGGAAGCGCACCGGCCTCCATAACGGCCTCACTCATCGCGACCATACCCATCTGAGGTCGGGTCGGCTCGTTCATTCTCCGCGGCGCGAACATGTCCACATCTCAAGGAACATGGAATCTTGTCCTCCAGACGCCGATCTCTCCGGACGCCGAGCCCGTATTTGGCCGAGCGACCACAACGATGGCCGCGCGCACGACATCGCACCGCTGGGGAGCACGTAGGATAAGCGACCAATATCCCCTAAATCGAATCGCGGAGTCGACCACCAATCTATCCATTATTTCAAAGAAAGGCCCTATAGCCCGTCCAAAATCACTATGTTGCTCCCGAAGCCCCGATCGCAGATCTCTCTCGATCTGCGATCGTCTCTCCTCAGCCAGACTCCCTAGCAACATCGGCCTCATTGAACAAAGCCTCAACTTCACTGGTCGATTCCGGCCGAATGAGCCACCGCCGTCTCAGTGGAAGACGGAAGAAGTTTCTCCTGGCACTGATGTCCCGCGCGTAATCGTTCCCGCTCCAAACGACGATGAGGTTCCGGCCATTTTCGAGTTAGAAAGGAAGAGAAGAATTTTTCTTACCCTAAAGTGAAATCGATCGACGATCGGCGCTAGATCTTCAAAAATTCGGCAGGACCTTCTTTCTCCAATGCGTACGCGTGAGTGAGATCAGCCCCGCGCCCTTTTATAGGAGAAAGCAGTGGACCCGATTGCAATAAAGGGAAACCTCGTGGGTCGGATCTCAAACGGCGCACTGGGCCTGACTCCTCGAGACCAGCGTACGCGTCTTTTCGAGGACGCGCACCGAGGAGTCATTAATGACCGTTGGCGTCCTCCAATAGAAGCTCGACACGTGCGCGAGACTTTTCAACGCCCGTTGTTTTTTCCCGCTTCAGCCTGGCCAACCGTGCCGCCCAAATCCAGTATATCACCAAAGACGATCGCGCTCAATAAAACACTTAGTCGCTCGTTAAAAATTCAGCGATCGCTAAGAAAGCCACCTCACCCCACGTTTCCAACGTATGAGCGAGCCGGGGCAATTGTTGTGTCACGATTTATTCATCCCGACAGCGATCGACTATAAAGCCGAGCGACCGAGTCAACTCCACCAAACCCTGACTAGCTCGCCAAGTCGAAGATATCAAACCACCATCAGGTACCTAGCGATCGACTCCCAGGGCGATCGCCCTTTGGCAGCTGGCGATCTGCTCTACTAACCGGCTAAGGGCAATCGACCTACGCCCCGAGCAGAGACGATCGCCCATCAAAACCGTCAAGGACTGGATCTCGGAAAAGCACCCACGTGCAGATCCATAAAAGGCGCTGACAAGATCTTTTGCTAACTGACAAGATCTTTGACCGAGCTCATCACCTACCCCACCTACCGGCATGTGCGCCGAAAGTTGTCGCAGGGGCCGCATGTGACTAACTCAGACGCGTGTAAGCTCTCCATCGACCGAGTAGTTGACTTCCAACAACTCCTGCAGACTTTGAGGGGACAGCCCATGTGCTAAAAGACGATCGCCCGATTATTATATTGCAATAAAGGCGATCGCCCGGCGTATCCAAGCCCTATAAATAGAGAACCTCCTCCTACCGGAAAAAGGTTCTCGCCTTCCTTCTCGCCTGTAATTCATTTGAACCAACATCTCTAATTCACTCTACAGCTCCTACCACCGAATATACAGATCCGAATTCATTCTCGACTTACGCCGAGCTCATTCTCTCACATTCCGATACATCCACTAAATATCAAGAACACACACATATCATCAAGCTCCCGGCTACCTCTCCTAATCCATCTCGTGACTTCTCTCTCCAAATCTCTCGCCCGTAAGACGATCGGCGTATGCAAGTCTCCACTAGACGGATTCCAAGGGATTCACAAGCCCAAAAGCCCAAACATCCGGCTATATACTCGCCGTGAGAGGCGGTCGATCTCTCACCGCCGCGACTGTTCATCACCTTTGTTACAAGAACTCACAGAGCATCAAATCTGGTTCTTCCGGCAATCTACACGCTCACTAGCTAAGATAACAAGAAACTTTACACTCATTGTAATTGTTTTCTTACATTAGTACTTGTATCCCCGAATATCGGTATTAATAAATATCTCGCGAGAGCATTCAAGCCCGGGACTAACAACCCCGGCAAATCTTGTGTTATTTATCTTTCTCACGGAAGTGCTCTTGCATTTGTTTGCTATCCCATCCATTCCAGCAATATCTATCTCCGGATAATATTTTGGGTAGCAACATCTTTGTTTATTTGCCACCATTCAAAAAATTGTTTCGGACTACATTAAATATTTAATATAACCAAATATTAACTATAGTTGACTAAGTAAAACTAAATATTTCCACTATTATGTGTTCAGTTAATTGAAAAAACGACTGACATTTTCACTTTAAAGACAGATTCGCTTTATAAGTTCGTTTGTTTATATTCATATTTTAATTTCCATGTATATAATATCCTTTTCGAATTCAAAGCTGATATTTCTACTAATTATATATTAGAGTTAAAAAAATGAGATAGTTAAACCAATATATTATACCAAATATATAATATAAAAATAAAAGTAACATTCTGAAAATATATCAACAAAGATATGATAAAATTCAAATTCATCTTATTGAATTATGGGGCTTTCACTTAATCGTTTTACTTAACTTAAAGCTATTTTTTATTTTGCCACCATTAAAATAATTATTTCTGGCTACATTAAAAATTAAATATAACCGAATATTAACTATAGTTGACTACATAAAACTAAACATTTCCACTACTATGAGATCAGTTAATTGAAAAACCGACATTTTTCACTTACATTTTGTATACTTGAAAATATTTTCCAATACTAAGTAAAACCGACATTTTTCACGTCCACTACTAGGTAAAACTAAATATTTCCACTACTATGTGATTAGTTAATTGAAAAACCGACATTTTTAACTTCCATTTTGTATACTTGAAAATATTTTCAACTACCAAGTAAAACCGACTTTTTTTCACTTCCACTACTTGGTAAAACTAAATATTTTCCACTACCAAGTCAGATTCGCTTTACAGGATCGATTGTTTATGTTCATATTTTAATTTCACTGCATATAATATCCTTTTCATTTCAAAAGTGATATTTTATTAAAAAAGAAGAATTTGATACAAGTTTGAAAATCTGAATATTTGATTACCTTAATTGAATGTTTTGTATACTGTAAGACTTCACAGGCCAGAGTCAGCAAGGATGGAGCGAAAGGAATCCCGCTCGAAGAAATTCCAGAACATTTAAGAGGATACCAACAAAAATAATCATGGCAAAATCGATGCAAGTTTCATGGGATTCAACAAGTGAGTTACATGTCATGTAAATGTAAAAGTTTAGTTTAAAATAGAAATGTGCATAAAATTCCGATATAACAACTTTAAATTTTAAAAACTATAAATTTCATCAGATCTGTTGATATAAATAATTCGTAGTTGCATCCGAGATATTATTGGATGGCATAGTTTATATGGTATATCTTTGTTCTCAATTAATTTAAAACAGTATATTTAAACGTATAATTGTATCAATAAACAAAGCAAATTTATGAATTTATTTTTGTAATAAAAACCATTACAAGACAATATAAATAAAGATATTTAAAAGAATCTATATCTAAATGTGGTTTATATTGTAATGTTTCTAGATTATAGAGTACAGTAAAAATCTGAATTTATGAAATTAGTTTATGGTTTATCAATGACACCCCATATATTATGAATTTAAACAGTATATTTAAAGGTAACAATATTGTATATATTGTATAAAATATATTTAAAATATTTGCTCTCAGTTAACCCCATATACAAAAATTATACTCATTACGGTACATAATATGGTTGATCTCATATGTCTTTTATATATGAGGAGGATGAGAATATATTATGGTTGGTCCCTTGGTCTGCCAAAATTAATTCCTTGAAAGATGTCTTCCACATACGAATTTTAATATAACATATTAAAAACAGAGCCTTAGTTTTAAACCAGCATATTTTACGCACAGCATATTATACCAAATATATAATATAAAAATAAGTGATATTCTGAAAATATATTATGCATTTCTAATTTTCAAAATCTAATATTTCTTAGTTCATTTGAAATTTTCAAAATCTGATGTTTTGGTTAAACAATAAAATGCGTGATAAAATTAAGACTCAGCTTATTGAAATATGGGGCTCTTCACTTAATTGTTTCACTTACCTTAAAGCCTTTTTTTATTTTGCCACCCTTAAAAAAATTATTTCTTGCTACATTGAAAATTAAATATAACTGAATATTAACTAAAGTTGACTAGGTAAAACTAAATATTTCCACTACTGTGTGATCAGTTAATTGGAAAACCGACATTTTTCACTTCCATTTTGTATACTGGAAAAACTGACATTTTCACTTTAAAGACGGATTCGCTTTACATGTTCGTTTGTTTATGTTCATATTTTAATTTCACTGCACATAATATCCTTTTCGTTTCAAAACTAATATTCGCTCAAAAAGAAGACTTTGCTACAAGTTTGAATATCTGAAATTTAATTACCTTAATTGGATGTTTTGTATACTGTATGACTTCACAGGCCAGCGGCAGCAAAGATGGAGGCGAAACAAATCCCACTCGAAGAAATTCCAGTGCATTTAAGAGGATAACAAAGAAAATAATCGGTGGCAAAATCGATGCAAGTTTCATCAGATTCAACGAGTGAGTTACATGTCATGTACATTTAAAAAGTTTAGTTTAAAATAGAAATGTTCATAAAATTCCGATATAACAATTTTAAAATTTAAAAACTATAAATTTCATCAGATCTATTGATATACTAATTTGTAGTTTCATCCGATATATTTTTGGATGGCTTAGTTTATCCTGAATATCTTTGTTCTCAATTAATTTAAATCAGTATATTTAAACGTATAATTGTATCAATAAACACAACAAATTTACGAATTCATTTTTGTACTAAAAACCATTACAGTACAATATAAACAATATATGTATATGTGGTTTATATTGTACTGTTTCTCGATTTTACAGTAGAGTAAAAATCTAAATTTATGAAATTAGTTTATGGCTTCTCAATTACACCCCAAATATTATGAATTTAAACAGTATATTAAAAAGTAAAAATATTGTATATATTGTACAATATATTTAAAATATTTGCTCTCAGTTAACCACATATACAAAAATAATACTCATTACAGTACATAATATGGTTGATCTCATATGTCTTTTATATATTCTGCATATAAGAATATATTATGGTTCGTCTGCCATAATTAATTCCCATTAATTATTATTCATAATTTTTTTGAGAACAATATAAACCCCATAAACTGTATATTGTAATCATATGTATTCATAAAAATTTGCTGTCAGTTAACTTAAACTATGTTTAAATTACAGAAACCATATATACTTAGATCTGCATGATTTATGTATATAAAATAAAACAAATTCATATATATTAAGTATGTAATACCTAAATATATCCGAAGAGTAAAGTATTTATAGTTTGAAGCTACTATTTAGCTACAAACTATGAATAATTTCGTTTAATTTTTCATATACATTGAAATCCCACATAAAATAAATATATGACATACAGACTTTCAGATCTACATGATTAGGTAAAAAAATAAAAAAAGATATGTTAAGCATAAATAAATATTTATCGGAAGAAATTATAATCATAGTTTGAAGCTATTATATATTCAGCTGAAAACTATGAATATCTTCCCTTTTATTTTCCAGATACAGTGATATCACCTACTAATTTATGAAAAGGTGATTGAAATTCTGAGGGTATACGAAAAAATTGACAGACTAAGTCGGGAATTCATTTTCATCTATTTACCAACCGAAATAATCAGGGCAAAATGATGAATCAAACCCTTTTCTATCAAAATTATCTCCACATATGAAGATATTACATCTTCATATACCCATATAGATGTAAACGAATTAAAAACAAAATAAAATAAACACTGTATCGGGCGGGCAGCAGCTGGAATAGGGGGAAGGGAAGAGTCTGGACTGAGGAAGAAGTGAGCGGCGATAAGTGAAGTAGAGGGTAGGAAAAATACTGGTGTGGGGGGTATTGTTTACTTGGTGGGCGGCTACACTTGGAGTAAAAACTGGTGGAGATATTATTTATATAAGGGGTGGGCGGCTAGGGTTTTGGGGGGGGGGGGGGGTGTGGGGGAATGAATTTAGGGCGGTGAGATGTAAATGAAATAGAGTAGGGTGTTTTGGGCCAGGGATAGTGGCGCCCATTCAACATCATTCCGAAAGGGTTCGCTCATGCTGGAGGATGACTTAGTAATTCAACTGGTCCATTAGTAGGGTTTGTAAATAGATTAGGCCCAATATAACTTAAATAAAATAAATCATGGCCCAATAAAAATTATAAATTATAAATATATATTGAACTTAATTTTAGTTGGTATATAAAACATATATATAAATCTATATAAATTTTACATAAAAACTTACTAATTATATTAAAAAAAATTAATACTATAAAATATTTTAAAATGAATATGGTGATATATTTTGCTATTTATAGGTGCAATACCTAAAAGTATATGCTTAGTCTATTCATTAAGAAATTTTATATTTCGAATGTATAATTAGGTAATGTATTGACATGTCCCTAATTTATAATATTATATTTTAATATACTAACTTAACAACATTCTATATTGCATTATATAATATATTTAGCGCAAAATGGATGAATTTAAAGCAAGAGAGGCAAGAAATATACGCAAAGATAAACAAAAGAAAACGTGGAGGAACATTACTGTGTAACAAATGAAGTATTTTTTATGTAGCTCAATTATCTTTAAATTTAGTAAGGAATATTATTAGCTAAATGTTGTGTAATTTTTTTTTTCATTATTCTTTTAGGTGAATTGGATTTAGGAACAAATGTAAGTGAATATGTTGATGGAGGTATTACATTAATAGTATCATCATCATCTTCTTCCATACCAGTGGCAATCGACACAAGTGGGTATTTTTATTCAATTTTTCTAAATTTGTTGTTATTTTTTTAAACTTATTACTATAATAAAAAACAATATTAGTGGTAATAATGTTTTTTATTTGTCATGCAATATTATTAACAAGTTTTGGAATTTTTACTTAAGGTAAGTTGCATGCTGCACGAATAAAAAGCTTTAAATCAAATGCTTGCCGTGGAGTTAATGCCGATTGTACTTCAATTAGAACTAATTCAGGTAAATGAAGATTATATTTACTGCATTATTTGTTTATAATTTTTTTTTAAAATTCTAAATTTCTAGCTAGCTAAATATTGTCACGTTTTTTAATATAAATTTGGTGTTCTATGCCCCATTCATTGTTTAAATAATTTAATAAATTGGACAATGTAAAATGGATTTTAGTATTTTTTGTTTTAATTGATTATGGCAAGATAGGCTTTATTTTATAATTAAGTTGTTATTTATTTTTATGTAATTTTTTTACTTGGTGTAATGATGTTTGTAAATAATTAATGTAAATAATCTATTTGTACGCAAAAAATAATGTACAATTATAGTTTTCGCTTCAAATATCAAAGGTAATTTTTTTAAAGTTGTACTCATATATACTGATATTATCAAACATGTGATGTATATAAAGCATATATTAATATTAGTATTTATGGTATCGTTTTGTAACCATTTATGTTATTCTTTGTTACATTTAATACTTTTTAATTTGTAAGAGTTTATATTTTACAGGATATCAGGGAAAGAAAAATATGATGCAGAAATATTCAAGGTACTATTAATTTAATTTTTGTAATATAAAAATGTATATACTGACTTATTTGTTCGTTTAGTCATCAACCAACTCCACCCGAACTTGAACAATCATCAACTGTTGTCTTACAAAATGGGGATGAAAACTTAAGTTATCGGCATTGTAACTCCACAGGTGCTTATTTGATAAATTTTATGTAGACATAAATTAATATTTTATATCAAATGTATTAATTCAAAAAAATTGACACTTATAATATTTAGCTTTATTTCGTAATATTGGGATCTCGGTGATGCCGACCATAAGTGCGAGTATTGTGCAGCTTTGTTTTGGTATAATGAGAGGTTAAGGTCAAGTTATGGGTCAACGAGACCGAAATACTCAACATGTTGTCTTCAAGGAAAAATTGAGCTTACAAAGATGAAAAGACCTCCACAATTGTTGGTAGATCTTTTAAGTGGGAAAACTCAAATTAGTAACCATTTTATAAAAAATATAAGATCTTACAATAGCATGTTTGCTTTTACATCTTTGGGAGGAAAAATTGATAGCAATCCTAATATGGGAACTTCTCCACCTATATTTAAATTGCACGGTCAAAACTACCACTTGATTGGAAGTTTGATGCCGGCGTAAGATCAGTTCAAGTTTGCCCAGCTGTATATATATGGTACTGAAAATGAGGTGGCGAATAGGATCAACTCTGTTAGGTTTGTTTGTTTTTTTTGGTAAATTATATATTTTCTAAAAAAAAGTTCTTGCATTAAATGATATTTGAAATCCAAATGTATTGTACAGGTCACGTGGCAATTCAAATGGACTTCAGGCAAATATTGTTCAAAAATTAAAGGAAATGCTTGATGAGAACAATATCTTAGTGCAATCTTTTCGAATCGCAAGACACAAAATTCAACAGTGCAGTGAGGCAAATGTTAAGCTAAAGCTTATTGGAAGAAGAGATAAAGATGGTCGAATGTATAACCTTCCAACTGCTTCTGAAGTAGCAGCACTGGTTGTAGGAGACTTTGATGACGCATTAGGTAATCGGGATATCATCGTGGAAACAAAAATTGGATATTTGAAGCGAATAAATGAGCTACATGCTTCTTATCTTGGTTTACAATACCCTCTTATCTTTCCTTACGGAGAAGATGGATATAGGGAAGATATCTCATTATCAATCACAACAAGTACGGCACAAAAGAAGAGAAGACGTGTGAGTACTAGACAATTCTTCGCCTATAGATTTCACGATAGAGATGGAGAAGAATGTGCCATATTATCCTCAAGAAGATTGACCCAACAATTAATTGTGGATTCATATACCATTATAGAATCAGGAAGATTGACATGGGTTAAGCTTAATCAGAAAACTCTCCGTTGTGAAATTTACAAAGGACTTGAGGCTGCATTTTACCATGGTGAGACAAATTTAGCAACTCAAGGTTTACTAGTAGTATTGCCATCCTCATACACTGGAAGTCCCCGATACATGATTCAGAACTTTCAAGATGCAATGACAATATGTGGGTGGGCTGGATATCTTGATTTGTTTATAACCTTGACGTGCAACCCTAAATAGCCTGAAATTTCTCGATATTTAGATAAAAAGGGTTTGAACCCTGAAGATCGTCCAGATATTGTTTGCAGAGTGTTTAAGATGAAACTAGATAGATTAATCAAGGATTTGCGAAAAAATCGGGTATTTGGTCGGGTTAAAGCAGGTAATTTTGTTTCCATAATTCTTTTATAATTATATGCATGTGTGTACATTTATATATACTAGATGTCCTTTCATGCTATGCATGAAATAAAATATTTAACATTATTGTAAAATAATATTAAAACTTAAGAAATAAAAATAACAAAAAGAGAGTTTTTGATTGGTAGATAAAAGTCTATGATGGAATAAATTCCATCATCCTTTTTTCCTCAATTATTTCAAAACTAAATAATATGGAAATAACATGTGATTTTCAAAGTTTAGTAACTCTCTTTTAACAGTAAAGTTAGATGACTCAATTTTAATTGCATTAACTGTTTTTAATATCCATGCAGTTGTATATACAGTTGAATTTCAAAAGCGAGGTTTACCGCATGCACATATATTGTTGTTTCTAGCTGCGGAGGATAGATTTCCTACTGGAGTTGATATAGACAGGATCATATCAGCCGAAATTCCAGATGTAAATATTTATCCTGCATACTACGGTGCTTTGGAGAACTTCATGATTCATGGTCCGTGTGGAGTTGCTAATAAGAATGCTCCATGCATGTCAGAAAATGGTTGTACCAAGTTCTTCCCTAAAGAATTCGTAGACTGTACTACTTTTAGTGATGAAGGCTACCCGATCTATAGAAGAAGAGATACTGGTAGAATTATCATGAAAAATGGAGTGCCTATTGATAATAGATTTGTAGTTCCGCATAATCCTTATCTTTTGTTAAAGTATGGAGCTCATATGAATATGGAATGGTGTAACCAATCACGGTCTATTAAGTATTTGTTCAAATACATAAACAAAGGATGTGACCGTGCAACTGCGCAGTTTTTGAAGAGCAAGAAGGATGTCGAAAGTAGTAAAGTAATTGACGAGGTACAGATGTACTATGATTGTAGATACATTTCGCCATGTGAATATATGTGGAGGATATTTAAATTTGAAATAGCATATAGAGATCCACCTGTTGAACGGTTGAGTTTTCATCTTCCAGGAGAGCAAAGTGTAGTTTTTTCAGAAACTCAAGACATGGAGGCTGTTATTGATCGTCAATCTTTCAACACAAGCAAGTTTGAAGCTTGGTTTAAGGCAAATATTGAGTTTCCGCATGGCAATAATCTAACATATACAGAATATCCTCAGTACTTTGTATGGAAACAACAAGGCAAGAAATGAGTTCCTAGAAGTCAAGGTTTTTCTTTAGGAAGACCCTACTATGTGCCGCCAGGAGCTGGTGATTCTTATTATCTTAGATGTTTGATCAATGTTATTCGTGGAGCTAAATGTCATAATGATATGAAAATAGCACATCATATACAGTATGAGTCATATAGAGATGCGTGTTACGCATTTGGTCTTTTGGAGGATGATTCTGAGTATATTGATGGATTAACTGAAGCAAGTTTTTGGGCGTCTGCGCATTCTTTACGTACTATGTTTGCAACTTTGTTGACAGAGAATTGTATGGGCAGACCAGAATTTGTTTGGGAAAAATGTTGGGAATATTTGGCGCATTTATATTCGCATAATCAAAGAAAATTTTATCACAAACAAGGTATATTTTAATAATTATGTTTTTTTTGTTAATATTCAATGTTTACTATTGTCACATTTAATTATATATACTGAAATAATTTTTATTATATTACATTGTAGATCTAAGGTTAACAGATGCTCAAATTAAGAACCTTGCTCTCATTGAAATTGAGTCTTCACTGAGAAGGTGTGGAAGTAGTCTGAGAAACTTTGAAACAATGCCTTTGCCTGACTTCAATGATATTTCAGCATATCAAAACAGATTGTTACATGAGGAATTGCAGTATGACAGGTCCTTACTAGAGATGGAGCTACAAGAGCTCTTCCCAAAGTTGACGGACGAGCAACGCATTGTCTTTGACAAAATAATGGATTCAGCAGAGGCAGAGAGGGGTAAAACTTTTTTCCTTTATGGTTATGGAGGTACTGGTAAAACTTTTGTCTGGAGAACTTTGTCTGCGGCAATAAGATCTAAAGGTGATGTTGTTTTGAACGTCGCTTCATGTGGAATAGCATCATTGCTTCTTCCAGGAGGTCGAATTGCTCACTCTCGCTTTAAGATTCCTTTAACTCCACATGAAAAATCATCATGCAATATCAAGCTTGGCAGCGAGTTGGCTCAATTGATTGTGAAGGCAAAGCTCATTATATGGGACGAGGCTCCAATGATGCACAAATTCTGCTTTCAAGCATTGGACAAAAGTATGAAGGATGTGATGAAGTGCGTTGACATTGAAAATGCTACAAAGCCATTTGGTGGCAAGACAGTTGTGTTTGGTGGGGATTTTCGTCAAATACTTCCAGTTATACCAAAAGGACGAAGACAAGATATAGTAAATGCAACTATTAACGCATCTTATATCTGGAATTCTTGCGAAGTTCTTCGGTTGACAAAAAATATGAGGTTGCAAAGTGTCAGTTCAGAAAGTGATGCTACTGCTTTAGCTGAATTTTCAGAATGGTTACAAGATATTGGAAATGGAACAATTGGAGAAGGAGGCAGCGGATCTTCATGTCTGATTCCCGATGATATACTCTTGCAGAATGGGCCTGATCCAATTGCAACTATTGTTGAAAGTACGTATCCTAACTTATCTGAAAGAATTCACGATCCAGAATATCTACAACAACGAGCTATATTAGCGCCCACTTTGGATGTCGTTGATTCTATAAATCAGTACATGATAGAAAAAATACCGAGATAGTCGTCCATATTTGAGCTCTGATAGTGCAACTAAGTCAGATTTGGCTGTAGATGATTTGACAAATGTCCACACTCCTGAATTCCTCAACGGAATTAAATGTTCTGGCGTACCAAATCATGAGCTAAATTTAAAAGTTGGGACTCCAGTGATGTTACTACGAAATATTGATCCAAGTCGGGGTTTGTGCAACGGTACAAGATTACTCCTCACTAGGCTTGGAGACCATGTTCTCCAAGCAAAGATCATGACAGGAGCAAGTGCAGGTGAACTGGTGTTGATTCCTAGATTATCCATGACTCCTTCTGATTCAAAAGTACCTTTCAAATTCCAACGGCGTCAATTTCCTATCTCAGTTTCCTATGCCATGACAATAAATAAAAGTCAAGGACAATCCTTAACAAATGTTGGTCTATATTTGCGTAAGCCTGTTTTTAGTCATGGTCAATTATATGTTGTTTTTTCTAGAGTCACAAATAGGAAAGGTTTGAAAGTTCTAATTTGTGATGATGAGAAAAAACATGTCAACACAACTATTAATGTTGTGTATAGGGAAGTTTTCAGAAATTTATAATTTATGACTTCATCAAGAGTATCATACGTCATTTGTAATATATTGTGTGTATTAGTAATTAAAATTTCGTGCATAATATATTTATTATAACTTAAATATTAATTTACTATTCTTCTATGTATCGATTTTAAATATTCTTTACCGTGCATCGCACGGGTGGACAACTAGTATTAGTAGAAATAGCTTGTTTTGCCCTTTGACATATAGTAATATTTTTTTCTCCCTCAAGTTTAGTAACAATTCTTTTGATACCCAAATTATCGAAATTGACCTTTACTCGAATAAAATTCGAGTCATATATTATAATTTCGAGTAATAGAATTTCGAGTCAACTTCAAAAAAAATAATATCGAGGAAGGTTGAAAATATGGGTTACCGGAGTCCGAATTTTCGGGTTACACCAGTCCAATTCGTGTCACACGAATACAATTCGGGACATGTAAATAAAAAAAAAGTCTCCCGAATTCATTCGGGAGATGTAAAAAAAGAAAAAAAAAATCGGGTTACATGAGTCCAATTCGTGTCACCCGAATAGAATTCGTGTGACACGAATTTTTTTTATACATCTCCCGAATGGAGACCTTTTTTTTTTAAATCTCCCGAATTCATTCGGGAGACCCTCTTCTTCTTCTTCCGTTTTTTTTTTAATTTTTTTATACATTACTCGAATATTCGAGTGTCACATTGGGGTAACTCGAACGGGCTTTTTTTTTACGAATCTGAAACACAAAGACTCGAGTAATATTCGAGTTTCACATTCGGGTTTCACGAATGTATTCGAGTTTCACGAATTTATTACTCGAAAAACTCGATTGACCTTTAAAACAATACTCGAAATGGCTTCTTCTTCACGAATCCGAAACACAAAGACTCGAACCGGCTTCTTCATCTCCTTCCTCACGAATCTGAATCCCAAACGAGTTTCACGAAAACAAAGACTTCTTTCTTCACGAATCTGAACTCGATATACTCGGGTCACCTTTAAAACAATACTCGAACGGGCTTCTTCTTCACGAATCCGAATCGAGTTTCACGAAAAAATTCTTCCCAGTCGTCTTCTTTCTTCCTTCTTCACGAGTTTCACGAATATGTGGAATTCGAGTTTCACAAATCTTAGTTTCAAGAATCCGAATTATTTCCTCATCCTCGATGGCGAATTCGACTTCCCCGAATTTGAGGCGTTCCCCGAATAGCGCCGCTGACGGAGATGCCGATTCCGCTGCTGCTTCCGCCGCCGCTGCCGCTTCCGCCGCCGCCGCTGCCGCCGAAAACCAGGTAAGATTTTATTTTCGTGTCACTCGAGTATGCTCGTTGCTCGATTTTGGTTTACACATTTTATATTTGATTTACACGATTTGCATTCGAATTATAAGATTTGCATTCGATTTACACGATGAAAAAATAAATTAAAATAGAGAAATTTGAATTTGGGAATTAAGTAGCGCCGGTCAACCCCAAATACTTATCGTGTGTTGATATCGTAACTGTTCTTTATGTATGAATTGATATCGATTGAATTGATGTCGTGTTGAATTGATTATTTATGTAACCTTGGTAATTCGTATTCGAGTTTCAATTCGAATTTGGGAATGTTATAAATATGGATATCTTTTCGAATTTAGTTAGTTTGTTTCGTTTAGTTAGTTTATTTCGTTTAGTTAGTTTATTTCGTTTTTTTTATTTGTCTTACTCGAATATAGTTTATAAGTTACGCAAATTGGACTAATGGCCTTCCACAATTAGAACGACGCAAATTTATTTATGATTATTCGAATTGACATAAAACTACTAGAATTAGGATGACTCGGATTGTATTAGAATGTCTCGAACTGCATTAGATGATTGAAATTGAATTAGGATGTCTCAAGTTGAATTAGAATAACTCGATGGAAATAAATCGAATAAATCCCACTGTTACTCGAATTGTCCACTTACTTTTTCCCGATTACATATTACTTCAATACACCCGCATGAAGCTAGAATTAAGATAAATTTGAATCGGCAGGTTGTTTGGAAGAGGCCGAATATGCGAGGTTCGAAATGCTCCATAAATGGGTATGTTAGGTTAGGGATTGTTAAGACGATTGTTGCTGAGCTGCGGAGTGTAGGTGATGACACTATTAGGGAGTTTAGAGAGTCGTGTCTTGGACACTTTGTCCGGGAGGAGTGGGGGGAAGGGGGGGTTTGTATCTAATACCGCATTGCATGCCTTGTTCTCAAACGAGGTGATTAGACCGGATGCACAGGCCGATTAGTTTTGGTTTAGGCTCGGTCATCGATTTATTCGATTTTCTAGATATGAGTATGCGTTAGTCACCGGCTTGCGATTCGGAGACTCCGACTTTGATGTACACGGGGACGATGTTCCACCGGAGGGGAGCGTGTACGATCGGTATCCGTTGCTCAGTGGTGGGGGGCAAATGTTAGACCGTATTCGTGATCGATTTGCTGCTGGATATTTTAGAGAGCATTCCGGTGATGCGCTGAAGGTCGCTAAGGTGCTGTGTGTCTGCTATTTGATATTCGGTGTGGATGGTGGCAAGCGTATTGCTGACCGGTGGTTGTGGACGTTGATTGAGGACCAGACTCGATGGGAGAGCTTTCCATGGGGCTTATATTCATATCAGATTTTGGTTACGTATTTCAGCGATGTTCCCACTGAGGTCCCCGCTGGTCTGGATCCGAGTTACCATTTTTATGGTAACATATACGCTATTATGGTACGTCCTCGCATTCATTAACTTAATTATATACTCAAACTCAGAATAAATATTGTTATTGTTTCTTATGTTGGGATTCAATTATTGTTTTCAGATATGGGCTTGCGAGGCTATACCTTCGTTAGGCTCTAAATGTGGGACCATGCTCAGAGCTTCTTTCATCCAGCGACCTCGTTGTACACGCTGGAAGTTGAAGAAGCTGGGTCATGTTGATTTTACCACATTCTTCGATGATGAGGTAATCAATTATAGGTTTTCAATACGTAAAAAACTTTTGTAGATATTTAAGGTAATAATTACTGAAAATGAATCATTGAATTGTATTTAGATTGATTGTTTTGAGGTGTTATCTCCGACACCTGAGGAGGAGCAGGAGCTGTATATGCAGTCCATTAGTGATGCTGCCAGCGAGCGGGTGCAGTATACGCACAGGATGGCCCTATGCAAGAAGGGTGGGGGGAAGGGGAAGGGGAAGGGGAAGGGGAAGGGGAAGGGGAAGGGGAGGGCTCGTGATGGTGATGCTTCTGTCGGTGATCTAGCCGGAGAGCGTATTGTCCGGCAGCGGACATCTGGTCCGGTTATTTCTGACCCTATATATCTTACTCATGGACGTGAGTCATCAGCAGAGCCTCGTGAGCCTGTGCATACTGATTTGCCGCCCCATAGTTCTCCGATACGGGGTCCGCACTAGACTGCATCTTATTCGGCACGGGGTACTCAGGAGACTGCGCCGATTACTGATTTTGATACTCTTTTCACCCATATGCGTGCATATATGGATTCATCGGTCGAGCAGATGCGTCGATATGTTGATGACGCAGTAGGTAAGTTATGTCGACATATTGATGAGGTAGTGGGCCAGTCTGCTCCTCTTGATACGCCGGCATGGGACTTTGGAGGTATTAATGATCTTATGTGCGATGGAGCCTCGGTCCCGGTAGAGAGCACTGCGAGTCTCGATCATCATGCTGATGGAGCCTCGGTCCCGGTAGAGCGCACTGCGAGTCTCGATCATCATGGTGATGGAGCCTCAGTCCCGATAGTTACCCCCCAGTTCTTCCTGCTGAGACGTTGATGACACCACTAGAGATTGCCCCTAGGTCTCGACCATCCTCTTCCACTGCGGATCTGAGCCCTATCCCGCTTGAGTACTCTCTTATTTCTATTCGAGCAGATGCGAGTGATGTGCCTAGACTGCAGTATAGGTCATACAGACCGCATTCCCCCTTCTCGACTACTGTAGTTCAGAAGAGGAATGACTTGGATGAGGACGCGTATAACAGGTGGTTGGACAGCGGCGAGAGGTGAGTTAAATTGTAAATTCAATATTATTTACTAAAATTGTCCGTACTTAAACAAAAAGTAAATTGTAGTGTCAATGTTGGTGCTGTATTCGGAGCTAGTGCCTTCTGGTTTATGATGCTACAGGACGGATCCAGATTGATAGATGCAGAAGTAAGTCTTTCAATTTATATGTAGGTAATCTCTTATTGAAACGTGTAGTTATTGAAAATGTTAAAATTATTCTTAATTTAAATGATATCCAGCATCTGGATGCATATATGGGGATCCTACATTTTGATCCCGGATTTGTTGGCGTGCAATGGCTCGATGATTGGGCCGCTCATAGGTTTTTGGTTCATATGAGCTTCTTGGTAATGAAAAAATATTAATAAATTTATTCCAAATTAATTGAGTGCTTCGTTACTGACAAAATTATTTAATATTAGGCCACGTGTATCAATGTATGGAATAAATCCAATAGGAGAGGAGGTTCATTGAGTATTGACGATGATGATCTCGATTTTTTGATCAGCCACGTTCACGGTCTGAGACCATTTTGGGGCGATCATCGCCCATGGTGGGAGTTACGCGAGGTGATAATTTATTGCATATTTTGTTATTTATTTGTATTAGTTATTCGTGTGATATTGTGCTGACAATGTACTTCTTGAACAATCCAGGTGTTGACCATCTGGAATATGTCTCCGGAGTCCTCGAGCGGACATTGGGTTGTTCTCCGCATTATACTCGAGGAGGGTATCATCATCATGCACGATTCTCTGGCGCAGGAACACGATGCATATTGGAAGTTGAGATCGCGGTAGTTATCGGGTATATGTCGCTTAATTCCTACCATTCTACAGCGTTCTGGATTTTACGAGCGCCGCCCTGATATCACCCCGGTGACTCCGTTTCGAGTTGCTACAGCGAGGAAGGATTTATACTATGCTCAGGATGACTCGACCTCTTGTGGTGCGTATTCTATACGGACTATAGAGTCTCTCGTTCAGCAGTCTTTCTCTCATGGAAAGACCGAGGCGGATATTTATGCATTTAGAGGACGTATGGCCCGATCTATATGGAGGTTTAGTGATGATATAGATACTGTAGTGTGTGATCCCACTAGTTTATTTATACGGTGGGATGATAGAGATTAGTGATAGTATTAGCGATGATGTAAATACTGATTTCGTTTTTATAATGATTATTGTGTATCAAATTAAACTTAATCAATTTGAAATTAAACTTAATCGGTTCAAATAAAACGTAATTGATGGTTACTATATGTTACTTAATCAATTTGAAATTTGAAATTGAACCTAACCGATTTGAAATTGAACCTAACCAATTTGAAATTAAACTTAATCAATTTAAAATTTGAACTTAGTCGATTGAAATTGAACATAATCTGTTCAAATTGAACCTAACCGATTTGAAATTGAACCTAACCAATTTGAAATTAAACTTAATCAATTTGAAATTAAACTTAATCAATTTGAAATTAAACTTAATCGGTTCAAATAAAACGTAATTGATGGTTACTATATGTTACTTAATCAATTTGAAATTTGAAATTGAACCTAACCGATTTGAAATTGAACCTAACCAATTTGAAATTAAACTTAATCAATTTGAAATTTGAACTTAGTCGATTGAAATTGAACATAATCTGTTCAAATTGAACCAAACCGATTTGAAATTGAACCTAACTAATTTGAAATTAAACTTAATCAATTTGAAATTAAACTTAATCAATTTGAAATTAAACTTAATCGGTTCAAATAAAACGTAATTGATTCAATTTTAACTTACTAAATTTGAAATTTGAACTTAGTCGATTGAAATTGAATATAATCTGTTCAAATTGAACCTAACTGATTTGAAATTGAACCTAACCAAATTGAAATTAAACTTAATCAATTTGAAATTAAACTTAATCAATTTGAAATTAAACTTAATCGGTTCAAATAAAACGTAATTGATTCATATAAATACTTTAAATAAATGTAACTAATTTTACATTGGGGGCTCATTTAGGTCGGAACGATGTTTAGTTGGACATTTTGGAGCAGTGTGGTCAACAGTGTAATATCCGCAATTTTCGATTTTCGGTAAATTTCTTTTTTTGGTCGGAGTCTGTTTTGACGACTCTCTCATGACCGTTTCGTCATTCGGAGAATATTTAATTCTGCACTTTTGTCATCCGAGTTCGTTTCGGTGCTGCTTTGTTGAGTTCCGTGCTTTTTAGCGACTTTTCCGCGCTTGAGTTCGGTTCTTGCGAATCTCGTTCAAACCGCCGTTTGGGGTTTTTCGTAAGTTCATTTAACGTTGTTATACGTGTTGTGAGCTTCGGTTTGATTATTCGTTGTCGTATGGTGATTTTCGGGCATTTGGGCCATTTTCGTAATTTCCCAAAGTTTGGGGTAATTACCTTCCGTTGTCGAATTTCGAGCCTTCGGGTGGTCGGAAACGTGTGTTCTACTAGCTCTTAGATTCGTCTTTGTGAGTACTTCGTAACCGTATCTTCGGTTCGTAATCAGGTTCGGGTTTCGGTGTCGTTTTGTTGAATTCAGGATTTCTAAACGACTTTTCTAAGTATGAGTTCGACTTTGTTGGATCACCATTAATTTTTGGTAACTCCAAAAAATTCTGAATCTTTGCAATATTATAGAGCATCGAGTTAGCTTTCCAATGGTTCGAACGGTGAGTCAATCGGAGTCCGGACGAGAGAGTTATGGTCGTTTTAGCTCACCCGCTCGTTATTGGCCGATCACTGCCGGCCGAACTCGGCCGTGTCGTCCGACACGGCCCGTGCCGTACTCGTCCGGATAAGACGGAAGTCTCGCCTCGAGACCCGACCGTGTCGCTCAGCACGGCCGAGCCGAACTCTTCCGGATAAGCCAAGCGATCGCCAGAGGCCCGACCGTGTTCCAGACACGGCCGAGTCATTGCCGAGCCATGGGACGGGTCACTATCGGAAGGCGCGACCGTGTCTAGCAGACACGGTCGAGTCCTCGCTGCCATCAGCGCCACGACCGTGTCGCGGACACGGCCGAGTCTGTCACACCTATTTAAGGCCCAAAGAATGGGTTTTTCTTCATTTTTCTCACTCGTTTCTTCCTCTTCCGCGGCTGGAGATTTGATGATCATGGAGGGATGTTGTTAGGGGTTAAATCCATGAAGTTTTGAACTTCATAACATCGATTAATCCTTCCATAACTTGCTCCGATCGACCGAATCAAGGCAAGTTTTCCTAAAATATAGTTTTGGGGATTTTGTTCGATTTGTCCGTTTAATCCGTTTTAACTTAGGATTGTGATGGATTGATGATTATTTAGATGTATTATATCATTTTCCTTGTTATTCCATGGTTGGATCGTATCGATTCGTTATTTTGGTTGAGTTCTTGATCGACGCCTTGAAGGTGTCCGGTAAAATGTCATAGAGGGGTTTTCGGGCGTTCTATGATTATTCTTCCTCGTATGATCGATGATTTATTGATTATATGTTGTTAGGGTCGAATTCTTGTGAAGAACTCGAGTCGGAACCCTTTCGTTCGTTGTCTTCTTCGGTCCGAGCTTCCTGGCCGAACCGTGTTCTTCGGAGCGTTTGGTAGCGGTTATTAAGGCAAGTATCTTATTATACGACTTGTATCTTGTGAATAGTAATTACGTATGATATGTATAACGATTTTGCTTGCCTCCGTAAATATGTTCCGTTTGAGTTGGTTGTGTTTTCCAAATTTGAAGGCTTTGTGATAATAGTGATATATTGGTATACGTGTTAGGCGTTGTGCCATTTGTGCAGGATTTCGATGTACATATGAGATGGTTGTACAAGTGTTTCTTCAATGAATTGTGTACCGAATGTGTGTTGTGTTGGTTAAGAGTCGTTGTGATGATCATGATGTTTGTGTTGTTTTGGTTTACTTGCTTGATTGTACATTCGGCGTAATGTGGAATGACTTGACATTTAATGATTATGAATTGTGTCGAGTCGATGTGTGTGTGATCCGTAGGGTCCGACGAGGCCTCCGGAGTTCGGTACATGATGTGTACGAACAAAGTGTGTGAACCAGTAGGTCCGACGAGGCCTCGGAGTCCGTACATGACGTGTACGGACAAGGTGTGTGATCCAGGTAAGGTCTGACGAGACCTCTGGAGTTCGGTACATGATGTGTACGAACGATGCTGTAGCCGGGTAGGGTCCGTTGAGGCCTCCGGAGTTCGGTACATGATGTGTACGAACAGTGTGTATTGTAGCCGGGTAGGGTCCGTCGAGGCCTCCGGAGTTCGGTACATGATGTGTACGAACAATGTGTGCAGTCTGGGTAAGGTCCGTCGAGGCCTCCGGAGTTCGGTACATGATGTGTACGAACAGTGATCGTGTAGCAGTGATGTTTACGGCGTGTAATATTCCCATACGGTTTTGGGGGTGTTACAAACAGAATGACATATACTACACTTTTTTTTGCACGTCCCTTTTTAGACGGAGTTGGTTCCATTGTGAAATCCTCAAATAGTTGGGGAATAACTGCAGTGCAAGTATTTCTATTGTGCCCTGTGCCTCCGTATCTAAGGCATGTTTGAACTTTACGGGTATGAGTCGAGGACTCAATCCCTGATGTGTGTCTCCTTTCTTTTGGTCGCCCTGCCTGCCTCGGATTGTCTGGTGGTTCACAAACTTTTACCTTGATGTTAGCAGGAATGAACCAATCACTTGGGTGAGGTACTGGAATCACAGACCGTCCCCGCATTTGGCGAAGCGTGGATACTTTATAGTAATCATGTATATACACAGTTTGGTCGTGATTTAGGTACCTTATAGCTGCAGCGGCATGATTGCACGAGATCATATCATGCTGGAACATCATACAACTGCATTTTTGCACTCTCAAGTCCATAACATAATTTTTCCTGTTAGAGGTCACCTTGAACACCCCATCACTAAGTTGAACGTTCATGTTCGATCCAGCTCCGACCGCCTTCATCAATATCTCGTATGCATGATACGTTAAAGGTCCAGGACACTCATTTGCATTTTTATGTCGATCAGATATCCATTCTTCTACCACGGTTCGACATACCTCGAGAAGTGCGGAAACGGGCAGCCTTCTAGCCCATAGAAGACGGTTGTTCATGCTTTCAACGGAATTTGAATTCATAACCTCGAATCGCCGGACTGGGCACTTCACACGAGCCCATTTATTTTTGTAATACCCGCATTTTTCTTTCTTTCTCTTCTGTTTCATCCAATCGTATCGACTCGACTGTGTTCGTTGATGCTTCTGACCTGGTGTTGTTTCTCACCTTTGTCATTCGAGCGAGTTCTGATATTGTCCCAAATTGATCTATATATCGTTGTGACCTTTTCAAGTTCGGAAAATTAGTCTCGTTTTCGATCTTCCAACCCTTGGGCGGTGGAATTCCGTATATGTTCAGCGATTGGCTCGCGTTTTGTTTGATGTACCGTTGGGTTGGTCAATCGTATTGATTTTCGTCCGTTGTGTTTTGTGTTTGTTTGGATAATTAACTTGATTGTATTATCCAGTTGATGACGCTTGTCACTTGTTGGTTTTATTATATCCCTAGCGGCGGTGTTGTGTTGGTCGTCGTGGAGCGTGTTTTCACGCCGCATATTCCTTTGCGTTGCTTGTAACGTTTCGCCGATGGGCGTAAGTTACGCGTTTCCTTGTGTATCTCGTTGAGTTTTCCTGGCGGGATATTGCTTCTCCCTACTTGTTTTAAGTTTCGGGACGAAACTTCTTTTAAGGAGGGTAGAATGTAATATCCGCAATTTCGAATTTCGGTAATTTTCTTTTTTCGGAGGAAGTTCATTTTGACAACTCTATCAGGACCGTTTCGTCATTCCGAGAATGATTAATTCTGCACTTTTTGTTATCCGAGTTCGTTTCAGTGTCGTTTTGTTGAGTTCCGTGTCCTTAATCGACTTTTTCACGTGGGAGTTCGACTTTGTAAAGTCACCATTAATTTTTGGTAACTCCAAAAATTCTAAATCTTTGCAATATTATAGAGCATCGAGTTAGCTTTCCAATGGTTCAAACGGTGAGTCAATCGGAGTCCGGACGAGAGAGTTATGGTCGTTTTAGCTCATCCGCTCGTTATTGGCCGATCACTGCCGGCCTAACTCGGTCGTGTCGTCCGACACGGCCCGTGCCGTACTCGTCCGGAAATGCCGGAGTCTCTGCCTCAGGACCCGACCGTGTCGTCCGACACGGCCCGTGCCGAACTCTTCCGGATAAGCGAGCCGAAGCTGACACGCCGGCCGTGTTCAGACACGGTCGAGTCATGCCGAGGCGCGGTCGGACGGGTCACTATCGGAAGGCCCTCCGCGCCGCGACCGTGTCAAGCAGGACACGGTCGAGTCCCTGTCGGCCAGCTGTGCGACACGACCGTGCCGATCGGCACGGGCCGTGTCCGGCAGGGCAGTCAACCCCTATAAAAGGCCCTGCAGACGTTTTTCTTGCCATTTTTCACCTTCTTCTTCTCCTCTTCCGCAGCTGGGCGTGTTCTAAGCTTGAAGCCATGTTGTTTAACAACATATCCATGAAGTTTGGAGGTTCATATCGTCAATCATCCGTCCTATAACATCCTTCGATCTACCGAATCAGGTCAGATTTCCTAGAAATCTAGTTTTGGGGAATTTGGGGGTTTTGGTTGTTTTCGTCCGATTAATCCGATTTAACTTAGGATTTTGATGGATTGATGATAATTTAGATATATTATATCATTTTCTTTATTATTCCATGGTTGGATCGTATCGATTCGTCAATTTGGTCGAGTTCTTGATCGATGCCTTGAAGGTGTCCGGTAAAATGTCATAGAGGGGTTTTCGGGCGTTCTACGATTATTCTTCCTCGTATGATCGATGATTTATTGATTATATGTTGTTAGGGTCTAATTCTTGCGAAGAACTCGAGTCGGAACCCTTCCGTTCGTCGTTTTCTTCAAGCTTTTCGATCGTGGGCGTATTCTTTGTCTTCGCCGGAGAATTGTAGGTGTTCGAGGTGTCCCGACTGAGCCGTGTTCGTAGGAGTGTCCGGTGTCGATTATCGAGGCAAGTATCTTGCCCATACATTATGTGTTTTGTGGATATTACGGTTGTTAATCGTCGATATGTGCTAAATAAATATTAATAACCATTTTTCAAAAGAATAGGAATATTTATCATCATGGTTTTTGTAAAGGTGTCCCGTGTGTGTTGGGAATTAATGTGCTTAGATGAATATGTGAGTTTGTGTGATATTAGTTGTGTCGTTCGGTGCTGTTGAAATCTTGTGCTTCCTTGTGAATCGTATCATTACTTGGTCGTGAGTATATGTTGGATGAACTGGCCATTCTAGTAAGGTACCTCGACTATATATATATACTGTGATTGACCTTCGAGGCTTGTGGTTTGCAACTGTGATTTTGGAACGTGTGTTGTTGTTCTTCCACCTGGGGATGGCGTGTGGCCTCTGGGGGCCGATACTAATGGGTACGGCCACGGAAGTGAACTTGGGTGCGTGTGTTGATGTTCTTCCACCTGGGGACGGTTCGACGGGACCTCTGGGGGCCGATACTAATGGGTACGGCTGCGGAAGTGGTTTCCCACCTGGGGACGGTCCGACGGGTCCTCTGGGGGCCGATACTAATGGGTACGGCCACGGGTTACCAAGTGTGGTTTCTGTGATATTGATGTTGATGTTTTGATGATTAATTGTGATATTGTCCGGAGTATCACAATGCTTTGCCCTCGGGGTCGAGAGACATTATATATCGAGTTTTGGTGCTTGACTAGAATGGCATAGGAATAATGTGTTATGTGTAATGTGTCCTTGTAAATGAATTGAATTGGATGATCGGGTCGTGGACCCTGTGTTTTGTAACCGGAATGGTTGGGTCGTGGACCCCGTGTTTTGTTAAACGGATTTGCATTTTGGAAAATGAACTTTGGGGCTGTGACCCTAAATGATTTTCGAGGAATTTAAGAACTTTTCAATTTCTAATGTTTTTAAAACTCCCGAGATTTGGAAATGTTTTCAAAGTGCTTACTTACTTCGTTCTACTTTCAAGACTTGAACTATTTTTAACTAAATATACCTCGGGAAGTCTTTCGTTGTATTCTCGGAACGTGTTGTGTATGGTCGTATTTGCACTTTATACTTGCACTAGCGAAACAATGGAGTTTTGCTAACCCCCGAGTAATCGGGGGGTGGATATCTCAGATTGTGTCCAGTACATGCAGGTTTTCGGGAGCAAGACACAGGATCGGCACGAGGGATGATGAAAGACGAATGATACTAATCACACGAAGGCCAGTTTTGGGTTCAGTTAGTCGGAGTCCATTGTATTGTCTTTTCCGCTGTCTTATTGTTCGTTGTTGCAAGTATTTTACCCTTGTGTGGGTATGAGTCTGGATGAGTTTATGTATTTTGATTTGTAAGTCAGTGGCGAAAGACCAAATCAGTCTATTGGTCCGTTATTTTGATTCGTCGGTATGTAATGTAATGTGTTGTTTTGATGTCTAGCCTGGTGGATCCTCACGGAGAGGGTCTGCGGCGTGTAATATTCCCGGTTTGATATGGGGGTGTTACATTTATGGTATCAGAGCTTAGGTTGCGGAAACCTAGGCTGTCGGGTCCGGTCGTGTATTGTTGGGTCTTCTCTTGTCAGATTGAGTCTGACTGATGTCGTGTCGCGACGCGTCGTTTGGAATGTCGGTCGTGATTAGTATCAGGGTGCAGCCATCATCTTCGTGCGATCTGTGGATGTAAGTCTCCCTACTACAGGTTGTACCACGAGCTATACGAGCCTGTGTGATTCTGTTTTATGTAGTAGTATTTGAAGGTGCATCGTGAGTAAGTGACATATATTGGTTAATTCCCGTTTTGTGCTAGAATGAAGAATGATATGGCCAAATGTATCCTTGTATGAATTGTTTTGCTTGCAAGAACAACAACCTTGGAATTTTTAGTTTCGAAGGCTTCCGGGGAGCCACGTAAATTTTTAAAATGTCCTCCAAGGGAGGAAAATTTTTGATTTTTGTATGATGACCTCAAGGTCGAAAATTTTTAGACTTCAAACTACTGATATTTCATTCTCATCTCATACTATAAGTTTTCAAAACTCGAGTTTTTAACTCAAATAAGGTCTTCAAAATATACTCAAGACGTGACTCTCGTTTGTAACTTTTCGGTTTCATGAATGTTGGTCAAAAGATGCGTATTGATGATGCTCTCGTTGTTGAGCAGTGGTGCCAGTTTTAAAATTAAAATAGTAACGTGAAAGTTGAGTCCATTGGTATGTATGTGTTGAGATAGTCCTCTTTATTGAGAAGTAAAATTTTTGTTCTTGATAGGATGATTTTCTTTTGATGTTTGCTTGTGAGATGTTATAATTATGTGAATCGATGACATTTAGACTCGTATGTTGCTACTTATTTGTAACCTTCGAGTCTAGTATTACCTCATATATGTTTGCAATCATGTTGGTGATTAGAGCAGTTAGCACAGGCTTAATACGAGCCCAACGCGCGCTAACGTGGCGTGTTTAGCACACGTTAATCTTTGTTGTAACGCGCGCTAATCAACCTGGGCAGAGGCTATGGAACCGCATTATAGACGTCAGGTCTAACTTTTGCGGCCAATCACCTGTAGTTGTATTCTCTACGTGGTGTCTAGTGATAACAACTGTTGTGCGTGAATGTGTGTTAAGACTTTTCGTATTGCTAGGTGATATTTGATTGTGTTTGATGAATTGATAAATTATATCTGTGTGTGTTCAAAAACACTTTCGTAAACTTCACAAAGTTTTGACGGTTCGATTAATCGGCGCTCGTGTATACTTTGAAAATTATTTGGAATTGGCAAGTGGCCTTGGATTCTCAAATAAAACCTCGACGGTTTTGAAAGAGTTGTTTTAAAGTACCTTGAACATTTTGTAAAGTATTACCGTCGTTGATGTCTGTGAAGTGTTGGGAGGATTTTCGAAAATGATTTTAACGTATTGTTGCATTTTCAAATATTTCGAGTGAATGATTTTCAAAAAAAAATCTTTCACACCATAAAAATATTTTATTTCAAAAACCAATGCGATTTTTATTTTCAAAAAAATATAGTGAAAGATGAAAAATCTCACTCGATGTAAAGTTCAAACTCGGATTTGGAAATATTAGAGTATGTAAGAATGATTTGATGATCTTACATGGTTAACTTGTTAGTCGTTAACGGTGATGATGATACGTAGAGGCATGATGACTTCAAATGATTTCAATGAGACGGTTAAAGTATGTTGTTTGCAAGTTTTGATGAAACAACCCGAGGTACCAAAAGTACTTTTAAAGTTTATTTTAAATACCATACAAATCGAGGATTTTCAAAAGATTTCCTTTAAAAGGATACCTCGTGGATTTTCTTTTCGAGTTGTTATTGGTTACCTCATGTGATATGTCGTCTGAGTTGGTACCTTAGTATAATATTTTGCGAAGCTGTGCAATCGTATTGAGTGGGAATTCGCTTAGTATGCCGATGGGCAGAGGACGCAGTCGTGACCACGATACTAATGACCATGAAGATCGGATGTGGACCAAGAGGATATGGTCGGGAAGGTTGCTATTCCAGCACTTCATTCTCGTTGTTTAGGTTTCGGGACGAAACCTCTTTTAAAGGTGATATGATGTAATACCCGCATTTTTCTTTCTTTCTCTTCTGTTTCGTCCAATCGTATCGACTCGACTGTGTTCGTTGATGCTTCTGACCTGGTGTTGTTTCTCACCTTTGTCATTCGAGCGAGTTCTGATATTGTCCCAAATTGATCTATATATGGTTGTGACCTTTTCAAGTTCGGAAAATTAGTCTCGTTTTCGATCTTCCAACCCTTGGGCGGTGGAATTAGTATATGTTCAGCGATTGGCTCGCGTTTTGTTTGATGTACCGTTGGGTTGGTCAATCGTATTGATTTTCGTCCGTTGTGTTTTGTGTTTGTTCGGATAATTGACTTGATTGTATTATCCAGTTGATGACGCTTGTCACTTGTTGGTTTTATTATATCCCTAGCGGCGGCGTTGTGTTGGTAAATCGTGGGCGTGTTTTCACGCCGCATATTCCTTTGCGTTGCTTGTAACGTTTCGCCGATGGGCGTAAGTTACGCGTTTCCTTGCGTATCTCGTTGAGTTTTCTGGCGGGATATTGCTTCTCCTACTTGTTTTAAGTTTGGACGAAACTTCTTTTAAGGAGGGTAGAATGTAATATCCGCAATTTCAATTCGGTAATTTTCTTTTTTAGTATGAAGTTCGTTTTGACAACTCTATCATGACCGTTTCGTCATTCCGAGAATGATTAATTCTGCACTTTTTGTCATCGGAGTTCGTTTCAGTGTCGTTTTGTTGAGTTCCGTGTCCTTAATCGACTTTTTCACGTGGGAGTTCGACTTTGTAAAGTCACCATTAATTTTTGGTAACTCCAAAAATTCTAAATCTTTGCAATATTATAGAGCATCGAGTTAGCTTTCCAATGGTTCAAACGGTGAGTCAATCGGAGTCCGGACGAGAGAGTTATGGTCGTTTTAGCTCACCCGCTCGTTATTGGCCGATCACTGCCGGCCGAACTCGGCCGTGTCGTCCGACACGGCCCGTGCCGTACTCGTCCGGAAATGCCGGAGTCTCTGCCTTAGGACCCGACCGTGTCGTCCGACACGGCCCGTGCCGAACTCTTCCGGATAAGCCAGAACCGACTGCCGACACGCCCGACCGTGTTCCAGGACACGGTCGAGTCATGCCGAGTCGCTGTCGGACGGGTCACTATCGGAAGGCCCTCCGCACCGCGACCGTGTCAAGCAGGACACGGTCGAGTCCCTGTCGGCCAGCTGTGCGACACTACCGTGCCGATCGGCACGGGCCGTGTCCGGCAGGGCAGTCAACCCCTATAAAAGGCCCTGCAGACGTTTTTCTTGCCATTTTTCACCTTCTTCTTCTCCTCTTCTGCAGCTGGGCGTGTTCTAAGCTTGAAGCCATGTTGTTTAACAACATATCCATGAAGTTTGGAGGTTCATATCGTCAATCATCCATCCTATAACATCCTTCGATCTACCGAATCAGGTCAGATTTCCTAGAAATCTAGTTTTGGGGAATTTGGGGGTTTTGGTTCTTTTCGTCCGATTAATCCGATTTAACTTAGGATTTTGATGGATTGATGATAATTTAGATATATTATATCATTTTCTTTATTATTCCATGGTTGGATCGTATCGATTCGTCAATTTGGTCGAGTTCTTGATCGATGCCTTGAAGGTGTCCGGTAAAATGTCATAGAGGGGTTTTCGGGCGTTCTACGATTATTCTTCCTCGTATGATCGATGATTTATTGATTATATGTTGTTAGGGTCGAATTCTTGCGAAGAACTCGAGTCGGAACCCTTCCGTTCGTCGTTTTCTTCAAGCTTTTCGATCGTGGGCGTATTCTTTGTCTTCGCCGGAGAATTGTAGGTGTTCGAGGTGTCCCGACTGAGCCGTGTTCGTAGGAGTGTCCGGTGTCGATTATCGAGGCAAGTATCTTGCCCATACATTATGTGTTTTGTGGATATTACGGTTGTTAATCGTCGATATGTGCTAAATAAATATTAATAACCATTTTTCAAAAGAATCGGAATATTTATCATCATGGTTTTTGTAAAGGTGTCCCGTGTGTGTTGGGAATTAATGTGCTTAGATGAATATGTGAGTTTGTGTGATATAAGTTGTGTCGTTCGGTGCTGTTGAAATCTTGTGCTTCCTTGTGAATCGTATCATTACTTGGTCGTGAGTATATGTTGGATGAACTGGCCATTCTAGTAAGGTACCTCGACTATATATATACTATGATTGACCTTCGAGGCTTGTGGTTTGCAACTGTGATTTTGGAACGTGTGTTGTTGTTCTTCCACCTGGGGATGGCGTGTGGCCTCTGGGGGCCGATACTAATGGGTACGGCTACGGAAGTGAACTTGGGTGCGTGTGTTGATGTTCTTCCACCTGGGGACGGTTCGACGGGACCTCTGGGGGCCGATACTAATGGGTACGGCCGCGGAAGTGGTTTCCCACCTGGGGACCGTCCGACGGGGCCTCTGGGGGCCGATACTAATGGGTACGACCACGGGTTACCAAGTGTGGTTTCTGTGATATTGATGTTGATGTTTTGATGATTAATTGTGATATTGTCCGGAGTATCACAATGCTTTGCGCTCGGGGTCGAGAGACATTATATATCGAGTTTTGGTGCTTGACTAGAATGGCATAGTGATAATGTGTTATGTGTAATGTGTCCTTGTAAATGAATTGAATTGGATGATCGGGTCGTGGACCCTGTGTTTTGTAACCGGAATGGTTGGGTCGTGGACCCCGTGTTTTGTTAAACGGATTTGCATTTTGGAAAATGAACTTTGGGGCTGTGACCCTAAATGATTTTCGAGGAATTTAAGAACTTTTCAATTTCTAATGTTTTTAAAACTCCCGAGATTTGGAAATGTTTTCAAAGTGCTTACTTACTTCGTTCTACTTTCAAGACTTGAACTATTTTTAACTAAATATACCTCGGGAAGTCTTTCGTTGTATTCTCGGAACGTGTTGTGTATGGTTCGTATTTGCACTTTATACTTGCACTAGCGAAACAGTGGAGTTTTGCTAACCCCCGAGTAATCGGGGGGTGGATATCTGTATTGTGTCCAGGTACATGCAGGTCTTCGGGAGCAAGACACAGGATCGGCACGAGGGATGATGAAAGACGAATGATACTAATCACAAGAAGGCCAGTTTTGGGTTCAGTTAGTCGGAGTCCATTGTATTGTCTTTTCCGCTGTCTTATTGTTCGTTGTTGCAAGTATTTTACCCTTGTGTGGGTATGAGTCTGGATGAGTTTATGTATTTTGATTTGTAAGTCAGTGGCGAAAGACCAAATCGGTCTATTGGTCCGTTATTTTGATTCGTCGGTATGTAATGTAATGTGTTGTTTTGATGTCTAGCCTGGTGGATCCTCACGGAGAGGGTCTGCGGCGTGTAATATTCCCGGGTTGGTCTGGGGGTGTTACAATTTTCACCGACAGTTTCTTTCAAGTAGGTAGCTGCAGTTGGACATGCTATTTCTAAACTTTCCATATGCCTATTATAGTCCTCAATACGATAGCTGTAAGCTGCCGCATTGAAAATTGCAACCACATGTTGACCATACTTAACCAAATGCTCCTGAACGTGGTAACAACATAACCCGTGATGCACAAGTGGGAATACCTCTCTAATAGCATTTGCTATGGATTTGTGCCTGTCTAAAACAATCAAGAGGTCCCTTGGACAACCAAAGGCCTCTTTCAATTTGTACATGAAATACTTCCACGACTCATCGCATTCGACGTCGCCAACTCCAAAAGCAAGTGGAAATATCTGATTGTTACCATCTTTTGTAACAGCAACAAATAATACTCCTCGATACTTACCCCGAAGGTGTGTCCCATCAACAACAATAATTGGTCTAGCATAACGAAATCCAGATACCGAAGCCCCCAAAGCATAAAACATGTATTTAAATTTTCCAATATTTGCATCAACCACATAATCAGTTATGGTACCTGGATTCGTCACCTCCAACATATGCAAGTACGATGGGATCATTCTGAAAGAATCCTGATGGTCTCCATATATCACCGAGATAGCATGGTTGCGAATACTCAATGCCAAGCCATAGCAATTTGTCAAACAATAGTCATTCTTAAGTTGAGCCTGCACTAGCTTCGGAGTCATAATCTGTCCTTCCACTAATAGTTTGTCGGACATGTATTCACCGAGCATCTTAGAAGGCAACTGGTTAGGTGCCTTGCAATTTGGGTCAAAATGACACGTATGCTCGTTCAGTAAGTGCACTCTCCAAAATCCACCCCTCCCGGAGGCGCTCAACAAAAAATTACAGGTTTTATCTGTACAAACGGCAGAATAGTGCTGCTTATCAGATTTTAGAATACGATAGTCAGACTTCTTTTCCAAATGATGTCGCCCAACAGCGTTTTTCAACCTATCTTTGGAGAGAAATACAGACCCTCTTTGTAAAGATAGTATATTTGCAGGATGAAATTTCTCGTCCATATCATCATCAACTTCAGAAGGAGACACATATGGAGGTCTACTCGAATTTTCCACCCGAGGACCGGGGGAGGAGTGGAGCACCTTCTTCATCTATTAATTGATCGAAATCAAAGCACCTCCATTAAGTTGCAGTTGCAGTTACTTCTTTTACCAATCTTTTGTTGAACATGCCCCTTTTCTCACAATATTTGCAAAATTTTTCAAACCAATGTTTTTGAACCTCGACATCTTCGAGATCGATATCATCGATATTTATGTCGTTATTATCATCATCACTACCATCATCAGCACTACCACCACCACAATTACCACCAACATCACATACATTATTTGAAGGATCGCAACCATCAAATCGAGAACCATCAAATTCCTGAGGAATTTGCATGCTTGAACCCCAATCAGTCAAATAATCCATACGATTAGAATTGTACGGTACCGGAAAAGAGCTGGATCCAGGTAAGTCAAATTGTGGACCAAATGAGGGAGCTTTTGGAGGAATGCTAGTTGCATTCTGAAGGCTAACAAAAATCACAAGCTCAACATTAGATTGGAACAAGTAATTTATATCAGAATCATTCTTTATCTTCATCTTTCTTCTTTTTTTCCCATCAAAATCAATTGAAAATAGAACATAAACATGTTTTGTTCTATCAGCTTCAACAATAGAGTGGACATTATCTACTAATGTTGAATAGTTCACACCAACGGGCACAGGCAATATTTGTTCTTCTCCACCGTGATAGTCCAAATCTTGCCACTTGCCATTAAAACGAATGATAACTTTTTTCCAAAAACTCATCTGTCAAATAATATAAAAAATTTAGGTTATTAACTAAAAATTTACACAATTAAATAGTATTTGAATATTTTTGATATTTCAAGTATAAACATTATTGGAAATTGAGCGATAAATATACCTTTTATTTTTACTTGATATTTCAAGTATAAACATTATTGGAAATTGAGCGATAAATAATCCTTCTTCTTCGATGTGAGAGAGATCGAGATAATTAATCAGAGAAAAAAGGAAAAAAATTATCGGTGAGATAATATCAGAAAAGAAAGGTGAAAATATTGCTGAGAAATAGTTCAATTCAATGGATGTTATGGCGTGCTGAGCATGGTATTTTTATAAGTCAAAATTTTATGAAAGTTTCGGGTCACACGAATTCGGGTCACACGAATTCGTGTTGAGTAATCCGAACCCCCGAACTCCATCATGCGATTCGGTCAATGATGTATTTCGTGACCCGAATAATTACACGAATTTTTTCGTGTGACCCGAAAAATTTTATGAAAGTTTCGGGTCACTCGAATTCGGTACTCATGCATTCGGGTCACACGAATTCGTGTTGAGTAATCCGAATTCCGAACTCCCTCCTCCTGCGATTCGTCAACGATGTATTACGTGTGACCCGAATAATTACACGAATTTTTTCGTGTGACCCGAAAAAATTTTATGAAATTTTCGGGTCACTCGAATTCGGTTACTCATGCATTCGAGTCACACGAATTCGTGTTGAGTAATTCGAACTCCGAACTCCCTCCTCCTGCGATTCGTCAACGATGTATTACGTGTGACCCGAATAATTACACGAATTTTTTCGTGTGACCCGAAAAAATTTTATGAAAGTTTCCGGTCACTCGAATTCGTACTCATGCATTCGGGTCACACGAATTCGTGTTGAGTAATCCCAACTCCGAACTCCCTCCTGAGATTCGTCAACGATATATTACGTGTGACCCGAATAATTACACGAATTTTTTCGTGTGGCCCGAAAAATTTTTATGAAAGTTTCGGGTCACTCGAATTCGGTACTCATGCATTCGGGTCACTCGAATTCGGTACTCACTCATGCATTCGGGTCACTCGAATTTGTTCGTGTAACCCGAATATATTCCAACTTTCCTCAATATTGTATTTTTTTTAAGTTGACTCGAAAATATGTTACTCGAAATTAAAATTAATGACTCGAATATATTCGAGTAAAGGTCAAATTCGACAATTTGGGTATCAAAAGAGTTGTTACTAAACTTGGGGCAGAAAAGAATATTACTATATCTAAAAGGGCAAAATAAGTTTTCTCCCATATATGTTATGAAAGAGCCATGTATTTTGTGCAACAATTTTGTTGAGAACATCGACACCACAATGATTTAAATGAATATAGAGTACAATCAGAATATAAAGACCTGCAATGTTGTATGGCTCCAAATGTTGTGGCGCCAATTTATGCGAAAGTTAGGGAAGAGAGATTGAGATAGTTCGGCCACGTCCGCAGGAGGCAGACATCTGCTCCGATGAGGAGGGTCGAGAGTTTATTGGTTGTCGGGGGGAGGAGGAGAGGCAGACCGAGGAGGACGTGGGAGGAGCAAGTGAGATTAGATTTGAAGGCCTTAAACCTTTCCGAGACCATGACTGTGGATAGATGCTCGTGGAGGCGCCAGATCAGAGTTGTGGATTCTTTTATAGGAAGCGGTGTAGTAGAGAGCCTCAGGGTTGGGTTGTCTCGGTTAGCTTTGGCATAGAGCATTGCATTTTTTTTATTTTTACTTTTATTGCATATTTTATCCTATTGTCTTTTGCGTGTGGTGTATTTTCTATAGGGATCTGTGCGCAGAGTCAACCTCTCTTCTGTTAGAGCAGCGTTCATCGATAGTGTAGTTGCCAAAGTCCCCTTAGATAAGTCTCATGTGTATTAAGCTATGAGATCAGGTATGGTTTTGGGCTTTTTCGAGTCATATGCTTTTTTGTATTTATCACTCATTACTTTGTTGTGCACTAAGCTAGGGGTCTTCACGGAAACAGCCTCCCTACCGTAAATAGTAGGGGCATAGTATGCGTACATCTTACCCTCCCCGACCCTGCTCTGTGCGTAGACGTACCTGGGCTTTCGGGCCTGCCGGTTTTGGCCCGGAACCGATCCAAAGTCAATGGTTTTAGCCCGGGCCCGCTGATCAACGGGCCTGAATCGGACCGGGACCGAGAAGCCCGGGTTGGGCTAGGGTCAAGGGAATTCAAACCTAGGACCGACGGTTCAGGCCCGTCGGTCCTTAGAGGCCCGTCGGTTCGCATCAGCCCGGCGGGCTGGGCCGGGACCGACGGGCCCAACGGGAAAAACAAAAAAAAAATAGCAGCAGTCACTGGACTGCTGCCATGCCAACGGCTATATCAGAAAAGAGCCGTTGGCAGCCTTCTTCCACCCCCCAAACCTTCCCAATAATCCCCCCATTCCCCTACCATCCACACTATAAATACTACATCTTCCTAACTCAAAATTCACCAATAATCACACTCTAATTCTCTCTCAAATTTCAGTCTCTACTCTCTCTACACTCTCTACTCTCTCCATGTCTACCTCAAAGAACAACAACAAGGGCAACAAGACCATTGAACTAGGCCAACGAAGTGGAGGAGGAAATGTTCAAACTCAAAGGCCTAGAAGGGCCGATTTGGCGGAGGAAATTTCTAGACAAGTCGCCGAACGAATTCAAGCCGAAGAAGATGCCCGATTTGAAGAGATGGTTCATATGATGGAGAGCACGGGATACGAATTTCGTGGCTCAATAAATGATGATGAAGAGGACGAAGAGCACGAATAAGATGAACAAAACCAACCTCCTCCTCCGCCAACAAGTAAGCCTAAGCCTCTCAAGTCCGAAATCTTCGTTAAACATTTTAAAAGAGAGTTGGATCCTATCAACGAAGGAGAACCTCCTCTATCCGATGGTCGAAGGAGATTCATTGCTTATTGCAACTATTGCATAAAGCCCTACAAATGGATCGATAAGGGAGGCTATGGAAGACTACAAAGGCACATGGAGGGGTTTCATCCGTTCGAGTACGAAATATCTACTTCTCAAACGCAAATTCAAGGTACTAGTTCAACTTCGGCGATGGGTATGTCTTCTTCCGCTTTATTTAAATTTGAGAAAAATCGATATGAAGATGCTTGTGCTAGATATTGTGCCATGGAAAAACAACTTTTTAATTATGCGGATAGAATGACGTATGAAACTTCTTATAAAGATGGTTTAGGGCCCAATGTTAGCAAGGTAGCTAGAACTCAAATGCTTAAGAGAATTAGGAGACAATGCTTTGACAAAAAACAAGATTTGATGAAATATTTAGTTCGTTTGTCTCAAAAAGTTTCTATTTGTGCCGATGTTTGGACCGATGCTTATAATAAAAATAGTTACATGGGAATTACTTGTCATTGGATTGATGCAAAATGGATTATGCAAAAACGTTTGATTGCCTTTAGGGAGTTTGAAGAGCCTCACACGGCTCAAAATATTGCTTTAATTATTATTACGGTTTTGAATGAGTATTATTTGGTTAACAAGGTATTTTCCGTTGGTTTTGATAATGCATCGGCGAACACCGCTAGTATTCCGGAAATTATTGAAGCATGTTCACCATCATTTGAAGGAAAATATTTTCATTCTAGATGCATTTGTCATATTTTAAATTTATGTGTTCAAGATGCGCTTAGTATTTTTCAAGATTCCGTTGTTCCTATTAAAAATGCCGTTAAATATTTGCACAAATCAAAAACTTCGAGGAAAAAATGGCAAAAATATTGTCGTGCAAAGGGTATTGTTTATACTTATTTCAAATTAGATGTATCTCATTGTTGGAACTCTACTTATGAGATGATTAATAGTACACTAGAGTATAAGAGTTATTTATGCGATTTTTTTAGAAAAGAGTTATCAAGCATGCAATTAGTTCTTAATGAGAGTCATTGGGATTCATGTATGGATTTATATCGTTTGTTAAAGGTTTTTCATAATGCTACTAAACAATTATCGGGTGTTTATTATTGTACTTCCGTTAAAGTGTTGGAACATTGCATGTATATTGCCTTGTCTTTTAAGAGTTGTTTTAGTAGGCCAAACATGCAAGGTGTGATTTATTTTATGGTTCAAAAATGGCTCAAGTATTTTAGGGAGATTCCTATGATTTTTTTGCTTGCTAAGTGTTTATATCCTAAATGGAAGTATGATGGTGTTTGTCAAATGTTTGGTATTTATTATGATGCTTTTGCTCAAATGCACTTGAGTGATGTTGTAATTGATGGTGAAGGAGTCTGCTTTGATCTTCCTTCCGTGGCACAAATCAAGATAGATCTAGATAGGTGTTTGAGATCTTTTTTTCAAGAATATAGATTAAAACATGGTAGTGATTTTCCTTCTTCTACAATGCCTTCTTCTATGATGCCTTCATGTGATTTCCTTTTGAGATGAATGAAAGTGATCTTTTAGTTCAACAATTGCATGGAATGATGCAAAATAGAAGCAATGAACTTCCAATGGGGCAAGGTAATAGTGAATTAGATATGTTCTTGCAAACTCGTTTTGTATTTGGTGTTGAAAATAGTGGTCTGTCGATCGATGTGTTGAAGTGGTGGTCGAAGAGAGAGGAGTACCCAATACTCTCCATCATTGCAAAGGAGTTATTTGCCGTCCCGGCATCCACCGTTTCCGTCGAACAAGCCTTTAGCATCGGAGGACTTATGCTAGATCAAAGAAGATCAAGGATGAAGCCGGCGAACATTGAAGCTACCATGTTGCTCGATGATTGGTGTAGGGCCGACCTTGGAGCTCAAGAACCGGAATGGGACGATGCAAATGAGAGCGAAGATGAAGCCTTCACCGAGATGGATCGATCGGATGCGGAGTAGAGAGCTCAAGTCCTTTATTATTATTATTTTTCCATTTCAAGAATTCAAGTGTAAAACTCCTAAAATTGTGCTTAACTTATTTGTTGTAATTTTCTTCATTCTTAATGCAAAATTATTGTGTCCTTCTCCTTATTCATTTTTCAACAATTTAATGAGTTTTTAAATATTTTAAAAAAAATCAAAATAAAATCAAAACATTAAGAATTACTCATTTTCAAATTCATAAAAGTAATAAATATACAAGAATAAAATAAAAAAATAATAAAAGTTAAAAAAAATGCAAAATTGGGCAGCCCTTGTTTTCGTCGCGGGCTGCGGGCCGGCCCGTCTAAACCGGCAGTTTTAGCCCGGCCTGGGACCGGAGGGCTTCTAGCCCGGCACGGGTGGTCGGGCTCGGCTCCGGTCCGGGCTCGGTCCTGTGTTTTGGGGATCGAGGACCGCCGGTTCGAGGCCCGAAACCGACGGTTTTGGCCCAGCAGCACGTCTATCTGTGCGGGATATACTGGTTATGTTTGGTTTGGTTTGATTTGATTTTTCAAACATTTCGTATTGCTAAAGTGTATAGTAGATAGTGAATAGTGGTGAGTAAGGATTCTCCTCACTAAGGCTGAGAATCGGGACATCCCGAGGTCCCGGTCCCGAGTTTCGAATGTCCCGGTCCCGAAAATCATCAATTTGGTGGTCCCGGTCCCGGTCCCGATCGGAACTTCGGGAGTCCCGATTCCCGAAATGGGATAAATTTAAGTCCCGGTCCCGGTCCCGATCCTGTGGATAATTTTTCGAAATGTCCCGAATGTCCCAAAATATCCCGAATGTCCCGAAATGTCCCGAAATCAGAAAAGGAAAAAAAATTGATTGAAATTAAAAATTTGATCGACTTTGATAGTCCCATCGGGATTTCGACTCGATAGAAATTACAAAATTTAGGTCACCGTAAAATTAAATTCGGGACTCGGAGTGCCATTTCCCGTCGAGACTCGGGATGGGACCGGGAGTCGGGATTTCCCGATCCTAAATTCTCACCCCTACTCCTCACGATCGTTGTGATTCTTTTTTATTATTTTTCTTTTCTTTTTTCCCACAGTTTTGTTATTCTTCTACCCCTGACCGTCAAGAACTCTCTTGTAGCACTAAAATGCTAGATGTTGTGGGGCGTATAAAAAATCCGGGAATGACCAAAAGTACATTAGAAAAACTTTATCCAAAAGATATTTACTTGATTTTTTATCCATAACCCATACTTTTTTTTTTTACTTAAAACACATTATTAAAATAATATTATTTTTAATATTCCATTGATATCCTTATATTAGATTTATCAAATTCAAAATAATAATGAGTCTTTTTACATGGGTCGATCACCATCGGTTGATTGACCATCAACCATCGTCGGTCCTCGGTCGACCAGTCACCAACCATCGACTGTCACTGGTCATCGGTCGGCTAGTCACCAACCGACAGGTCGATGAGAGTTTTTTATATTTTTTAATCGATGATCGACGATGATAAAATAACATCTCATAAATATATTGCCAACGAGTATGGCCACTATCACTCACTAGCAGCCGACTTGTTAACAAAATTACTCACTGGCAATTTATATTACTGTCCGGTAGTCCAAATTACCATATGGTAACAACCTACCAATTGGTATTTTGACCATTGCCGGCCACTTCCAGTCACCATTGCCGGCCACTTCCAGTCACCATTGCCTATTAAGTGAGTGTGTAATGTCACTATTCAGTTGAGCTGACTTGTTAATAAAATTAATCATTGTTTGTTTAAATTATCGAGAAGTATTTCAAATTAGGGTTAAAATATGCAGTGCCCATTTAAATGTAATATAATTCTTTTATACCCCAAGTTTAACAACTTTTTTATACCTAAATTATTGGATGGCTGCACACGATGGTTGCACACGATAGCTGCACACGATGGCAGAACTGCACACGATGGCTGCACACGATGACAGCCATGATCGTGCACACGATGGGACTAGCCATCATGTGCACATGAACTTTTTAGTTTTTTGACCAAATTGATTGAATGTGTTACCAATATGGATGTTTTGTAATTCTAAAATTGATTGTTTAAACATAACAACTACATAGCATCGTATGCAAACTCATATTTGTTATTTCGTGTAATTCAATAGTGTATGAGCTATTTCATACAGATGATGAATTTATATATACGAACTTATACATTGAAAACCTATAGACTACACATGATATGAAATAGATTATGTTACAAATAAGTATATTGAATTAACATGGTCTATTTCATAATCTCAATGTATAAGTTTGTATATATAAGTTCATCATCTGTTTGAAATAGCTCATACACTATTAAATTACATGAAAATAAATATGAGTTTGCATATGATGTCAAATAGTTGTTAATGTTTGAACAATCAATTTTAGAATCACAAAACATCCATATCGATAACACATTAAATTAAATTGACCCAAAAGTCCAAAGTTCATGTGCACACGATGGCAGTCATGATCGTGCCCACGATGGAATTAGCCATCGTGTGCACAAGAACATGCACATTTTCACTAATTTCTAAAATAACTCGCCAATTTACGTCTTGTTACTTATATATTAATAAGTATTTACTAACAATATACTTATTTATAAAGTTATAGCTTGAATTAACATGATATATTTCATATCACGTGTAGTCTATATGTTCTCAATATATAAGTTCGTATATATAAGTTCATCATCTGTATGAAATAGCTCATACACTATTGAATTACACGAAGTAACATATATGAGTTTGCATACGATGCTATGTAGTTGTTAATGATGGGCGAGTCCTAGGGGCAACCTTTGGTGGTTTCACCAACATCTCAACAGGGATAATTGGGGGATAAATTTCGGAACTAAGGCTCTATCAGGATAAAGAATGCTATGAGTGTGCTCTGCCAGGATCGAGGCTTCGTTAGTGCAGGGATGCCCTCAGTCTGCTCAGTGAGAGCTAAGGCTCCAGCAACATGAGTCTTTATCGATATTGATGCTCCACCAGCACTAGGGAAACTCTCAGTATGCTTGAGGGAGCGACGCTTTGTCAAATCGAGGCTTTGTCGTAATCGAGCTGTAATGAGCGTCATAGCACATAAAATCATAAATACCTCCAAAGTCCTGTTTGGCGTATCAAGGCGACCACTAGGGGCCAATGCGTCATCAACGTATTGAATCACCTGCTCAACCACCCTATCACCTACTGAATCCATATACCTATAGAGACGGGTGAAGAGGGTATCCAGATCCTTAATGGGTGCAGTCTAGTGAGTAGCCCATGATGGAGAACCCTAGTGCTGCCAATCGATATGCATACGCTCATCTGTAATACCCGATTATCTGTTGTGTATTTTATCTGTATTTGAATCTTGTGACATTGTATATGTTGTATTTTAATATGAGTATAAGCCTCTGTATTTCATAATCCAGTATCGATGAGTATATGATGTTGTAGATGTTGATTCATTCTCGTACTTATGTACACTTAGCGCACGCTAACGTTTAAGTATAGCGCGCGCTAAATATGTGAGTTAGCGCACGCTATAGATGAGTCTTAACGCACGCTATACATGGTCAGCATGACTGAGACAAGCAGTAGGTAAGATCGTATCGTGGATCTTGGATAATGATATGTCGGGATGAACCTGGACGACTTTTGGAAAAGACGAGTCAACGGTGCTTAGCGCAAGCTACGAGAGAGATGCTAGCGCACACTAAGTCTAGTACATTGAGGTCAGTTAGCTTTCGTAAAGCCGATAATGCACGGTATGATGGGTGTTAGCATACGCTAACTAGTGCATTTAGCGTACGTAAAGGCTATTTAGCATACGTAAGACCGAGGACAGAAAGAGACAGTGGGCTGGGAGCCCGTTAGCGCACGCTAAAAAGGAGCAGTAGCGCGCGCTAATAGTCATTTTCTATAAATAAGACAGCACCTCATTTCATTTCTCAGTTCCCCCTTCCCCCCACACTCGACTTCTGAGGCTTAGAGAGTCACCCTCTCAATCTTAAACCTTCATATAGGCCTCCAAACGTAATCATTGAAGGCAAGGAGCTTTGAGGATTGGTGTTCAAGCGTTCGACGTGGAGTTCATAAAGTGATTTTATCTTTTCCTTCCGTATAAGGTATGTGGCGATTCACCAATCTGGATTATGTGTTTCTTGTTGTCATTATGAACATGCCATGGAAGTTGTTGAGTTTATTATTGATATTACCAAGTTCTTACGTACATTATGATCGAACAACGCATATAGGGGAACTTAATGGATTGAACTTAGGGTTATTTCTTGAAGAAGGAGATGATAATCATGTTGAACCTAGTAAATGAGTTTTTATGATGTTCTTCGAGATATTTCTGAAATATTGTTGCTTTGGATTTATGATAGGTATGATTAGGATCCTTGTAAGATGAACTATCATGAGGTATAGTTGAAGAATCCGACCGAAAGATGTATTTAATCTTGAATGGAATACTATGAGATTTTTTGTTCGGATGAGTAGCGTAGTGTTGATTGAACCGGTATGGCTTGGGACAGATTAGTAAGCTTATTATGATTGGGTGGATTATGCCTTTTGATGTTCGTATGATGTTAGAACGATTATCCGGAACCGTTAGTTATATTGATGTTATTGTACAATGAAGGTTCGTATTTTGGTGAATTGATCGAGTGAGAGTTCTTCGAGCGGGTTGAAGGTTATTCATAGTATCAATCCTTGTCTCCATTTCCGAGGCAAGTATCGTAATTTGATTATTGATTTAATGTTAATGATTTTGATCATGCATATTGTCATTCATGTTGTTGAACATGAAATCATCCAAGTTGAATTGTCATAATATCGTTCAGATTATTGATTCATGTGTTGTTCATGTTGATGAACATGTTGATTTGCATATGAGTATGCATAGTTATATTGTATATGTTGTATTGATCCGAAAGGGATCGTCTGATCTATGCTGAGGGCGCTGGATCGGTTGTCCACCTCGTGTTGGTCCGACGGGATCATCTTGGGATCTATGCTGAGGGTGCTGGATCGTTGGACGGGTTTTCCACCTCGTGTTGGTGCGGCGGGATCATCTTGGGATCTATGCTGAGGGTGCTGGATCATTGGATTACCCTGCGTTGTGTTGATGGAATCATGTGGATTCGCATCATTGGATTTCGGTAGAGGAAGTCCGCGTTTTGTATTTTGCTATGCATCGTGGTTGCATATCTAACTTTGTATATTATGTTACTTGTACTAGCATCGTTTTGCTAACCCCTACGGGGGTGGACATTTGTTTTGATGTTCAGGTAGCTGGGAAGCAGGGAAGCAACCACAGTACCGACATGATGACGAAGGGGCTCAGTGATGTTATCCTTTGTATTGTTTTGGTATCCTGGTTTGGTATTTAGTACTCAAGTACGTGTGTTCTTTTGATGTTTTGAGAGTTTGTAATAATGGACTGTTTTGGGTTGTATGGATGATTAAACTGGTTATTAAATTACTCAACTTTTGGTGGTACTTTTGTATTGTTCAGCATTTCTTTTAATTTAGCCTTGTAAATTCCTATATAAAGGGTTTACAGCGCTGTAATTATTCCGAATATCTCGGGGTGTTACATAATATAGTATTAGAGCTAAGATTCGTGGATATCTTGGCAGTTGGGTTTAGTTGGGTCTGTTTATGTCGTTTGATTTATCGGTCGCGTATAGCAACACTGAGCAGCCAGCATCGTCATGTGGACCGTGGTTGTAAGTTTCCTAATCTCATACACTACCATTTTAATTATTTCATGTTTTATGGATATTAATGAATTTTAGAAGGTTTTACTCTCGGTATTGAGTATTTGTGTTTACAGTATTTTGAGAGGAGGTCGTGGAGGCGGACGTGGTAATGCGAGACAATAAGATTCGTCGTCTACGTCGGATTTCAGCTAATCGAGCTGATTCCCGTTCTGACGGACAACAGGAATCGGTAAACAATGACCGAGCAAGAACTATCGAGGAAGATGCAAATCCTAACATGCCGGGAGTGCTTCAACAAGTGGTCACTCAGATGACCCAATTTGCTCAAGTGGTTGACCGCACGCAAGCGACAATGGGTCAACAGCGTAATGAAGACAATCGGGAAGACAATTGGCTTACGGAAATGGTTAAGTTACACCCACCGAAATTTGACGGTTCTTCAGAGATGCCTACATGGGACCACTGGCTAAAAGAGCTGGAGAAGATATTTACGGAAATTAATTATCCCGGTGACTGAAAAGTTCCAATCGCTCAGTATTGTCTAACTGGGGAAGCTTTCGACTGGTGGGAAGCCATTCGACCTGAGGATCATAATGCTGACTGGATAGAATTCAAATTAATGATGGAAGCACAATATTATCCTCGTCCAGTTAGAGAGGCTATAGCCCGAGAGTTTTTCTCACCGCAAAATCTGGAGGCATCTGTGACAGATATGATTAAGACTTTCAATCACCAGCTGACCTGTGTGCGACATCTGGTCAGAACCGAGGTAGAAAAGATTTTTCACTTCGACATGCGGATAAAGCCGGAGATCCAACAATATATGTCGGGATTTGAATGTACTACTCTTCGACAGTATCAGGACAAATCCCTGGCTTACGATATGAAAGAGGTAGCGGTGGAAAAATTTGCGGAAGCAAAGAAGCAGAAAGTGTCTCGCAACTTCATTGAGAGTAAGAATAGTGGGCCCCGCAAGGGCCAGTCTCATTCCATTCATCCAAGAGGCCTTCGTATCCTTCTCGAGGTGGAAAGAAGTTCAGGACGGCATCAACGGTTACCGATACAGTGAAGAAGTGTTATAATTGTGGACGACCAGGGCATGTTCGGTGTGATTGCTCCACTCCTTCTGTGACCTGTTTTGAATGTGGGCAAGAGGGGCATCGAGCGACTTTTTACGCAAATGTGACTAGATCGTTTGGAGCTCGCACTTCAGCACAAGTTCCGAAAGAGACGAGTGTGAACCTGCCACAGCAGAGTGGTCTTCAACAGCATAATTTCGAAAAGAGAGAAGCATCCAGTGCTGGGTCCGTTCCTCCGCGTCTTTATGAGATGAAGAGGCCAGATGATCAGAACACTGCTGTTGCATCAGGTACGATTCAGATTATTTTCCAACCAATTAGTGTCTTATTCGATTCAGGAGCTACGCATTCTTTCATAGTATTGAACTATGTTAATCGTTTGAAAATCTCGTGTTTACATGATTGTGAACCTTATGTTGTGAGTCTGCCGAGTGGAGAGAGAATTATGGGAAATCTAGAAGCTAGAAATTTTCTTGTATCGATAGGAGGGAGGAATTGGACATCAAATCTTATTGTGATCGACGTCCATGGTGACGATTTAATTCTCGGGGACGATTGGCTCAATCGTTATGGAGCTATTTTGAATTATCGGAAGAGAGTTATCTCGATTATTTCTAATGACGGATCTGAACATTTATTCATAGGATGGAGACCAGAAAGCTCAGGGAAAGTGATCAAAGCCATGAAAGTGATTAAATTGTTGAAACAGGGTTGTACTGGGCTTTGGTGTTATGCCATGAAGAAGGAAGAAGGAGTAGAGCTCACATCTATTCCAGTGGTGAACGAATTCTTAGATGTATTCCCTGACGAACTACCTGGATTACCTCCATGTAGAGCTGTAGAGTTTAATATCGAATTGGAACCAGGAGCCGCACCTATTTCCAGAGCACCATACCATATGGCACTAAGCGATATGTATGAGTTAAAGAAACAAATTGAGGAATTATTGCATAAGGGTTACATTCAACCTAGCGTTTCTCCTTGGGGTGCTCCTGTTCTTTTTGTTCGAAAGAAAGATGGATCCCTCCGATTGTATATTGATTACAGGGAGCTAAACAAGATGACGGTCAAGAATAAATACCCATTGCCTCAGATCGATGATTTATTTGATCAACTGCAGGGGGCGATGGTATTCTCGAAGATCGACTTGAGATCAGGATACCGTCAGTTGAGGATTAAGGAATCTGATATATCGAAATCCGCTTTCAGGTCCCGGTACGGGCACTATGAGTTTGTGGTGATGCTATTTGGTATTACTAATGCTCCAGCTGTGTTTATGCAATTGATGAATCGGGTATTCTTATAACACTTAGATAAATTCGTGGTCGCTTTCATCGATGACATCTTGATCTATTCGAAGGATCCAGAAGAGCGTGCGGAACATTTGCGAATTGTTTTGAATACTTTGAGAGCTGAGCAAATTTATGCGAAACTTTCTAAATGCGAGTTCTGGCTGAAGGAAGTAATGTTCCTTTGGCACGTGATATCAACCGACAGGGTACAGGTAGACCCTAAGAAAGTTGAGGCAATCTTGGAGTGGGAATATCCTAATAACGTGAAGGAAGTCCGAAGTTTCTTAGGACTTGCTGGATATTATCGTCGTTTTGTGGAAGGATTTTCTAAAATTGCTCGTACGCTTACTCAGCTATTACAGAAGGCTCATAAATTCGTGTGGGATGAGAAATGGCAGACTAGTTTTGATGAACTTAAGAGAAGACTGGCAATGGCGCCAATATTAGCACTACCAGATGGGACTGATGGGTTCATGGTTTACAGCGATGCTTCAAATCAGGGTCTGGGTTGCGTGTTGATAGAGAAGGATAGGGTGATTGCCTATGCCTCTCGACAGTTGAAACCATATGAGATTAACTACCCAACTCATGATTTAGAGTTAGCAGCCGTTGTCTTTGCCTTGAAAATTTGGCGACATTATTTGTATGGCACTCACTATCAGATCTTCACAGATCACAAGAGTCTCAAGTATATTTTCAGTCAGAAGGAATTAAACATGATACAGAGGAGATGGCTGGAATTGATTAAAGATTACGACCTGGAAAACCTTTATCATCCACGCAAAGCGAATATGGTAGATGATGCACTGAGCCGCAAACCTGTTTCTATTCGAATGTTGGAAACACTTACGTCCCAGTCCAGCATTCAACGAGAATTGATTCGCGAAGGAATTGAAGTATGGTATCAAGGAGTCCAAGGGCAACTGTGTGTGATGGAATTAGCTTCGTCGTTAGTTGAAGAAATCAAATCTAAGCAGTTGGATGATTCTCTGATTATTCAGTTACGTGATGAAGTGAACAAGGGGAAATCCCCGGGATTTGTAATATATGATGATGGAGTTCTGAGATTCCAGAGTCGACTTTGCGTCCCGGATGACAATTTTTTGAGACAGACGATCATGAAGGAAGCTCACAGTGCGCCCTATTCTATTCACCCGGGCACCAGTAAGATGTATAAGGATCTCAAGAAAAATTTCTGGTGGGGAAATATGAAGAAGGATGTAGCAGAATACATCTCGAAGTATTTAACTTGTCAATAGGTTAAGATTTAACATCAGCGACCTGCCAGAATGTTGAATCCACTTCTGATTCCTGAGTGGAAGTGGGAGGATATATCGATGAACTTTATCACCAATATGCCAAGGACCAGAACAGGGATGAATATGATTTGGGTGATCGTTGATCGACTAACCAAGTCGGCTCATTTCCTGGGTATTAAGGACACTTGGGGACCAGAGAAGTTGGCATGAGTGTTTATTGCGGAGATAGTCCCATTGCATAGTACGCCAAAGACCATAATTTCGGATCGGGATGGTCGATTTGTGTCATACTTTGGAAGGCAGTTCATAAAGCCTTGGGAACCGAGCTGAACTTTAGCACAGCTTATCATCCTCAGACTGACAGACAGTCCAAAAGGACTATTCAGACAGTAGAAGATATGCTAAGAGCTTGTGCCTTAGATTGGTCGACTGATTGGGAAGTTCATTTTCTGCTGATTGCATTTACCTGCAATAATAGTTGGCATGCTTCCATTTATATGGCACCGTTTGAAGCATTGTACGGGAGAAGATGCAGATCACCCCTATGTTAGGACGATTCGTCTGACTTGATCAGGACGGAACCAGAGTTGATAGTACAGACTCAAGAGAAGGTAGCTCTGATTCGTGAAAGGCTGTTGACTGCCCAGAGTCGACAGAAGTCTTATGCAGATGTGCGTTGTCGCCCGTTAGAGTTTTAATTGGGGACCACGTGCTCTTAAAGGTTTTTTCTACTCGCGGGATTTTTCGTTTCGAGAGGAAAGGAAAGCTGAGTCCGAGATATATCGGACCATTCAAGATTCTTGAAAGAGTTGAAGAGTTGGCGTATAAGTTGGCCTTGCCGCCAGCGCTGAGTCATGTTCACAATGTGTTTTACGTATCCCAGTTACGGAAGTACGTACCAGATCCCAGTCATGTCATCGATTTCGGCGAGATTAAGATAGATAATGATGGCACGTTCGAAGAGAAACCAATAAAGATACTTGAGAGTCGGGTCAAAAAATTGAGGAATAAACCAATATCCTTGGTTAAAGTTCAATGGTCGCGACACAGAGTCGAAGAGGCCACTTGGGAAATGGAGGATGGCATGAAGGCTATATATCCAGAATTATTCTCATATTAAGTTTCGGGACGAAACTTCTTTTTAGAGGGAGAGTATGTAATACCCGAATATCTGATGTGTATTTTATATGTATTTGAATTTTGTGACATTGCATATGTCGTATTTTGATCTGAGTGTAATCCTCCGTATTTCATAATCTAGTATCGATGAGTATATGATGTCGTGGATGTTGATTCATTCTCGTACTTATGTACATTTAGTGCATGCTAACGTTTAAGTATAGCGCACGCTAAATATGTGAGTTAGCGCACGCTATATTTTAGTCTTCACGCATGCTATACATGGTCAGCATGACTGAGACAGGCGGTAAGTGAGATCGGATCATGGATCTTGGATAATGATATGTCGGGATGAACTTGGATGGATTTTGGAAAAGGCGAGTCAATGGTGCTTAGTGCACGCTACGAGAGAGATGCTAGCGCACACTAAGTCTAGTACAGTGAGGTCGGTGAGCGTTCGTAAAGCCAAGAGCGCATGCTATGATGGGTCTTAGCGTACGCTAACTGGTGCATTTAGCATATGTAAAGGCTATTTACCGTACTTAAGACCGAGGATAGAAAGAGACAGTGGACTGGGAGCCCTTTAGCGCACGCTAAAAAGGAGCAGTAGCGCGTGCTAATAGTCATTTTCTATAAATAAGGCAGCACCTCATTTCATTTCTCATTTCCCACTTCCCACCACACTCGACTTTCGAGACTTAGAGAGTCACCCTCTCAATCTTAAACCTTCATATAAGCCTCCAAACATAATCATTGAAGGCAAGGAGCTTTGAGGATTGGTGTTCAAGCGTTCTACGTGGAGTTCATCAAGTGATTTCATATTTTCCTTCCGTATAAGGTATGTGGCGATTCACCAATTTGGATTACGTGTTTCTTGTTGTCATTATGAACATGTCATGGAAGTTGTTGAGTTTATTACTGAGATTACCAAGTTCTTACGTACATTATGATCGAACAATGCATATAGGGGAACTCAATGGATTGAACTTAGGGTTATTTCTATAAGAAGAAGATGATAATCATGTTGAACCTAGTAAATGAGTTTTTATGGTGTTATTCGAGATATTTCTGAAATCTTGTTGCTTTGGATTTATTATAGGTATGATTAGGATCCTTGTAAGACGAAATATCATGAGGTATAGTTGAAGAATCCGACCGAAAGATGTATTTAATCTTGAATGGAATACTATGAGATTTTTTGTTTGGATGAGTAGCGTAGTGTTGATTCAACCAGTATGGCTTGGGGCAGATTAGTACGCTTATTATGATCGGGTGGATTATGCCTTTTGACATTCGTATGATGTTAGAATGATTATCCAGAACCGTTAGTTATATTGGTGTTATTGTACAATGAAGGTTCGGATTTGGGTGAATTGATCGAGTGAGAGTTCTTCGAGCGGGTTGAAGGTTATTCGTAGTATCAATCTTTATCGCCATTTCGGAGGCAATTATCGTAATTTGATTATTGAATGTTGATGATTTTGATCATGCATATTGTCATTCATGTTGTTGAACATGAGATCATCCAAGTTGAATTGTCATAATGTCGTTCAGATTATTGATTCATGTGTTGTTCATGTTGATGAACATGTTGATTTGCATATGAGTATGTATAGTTGTATTGTATATGTTGTATTGATCCGAAAGGGATCGTGTGATCTATGCTGAGGGCGCTAGATCGGTTGTCCACCTCGTGTTGGTCCGACGAGATCATCTTGGGATCTATGCTGAGGGCGCTGGATCATTGGACGGGTTTCTCACCTCGTGTTGGTCCGATGGGATCATCTTGGGATCTATGCTGAAGGCGCTGGATCATTGGATTACCCTGCGTTGTGTTGACGGAATCATGTGGATTCGCATCATTGGATCCCGGTAGAGAAAGTCCGCGTTTTGTATTTTGCTATGCATCGTGGTTGCATATCTAACTTTGTATATTATGTTACTTGTACTAGTATCGGTTTGCTAACCCCTGCGGGGGTGGACATTTGTTTTGATGTTCATGTAGCCGAGGAGCGGGGAAGCAACCACAGTATCGACATGATGACGAAGGGGCTCAGTGATGTTATCCGTTGTATTGTTTTGGTATCCTGGTTTGGTATTTAGTACTCGAGTACATGTGTTCTTTTGATGTTTTGAAAGTTTGTAATAATGGACTGCTTTGGGTTGTATGGATGATTAAACTAGTTATTAAATTACTCAACTTTTGGTGGTACTTTTGTATTGTTCAACATTTCTTTTAATTTAGCCTTATAAATTCTTATATAAAGGGTTTACGGCACTGTAATTATTCCGAATATCTCAGGGTGTTACATCATCAGGCTCTCCTGATAGCTAACGTAGATAAGTAGGATCTGCAGGCTCATGGATAACCAAACGGGATGTCTGTTGCCGGATAATATGCTCCAGCAGCAGCATCACGAGGCCTCCTCTTCCCCTTCCCCCTGCCCTCCCCTTCTCATTCCCCTGCTTGAAGATGGCCATATTGTGCACATACTGAACTCGCTCGTTACTCATCGGCTAAATTATTTTAGCCGACGATTCTCTTTAACTCGTTAGCTAAAGTAGTTGATTCAAAGCCACCATCTAGAAGAATTGAATTCAACATTCAACCATTCAACATTCAACATTCAACCATTCAACCATTCAACATTCAACATTCAACCATTCACATTATCATTTCATATTGTATATTTTTTTCTATAAATAGATTACTCTCCTATGTATTAAATCATATTGAAGTTAAGAAATAAATTGAGTGTGTTTAGAAAAAGAGTTCTCTCTTGTTTCTATCTCTTGTTTCTATACCATATTGGTACCAGAGCAAGTTCTTAGATCCCGGAGTTAAGTTTGAGTGAAAAAATCAACGGAAAGTTGAGTGTTTTTTGGTGAGAAAGAGTCATCTACCAAAAACTCCACTTTACGGCCATCTTTTCACAAAACTAACGCCGCCATCACGTCCGCAACGTCGAAAAACCTTGGGAACCCAAGTTTCGCGTCCAACGGAGCCTCCACCCGCCGCCACGAAGGTCACCGGAAAATTCATCGGAAAATATCTCATAGTCGGAAAATCCGCTGGAAAAACTCCAGTCGACGGAAAGTGCAGAGCTGCCGCCGGACCGCTGCCGGAAAAACTGTCGGAAATTTGAGGTTGAAGATGACGCCACGTCACCATCAACATCATAGTGCCACGTCACACCGTCAACCACTCTTCACGCCACGTGTCAAGAGAGCCACCTTAGCGCCACCTCACTACCACCTCACTGTGACATCATCAGTCAAAATTTGACCAGTCAAAGTTCAACCAGTCATAGTCAGAGTTGACCCCAAAAAAAAAAAAATTCACATCAGAAACAAGTGGTTTACAATTTTATTCATTTTGAAACATGCCTCCGCGAAGACAACCTCTACGAGACATTGAAATGGCGGACATGCGGAGACAAATTCAGGAATTATAAGACGCGTTGCAGGCCCAACAAGTCTTATTAAATGAACGCCAACAACAGTTAGAAGATGAAGACTCTTCCAGTGATTCTTCAGCACTTAGAAACCGACGTCCCCAAAGACCGCCGATTAGACATGATGACATCAAAGTTGGCATTCCTGACTTTGAAGGAAGACTTCAACCGGATGATTTCATTGATTGGCTTCATACAGTCAAAAGAGTGTTTGAGTACAAGGAGATTCCAGATGAGAAAAAATTAAAAATTATTGCTGTGAAGTTAAAGAAACATGCTTCTATTTGGTGGGAAAACCTTAAGAAAAGACGAGATCGAGAAGGAAAAAGTAAGATCAAGACATGGGAGAAAATGCGAAAGGAATTAACCAGAATGTTCCTTCCTCTTCAATATTACCAAGATAAATTCATCCAACTGCAGAATCTTCGTCAGAAGAATTTATCAGTCGAAGATTATGTTGCTACCCAAAATATTATCCGGAAATAGATATTGCTGGAATGGATGGATAGCAAACAAATGCAAGAGCACTTCCGTGAGAAAGATAAATAACACAAAATTTGCCGGGGTTGTTAGTCCCGGGCTTGAATGCTCTCGCGAGATATTATTAATACTAATATTCGGGGATACAAGTACTAATGTAAGAATACAATTACAATGAGTGTAAAGATTCTTGTTATCTTAGCTAGTGAGCGTGTAGATTGCCGGAAGAACCAGATTTGATGCTCTGTGAGTTATTGTAACAAAGGAGATGAACAGTTGCGGCGGTGAGAGAACGACAGTCTCTCACGGCGAGTATTTAACTGGATGCTTGGGCTCCTAGGCTTATGAATCTCTTGGAATCTGTCTAGTGGAGACTTGCTGCCTATGCCGATCGTCTTCTGGACGAGAGATTCGGAGAGAGAAGTCCTGAGATGGATTCCGGCGAGAAAGCAGGGAGCTTGGTGATAAGTGTGTTCTTTTGTATTTCTGTTGTTGGTGAAATGAATTCCGAACCTTTTTCCAGTAGGAGGAGGTTCTCTATTTATAGGGCTTTCGATATGCCGGGCGATCGCCTTTACTGCATTATAATAATAGGGCGATCGTCTTTTAGCACATGGGCTTGTCTCCTTAAAGTCTGCAGGAGTTGCTGGCAGTCAACTGTATGGTCCAATGGGGAGCCTGCACGCGTCCTGAGTTGCTGTCACGGGCGGTCCCACTGACAACTTTCGGCGCGCCTGCCGGTAGGTGAGGTAGGTGATAGACTGTGGTCAAAGGTCTTGTCTGTCAGCAGAAGATCTTGTCTGTCCGCGCCTTTTGTGGATCTACACGTGGGTGCTGTTCTGAGATCCAGTCCTCGATGACTTTGACGGGAGATCATCTCTGCTCGGGGGGTAGGTCGACCGTCCTTAGCCGGACACTAGAGTCGATCGCCAGCGGCCAAAGGGCGATCGCCTTGGGAGTCGATCGCTAGGTACCTGATGGTGGTCTGGTTCCTTCGACTTGGTGAGCTAGCCATAGTTTGACTGGAGTTGACTTGGTCGCTCGGCCTTATAGTCGATCGCCTGTCGGGATGAATAAATCTTGACACAACAATTGCCCCCCAGCTCGCTCATACGTTGGAAACGTGGGGTGAGGTGGTTCTCTTGGCGATCGCTGAACTTTTGACGAGCGACTCTGTGTTTAAGCGAATCGCGATCGTCTTTGGTGATATACTGCAGGTTCGGACGGCACAGTTGACCGCTAAACCGCGCGGGAAAAAACAATGGGCGTGGAAAAGTCTCCGCGCACGTGTCGGGCTTCTATTGGAGGATACCAACGGTAATTAATGACTCCTCGGCTGACGTGTCCCTGAAAAGACGCGTACGCGGGTCTCGAGGGAGTCAATTAATGCGTCTTTTGAGATCCGACCCCTGAGACTATCCCTTATTGCAAACGAGTCCCTGCCTTCTCCTATAAAAGGGCGAAGTGCTGCAGTCTTCGTCCTCACGCGCACTTACTGGAGAAAGAAGGACTTGCTGAAGATTTTTCTGAAGATCTTAATGCCGATCGTCGTTTGATTTCTCCTTCGGGTAAGAAAACATCCTTTTCTCCTACCTTTCTCTGAGAATGGCCGGAACCTCATCATCACGTGGAGTGGGTACCAGTTCTGCCGCCGGGACATCGACTGTCCGGGGAGAACCTTCTTCCGACTTCCACCTGGAGACGGCCGCTGAAGCTATTCGGGCTGGAATCGACCCTGCTGAAGTCGAGGCTTTATTTAACGAAGCCGATGTTGCTAAGGAGGCGGCTGCTGAAGAAAGACGATTGCAAATAGAGAGAGATCTGGCGATTAGGGCATACTGGGAGCAGCATAGCACTTTTGGCCGGGCCTATAAGGCCTTTGCTGAGATAATGGAGAAGCTGGCCGGTCCGACTCCGAGATTTGATTTCTGGGGATACTCGGTCGCCTACCCTTATCAGCTTCCCAAACGGTCGCAGTACCGGGCTGCGCAGCGATCCTTGTGGTCGCTTGGCCAAATACGGAGCTCGACGACCAGGAAAGATCTGGCCGTTTGGAGGACAAGGTTCCATGTTCCTTCGGATGTGGACATGTTCGCGCCGGCGGAGAATGAGCGAGCCGATCAGCCTCCGATGGGCATGGTCGCCGTGAATGAGGCGATTATGGAGGCCGGGCTGCGCTTCCCTCTATCCTTTGCTGTCTCCCATCTGCTGGCCGCTTGGAATGTGGCGCCACTTCAGCTGACGCCGAACGCCTGGCTCCAAATTATCTGCACTCTCACCCTTTTTGGCGGTCACCGCCTGTACTGCCTCCCATCGCCGTTGGAGATGAACCATTTGTTCAAGCTGACGACTCAGAAAGGGTCGGTCGGCGGTTACCATATTCAGGGCCGATCTGGTCGGGTAATTCATGGAGTCCCGAATAAGATGCGGGGCGATCAGATGAAGTGGTTCTGGGTCGCCGGCAAGTGGAGGGCTTCTGCGAGCGACAATCCCTCGGGCGAGCTGGAGATCCCTACTGAGTTTCGGGAGAGGAATCCCGGTAAGGGTTTAGACTCTCCCTTCGTTCGGATGCGTTTTGAACTGATCTAATTTGATTTCGGTTTTGCAGGTTTTCACATTCCGGCGGTCGAGGAGCTGCCTTTTAACTTTTTCATTGTCTGGGAGCGGATAAGGAGCTTGTCAGACGACGACCTTGACGCCAACCAGATCAATAAGGAGAGTCGTTGGTTGTCGGCTCGACTATTCCGTTTCCCGAGACATCTCTCGGTGCCAGGTATGAGTTTCTGCGACCTTCAATTTCTAGGCGATCGCCTTACTTGAGGACAATATCTGACTGTTGATCGATCATCTTAACTGCAGAGGTTCGCTTTCTTCGCTTTTTGGAGCCTCCGATGGAGATCGCCATGTCGAATCCTGGAGTTCTAGGCCATCTCCACCATAAGAGGTCGTCTTGGGCCCCACCTGTTGCGTTGCCAATAGTTCCGGAGGCGGAGCCTCGCGTGGAGCCGGTCGTGGCTGAGGAGGGAGTTCCGGAGGAGGGGCTTCGAGCGAATCGCAAGAGGCCGAGGCCGGAAGAAACTTCGGTTCCTGCCCCGGGCGATGAAGTGCCGATCGCCGCGCCTCCGATCACCATCGTTGCTCCGGAGAATGAGCCGCCCTCTGCGGCTTTTATGCGGGAGATGGCGGTCGCGGATGCTGAGACCCCTCGAGGGAAACCGTATTTCGGTCGGGACCCCGAGAAGGCTGAGAGGTAGATTGCATTTTTGTGTTGAAAATTGCAACTGCGTAGGAGTTGTATTAACTTTGTTGTTTTGATGCAGGATCCGTCGCGCAGATCCGTCTTGCCCGCCGATGGTCGTGGATTTCCTAGCGAGCCGATCTCCTCGCCAGTCCTGCGACATCCCTCCATACGCTAGCAAGGCCGCTTCTGCTCTGCCGAAGGCCTGGACGACCGATCTGGATGCGATCGCTCGTCAGCGATCGGGGAGTACGATGCAAGCTGTTCTCGCTCTTTCTCTCCAGACGGTGACCATGGCTGTCCAGGATGCTCAGGAGTTCGAGGGGCGACCTTCCACTATTCGCCTGCAGTCGGATCTCGAGGCAGCTCGGAAAGAGAACGCCGAGTTTGCTAATAAGATCGTGGCGATGGAGAAGGACTCTCTGGAGGCGGCCAAGCGGGCAAGCCACGAGCTTGAGCTGGCGAAGAAGGAAACCGAGTTGTCCCGTTTGGCGGTCGATCGATTTCGGGACCAGATGCTGAATGCCGTCCGGGCACAGAAGGTTGCTGAAGAGGAGGCCGATCGCCAGAAGGTGACGATCGCTCGGTTGACCAGCGAGCTAGCGGAGGCGACGGGGAAGGTTGCTGCGAGGGAGGCCGAGCTCCATGGGTCGCAACAGGCAATGGCGGAGCTGAAAGGAGAGGTAGAGGCGACCAAGGCCGATCCCTTTCAAAACTTGGAGTTTGTCAGCGAGTTCACCTATTATTTTACGTTTGCCGACTCGATCCGAGCAGTTAAGAAGGGAGGTTTGGAGGTCGGGCCTCTTGCTGAGAACTTCAAGGCGTATGCGTTGGAGCATCCTCTCCATCTAGCTTTCACCTTGCCGATCTTGGATCTTGCGGACATCGGCGTGGATTTGAGCTGGTATCCGTCTCCGGCCAATCTTGCTCATCCCGACGCTCCGGAAGATGAGGGGACCGCACCGGATGCTGATGGCGAAGGCCAGGCAGGGGCCTGAGGCACTTCGTTTTTGATGTTTTAGCTTATTTCCTTGTAATTTGTAGCTTTCTTTTGTAGCACTTAGGCCTTCGGGAGACCATGTACTCTAATCTTTTCAAGTAATGAAATGAACGTTTGAATTTCTGACTTATCACTTGAATGATTGTTATTTTTGAGTCTTTGTTTGACTTTGTACAAATGTGTGAGGAGAGATCGTTGCGAGGGTAGTTCCAAATGAATTGATAAACTCATAAAGATAACTTTTACAACAAATTCGATCGCTGCACAACATCTGAATAAATGACGATCTCCGTATGTGGTTGAATAGCGACAATCGTCGTATAGGTAGTCCGCACTCTTCCCCCTTGTTTTTATTCACTTAGTGGAAGTAAGGGGATGAAAATAATTCGTTGAGTGAGCGGTCTTCAACTTTGTCGAATCCTCGGGGGCGGTCGTCCGTCTTGAGGAACCGTGCACGATCGCGGAGTTCGATGGACCGACTCCTTGATCATGTCTTGATGCATGAAGACATTGAGTGTCTCGTGACTCACTTTATTATGAGGGTCATCTGTTAGGTTGCGCCTCGCCTCGTATTTAAACAAAGGGCGTGCGGTCTCGGTCTAGAGGAGTCCTTACGCGGGGCAGCGTCGGATGATTCAACTCCACGCCCGCGGCTTGTTTAGCTCCGCTTCCACTTCGGCCCACCATGAAGATGGCGAACATCGACGGTGTACGTTGAGACGGGGGTTGTGGCACATCGCATTGTCCGGGTTCACCATGTTAGATGATGAACCTTTGAAGGCGGGCGATTGTGTCTACTGATTAACTTTGGAGGGCCCTCAGACTACGCCGGCCTCGTATTTAAACGAAGGGCGGGCGATCTTGGCCCAAAGGGACCTTGCATGGCCTAAGCAGTTGGTTCCATCGACCACCAGGACCATGGCTGCACTCTTCCACCTTGGATCGTCATGTAGATGCCGACCTTTGACGGTGTACGTTGTGCGGGGGAGGCGATCTCGTGCCTTAGTCCATCATGTTAGATGGCGAACTGTAGATGGCGAGCGAGTCCTCCAGTTTCTTAAATAACGAGGGAGATCGGGGAGACTTCCGAGGTCCCCTTCTCTTGATTGAAGCATGTAGAGACGGTCGTCGAGGTTGATCCAGGGGTCGGCTCGTATGAGCTTTCCAGCCTGTTTAGGGTTCGACTCGGACGATCGTGTATAGAGATTGGTAGGGGCTTTGGCTAGGCCAATAAGCTGTCCAACTTGACTTCCTCGAACAATCTCCAGAGCTGTTTGAGGAGCTCGCGGCATTGGTTGGTGCTGTGGCCGGGACTCTTATGGTAGGCACAATATTGATTGTTGTCCAGGTGACCGTGGTCCCTTATCGCCTTTGGCTTTTTGAGCTTTTCGTGCCCCTTGATGGTATAGAAAATATGTGCCGGTTCCATGTCCTCGAAAGCCTTGAGATCTCCGGGTTGCTTGGCGATCGCCTTCTCTGCTTTGGCGATCGCTATCTTCTGGACAGGAGGTGGCGTTTCCTCGCCTAGACGGAGGGTGAGTAGCCTTTGCCTGGACAGAAAGTTGGCAGCTTTAGCGCGGAAGATCGCGTAAGTTGGGGGAATATCCTTGGAGAGATGTCTAAACATGGGAGAATGACCGTAGAATCCCCCCATGACCGAATAGAGTGTGAGCTCGTCACTGACGGGTTCGCCGGTGAGGATGATTTCGTCCACTCGGTCGATGTAATCTGCGTATGACTCGTCCTTCCCCTGCTTGATTTTCATCACGCGGTGGGGGCCTTCTGGTCTGGCGACCTTGCTGGCGAAGTATGACGTGAAGTCATTCGCCGGTTTCTTAAAGGAGGTGATTGATCGTGGTGGTAGTGAGACGTACCACCTATGGGCCAGCTCGCCCAATGTTTACGGGAAGATCCGGCACTTGGTTGCATCAGATGCCCCACACCATTCATGTAGATTCGGAATTTACTCAGGTGGGTTTCGGGGTCCGATCTCCCCTCATACAGAGGTGTTTTGGGAGGAGCGATCGTTGGTTGTATGGGGGCAAGCTCGATGTGGACCGCGAGTGGCTCGGTCGGCCCGGTGATCTTTTTGCTGGCGCTTACCCCAGTGTCCAGTGCTTTCATCTCGTCGAGCTGGCGTTGTATAGCGGCCATCGCCGTGGCCTGACTGCTTGCGGCTCGGCGCTCGGAGCGAGAGCCGAGGCGATTGAGTACTGATCCCCTGGCGATCGGGGCGGGAGTCAGATGGCTGACCTGCGTTCGGCTGTGAGGTGGGTAGGCCGAACTCCTGGTGACGGATTCGGATTCCGTCTTTTCGTGGTTGGAAACAGAATGCCCCGGTCGCCAGGATGGGTCGCGCCCCAAGCGATTGAATATGGATCCGTCCGGTCGTGCGAGAGCCTTTTCTCGCGGATTGGGTCTTTCTGACGATCGCTCGCTCAGTAGCCCGTTGAATTTCCGTTTTCCCATGCGGCGGACGATCGAGGGAGTTATCGCGGGCGACGCGCATGCTCTCCGTCGCTCCTCTAGGATGGCCATAGCCTCCTCGATCTGTTCCTCGGTTTGGAACTGATCGAGTGAGAGGTTGGGGCCATCTCTCGGATGCGGGATCGAGAGTCTCGCGTTGCTGCGGCTTCCCCCTGTCGTCGGCTGGGGTTCGGACTGAACCGGGATATGGTGTCCGGCGGTTCGGAGAGCGGCTTTCTTCGATGTACCGGCGGATGTCATGATTCTGAAGGTTTTCTTTGAAGTGCAGTGAGTGTCACTTCAAGTATATGCCCCGAGAACAGTGAGTGTTCTGCGGGACGGTAGGTATAAAAATTTGAGGGTTAGATTTACGGTGCCCCTTCCTCTAGCACCAATTGTTGCTACCCAAAATATTATCCGGAGATAGATATTGCTGGAATGGATGGATAGCAAACAAATGCAAGAGCACTTCCGTGAGAAAGATAAATAACACAAGATTTGCCGGGGTTGTTAGTCCCGGGCTTGAATGCTCTCGCGAGATATTATTAATACTAATATTCGGGGATACAAGTACTAATGTAAGAATACAATTACAATGAGTGTAAAGATTCTTGTTATCTTAGCTAGTGAGCGTGTAGATTGCCGGAAGAACCAGATTTGATGCTCTGTGAGTTCTTGTAACAAAGGAGATGAACAGTCGCGGCGGTGAGAGATCGACAGTCTCTCACGGCGAGTATTTAACTGGATGCTTGGGCTCCTGGGCTTATGAATCTCTTGGAATCTGTCTAGTGGAGACTTGCTGCCTCTGCCGATCGTCTTCTGGACGAGAGATTCAGAGAGAGAAGTCCTGAGATGGATTCCAGCGAGAAAGCAGGGAGCTTGGTGATAAGTGTGTTCTTTTGTATTTCTGTTGTTGGTGAAATGAATTCCGAACCTTTTTTCCAGTCGGAGGAGGTTCTCTATTTATAGGGCTTTCGATATTTCGGGCGATCGCCTTTACTGCATTATAATAATAGGGCGATCGTCTTTTAGCACATGGGCTTGTCTCCTTAAAGTCTGCAGGAGTTCTTTGGCGATCAGCTATGCAGTCGATAGAGCTGCACGCGTCTGATTCTTGTCACGGGGGGTCCCACTGACAACTTTCGGCGCGCCTGCCGGTAGGTGAGGTAGGTGACAGGCTGTGGTCAAAGGTCTTGTCTGTCAGCAGAAGATCTTGTATGTCCGCTCCTTTTATGGATCTGCACGTGGGTGCTGTTCTGAGATCCAGTCCTCGATGACTTTGACGGGCGATCATCTCTGCTCGGGGGGTAGGTCGACCGTCATTAGCCGGACACTAGAGTCGATCGCCAGCGGCCAAAGGGCGATCGCCTTGGGAGTCGATCGCTAGGTACCTGATGGTGGTCTGGTTCCTTCGACTTGGCGAGCTAGCCATAGTTTGACTAGAGTTGACTTGGTCGCTCGGCCTTATAGTCGATCGCCTGTCGGGATGAATAAATCTTGACACAACAGATTACACAAGAGAATTTGAGAAGCTGATGATGCAGTGTGATATACAAGAAAATGATGAGCAGACTATTGCTAGATATCTTGGAGTATTAAACACCGATATTGCTGATCGTGTTGAACTTCAATAATATTGGTCGTTAGAAGATGTTATTCGTCTTGCTATACGAGTAGAGAAGCAATCACCTAAAAGATCCACTTATAGAAGTTTCTCTCTATCAAACCAACCACCTTACACCCGCAAAACACCCACCAACCAACCACGTTCCTCCAACCAACCCATTGTCAAACCCACTTCTACTGAGAACAAAACCAAGGCCATCAAATGTTTTAAATGCCAAGGTTTTGGTCACATTGCCTCCAATTGTCCAAATCGAAGAACTATTACAATTATCAAAGGAGAAGCATATGAAGTATCTGAGGAAGACAAGGCTCGAGAAGAATCCGAAGGAGAAAAGGATATAGATCCAATATATGATGAAGAAATTACTGTTGCTGACCATGGTGAATCTTTAGTAATTAGACGGAGCCTACATACAATGACCACAAACGAAGAACCTTGGTTGAGGCGCAATATTTTCCACACCCGTTGCACTTCCGCTAAAAAAATTTGTGATGTCATTATCGACAATGGAAGTTACGAAAATGTCATTTCGAGTTACATGGTAGAAAAGTTGGATATACCAACCCAGATTCATCCACACCCCTACAAGTTGCATTGGCTCAATAAAGGAAGTACAGTAAAAGTTGACAAATGATGCCTTGTGACATTTTCAATTGGTCAGAAGTACCAGGACCAAGTTTGGTGTGATGTTGTGCCTATGGATGCCTGTCATCTTCTCCTAGGCAGACCATGGCAGTATGATCGTCGAGTACTTTATGACGGTTGTGCAAACACCTACTCTTTTGTCGAAGATGGGGTAAAAATCAAGCTATCTACTCTGCCGCCGAGTGAGCTTGATAAAAACAAGAATGAGGTCAAACCGTTGGTGTCCCTAGTCACGAAGGAACAACTGAAAGAAGCTGTAGAGTAAGTTCAAACCATGAGCTTGATTCTATTATTCGAGTCAAATAAGGAGACTACTATTCAAGTAGAAATTAAACAACTACTTGAGGAGTTTCCCGATGTGGTACCAAAAGAAATTCCATCTGGACTGCCACCAATGCGAGACATCCAGCACGCCATTGATTTCATTCCAGGAGCAGTGATTCCAAATAGACCAGCCTACAGAATGAGTCCTCGGGAGCATGCTGAAATTCAAAGTCAAGTGAAAGGACTATTAAAAAAAAGATTAATATATGAAAGTGTTAGTCCGTGTGCGGTTCCTGCCATTCTAGTCCCTAAGAAAGATGGAAGTTGGAGAATGTGTGTTGATAGTCGGGCTGTCAACAAAATTACCATCAAGTATAGATTTCCAATTCCCAGACTTGATGATTTGCTAGATCAGATACATGGTTCCACTATCTTTTCAAATATTGATCTTCGAAGTGGATACCATCAGATCAGAATTCGACCCGGAGATGAATGGAAGACTTCCTTTAAAACCAAATATGGTCTTTATGAATGGACTGTTATGCCTTTTGGGTTATCCAATACCCCGAGTACATTCATGCGACTCATGAATCAAGTCCTCCGACCTTTTATTGGTAAATTTGTCGTCGTCTATTTTGATGACATTTTGATCTTTAGTAAGGATAAAGACGAACACTTGAAGCACCTTCGACAAGTGCTACAAACTCTTAGTGAACAAAAACTTTATGCCAACTTGAAGAAATGTTCTTTCTTGACCAATGAAGTTAGTTTTCTTGGTTATATCATCACCTCTGAAGGCATACGATTGATCCTGAAAAGATAGAAGCAATCAATAGTTGGCCTATCCCACAATCAATCTGTGAAGTAAGAAGTTTCCATGGATTATCTTCTTTTTACAGAAGATTCATAAAGAATTTCAGTTCAGTTGCCGCCCCACTTACAGATTGCATAAAAGGAGACAAGTTTCAATGGACCGAAGCTGCGCAGAAAAGTATTGACAAGCTGAAGAAATGTTTGACTGAAGCACCAGTATTAGCTCTTATCAATTTTCATCAAGTATTTGAAGTTAGCTGTGACGCTTCCAACGCTAGAATTGGTGCTGTTTTAAGTCAAGAAGGTCATCCTATAGCCTTCTTCAGTGAAAAGCTCAACAATGCTAAACCCCGATATTCAACATACGATAAGGAGTTTTATGCAATTGTTCGTGCTTTGCACCATTGGAGTCATTACCTGCTCAATAAAGAATTTATTCTTTATTCTGATCATGAAGCTTTAAAACACTTGAACGAGACAGAAGATTAGCCGTCGACATGCTGCTTGGAGTGAGTTTTTACAGTCTTATCCTTTTCTGATCAAGCACAAGGCTGGAGTTCAAAATATTGTTGCAGATGCGCTCAGTAGGCGCCATACTCTACTTTATACCCTCCAAACAAAAGTAGTTGGCTTTGAAGTGATCAAGGAGTTGTACCCGGATGATCATGACTTTCAAAAAATATGGGATGCTACTGAATTGCAATCCTCCCAAGATTACTACAGGCATGAAGGATTTTTATTCAAAGGGAAAACTTTGTGTATTCCTCAATGTTCACTGCGAGAAGCCATTATCTGGGAAGCCCATGACAGAGGATTAGCAGGTCACTTTGGCCGAGATAAAACGGTGGCCCTGGTGAAGGAGAATTTTTATTGGCCAAGACTGGAAAGAGATATCAATCGGCATATACAACGATGCATAATCTGTCATTTGGCTAAATCTAAACGTCAAAATACCGGATTATATATGCCACTTCCAGTACCAGAATCACCATGGGAAGATGTTAGCATAGATTTCATTCTAGGACTACCACGAAGTCAACGCCAGAAAGATTCAATCATGGTTGTGGTAGATAGATTTTCAAAGATGGCTCATTTCATTCCATGTCAGAAGACTAATGATGTTGTTCAAGTTGCTGATTTGTATTTCAAAGAAATAGTCCGTCTTCATGGAATTCCCAAAACTATCACTTCTGATCGAGATGTGAAGTTTTTAAGTCATTTTTGGAGAACTTTATGGAAGAATATGGGAACTAAGCTTCAGTTCAGTAGTGCCAGTCATCCACAGACAGATGGACAAACCGAAGCTGTCAACCATCTATTGGGAAATTTACTTCGAAGTTTTGTTGGTAAAAATTTGAAGCAATGGGATCTTATTCTTCCTCAAGTTGAATTTGCCTACAATAATTCAACTTATCAAGCCACAATAAAATGTCCATTTGAAGTAGTATATGGCACCCGACCTCTTAGTCCACTTGATCTGACTCCGTCAACCGACAAACAACAATTCAGTTCAGATGCAGATAGTCGAGCAAAGGAAATCAAGAAAATACATGAACAAGTTCGAGAGAGGATTCAAAAACAAAAATCGAAATATAAAAATCAGCGTGACAAACATCGGAAGAAACAAATTTTTAAAGTTGGAGATTTGGTCTGGATTCATTTGTGAAAAGAACGTTTTCCAAATCAACCAAATGCCAAGTTGTCCCCTAGATCTGATGGGCCATTCAAAATTGTCCAGAAAATCAACGACAATGCTTACAAGGTGGAACTACCTGGAACATATGGTGTTTCTGCAACTTTCAACGTCGCTGATCTTTCGCCTTATTTAGATAATGAAGCAGATTAAACTCGATGGCGAGTTCTTTGTAACCCGGGGAGCATGATTCAAAGCCACCATCTAGAAGAATTGAATTCAACATTCAACCATTCAACATTCAACATTCAACCATTCAACCATTCAACTATTCAACATTCAACCATTCACATTATCATTTCATATTGTATTTTTTTTCTATAAATAGACTACTCTCTTATGTATTAAATCATATTGAAGTTAAGAAATAAATTGAGTGTGTTTAGAAAAAGAGTTCTCTCTTGTTTCTATCTCTTGTTTCTATACCAGTAGTAAACATCGTTGGCTAAAGTTTAGGTGTTTGGGTGATGCCCGATATGTTTTAGCCGATGGACGGTGATGTTTAGCTGACGGTTAGTCGCCGACTAAGGTCCTGCCTTTTTTTAGATATAATATCACCATCTTACACTTGAAAATATAACATTCACAATAAAATCAAAATTTACACAACAAGAACACTAATTTACACCTAACTCGGAAAATACACAACGATAAAGGGAGAAACAATAATTTAATCTGGATTGATCATTCAAGAAATTATATTTATTAAGATATATTTATTAAACTTGATTTCAAATGTTCATTTATGTATAAATATTGAAATATAAATCATTCATTGAGATGACTATACTGGTTATTGTGTTCATTGAGATGATGATTACAATTATGTTGTTCCTTGAGATATTTAATTATGGGAAGAACTTGAAGTTTGTTATATCAAGATGTTGTGTAATATTTTAATATATAAAAATTGATGATGTGGTTTAATATTGTTATTATTTATGTTTTAAGATGGAGAAAAGTTGGATTTGCCTACAAAAATAGGATCGAAGAGTCGTAGATGAAATGAGAGGGTTTATTTAATTTGTGAAGGAGCATGATAGTAATGGGAGAATACATTATTATCCGTTCAATAAATATAAATATCACAGCGATATGTACCATTTCCCAATTCATGTTTTATGGAAGCACTTGAAAAGGAACGGATTTGGGGCTAAATACACATGTTGGATTTACCACGGTGAAAGATCAAATTCCCTTATTCTGTGTGATCATGAACAGTACAGTGTTAGCACATCTTATAATCCCACATGGAGGTTGATTGACGATGTGTTTGGTGATTACGAGAGGGACGTACCAATAAAAGGTCAAGAATAACATATATCTGATTAGCCAGTCATCTGAACCCCTACATGATACCCATTAACACTATTTTGTTAACAGATACAACAAGTTAATCCAAATCCAGCAGACCCTTCTTTACCCTGAGTTTCACATGACAGTTCTTGATAGTGTCATGGAGACTATGAGGGCAAAGATGAAGGACAAAATACTTCCAGAAGGTCATCATCTTTTTAGTAATCACAGTAAAATGAGATGCATCTTGAAAGGTCTTAGGCTATCGTACATCAAGATTCACGTCTGCATATGTGTGATTTATTTTGAGAAAAGCCTAATAAAGATCTAAAGAGATGTCTGGTATGTGAGAGAGGTAGAAGCTCACTCCTTATGGAAAAGAGAAAGCTGTGAAGGTACTTTGGTATTTCCTGTTGAAGGATAGACTGGAGAGGCTCTTCATGTCTCCTCACACAGTGTAACACCCCCAAGACGTTCAGGGCATATTACAGCGCCGTGGACCCCACACTATGGAATCCACCAGGCTAACGTACCAACAAGACATTTGACAACGACAACGATCATCAATAATACGACAATTCAAATAAGATTATAATCCGACAATAAAATCCGACATCAATCCATTTCCCAAAACAGGAACACAACATTAACAATTTTGAAATAAGAAGTACTCGAGTACTTAAACCAATTTTTATAATACAAAAGTCCCAAAACAAGACATCAAAAGTAATAGACTGAACTGAACACCAACAAAAGACTACTGATCAGTATCATGCTTGCCCATCATCCTCATACGGCTCAAGTGCTCGTTTGTCCCCACGATCGATACCTGAAATACAAAAAGTATTTCCCCCATTTAAGGGGTTAGCGACAACTGCTAGTGCAAGTACAATCCATTTGAACTACATTCTAATTAGATGAATATATGCGCCAAAAGTCATTTTAGAAAACATTTTATATTCCGGAATATTTATGATGTACAAACACAAAACACATTATCTCCAACAAATCATAATTCAAAGTTAACCGTTGGCACGAGACTCACGGCCACCGTACCCCGCAGAGCCCCGTCGGACATCCCTGGGTGGCTAACCACAGTTCACGATACGCACACTCACGGCAATACGTATCCCCAGAGGCCCCGTCGGACCATCCCTAGGTGAACATACACATAACCATCCACAACAACCACGATACAGCCATAATTCAAATACTAAAACATGTAAACAAATGTAAAGTACTTGCCTTTGAGACATTCTTGAAGAAACGGAAGTGAAACGCGGCTACGAGCAGTCGGGTGGAAAGCGGCGGTTCTAAATGAAGGATCAACACGATTCGATCCCAACGGACAATAATACTCTAGTGGAAAACACCCATAACCCCGATTACATAATACGACAATGGACGATCAATTGATACGGGCGAGGGTTTACGCAAAATCTCCCCGTATTGATAATTCGCGGATTAAAATCAAGGAAATTGGATTTGGAATCATTCAATAATCACAATCGGTGAAGAATATCATAACATACTGGAATAATTCGAGTCCAATTAGCAAAACCCGGAAAACCCCCCAAATTTGACGAGTTAGGGTTCTAGACGAAAATACCTTGATTTCGGATGATGGATGACGATTATGCTGATGATAATATGTTAGCACGACTCTACGGTGATGGAATTTGAATAGAACTCCGATCAGGACCGGTGGAAATCGTCTCTGAGGTCGCACGTCGAAGAAACGAAGGGAAAAGAATAAAACTGCTGCTCTGAAACTGCCCGCTGGGCTTATATAATCTGTGAAGTTAGCGCACGCTAACTGCCATATGTAGCGTGCGCTAACGGGGCCGTGACAGGTCCAGTGGCTACTGCCACCATTCGTCAGCGTACGCTAACAATAGGGGGTAGCGTACGGTAACTGCTTATCGGTAGCGCACGCAAGGGAACAGGGGTAGCGTGCGCTACCTACACAAGATTAAACGCTGCGATGTCACATCGGCGATAGTCTGCCGTCGAGGGTATAAAACACGAAACGCACGACGAGACCAGAATCCAGGAACATAGACGCGAAGCATACAAGACAACGGAGCTAAGCGCTGAAAGAAAATACAATTCCGACCACCGGAGGGTCCGTAACACGACAACGAAACTAAGATTCCCTAAACTATTAGGAAATTACAAAAATGGCCCAAGTGCCCGAAAATCACGAAACGACATCGGATTTACAAACCGAAAGTCTCCACATGACCAAATCAACCAAACGAACTCGTATAAACCAAGAAACGACGAAAACGAATGAGTTTTACGAGAATCGATCGTTCATACGGCAAAACATGCCATAAAACAAAATTACGTGAAAACATCATCAAAACTCATCCAAATGGAAAAAATCCAAGAACAAAATAGATTCAAAATGTCGAAACGGTTACAAGCGAGTCGATAAAAATAGACATACACCAAAAATGGAAACTGCTAAAAATGGAAAAATTACGGATATTACATTCTCCCCCTCTAAAATAAAGTTTCGTCCCGAAACTTAAGAATCAAAAAGCTCGGGGTATCTAGAACGCATATTCTCCTCTATCTCCCACATCGCTTCTTCTACTCCGTGCCTGGACCATTGCACCTTAACCAAAGGAATGGTTTTGTGCCTTAACTACTTGTCACGACGCTCCAAGATTCTGACGGGCCTCTCTTCAAACGTAATATCCTTCTCGATCTCCACGTCCCCAAAGTCAATAATGTGGGACGGGTCAGGAACGTACTTCCTCAACTGGGAAACGTGAAATACGCTATGAACATGACTCAGCGACGGAGGTAACGCCAAACGGTAAGCTAACTCACCGACTCTCTCTAATACCTCGAAAGGTCCAATATATCTCGGGCTGAGTTTCCCCTTCTTCCCAAAACGGAAAACTCCTTTCGTCGGGGACACTCTCAACAGAACATGATCTCCCACTTCAAACTCTAAGGGTCTACGCCTAACATCCGCATAAGACTTTTGTCGACTCTGAGCAGCCAACATCCTCTTTCTAATCAATTCAACTTTCTCCCTCATCTCCAACACAAGGTCCGGCTCGGTGCCAACCAAATCGGACGGCTCATCCCAACATATCGGTGATCGAAAACGTCGGCCATAAAGTGCCTCATACGGTGCCATCTTAATCAACGCGTGCCAGCTATTATTATAAGTAAACTCAATTAAGGCCAAATGATCCTCCCAGTCACTACTCCAATCTAACGCACACGCACGCAACAAATCCTCGAACGTCTGAATGGTACGTTCGGGTTATCGATCACGGGGATGGAACGAAGTGCTCAAACGCATCGTGTCCCCAATGCCTTATGTACCGCTTTGCCAAAAGCCTTGTCTACAAATCGGCCATCTCTGTCTGAAATAATGGTCCTCGGCGTACCATGAAGCCTCACTATCTGAGTGATAAAAATACGAGCCAACTTTTCTGGACCCCAAGTATCCTTGATGCCCAGAAAATGTGCCGACTTAGTCAGTCGGTCTACAATCACCCATACCATATTCATACCAGTCTTTGTCCTCGGCAAACTCGTGACAAAATCCATAGAGATATCCTCCCACTTACACTCCGGGATGGGAAGTGGTTTCAACAACCCGGCTGGTCGCTGATGCTCAATCTTGACTTGCTGACAAGTCAAACACTTAGCCACAAACTGAACTACCTCCTTCTTCATATCGTTCCACCAGAAATTTTTCCTCAGATCTTTATACATTTTACTCGAGCCCGGATGGACTGAGTAAGGTGATGCATGAGCCTCTCGCATGATACTCTGCCTCAATTCCGAGTCGTTCGGAACGCACAACCGACCTCGGAATCTCAACACTCCGTCCTCATCAATAAAAAATCCCGGGGCTTTCCCTTCCCCTACACTCTCACGAAGCTGAATAAACATCGGGTCCTCCAACTGTCTCGATTTAATGTCCTCGACCAGAGATGAAGAAATCTCAAGAGTACGCAACTGCCCAGAACTCTCCGGCAGTACAATTTCAATGCTCAACCTCATAAACTCTCGCTGAAGTCCCGACTGGGCCGTGAGTAACTCAAGCGCTCGAAGCGATACCGATTTCCGGCTCAAGGCATCTGCTACCACATTAGCCTTGCCCGGATGATAAAGGATCTCGAGATCGTAATCCTTAATCAATTCCAGCCACCTCCTCTGCCTCATATTAAGCTCTTTCTACTTTAGGCTCTTATGATCGGTGAAAATCTGACACGACGAGCCATACAAGTAATGACGCCAGATCTTCAACACAAAAACAACTGCGGCCAACTCAAGATCGTGCGTAGGGTAATTCAATTCATACAGTTTCAACTGACGGGAAGCATAGGCAATCGTCCTCCCGTGCTGCATAAGTACGCATCCGAGCCCTTGGCCCGAAGCATCACTATCAACGGAGAAACCATCATTACCACTCGGTAAAGCCAAAACGGGAGCGGTCGTCAACCGCTTCTTCAACTCCTCAAAGCTCTTCTGCCTCTCCTCGGTCCACACAAACTTCTCTGACTTCTATAACAGATGAGTCAGCGGTCGATCGAGCTTAGAGAACTCCTCGACGAATCTGCGGTAATACCCGGCTAATCCCAGAAAACTGCGGACCTCTTTCACGTTCTTGGGCGGCGCCCAATCCAACACTGCCTCTACCTTATGTGGGTCCACACGAACACCCTCGGCCGAGATCACATGACCGAGAAACATAACCTCCCGTAACCAAAACTCGCACTTTGAGAACTTCGCAAAAGATGCTGAGTTCTCAAAATGTCTAACACAATATGTAAATGACGGGCATGCTCCTCCTCGTTCCTCGAGTAAATCAGAATATCGTCGATAAAGACGACTACAGATTTATCGAGGTACTCGATAAAGACTTTGTTCATAAGCTGCATGAACACGGCTGGGGCGTTGGTTAGCCCAAAAGGCATAACTACAAACTCGTAGTGACCGTATCTCGTCCGAAAGGCCGTCTTCGGAATGTCGGTATCCTTCACTCGGAGCTGATAATACCCCGATCTCAAATCGATCTTCGAAAACATGGTTGCCCCTTGCAACTGATCAAACAAGTCATCAATCCTCGGGAGCGGATACTTGTTTTTGATGGTCACTTTGTTCAACTCTCGGTAGTCGATACACAAACGAAGTGACCCATCCTTCTTCTTCACAAACAGGACCGGTGCGCCCCAAGGTGAAGCACTCGGTCGAATATATCCCATGTCTAGCAACTCTCCCAACTGTTTCTTCAACTCAAGCATCTCGGCAGGCGCCATACGGTATGGCGTCTTAGAAATCGGTGCTGCACCCGGCTCTAAATCGACGGTAAACTCAACCTCTCGATCCGGCGGCAAACTCGGCAACTCGTCTGGAAAAACATCAGGATACTCACACACTACCGGAATAGACGAGAGCTCGACTCCTCCTTCTTTCGATCTCAAAGCGTAACACCAATAGCCCGTGCAACCTCCTCGAAGAAGTCTCACCGCCCTCAAGGCGCTGATCAGTAATCTCTGGCTACTCCGCTTACGCCCCACAAAAGAATGCTCGGTACCGTCAGAGGCTAACATCGACACAGTCCTCGATCTATAATTCATGATCGCCCCATGACGGTCCAACCAATCCTCACCCAGAATCAAATCCTCATCTCTAATATCTACCGCAATCAAATTAGAAGGCCAATCCCTCCCCGCGATACTCACAGAAAAATTTCTAATCTCACGGTCCCCCACGATGCTATCCCCGCTAGGAAGTCTAACAACAAAAGGCTCACAAGCAACAAGGCAATCAACATGCAGACGATGCACACAATCCATAGATATAAAAGAATGCGTAGCACCAGAATCGAACAACACGGAAATAGGATGATCAAGGATGTGGACGGTACCTGTAGCCACCGTCGCGTCAGGATCCCCTGCTCGTCTCATCTCGTACACTCGGGGCGGAACAGACCCCGCACTAGAAGCTCCCCCTCTAGAAGGCTGACCACGCCCTCGACCTCTACCAAAACTCTGCTGCGGCTGAGGAACTGTCGGTGCCTGATTCACACTCGGCTCTCCCACGGCTGGGGCTGATATCTGAGTAACTTGAGCCCGAGCTGCATCCGTACAAAACTTAGCACGATGACCCATCCGACCACAATCAAGACACTGAATCGGAGGCCTATCACACTCACTCATCATGTGGCCCGGACGACTGCAGTTGAAGCACGTAGGACCACGAACGGAACCAGCAGGAGCAGACCTAGAACCGTTTCCTCGACCAACTGATGGCGTCTGACTCCCGAAGACTCGCGGACCAGACTGAGCCTTCGGATACCCTCCTGACTTGCCTCCCGAGAACTGCCCGGAGGTCTTCTGCTTTTTTCCTTCAGTTGCCGTCTCTGTCGCAGAGAACGACATCTCGTAAGCCATCGCTTTATTCTGATAATCTTTCAAAGTCGTGCACCCCAGACCATACATGTAGTGGCGCACTCTCGGTTTCATCCGCATATCAAAGTGGAGGATCTTATCAAGCTCATCGCGGACTTGGTTTCTCACATAATGCAACTGTTGATTGTAGTCTTTGATAGCTTGAGATATAGGAACATCTTGGGGTTTAGCCTCAAAGAAGGCTCGGATCCTCCCCTCTTTCACTGGCCAAGGACAAAATTCGTCTTCCATCAGATCCCGAAACTCTGCCCACATAGCTGCTCGGTCACGCGGTTTCACCGCTTGCCACCACGTTGCTGCCTCCTTGGCGAGGAAGTACTGAGCAATGGGTACTTTCCTCTCCTCGGAACAACTAGCAGCCTCAAACACTTTCTCCATCTCGAATAGCCAATTCTCCCAACCAGAAGGGTCGGAAGCACCATCAAACTGCGGAGGACGCATACGAATCATGTCCTGAAGTAGCTTATCATTACCGGATCCAGTAGGCGGAACCGGGTTGGCATTAGCTTGGCCGACTAGAACGGCCTGAGTCGATGGCGTCATCAGTTCGCTACTGTGCAAAATGTTGGCCACTCCAACATTCTCATGTGCATTAGGAGCTAGCGGTAGTCCTGTGACCTCCGAAACTAGGGGGAACACTGTTCGACAAGGAAGGCATCGTCGAATCAGTTCCCGAGTGATCGGACATGGCCGCCCCACCGGCTGCGCCACGTCCCCTACCGCGTCCGCGACCGCGTCCGCGTCCTCTACCAGCAGGAATTCTGAAGAAGTAACGGGTAAGTACAATTCAAACGCAAAATGCAATAAGATACTAAGACAGGAATAGAACATAACGATGACATGAGTCAAGTTAGGAAAACTTACGAGCACCGGCGTACTGAGATGATGGCATAGCAGTGATACTATCCCAAAAACGACACTTAACTAGACCCAAATAACCGACAGCCTAGGTATCCATAAACCTAAGCTCTGATACCATATTCTGTAACACCCCCAAGACGTTCAGGGCATATTACAGCGCCGTGGACCCCACACTATGGAATCCACCAGGCTAACGTACCAACAAGACATTTGACAACGACAACGATCATCAATAATACGACAATTCAAATAAGATTATAATCCGACAATAAAATCCGACATCAATCCATTTCCCAAAACAGGAACACAACATTAACAATTTTGAAATAAGAAGTACTCGAGTACTTAAACCAATTTTTATAATACAAAAGTCCCAAAACAAGACATCAAAAGTAATAGACTGAACAGAACACCAACAAAAGACTACTGATCAGTATCATGCTTGCCCATCATCCTCATACGGCTCAAGTGCTCGTTTGTCCCCACGATCGATACCTAAAATACAAAAAGTATTTCCCCCATTTAAGGGGTTAGCGACAACTGCTAGTGCAAGTACAATCCATTTGAACTACATTCTAATCAGATGAATATATGCGCCAAAAGTCATTTTAGAAAACATTTTATATTACGGAATATTTATGATATACAAACACAAAACACATTATCTCCAACAAATCATAATTCAAAGTTAACCGTTGGCACGAGACTCATGGCCACCGTACCCCGCAGAGCCCCGTCGGACTTCCCTGGGTGGCTAACCACAGTTCACGATACGCACACTCACGGCAATACGTATCCCTAGAGGCCCCGTCGGACCATCCCTAGGTGAACATACACATAACCATCCACAACAACCACGATACAGCCATAATTCAAATACTAGAACATGTAAACAAATGTAAAGTACTTGCCTTTGAGACATTCTTGAAGAAACGGAAGTGAAACGCGGCTACGAACGGTCCGGGTGGAAAACGATGGTTCCTAAACGAAGGATCAACACATTTCAGTCCCAACGGACAACAATACTCTAGTGGAAAACACCCATAACCCCGATTACATAATACGACAATGGACGATCAATTGATACGGGCGAGGGTTTACGCAAAATCTCCCCGTATTGATAATTCGCGGATTAAAATCAAGGAAATTGGATTTGGAATCATTCAATAATCACAATCGGTGAAGAATATCATAACATACTGGAATAATTCGAGTCCAATTAGCAAAACCCGGAAAACCCCCCAAATTTGACGAGTTAGGGTTCTAGACGAAAATACCTTGATTTCGGATGATGGATGATGATTATGCTGATGATAATATGTTAGCACGACTCTACGGTGATGGAATTTGAATAGAACTCCGATCAGGACCGGTGGAAATCGTCTCTGAGGTCGCACGTCGAAGAAACGAATGGAAAAGAATAAAACTGCTCTGAATCGCCATTGGGCTTATATAATCTGTGAAGTTAGCGCCGCTTCGCCATATGTAGCGTGCGCTAACGGGGCCGTGGCGAGTCCGATGGCTCTTGCCACCATTCGTCAGTACGCTAACAATAGGGGTAGCGTACGGTAGCGCTTATCGGTAAGCGCGCACGCAAGGCGAGGGTAGCGTGCGCTACCTACACAGCGATTAAACCTTCGATGTCACATCGGCGATGGCTGCCGTCGAGGGTATAAAACACGAAACGCACGACGAGACTAGAATCCAGGAACATAGACGCGAAGCATACAAGACAACAGAGCTAAGCGCTGAAAGAAAATACAATTCTGACCACCGGAGGGTCCGTAACACGACAACGAAACTAAGATTCCCTAAACTATTAGGAAATTACAAAAATGGCCCAAGTGCACGAAAATCACGAAACGACGTCGGATTTACAAACCGAAAGTCTCCACATGACCAACTCAACCAAACGAACTCGTAAAAACCAAGAAACGACGAAAACGAATGAGTTTTACGAGAATCGATCGTTCATACTGCAAAACATGCCATAAAACGAAATTACGTGAAAACATCATCAAAACTCATCCAAATGGAAAAACTCCAAGAACAAAATAGATTCAAAATGTCGAAATGGTTACAAGCGAGTCGATAAAAATAGACATACACCAAAAATGGAAACTGCTAAAAATGGAAAAATTACGGATATTACACACAGCCAGGGTGATAAGATGGCATATCGAGCCTTGCGTCCATGACAAGGATACTAAGATACATCATTTTGATGGAGAGGATTGGAAACATATAGATAGAAAGGTTCTAGAATTTGCTTAAGATGTCCGAAAGGTAAGATTCGGGCTCGCATATGACTGATTCAATTATTTTAGCAACATGAGTCTTTCGTATAGTATATGGTCAGTGGTAATGATTCCTTACAACTTTCCTTTATGGATGTCCATGAATAAGAAATATAATACGTTGACTCTCTTAGTACCAGGCCCTGAGTATCTAGGAAATTATATCGATGTGTATCTCAGACCTTTGATAGAGGAACTGAAGTTGTTATAGGAGAAAAGTCATCTGACATCCGACAGTTACTCACATGATATGTTCTACTTACGTGTTATATGTGTTGGGATTTCGTGATTAAAAATGAGATACGCAGCGAAAAATAAACCGGTCCAACTGGATAAAACCAAATCCCAAAAATGGATCGATCAAGCATCGTATAAATAAATATAAAATGACGAAGATAAAATTAAGATATCATACCCTCATAGACCTTTGATAATATTTTCTTGAAGGAAAAATTGCCGAGCCAAGCTTTGATCGTTTTCAGTCACCAACACGAACACGAATCTAATTCATTCACGCTTGATGAATAATCAAACATCGAATATGCCAAGTTCTATACATTATCACGCGTCGGATATTGATCGAAAAAATTATATATCAATTCGTTCTTAAAGGACATGGCTAGGAATTGATATAGTAATTTCTTCTCTTCTCTTCTTCCTTTTTATCTCTCTAAGATAAACAAGAAATGAAGAAATTTCTCTCCTCCCTTTCTATTTTGCTTCGGTCATAGCTTACAATTGTGGTGGTGGTGTGATGTATTTATTTTATAACATGTGAAGATGAGATTTCAAGATCATGCCAATCTTGATTTCTTTGTCCACATGTATAAATTAAATCATATACACCCCACACAACAACAAGACAATATCAGAGAAAGCGCATGGAAGGTGAAGGGGAATAAAGGGGGCAGCCCCCTATGATGTAGGTGAGAAAATTGAACCAAGCTACTTGATTCGTGTACCGGACATTCGTGTGTCTAGTCCGTTAAGTACACTTCACTTTATCTCAAATGTATTTATACTTAATTAATTAATATAATTAATTAATGTTATCAAATACAAAATTCTAATAAAAAATTTCCAAGAAAGAATTATTTATGAATTAAATTAATCACCCGGTAATTAATTTGAATTCACAAGGCCGCTATAATTTATCAAATAAATCATATTAGATATATAATATCCATTACTAATCAAGAGATAATAAATACATATTTTATACATTAAATATCCTTGTGCGCGACTCTATCGGTCCGTTTTAGTCAGCAATGGGAGGAACCAAGGAGTACGGGTAACACTTAGTCAGTCTAGTGCTCTGTACCGTAACCCATCTAAGAACGAATGATCGGATGATTCAAAAAACATTATTTGTGAATACTGTGTATGTATAAATTCTTCAATCATATGTTCCAGTCAAGTATTAGGGTCACGGTAAAAAGTCAAACCCTATAGTAACTTGACTCTATGCATTTGTTAATGCAAAACGAGATCATCGAGCTCTTGTGTATCAAATACAACTAGTTCTAACTGCTTTGGCCAAAGACTTATGATCTCATTTCCCATTAACCGCATATGATATTTACCTGCTCACTTACAGGGGAAAGAATTTTATCTTGGTATTCAGTAGACACTGCTACTTGCCCAATAAGTTGCATTTTGAGGTTAACCCCACCAACTAGTGATTGGATCGAACTACTTTAATGACTAACTTAATGTCACAAGCAGATCTCCTACTGAAACCTCAAGTAAAAGGTCCGCGTATACCTATCACAACCTTTTGATTCACTCATTGATAATCCCTGAGTGATATCCATGTGACCGAATCGAGGTGGTCATGTTCGGGTATACTAATCCCATCACTAGTAGAATAAACATCAAAGACTTCGGTACGTCTCACTTCGGTAATGTATATTAGCAAAGTAAAAAGAAACAAAAACTTCGCTTTTCAATTTACTGAAGTAAACAACACTCATAGACTTCAGTAAATAGTACCAAACAAAAAAGCAGGAGCTAGTTAGAAATTTTAAGTTACACAGACTTCGCTAATTTTATAATTACTGAAGTAAAAAGTTGAAATTTTATTTTTTATCAAAAAAATTACAATAGTAAAGTGTATATTTTAAGCCTCAATTTCTTTTAATTAAAATCTATCACAACCCGATGGACAAATGCCCAGTAATGCCACCGTTGGCGGAGGTAATGATGCCTTCAATACATTCTTCAGCGAAACTGGTGCGGGAAAGCACGTTCCTCGTGCATTGTGTATAGATCTGGAGCCGACTGTGATTGGTGAGGTGCGCACGGGCACATACCGCCAGCTATTCCACCCAGAACAACTCATCAGCGGCAAGGAGGATGCTATCAACAACTTTGCCAGAGGTCACTACACAATCGGCAAATAAATTGTGGATCTGTGCCCTGACAGGATACGCAAGCTCGTTGATAATTGCACTGGGCTGCAAGGATTCCTTGTTTTCCACGCAGTGGGTAGTGGTACTGGATCTGGGCTTGGATCCCTTTTGCTCGAGAGGCTCTCTATTAATTATGGTAAAAAATTGAAGTTGGGTTTCACTATTTACCCTTCCCCTCAAATTTCTACCGCTTTTGTCGAGCCTTATAATTTTGTGCTCTCGACCCATGCCCTTCTCGAGCACACTGATGTGGCTGTGCTCCTTGATAACGAAGCTATCTATGATATTTTCCGCAAATCACTCGTCATTGAGAGGCCCACTTACACTAATCTCAACAGGCTTATTTCCCATGTACTTTTCATCAGATTACGTAGCTATAGATTGCCCTTCTCATTATTAACAATAATAATTTATTAGTGCAAGATTGTTTTAAGTATGACTGAAATGTGTTTGATGAAATGCCCAGGTCATTTCTTCATTGACTGCTTCCCTGAGGTTTGATGGTGCTCTTAACGTGGATGTCAATGAATTCCAAACCAACTTGGTCCCATACCCAAGGATCCACTTCATGCTTTCATCATACGTCTCTGTTATCTCTGCCCCTGTTAAGGTGGTTGAGTCTTGCTTATATGTTTGATGATAATATGCAGGAATATGTTTTCTTGATGTTGTTGCAATGTAAATTGTAGTATTTTGCATTGCGTGATTTGTTCTCGATGAATATGCGATCTCTTGCATATTTTGAAATTATGAGCTTGAATTTTCACCTTTGTAAGTTGCTTTCTGGTTCAGTTTTGGTGATTTTCACAAAGCCAAGATGTAAACAATTAGGTTTCATTTTTAACTATTTTGACTTGATGCAAGTTAATATGATCCTAGATGTGTATGTCGTGTTGAAGTGTTGGTTAAATTGTAATGGCCATGTACTTTAAGATGTTATATGGTGTTCATATCTATGTAAAAACATTATAACATTTAGTCGTTTCCAGGGGCTGAAGTGAAAAGTGGAAAGCCTCTTAAGGTATCTCCTGGTAATGACATGTTTTTGCATCCTTCTCAGGTATATTAATATTTTTTGAAGTATGCTTTCATAAATGCCATCCCTTTTCATGTTATTTTTGGATCAATATACAATGACTCTTATTCCACACACTGATGCACCCCAACCAACTCTGCAGGCAAATATTGGTCAATTGAAAAAGATGAAAGGAAATGAACCCATCTGCTTGTTTGTGAATCTTGATGGAAAAGAACTTGCCATTGGAACACTCTTCACTCATAAGTTACCTCAGCAACAATTTAACTTGGTGTTCGAAAAATATTTTGAGCTTTCCCACAACTGTAAAAGTGGAAGTGTCTTCTTTTATGGATACAAGGCCAGCAGCTCGATTAAAGAAGAATATCTTGTGATTATTTTTAAGTACCTTCTTGAATATTCCATCTTAATTGAATAATATCAAGCACACTTATATATATATATATGTGTGTGTGTGTGATTTTTGTTCCTTGACTAACTGTTTGCTTTCGGAGCCACTGGTTCTTCAGATGAAGAATCTGGTAATTACTTTTATTTACCTGACCAGCACTTCTTCCTATTCCCCCCTCCCCCCCCCACACACACATATATATATATATATATTTGTGTGTGCGTGTACATATGATTTTTGTTCCTTGACTAACTGTTTGCTTTCGGAGCCACTGATTCGTCAGATGAAGAATTTGGTAACTAATTTTCTTTACCTGACCATCACTTCTGCCTATTTCTCCCCTTTTTTCACACTTTGTATCCGTAGGCATGCATTTAAATATTTTCTTTCTGTCTACTTGTGTGCATATAATATTTGTCCAGATGATTATGAATCAGATGAGGATATTCCACTTAACGTTGCAAATAATGGTATCAATTATTATAGTTACTGCTTTTTTGGATTCGATGTTAGCTCCAAATTGCATATATTTGACATGTAAATTGCACGAAAACATGAGCCAAAGGCCAAGGAATCTGCAGAGGCTGCCATAGTGAATAAGTCTGAGGGTCTGTTTACCAAATTTGTCTGTCTGGGTAAATTTGTCTGTCTGGGTAAATGTGTCTGTTTGGGTAAATTGATACCGTTGTTTACTTTTTCATCTGAATAAACTGTCTGAATAACAGAAATGACCAATTTACCCCTGAATATGAATTATAAGCTGTTTTTATAAATTGTTGTTTATTTTTAAGCAATATAAATGATATAATCCAAAAATCAAAATATAAATTCATAAAGTACTTAAAAATCCAATTTCAAACACAAAGAAGTCAAGTTCAAACACAAGTAGCTAAATTCAAACACAAAGTAGATAAATTTAAACATTATTGAAAAATCAAATTTGACTCATCTTCTATATATATATATATATTATTTAAATTTAAACAAATAATATACATAAATGATTTAATTTTGTATGTAATTAATATATAAAATATTTAATACATATATAAATAATATCTATAATATACAATATATATTTAGATATAGAAATATATTTTAAATAGATAAGAACATATATAATAAATATTATACATATGAATAAATGTTAATATATAAGTAATATATAATATTTATTTATATATTCATAATATGTATGATATTTTGTCGATACAAAAGTTTATTTATACAATAATATATAGTAACGAATATTATATATATATATAAATTAAGAGTGTATATTATTTATATATGAATAATATATATTACATTCATTTATATTAAAATATAAATTTTTTAAATTGTATATATAAATGAGTATATATAATGGGGACATGAGAGTCATTTTTTTGTCCTAAATTATTTATATTGTATATATAAATGTGTGGTTTTCAATTAGGGGTAGGGGAGTCATTTTTTTGTCTTAATGGGGACAACACCCCTTTTCATGCTTAATGAATAAGCCATTTTTGTCTGCGCGAATAAGCCATTAAGCCACAAGTAAATACCTCCAAACGTCTGAGCGAATAAGACATTTTACCCATTAAGCTGATTAAGTCACAAGTAAACAGCCCCTGACACTAGTAAGCAAAAAATGTCTACTTCAAAGATTAAAAATGGAAGTAGTGATGAAAACTCGATGTCGGAGGATGATAGCGAAGATGACTTTGAGGTACCCTAAAATTACTTTCAGGTGTAATAATGTCTCATAGGTGTATCTTTTTCCTAGTGTGTTGTATCTCTATAAGTCGAGGAATTACCATAGTATTTTTCACTGTGAGTTTTTTAAGCAGTGCAGCACCAATTACTCGTACAATAATCTAGTTGCCTCATTACTCTTTGTACATTAGCTTTTAGATGAATTTTGTTGTAAAAATATTCGACGAATGCAGAGTACAGAGCTCTGCCTAGTTTGAATAATTGTTTGTCTTGTTACCTTCCTCCTTGGATATTTTTTTATCTTGTTACTTTCCTCCTTTTAAAGGTTCCATTGATGAACTCTCTGTACTCTGCATTTGGTGATGACTGTTTCATCACTGAAACCTTAAAAAAGAAGAAAGTAACAAGATAAAAAGATATCCAAACTAGCAGAGCTCTGTAATATTTGTACTTGAGCTTTTAGGTGAATTTCGTCGTCGAAATAGTCGACGAATTCAGAGTACAGAGGTCTGCCTACTTTAAATATTTTTTATCTTGCTAAATTCCTCTTTTTAAAGGTTTTGTCGATGGAACATTCATGGTCTCTGGGAATATGTCATGTGAAAGTATTCAGAGCTTGAAAATTTATGCCTCAACTTATAATTCAAAAGATTTGTTTTATAGTAGATGAAATAATAATGAACTGGTACTTATGTTGTTCGATACTGCTGTTACCTGAAATATAGCTTTTATATCATATATTATAGGATGAGGACAGCTCTGATGACGAATATGATGAGAGTGAGGAAGAGACTCCAAAGAAGGTAATTCTCCAATTGCAATCTGATCGGGTGTGGACCAATGGTGATATATGATCTTGTTGGTGTTAGTGGGTTTCCATGTTTGTGAAAACTAACAGCCTTACATACTAATAATTAACAAACAATGTATTAGTTTCATTTTTGAATCTAAATATAGAAATTATAAGCAGATTTCTGCGGAACCTGGGCATAAAGGATTAGTCACTTGTTATTCATATTTCTTTACACTCAGGAAAAACTAAGAGGGGGGAGCTTAGTATTTCCCAATATCATTTGTAGTGCTTTCGCATTGTCTTCATATGATGCCAAGACAAAAAGTTGGGGTTGATGCCAATTTGAAGGTGAGCACTGATGAGCTTAGAAATAATCTGTGACTATTGATAAGCTATATGTAAAGCTTCTCCTGATTATGATGAGAGAATAATAGGTTAAATTGTGGTAACTCCACTACAGCAAAATAGGCTTCTGTTGATTGCCTGATGTATAACACTACAATTTTGCAGAAAACTGCTGAATGGGTCCCACGAAGTCCTAGGAATCCTGAATCTTACATTCTGAGAGATCAGATATTGATGAACACTTTTGTAGTACTACTTGCAATAAGAAATCAGTTACAAATTTTATTTGCAGCTATTAATGTTATATATGAACTTGTCTTTTTCAATAGGAAACCCGTTATCGACAATGTTACCTGGATTTGATATTGGCTAGTGAGGTACGACAAATATTCAAGACCAGATCCCAGATTATGGTAGTTGACAAATATTTAGGTGAGACCAACAATTTGGTTTCATAACATAACTCGGAGTCACTAGTCTGATGCAATAGTTTGTGTAAGTTTAACTTTAAGGGTCGTTCCTGACTTATTTGATCAGTTCATGGCAAATGAATATAGAGGTGGGTGTGTTTGGAATCTGGATTGCATATAACTCGGAAAAACGAGCGGAAATTTATTTATTTATTTGTTGGTGCAGTACATACCTGGAACGAAGATGGTGTTCCCGGGATTGAAGAAAACTCAGGAGCGTGGCGATCTAATTGCCTACTTTTATTATTGTAAAAAGATACTTCACCAGCTTGCCTACTTGAAGGAAATGAAAATAGAGTTACTTCTCACAAACTATTAGCCAAAAATTTACCTTTTTTTCAAGTATTTGTTTATTGTAAAAATATGCTTCATTATTTTTGTACATGAATGTATTATATTGGGAATTGATAGTTGATAGTTGCTTATGAATGCAGTGTAATATCCGCAATTTCGAATTTCGGTAATTTTCTTTTTTCGGAGAAAGTTCGTTTTGACAACTCTATCATGACCGTTTCGTCATTCCGAGAATGATTAATTCTGCGCTTTTTGTCATCCGAGTTCGTTTCGGTGTCGTTTTGTTGAGTTCCGTGTCCTTAATCGACTTTTTCACGTGGGAGTTCGACTTTGTAAAGTCACCATTAATTCTTGGAAATTCCAAAAATTCTGAATCTTTTCAACATTATAGAGAATCAAGTTAGCTTTCCAATGGTTCAAACGGTGAGTCAATCGGAATCCAGACGAAGGAGTTATGGTCGAAATAGCGAAGACTGCACGGTGTGCCTTTTTGGTGTTGAAGGGGCATGCCGTGTGCCGCGGCACACTCGAGTGTGCCGCGGCACAAAGCTAATTCTGGGCGTTTTCTTCGCCTGGGCGCGGCACACTCATCTGTGCCGCGGCACACGTGCTTCTGCGTTTTTAGCGATTGCGAGAAAAACTTCATTTTTTCTCCTCTCTTCTTCCTCCTTCATCTTAGGCGATTTGAGGGCGATTTTGGGCGATTTGAGTGCTCCAAAACTTGTAGAGATTATCCTCCTCAAGTCTTGTTGTAGATTTTTGACCTCTACTTGAATCATTCATCCAAATCAAGGTATTTTGGCTTGAACCCTTGTTTTTGTAGATTTGGGGATTTTCCTTTTTGATTTCGATTCCAATCCGTTTTTGATCAATTAGTTGTTGTATAAACGTTGTTTTGAACTTGTTCTACGGATTGGATACTCGTATCTTTGGTTCGTTCGACCCTAGAGGTGATTTCTTTGTTCTTGAAGGGTCTTGAACATTTAATGTTCGATTAAATGTTCGAATGAGTTCCCTTTGATAGTTTGTTGGGATTTCCGTTGTTTTTGGCCTTGATTCTCATCGTAATCATGTTTTATTATTCCCTACGGAGGATTATAGGTGCTCGATGATTCCGATGTTGAATTCCGTTGGTGTTGATGATTCATATGATGTTTTCCCGTAGTAATTTGGTCTTTATCACGTTCTAGATAGTGTTCGGGAATTTGAGGGCTACCCGGCCGTATCCGGTCACTTTTCCATTTCTCGTGATATCGAGGCAAGTACCTTGTCCATACTATTCGTGTTTTGTGAATATGATAATTGGTGATCGTCTTTATGTGGTTGTTTGATTGTTTGAAATGAGTTTTCAAAACATTCGGTTTAGCCTTGTTAAAGGCTTGCTTTCAAAACGCGTGTGTTTTGTGAATGGTGTGGTTTGAGAATGACTATGTGAACTCTATGGATATGTTTGGCGTTGATGTTGCACTTGGTATTTGCGTGTGGATGTATATTGTTTCATTTCGGTGCATTGTGGTTTGACGTGGTGTTTTGCTAAGTGTTTGATGCTCTGGGTGAATTGTTTGAATATCCTTGATGTGATATGTTATTTGTGTGAATGTGTGGATACGGTTGAAGGTCTACGGTGACACATGGCACGTGATCATGTGGTCAGGATGCAACAAGTGATTGATCCAACCGTGAGAGCCTGAGATAATCTACGGTGGCACATGGCATGCGATCATGTGGCCAGGATGCAACAAGCGATTGATCCAACCGTGAGATGTGTGTGATTTGTTTCGCTAGCCAGCTCGAGAGGGTCCTTCGAGGCCACGGGTGGGATGTCGGTGGTATCGTCCGGTCTGGCGATGCGCGTGCGTGATTATGTTTCGTTGATTTTACGTCCGTTGAGGACATGTGATGTTGGGCTCGGCCTGTGAATTATTGTCGGTTTTCTATTTGTGAAAACAAAACATTTGAAATTTGTGACCCTATTGATTTTGGAAAGAGAAGGATTTTATAATCCTAAATTGTTTTCTATTAAAACTCTCGATGGCATTTTGAACTGTTTTGTAAATTGTTTCCCTTATTTGCGATCTTTCGGTTTTGGAAATGTTTACCCAAACTCTTGCCTCGGGAAGTACTTTTCTTTATGTTTGGATCTTTGAGGATTCTGATTATTATTGTTCTTGGAACTTGTATTGTATGGCTCGTATTTTTGCACTTGTACTTGCACTAGCAAAACGGTGGAGTTTGCTAACCCCAGTATTCGGGGTGGATGTCTATTTTGCATTCGGGTTTTGGAGCATAGCACGAGGTCGGCACGAAGGATGATGAAATATGAACGATACTAATCACACGAGGATCTGTTGATGTCATTTTGGTCTAATTGTATTTTCTTTTTATTTCGCAAGATCTTTTCCCGTTGTACGGAGTTTATCGTATTTTGACCCCTCGTGGGTATGTGTTTGGAATTGAGTTGTATGTTATTATTGAAAGACCAAGTCGGTCTCTTGAGTCATTTTAGCCTTAAAGGCGATGTTTAGATGTTTGATTTTAGTTATCACCTGGTAGATCCTCGAGGAGAGGGCCTACGGCGTGTAATATCCACGAGTGGATTGGGGTGTTACATAAATGGTATCGGAGCTTAGGTTGTGGAAACCTAGGTTGTCGGGTCGATGGTGTCTATTGAGTTTTGTCTCGTCGATTTTGTCGACTAAGTCGTGTCGCGACGCGTCGTCTGAGTTTGTTGGTCGTGATTAGTATCGTGGGCGATCATCATCTTCGTGCGACCTGTGAATGTAAGTCTCCCTTCCTTGTGTTGTGCCTCGTGTGACACGAGCCATTTTTATGATTATCGGTTAAGTGACGGAATCCTCTTATGGATTTTGATTTTGTGATATGTGGTTATTTGACTCTCATATTTCGTTCATATGAAGAGTAGTGTTGCTCGATTGTGTATGTTGAACCGTATTTCTTTTATCCGCTGCGTGAGTTCTTTTGCAATGACTTTCGGTATTTTACCGACCGAGTTTTATTTCGAAAACCGATTCCCTTAACCGAGTTTTTGGCATTATGGCCTTGATCGCTTTGGCGAAATTCTTATGACGGTATTTAGTATTTTGTAAATGGCTTTCGTGAGTTTTTGAAATATTACCGTCATCGGCCTTTTTGGCGTTTTTGTAAATGGTTTTTAGCCTGGTGAGTTCCGGTGCGGGACCCATGGCGCTATAATGTTCTGTATAATTACCCGAAATTTTTGGGCATTCTAGCCCATTGAATTATCTTTGAAAAAACTTGAGTATCTTAGAAAATAAATTTCGAGACGTACTTTTAAAATGAATTATTTTCTCGTGGTACATCCAAGGTGCCACAATATGTTTCAAAATTCTTCTACCTCGAGGACCCAAAAATGTTTTGAGATATTTTCAATGTTTTATAAACACTTTTACTTAGACTCGAGGGTCGAATATTCTGAAAGCTTTTCACTAAGAGAAGGTGTCCTCATTTTTGTTCAAACGCAAGATGATTTTCAAAGTCACAAAAATGATGTTGTTCAACTTTTTGTAAAATGATACTCAAGGTCAACTGGTGTTTCCAAATTATTTTCAAAAGGATGTTTTCATTTTAAAAACCTATCCATTCCGTTTGAAATTTGGATATGTATGTATGATGTTTGCTTTGTCGTTATGATGTTACTCCCGAGTATGATCGAATTGGTGGCATGAATGTCGAGGCGTTGCCACGCATTTGTTGTACTAGCCCTCTGTGAGAGGTGTGAACTGGTGTTTACTGTTTATCACCTCGTGGTGATTTGCGTGTTGTCGCACGAGTGTGGGTTGTTAAAGCTTGGATTTTTGTGCGTTTATGCACCTGTGTGATTGTTTCATGATGTTTGTAATTATGTGCTGGTTATCGTTCGGGCCGTTGAGGTCGCCGAACGATACCGTCGTTGTTGTAGTGTTTGTGTGTGTATTACTTTACGATGGTAATCGTTATATATGATATGTGTTATGATTCCTCGTTGTGCTGAGTTGGCATCTCCGGTATGTTGTTTTGCGGTGTTATGTTCTATTGTATCTAGCATTTGTATTTTCGGTATGCCGAGCCGAGGCATTTCAACCGTGATGTGCCTGGGGAATGTACGTGCAAATTGTCCTTCTCGTCAGTAACACATTTCGAGTGTGGACTCGAGGGACACCGAATTCAGTTTTGCGAATTGGCTACCGAGACTTTTGGAGTTCGCGCTTCAGCACAGATATCAGAATCGGCTTTGAGAGGCCTTTGAAGGATGTTTCTGTCGATTGCCTGTTGTGTCGTCTCCTTGATTTCGTTATTGTGAGTAGCGAGGACGACCTTCTTTTATAAGAGGTCGAATGTAATACCCGTATTGTTTTTGGACTTCTTCATTTCCTCTTTCTCAAGTCTATCGATTCGCCCGTGTTCGTTGATATTGTCTGAGCTTGTTCTGTATTTCGGTTTCATCGTTCGAACGAGCTGTGACCTTGTTTTGGGTCGATCTGGTTATCGCTGTGACTTTTCCGAGTTCGGTTCGATTCTTGTGAACCTTGTTCGGAAGTAACATCTTTTGGTTTTACTAGTTCTTTTAATCGAAGTGGATCGGATTTAGAACTTCTGTATTTTCGACTCTGTCGACTCGTTTATGTTCGTTGACATTTTCTGAGCTTGTCCTGCTCCTTGCTTTTGTTGATCGAACGAGCGTGGTATTGTTTCGGAATAACTCGTTTGTCGTTGTGACTTTTCAATTTCTATTCCCTCTCGTGTGGATCTTATGTGAATGCATATGTTGTTGTTTTCACCGGATCATATATTGTCTCGAGTCGAGATGTGAACCTTGGAGTTGTTGTTTGAATTTTTATTGTTCTTCGTGATTCGAACATGATCGTTCGATTTTTGTTGTCTCGATCTTTGTGGTTCGATCGTTTGATTGTTCGGTTTTTGTTGATCTCGTTTCGCGATTGTTGAGCGTTCAGACTCCTTCGTAATTCCCTTAAGTTCGGGAAATTAGTCTCGTTTTCGATCTTCCAACCCTTGGGCGGTGGAATTCCGTATTAGTTCAGCGATTGGCTCGCGTTTTGATTGATGTACCGTTGGGTTGGTCAATCATACTGACTTTCGTTCGTTGTGTTTTGTGATTGTCGGATAATTGACTTGGCTATATCATCCGTTTGATGACGCTTGTCACTTGTTGGTTTTATTATGTCTCTACCGGTGGCGCTGTGTTGGTCGTCCTGGAGCGTGTTTTCACGCCGTATATTCCTTTGCGTTGCTTGTAACGTTTCGCCGATGGGCGTAAGTTACGCATTTCTTGTGTATCTCGTTGAGTTTTCCTGGCGGGGATGTTGGTTCTCCCTACTTGTTTTAAGTTTCGGGACGAAACTTCTTTTAAGGAGGGTAGAATGTAATATCCGCAATTTCGAATTTCGGTAATTTTTTTTTTCGGAGAAAGTTCGTTTTGACAACTCTATCATGACCGTTTCGTCATTCCGAGAATGATTAATTCTGCACTTTTTGTCATCCGAGTTCGTTTCGGTGTCGTTTTGTTGAGTTTCGTGTCCTTAATCGACTTTTTCACGTGGGAGTTCGACTTTGTAAAGTCACCATTAATTCTTGGAAATTCCAAAAATTCTGAATCTTTGCAACATTATATAGAATCAAGTTAGCTTTCCAATGGTTCAAACGGTGAGTCAATCGGAGTCCAGACGAAGGAGTTATGGTCGAAATAGCGAAGGCGCGGTGTGCCTTTTTGGTGTTGAAGGGGATGTACCGTGTGCGCGGCACACTCAGGTGTGCCGCGGCACAAAGCTAATTCTGGGCGTTTTCTTCGCCCTGGGCCGCGGCACACTCATCCTGTGCCGCGGCACACGGGCTTTTTCTGCGTTTTTTAGCAGATTTGCGAGGAGAAAAACTTCATTTTTTTCTCCTCTCTTCTTCCTCTTTCATCTTAGGCGATTTGAGGGCGATTTTGGGCGATTTGAGTGCTCCAAAACTTGTAGAGATTATCCTCCTCAAGTCTTGTTGTAGATTTTCGACATCTACTTGAATCATTCATCCAAATCAAGGTATTTTGGCTTGAACCCTTGTTTTTGTAGATTTGGGGATTTTCCTTTTTGATTTCGATTCCAATCCGTTTTTGATCAATTAGTTGTTGTATAAACGTTGTTTTGAACTTGTTCTACGGATTGGATACTCGTATCTTTGGTTCGTTCGACCCGAGAGGTGATTTCTTTGTTCTTGAAGGGTCTTGAACATTTAATGTTCGATTAAATGTTCGAATGAGTTCCCTTTGATAGTTTGTTGGGATTTCCGTTGTTTTTGGCCTTGATTCTCGTCGTAATCATGTTTTATTATTCCCTACGAAGGATTATAGGTGCTCGATGATTCCGATGTTGAATTCCGTTGGTGTTGATGATTCATATGGTGTTTTCCCGTAGTAATTTCGGTGCTATCACGTTCTAGATAGTGTTCGGGAATTTGAGGGCTACCCGGCCGTATCCGTTCACTTTTCCATTTCTCGTGATATCGAGGCAAGTACCTTGTCCATACTATTCGTGTTTTGTGAATATGATAATTGGTGATCGTCTTTATGTGGTTGTTTGATTGTTTGAAATGAGTTTTCAAAACATTCGGTTTAGCCTTGTTAAAGGCTTGCTTTCAAAACGCGTGTGTTTTGTGAATGGTGTGGTTTGAGAATGACTATGTGAACTCTATGGATATGTTTGGCGTTGATGTTGCACTTGGTATTTGCGTGTGGACGTATATTGTTTCATTTCGGTGCATTGTGGTTTGACGTGGTGTTTTGCTAAGTGTTTGATGCTCTGGGTGAATTGTTTGAATATCCTTGATGTGATATGTTATTTGTGTGAATGTGTGGATACGGTTGAAGGTCTACGGTGACACATGGCACGTGATCATGTGGTCGATGCAACAAGTGATTGATCCAACCGTGAGAGCTCGAGATAATCTACGGTGGCACATGGCATGCGATCATGTGGCCAGGATGCAACAAGCGATTGATCCAACCGTGAGATGTGTGTGATTTGTTTCGCTAGCCGGCTCGAGAGGGTCCTTCGAGGCCACGGGTGGGATGTCGGTGGGATCGTCCGGTCTAGGCGATGCGCGTGCATGATTATGTTTCGTTGATTTTACGTCCGTTGAGGACACGTGATGTTGGGCTCGCCCTGTGAATTATTGTCGGTTTTCTATTTGTGAAAACAAAACATTTGAAATGTGACCCTATTGATTTTGGAAAGAGAAGGATTTTATAATCCTAAATTGTTTTCTATTAAAACTCTCGATGGCATTTTGAATCTTTTGTAAATTGTTTCCCTTATTTGCGATCTTTCGGTTTTGGAAATGTTTACCCAAACTCTTGCCTCGGGAAGTACTTTTCTTTATGTTTGGATCTTTGAGGATTCCTGATTATTATTGTTCTTGGAACTTGTATTGTATGGCTCGTATTTTTGCACTTGTACTTGCACTAGCAAAACGGTGGAGTTTGCTAACCCCAGTATTCGGGGTGGATGTCTATTTTTGCATTCGGGTTTTGGAGCATAGCACAGGTCGGCACGAAGGATGATGAAAGATGAACGATACTAATCACATGAGGATCTGTTGATGTCATTTTGGTCTAGCCGTATTTTCTTTTCATTGCAGTATCTTTTCCCGTTGTACGGGAGTTTATCGTATTTTGACCCTGCGTGGGTATGTGTTTGGAATTGAGTTGTATGTTATTATTGAAAGACCAAGTCGGTCTCATCGAGTCATTTTAGCCTTAAAGGCGATGTTTAGATGTTTGATTTTAGTTATCGGCTGGTAGATCCTCGAGGAGAGGGCCTACGGCGTGTAATATCCCCAGTGGATTGGGGTGTTACATAAATGGTATCGGAGCTTAGGTTGTGGAAACCTAGGTGTCGGGTCGATGGTGTCTATTGAGTTTTGTCTCGTCGATTTTGTCGACTAAGTCGTGTCGCGACGCGTCGTCTGAGTTTGTTGGTCGTGATTAGTATCGTGGGCGATCATCATCTTCGTGCGACCTGTGAATGTAAGTCTCCCTTCCTTGTGTTGTGCCTCGTGTGACACGAGCCATTTTTATGATTATCGGTTAAGTGACGGAATCCTCTTATGGATTTTGATTTTGTGATATGTGGTTATTTGACTCTCATATTTCGTTCATATGAAGAGTAGTGTTGCTCGATTGTGTATGTTGAACCGTATTTCTTTTATCCGCTGCGTGAGTTCTTTTGCAATGACTTTCGGTATTTTACCGACCGAGTTTTATTTCGAAAACTGATTCCCTTAACCGAGTTTTTGGCATTATGGCCTTGATCGCTTTGGCGAAATTCTTATGACGGTATTTAGTATTTTGTAAATGGCTTTCGTGAGTTTTTGAAATATTACCGTCATCGGCCTTTTTGGCGTTTTTGTAAATGGTTTTTAGCCTGGTGAGTTCCGGTGCGGGACCCATGGCGCTATAATGTTCTGTATAATTACCCGAAATTTTTGGGCATTCTAGCCCATTGAATTATATTTGAAAAAACTTGAGTATCTTAGAAAATAAATTTCGAGACGTACTTTTAAAATGAATTATTTTCTCGTGGTACATCCAAGGTGCCACAATATGTTTCAAAATTCTTCTACCTCGAGGACCCAAAAATGTTTTGAGATATTTTCAATGTTTTATAAACACTTTTACTTAGACCCGAGGGTCGAATATTCTGAAAGCTTTTCACTAAGAGAAGGTGTCCTCATTTTTGTTCAAACGCAAGATGATTTTCAAAGTCACGAAAATGATGTTGTTCAACTTTTTGTAAAATGATACTCAAGGTCAACTGGTGTTTCCAAATTATTTTCAAAAGGATGTTTTCATTTTAAAAACCTATCCATTCCCGTTTGAGGGCTGGATATGTATGTATGATGTTTGCTTTGTCGTTATGATGTTACTCCCGAGTATGATCGAATTGGTGGCATGAATGTCGAGGCGTTGCCACGCATTTGTTGTACTAGCCCTCTGTGAGAGGTGTGAACTGGTGTTTACTGTTTATCACCTCGTGGTGATTTGCGTGTTGTCGCACGAGTGTGGGTTGTTAAAGCTTAGATTTTTGTGCGTTTATGCACCTGTGTGATTGTTTTATGATGTTTGTAATTATGTGCTGGTTATCGTTCGGGCCGTTGAGGTCGCCGAACGATACCGTCGTTGTTGTAGTGTTTGTGTGTGTATTACTTTACAATGGTAATCGTTATATATGATATGTGTTACGATTCCTCGTTGTGCTGAGTTGGCATCTCCGGTATGTTGTTTTGCGGTGTTATGTTCTATTGTATCTAGCATTTGTATTTTCGGTATGCCGAGCCGAGGCATTTCAACCGTGATGTGCCTGGGGAATGTACGTGCAAATTGTCCTTCTCGTCAGTAACACATTTCGAGTGTGGACTTGAGGGACACCGAATTCAGTTTTGCGAATTGGCTACCGAGACTTTTGGAGTTCGCGCTTCAGCACAGATATCAGAATCGGCTTTGAGAGGCCTTTGAAGGATGTTTATGTCGATTGCCTGTTGTGTCGTCTCCTTGATTTCGTTATTGTGAGTAGCGGGGACGACCTTCTTTTATAAGAGGTCGAATGTAATACCCGTATTGTTTTTGGACTTCTTCATTTCCTCTTTCTCAAGTCTATCGATTCGCCCGTGTTCGTTGATATTGTCTGAGCTTGTTCTGTATTTCGGTTTCATCGTTCGAACGAGCTGTGACCTTGTTTTGGGTCGATCTGGTTATCGCTGTGACTTTTCCGAGTTCGATTCGATTCTTGTGAACCTTGTTCGGAAGTAACATCTTTTGGTTTTACTAGTTCTTTTAATCGAAGTGGATCGGATTTAGAACTTCTGTATTTTCGACTCTGTCGACTCGTTTATGTTCGTTGACATTTTCTGAGCTTGTCCTGCTCCTTGCTTTTGTTGATCGAACGAGCGTGGTATTGTTTCGGAATAACTCGTTTGTCGTTGTGACTTTTCAATTTCTATTCCCTCTCGTGTGGATCTTATGTGAATGCATATGTTGTTGTTTTCACCGGATCATATATTGTCTCGAGTCGAGATGTGAACCTTGGAGTTGTTGTTTGAATTTTTATTGTTCTTCGTGATTCGAACATGATCGTTCGATTTTTGTTGTCTCGATCTTTGTGGTTCGATCGTTTGATTGTTCGGTTTTTGTTGATCTCGTTTCGCGATTGTTGAGCGTTCAGACTCCTTCGTAATTCCCTTAAGTTCGGGAAATTAGTCTCGTTTTCGATCTTCCAACCCTTGGGCGGTGGAATTCCGTATTAGTTCAGCGATTGGCTCGCGTTTTGATTGATGTACCGTTGGGTTGGTCAATCATACTGACTTTCGTTCGTTGTGTTTTGTGATTGTCGGATAATTGACTTGGCTATATCATCCGTTTGATGACGCTTGTCACTTGTTGGTTTTATTATGTCTCTACCGGTGGCGCTGTGTTGGTCGTCCTGGAGCGTGTTTTCACGCCGTATATTCCTTTGCGTTGCTTGTAACGTTTCACCGATGGGCGTAAGTTACGCATTTCTTGTGTATCTCGTTGAGTTTTCCTGGCGGGGATGTTGTTTCTCCCTACTTGTTTTAAGTTTCGGGACGAAACTTCTTTTAAGGAGGGTAGAATGTAATATCCGCAATTTCGAATTTCGGTAATTTTCTTTTTTCTGAGAAAGTTCGTTTTGACAACTCTATCATGACCGTTTCGTCATTCCGAGAATGATTAATTCTGCACTTTTTCTCATCCGAGTTCGTTTCGGTGTCGTTTTGTTGAGTTCCGTGTCCTTAATCGACTTTTTCACGTGGGAGTTCGACTTTGTAAAGTCACCATTAATTCTTGGAAATTCCAAAAATTCTGAATCTTTGCAACATTATAGAGAATCAAGTTAGCTTTCCAATGGTTCAAACGGTGAGTCAATCGGAGTCCAGACGAAGGAGTTATGGTCGAAATAGCGAAGACTGCACGGTGTGCCTTTTTGGTGTTGAAGGGGGCTGTACCATGTGCCGCGGCACACTCAGGCTGTGCCGCGGCACAAAGCTAATTCCTGGGCGTTTTTCTTCGCCCTGGGCCGCGGCACACTCATCCTGTGCCGCGGCACACGGGCTTTCTGCGTTTTTAGCGGTTGCGAGGAGAAAAACTTCATTTTTTTCTCCTCTCTTCTTCCTCCTTCATCTTAGGCGATTTGAGGGCGATTTTGGGCGATTTGAGTGCTCCAAAACTTGTAGAGATTATCCTCCTCAAGTCTTGTTGTAGATTTTCGACCTCTACTTGAATCATTCATCCAAATCAAGGTATTTTGGCTTGAACCCTTGTTTTTGTAGATTTGGGGATTTTCCTTTTTGATTTCGATTCCAATCCGTTTTTGATCAATTAGTTGTTGTATAAACGTTGTTTTGAACTTGTTCTACGGATTGGATACTCGTATCTTTGGTTCGTTCGACCCGAGAGGTGATTTCTTTGTTCTTGAAGGGTCTTGAACATTTAATGTTCGATTAAATGTTCGAATGAGTTCCCTTTGATAGTTTGTTGGGATTTCCGTTGTTTTTTGCCTTGATTCTCGTCGTAATCATGTTTTATTATTCCCTACGGAGGATTATAGGTGCTCGATGATTCCGATGTTGAATTCCGTTGGTGTTGATGATTCATATGGTGTTTTCCCGTAGTAATTTCGGTCTTTATCACGTTCTAGATAGTGTTCGGGAATTTGAGGGCTACCCGGCCGTATCCGTTCACTTTTCCATTTCTCGTGATATCGAGGCAAGTACCTTGTCCATACTATTCGTGTTTTGTGAATATGATAATTGGTGATCGTCTTTATGTGGTTGTTTGATTGTTTGAAATGAGTTTTCAAAACATTCGGTTTAGCCTTGTTAAAGGCTTGCTTTCAAAACGCGTGTGTTTTGTGAATGGTGTGGTTTGAGAATGACTATGTGAACTCTATGGATATGTTTGGCGTTGATGTTGCACTTGGTATTTGCGTGTGGACGTATATTGTTTCATTTCGGTGCATTGTGGTTTGACGTGGTGTTTTGCTTAGTGTTTGATGCTCTGGGTGAATTGTTTGAATATCCTTGATGTGATATGTTATTTGTGTGAATGTGTGGATACGGTTGAAGGTCTACGGTGACACATGGCACGTGATCATGTGGTCAGGATGCAACAAGTGATTGATCCAACCGTGAGAGCTCGAGATAATCTACGGTGGCACATGGCATGCGATCATGTGGCCGAGGATGCAACAAGCGATTGATCCAACCGTGAGATGTGTGTGATTTGTTTCGCTAGCCACTCGAGAGGGTCCTTCGAGGCCACGGGTGGGATGTCGGTGGTATCGTCCCGGTCTAGGCGATGCGCGTGCGTGATTATGTTTCGTTGATTTTACGTCCGTTGAGGACACGTGATGTTGGGCTCGCCTGTGAATTATTGTTGGTTTTCTATTTGTGAAAACAAAACATTTGGGTGACCTATTGATTTTGGAAAGAGAAGGATTTTATAATCCTAAATTGTTTTCTATTAAAACTCTCGATGGCATTTTGAACTGTTTTGTAAATTGTTTCCCTTATTTGCGATCTTTCGGTTTTGGAAATGTTTACCCAAACTCTTGCCTCGGGAAGTACTTTTCTTTATGTTTGGATATTTGAGGATTCCTGATTATTATTGTTCTTGGAACTTGTATTGTATGGCTCGTATTTTTGCACTTGTACTTGCACTAGCAAAACGGTGGAGTTCTGCTAACCCCCGAGTATTCGGGGGGTGGATGTCTATTTTTGCATTCAGGTTTTGGAGCATAGCACAGGGTCGGCACGAAGGATGATGAAAGATGAACGATACTAATCACACGAGGATCTGTTGATGTCGTTTTGGTCTAGCTGTATTTTCTTTTCCGCTGCAGTATCTTTTCCCCGTTGTACGGGAGTTTATCGTATTTTGACCCCTGCGTGGGTATGTGTTTGGAATTGAGTTGTATGTTATTATTGAAAGACCAAGTCGGTCTACTGAGTCATTTTAGCCTTAAAGGCGATGTTTAGATGTTTGATTTTAGTTATCAGCCTGGTAGATCCTCGAGGAGAGGGCCTACGGCGTGTAATATCCCTGAGTGGATTGGGGGTGTTACATGCAGTTTATTGTTGGTTCTTATATTATTGAGCTCTTGTGGTTAATTGTTAGTTATAAGTGAATGTAGATTTTGGCAATGAATTTTAAATTGAAATGTGAAATACTAATACTTCCTCCTTTCTTTTATTATTGCAACGTATTGACCATTACACTATTCACATACTCTCTTTTGACTATCTTTTGTGATTTATATATATGAAAAAATATAGTTATGTGTGATCTTGTTAGATTCATCTCGAAATATACTTTCAAAATATCAACTTTTGAAAGGGAAATGTAACACCCCCAGAATACATCCGGAAATGTTACACGCCGTAGGCCCTTCTTACAAGGATCTACAAGGCTAAACTCTATTAGACTACAAAATGACTGACTGACCGGGGTCAATCTAAATACAACACAGACCGACAAGGTCATTAAACAATTCAGAAACAAATGAACTTTACATCTCAATGATGAAAATAAAGATGAACACAGAAAAGAACGACAATTCAATTTAATAAATGAAAACTACACCCATGCAAGGGTGAATACTCGAACGACAGAGAAATACCGACCAAAATGAAACAAAAGAAAAGACTCTAACTCTGGTGTGATTAGTATCATTGTCCTCCATCTCCTTCCCAGCCAATCCTGTGACTGCTCCCGAGCTGCCAAAACCTGAGCGCATAACAGCACCCACCCCGAAAACTCGGGGTTAGCAAACGGAATTTTGCTAGTGCAAGTACATAACACACAAGATATACGAATAATAATAACACAAACTCAACAAATGTGAAACCTTAACACAACCCACACATTCAAATGGCTAACACAGAATAGTATTACATACACAAGGTGAAAGATAATCACATTGTCATATTCTCCGTCTGAACATAACACAAATGAAACTTTAAACGAGCCCAAGGAGTCGAAAATTCCCTTTTAATAAAATGAAAAGTGTTTTGATAAGAAAGTTCGAACACATTAATATTGACTCGGGCCATCTTGGGATTTTGAAAATCAGATGGAAATATATTTTAGAAAATACTTCAAAAGCTCTCGGGTCCTTGACCCAGCATGTGGAAAACAATTTGCAAGAAAACCATTACAACGTTATTCGGGGTCCTCGACCCAAATGATAAAACACTATCACAAGTGAATCATTACAACATCTCACGGAGTTCTCGGCCCAATCCAAATAATATCATCACGAGATCAAATCTCAACATCTCACGGGTCCTCGACCCAATACACGTAATAATCAACACAAGATAATCAAAGGCACACCTCTCATTCGACAAATCCTGCTCAAGACCCCTGGTTAATTAACCCTGAGATCTCGTCAAATATCCTTGGTTAATTAACTCTGATACCAACATTTAAAACGAGTTGGAACGAACTCCAGAAACACAATCCGCGGTCTACATCAAGACCAACATTAAAAGCAAGTTGCAAGGATTTAAATTTCGAAAATCATTTGGTAACGGGGTCTTAGCTATCACTCAAATATCCGTTACCAATAAGCCTGCCAGGCGCCTCCCTTGCACACCTGTGTACCGGCGTTCACTCCACTATATTGGCCGCCCATTGCACATGTCACCGCGCCGGCGTTCACTCCCACAAGAGCCGCCCCTTGCTCGCGCATTAAGTAACACCGGTGTTCACCAATCATATGGAGCCGCTCATTGCAGCGTACAACAGGCCGGAGTGCACGCCCCGCCCTCAGAGGTACCCGGATATGACGTCTCTCATAACAAGTATTCACATTATTACAAATACCAAGCACACAGTCAATCGTTTCCACAATTATCAAATCAGTTCATCAATCCACATAATTTAATCGCCAGTACGCAACTACGCAGAATAAACAATAACTCACACGTTATTCATCAAGACTTTGCACATCAGGCCTTCAACTCTATCAATTAATACTACATAAATATCCACACATATCTATATATATATATAATATAAATACAGATATTCATGACATAATTCATATACTTGAGAACAATGATTTGAACGTAATTATAATTCGTTTATCAAGGTACTTGCCTCGATTTGAAGATAATAACAATACTTCCACGGAAATGAACACTCGGCGGTCGTCCTCCTCAATCAATCACGTAACGAGGCCAAACCTTAACAAAAGAAATGATATAGGATTTATCTCACGTCGCATGAATGTTTAACAATTTGATTCACGGTCAAAAGTTCATAAAATACAATGCTGAATCGCTTAGCGTGCGCTACGTACTCTACGTAACGTGCGCTAAGCGAGCTTGTTAGCGTACGCTATCGTGTAAGACTAGTGTGCGCTAGCCACGGTCGCAGTCGACTCGGCTGGTCTCATAACGTACGCTACGTATGTTTCGGGCGTTAATCGACCCCGATAGCGCACGTTAACTCACATGTGTTAGCGTGCGCTAATATTGCATGTGAGAATACTACAACCCAACTGGGTTGAATGGTGAAGAACTCATGAATTCTACCGTGATAATACAAGTTATCTTCGGGCAAATCATGCTAATAAGGTTTGTGGAAGATTTATGATCGTGAAATACAAATATACGGATAGTCATCTCAATATCATATCTTTTCTAAGATCTTCAGAAGTATTCTAAGTTCCGATTATTCCAAGTCCCAAAACACATGATTCCAACGTGTACAACGTAGCAACTGGGTAATATCCGATTACTGATCATAAATTGATTTGAAAACGCTTAGGAGTCCAATCTACTAAGATGGTTCAAAGGTTCATAAGATAGATAGTGCCGATACGTCAAAGTATCCTTCTATCATGTGATGATCGATCATAAACGAAATAACGGCTATCTAAGCATGATCGGACGTCTTTAAGAACATTACTAACATTAGTGAAGAATCACCTACCTCAAGTAGTAAAGAACACGGAGGAAAATGAAGCAATCCGACACCGAAAGCTTGAACAACAATCTCCAATGATAAACGATCTTCAATCACGAATCAGGATGTTGATATGAGATGTTTAGGATGAAGGAAGACATGTTCTAAGTGTAGGAACTCGGGTAATGGGAGAAGAGAGAATCAAATCACGAATAGGATCTTTGTCCTATTTATAATAAATGGCTATTAGCGCGCGCTAGACCACCTTTCGTAGCGTGCGCTAACGGCTCACCGGACTAAGCGTACTCGGCACTTAGCGTGCGCTACGCATATACATGGCGTGCGCTAAGGCGTTGACTCGGCTCTTCCCGAAAGACGTCCGTGTACATCCGACACCAACCGACAGGGTCCCGGCCGGCTCTCACCTACCGCACGTCTCAATCAATTTGACCGTGCATAGCGTGCGCTAAGGACACTCGGTAACTGCGCTATGAACCCACGTTAGCGCCACGCTAAACATAGGCGATAGCGTGCGCTACATGCGCAGATTTACAATCTTTAATTCCAAATCACGGAATTAAACGCTCGACAACATCGGATTATGAAATACGGAAAATAATACTCAAATCAAGTACAATCATTACAATATCACAAGTTCCAACTACATAACAGAAATCTCGGGTATTACATCCTTCCTCCCTAAAAAGAAGTTTCGTCCCGAAACTTAAAGTAGAGTGGTGGAACCACCAAGGAAAAGTATCTACTTGCTCAACCCCAAAATATCACGAGCGATGCGCGAATGCAAGGTTCAAAAAGAAATACGATGATCGGACTTAGGAAGTATCAGGCACGTCAATTGAGGCAATAAGTTATACGCGTACACGAGAAGTTAGAGTGGAGAAGTAGAAGCTCACGGAATTAAGGAAATTCACAAATGGCTCAGATGTACCAAAATCGCATGTCGAGCTCGACCCACCGTATTCAAGTTCATAACACATTGGAAATATTAATCATACGAATGGGAACAAATAGTTTCGAACAAAATTCTGCAAAGATTAAGTTCAGATGTGAATAGACCACAATAATTCAAAGAGTCTAACAAATCGGTTCTGAAATTCGTTCGAATGATGGTAGGTTCGTAGAACATGGTAGTTTGAAATTGTCAAGAGAATCACAGATGAATCATCAACAATGAAAGTCTCCTAACATCGGAAATACTAAGAAGAGCACGATTACTACGTGTCCCCGTATTAAGAAGATATGTCACCACGAAACTTAAAACAAGCGGAGTTGGAAACGAAAAGCAATTAAAATGAAAAACAATCAAAATCACGATTGTTGGAAAGAACGACTAGAACACGGCACAAAATCTTCATTCGCCTATGATAGGCTCTTCAGCAGAAGACATAAGGTTTCGGGTCATTCTCCGTCCACTTGCTCTGCTCACCGACAGAGTAGCATTCTTTGCCAATTCGGAAATTATCTTACAATGTTTCTCCCGATGGCCTTCACACCCGCACCGATGACAAGTCAAGAGTGGGGAGGTACAGTTTACACGGATATGTCCGTGCGGTTGCGGTTGAAGCACACTCTCTTCTTACCGGAGTCACCGATCTTTGGTGAGGATTCCGATGCTCATTCTCGACCGCGAAGATGACGTATTCGAACGACGTGGGGGTTTGAGAACCTTAATCTCTTCACCGCCCAAAAATTTTCCAGATGTCCTCGGTCTCTTTTCTCCGCTCGTTGGCTCGGTCACTGAGGAGGTTTCATAGGTTATCGCTTGATCTTGATATTCCTTCACCGTAACATGAATCGTTGTCGTACGAACCACTTCACCTCTTCCGCTTCCTATATTATGTCTACATCCGCCAGGGCTCGTCATGCTAATGCAGATAGTACCGTCTATTGTTATCACATAGTCGGTTGTACGGTATACCACAATTATCAACATAAGGTTTAATTAGCATCCTTAGAATAACGGTAATATCGTAAAGCACGAAATTTTCTGAAATCAACTTCCAGTCCTTCGTCCAGGACGATCATTATGCGTATGCTTTTTTAAAAAAAAATTTTAAACAAAAGTCGAATCACGTTGTGCTCAAAACTTGTAAATACTGTCCTTTGTTTTGGAAGAGGAAGTTTATACAATGACTCTAAAAAATTTATTTTCGAGTAATGCTTACAAGAAAATTGAAAATCGAATTGTAACTAATTTAAAATATTTCAAAAGTGTTGAGTCCCAAATACCACAATTTTGAAAATCCTTCCTCTTCTACCAAAATGTTTATTCGAAAGAACTTTTTACCAAAATACGTGACTATTCGACACGACTACATTAAATCATGAGGTTTACAATGCTAGGAAAATTTTAAAACACTACTTTGAAATGTTCGTAATTCGGCCCGGAAATATCACATGCCAGGGATTCTGTGCCGGAACCTACCAGGCTAAAAACCATTTAAATTCATTTCAAAATATGCCAAAAAGCCGATGACGGTAGCATTTTCCAAAACTTACAAAATCATTTGTAAAATATTAAATACCGTCATAAAAATACCGTTAAAATGTGCAAGACTAAAAATGCCAAAATGTCAAGAGTCATATCAAAATACACACGCAGCCGATAAAATTAACACTCAAAGATTTATCCTACTCAAATGTAGAAACCGATAAATATGTTCCACTACCGAAGAATACTCCATAACCAATCTCACTCGAACCGTATACGCAGTGATATCGTAAAACAATATAATCTCTAACAAGTTCAAATCCTAGGTTCACGTTAAGCACAATATAATCAAATACGTATATAAGGGGACTTACAATTCGGAAGGCTTACCATCACGGATTGCTTGAAGATGATGTTGGAACCACGATACTAATCACAACTTTGACGCGCGCGACTTACACAAGACATGGACTTGACCCATCGGCCTAGGTTTTCGCCAACCTAAGCTCGATACCATATTTGTAACACCCCCTGAATACATCCGGAAATGTTACACGCCGTAGGCCCTTCTTACAAGGATCTACAAGGCTAAACTCTACTAGACTACAAAATGACCGACCGACCGGGTCAATCTAAATACAACACAGACCGACAAGGTCATTAAACAATTCGAAACAAATGAACTTTACATCTCAATGATGAAAATAAATATGAACACAGAAAAGAACGACAATTCAATTTAATAAATGAAAACTACACCCATGCAAGGGTGAATACTCGAACGACAGAGAAATACCGACCAAAATGAAACAAAAGAAAAGACTCTAACTCGTGTGATTAGTATCATTGTCCTCCATCTCCTTCCCGACCAATCCGTGATCGCTCCCGAGCCGCCAAAACCTGAGCGCATAACAGCACCCACCCCGAAAACTCGGGGTTAGCAAACTGGAATTTTGCTAGTGCAAGTACATAACACACAAGATATACGAATAATAATAACACAAACTCAACAGTCGTGAAACCTTAACACAACCCACACATTCAAATGGCTAACACAGAATAGTATTACATACACAAGGTGAAAGATAATCACATTTTCATATTCTCCGTACAGAACATAACACAAATGAAACTTTAAACGAGCCCAAGGAGTCAGAAAATTCCCTTTTAATAAAATGAAAAGTGTTTTGATAAGAAAGTTCGAACACATTAATATTGACTCGGGCCATCTTGGGATTTTGAAAATCTGATGGAAATATATTTTAGAAAATACTTCAAAGCTCTCGGGTCCTTGACCCGAGATGTGGAAAACAATTTGCAAGAAAACCATTACAACTTTATTCGGGGTCCTCGACACAAATGATAAAACACTATCACAAGAGAATCATTACAACATCTCACGGGGTTCTCGGCCCAATCCAAATAATATCATCACTAGATCAAATCTCAACATCTCACGGGGTCCTCGACCCAATACACGAATAATCAACACAAGACAATCAAAGGCACACCTCTCATTCGACAAATCCTGCTCAAGACCCCTGGTTAATTAACCCTGAGATCTCGTCAAATATCCTTGGTTAATTAACTCGATACCAACATTTAAAACGAGTTGGAACGAACTCCGAAACACAATCCGCGGTCTACATCAAGACCAACATTAAAAGCAAGTTGCAAGGATTTAAATTTCGAAAATCATTTGGTAACGGGTCTTAGCTATCACTCAAATATCCGTTACCAATAAGCTGCCAGCGCCTCCCTTACACACGTGTGCGGCGTTCACTCCACTATATTGGCCGCCCATTGCACATGTCACCGCGCCGGCGTTCACTCCCACAGAGCCGCCCCTTGCTCGCGCATTAAGTAACACCGGTGTTCACCAATCATATGGAGCCGCTCATTGCAGCGTATAACAGCCGGAGTGCACGCCCCGCCCTCGAGGTACCCGGATATGACGTCTCTCATAACAAGTATTCACATTATTACAAATACCAAGCACACAATCAATCGTTTCCACAATTATCAAATCGGTTCATCAATCCACATAATTTAATCGCCAGTACGCAACTACGCAGAATAAACAATAACTCACACGTTATTCATCAAGACTTTGCACATCAGGCCTTCAACTCTATCAATTAATACTACATAAATATCCACACATATCTATATATATATATATATAATATAAATACAGATATTCATGACATAATTCATATACTTCAGCAACAATGATTTCAACGTAATTATAATTCGTATATCAAGGTACTTGCCTCGATTTGAAGATAATAACAATACTTCCACGGAAATGAACACTCGACGGTCGTCCTCCTCAATCAATCACGTAACGAGGCCAAACCTTAACAAAAGAAATGATATAGGATTTATCTCACGTCGCATGAATGTTTAACAATTTGATTCACGGTCAAAAGTTCATAAAATACAATCTGCCTGAACTGCTTAGCGTGCGCTACGTACTCTACGTAACGTGCGCTAAGCAGGCTTGTTAGCGTACGCTATCGTGTAAGACTAGTGTGCGCTAGCCACGGTCTGGCAGTCTGACTCGGCTGGTCTCATAACGTACGCTACGTATGTTTCGGGCGTTAACTGACCCCGATAGCGCACGTTAACTCACATGTGTTAGCGTGCGCTAATATTGCATGGCAGAATACTACAACCCGAAAACTGGGTTGAATGGTGAAGAACTCATGAATTCTACCGTGATAATACAAGTTATCTTCGGGCAAATCATGCTAATAAGGTTTGTGGAAGATTTATGATCGTGAAATACAAATATACGGATAGTCATCTCAATATCATATCTTTTCTAAGATCTTCAGGAAGTATTCTAAGTTGCGATTATTCCAAGTCCCAAAACACATGATTCCAACGTGTACAACGTAGCAACTGGGTAATATCCGATTACTGATCATAAATTGATTTGAAAATGCTTAGGAGTCCAATCTACTAAGATGGTTCAAAGGTTCATAAGATAGATAGTGCCGATACGTCAAAGTATCCTTCTATCATGTGATGATCGATCATAAACGAAATAACTGGCTATCTAAGCATGATCAGACGTCTTTAAGAACATTACTAACATTAATGAAGAATCACCTACCTCAAGTAGTAAAGAACACGGAGGAAAATGAAGCAATCCGACACCGAAAGCTTGAACAACAATCTCCAATGATAAACGATCTTCAATCACGAATCAGGATGTTGATATGAGATGTTTAGGATGAAGGAAGACATGTTCTAAGTGTAGGAACTCGGGTAATGGGAGAATAGAGAACTGAAATCACGAATAGGATCTTTGTCTATTTATAATAAATGGCTATTAGCGCGCTAGACCACCTTTCGTAGCGTGCGCTAACGGCTCACTGGACTAAAGCGTACTCGGCACTTAGCGTGCGCTACGCATATACCATAGCGTGCGCTAAGGCGTTGACTTCGGCTCTTCCCGAAAGACGTCCGGGTACATCCCGACACCAACCGGGGGTCCCGCCGGCTCTCACCTACCGCACGTCTCAATCAATTTGACCGTGCATAGCGTGCGCTAAGGACACTCAGTAGCCTGCGCTATGAACCCACGTTAGCGCACGCTAAACATAGCTGATAGCGTGCGCTACATGCGCAGATTTACAATCTTTAATTCCAAATCACGGAATTAAACGCTCGACAACATCGGATTATGAAATACGGAAAATAATACTCAAATCAAGTACAATCATTACAATATCACAAGTTCCAACTACATAACAGAAATCTCGGGTATTACAGTTTCTGCCCCTTCACGAAGTAAGAACTACAAGTTCAACAGTGGAGATCTGATTCAGAATAGTATTTTTCGATGAAACTGTATGCGAAAGAAAAAAAATCGAGAGAAGAGAATTTCCGCGCGCAAATTTTCTGCACAGCGCAGTCGTACCAAAATCATGTTTCCCGATTCGTTAACCGTCAGATCAGTGTGAAATTTTGGCAGCAACTTCCCAACACAAATATCTGTATATTCAACGGTGAAGATCGGATTCTGAGTAATATCGATTACTGAATCTACTGCCGAACAGAAGCAGATTTTTACGAGGAAATTTGGAGATCCGACCTCATCCAATACCGAGCTGCTGCATCGTCGCGCTCGAGTCCTTTTTCGGCCGAATTATCGAGCCCAGTAGCCCTTTTCGGGCGTTTCTCAACTCTCTATTTTTCTAATTAATAATTCATTTATTCATTGATTTGTACACTTATGAATCTTACATGTTTATGTTTTACGTGTATATAGGAAAATACGTCGCTCATAATGATGTGCACGCTATGGAGAAAAAGCCATATTTATCCTGTTCAAGGATCAAAGTAAATATAGAACGGAGTACCCATGGAAATATATTGCTCATATGGAGAGAATCTCCCATTCAAGGACCAAAGCAAATATGGAACCAAGTACCCGTAAGATTTTATTAAAGTTCCCATTTTTCAATTTCTCTCTTTTGGGAATTTTTATTTGGGAATTGGGGATTTGGGTTCTTTATCTCCCACGCTACTTTGCGGTGGATGAGACTATGAGAGGTGGTATCACTATCATATGTCGAAGTAAACTGTGTGACGGTCCTGGGGGAGTCACGGATAATTGTTGAAAGTCGATAGTTGTGGTTGTTGCATACACCACGTTTTGGGTGCGATTTTATGTCACCATTTTGTCGATTTTAAACCAACAATTGAATAAAATGAACATTGTCGGTAACGGTAAAGTTATGACTCGTTCATTATTAGTCACAGAATTGTGACATACAAATGGGACAAACATCGATTGCGACGGATATGTCGTGGTTAAAATCGATTTGTGATGGATTTGTCACGTTGAATTGAGCGACCACCACGTTGGTCTTGACCCAATCCCATACTTGGAAAACTCCATCTTTCATCTTATTAAAATAAAATATTGCATGTGGGTGTAGACATGCACCGTCTCCTTGCAACATGATATATGAAAGAATGTACGAGTAATTCTCATGAATTTTAACATGTAAGGTAATGACATACTACGGTAAATACATGAATTCGTTGACCTCGATTATAGTTCGTATGACTATAGGCCCGAATACTTTTTTGAGTATTTGTAAAGGCATGTGCCTTATACATTTGACTATGTTTAGTCGATCTTATTAGATGGTCAAGACAAGTTGGTTATGATATATTCATTCTCATGGTTCAAAATGCTTAATTATGATGCACCGCGTTGCATCCATATAACATGGCTATTATGGCGTATGCTTGCAAATTGAGAATTAAAATTCTTGGTTGGTTTGATGCACTTTGGTGGATTTTGTCTACACTTTTGATCATGACTAGGCGCATCCTCCTTGGTATTTGTTTATGCTTTGAAAGTTCAAACGGAATCAGTGGTTTTTAAACAGCCTTAGCTGTACCGACATTCCTACTTTCTCTGCAAGTCTACCAACTTGGAGTTACCGAAAGGATCATTAGTCGAGATAAGAAATCGAATACCCTGCTACGTTTAAACGCACATATGGCTGTCATTGCCGTGTTTTTGCATCAACACTTATGCCATTGGATATGGTCTCAACCTTGTTTTCTCACTAAACTTGGGAAATACTAAAGCAGCCACTTAAAACATGCAATGTGATCTTAGTTTAATGATCCGTATGCTGCACAATATATGGATAGAAAGATACGGAAGTCTAGATTCCAGAACATCTGACCGTTCGTCCATAACCTCCCTAACAAGGGAGTTATCGCTGTTTTAGTGAACAAAGGTCAAGCTGCGCGGAATTTTATTTTCAGCGATTGTTCTAACTTTTGTTCCAACCAACTTGGTTCCCATCTTAAATTTGCAAGTGGTCTTATGACACATATTTTTCAATCTCTTTTTGGCCGAATTTGCCATAGATGATGCAGTTTTTGGTATGCGTTGTACGCTAAACTATCATCTTTCAAATGTTGAAAAACAGTTTCCTTGGGGAAGCCCAAAACACGCACCCTTATAAGAAGGTCGAGCGTGTGCATGGTAGTATTACACCATGCTTGTGTTTTAATTTTAACCCTTAGGTATAAAACCTTGCCATGTTATGCACTCAATATGATAGATCATTTTGATCATATCTGGTATAAAATCTCTATGTTGTTAGAGTGTTCGCTATGCTCATATTTGTAAAATTTTGCAAGCGAAATTGAGTGCGCATTAAGCTATTTTCAAGGAACGGAATATTTTTGGATTTCGTTTTATAAATCCATTGTGACTATGATGAGTATGTCATCACAATCAATGAGCGGTATAATGCTCAAGTTGTTGAATGCCGAATGGCGTTTTCTAGTCACATATGTTCCGTAATAATTGAACCATGTTATGCTCGATGATATATATGCCAAAGTGTATCACTCATAGCATCTCATTGTGATTTGTGAGAAATAAAATCTTATGCATCACTTGTATTGGATATGTGAAAAAGGAAAAATATTCATGAGTCAATATGGTCCGGCTTGCATCGGTTTGTGTAACCAGAAGATGTATTGGGACATTGACACATTTAGGCTTTAATAGTCCGGAGTTTGGACAGTTTGATGATCCATATACCACGGTATTGTCATGGACATCATTTTCTTTGAACAAAGAAACTAGTTAGATCAAAGACACCAAAGTACGTTGGTGGAGTCGTGAGCAGGGCTCATGACCGATGATGATATTTATGTCATCCGCATCTTGCTTTCATAAACATGTGTGACGCCAAAGCCCCCCCCAATGATCCTTCTTAGCCACGTTCATTGATTAAAGCCTATTCTTTGGCACGAATAGGAGATGACACCCTCCTATGCTAAAGAGAATAATGTAGCGACTCACATAAGCATGGTGCTGAGTCCTCCCTTTTCACCGAGTCCTTATACATACATGATCATAAGTATTAGCCTAGGTGGCTTATGATGCTATGATGGTGTTCACAAATGGTCGTACTCAAGTGATAACATTTATGTGTTATGTTGTTCCTTTGACAATGATTGATAAGTTGATGAAACCTGAGTTATGGTTGTCCAACTTGCGGACCAGTCATTGTAAAGGTCGGTTCACCCACTTTTAGACCAAGTCTTAAAGTGAAATTTTAACAAGTACTTCCTAACATCCAAGGCTACCTTCTCACAAATTTCGGTCCTATTTGGAGACTTGAAAGGAGGTGAACCATTTAAATGAAGTTTTCACATACCACCAGCCGTCCCAACGACCAGTTCGATGTCATTTCGACCGGTTTTTGACCACAAGGTTGATGATTTTGGAATCCTAAACACCCGTTTATACATGCTCACGAAATTTTGAGGTGTTTGGGGCTGGTGAAGGGAGTGAACTCTTCAAGAAAGCATTAGAGGTTCGATAAAACCAACGGCCTATCATCGGTTCAATCGTTTCTTTATGTTCGATCCCGGTGGTGCATGGTGGCGGTTTTGTTGGACCCTCAAGACCAGTAGCTACGGCTATGTAGCATAGGTCAACATGTCATATTCACCTATACCTATCATCATTCAAATGCTTAGTTACGAGTGTAACAATATGCATTTTGTTAACTGGATTATGTTAACAATGAAAACCTTTATCGTCCACATGTTCATGTGCCAAAGTGCGTCACCACAACACATTATGACGGGTTATAAATGATGAATATGACATACGCTTTCACTCATAGTCCGCTTAAAAATATACCTTGGCAGACGATCTCGTAAGTCACTTTGATGAACCAGTCTTCCCGTCGTTAGGGGGAGATGCGAACGATCATGTTCGAGTAGAACGACTTGGAATTATCGTAGTTTGTCCCTACTGTGTCTCACCAATTTCCCTAAAGTGACGAGATTAAATACATGCTGCAAACATGTCTGCAAGGATTGTGTCCGGTCATGGACGTTCGTCACCTATAAATGGTGATATGGTAACACCACAAATTGTGGAAGATGGTGTTACTAGGCCGTGGATCTCATAGAGTATTGGGATGCCACTTGGTTCGATAAATACTCTCGCTAAGAATGTATGCGAGTTTGGTACATGAAACTTGATCATCCGATCAAATGAACTCATCCGTCTCATGTGATTCTGGATTATAGTCATCATTGGGGGACGCCTCAATGAATGCCAATCCATAAAGAGTACTCTATGAATAAAGCCGGTTCATGAGGACGTGGAATGTGAGTTTAATCGAACCATACTTCGTTGAAAATCTACAACGTTGTAGCCTTAGCCTAAAATGGAAACATATGAGACTCCAGTATAAACAAAGTGATATCCCTTTGTTGAAGTGGTGCCGACACTCCAAAGATAAGATCTATCCGTATACTTTGTTAAGGCGAGTGAGAGAAGGAGTTAAACTCACCTCATGGCGCGAGGTTTCTCATGAACGCACTGGAATCGACTACGATGACACGAAACTTAGTTGTGCTATCGTAATGGATGTTATAGCATCCACTATCTTTTCAGTTAGATAGTTTCCCAAAAACTGACGTGCAGCTTGTGGTTAAATCTTATCTTAGTGGGGAACTAAGTTAAGTGATGAAAGGATCTCGTGGTGGATCAGACTCAAATCAAGTGGCTCCTGACCACAGAGCGCGTCGACAAGTGATTGTCGGGAACGCATACTAAGTATATACTTGATTTGGAAGAGATATGAAGCTTTTGCGTGTAAAACTAAGGGTTTATAGTGATGTACTCTTGTGAGACTAAGAGATTCCGCTAAATCCAAAGTTAAGAATGAAAGGATCGTGGGGACACTTGATGATGCGTATTCATCAATCGGTTTAAGGTAATCTAAGGGATGGTTTCCCTAAGAGACGATAAAGTAATGCCTATATGATTCCCAATGATTAGTCGAAGTCATCATAAGATTTGGCTCACTTAAGTGATGATGCAGTCTTAAGAGAAAAGTACGGTATTAGGTACTCATGTTTGACTCGATGTACTCATTCGTAATAATCCGGTAAAGCCACTGTGATGATGGCCTAGGATGCGCTCACGCAATGTCTGTGATTGACAAGAAGCTTGAAGCTCGCTCTATCTCGATAAAAAGGACACTTGAAAACTGATACCCGAACCTGCCCAGAATATGTTGGTCTATCTCCCATATGACCTACAGGGCAGCTCACTTGATGGAAAATGGTGAAATTGGTGCCATTGGAAAGGTTTGTGTCTACTTTCCAAGGAAACCAACCATTTGATCACATCCATCATGTTGAGTGACATATGACTATTGTTGCAAAGTAGGACAAGATTTGTCCGGTAATTTGCTGAGTCAACTTCGATAGAGCTTTGTGATCTGCTCAGGTCGATCTAGGTTACGTACTGTATGTGAATGAAAAGCTATGGGTGTCTAGTTTTCATACGTTCTTATCGTTTCGTTGATACCTATTGAATCGAAGAAGTTATGACTGATTTAGTGCATGGAGGTCTAGACTTTGGAAAACTTGATAAGTCTTTAGTGACTCTGCACTTTGGATGTGTCGCGCTCTTTTTGTCCTTAGACCAAGGTTTGTTTTTTTCCCATTGGGTTTTCACTTGGTAAGGTTTTTAACGAGGCGACCTATGAGAACATCCATACAATGATGAGTTGTACTTCTGTTCAACTTAAACCAAGAGGTATTTTTCCCACTGGGTTTTTCCTTGGTATAGTTGTGAGGGCAACTTGGCATCTGACTCCTATGATTTGAGGTACTCATCAGGGGGAGTTGTTATGTATACATCAGGGGGAGTATACACGACATGTTATGTTGGTGCATTGCAATCTTTTCCTCATCAAGCCTTTGTTTTTCCCATGGGGTTTTGTTTTGGCTTGGAATAGGTTTTTACGAAGGCAACATCTTCTGCACCATTGTTGTATTAGTGCTCGACACAGGGGGAGTGTTCCGGAAATTATTATTCCCGTGATGTATCTTACCTAATACTGATTGTAGATACGTAGATGGAAGGTTCCAGATCCTTCTAGAGGTAGTAGGATCCTATTAGATGTCTTACCTTATCTAGGAATCCTATGTATGGAAGGACTCTCATTGTAATGCCTATATAAAGGCCCCTCTATTCATTGTTATCTATACAATTGATTGACTCTATTTACAGTCTCTTTACTTTCTCCTGAAACAAGTAATAATTTAAGAATTATTAGATTATAACAACAAAAACAATGCAAATAATAATAGTACAAATAATAATATAAAAGATTAATAATAAAAAATATTTAATAATATTAATATAAATAATAATAATTAATAATAAGCGTTGTCAAAAAAAATAATTAATACTAGATAACAACATGCACAATAAAAATATTAATTAAATATCTATAATATTATTGATAATATTAATATTAATAATAATAATAATAAATTCAACTGAATTTTGTTTAAGTGAATTGAACTAAATTTATTGAATTGGACTAAATTAAATTTTACTCAACTAAATAGAAAAGTGAAATTAAACCGAAAACAGAGTCAAAGTATATTTCATTGCTTTAAACCAAATAAAAATCTAAGTGAGAATTACAACAGATATATATTTTCCTATTATGAGAGAGAGAGAGAGAGAGAGAGAGAGAGAGAGAGAGAGAGAGAGAGAGAGAGAGAGAGAGAGAGAGAGAGGGAGGGGGGGGGGGGGAATTATCATCAGATTGTATGAAGAGAAAATCACGCCAACTAATGAGACAAATCATGTTATTTCTGGCTCTCATCAATTAAAGTTCCGTTATTCAAATCCTAATTAAAAGGAAAACAAGATCCTTCGAGAAAAAGGAAGGATATGAAAAAATTTGAATTTCATAAACCGTAAATACAAAGTAACGGGGAACGGCTGGAGTCCTTAGGCAATGTTCGGGAATGAAATCATTAACTCGACTGCGCCAAGAAGCGCAGAACCCAAGCTTGGGAGATAATGAGCGCGATCGCGCTACGCTTGAAACTTATTTCTAGATCGGGGTGAGCTTGAGCCTCTTGAGGGACTCAGAATAGGGGACGATCCCTTCTGTGTGGAGAAAAAAAAAAAAAACGAAGCAACACAAAGTTAATTAAAAAAAATTGCAATTAAAATCAAACCAGGCAGATAAAAAAGCATAAAAAATAACAACGAAGAGATAAACAATAAAAATATTACTATATAGTCAATAAATGACTAAACCAATATCCATCATGCATGCCTAATAATATAATAGAAACAGTCTGCAACACAACTTAGAAACCATGCAAATTTGAACATATTTTTTTTCTTATTTTTTCTAAACAAAAGCCAAAATGCACATCACCACCGGTACCGCCGCCGCAAGGCCGCCCATAAACCTCGCTTTCAACCCATCACTGCCGTTTTTCTTGGGAGCTGGTGCCGGAGCATATTGGTGGTAGTCCTCAGCCTGGGAAGGCGCAGGTGCCGCCGCAGAGGGGCGGTGTTTGACAGAAAGAACTCTTACCACCACCTTCTGGCCTTTCTCACAGTGGCCCTCAGCTCCACTGATAAAGTAAAAGAGGCCCGACTTATGCAGAGTAATCCTGCTGTTCCCGTCGTTGTATGATTGAATAGGATAGGATTTGTTGCAGCTTCTGTAGTTTTCTTCAGTCACTTGGAGAACAGAATCAGTCTTGCCATCATACTTCATAACTGTCCACAAGTTCAAATTACTATTAAAGATAAAAAAAAGAGAAGATTACTACTAATAATTAGTAATAATGAATAAGACGATTAGTAAATAGGAGAGTACAAAAGGCGAAAATCGATATCGGATTCGCAAAATCAAGGGGGAAAAAGCTGGCGAATATATGAGATCAGATTTCTTGTATATTTCATTACATTTAAAGTCTTATTTTTATTCTTGTATTTCAGCTTCTAGGGAAAAAAGTTACTTTTATAATTATTTTAGTTTTTCTGAGCTTTTTTCAACTTATTTTTTTTAAGAATTTTATTTATAATTTAGTTTTAGGTCTACTCTTACAGTAAATGAAATACCAATATCCGCACTTTAGCCGACAACCAAAAGTGGTCGGCTAAAACGACTGTTGGCTAAAGTCTTATCGGCCGAGGCCCATCGACTAAAGTTGATCTGACGACATTTGAGGCTAGCCGTCGGCTATACTTTGTACTTTAGCGACCGCAATAGTGTTGTCGGCTAAACCTTGCCGGTCTTAGCCGACGACGGACCGGTTGTCTGCTTAACCCAGCTGGTCTTAACCGACAACGATTCCGATTGTCGGCTTAACCCGGTCTTTCTTAGACGACGACCATCCTGTTGTCGACTTAATCCGGCCGGTCCTAGCCGACGACCATCCTGTTGTCGGCTTAAACCACAAAGGTCTTCGGCCGAATTACATTCAAAAATAAAAAAAAGACTTTAGTCTATGTTTTGTGCAGTTGTGATCGGCTAAATTACTTTTTTTTTGTAGTGTTATATGAATGAAACATTTCGAAACTGGAAATTACATGATATACTATACCGTAAAATAGAAAAACTCTGCAGGAAAGTAAAGATAACTGAAAATTTATAATGGGAAAACCACATACGCTGAATCAAGCCATAAGAGTCCAAAAGAAAACAAAAATAAAAAAAATAAAAATAAAGAATTCATTACCAATGGAATCACCGATCTGGAAGCGTTTTCTTTCAGCCCATTTGTTATACTCATCAGGAGAAGAAGGAACCTGCCATAAACTCTTCTTGCCGCCAACGACCAATTCCTTTGCTTCAGAAAAGTCGATCATGGAGGAGAGCAAAAGCAGGAGAGACAAACAGGGGATAAGAGTTTTCAGATGATCCATTGTTGCTGCAGACGCGGAGGAGAAGAAGAAAGAAGAAAAAGGTGTGAGAGAGAGAGAGAGTGGCGCTGGATATTTTTTTCTTTTCTTTAGGTTTAGGGCTTTAGGGCTTTTAGTCTGTGCCTATATATAAGCCAATATATATATACACCCACATATCAGTACTCTGATTTGGTTTTGGGATACTCCACGAGGCTAGAAATCAGGGCATGTGACAGTCACGTGATTGCAACAGCACAAGGAAAGGAAATTGATTTCGGAACATTGAACTTGAATTTATATTAATTATTATCCCTTGTAATTAGACAAAATGAGCCGTTTCATGTCATTATATATATATATATATATACACGTATTACTAAAGAAATTTCCAAAGAAATTTGACTGTGAGATGTGGAAAATCTATACAATAAAGACGAGGGATTTTCCCGCTCTATTTGGAAATTCTTAAATTTTTATTTTTAATTTTCGTAATATACCATTGATATTAGCATAATTTAAAATCAGATTAGATATAAGTGTTATTAACTTGGAATTTTGAGATACATTATCTATATATATTTTAATTTAAATTATGTTGGGTATATATTGAATTGAATACTAAATTAACCACTTCCGACACACACACTTACCCGTACTCCAGTAGGGTAGCGATGGCAATATTTGTTACTAGCCGCAGAACCACATAACCAAACTACCTTTAGAGCAGGGGGTATGGTGGGTTGGTGGGTGGCGCCATCACCACCAGCCGAAAAACACCCATGGCTCACCGTACCGTCACTCGCGCCGTCGTCCCTTGCGCTGTCACCATGGCTCAGTGCTGTGGGCTTTTTTTTTTTTCTTGGGAAAGAATAGGAACGTTGCAACATTTTTTGAAAATGGGACTTGGTACCAACGGCTATATAGCCGTTTTTTGTAACTTTTTCAAAAATGAATCCAAACCAACCATGGATCAACAACATGCTAAACGATCCGACGAACCAAATGCCGGGATCGTCTTCGAATCCCGGTTACAATCCGGGATCGTCTTCGAATCCCGGTTACATTCCCACCTTCCAACCCGGATTTATGAATCCCGACGATCTAGCATTGTTTAGCCAATGGAAATTACAACAACAACAACAATATAATCAATTTACACAATCTCAACAAACAAACCAAGCCATTCCTTCCCAACCAAATTCGGACCATGGTTCGTTTTATCAAGTTGACGAAGACGAAGATGAAGATAAAACGGAATCCGATAAAGAAGTTGTTCCGACACCGACCTCAAAAAAATCGAGGAGCAAGACGATGGCGAAGAAGCCAAAGTCAAAGGCGAAGACGAAGAAAAGCAACAAAGACAAAGACAAAGAGGTCGATGAAGATGTGGTCCCGTCCCGACAACCACGAACTTTTTGGAGCCAAGACGAGGAGTATCTTTTGGCGGAGTGTTACATCCAAGTATCTGAGGATCCAAAAAACGGGTGCGGATCAACAAAGGGATACGTTTTGGTACAAAGTGCTCGACGCATACAACAAGGAAGCAAAGAGGCTTAACTATACTATTCGTACTAAAAACATGTTCACGGGAAAGTGGACTCCAATGAATAAAGATATCAAGAAGTTTAATACGGTTGTTGATGAAACGGCGGTTATGAGTGGGGAAGGTGATAAAGATTTTATGAATCATTGTCACATTTTGTTTAGAAAATCAACGGGTTATGAATTTAGACACTTGACCGCTTGGGGCTTTTTGAAAGACAAGCACAAGTGGAAAAATCCCGACTCGACTTTGGCAAAACGTAATCGTCTTCGGCCTACGAACGAGGAGCCCGAGCATTTTGGACCCGACGAGTTGCCACGGCCAGACGGCATGTACCGGGTTTCAAAGAGTCAACGTTCGTCAAACTCGACCGCTAGTTCCGGTTCAAACTCGGCATTGTTTCAAGAAATGTTGCAACAACAATACGAGTTAGACCGTAAGGCAAAGATGGATGTTCTCGAGCGAGAGTCACTCGCGAGAGTTACTTTATATGAATTACAAAAGATTGCCGAGGAGATGCGGGTGCTACAAATGGATACAAGCAAGATGGATCCTGTAACACCCCCAAATCCCATTGGGTTATTACAGTGCCGTGGACCCCACATCAGGTGATCCACTAGGCGAACACGACTATAATACAACAAACTGAACAAAATGGGAAATCACAGACCCTACTATGACGTCCGACATACTATTCCGATATGGAATTTCAACGACAAGAATGGGCCTACATGGCCAAAATAAAAATACAACAACATCCCCGAGCCTTGCTCGGATAATACAAAACGACAACGACTGAACAAAAATGGAGTACTCCAACTGTCTGACCAACATGAACACCAAAATATCTCGGACTAGTATCGCTCGAATGCCTCGTCGCTATCGTCATGCCCCTGTGTCTCAACTCTCTCCTCGCAAGTACCTAAAACATGAAAACATGTTCCGCCCACTGGTCGGTCATCCGTAATAATGAATATCAAATACATGCACAACATGATATGCATCCAAAGGCGTAATAAAGACAACAATGGTAGTACGAGATGCTCACAAACCAAAGTAAGAATCGAGCATTCGTGGAATACTATGCCCATGGCATACGATCAATACCTGCTCAATAGGTTAGAACATAAGTGCCCAACGGCAAATCATCAATATAGAACACAACAATATATTACCCGAAGGTAAATCAAACCAACGCTGAAATAAATAAGAATCACAATGCCCGAAGGCTCCAACGGAAATACCGATACATCACAATGGCCTGAAAGCCCTCAGCCGAAGCTGCCAAAATATCACGATGGCCTGAAAGCCGAATGTTGCCAAAATATCACGATGGCTGAAGCCGAACGGCCCAGCCGTAAATCATCACAATACAGATCTCAAAGAAACAAACCTGACTGTCGAACATACCCCTCTGGCGTATGAACGCTTAATCACAAAACGTCGAACACATCCACACATTTAAATGGACTATGAACGAACAAAATTGTATGGCTCAATGATGGACATCGCAGTACGCCCGATCCGGAAATGTGTCCGTGCACATGTCCACCCCGTATACGGAATCCAGAAATATACGTGGGACAATATACCTAATTAGCCTCACGAACTAGGTCTCGTGTGCACGGTCCAATGCGGAAACATCCACGCATGACCATCGTGTGCCTGGCTAAAAATCCTACACAATAACCAATCGGAACGCAGATATGATTCCAGATATGTCACGATACAACATGACAACGAAACTCAAAGGATAACACATCTAATACGGATCATACGACTCACCAAGTGAACGATGACACACGAATAATGAAAGATCGACACGACCAACGATATTCAAAACAACCATCCTGGGATCAAAATCCCTAAGGATCGATTAACACGAGCAACGATCACAACACAACAGTCCGGGAAATCCTCAACCTTCAACGATCACAAAATTACCGAGTTCACAAGAATAATAGTGTCTTTGCCCGAGCCTGGTCAACACGACAATAATAATTCAACGGATGGGAACTATCCTTGACAGTCCCAATTCAATACTTCGATTACCGTAGAACGGTCAATCGATAACAACGATACAACAAATGAGAATTATATTTTTGACAACGGATGAGAATTATCTTTGATAATCCCAATTCAATATATTGATTACCTTTAGAGCAGACAATCGATAATAATTATACAACGGATGGGAATTATCTTTTTGACAACGGATGGGAATTATCTTTGATAATCCCAATTCAATATATTGATTACCTTTAGAGCGGACAATCGATAATAATTATACAACGGATGGGAATTATCTTTTTGACAACGGATGAGAATTATCTTTGATAATCCCAATTCAATATATCGATTATCTTTAGAGCGGACAATCGATAATAATTATACAATGGATGGGAATTATCTTTGATAATCCCAATTCAATATATCGATTACCTTCAGAACGGTTAACCGATAACAATTATACAACGGATGTCTCGGCACCTTTAATCGGTTACCGATAACGAAGATGATAATCGAATACGTCAATGCCTTCAATCGGCCAAAACGACATCAATAGAAAAACACTGATATCAATAACGACGATTCACAAAAATACCTTGATGGAACATCAATCAATAACAACAATCGATACGTCGATGCCGCGAACCGGCTATCAACAACAATATCTCAAAGGAACATCAATCAACAATAACAATCGATATGTCGATACCGCGAACCGGCTATCGACAAATATATTACCAACAAGTATCGCAATGCCTTAAATCGGCCATTTACGAACAACAATAATATTTGGCATAATTTGCCGAAGGGTATTGTATCAAACAATCCCTTGATGTCAACAAAATCATAAAGAGACCAAGTCTCGAAATGATACACACATTCATACACATACATGATAACATTAATCTCATTGACCAGTACAAGTATAAAACTTGCCTCAAACCGAAGGCGAGAAAGTCCTTCCACGATCAACGTCCTACCACAAATCGATCAACGGCGTCCTCCGACAATCACAAGCACTCGAACAACCTTGAATGAAATACAATTCATTCGATAACACGATATCGACCGAAAACGACATAACAGATAACTCCGATACCAATACGAACACATACTGTACTCGTATTTATCCGTATATACACACATATATATAATATACATACATCACATATATATATATACAAGCAACAATATCTATATATATATATATATACCCACATGACACACACACTTTACACACTGCACAGCACACACTACACAATTTATATATATATATATATGTATGTATGTACAACACACACCACACAAACAGCACGTTATATATATATATATATATATATATATATATATATATATATATATTTACACCACACACTACACACACAATAAATATATAACAGTACACATAATATATATATATATATAACTGAAGAAAAAAAACTCACACAGGCTTACCAGAGCCGATCGGCCAAGTCGGGAAAACAAAACAACTCCCATGCTGGAATTCGGCCGCCGGAAAAATTGACCCGCCGGACTTCGTCCAACTCCGGTCCGTTTCCGTCCATGGCCGGTTTTCACCATCTCCGCCTGCAACTCCTTGCCGGAAATATGTCAAACCTCCGTTCCGCCGTCCGTTTCGGACAAAAACCACCTCCGGTCGCCGGAATCAATGGAACCGCATCCATGGCCGGAGACCATGAAGAGCGCCGGTGCCTGAGCTCCGTCTCGCCGGAAATCAAAACAGCTCGACCGAATTTTGCAACGCCGTCCGATCTGGAAATTCCGACCGGCCGTCGCTGCTCCAGTCACGAGCCACCACGCCGCCGTCGAGCTTCGGTCGTCGCCGGAGATGTCAGCCCCTCTAACTCCGGTCGTCAACTCCAGTCCGTCGCCGGAAAATGGAGAAGCCAGATGCCCGTCCTCAAGCTCTACCTCGTCGGAGAAAGAAGAAAAAAAAAGACGAGAGCGGAGAGAAGAGAGGACAAGAGAGAGAGAGAGGATACAGTGAAGGGAAGGAGATGATATAATATATATATATATATATATATATATATAGCGTGAGGGAAGGTGAGGGATTGGTGAGAGAAAGGTAGCATTTGAAATATATATATATATATATATATAGCGTGAGGGAAGGTGAGGGATTGGTGAGAGAAAGGTAGCATTTGAAATATAAATATATATATATATATATATATATATAAATGATACCTTAAAGATACCCTCGCCCTGAAAGTTGACCACGAGGAAGGTTCCCATCACCTACCACGCATTACGTACGTAACCTCAGGGCGTAACGTACGTAATCGCAACAAATTAGCATATGTAATGCTACACAGGTAGCGTACGCTATGGCTATAAACTTAGCCAAAATTCCAAACTCGCCAAACAACAACCAAACGACGAAACCAAACCGACGACCAGTATAAATATTTCGATCCCGAAATATTTTAATACAATATACATTGTATCGGTCCAAACAACAACACTTGTACAATTCCAAATGAATACGTACAACTCAACAGTAACACGAAAAAAAAAATTACCCCCGGATATTACATACTCCCCCCCTTAAAAAGAGTTTCGTCCCCGAAACTCAGGGTGCACAAGTCGGGGCACGGACTATTCATCAATATAAGAAAACAACATCTCCAGGAATACTCCTCAATACGAGCAATTCCGCCTGAGTAACTGGGCCGACCCCACGGGTTCCCACGTCCTCTCTACCTGAACAAGGCGAAAAAAAAAATCAAGTGATAAAGACACTCAACCAAGTACGAGATTAGCCGAATCATGACTCTCCCACTAGAGACCAGCCAGGAAGTCGTACCAACCGCATGACTAGTAACACCGGCGTACACGTCCCGAGGGAGCCGCTCATTGTACATGCCTACAATCATCGGTGTACACTTCCCCATTCTCGTCAGCATCGAACGCTCATGCAAACACGGACTCGCACCACAAAGGAAAATAACAACACAGACATAGTCCTCGGGACTATATCGAACGCACGCCCAAGTCCTCACGACTTGACGTCTTGAATCACAATGAACAATTACCCAGATCATCACAAAAATCTCGGGTACAGGACCAAAAGGAAAGAAAGTCACATCAAATGACTCAAGTGTCAAGATTCTCAGATACAATCATTACAAGATCGATCAACCATAAATGGTTCGCAACCACAATACTAAAATACAGACCGAGTCAAACATCAATCCGAAAGACAAGGAAAATACAAATCAAGGTTACATCTCAAATGTACCCGAAATCAACATCCTCCAGATCATCGAGCTCCTCGATCTCATCGACTCAAGGAAGACCCCAAATCTGAACTCGCTACTTCCCCTTGGGTGTCCATACCTCTGGCTCCCGAAGCCCGATATGACCCCTTGGATGAAGTACGGACTGAAGTAACAAAATCTCTCGAGGTCCATGAGCTCTCTCGAGACCTACTGGCACTAGAACTCCTGCAGTATTTCTGAAGGTGTCCCTGCCTCCCACACAGAAAATAAATAATAGCTGGCACCGTACATCAAGTACTCACATGCCCCGCTGAATCACAATTAAAGCAAACAACAGTCGAACTCGTCGCCCGAGAAGGAGATGCTTTCCCAGCACGAGGACGACGAGAAAACGACCTCCTGGACGTCGGAGCTCGATGTCCCTCTGAACGAATCGGCATCCTAGTCCTCTCACCAGAAGATACTGAAGGATCCTTCTGAGTAAGCTCCTTGATCGAAAGCTCTGCTCCAAGAGCCTTCTCGATGAATTCGCCAAGTGAGTTACAATTGTGATTGAACAACTGCATCCTCAACCGCGGGTTCAACCTCTTGCTAAAATACTTGATCTTATCCGCCTCAGTACGGAGAACAGATGAAGTAAACTGAAGAAGTCCTTGAAACTTTTTAGCAATAACAATAACACCCTTGTCCTCGACGGATTTGGGGTTCAAAACCTCCGACAACTTGGCTTCACGAAGTGGAGCCGGATAATACCTCTCTAACATGAGAGTCTTGAACTCGATCCAAACACAATCACGATCGGTGGGTTATCGAGAACGACTCCGAAAATGATTCGCCAGCCACCAAAGTATTGGTACGAGGTTTCGGGTTTTCGGCCCACTCTGCGGCCTCTATCCCCTCTGTCACGACCTCTTTCCAGACTGAAAGAATAACGTTCAATCATGACCACAGCTCAAATACGCCTCAACGGCCAGAATGCTAGGTCAACGCAAAACACGAGTATACATACTCAACAGATAAACAATCACATCGATCGCGCTAATCATAGCCGATACAGAGCCCACATGCTCCAAAGCAAATAATCATAAATAAATTGCACCCGATCGTCACATACAAGTGTCAACAAAACAGGTTTAATCAATGACATAATGAATGTATGCACATAAAAGAGAATAGAGTCCTTACACCGGTCATACGAAGCTTCGAGGTCTTGCGATACTAGTCTTCACTGACGACAACTCGATGAAAGAATGACTCATACAGTCGTCCAACTATCACGACTGACAAAACCTGACTGTCCAGATTGTCATAACCTGACAGCCCCGCTACTACCGCCTTGGTAGAGCCACATAACACACAAGCCAGGGTACCTCACAACCCAATTCTCCGATACCATCTTCTGTAAGACCGCCAAATCACATTGGGTTATTACAGTGCCGTGGACCCCACATCAGGTGATCCACCAGGCGAACACGACTAAAATACAACAAACTGACCAAAATGGGAAATCACAAACCCTACTATGACGTCCGACATACTATTCCGATATGGAATTTCAACGACAAGAATGGGCCTACATGGCCAAAATAAAAATACAACAACATCCCCGAGCCTTGCTCGGATAATACAAAACGACAACGACTGAACAAAAATGGAGTACTCCAACTGTCTGACCAACATGAACACCAAAATATCTCGGACTAGTATCGCTCGAATGCCTCGTCGCTATCGTCATGCCCCTGTGTCTCAACTCTCTCCTCGCAAGTACCTAAAACAGGAAAATATGTTCCGCCCCCACGGGGTCAGTCATCTAGAATAATTAATATCAAATACATGCACAACATGATATGCATCCAAAGGCAGAATAAACAATACAACAATGGTAGTACGAGATGCTCACAAACCAAAGTAAGAATCGAGCATTCGTGGAATACTATGCCCATGGCATACGATCAATACCTGCTCAATAGGCCAGAACATAAGTGCCCAACGGCGAATCATCAATATAGAACACAACAATACATTACCCGAAGGTAAATCAAACCAATGCTGAAATAAATAAGAATCACAATGCCCGAAGGCTCCAACGGAAATACCGATACATCACAATGGCCTGAAAGCCCTCACCAAGCCCAAAATATCACGATGGCTCGAAGCCGACCAAGCCGCCAAAATATCACGATGGCACGAAAGTCGAATGCCTAAGTCAGTAAATCATCACAATACAGATCTCAAAGAAACAAACCTGACTGTCGAACATAACCCTCTGGCGTATGAACGCTTAATCACAAAACGTCGAACACATCCACACATTTAAATGGACTATGAACGAACAAAATTGTATGGCTCAATGATGGACATCACAGTACGCCCGATCCGGAAATGTGTCCGTGCACATGTCCACCCCGTATACGGAATCCAGAAATATACGTGGGACAATGTACCTAATTAGCCTCACGAACTACGTCTCGTGTGCACGGTCCAATGCGGAAACATCCACGCATGACCATCGTGTGCCTGGCTAAAAATCCTACACAATAACCAATCTAACGCAGATATGATTCCAGATATGTCACGATACAACATGACAACGAAACTCAAAGGATAACACATCCAATACGGATCATACGACTCACCAAGTGAACGATGACACACGAATAATGAAAGATCGACACGACCAACGATATTCAAAACAACCATCCTGGGATCAAAATCCCTAAGGATCGATTAACACGAGCAACGATCACAACACAACAGTCCGGGAAATCCTCAACCTTCAACGATCACAAAATTACCGAGTTCACAAGAATAATAGTGTGCTGCCCTGAGTCGGTCAACACGACAATAATAATTCAACGGATGGGAACTATCCTTGACAGTCCCAATTCAATACTTCGATTACCGTAGAACGGTCAATCGATAACAACGATACAACGAATGAGAATTATCTTTTTGACAACGGATGGGAATTATCTTTGATAATCCCAATTCAATATATCGATTACCTTTAGAGCGGACAATCGATAATAATTATACAACGGATGGGAATTATCTTTTTGACAACGGATGGGAATTATCTTTGATAATCCCAATTCAATATATCGATTACCTTTAGAGCGGACAATCGATAATAATTATACAACGGATGGGAATTATCTTTTTGACAACGGATGGGAATTATATTTGATAATCCCAATTCAATATATCGATTACCTTTAGAGCGGACAATCGATAATAATTATACAACGGATGGGAATTATCTTTGATAATCCCAATTCAATATATCGATTACCTTCAGAACGGTTAACCGATAATAATTATACAATGAATGTCTCGGCACCTTTAATCGGTTACCGATAACGAAGATGATAATAGAATACGTCAATGCCTTCAATCGGCCAAAACGACATCAATAGAAAAACACTGATATCAATAACGACGATTCACAAAAATACCTTGATGGAACATCAATCAATAACAACAATCGATACGTCGATGCCGCGAACCGGCTATCAACAACAATATCTCAAAGGAACATTAATCAACAATAACAATTGATATGTCGATACTGCGAACCGGCTATCGACAAATATATTACCAACAAGTATCGCAATGCCTTAAATCGGCTATTTACGAACAACAATAATATTTGGCATAATTTTCCGAAGGGTATTGTATCAAACAATCCCTTGATGTCAACAAAATCATAAAGAGACCAAGTCTCGAAATGATACACACATTCATACACATACATGATAACATTAATCTCATTGACCAGTACAAGTATAAAACTTGCCTCAAACCGAAGGCGAGAAAGTCCTTCCACGATAAACGTCCTACCACGAATCGATCAACGGCGTCCTCCGACAATCACAAGCACTCGAACAACCTTGAATGAAATACAATTCATTCGATAACACGATATCGACCGAAAACGACATAACAGATAACTCCGATACCAATACGAACACATACTATACTTGTATTTATTCATATATACACACATATATATAATATACATACATCACATATATATATATACAACCCACAATATCTCTCTCTCTCTCTCTCTCTCTATATATATATATATATATATATATATATATATATATATATATGTACCCACATGACACACACACTTTACACACTGCACAGCACACACTACACATATTATATATATATATATATACACACAACACACACCACACAAATAAGACGTGTATATATATATATATATATATATATATATATATATATATATATATATATATATATATATATATTTACACCACACACTACACACACAATAAATATATAACAGTACACATAATATATATATATATATAACTGAAGAAAAAAAACTCACACAGGCTTATCAGAGCCGATCGGCCAAGTCGGGAAAACAAAACAACTCCCATGCTGGAATTCAGCCGCCGGAAAAATTGACCCGCCGGACTTCGTCCAACTCCGGTCTGTTTCCGTCCATGGCCGGTTTTCACCATCTCCGCCTGCAACTCCTTGCCGGAAATATGTCAAACCTCCGTTCCGCCGTCCGTTCCGGACAAAAACCACCTCCGGTCGCCGGAATCAATGAAACCGCATCCATGGCCGGAGACCATGAAGAGCGCCGGTGCCTGAGCTCCGTCTCACCGGAAATCAGAATAGCTCGACCGGATTTTGCAACGCCGTCCGATCTGGAAATTCCGACCGGCCGTCGCTGCTCCAGTCACGAGCCACCACGCCGCCGTCGAGCTTCGGTCGTCGCCGGAGATGTCAGCCCCTCTAACTCCGGTCGTCAACTCCAGTCCGTCGCCGGAAAATGGAGAAGCCAGCTGCCCGTCCTCAAGCTCTACGTCGTCGGAGAAAGAAGTAAAAAAAAGACGAGAGCGGAGAGAAGAGAGGGAACGAGAGAGAGAGGACAAGAGAGAGAGAGGATACAGTGAAGGCAAGGAGATGATATATAATATATATATATATCTATATAACGTGAGGGAAGGTGAGGGATTGGCGAGAGAAAGGTAGCATGTGAAATATATATATATATATATATATATATATATATATATATATATATATATATGATACCCTAAAAATACCCTCGCCCCGAAAGTTGACCACGAGGAAGGTTCCCACCACCTACCACGCATTACGTACGTAACCTCAGGGCGTAACGTACATAATCGCAACAAATTAGCGTATGTAATGCTACACAGGTAGCGTACGCTATGGCTATAAACTTAGCCAAAATTCCAAACTCGCCAAACAACAACCAAACGACGAAACCAAACCGACGACCAGTATAAATATTTCGATCCCGAAATATTTTAATACAATATACATTGTATCGGTCCAAACAACAACACTTGTACAATTCCAAATGAATACGTACAACTCAACAGTAACACGAAAAAAATTACCCCCGGATATTACAGATCCGATCAATGCAAGGATCGTGAAAGCACAACAAGCTCGAATCCGGGCAAAGTATCCTACCGACGAGGATTAGGCTTTTATTTCTATGTTTATGTACTAGGTTTTAATTTTATGCATTTTTTTAAATGTAATGTGTGTGTTTTTTATATGTAATATGTGTTTTTTAATTAATGAAGTTTATTTTAGTTTATATTGTGCATATTTTATTTTATGTAAAAGAAAAAAAAATGGCCGACGACACCAAAATTTCTGGTGCCAACGGATACGGGCAAAATGTGGTGCCGTGGGGTTTCTGGTGCCATGGAGCTTTTTGCTGACGTGGCAGCATTTTTTTCCCACGACACCAACTCCACAGCACCACCGCACCTAATGCTCTTAGAATCATGAAAATTAACTCAATAGTACCCTAACTGTCAATTTTAGGTCTTTATCGGTAAATATCCGTCAGGAAGAAATTGTCTCTCCTTTTTATAGAGATTTCCGATAACATGATCTAATGGCAACGATCATCGAGTTAACTTCGATCGAGTTGTTATGAAATGGTTCGTTGAGAAGGGATCTCCTACAGTGACTCATGGTAAGAGATCATGGAGTCGGGACTGATAAAATAGTTCAAACCGTGAGTGATTAACACAAAAATGTTCAATGAATCATGTGATATTGGCAGGATTCCTCTCTTCGAGTCCCACGTTCCCGACTCAAAAATGCATCTATCACGAAATGTGTTATCGAAGATTACACCGATCGACTAGCTGCCCTACCTCGGACAGCAAAGGTTGTGATTCCGCCCCCAAGTATTTATCATAAGCAGCAAGCAAGAAGATAGAAGTTACTTCCAATTATCTTTCCGATGCGTGATTCGTTGAGGCACGATATTTTCTGTGCTCGGGATCTCAATTTTTCTTTTTCTTCAAGGGACGTTTCATTGGATTCTCATCTGGAACATGGCTTATCTATTCTTATGTAATATCAGTACTTTCAATTTTTAGCACTTTCTATTTTTGGACGCATGTCTATTTTAACGACTCGCTTGTAACTTTTGGAATATTTTATTCCAAATATTCATTTATCGAGTTTTGATGATTAATTGTTAAACAAAGAAAAACAACAAGGAAGCAAAACAAAACAACAAAGACATTTAAGCTGCGCAAAAAGTTACCTGATCAGATCAGAGAGCAAAGTTACTGATCAGTCAAGAAAGAAAATTACCTGATCAGATAAGAAGGAAAGTCGTTTGACCGAACTTACCTGATGATAACGCACGCTAGCAGGAAACACTAGCGCACACTAAGAAAGCTATCTGCAGATCAGATGATCTACAAAGTTACCTGAAGACAAAGTCACCTGATGAAGATAACGCACGCTACAGTTGCAGCATAACGTACGCTATCGAAGGAACATGACTGTTGTGTAGACTTTCAACACAGAGTGACGTATGCACTGACATAAGACATAGCGCACGCTATGAATGATCTTTAGCGCACGCTAAAGAGTATTTGAATTCAAACATATGAACGTTGAAAGATTCGGTGGAAAGTCAGAAGTCAAAAGCTACAAACGGATATATGACGCAAGCAATTACGTAATATTAGCGCACGCTACTGATTGGTGCATAATTGATCTAAAATTCATATACAAAATATTCATTTTTCCGGGCATAATTGTACTGATTTGTGATTAAAAATATATATTTTACAGATATATCCAAACATGAGCTAAAAATGGTTATTTACTGATTCGACATGATGCATCAAAAAGGACGGAAAACAAGACCAAATCCAACGACGGAATTTTTCAAGGCAAAACGACCTACAACACGGCGCAAACAGACCGTGTTATGTAGGCCGCTTCACATACGGCGCAACAAGGGCCGTGTCTTGGGCCGTTTCACACACGGCCGGCATTTAGCGCCGTGTCCTCGCGCGTATTCCGAAGAAACCGAAGTCGGCACAAAGCGGCGCACAACACGGGGCAACCGAGCCGTTTTCATCGCCGTTTTTCAGCAGATGCCATGCAAAATTAGTCCACTTTTGACCAACTTGTGAAATCAACCACAAGATATTTTTTTGGTCAAAAATCTGAAAATTCAAAGACATGGGTGAAGTGTGAACAAAGAATTAAAAAAATGATATTACAATAGATATTTTGAATTAAATAATCAATTGTATTCTTGAAAATCACCTATAAAAGGACATGTTCATCCATTGCAAAATCCCACTCCACATTCTTACCAAGAAATCCTCAACTTCTTGCTAAGAAATACTCCTTTCCTTTAGCAATATATTTTCCTTAGAACTTTCAATTTTAGTTTGTATTTCATTTTTAGTTTAAAGTTTTTCTTTCATTTAGTTTGTAATTGAAAAGTGCTTGATCAATAAGCACTTAGTATTTTACTTTCAATTTTTGTAAGCTTGTAACCTTTAAACAAGTTTGAAGATATATTTTGAAGTTTGTTTCTTGCACTTTGATTCATCATATTCAAGTAAGTTTTATCTATTGTCATTAAGTTCTAGTAATTAAAAGTTTTTATATATATATTATATATATCATTATTTCTATTATAATTTTAGTTTGTATAAACCGATGAGTAGCTAATCTTTCTTCCTAGGGAAGGGGATTTCTATTAGGTTATATATTGAGTATTTGATTGATTTAAACTATTTTTAGGACTAATTGGTTTAAATAGAGATTGATCATATCCTATTTTTACTAATGAAACCTTCTTGATTGATTGTTGAGTGAATTGGAAACATATCTTTTCAATCTATCAAATGTTAATCTTGTTATCAACATCTTAAGATTGCGAAAGTGGTTAAGACATCTTTGATTACGAAAGTACGGAGGTGAAAAGTTGATTACTCGATGAACGATCGTTTATCCTAAAAATAGTCAAGTTAGAGAAATGAAAGGACTAATTGGTTTAAATAGAGATTGATCATATCCTATTTCTACTAGTGAAACCTCCTTGATTGATTGTTAAGTGTATTGGAAACACATCTTTTCAATCTATCAAGTGTTAATCTTGTTATCAACATCTTAAAAAAGTGACAACATTAAGACATCTTTGATTACGAAAGTACAGAGGTGAAAAGTTGATTACTCGATAAACATTCGTTTTTCTTTTATATCCATATAAATCAATTCCTATACTTAATTAAATACCTAATTTAATGAACCCGTAATCCCCTAGATTTTATAAATTCCCAACTCATTTTAATTCTATTCATTTTCACTAGTTAAAAATAGTCTAGTATAAAAATAGTTTTCTTAAAACTAGTAGTATTAAAAATAGTCTTAATATAAATAGTCTAGTATAAATAGTCTTAATATAAATAGTCTTAATATAAATAGTCTTAATATAAATAGTCTAGTTAAAAATAGTCTTATATAAAATAGTCTTATATAAAATAGTCTTATATAAAATAGTTTGGTTTAAAATATAGTGCATTTAGTTAATTTTTAAAAAACCCAAAAATATCTTTTTTAATATTTTAGTATTTATTTCTCGCAATTTGTAACAAAAAATTATACGAAGCCCTGTTGGACAATCCTCGAGAGAAAAGACCTTGGTAGAACTCACCACAAACTACTTCTACCTCGTATATATTTGCGAGCGACTCAAGAACTCCTATTTTTAGGATAAGTTTTTTGACCGATCAAATTTTGGCGCCGTTGCCGGGGATTGTTTTAGGCCAAATATAATTTTTCTGTCCGGTCAAGTGGCGGATAACGGTACTCCGTGACTATTAAAGTTGGATTTTTCAGTTTCCCACAACAACTGATATTTGTAGATATTTTATCGTTTTTCATTTTAATTTTTTTTGTCATGGAAGAAACATTGTATAAAATTGAAAAAAGATTTCCCTTTCTAAGCAAAAATGCAATTTTAAATATTTACAAGACAAGGCTTGAAAGGATGAGGTTGCTTACGAATAAAAGCATACCTTTTGACATAAGATTCATTATCGAAGCCAAAGTAAGAATAGAAGGTGAATTCACGAAACACCAACTAGATTCTTACCGTGGCTTGGAAAAAGTTCATATGCCAAGAAACGACGAGCAAAGATTCTAGCCGTTTGCTATAAATGTGCTAGATGGAACCGTAATGCAAAATGTCGATCTTTAGGAATTCCATCTACAAACAGAGAAGATAAAATTCAGTTCATTAATGATGGTCCGAATAAGGAGAATTTAGATAATATCGAAATTTCTCTTGACACGCATCCTAGTGGACTTGTGTATTACGGAATTCAATGTTTGTGGAATAAATTCAAACCAATATGAACAACGCCTTGGGAATCGACGTTAAAAGACTCGCTTGCCAATTTGTAAGAAAATTGGATGGGAAGCTTCTCCCCACTCATAGAAGGCGTTTAAACCGCTTCGAACGTAAAATCAGAGGAAGATGTGAGCCACAATCACAACTACCGTACATACGCGTAAGTATCTTTTATTTTTGTCGTGGTGAGATTTTCGAATAAAAATGTGATACGCGATAAAAGCTTTCATTATTCTATTGAGTAGTTGAAGCACAATCAAACGCAATCACAAACTTGTTAAACAATTTTTCCTCATCTTTTCTTCTATAAATAACCTTTGTGCTTGTTTCTTTTATTCATCCCTCAAACTTGTACTTTTCTCTTTTCTCTCTAAATAAATTTCTTTTCAAAAATGGAGTCATCATCTTCCACAAAAAAATTTTACACACCGCATTTTTGGTGGATCTAGTTCTCGAAAAGAGGCATGCTTCATCAAGCCCCACGACTTGGGTCGTACCTTAGGAGAAAAATGCATTCATGTAGTTTACGGAGGAGGAAGTCTAGGATTAATGGGACGAGCCGTCTCGCCTATATGGAAGGAGTAAGAGTATTGGGAGTAATCCCAAAACCTCCGGGCCGAAAGTAAAATCACCGGTCAACTATTGGAGATGAGTTTAGATCTGTGAATATGCAAGATCGCATAACTCACATGATAAATAATTCTCGCGCCTTTATCGCCCTTCCCGGTGGTTTTGGCACCCTTGAGGAACTTTTTCATGTGGTTACCAGAGCTACTAAATGTTCATCAAAACCAATAGGAGTGCTTAATGTCAATGGTTTCTTTGATGGTTTACCTGTCTTTCATCGACTACTCGCCGAAAAGGGCTTTATTTCCGAGCGTGCAAAACGAATCATAGTCGTTGCAACAACACCGAAGAACTAATCAAAAACTCAATGAATTTGTTCCTCAACCGTATCCAAATTTCTAGCTAAAATTGTCAGGTAGAAGATTTTACAAAGGAGAAAACGAAAAGTGGATTCATTCCTCTCCCTTTGATAACCCATGACGGACCTCTTGTATTTTTACTTTCTGTGTGTGTAATAATCGTGCTAAATGATGGCACTTAAGGAGTTTCTTCTTGATCTCTTGACGCGCATCTATTCGCGATTTATGTATTGTCAGTAATTTTTATTTCGTGTTTTGCTTTTTTTTTTAAAAACTTTGATGGCGCAGTAAGGCGACTCTTCTGACTTTCTTGATACGCATCTAAAAATTATGTTATACTTACGAGTATATTTTATTTTCTTTTGTGTGTGCCTCGTATATTTATTCTCTTGCAGATTCTAAAAGGCGTTAGGCTCGGACATCAACTTTCTTAACAGGAGTATTCTCGCTTTCGCATTGATTTTTATTTTTATTTTATAAACCGAGGACAGTTTTATTTTCAAGTTTGGGGGTGGTTTGTTGTAGTATGTTTTAGTGTGTTAGTATTTTGGTGTGTTTTTATTTGCCTTAATTTTTTTTTAGTATATATATATATATATAGTATTTTGATTTTTGAGATTTTTAGATCTGGCCATAACACCAATAAATTAGCTATATACAAGCTTCTAAAAATTGTTTTAACTAGAAAAATTGTATATTCCAAAACTTTGAGCCTTAATCTCTCTTTCCAAACCTTGTAATTATCATATAAAATCGAGTCATTCGTTACCTTGAGAAAAGAAGAATCAATCGGTTGATGAAAAATAGAACTGAAATTTACTTAATTTGTGGAGTTTTTGATTTTTCATGCTTAACTAATAAATGATTTTCGCAAAAATTCTAATCCCTAAAAAAGGAGTCATTGGTGAAAAGAGCTACACGTTAGCAAATAACGGTGTGAAAGCTATCAAATAAAAAAATAAATTAAGAAAAGTAGAAGTGTTGAGCGAGAATAAATGCCTAATTTTGGAAGTCTTAAATTTTGCGAAAAATAAAGGACTAACCATTGTTGGTGCGTAGTCGTGCCTCGTAAAAATTGGTGAAAAGAGCTACACGTTAGCAAATAACGGTGAAAGCTATCACCTTTTTACGAAAGAAAAATAATGAGATAGAAATTGTGTTAGTGAAAAGAGCTACACGTTAGCAAATAACGGTGTGAAAGCTATCACTAAAAGGGATGTAGTTTATGAGCAGATTTGAATTAATTAGCAGCTGAATTTCAATACACTCAATTTTGTGAAAATCACAATATTTGATGACGCCGATGAAATTCTTCTTCATATTGAGTCGAAAAATAAACGAGTGATCGAGAGCAAACCATCAAAGGGAGTCGTGTGAAGTCACGAGTGGGAAAGAAATAATCAACCTTTAGGGGGGGAAACCTTGCATTTTGGAATTACAAAAATAAAAACCGTGTTTTAACTTCAAAATCGTTAGTAGATTTATTTTGAATCTTGATTCATTTTCTATCTACTGTATAAAGTTGGTTATTGTGTATTAATGGCATTTTGATCTCTTTTTATCTTTATATATAATTATTTTTCTTAAATTTGTGTGTATTATTTTTTTATTTTATGTCTTATTTTAATTTTTATTTTGTGTGTGATTAATAAAGAGTCTTGCTCGGGACTAGCAAGAATTTAAGTGGGGTATTTGATTGGTGCATAATTGATCTAAAATTCATATACAAAATATTCATTTTTCCGGCATAATTGTACCGATTTGTGATTAAAAATATATATTTTATGATATATCCAAACATGAGCTAAAAATGGTTATTTTACAGACATCGACATGATGCATCAAAAAGGACGGAAAACAAGACCAAATCCAACCACGGAATTTTTCAAGGCAAAACGACCTACAACACGCGCAAACAGACCGTGTTATGTAGGCCGTTTCACATACGGCGCAACAAGGGCCGTGTCTTGGGCCGTTTCACACACGGCCGGCATTTAGCGCCGTGTCCTCGCGCGTATTCCGAAGAAACCGAGTCGACAAAACGGCGCACAACACGGGGCAACCGAGCCGTTTTCATCGCCGTTTTCGGCAGATGCCATGCAAAATTAGTCCACTTTTGACCAACTTGTGAAATCAACCACAAGATATTTTTTTGGTCAAAAATCTGAAAATTCAAAGACATGGGTGAAGTGTGAACAAAGAATTAAAAAAATGATATTACAATAGATATTTTGAATTAAATAATCAATTGTATTCTTGAAAATTACCTATAAAAGGACATGTTCATCCATTGCAAAAATCCCACTCCACATTCTTACCAAGAAATCCTCAACTTCTTGCTAAGAAATACTCCTTTCCTTTAGCAATATATTTTCCTTAGAACTTTCAATTTTAGTTTGTATTTCATTTTTAGTTTAAAGTTTTTCTTTCATTTAGTTTGTAATTGAAAAGTGCTTGATCAATAAGCACTTAGTATTTTACTTTCAATTTTGGTAAGCTTGTAACCTTTAAACAAGTTTGAAGATATATTTTGAAGTTTGTTTCTTGCACTTTGATTCATCATATTCAAGTAAGTTTTATCTATTGTCATTAAGTTCTAGTAATTAAAAGTTTTTATATATATATTATATATATCATTATTTCTATTATAATTTTAGTTTGTATAAACCGATGAGTAGCTAATCTTTCTTCCTAGGGAAGGGGATTTCTATTAGGTTATATATTGAGTATTTGATTGATTTAAACTATTTTTAGGACTAATTGGTTTAAATAGAGATTGATCATATCCTATTTTTACTAATGAAACCTTCTTGATTGATTGTTGAGTGAATTGGAAACATATCTTTTCAATCTATCAAATGTTAATCTTGTTATCAACATCTTAAGATTGCGAAAGTGGTTAAGACATCTTTGATTACGAAAGTACGGAGGTGAAAAGTTGATTACTCGATGAACGATCGTTTATCCTAAAAATAGTCAAGTTAGAGAAATGAAAGGACTAATTGGTTTAAATAGAGATTGATCATATCCTATTTCTACTAGTGAAACCTCCTTGATTGATTGTTAAGTGTATTGGAAACACATCTTTTCAATCTATCAAGTGTTAATCTTGTTATCAACATCTTAAAAAGTGACAATGATTAAGACATCTTTGATTACGAAAGTACGGAGGTGAAAAGTTGATTACTCGATAAACATTCGTTTTTCTTTTATATCCATATAAATCAATTCCTATACTTAATTAAATACCTAATTTAATGAACCCGTAATCCCCTAGATTTTATAAATTCCCAACTCATTTTAATTCTATTCATTTTCACTAGTTAAAAATAGTCTAGTATAAAAATAGTTTTCTTAAAACTAGTAGTATTAAAAATAGTCTTAATATAAATAGTCTAGTATAAATAGTCTTAATATAAATAGTCTTAATATAAATAGTCTTAATATAAATAGTCTAGTTAAAAATAGTCTTATATAAAATAGTCTTATATAAAATAGTCTTATATAAAATAGTTTGGTTTAAAATATAGTGCATTTAGTTAATTTTTAAAAAACCCAAAAATATCTTTTTTAATATTTTAGTATTTATTTCTCGCAATTTGTAACAAAAAATTATACGAAGCCCTGTTGGACAATCCTCGAGAGAAAAGACCTTGGTAGAACTCACCACAAACTACTTCTACCTCGTATATATTTGCGAGCGACTCAAGAACTCCTATTTTTAGGATAAGTTTTTTGGCCGATCAGCTACATGGAGATGTTAGCGCACGCTAACTGATAGAGGCAGTAGCTGTAATATCCGGATTTATTACTGTGTATTTCATCTGTATTTGAACCCTGTATTATTCGGAATTGTGATCTCGATAATTGGAGTATGATATTTCTCACATTTGTATCCTTGTACATAAGTATAACAACATGCAAAATTTTTCATGCAAACTCGTGATAGCGCACGCTAAGAATGTAGCTTAACGTGCGTTATCGGGCTACAACTAGCACATGCTACGAATGAAGGATTGCGTGCGCTAGGCAGTCAATTATTGAGCTAGATGGCTAGCACATGCGCCAGCCGGACGTGGGTCCGGATAAGATTCCCGCGGGCGGAACTGGACAGTTTTGGAGTCAACTCTTATTTAGGGTGCACTAAGGGAAGTATGATAGTGTGCGCTAACCAGCTAATGTGCAGAAACTTTATTTAAGGGACATCACTCCATTTCTTCTTGTTCCCTTCACTCGTCCTCATTACTTGATAGTCCAGAGAGCCTATTATCCTCCTTAAACACACTTAGAACACATCTACTTGATCATTAGAGATTGATGTCACTTGTGATTGATCGTTGAAGTGAGGAAACACCTTGGATTGGCATACAAACAATCGGAGCTGGATTCTACCTTTTTGACTCGGTGTTATCTTCATATTAAGGTATGTTAATTCTTTCTCCAGCCTTATATTCGTGTTCTGAAGAGTTAGATGAATCATGCTTTCAAGATATTGAGTTTCATTAGTGAATTATTCAACAAACATCATGTTTAGAAGTGGGAATGATTATGCTTATAATATCGTTGTTGAAACCTCGTAGTTGGAATTGTTAGTTCACCTTCAAGATGAAGTCTGGATATGATAATGATTATGGAATCTAGTGCATCAACCTGAGATCACCAAACTTCACGTGAGAATGATAATCGAGTCTGAATATAAGAGTTTTGATGATATTCATTTCCTTGAGATTCAAAGATGTTTGAATCCGTAAGATCATTCATAAGTTTATGATCATGACATGTAGATAGATAACGTAAGTTAATCACTGAGGAGTTTGTAAATTTCATCACCGTTAGAACGGTCTGCTGCCCAGCAGTGAAACTGTCATGCACGCTTAGCGTACGCTAAGCTATGTGAATTAACGTACGCTATCGGGCATGTTTAGCATACGCGCGCTTGGAACTTAGCGTGCGTTATGTCATCAGACGAGTCAATCGACTGATCAGTGGGGTACTGACCGTGCATGGTTAGCATACGCTAGGCTGCGTATAATTGCATGTGCTAACGAGTATCCTTAACGTACGCTACATAGGATACGTAGCGTGCGTTAAGCAAGCCAGACAGATTTCATTTTAAGAACTTCCGACCATAATTTCGATTGTTAGATGTTCGTTCGACTGGAGATGAATTCTATATTATTTCTTTTGTTAAGGTTCGATCTTAGCAGCATGATTGATCGAAGGGGACGACCTTCGAGTATTTTGATATTCGTGGAAGTTTTATTCTTGTCATCGAACCGAGGCAAGTACTCTAATTAGAATTGTCTATATTATGACAAGTTATATTGCGATTGTATTGTGTATATGTGTTGTGATTAAATGTCCACCATGCGTTGATCCGACTGGAATCATCATGGGAATCTATAGCTGTGTGCGCTGGATCGTTGGACAGGTAGTTCCACCATGCGTTGGTCCGACGGGATCATCATGGGAATCTATAGCTGTGTGCGCTGGATCGTTGGAATACCATCAGTATGTTGAGACTGTTGTGATGTGATAAGTGTTGTTGTTATTTCTTGTTGAGAAATTTGTTATGATGATTGTTGATTACATCACTGTTGTATGATTATTGTACTTGCACTAGCATCGTTGTGCTAACCCCTACGGGGGTGAACATTTGTTTATGTTCAGAATCCAGGAGAGCGGGGAAACAACCACTGGAGCTGCATGACGACGAGGGTGCAGAGTGATGTTCCGGCCGGGTTTATTATCTGTTATTGGTTATTTTAATAAGTACTCGAGTACGTCATAATTTGTGATGTTTGGATTTCAGTGGTGTATTAATATTCTCCTTTTGGATGTCTGTATTTTCGGTATTGAACCAGAACCATCGTAATGTATTTTCAGTAATTTCATAATTTGGTATCTGTCATTGTCTTTTCATTGATTTAGCCTTGTAAATTCTTATGTAAAGGATTTACGGCGCTATAATATTCCTGAATATATTGGGGGTGTTACAAAATATGGTATCTGAGCTAAGATTATGGATATATTGGACATTGGGTTAAAATAGGGGTCGTATACGTCTTTTGAAATAACCGGCCGTGAATAACATCACTGTACTGCCTACGTCTTCGTGCGAACGGTGGTTGTAAGTTCCTAAACCCTATCTCGTCCTTTACATGTTGTACCTCTTTATACTTGAACTTTAGAACGATATTGTTCCCTGTATATTGAGTATTTGTGCTTTCAGTATGTTGAGAGGTGGACGTGGACGTGGTCGCGGTCGCGGACGCGGACAAAGGAATGCAGAAAGAGAAGCTTCGCCTTCTAATTAGGCCAGCCATAGCTCAGGCGAACCGCAAAGATCTATTAATAATGAACCGGAACCTGCTGTGCCCGAAATCCTTCATCAGGTGGTGAACCAGATGACTCAATTCGCCCAGGTCGTGGACCGAATGCAGGTGGCGGTGGGATTATAGCAGGGAGATAGACAGCAAGGGATCCCAGACATGGGAAATCAAGGTGACCAATGGATGCAAGAGGTGGCGAAGATGCAACCACCCAAATTCGACGGCTTTTCTGAGACTCCCACATGGGACCATTGGTTGAAGGAATTGGAGAAGATTTTTTCCGGAATAAATTGCCCAGACGACCGGAGAGCCTCTATTGCTCAGTACTTTCTGATAGGGAAATCATCCGAGTGGTGGGAAACAATTTTGGAACAATGTCAGCCACGACGGATACAGCTAGGAGGTGCTTGAACTGTGGTCGCCCCGGCTACCTTTGACGTGATTGTTTGCGCACTCCAGTTACATGTTTTGATTGCGGACAGGAAGGGCACCGTGCGACGTTTTGCAAGGATGCCACCAAGTTCAATGGAACCCATACATCACAGCCAGTTCAGAAGGAAGCTAGTATCCAACAAATGCAGCAAAGTGTTCAGATGCCTCAGAATTTTGGCCGCGAACGAGGCAGAGGACAGTGGGACCGAAAGGGTACATCGAGTGCTGGATCTGTTCCTCCACGTCTGTACGAGATGAGGAGAACAGACGATCAGGATGCTGCTGTCGCATCAGGTACTGTTCAGATCCTTTCCCAGCTAGTTAGCGTTTTATTCGATACAGGAGCTACGCATTCATTTATATCCTTATATTGTGTAAATCGTTTGAATATTTCTGGTTTTCATAATTGTGAACCTTATGTTGTTGGTTTACCGAGTGGAGAGAGAATTGTTGGAAACTTGGAAACTAGAGATTTCCCTGTATCGTTTGGAGGCAGAGAGTGGCTCTCAAATCTGATTGTAATAGAAATGCAAGGAGATGACCTGATACTCGGAGACGATTGGCTTAATCGATATGGAGCTATTGTAAACTACCGAAGGAGGAATATCTCGCTGATCGCTGATGATGGTTCTGAAATACTGTTTGAAGGATGGAAACCAGGAAGCTCAGGAAAGTTGATCAAGGCGATGAAAGCTGTCAAATTGTTGAAACAGGGATGTACTGGATACTGGTGCTATGCAATGAAGAAAGAAGACGAAATTGTAGAACTTTCATCCATTCCTGTTGTGAACGAATTTCCGGATGTATTTCCTGATGAGTTACCTGGACTACCTCCACGACGGTATGTAGAATTCACCATTGAGCTGGAACCAGGAGCTACACCAATTTCTAAAGCACCGTATCGTATGGCACCTACTGAGATGTACGAACTGAAAAAGCAGCTGGAGGAGTTACTGGACAAAGGCTATATCCAGCCAAGCATTTCGCCCTGGGGAGCGCCAGTTCTTTTTGTCCGGAAGAAGGATGGATCGCTTTGACTGTGTATTGACTATCGAGAGCTGAACAAAATGACGATTAAGAACAAGTATCCATTGCCACGGATTGATGATTTGTTTGATCAGTTCCAAGGAGCAACAGTATTTTCTAACATCGATCTGAGATAAGGATACCATCAACTGAGGATTAAGGAATCTGATATTCCGAAATCAGCATTCAGAACTCATTACGGACATTATGAGTTTGTAGTGATGCCGTTTGATCTCACTAATGCACCTGCTATATTCATACAATTGATGAACTGAGTGTTCATCGAATATTTGGATAAATTTGTGGTCGTGTTCATTGATGACATTCTGGTGTATTCTAAGAGCCCAGAAGAGCATGCACAGCATTTACGGATTGTGTTAGACCTATTGAGAAATGAACAATTGTACGCCAAACTTTCTAAGTGTGAATTCTGGCAAAGGAAGTAATGTTCCTCGGCCATGTGGTATCAGCTGAAGGAGTCCGAGTAGATCCTCAGAAGATCGAAGCGGTTATGGATTGGAAGCCTCCAAAGAACATGGAAGAAGTCCGGAGTTTCTTAGGACTTGCTGGGTATTATCGTCGGTTCGTGGAAGGGTTTTCCAAAATTTCCCACCCACTTACTCGACTACTGCAGAAAACACAAAAGTTTGAGTGGAACGAGTTGTGCCAGAATAGCTTTGATGAATTAAAGAAGAGATTGACGATAGCACCGATTTTAACACTTCCACAGGGAACTGGAGGATTCATAGTTTACAGTGATGCTTCGAACCAAGGACTCGGATGTGTATTGATGCAGAATGATAAGATGATCGCTTATTCGTCACGTCAGATGAAACCTTATGAAGTGAATTACCCAACGCATGATTTGGAGCTAGCAGCAGTAGTTTTTGCTTTGAAAATCTGGAGGCATTACCTGTTCGGGACTCACTGTCAGATCTTTACGGATCACAAGAGTCTCAAATATATCTTCAGTCAGAAAGAGTTGAACATGCGGCAAAGGATTTGGATGGAACTTATTAAGGATTATGACTTGGAGATTCTTTATTATCCAGGCAAAGCAAATGTAGTGGCCGATGCACTTAGCCGCAAGCCTGTTTCTATCCAAATGCTGGAGACTCTGACCTCCCAGCTCAGCATTCAACGAGAGATGATTCGAGAATGAATTGAAGTGTGGTTACAAAGAGTCCAAGGACAGCTGTGCGTGATGGAATTAACTTCATCATTAACCGAAGAAATCAAATCTATGCAGACAGATGATCCTCTGATGATTCGGTTACGTGATGAAGTGATCAAGGGAAAGGCCCCCAGATTCGTAATTCATGATGATGGAGTTTTGAGATTTTAGAACCGACTCTGCGTTCCTGATGTCGATGTTCTGAAATAGACGATTATCAAGGAAGCTCACAGCTCACCCTAGTCTATCCACCCGGGCACCAGTAAGATGTACAAGGACTTGAAGCAGAATTTCTGGTGGGGCAACATGAAGAAAGATGTAGTGGACTATGTTTCGAAATGCTTGACTTGTCAGTAGGTTAATATCGAGCATCAACGACCTGCCGGGATGTTGAAGCTGCTCCCGATTCCTGAATGAAAGTGGGAGGACATATCGATGGACTTTATCACTAGTATGCCGAGAACCAAGACACGAATGGATATGATTTGGGTAATAGTTGATCGTTTAACCAAATCAGCTCATTTTCTAGGCGTTAAAGACACGTGGGGATCAGAGAGGTTGGCACGAGTATTTATTTCAGAGATAGTCCGATTGCATGGTACGTCGAACACCATTATTTCTGACCGAGATGGTCGCTTTGTATCGCATTTTTGGAAAGTAGTTCATAAGGCCTTGGGGACCGAATTGAAATTCAGTACAGCTTATCACCCACAGACTGACGGACAATCCGAGAGGACTATTCAAACGGTGGAAGATATGCTAAGGGCTTGTGCCTTAGATTGGTCAACCGACTAGGAAATTCATCTACCGTTGAATGAATTTACCTACAACAATAGTTGGTATGCTTCCATTAAGATGGCACCGTTTGAGGCCTTGTACGGGAGAAGATGCAGATCGCCTTTATGTTGGGACGATTCATCAGACTTGATCGGGACAGAACCAGAGTTGATCGTGCAGACACGAGAGAAGATAGCCTTGATTCGTGAAAGGCTGTTGACCGCACAGAGTCGACAGAAATCTTATGCAGACGTACGCCGTCGCCCATTGGAGTTCAGTAATGGAGACCACATACTTTTAAAAGTTTCTCGTACTCGGGGAATCTTTCGTTTTGGGAGAAAAGGTAAGCTGAGTCCAAGATATATCGCACCATTTGAGATCCTCGAGATAGTTGAAGAGTTGGCATACAGATTGGCATTACCGCCGTCATTGAGCCATGTTCATAATGTGTTCCACGTATCCCAATTACGGAGATATATACCGGATCCTAGTCATGTCATTGATTTCGGCGAAATCGAAGTCGCTCAGGATGGAACATTTGAAGAAAGACCGGTCAAGATACTCGAGAGTCGTGTTAAGCAGTTGAGGAACAAAACAATCGTTTTGGTCAAAGTTCAGTGGTCACTCCACGGGGTGGAAGAAGCCATTTGGGAAACAGAAGATAGCATGAATTCCAGATATCCAGAGTTATTTTCGTCTTGAGTTTCGGGACGAAACTCCTTTTTAGTAGGAGAGTATGTAATATCCAGATTTAAGACTGTGTATTTCATCTGTATTTGAACCCTGTATTATTCAGAATTGTGATCTCGATAATTGGAGTATGATATTTCTCACATTTGTATGCTTGTACATAAGTATAACAACATGAAAAAATTTTCAAGCAAACTCGTGATAGCGCACGCTAAGAATGTAGCTTAACGTGCGTTATCGGGCTACAACTAGCGCACGCTACGAATGAAGGATTACGTGCGCTAGGCAGTCAATTATTGAGCTAGACGGCTAGCACATGCGCCAACCGGACGTGGGTCCGGATAAGATTCCTGCGGGCGGAACTGGACAGTTTTGGAGTCAACTCTTATTTAGCGTGCACTAAGGGAAGTATGATAGCGTGCGCTAATCAGCTAATGTGCAGAAAATTTATTTAAGGGACAACACTCCATTTCTTCTTGTTCCCTTCACTCGTCCTCATTACTTGATAGTTCAGAGAGCCTATTATCCTCCTTAAACACACTTAGAACACATCTACTTGATCATTGGAGATTGATGTCACTTGTGATTGATCGTTGAAGTGAGGAAACACCTTGGATTGGCATACAAACAACCGGAGCTGGATTCTACCTTTTTGACTCGGTGTTATCTTCATATTAAGGTATGCTAATTTTTTCTCCAGCCTTATATTCGTGTTCTGAAGAGTTAGATGAATCATGCTATCAAGATATTGAGTTTCATTAGTGAATTATTCAACAAACATCATGTTTAGAAGTGGGAATGATTATGCTTATAATATCATTGTTGAAACCTCGTAGTTGGAATTGTTGGTTCACCTTCAAGATGAAGTCTGAATATGATAGTGATTATGGAATCTAGTGCATCAACCTGAGATCACCAAACTTCACGTGAGAATGATAATCGAGTTTGAATATAAGAGTTTTGATGATATTCATTTCCTTGAAATTCAAAGATGTTTGAATCCGTAAGATCATTCATAAGTTTATGATCATGACATGTATACGAATAACGTACGTTAATCACTGAAGAGTTTATAAATTTCATAACCGTTAGAACGGTCTACTGCCCAGCAGTGAAACTACCATGCACGCTTAGCGTACGCTAAGCTATGTGAATTAACGTACGCTATCAGGCATGTTTAGCGTACGCTGCGCTTGGAACTTAGCGTGCGTTATATCATCAGACGAGTCAATCGACTGATCAGTGGGGTACTGACCGTGCATGGTTAGCGTACGCTAGGCTGCGTATAATTGCGTGCGCTAACGAGTAGCCTTAACGTACGCTACATAGGATACGTAGCGTGCATTAAGCAAGCCAGACAGATTTCATTTTAAGAACTTCCGACCGTAATTTGGATTGTTAGATGTTCGTTCGACTGGAGATGAATTCTGTATTATTTCTTTTGTTAAGGTTCGAGCTTAGCAGCGTGATTGATCGAAGCGGACGACCTTCGAGTATTTTGATATTCGTGGAAGTTTTATTCTTGTCATCGAACCGAGGCAAGTACTCTAATTAGAATTGTTTATATTATGACAAGTTATATTGCGATTGTATTGTGTATATGTGTTGTGATTAAATGTCCACCATGCGTTGATCTGATGGGAATCATCATGGGAATCTATAGATGTGTGCGCTGGATCGTTGGACAGGTAGTTCCACCATGCGTTGGTCCGACGGGATCATCATGGGGATCTATAGCTGTGTGCGCTGGATCGTTGGAATACCATCAGTATGTTGATACTGTTGTGATGTGATAAGTGTTCTTGTTATTTCTCGTTGAGAAATTTGTTATGATGATTGTTGATTACATCACTGTTGTATGATTATTGTACTTGCACTAGCATCGTTGTGCTAACCCCTGCGGGGGTGAACATTTGGTTATGTTTAGGATCCAGGAGAGCGGGGAAAAAACCACTGGAGCTGCATGACGACGAGGGTGCAGAGTGATGTTCCGTCCGGGTTTATTGTCTGTTATTGGTTATTTTAATAAGTACTCGAGTACGTCATAATTTGTGATGTTCAGATTTCAGTGGTGTATTAATATTCTCCTTTTGGATGTCTGTATTTTCGGTATTGAACCAGAACCGTCGTAATGTATTTTCAGTAATTTCATAATTTGGTATTTGTCATTGTCTTTTCATTTATTTAGCCTTGTAAATTCTTATGTAAAGGATTTACGGCGCTGTAATATTCCTGAATATATCGGGGGTGTTATAGTAGCCACTGGAGTGAAGTCACAAGCAGATAACATACATAATCAGGACATATTAACGTACGCAACAGGAGATAGCGCACGCTAAGTCAGAATATTAGCGCACGCTAACTAAGGCTGGAATTCACGGCTAGTTGGAGGAAAAATCCTATAAATACCAAACCACTTGGTATTAATCCATACAACAACCTTGAGCAAATCATTCATACTTGTGATATCATTATATTAATTCTAGTTGTTGTAATTGAGCTTATTTGATAAGTGATTGAGTGTTATACATGGAATCATACAAGAGAGGAAAAAGAAAGGATAAGATTAGATTCGGTGTTATTAGGATCAAGGATCCGGCATTATTAGAATCGCAATCTATATCCACATGAGGTTTATATAGTACCCATAGAATGCTAGATTTGTAGATTCCTTGTTCAATGGAAAAGAAAAACGGTTTAACTTGGACCGACAAAAAGACAAGTGATTGAATGGTCTACTCGGACCGATGGAAGACGAATTTGTAACGGTAATCCCTCTACCGATAGAAGAGAGGTGCAGAGGTTGTTCTTTAACCTATAGAAAAGATACGAAGAGAGGATGTAGGCACGTTTCGCTGAACCTCTATAAATTTTGTGTCGATTTAGTTTCCGCACCTTTAAATACGCTTCTGCACAATAGCGTGTTACCGAATATTGCTCCATCAATTGATATCGGAGCGGTACCTGCTAGTAGGGATTAACATCCGAGGAGAGGACGATCTAAATGGCGTTTCAATTTGCCCCGGTCGAAGGTCTTGCCTTGAACCGACCAACATTCTTCGATGGATCAAATTATATGACTTGGAAGAAAAAGATGTCGATCTTCATCCGTGCCTATGATATAGAAATCTGGAAGATCATTTGTCTTAGCCCTAAAGTTCCAATCTAATCCGACGGATCTCTTAAGAGTTTCGAAGAATACAATGACGAGGATTGGAAGAACGATCATCTAAATTGTAAGGCCACTCAACTTTTATATTGTGTCTTAAATACAGAAGAGGTCAACCGTATCTTATCGTGTGAAAGTGCTAAAGAGATATGGAAAATTCTTGAAATCACACACGAGGGAACAACTCAAGTCAAGGAGATGAAGATTATATGCTTCTTCATGATTACGAGTTATTCATGATGAAGGGTGACGAGTCCATCACCAACATGCTCGACCGATTTTCGGTCATCACCAATGGACTAGCTTTGTTCGGAAAACCGCTATCAAGTAGTGAGAAAGTCGAGAAAATCTTACGATCACTACCTAGCGAGTGGGACGACACCATGACGGCGATCATGGAATCTATAGATATCAATACGCTCGATTTTAGCGCCCTCGTTGGTGCGCTAATAAATTATGAGATAGTTCTAAAATCACGGATCACCAAGCCGAAGCCAAAGGAAAGAACGATGTTGTGCGGCGATTTATACGCCTCGATGGCGATCGACATGATGGTCAGGATCCAGTCAAAGAAGACAGACACTGGGCAAGCACCTAGCGATCGGCGTCCAAGGCGATCGTCTGTAGGCATTTGGCGATCGCCAATGATATCTCACGGTAGACGATCGTCCCATACTGCATGTGAACCCGACACCCATCAAAGTCTTCGAAGATCGAATCTCGGACGTAGACCCACGTGCAGATCCACAAAAGGCGCCGCAAGATAAGGCCTTTGACCCCAGCCTGTCACCAACCTCACACCTACCAACAAGCCCGCCGAAAGGTACAAGATGGGTCCTCCCCAGACAGCGACTCAGGACGCGTGCAAGTTTCCTATTGGCTCGCACAGCTGGCTGCCAGCAGCAGCCTCGGACTTTAAGGGAACAGCTCCACGTGACGGGACGATCGCCCACCTTATTCTAATATAGAAAACGGCGGTCGCCCACGATCGCCGGAGAGGACCCAGAAACCTTGTCTCCTATAAATAGGAGGCTTCCAACAGTGGCCAAAAGACACAGTGAGAAACGTACACAGAGAGATACATTCTGAAAACTGTAGACTTACTGAACTCTCTCATTCACATATACAGAACACCAAAAGCAAGAACTCACAGAGCATCACATCTAGTTCTTCCGGCAATCTTTACGCTCTATAGCTAAGATAACTAGAATCTTTACACTCATTGTAATAGACTCTAACATTAGTATTTGTACTCCAAAGTATTTATATTAATAACATCTCGCGAGAGCATGCAAGTCCGGGACTAACAACCCCGACAAATCTTGTGTTATCTATTTTCCCACGGAAGTGTTCTCGCATTTGTTTGTTACTCGACCATTCCAGCAATATCATCTCCGGATAATATTTTGGGTAACGACAATTGGCGCTAGAAGGAGGGTGAACCTTCGTTTTTATTCCTACCGTCTCGAAGAACACTCACTGTTCTCCGGGGCATATACTTGAAGAGACACTCACTACTCTTCAAAGAAAACTTTCAGAGACATGACATCTCCTACGACCTCCAAAAGAGCCACCCTGCGATCTGTTGGACATCTCATTCCGGCCCAGACCGAATCCCAGCCTATGGCGGAAGGTGACCGCGGCGACGCTATACTCTCACTCCCGCCCCCAAGGGATGGTCCTAGCCTCTCACTCGATCAGTTCCAGACCATGGAATAGATTGAGGAGGCTATAGCCATCCTCAGGGAGCGATGGAAGGCATGCGACTTGCCCACCATTACTCCGTCATCCATCCACCGAGCAGGCAAGCGGAAGCTCAAAGGGATATATGTTGAGAAATCGACAAAAAGCCCCGAGCCGCAGGAAAAGGCTCTCGTAAGGCGGGACGACTCCGTCTTCAGCCGCCTAGGGAGTGATCCCAAGTCGGGAGGCATCGGAGTCCGAATCCGTCACCAGGAGTTCGGAATATCCGACTCCTAGAAGACAAGCCGGCCAACAGGACCCCGCTCGCCCAAGAACTGAGACCGGTGGTGGAGAGCTCATCATCTACGATGGGGCTAGGGGATCAGTACATGATCGCCGTGGCTCACGCTCCGGGAGCTAATCAGCGAGCAGTCAGTTCAACCGAAGCAGCGCCATGCAGCGCCAGCTCGACGAAATGAAGGCGCTCCTGGAAACTGGGGCAGGCGCCAGGAGATCGATCGCTGGACCGAGTGAGCCACTCACGATCCAGATCGAGCTCGCCCCAGTTCAACCGAAGATCGCTCCCCCTTAAACACCTCTATATGAGGGGAGATCGGATCCTGAGACCCATTTGAGCAAGTTCCGGATTTACATGACCAGATGTGGAGCATCGGACGCAAGAAAATCCGAATGTTCCCATTGACATTGGGCGACTGTTAGGCGTATTTTTATACGCTTATTTATCATTATTTTGTATTCCTTTTATAATTAAATCTGCATAAATGAGCTTGTAATGCCCTATTCTTTTATGTTTTGCAGGAAATTGGAGTTCGGAAGCTAAAACGATGAAGGCGGGCGAAAACCGAAAATTTTGGCCTGGGGCCGCGGCACGAACCAAGTGATCCGCGGCACACGAGGATGTCCAGCAGGCACCGAGCGCACTGTACTGTGAGCCGCGGCACGTAGAAGTTGAGCCACGGCCCAGAAGAAAAGAATAACGCCCAGGCATCCCGCTGAGCGCCGTGAGCCGCGGCACAGATTAAGTGGGCCGTGGCCCACGGTGCGGTTTTGGTGCGTTCTGCGCGGGTTTGGGCCGTTTGGAAGCCGGTTCTCGACCTAATCACACGGACGCATTTTGGAGGTTGCTGGGAGTTATAAATAAAGGTTTAAGGTCATAATTGAGAGGATGATCTTGGAATCAGAGGATTATCGTGGAAGAGAGGAATCAATCATAAGAAGCAGAAGACACCAAGAGAAGAGGGCGGAAGCCAGAAGAATGGAGGAATTCGAGTCTTCATCTGCATTTGATTTCAATGCTTTCATTCATTAATTCTGTATTTTTATCCTTTAGCATGTCAGGCTAAAATCCTGTTCTAGGATTTTGATGAAACCAAAGTTTTGACGGATTTGCTTTTGATTATCTATATAATTCCCTTTTTCTGTTGAGTTTTCCCAATCGATTTTAATGCTTTCAATTGTCTGGCCAATAATTGGATTGTTTTAATTACGCAACTCGAATCGGAGAGGAGAGTTGGTGAGGAACTATTGGTGAGAGCCGGTTTATCTTGTGAGATAGGAATATACTCATAGGAACTACGTGGCCTTTTGAGGATTTTGTGCTTTTTGCCTATTGTCGAATTAATTCACCTAGGGATAGAGTGCGTTATTCGCCTTTAGAAAAATCTATTGACCTCGGGAGAGGCGGTAGAGTATTTTAGCAATCTTCGCCTTCAATAAATTGGGGAAATCATTAACTTCAGATAATCGAGAGTAAATTCGGATAAACCGAGGTGGATTCACAATCCTAGGCTTTTTCATCATTTGATTTTCTTTCTTCGAGCGATCGTTTTTCTATTTATTATTGATTTTCTTTAGTCATTAATTGCAACCCAAATTTCGACTGTTCAAATAAAATTAGAATACATATAAATTGGTACTTAGTGATTCAGTCCTCGTGGGAACGATACTCACTCATCACTTTATTATTTGTCTACGATAACGTGCACTTGCGTTTAACGAAATATCGCAACAAGTTTTTGGCGCCGTTGCCGGGGACTGATTTTTCTACTAATATCGATTTCAGTATTTCTAGTCTTAGTTTGAACATTTTTATTGTTTTTGTGTAATTTTATTTATTTGTTTGTTTTTCCTTTCAGGATTTTCCGGTTAGTGCATGAGAAAATTCGGTAACGAAGGCCTACTACCTTTGGATACCGAACTCGAGCGCACTCTTCGGAGAAGCAAGAAGGAGAAACGAGAACCACCAGCAAAAGTCACTATGGCCGATAACACGGGAAATCACGAAGCATACAATCCCGTTCAGAAAATTCAACCGGCATTAGCACTCCGCGATTATGCTATGCCGCAAATAAATGCGAAATTTTCGGGGATCCGGCGTCCGACAATCCAAGCCAACAACTTCGAAATCAAGCCGGCTATTATTCAGATGGTGCAAGCTAGCTAGTTTTGTGGATTGCCAAACGATGACCCCAATGCACACATTGCGTCTTTTCTCGAGATTTGTGATACCTTCAAGAACAACGGTGTCACCGATGATGCCATCCGTCTAAGGCTTTTCCCTTTCTCTTTGAGGGACAAAGAAAAATTTTGGTTGAATTCCTTACCGCCGGGCTCGATCACTACATGGGCGGAATTAGCGCAAGCCTTCCTGGCTAAGTTCTTTCCACCATCAAAGACGGCGAGGTTAAGGAACGAAATTACTACCTTTGGGCAATTTGATATGGAGTCGCTTCACGAAGCGTGGGAGCGATACAAGGATTTACTGAGAAGATGCCCACACCACGGCCTACCGGATTGGCTCCCAATTCAAACATTTTACAACGGATTGAGTGCTTCTACACGCACTCTCGTCGATTCGGCCACTGGAGGAGCCTTAATGGGAAAAACTATGGCCGAGGCACACTCTTTATTGGAAGCTATGGCTGCGAATGCTTATCAATGGCCATCCGAACGAGTAAACCCGGAACGAGTAATGGAAATCTCGAATAATGATCCAATCTCTACATTATCAGCTCAAGTCGCCGCCTTGACGCAGCAACTTCAAGCCTTTTCACATGCTCCTTCTCCCGTTACCATTGAATCGTGCAATTGGTGTAATGGATCTCATCCTAGTGCAGAGTGCCAAGTCGGAAACCCTTTCGAGCAACCGTCGATGGAACAAGCTCAGTTCGTGGGGAACGGGAACCGGCAAAATAATCCTTACTCCAACACTTATAATCCGGGATGGCGAAATCATCCTAACTTCTCATGGAGGAACGGACAAAGCTCGAACCAGCCTCAGTTTGCTCAACACCAACAGCAACCTTCTCCCGCTCCAAAAATCTCTCTAGAAGAAGCAATGGCGAAATTTTCAGCGAGCACGAGTCAGTTCATGGCCCGTACGGAGGCGACCTTGCAGAACCATTCCGCTTCTATCCGCAACTTGGAAGTCCAACTGGGCCAGATTGCTAATGTATTAACATCCCGCCCGGAGGGTACCTTGCCAAGTACGACCGAAACAAATCCCAGAGAGAATGTCAATGCCATTGGGTTGAGAAGTTGGAAAGAATTGGGTGAGCTGCCTGGGTAGAACAAAAAGAGAAGTGAGGATGGGGAGAATAAAAATTCAGCGACTAAGGAATCACCAAATTTGAGACCCTCGATACTTTTTCCTGACAATCCAAAGGCATATGTACCACCCGTTCCGTTTCCGCAGCGATTACAACAGAAAAAGGTGGACAAGCAATTCTCTAAGTTCCTCAACGTCTTCAAGAAACTGCATATTAACATCCCATTTTCCGACGCCTTGGAGCAAGTGCCGAGTTACGTGAAATTCATGAAGGAAATTTTGTCAAACAAAAGAAAGCTCGAGGAGTATGAGACAGTCGCATTGACGGAGGAGTGCAGCGCTATTCTTCAGAAAAAGCTTCCGCCAAAATTGAAGGATCCGGGAAGCTTCAATATACCATGCACCATAGGGAACCTCTCTTTTGAAAGGTCATTGTGCGATCTCGGCGCTAGTGTTTATCTCATGCCTCTGTATATTTTCAAGAAGCTAGGAATTGGGGAAGCGAAACCTACTACGGTCTCCTTACAATTAGCTGATAGATCCATCACATATCCGAGGGGAGTGATAGAGGACGTCTTAGTAAAGGTTGATAAATTCATCTTTCCAGCCGATTTCATTGTGCTTGACATGGAGGAGGATCAAGACATCCCAATTATTTTGGGAAGACCATTCCTAGCTACCGGTCGAACTCTAATAGACGTGGAAAAAGGGGAACTAACTATACGGGTTCAAGACGAGTTGCATATCTTAGGCATTTGAACATGCCGTCTTCAACATCCGTTCATCCACAATCGGAAAATTCTCATTCTGTCCTAAATTCGCCCGTGGAGTTGAAAATTAAGACGGATGTCAAACGGGCGCCAAGTCGTGTGAAAAATGGGTGCTTCGGAAAAGTGTTTTTGTTAAAATCTTTTCGCAAAGAACATTTGGTGTCCAAACCGAAAATCGGATCGTTAAAGAGCAATGGTCAAAATTTTAAAACACATATTAATGGTTCGATGAACGGGGCGGAGTTCAAATGGTGTTTGCGAAAAGCGAACTGATTTTCAATAGGTCCGGCTGAAGACTATAAACTTAGCGCTTTTCGGGAGGCAACCCGAGCATTAGTTGTAGCTTTGTTATTTTTCAGTATTTTCTTGCATTTTGGATCTTTGTTTTTCGTCATTTTAGCTTGGACATTCTTGTCTCTCACGCTCTTGTTGTTTTCTGCTGAAAATTCTGTGCAGAAATTATCCTTTGGGAAAAATCAGCATTGGGCCACGGCACAAGGATTTTGAGCCGCGGCACACACAGGTCGAAAAAGAAGGATAAACTTGCTGTACTCTGTGCCGCGGCACAACCTTACTGAGCCGCGGCACACTTGATCGCTGAGCCGCGGCACGTTGCTTCTGAGCCGCGGCACACCAGATGCACCAAATATGCCCAGGGATCTATACTACGGGCCGCGGCACATATGTGCTGAGCCGCGGCACACTAACACTTTCGAGCCGCGGCACAAGGATGATGAGCCGCGACACATGGCGATGGAACAAAGAAGACCAGGCGAACTGTACTCTGGGCCGCGGCTCACGTAAGCTGTGCCGCGGCCCCCGTTCGGAATTTGAACAACCCAGGTATCCTTGTTATATTCGATCGGCCGGGACCAGGTAACCTTTTTTCCTTCCTTTACACAAAGCGATTGGCCGAAATTTTTTTCTCATCTTCTTTTTCTTCTTGCATCCCTCAAAGCTAATCAAGGTAATTCTCAATCCTTTGTATTAATTGCTTCATGAATTGCGAAATGAGATGTTGTTCTTCATTTAATAGTGATTTTCAAAGTTCTATCAAAGGTTGAGTTGGAAATATGATGTTTTTGATTGATTATTGATGATTATTTTTCGATTACGAATGAATTGAGTACGTTTGTCATGATGATCGATGTGAGGTTGTTATTTGTGGGGATTGAATCAAGCTATTATCATGTTTGTTCTTCAATTAAAAGTATGCACTCAAGGTGTTTGATGAAATGCTTGAATGAAAAATTCTTACTTGTTAAGCCAATGTTTTGAAACTATGTGCAACGAATTCGTTTCTGAATTTACAGCAACCCCAACCCTTACGTCAATGCTAAACGTAAAAAGCTCAATTTTATTTCTCTCTCACGGCGGTGCTAGCTCGTTAAATTCTTGATTCATGTTGGATATCCTTAGCCGAGTAATGTTATTCTCATTATTGCTTAAGTAAGTAAACTCCGGTGTTTATCTTTTCAGGACTCGCTATGGCTAGAACCAAAAAGGTTAGCAAAAGGGCCAGGACGCAATCGTCCCCCACACGAGGGAAAACTTCACGGAGCCGAGCCGAGTCGGAGGCGCACCAATTTTCTGACCCGGAGATTCATAAAATCTTTAATGAAAAGATTCGTCCTCGGCCTTTGATTCCGGAGCGGGGATTCACTCCAGCCCCCCAGGACGGGGAGCTTCCGACCATGATCGACGAGATGGGGTGGGCCCGTTTCGCTGCACCTCCTGAGCCGGCGGTGATCTCCATCATACAGGAGTTTTATGCGAGCGCTCTGTTGAAGCACATTCGGGCGGGGCAGATGATACCGCAGTTGGACACTCGGACGCAGGTCGATGTCTGAGGCATTACAGTAGATTTTTCGGTGGCTGCTATACGGAGATTATTCGAGCTGCCTGTGGTTGACGATACGGCATATACGCGAGCTATGAGTGGCCTCACGAAGGAGGCCCTGCTCGAGACACTCACACAGCCCGGTTCCGACTGGGAGCTGCGTGCTCCGGGCTCCTCGGCTTTCTATTTTAAGAGCTCGCGCCTCAGTTGGCTCGGGCGAGCCTGGTTGTACTTCATCTGCGCACGTATTGACCCTACCTCGCAGATCCGCACTGTTCTACTCTCTCGTGCCCGTACTTTATATGCTATCACTTCCGGGGTCAGATTCGATGTGGCCCCTCTGTTGGTCCGATCTATCTTCCAGTGTATTCAGGGAGGGGCCAAGATGGGGCTGAAGCACCCCTCTCTTATTTGCGCTCTTTGCCGCCAGTCAGGCATGACTTGGTCGGATGACGAATCGATGTTAGCACCCCAGGGCCCGATCGACCATCACATCATTTCTCACTTCGATCAGTGGGGAGGAGCGCCAGCACATGCTCGGGGGCAAGGATTTCTACTTGATAAGGCACACGAGCAGTCCCCCGAGCCTCTTCTTGTGACGCAGGGGCAAATGGAGTCCAGCCCGCCGCCCGACAGAGAGCACTTGCAGGCAATGTTCGACGGGTTGAGAGAGGAGATGAGGAGAGAGAGAGAGGAGATGAGGAGAGAGAGAGAGCCTTTTGGCTGCACTGAGAGAGGAGAGGGGGACGGAGAGGGAGAGCATCATTGCTGCCGTCCGAGATGAGATGAGAGAGCAGGCCCGCCGGGCCAACCGGCGTGAGACGAGGCGCTTGGCAGCGAGGGATGCCTACCACCAGGAGCACCTTGCTGCATGGACGGCCCACATTATGCACCCGGACGGGCCATTCATTCCACCGGTTCGACCAGCCACGCCACCCTCCTCGCCGGCCGCCGCCGCCACCAGTTCGTGACCAGACTGTAGGGGAGTACTTGACCTTCTTCCTTTATTGCATATTACATTTTGTCCATTGAGGTCAATGTACGTCCTAAGTTTGGGGGGGGGGGGGGGTTACTTTCTGTTGCTGTACTTAGTCGTTGCACTTTTCATTATTTTTCGTTATTTTTGTTGTTGCTAGCCTTACTTGTCGTTATTTTTCGTGCTTCTTTGTGTAAAACTGATGTTACGATACTGATTTCTCGTGGAAGAAACAGTTGAGTTTTAGTGAGTTGTAGTCAGTGATATCTGTTTCTGTTGAGTATTCATCTAGGTCCGAAATTCTTTTTGTAGAAATCTTAGCGGATAAGAGAGGAGACATACGTGTTTTCAAATCGCCGCCTATACGTTTGGCTACATTTTTCCCAATAACTAGTCGTCCAGTAACATAAGTCGTGTTGGCACTTAATGTGAGTTTAGAGTCGGACAGTTTTTCCCAAAAAGTCGAGATATTATTTGTTCTATGATGGGAAGTCTAGTAACCGGGGGTATTCACGTGACCCGTTGTTTACTCTCGCGTAAAACGACAACCCTGATTAGACTAGTGGTTTAGAGATTTCGCATGTACCGATGATGGGAAGCCTAGTAACCGGGAGTATCGCGTGACCCGTTGTTTACTCTCGCGTAAAACAGCAACCTTGAATCAGACATGCGGGAAAAACTATTCGAGTTGTTTCCCCGCTGTGGAGGGGAACTTAGTAACTAGAAGCATCCATGTGCCCCATGAGTGTCTTTTACGTCAAACGGTTCCCCAATACATGAGAATGGAATTCTACCCTAGGATTATCCCGATGAAACATCCCGAGATCCGAACCTAGTGGTCAACTTGAATCATCTTATTGAGCATATATAAGGGAATACTGTCCGAGGGTTATTTTTGATGATGAAACTCTTGAAATTTTTGCCAGTAGACTGTGGGGCTGGGCGAGTTGGCTTGCTTATTTTAATCCTTCATATTGGCGGTCGATTAAATTCACGCTTGTTAATCTTTGAGCTTGATTTTCTTCATGAACGATTGATTAGGACTGAAATTGGTTACTTTGTGGAATAAATGTCCTGAACGTGGCTCACTATTACGATACTTGTACTATTCTTTGAGATTTTCAGGGTAGTATTGATTAGGTTGAGCACTATGAAATTGCACGATTATTCACGATTATTCTTTTATTTGTAATCAATTCTTTTTGCTTGAGGACAAGCAAAGGCTCAAGTTTGGGGGTATTTGTTAGGCGTATTTTTATATGCTTATTTATCATTATTGTGTATTCCTTTTATAATTAAATCTGCATAAATGAGCTTGTAATGCCCTATTCTTTTATGTTTTGCAGGAAATTGGAGTCCGGAAGCTAAAACGATGAAAACGGGCGAAAACGACAAATTTTGGCCTGGGGCCGCGGCACGAACCAAGTGAGCCGCGGCACACGAGGATGTCCAGCAGGCACCGAGCGCACTGTACTGTGAGCCGCGGCACGCAGAAGTTGAGCCGCGGCCCAGAAGAAAAGAATAACGCCCAGGCATCCCGCTGAGCGCCGTGAGCCGCGGCACAGATTAAGTGGGCCACGGCCCACGGGGCGGTTTTGGTGCGTTCTGCGCGGGTTTGGACCGTTTTGAAGCCGGTTCTCGACCTAATCACACGGACGCGTTTTGGAGGTTGCTGGGAGTAATAAATAAGGGTTTAAGGTCATAATTGAGAGGATGATCTTGTAAGAGGATTATCGCGGAAGAGAGGAATCAACCATAAGAAGCAGAAGACACCAAGAGCAGAGGGCGGAAGCCAGAAGAACGGAGGAATCCGAGTCTTCATCTGCGTTTGATTTCAATGCTTTCATTCATTAATTCTGTATTTTTATCCTTTAGCATGTCAGGATAAAACCGTGTTCTAGGATTTTGATGAAACCAAAGTTTTGATGGATTTGCTTTTGATTATCTATATAATTCCCTTTTTCTGTTGAGTTTTCCCAATCGATTTTAATGCTTTCAATTGTCTGGCCAATAATTGGATTGTTTTAATTATGCAACTCGAATCGGGAGAGGAGAGTTGGTGAGGAACTATTGGTGAGAACCGTTTTATCTTGTGAGATAGGAATATACTCATAGGAACTATGTGGCCTTTTGAGGATTTTGTGCTTTTTGCCTATTGTCGAATTAATTCACCTAGGGATAGAGTGCGTTATTCGCCTTTAGAAAAATCTATTGACCTAGGGAGAGGCGGTAGAGTATTTTAGCAATCTTCATCTTCAATAAATTGGGGAAATCATTAACTTCAAATAATCGAGAGTAAATTCGGATAAACCGAGGTGGATTCACAATCCTAGACTTTTTCATCATTTGATTTTCTTTCTTCGAGCGATCGTTTTTCTGTTTATTATTGATTTTCTTTAGTCATTAATTGCAACCCAAATTTCGACTGTTCAAATAAAATTAGAATACATATAAATCGGTACTTAGTGATTCAGTCCTCGTGGGAACGATACTCACTCATCACTTTATTACTTGTCTACGATAACGTGTTGCGTTTAACGAAATATCGCAACAGCGACCTCGCCCATAGGTGGTACATCTCACTACCACCTCGCTCGATCAATTATTTTTAAAAGCTGGCGAACGAATTCACATCGTACTTCGCCGCCAAAGTTGCTCGGCCAGAAGGCCCCCACCGCATGATGAAAATCAGGCAGGGGAAAGACGAGCCCGATGAAGACTACATTGACCTGGTGGACGAAATAGTCCTCACCGGTGAGCCTATCAGCAACGAGCTCGCTCTCTACTCGGTCCTAGGGGGATTCTATGGCCACTCGCCTATGTTCAGGCACCTTACAAAGAACATCCCCCCGACCTACGCGATCTTACGCGTCAGGGCCGCTGATTTCTTGGCCAGGTAGAGGATGCTCACCCTCCGCTTAGGCGAGGGATCTGCTGGAGAAGGGAAGGCGTCATCCCAAATCCATAAGAAGGCAGTCGCCAAGCCCAGAAAGGCGGTCGCAAAGTCGCCTGGTGAATTCAAAGCCTTCGAGGATGTGGAGGTTCAACTCCTCCGCAACCTCAATCTATCTCCAGCCCACATCTTTAACGCCATCAAGGGGCGCGAGTGGCTCAACAAACCAAAGCCGATAAGGGACAACGGTCATCTAGACCGCAACAAATTTTGTGCCTACCACAAGAGTCCCGACCACAACACCAGCCAGTCTCGCGATCTCCTCAGACAACTCTGGAGACTGTTTGAGGAAGGCAAATTGGATAACTTAGTTACCAAGCCAGAGCCTCGAGCAGAGAGGGCCGGAGGGCGTGAACGCCGACAGAGCGACGCGATCCTTCCCAATCCAGTTGCCAGGATCGAGCAGAACGAGCCGGAATATTTTGACGAATCAATCCCTCCGATCAACCCTGGCGGTCGGATCAATATGCTTCAGTCAGGAGGTGGAAGCCTCGGGGGACTTTCCCCGGTTTCCACCATGTCGAACAGAAAGCGGAAGGCCGAATTAAGGGAGTTCGCCGGGGTCCATGTCGTGGCCCCACCGGAGCCGACCATCTCCAAAGATGCGCTCATCACCTTCTCCAACAAGGATAGGGAGGGAGTGCAGTGCCCCAAAGAGGATGCATTGGTGATCTCTGCATGTATCCTTGGGAAAATGGTCGATCACGTGCTGGTTGACAATGGGAGCTTTTGCAATATCATATTCAAATCTGCTCTTGACCAGCTCGGCAACATAACCAAGTTCATCAAGCCATTCGACACCGTGCTCCAAGGGTTCGGCGACAGCACAGTCCAAGCCTATGGAAGGATCAAGGTCTCTGTCGAGCTATCATGTTACTACAATCCCAAGGTTAGGATTACTAGGAACCTAAACATTGTAATCATAGATAGGCCCAACATCTATAATGGGTTCCTAGGTCGTCCATTTTTAGAAACCTTCGAGGCGGTCGCCTCCTCTTTCTTTTACTGTATCAAATTCCCCACTGCCGATGGGACGGTCGGTACTGTAAAGGGAGACCAATTAATGGCCAAGAAATGTTTGAATTACTCCTGTGTCGTAACTTCTTTCAATACTTCCCATGCTATGTGTAACATTGAAACGATCGACAATCAACCCATGGAGATCGACGAGCCAAGCACATCGTACCAACCCGACTCAGAGGACGTCACCTCACATCGATTAACGGACGACATCGACCCGAGGATCAGTTTCGAGCCAAGCCTCGACATCGATCCAAGGATCGAGTCCAGAAATCGTTCCAAACGAGAGGCGACCGTCCCCATTGAAGAGTTGAAGAGCATAACGATAGATCTGGCTCGCCCGGAGCGGGAAGTACATATCGGCACAAGCGTCGATCTCGAATTAAAGGAGGATCTGATAAATTTACTACGTAAGAACATCGGAGTATTTGCCTGATCGCATCAAGATATGGTTGGCATAAGTCCAGAACACGCCTATCACTATCTAAAGATCGACCCGGAAAGGAAGCCTGTTCACCAGAAACGTAGGAAATTCGGTCCTGAGAAGTACGCAACGCTCGACATAGAAGTCAAAAAGCTACTCTATAACAAACTAATCGGAGTAGCAACAGACGAACCACATTGGGTCGCCAACGCGGTGCTCATCAAAAATCCGAACAACTCCTGGAGGTTATGCATCGACTTCACCGACCTCAACGCGGCATGTCCAAAAGACCACTTTCCGTTGCCTCATATTGATCACTTGGTCGATAGTACAACAGGTTGCGAAATGATGTCGTTCATGGATGCCTTCGCCGGATACCATCAAATCCCAATGGCAGAGAAAGACATAAAGCACACATCGTTCCACACGGAAAAAGACATATACTTTTGGGTCCGAATGCCGTTCAGCTTGAAGAATGCAGGGGCAACCTACCAGCGACTAGTCAACGGGATGTTCGCCAATCAGATCGGCAAGACCATGGAGGTCTACATTGATGACATCGTGGTCAAAAGCCTCAAGAAGGAAGATCACCTCAATGACCTTGCCGAGACGTTCGCCATCCTCGAGAAGTTCAATATGAAGTAAACCCCAAGAAATGCAACTTCGGGGTAAGCTTTGGGAAGTTCCTGGGGCACATCGTGAGCCAAAGAGGGATCGAGGCAAACCCCACCAAGATCCAGGCGATCCTCGACATGCAGGAGCCACGAAATGTCAAGCAGGTGCAATGCCTCACAGGTTGTCTAGTCGCCCTCAACCGTTTCATATCTCGGCTCGGGGATAAAAGCAAGCCTTTCTTCGCGACCATAAAGAACAAGAAGATTGCATGGACAAAGGAGAGTCAAATAGCGTTCGCCAAAATCAAGGAATACCTATCTAACCCCCAGATCTTGGCAAAGCCGATCCCCGGCAAAAAGCTATTCCTTTACCTGGCGGCCTCGGAGGTCACGCTGAGTGCTGTTTTAGTGCGAGCAGAGGGGCCAGCCCACTTGCCGATCTACTTCGTTAGCCAAGCGCTCCATGACGCGGAAATGCGATACACGCCTCTGGAGAAGATCGCATACGCTTTAGTCATTAGTGTTCGCAAGCTGAGGGCCTACTTCTTCGAACATCAAGTGGAGGTTCTGACGACTCTCCCCTTAAGACAAGTTCTGCACCGGCCACACCAACGGGCGACTCCTCAAGTGGTCACTAGAGATCGCCCAATACGGTATCACATACGCTCCTTGCACGGCTATCAAAGGTCAAGCCCTGGCAGATTTCGTGGTGGAGCTGACGTTCCCACCCAGTCCGACCCTGATCGGTCGCCCCGCGTGGAAGTTATACGTGGATGGATCGGCAACCAACTCACGAGCAGGGGCAGGTATTGTCCTCATCAGCCCCGACGGCCAAAGTTTCACAAATGCTGTGCGTTTAGGGTTTCGGCGACCAACAATGAAGCCGAGTACGAAGCCTTGGTAGGCGGGCTCGACCTGGCCCTCGCCCTGGATGTTTGCCGTCACCACATCTTCATGGACTCCCTCTTGTTCGTCAACCAAGTCAAGGGAGAATATGAGGCGCGCGGCGAGCAGATGGTCAAATACCAAGAATTGGTCGCCGAAATGTGCACGAAATTTGAGGAAATACTAATCAAACAAGTCCCGAGAGAGCATAATTCCCAAGCCGACGCCCTATCCAAACTGGCATCATCAGATGGGGCGGCCGATTTCTCTAACATCCAAATCACGAAATCAGCAAAGCCAGCGATCGACAGAAACCTGGTTACCACAGTTGCCATTGCCGAGGAAAACTGGATGACTCCATTCATTAAATACTTAAAGGACGGGACGGTCCCCGACGACCTTATGAAAGATCACTAGCTCCAACTCCGCGCAACCAGATACACCCTACTGGACGACCGACTTTACAAGCGAGCTTTCAGTCTTCCCCTCCTCAAGTGCATTACGCCGGAGGAAGGCCAGCTCGTTTTAGCCGAGATCCATGACCGGATCTGTGGAAACCATGCTGGAGGGCGAGCTCTCATCCACAAAACGACCATGCAAGGTTTTTTATGGCCTACACTGCAAAAAGACACGATCGCCTACGCTCGATCGTGTCACAGGTGTCAAGTAATGGGCCCAAACATCAAGCTCTCCCCCGAACAACTCACTTCTATGTACAGCCCATGGCCATTCGCCCAATGGGGCATCGACCTTATAGGTCCCTTGCCGACGGCGCCAGGGGGCTGTAAGTTTGCCATCGTGGGGGTCGATTATTTCAACAAATGGGCTGAGGCCGAGCCACTCAACAAGATCGGCCAAGAACAAGTAATTAAGTTCATATGGAAGAACATCATATGCCGGTTCGGGCTACCCCAGGCTATAATCTCCGACAACGGGAAGCAGTTCGACGGTTTGGAAGTCATGCAATTCTGCGAGAAGTGGGGAATCAAAAAGTTGTTCTCGGCCTCTTACCACCCTCAGACGAATGGGCAGGCGGAGGCTGTAAACAAGATCCTCAAACACACGATCAAAGCAAGACTGGAATCCAAACAAGGACGATGGGCGAGCGAGCTCCCAGATGTTTTGTGGTCCTACCGAACGACAACCCGAAACTCGAGTGGCGAAACCCCGTTCGCCCTCGCCTTCGAAACAGAATCCGTGATCCCTTCGGAGATCGCCGTCCTCAGCCACCGAACTGAACAAGAGATGACGACGGAGAATGATGTGGCCCGGCGGATCGACTTAGACATGCTTGAAGAATGGCGACTGACCTCGGAAATGAAGAACATAATCCACAAAAGCAGATCCGAGAAGTTCTTCAATTCGAAGGTCAAGGAAAGACGGTTCCAAGTGGGTGACCTAGTCCTCAAAAAGGTCCAGACTCACACAGGAGTCTTTGGCCCGAATTGGGAAGGCCCCTTCAGGATATCTAAGTGGCTAACTAGGGGAGCCTATGAACTTGAACACTCTGACGGCACTCCGGACCAATATCCCTGGAACGCCATACATTTGAAGAAATATTACCAGTGAAAACTCTGTATTCAGTTTCAGTTACCCAATGTACAAAGAGCATAATGAGATTTTCCTGTCCCATCTATATGATTCGCCTCGACAAAAACGAACAAATGAAAAGAAGACGGCTCGCTCGCCTTACGAGAGGTCATTGTCTAAACCTGACAGACCTATGCAAGCGATCGCCCCTCCATGCACAACGTATACCGTCAAGGGTCGTCATTCAACATGGCAATCCGAGGTAGAAAAAGTGCAGTCATGGGCTTGGAGGTCGATGGAACCGACAGCTTCGTCCATGCAAGGTTCCTTTGGGCTGCGATCGCTCACCCTTCGTTTAAATACAAGGTGAGCGTAGCCGAAGGACCCTCCAATTAAATCCGTGGACACGCTCGCGCGCCCTCAAAAGTACATCATCTAACATGATGTACCCAGACAAGGTGACGCATCCCTACCCCATCACAATGTATACCGTCGAGGGCCGCCAGCTAACATGCCGACCCGAGGTAGAAAAGTGCTAACAAGCTGCGGACGCGGAGTCGAATAAACCGACGAGGCCCCTTGCGAGGACTCCTCCAGACCAAGACCGCCCGCCTTTCATTTAAATACCAGGCGGGCGCAGCCTAACGGAGGACCCTAACAATAAAGTAAGTCGCGGGATATACCTACGAATGGAATGTCCCTCGCACATAAAGACACGGTTACAGAGGTCGGTCCATCGAACTCAGCAACCATGCACACAGTCGTCCTCCCTCAAAGAATCGGCAAAACGAAGAATAGCTCACCAAACATACTATTTTCGTTCCCTTACTTACACTAAGTAAACAAAAACAAGGGGCAAAATGGCGCTATTCCTAAAATGCGATCGGGAAGAAGGAACCATACACGATCGGCTTCGTTCAGATACACACATGACGATCGGTTTTGTTCAAGAAATTTACAAGTAAGAATTTTCAAGTGTACCAATACATAAAGTCGAAGCGATGCGGAACACTCAAGCAGTCGATCGTACAAACAAGGCATCAGGTGCAATTGTGTAAACACTTATACAAATTCATATGCAAACATTCAGAAGAGACGATCATATAGATAAAGAATCATATGCGAAGAAGAAGTATTTCATTCAATTCAAAACGATCGTACTTACAAGCCCGAAGGCAATACAAGAGAAAAATAGAAAATTACATGCGAAGGAGAACAAAAATCACTCAGGCCGCCCCCGACTGGCCCTCGCCCCCAGCAAGCGGATCGGTATGCACTCCCTCATCGACTTCAGGATAAATAAGTTTATCCAGAAAAGGATACCAGCTCAAGTCAATCCCTAAGTCGGCGAGATCGAGGATCGGCAGGGAGAAGTCTGGATGCAGGGGATGCTCGAGTACGTAGGCCTTGAAGGTTTCCATCATACAGCCGACCTCGATCCCTACCTTCTTGGCGGCACGGATAGTGTCGGCGTAGGCCATATAATAGGCGAACTCGCCGACGTATCCCACATTAAGGTAGGGATCGGTCTCGATCGCCTTTAATTGATCCTTCAAACCCGCAGTTGTCTTGTCAGCATCCGCAAGCTTGGCTGCCTTGGCGGATAGTTCTCCATTCGCCTTCTCCAGCTCGCCATTGAGACGGTCCACTGTTGCCCTCAGCCTAGCCGCCTCCTCCTGCGAGGCCGCATACAACCGACGAGCATCCGTCATCTGGTCGCGGAACCGATCGGCGACTTCCTTGGATCGGCCAAGCTCTTGTTTCATTCGGTCGAGGTCTTGTTTGGCCCGTTTGGCCGTCTCAATTTGTTCCTTCTCCATGGCCATGATCCAGTTAGCGAAATCGGCATTCTGGCTCCGAGCGATCTCGAGATCTTGATGCAGGTGAACATTAGAGGGTCGCCCCTCATAATCCTTAGCGGCTTGGGCAGCCATCGTCGCCGCTTGGAGAGTCAGGGCGAGCGTCGCCTGCATGGCATCTCCAGACCGCCGACATGCAATCGCATCGAGGTCGGTCGTCCAGGCCTTAGGAAGAGAATTGATACCCCGGGAGACATAAGAAGGAACATCGAGGGACTGGCGCGGAGACTTGCTCGCCAAGAAATCCAGCACAATCGGCGAGACGTTCGAATCGGCAAGACGAACCCTGCAACACAAACAAAAAGAAACAAAAGAGTTAGTATACATCCAACACAAATAGCCTAACTCAGAAAGATCAAACCGGTCTTACCTGTTGACTAGCTCGGGGTCGCGGCCAAAAAAGGGCTTGCCCCGAGGAGTTTCGGCTTCGGCGATCGCCGCAGTTTTCAAGAAGGCAGCTGATGGCCCGGATCCCTCCGCTATCGGAACAGCAGAGATAGGTGGCGCGGCAACCGGTGGCTCCAAAATAGATACCTCCGCATCAGCAGTCGGTAAGGACTCCTCCGGCCTCCGCCTCTTGCGGTTGCGCTGGAGCTGTTCTTCCTCCCAAACTTCCGGCTCGACGACCGGCACCGTAGTAGGTCTCACCGCAGGGACAGGATGGGACGTCGTTACTGGGGCACGACCCGCCTTATTGCCCTGGTGGAGATGACCCAAAAGACCAGGATTCGACATGGATATCTCTCGCGGTGGCTCGGTATAACGGGGAAAATGGATCTCTGTCAAAGAAGAAATTCAGACAAGTTAGACATCTACTTCAATCAGACGATCACCATACAGGAAAGAGGAAGTAAAAAATTCATACCTGGAACCTTCAAGTGGCGAGGGTAGCGAAACAATCGAGCTCCCAACCGATGAAGTTCGTGGCTGACTGAGCGAACGTCGATATAGGAGTCCGGCAGACCGCGAATTCGCTCCCAGACGATCAATAAATCAAAGGGGAGATCACCGATCGCTGGAACAAGGGATCCTGCAAAAAGGAAACCAAATTAGATCAGTTCAAGGTGTGTACAAATAAAGGGAGAGTTGAAACCCTTACTCGGATTCCTCTCCCGAAAACTGGTGGGGATATCCAACTCTTCCTCCGGCTTATCACTCGATGCCAATCTCCATGCTCTGCCGACCCAGCACCACTTTTCCAGTTCGCCCCGAACCTTGTTCGGCACCCCAAGGACCACCCTACCCATGCGACCCTCGATATGGTAGCCTCGGACCGATCCCTTCTACGCGGTCAGCTTGAAAAGATAGTTCATTTCTAGCGCAGAAGGCAAACGAAACAACCGATGACCGCCAAACAATGTCAAGGTGCTGATAATCTGCAGACAGGCGTTCGACGTCAACTGGAGCGGCGCCACATTCCAGGCGATCAGCAAATACGACACGGCGAACGGCAAGGGAAACCGCAATCAGGCCTCCATGATCATTTCATTGACAGCGACCATACCCTTGGGAGGCTGGTCGGCACGTTCGTTCTCTGAAGGCACGTGCAATGAAACATCAGAAGGAATGTGGAATTTCTCCCTCCAACGGATAAAGTCTTTCCTAGTTGCCGAACTCCGGATCTGTCCAAGGGTCCATAAGGAATGGTCCACGGCCCGAAATGACGTCCGCCTCATGGGCTCGTAGGGGTGGGCAGCACAGTACGCTTCGAAGTCAAATTCGGGACATGGTCCGGCAATCACCTCTATAAGCTTAGCGAACTCTAAATAGGCGGGGCCGAATACGTTGTTCCGCTTCCAATCCAACCTCACCTCTTCATCCTCATCCACCGGTAAGTCCCTCTGCCCCGCCGCCGCCGACCTCGCCACGTCAGCTTCATTGAAAAGTTCTTCAATCTCCGCGGGTGCAATCCCTGCACGGATGGCCTCAACGGCCATCTCCATGTTGAGAACCGCGGAGGTTTTTTCTCGGTCAGGCGAAGCCGTGGCGGCGGAAGAACTACCAGCCTCGTATGTTCTAGATCCTCCTCCGGACATGTTCTTAAAAGTAAAGGGGGAGAGAAAATTTGTGTTCTTACCTAAAAAGAAAGACGGTCGGCACAAGGATCTTCAAAGAAATTCGGCAGAGTCTTCTTCTAAAAAGCAAGGGCGCATAAAGAGTTGAAATGAAATGGCCATAGCCCTTTTTATAGACCGGAGCAGGGGCCTCTGTGCAAATAAGCGGAATCCCAGGGGCTGGAGTGCAACCGTCGGGGGGGGGGGGGGGGAGGGGGGGCACATTAAAGGCAGCCCTCGAAACCCGCATACGCGTCATTTCGAGGGCATGCCAAACGACAAGTCTGACAAAACCGTCGGACTCCCCCAATGATAGCGCGACGCGTGTCCCTGCAAGGTTTCAAGAGCCCGCCTCCATTTCCCGCCATTTCCAGCGCACAAGGAGATGGTCCGGATTCAAAATCAGATCGTCCAAGCGACGATCGTCCTTGTCATAAACAGACGAGCCAATCGTCTAGAGTAGGCGATCGCCAACAGTGCCACCTCACCCATGTTTCCAACATCAGAGCGAGCTGGGGGGCAATTGTTGTGCGACAATTTATACGCCTCGATGGCGATTGGCATGATGGTCAGGAGCCAGTCAATGAAGACAGACACTGGGCAAGCACCTAGCGATCGATGTCCAAGACGATCGTCTGTAGGCATCTGGCGATCGCCAATGATATCTGACTGTAGACGATCGTTCCATAATGCATGTGAACCCGACACCCGTCAAAGTCTTCGAAGACCGAATCTCGGACGTAGACCCACATGCAGATCCACAAAAGGCGCCGCAAGATAAGGCCTTTGACCCCAGCCTGTCACCAACCTCACACCTACCGGCAAGCCCGCCGAAAGGTACAAGGTGGGTCCTCCCCAGACAGCGACTCAGGACGCGTGCAAGTTTCCCATTGGCTCGCACAGCTGGCTGCCAGCAGTAGCCTCGGACTTTAAGGGAATAGCTCCACGTGACGGGACGATCGCCCACCTTATTCTAATATAGAAAACGGCGGTCGCCCACGATCGCCGGAGAGGACCCAGCAACCTTGTCTCCTATAAATAGGAGGCTTCCAACAATGGCCAAAAGACAGTGAGAAACATTCAGAGAGAGATACATTCTGAAAACTGTAGACTTACTGAACTCTCTCATTCACATATACAGAACACCAAAAGCAAGAACTCACAGAGCATCACATCTGTTCTTCCGGCAATCTTTACGCTCTATAGCTAAGATAACTAGAATCTTTACACTCATTGTAATAGATTCTAACATTAGTATTTGTACTCTAAAGTATTTATATTAATAACATCTCGCGAGAGCATTCAAGCCCGGGACTAACAACCCCGGTAAATCTTGTGTTATCTATTTTCCCACGGAAGTGTTCTCGCATTTGTTTGTTACTCGACCATTCCAGCAATATCATCTCCGGATAATATTTTGGGTAATGACAAAAGATATCCATGAGAGCGAAGATGTCAATAAAAGAAGAAATCTCGGTCGATGATAGTGACGAAGAATCGGCATATTATGCCAAGAATATTAATAAGTTTCAAAATTTATTAAACCGGAGAAAGAAAGACATCAAGATGGCGGAATCTAAGAAATTCGACAACAACTGTCGAATCTGTGGTGAACCAGGCCACTTTGCAAAGAATTTTCGAGCAAATCCAAAGAAGGAAGTTTTAATTGCCACGTGGAGTGACAAAGAGGAGGACAAAGATTTCATCAATCAAAATAACCTCGCACTTATGGCACGAAGTTCATTCGACAAAAGCGACATTGAAAGCCAGGTTACTACATCATCTCAAGATGAGTTATTTGAAGCATTCGAATTATTACATACCTATTTTCAAAATGCTTTATCCGAAATTAAATCCCTTCAATCTAAAAATAAATTATTGGAAACTGAAATTTCCAAAATTCTTGAAAAAGGGAAAATTATCGAGACCGATCATTCTAAATACCTTCAAAATGAAAATAATTTAAAGCATGATCTTTTGAAAGTTCAAGACGAACTTAAAGTTTTGACAAAGAAATTTTCATGCGGTAATGAAAAATTTGAACAATTGTTGTCGGTTCAAAAATTCACTTTGAATAAACAGGGGTTAGGATTCAAACCTCGTATTAAAACCGAATCCGTATATTTGAAAATACCCCATTGCGATAAATATTTAAAAATTGGGCATCATATTTCAAATTGTAAAAGCCCACGTCGGACGATTAAAATTAAAAAGATTTGAATTCCAAAAGGAACCACTATTCCGAACATCGTTTATGTTAATGAAAAAACGACCGACTTTCGGTTGGATCCCCAAAAATTAATTTTCATCAATTAGTGTTTTACTCAGGGGGAGTATCATACTTTTTCAAAAAGGGGAAAATTTTTGTCAGGGGGAGATTACCCGTCTTTGCATACATTTTATGCATAGTTATCAATATTTATCATGATGTTATTTTTAACACCCCCAAATCCTATTAGGTTATTACAGTGCCGTGGGCCTCACGTTAGGAGATCCACCAGGCGAACATGACTAAAATACATTAAATTAACTAACAAGGGAAAAATCATAGCCCCTACCATGATATCCGACACAATATTCCGATGAGGAATTTTAACAACAATGATGGACCTACATGGCCAAAAATGAACATACAACCACACCCACGAGCCTTGCTCGGGTAATACATAACGATAATAACTGACAAACTGGAGAACACTCCAACTGACTGACCAAAATGAACAACTCGGACAAGTATCGCTCGAATGCCTCTTCGCCATCATCATGTCCCTGTGTCTCAACTCTCTCCTCGCAAGCACCTAATACATACAAACATGTTCCGCCTCCACGGGGTCAGTCATCCAGATAATGAACATCAAATACATGTATAACATGATATGCATCCAAAGGCAGAATGAAATGGTACAATGATAATAATAATAAGAGATGCTCACAAACCAAGGTAAGAACCGAGCATTCCTGAAACACTCGACTGCACGAGTCATTCATTCATCGAGTCGTCGTTAGTGAAGACTAGTATCGTGAGACCTCGAAGCTTCGTATGACCTATGTAAGGACTCGATTCTCTTTATGTTCATACATTCATCATGTCATTAATTATTCATGCTTTGTTGAAACCTATATGTGATATTAGTGTTATGATTGATTCATGACTGATTGTTTTGGAGCACGTGTGACTTGTGTAAGCATTAAGGATCAACTCATTCATCAGTTAATAATCCTCAATCATCATTTTAATCTCATCATTTAGTTAATTCATTCATCACTCAGTTAATCTCATCGTTCAGTTAATTCATTCATCACTCGGTTAATCTCATCGTTCAATTAATTCATTCATCACTCAGTTAATCTCATTGTTCAGTTAATTCATTCATCACTCAATTAATCTCATCGTTCAGTTAATTCATTCATCACTCAGTCAATCTCATCGTTCAGTTAATTCATTCATCACTCAGTTATTCTCATTGTTCAGTTAATTTATTCATCACTCAGTCAATCTCATCGCTCAGTTAATTCATTCATCACTCAGTCAATCTCATTGTTCAGTTAATTTATTAATCATCCAGTCTATCTCACGGTTCAGTTGTTGATCTTATGGATCAAATTTTCAACCTTGTTAACTTGTTCAAGGTAATCATTTCAGGAATTTCATCAGATAATCATGTTACCTCACTTGATCTTTCATGCGATCTTATCATATTCTGGCGTCATGTCGATGATCATTTTATTGCATTATTAATGCATTCATTTTGTTAGAGCGTGTATGCTCATTGTTATCGTTCTGTCTCCTAATCATAAGGCAATCTTCATGCGAGATCTGTAATTATCACGTGACTTTCCTGCCTCGGTATGGAAAGAGCTGTCAGAGGTACATCGGACTCCGACGTCCAAGAGATCATTTTCTAGTCGTCTTCGTGCTGAGAGAGCATCTTCATCTCAGACGACGAGTTCGACTGTTGTTTGCTTTAATTGTGATACAATACGACATTCATCACCGGTTTTGAGCAAGTTAATTCTTGCTCGGTAATAGGATAATCATTCATTTCATCGTCGTTCATTCATTCATATAATTCATTCATTATATATCAATCAGGTTGAGACTTATAATTATCAAACTAATCATTCACTTCACGGGGGACAATGGTTCCAATCATTTCATTTGAGCTATCACTCATTACGTTATCATTTCACCCCGGTGAGTCATTCTTGATACTTGTTGGATTTCGATTCATTATCATTCATTGTAGTCATTCTTGTTCGTGTGTATCTCATTGATTTTACCTGGCGGGATATTGCTTCTCCCTACTTTTTTTAAGTTTCGGGACGAAACTTCTTTTAAGGGGGGTAGTATGTAATATCCGCAATTTCGATTTTCCGATAATTTTCTTTTTTTGGGAAAAGTCCGTTTTGATGACTCGCTCATGACCGTATCGTCATTCTGAGAATGATTAATTCTGCAGTTTTTGTCATCCGAGTTCGTTTTGGTATCGTTTTGTTGAGATCCGTGTTCTTAAGCGGTTTTTCCGCACTTGAGTTCGATTCTTGCGAATCTCGTTCGAAACTGTTGTTTCGAGTTTCTCGTAAGTTCATTTAATGTTATTATTCATGTTGCGAGCTTTGTCTTGGTGTTTCGATCGTGTATCGTGTATTTCAGACGTTTTGGACCATTTTCGTAATTTCCCAAAGTTTGGGGTAATTCCTTTCCGCTGTCGAATTTCGAGCCTTCGAGTGGTCGGAATCATGTGTTCTCTTAGCGCTTCGATTCGTCTTTGCGAGTACTTCGTAACTGTATCTTCGATTCGTATTCAGGTTTGGGTTTCGGGGTCGTCGGGCCGTCAGAGTGGCCACGGCCGGAGCCGAGCCTGGCCGAGTTACGGCCGTAAGGTGCCGGTTATGGCCGTACATGCTCGGCAGGCATGGCCTAACGAATGCGATTCTGGCCGTAGTAAGGCCGAGATTACTGGCGATCTGGCAGGCATCTTCCGGACGAAGGCGATTCAGGCCGTAATGTGTGCGATTACGGCGTAAGTGTCCGACAGTCTTGGCGATTTTTGACGAATGCCGGTTACGGCCGTAAGGCCTGCCGAGTACGGCCGTAAGGGCCGAGTTACGGCCGTAAGGCACTGCCGGTTACGTCCGTAACCCTGTCGGCTATATATAGCCTGGGCTCGGCCAGACTTCACTTTTCACTCGTTTTTCTTCTTTTTTCGGCGGCTGGCGACGGGAGGCTTGGGAAATCGAGTTCTTGGACGATTCTAACCAATTCCAAGACGTTTTGGAAGATTCTTGTTGATTATATCATCATTCAATCCGTGTTCTTCGTCAAATCAAGGTATATTTCTTGATTTTCCTCCAAGTTGAATTTTTGGGGAATTTGTTCTTGATTTCGATTCTAGTCCGATTTTGATGAATCGGTTGATGTTAGTAAACATTATTAATCGTGTTCTATGGATTGTATATCCATATTTTCGATTCGTTCAACCCGATTGATGATTCTTAGGCTCTTGAGGAACTTTGAACATTTAGTGTTCGATTAAATGCCTCAAAGAGTTTCTTTCGGTCGTTATGTTGATTTCGATTGATATTGTGTTATTGAATGAATTGTATTTCATTCAAGGTTGTTCGAGCACTTTTGTTTATCGTAGGACGCCGTTCGTTGTTCGTGGAAGGGTTTCATCGCCTTCAGTTGAGGCAAGTTTTATACTTGTACTAGTCAATGAGATTAATGTTATCATATATGTGTATGAATGTGTTGTATCATTACGAGACTTAGTCTCTTCATAAGTTCATTGATATTAGGGGATCGTTCGATACGATACTCTTCGGCAATTATGCCAAATTTTTATTATCATTCATTAATGGCCGGTAAGGCATTGAGATATTCGTTGCTAATGTTATTATCGATCACCGGTTTGCGGTATCGATGTATCGGTTGTTGTTATTAATATTGATGTCGATCTAAGACGTTGTAATCATTTTTATTAATGTTTGCGTCCTGTCATTCATGTTGTATTAGCTGATTGAATGCATTGTCGTATTCGTTCTCATCTTCGTCGTCGGTAGCCGATTAAAGGTGCCGAGGCATTCATTATATCATTGTTACCGATTGGCCGTTCTAAGGCAATCGAGGAGTTCAATCATCATTATATCATTGCTACCGATTGGCCGTTCTAAGGCAATCGAGGAGTTCAATCATTCATTATATCATTGTTATCGATTGGTCGTTCTAAGGCAATCGTGGAGTTCAATCATTCATTCTATTATTGTTATCGATTGGCCGTTCTAAGGCAATAGAGGAGCTCAATCATTCATTGTATCATTGTCACCGATTAGCCGTCCTAAGGCAATCGAGGTGCTCAATCATTCATTGTCTCATTGTCATCGATTATCCATTCTAAGGCAATCGAGGTACTCAATCATTCATTGTATCATTGTCATCGATTAGCCGTTTTAAGGCAATCGAGGTGCTCAATCATTCATTGTATCATTGTCATCGATTAGCCGTTCTAAGGCAATCGAGGTGCTCAATCATTCGTTGTATCATTGTTATCGTTCGGCCGTTTTAAGACAATCGAGGTATTGAATCATCCGCTGCATCATTGTTATCGGTTGGTCATTCTAAGGCAATCGAGGTATTGAATTGGGGCTATCCAGTATAGTTCCCATCCATTGTGTCGTTGTTATCGATTGACCATTCTAAGGTAATCGAGGTATTGAATTGGGACTGCCGAGGACGGTACCCATCCATGAGTCATTGTTGTCGTGTTGGCCGACTCAAGGCAGCACACTATCATTGTCGTGAATTCGGTAATCTTGGGATCCTTGCCGTTTGTGGTTAATTATGTTTAGAGGCTAGTCTCAGCTAGTGCTCATTATGGGGTAAGTTTGGTGGGGCCTGAACCTTCGCGGTTGTTTCCCCCAACACCTACAACTCAGTAGGTCAACGGCCATTAGATGGTTTCATTATGGGGTAAGTTTGGTGGGGCCTGAACCTTCGAGATTGTTTCCCCCAACACCTACAACTCAGTAGGTTAACGACCATTGGATGGTTTCATTATGGGGTAAGTTTGGTGGGGCCTGAACCTTCGCGGTTGTTTCCCCCAACACCTACAACTCAATAGGTCAACGGCCATTGGATGGTTTCATTATGGGGTAAGTTTGGTGGGGCCTAAACCTTCGCGGTTGTTTCCCCCAACACCTACAACTGAGTAGGTCAACGGCCATTGGATGGTTTCATTATGGGGTAAGTTTGATGGGGCCTGAACCTTCGCGGTTGTTTCCCCCAACACCTATAACTCAGTAGGTCAACGACCATTGGATGGTTTCATTATGGGTAAGCTTGGGGCTTGAACCTTCGGGGTTGGTTTCCCAACACCTACAACTCAGTAGGTCACGGTCATGTTTATGATCTCATTATGGGTAAGTCTGGGGCTTGAACCTTCGTGGTTGGTTTCCCAGCACCTGCAATTCAGCAGGTCACGGTCATTGGGTGATCTCATTATGGGTAAGTTTGGGGCTTGAACCTTCGCGGTTGGTTTCCCAACACCTACAATTCAGTAGGTCACGGCCATTAGATGGCCTTATTGTGATACGACTTCATGCCGTGGCTTCGGCCCTAATCGATAACAGCTTCGGGCTGTTTTAGCTTCATGTGATTGTGATATTTGACAGCTTCGGCTGAGTGGCTTTCAGGCCTGTGTGATTGTCTTGGTAATTTTTTTGGAGCCTTCGGGCATTGTGATTCATAATTAATTCAGTTCCGGTTTGGTTCATCTTCATGTAATTCATTGTGATTCATAATTAATTCAGTTCCGGTTTGGTTCATCTTCATTTAATTCATTGTGATTCATATTTAATTCAGTTCTGGTTTGGTTCATGTTGTGTAATTCATTGTGGTACTCTATAATTATGATTCGCCGTTGGGCATTTACGTTCTAACCTGTCGAACAGGTATTAATAATATGTCGTGGGCATAGTGTTTCACAAATGCTCGGTTCTTACATTGGTTTGTGAGCATCTCATATTATTATTATCATTGTACCGTTTCATTCTGCCTTTGGATGCATATCATGTTATACATGTATTCGATGTTCATTATCTGGATGACTGACCCCGTGGGGACGGAACATGTTTTCATGTTTTAGGTGCTTGCGAGGAGAGAGTTGAGACACAGGGGCATGATGATGGCGACGAGGCATTCGAGCGATACTAGTCCGAGTTGTTCAGGTTGGTCAGTCAGTTGGAGTGTTCTCCAGTTTGTCAGTCATTGTCATTATGTGTTACCCGAGCAGATGCTCGTGGATGTTGTTTTATTTTATTTTTGGTCATCTAGGCCCATCGTTGTCATTGAAATTCCTTATCGGAATATTGTGTCGGATATCATGGTAGGGACTATGATTTTCCCTTGTTGTTTAATTTAATGTATTTTAGTCATGTTCGCCTGGTGGATCTCCTGGCGTGGGGTCCACGGCACTACAATAACCCAATAGAATTTGGGGGTGTTACAGAAGATGGTATCAGAGATTTTGGGTTGTGAGATACCCTGATATGTGAGTTATGTGGCTCTACCGACGTGGTAGTAGTGGGACTGTCAGGTTATGACAATCTAGTCAGTCGGGTTTTGTGAGTCGTAATATTAGTATGACTGCACGAGTCATTCATTCATCGAGTCGTCGTTAGTGAAGACTAGTATCGTGAGACCTCGAAGCTTCGTATGACCTATGTAAGGACTCGATTCTCTTTATGTTCATACATTCATCATGTCATTAATTATTCATGCTTTGTTGAAACCTATTATAGGTTACCTATATGTGATATTAGTGTTATGATTGATTCATGACTGATTGTTTTGGAGCACGTGTGACTTGTGTAAGCGTTAAGGATCAACTCATTCATCAGTTAATAATCCTCAATCATCATTTTAATCTCATCATTCAGTTAATTCATTCATCACTCAGTTAATCTCACCGTTCAGTTAATTCATTCATCACTCAGTCAATCTCATCGTTCAGTTAATTCATTCATCACTCGGTTAATCTCATTGTTCAGTTAATTCATTCATCACTCAGTTAATCTCATCGTTCAGTTAATTCATTCATCACTCAGTCAATCTCATCGTTCAGTTAATTCATTCATCACTCGGTTAATCTCATTCTTCAGTTAATTCATTCATCACTCAGTCAATCTCATCGCTCAGTTAATTCATTAATCACAGTCAATCTCATTGTTCAGTTTAATTTATTAATCATCCAGTCTATCTCACGGTTCAGTTGTTGATCTTATGGATCAAATTTTCAACCTTGTTAACTTGTTCAAGGTAATCATTTCAGGAATTTCATCAGATAATCATGTTACCTCACTTGATCTTTCATGCGATCTTATCATATTCCGGCGTCATGTCGACGATCATTTTATTGCATTATTAATGCATTCATTTTGTTAGAGCGTGTATGCTCATTGTTATCGTTCTGTCTCGTAATCATAAGGCAATCTTCATGCGAGATCTGTAATTATCACGTGACTTTCCTGCCTCAGTATGGAAAGAGCTGTCAGAGGTACATAGGACTCCGACGTCCAAGAGATCATTTTCTAGTCGTCTTCGTGATGAGAGAGCATCTTCATCTCAGACGACGAGTTCGACTGTTGTTTGCTTCAATTGTGATACAATAGGACATTCATCACCGGTTTTGAGCAAGTTAATTCTTGCTCGGTAATAGGATAATCATTCATTTCATCGTCGTTCATTCATTCATATAATTCATTCATCATATATCAATCACGTTGAGACTTATAATTATCAAACTAATCATTCACTTCACGGGGAACAATGGTTCCAATCATTTCATTTGAGCTATCACTCATTACGTTATCATTTCACCCCGGTGAGTCATTCTTGATCCTTGTTGGATTTCGATTCATTATCATTCATTGAAATCATTCTTGTTCGTGTGTATCTCGTTGATTTTTCCTGGCGGGATATTGCTTCTCCCTACTTGTTTTAAGTTTCGGGACGAAACTTCTTTTAAGGGGGGTAGTATGTAATATCCGCAATTTCGATTTTCCGATAATTTTCTTTTTTTGGCAAAACTTCAAACCCATGTATTATTCATCCTTCATCACCGTGAGATCGTAGGAGCATATCATCTTCTAAGTAATCATCTTCCACCGTCCGAATCCGAGGTAATTGGCTTAGAACCCTAACTTTGTCAATTTTGGGGGGTTTTCGGGTTTTGCTTCATTAATCTCGAATTGTTCAAGTATGTTGTATTATTCCTTACCAATTGTTGTTATTGGGTGATTCCCAATCTGATTTGATCGAGTTTAATCCGCAAATTATCGATTCGGGGAGATTTTGCGTAAACCCTCGCCGGTATCGATTGAACGTATATTGTCATAGCTTGTAATCGGGGTTATGGGCGTATTCCAATCGATTATTGTTGTCTGTTAGGACTGATTTATGTTAATCCTTCGTTTAGGAACCGTCGTTTTCCATCCGGATCGTTCGTAGTCGTTATTCATTCCCGATTCTTCGAAGATGTCTCAAAGGCAAGTACTTTACATTTGTTTACGCGTTCTATTATTTGAATTATGGATTTTCGTGGTTGTATGGATGTATATGTGTATGTTCACCTAGGGACGATGTGACGGGGCCTCTAAGGATACGTATTGCCGTGAGTGTGCATATCACGAACTATGGTTACCCACCCAGGGATGTCCGATGGGGCTCTGCGGGGTACGGTGGCCGTGAGTCTCGTACCAACGGTTAACTTTGAATTGTTTTGTTGGAGAAAGGTGTTTTGTGCTTGTGCACCGTAAATATTCCGGAATATAAATAATTTCTAAAATGATTTTTGGCGCATATTTTCATCTGATTAGAATTGTAGTTCAAATGGATTGTACTTGCACTAGCAGTTGTCGCCAACCCCTTAAATGGGGGGAAATAATTTTGTATTTCAGGTACAGGTCATGAAAGCAAACAAGAATGCGAGCCGTACGAGGATGATGGGTAGGCGTGATTCTGTTCAATGGTTGTCTATTGGTGTCTTGTTTTGGGATTTCCTTATTATGTCATTTGCTTAAGTACTCGAGTACTTCTTTCTTGAATTTATTAATTTTGTGTACCCGTTTTGGGAATGGATTTGATGTCAAATTGTATTGTCAAATTTCAGTATTTAGATTTAAATGTCGTGGATTGAGAAATTGTCTGTTGTCGATGATGTATGTCTTTTGTCGTATGTCATTTTGGTGCGTTAGCCTGGTGAACTCCAAAGTGTGGGGTCCATGGCACTGTAATATGCCCTGATCGTCTTGGGGGTGTTACAGAATATGGTATCGGAGCTTAGGTTTATGGATACCTATGCTGTCGGTTATTTGAGTCTAGTTGAGTGTCGTTTTTAAACAGTATCGCTGCTACGCCATCATCCCAGGACGCCGGTGCCCGTAAGTTTTTCCTAACTTGACTCGTTATGTTGTTCTGTTCTATTCCTTTCTTTGTATCTTGTTGTGTTTTGCATTTGAACTGTACTTACCCGTTACTTCTTCATAATGCCTGCTGGTAGATGACGCGGACGCGTTTGCTGACGCGGTAGGGGACGTGGCGCAGCCGGTGGGGCGGCCATGTCCGATAACTCGGGAACTGATTCAGTGATGCTTTTCTTGTCGAACAGTGTTTCACCCTGTTCTGGAGGCCAGCAGGATCAGTCTGCTAGCTCCGGCAATGCTCATGAGAATATCGGGGTGCACTACACCATATATGGCTTTCAACAATATTTTTTTTGATGTTACAAGCAAAAGTGTAGCCTTAGATGCCTAAAAATTGGTCAAATTTGATTTAAGGCTACACATTTTTCTAACGTTATTATTGATATAAATTAGTGTTACCGTAGACCAAATTGAATATCTGCGCTAACACAAAATTTGGTGTAGCCGTTGCTATTTAGAAAAAGTGTAACTAAACACTAAAAGAAGTAGGCGGATTTGCTAAAATATTTTAGGCGGTCCAAATAAATTATTTTCAACTATAACGACCTAATTTTTTTATGGTATTTTATGAATCGTCCTAATCGGAGGGAGTAATGTAAGAGAGATGAGCATTAAATAAGAGGAAATATTGCACTACGCCATAAGTGCTTAAATGCAACGCATATCTCCGGTGTTGCAAGGAAAAGTATTGCAATAGCCCTCTGATCTTTTGTCTTTTGCAATACTACTCAATTAGTGTTGCATTAGACCTTAATGCACTGTTGCAAAAGACGTTAATGCAACACCAACCTAAAGTGTTGGATTATACGTGAACTTAAAGCGTTGCAATATACTAAATCATCTTAATAATTACGAAAATTATTTTAAATATTTTTAAAAAAATATCGTCAAATTTAAGTTTTTTACACTAAAATAAAGTAAATTATTTGAATTTGTTTAATCATTTTATAACGGATTTTTTTTAAGAGCACATATAATTTTTTACTTAAAAATTTTTCGGATTAAACTAATAAATTTAAAAAATATTAAAAAAGAAAATAATTCCTTAAAATTATAATAATAAAATATATTATATGAATACATATATTTTTATTTTGAAAATTATAATCTAAAATTAAAATAAAAAATTGAATTTATACATTCAACCCTTTTAAAATATAATAAGAAATATAAATTAAAATTTATTTATATTAATATTATAAAAAGTTGAAAAATAAAAATGCATTTATCATCAAAACATTTGGACAACGGCACGCTGAGATGGCCAAATCTCGATCTAAAACTGGACATTGAAAACATGGGTCTTGTAAAGATTGGGAGATGCTAATCCCGATCGAAAACTGGACATTAGAGATGTTAATCGGGCCCGGGCCCGTCGGACCATCCCGTTTAACTTGCTAAAAAACAGGGTTAGAGCCAAAATATCACAGCCTTTTAAATCCGGGCCGTATACCCTATATTTAAGAATATAAATATTTTTAATATATATCATATATACATATAATGTAATTAATAAGTTCAAGTTAGTATAATAAATATTTAAAATATAATATTTTATATAATAATATATCTAATTTATAATACATTATAATATTTATGTATAATATATAATATTTTATATAATAATATATCTAATTTATAATACACATTTATCTCCCTAACTTCCTCTCCCTCACGGGCAGAACTCATTTTCTTTTTCTCTTCTTCTTCTTTCTGATTCTCCCTTCTCGGCTCTTCCTCTATCCTCTTCTTTACTCACAAAGTTCACACACACACACACACTCTCACAAAATTCACACACACACACATAGTGAAAGATGAAAAATGAAAAACGGCAATTGTGAGCAGAGCGTTGTGCGCGGCGCGGGTTAGGGTTTCTGTCCTAATTTCTGGCAGGCATATGGCATCGGCGGCCGGGGCATGGCAGAGGTTCTGGTTCAGGTGGGTTACATGAATTCGGGTCGAAATTGAGGTTTAAATTCCAAGACTCGAGTAAGAATTCCTAATTTTTTTGTGAATCTGGGTGTTGTGTTGAGGTGAACCGGCTGGGCTAGATTTCTTGACTCAGGCAGGTTTGAGCCGGTGTCAAGTTCCGATCTCAGATTTTGGCGGTGAAAATAAGGCTCGACGACAGCCCGATGGTTGAAAGTCGGGACTGTTTGGGCTACATAAAATTGAAGTGCTTTAGTTGTTGTATTTTTGAGTTATTATCTAATGTATATTGATTATTGTTTTAGCTTTCAAAAGGATTCAGTCAGAAGAAAATACTAGGAGGTCTGTAGATTTGTTGATGATGATTTGCTTTGAATGCTTCCCGGTGTTAACTTCTCTTTTTTTTTTGTAGAGCAGACTTCTGCTGTAGATTACTTGCTGGGTTCAAGTGGTCGTACCCAACAGCAACGCTCTTGTGTTGAGTGCACCAGAGGAAGGCTGAGATGGCCAGCCATTCTGATTGCTTCATTGCTTTGCTAGGTTTGTACAATCTCTCTCCCTCTCTCTCTCTACTTTGTTTCTTATTGTTCATACAGTATTGTTTACAATTATCAGATGGTTATGGCACTATGGAGGAGTTATTGGAGGTCGTAACATGGGCTCAAATTGGCATCCATGACAAGCCTGTAAGATTTTTTTGTTTGAGTAAAATATTATTAGTACTTACTATTGTTATTAGTACTTAAGATTTGCGATTCATTTATGTTTGTGGCATGGGGAAAAAAGAGAAGAACGTTTTCTAGCACGAATAACATAAGTTACTTCCACATTTTAAAATTCTATGTGTGTGTATGCGTGGGTGTGTGTGTATATATTCGAATAGCATACATATGAGACAATGTTGGTGATTTTTTTTCCGTGTTTAAATTTTATAGGACGTGGAGAGTATGAGGAAGAGATTGCAGGAGATTGAGGAAGAAGCAGGTGCGCTTCGCGAAATGCAGGCCAAGGTTGAGAAAGAGATGGGTGCACCTCAAGGTTCATTTATATACTCTCCATTTGTTAAATTTTGAAAGACTTGATTTGACATAGTTTGAAATTGGGAGCTATATTTTTGTTCGGTTTATTATTAAATGAGTAATCTTTGTATTTGTTGCAAGAATTCAAATAGTGGAAGGTTTGCTATTACTTGGCAGTTGGCAGACATATATTGAAATAGGTTAATTATTTAAATGCAGGGATTCTACCTAATCAAGATTTGTTTCATTTCGTTAACACGGTCTTGCTGTGACACGGTTTGGTTTTTTTTTCCATTGGTGTTAAAATCTATAAACGGTGGTATTGTATTAGTATTAGCATTTGCAAGATACCTCATTCTTGACATTCTTTGGGTGTGAAACAAATGTTTGATCCACGCATTCCACATTTTGCTGCAAACTTTACAATGATGTAAAATTCCTTCATCGTCTTCTTTATTCGGTTATTCTGCTTTATTTGTTCCAATTCTTCCTTCATTTTCACAAACTTATTTCCTGTGTTTATATTGGAAATTGTACAGATCAAGTCACATAAAGATCTTGTGCACTTTGAAACTCCTTATGTCGTCAAGCTGCATCGCGTGGCAAGACTTGCGCATATTGGCAGCAATAATTTTTAATCCTAACCATATTGTTTGTATTGAAGACGATTTGTTTTGCCTTTTATGAAATTGTATATACATTTCAATTTGCTTCCTTTGATTGCATGCATCACTACTATTTTAAGTCCTTTCTATTACGTTCGTGCAAATGATATGTGATGTGCGATTTGTTCAATCATGAGGTTTATTTATATGCCTTTTGGTCATTCAGCGCTTGTTTTACGGTGGATTCGAGATATTGTGCGTCTCGAGTATGTCTAAATCATGATCTTTGTGACTACACCATACGCAAGGAATTTTTTAAGGAGTCTAGTCATTTATCTTATATGTTGAAGCCTGGAGCCCTTTTTTTACCTTGTTATTTGTTTGGTCATTCTCGATGAGAATGAATCATTATTTCACTTTGAAGCTATTTTATTGTGCGAGAATAATAAGAGCTCCGTTCGACCATGTCAAGTCAAGATCCAAACATGACCATCCACCAAGAGTCACAAACGGGGTAATTACCGTTGACTTATCGATACTCCGATTGGTAGTTGGTGGTTTATAACTTTTTCACCCCTTTTTTCACTTTCCTAATAATTGACACAGTTGAAGAAAAAGGTTGAAATTCTAAAGAACGCGAGGACTATTCTTTCTTATCCGATGATTTGTTCTGTATGAGGAAGTGTCGTATTTTTATGATTGTTAGCATGAATAGGCTCTTGTGGTTTTGGTGTCCTTTTTCTTATTTCTATTATCTATATATTGGCGATTGAGGAGACCACCACCCAAACTGCGGCTCGTCATACTTGATGGACCAAAAGCCAAAGGCAATACCTAAGAGGCAGCTCCATGATGAAGATTCTCATGGTGAAAATCCTATTAATATGATCAGACAAATGTTTGGGTAAAAATTAGCTCTTTTTTTTTGCTGCATTAACGATTTTATGCCTTCCTTAACGAGAAAAAGAAAAAAGGTCAATGCTGCATGTTATGTTCCAGAATTTCGCTTTCTTTTTACCCATTCATATTGCCTGTAATATGTATTCTTCGGTATACTAAGCAATTTATGCTACCTTATGTAAATGCTCAGGGAGTCTATGCTAGAAAAGGTTTAACATTGATTTTGCAGTTTATCTTACCCTATACTTTATCATCTCTTCCTTGTGAAATTCAACTATCTCCTTCTTAACATAATGTGACATATTCTCATTCTTCTTACCAGTGAGTGTATATATATAGTCAAGAAGAGTATATTACAGAGCAACCGAAATCGAAGTCTTCAGCATCACCATCCGTTCAAGTTGCTGATCAGTACGTGGCGGACCTAACTACTAAGATCAGGGCTCAACTCGAGAAATGATGAAAATGTTGGCCGAGAAGAATCCAGATTTGAACTTAAAGATTGATGACTCTCAGAAATCAGTCGAGGAGTCCTATGGCGGTGACAATGTCACTCCTTGACTGATCTCATCATTTTATATTATGCTAGCTAAGTGACTCAAGTAGTTTTGTTATATTTGTGGATTGCGATCGTAACTTGTTCTTAGCTATTATGGATTGAATATTAGCAGTCATGTATTTTGGATGTTGTTATGGTTGACATTGTTTTAATGGTATTGACTGTTTTATGGTAATATTTATTTTCTAATATAACATTTTGCTTTTTAGCATGAAAAATGATGGTAAAAATCTGCAAAAATGTAGCCATATACTATAATTTATAATTTTTTCTGTTGGCAAAATATAAAAATTGTGTTGGCAAAGATTAAAATTGTGTTGGCAAAAGTTAGAACTGTTCATATATAAGTGTAGCCATAGTGTTAAAGTTGTTGGTAAAGATGTCAAAATGTTTCACAATTTAATGTTACATTAGACCTCATGAGTGTTGGCATAGGTCTACGGCTACACAAATCTTGGTGTCACTAAAAATATAAAAGTGTGGCCTTAAGTCTACAGCAACACAAAATCTAGTGTAGCTAGAGACAATAAAAGTGTTGGCATAGGGGTCTATTGCTACACTTTTTTAACATGTTACCAAAAAAAAGAAAAGTGTTACCTTAGACCCCTATGGTTGCGGCCGTTTTTGTAACACTTTCGAATTTGGTCAAAGTGTAGCCATAACTTGTTTTTCTACCTTCAGCAACACTTTTTGGACTTTTGAACACAGTTTTTCAGGTGTTGCTGAAACCCATATATGGTGTAGTGGTGGCAAATATTTTACAGCAAGTAGCGAACCAGATGACGCTACTGACTCAGGCCGTCTTGGTCGGCCAAGCAAATGCCAACCCGGTTCCGCCTACTAGATCCGGCAATGATAAGCTACTTCAGGACGTGATTCGTATGCGTCCTCCGCAGTTTGATGGTGCTTCTGACCCTTCTGGTTGGGAGAGTTGGTTATTTGAGATGGAGAAAGTGTTCGAGGCAGCTAACTGCTCTTAGGAGAGGAAGGTACCCATCGCTGAGTACTTCCTCGCCAAGGAGACGACAACATGGTGGCAAGCGGTGAAACCGCGTGACCGGGCAGCCACATGGGCATAGTTCCGAGAGCTGATGGAGGATGAATTTTGTCCGTGGCCAGTTAAAGAGGGGAGGATCCGAGCCTTCTTTGAGGCTAAGCCCCAGGATGTTCCAATTTCACAGGCAATCAAGGAATACAACCAACAACTTCATTATGTGAGAAACCATGTCCGAGACGAGTTAGACAAGATCCGCCACTTTGACATGCGTATGAAGCCGAGGGTTCGTCACTACATGTCTAGTCTCGGATGTACAACTCTGAAAGATTATCAAAACAAGGCAATGGCTTATGAGATGTCATTTTCTGCGATAGAGACGGCAACCGAAGGAAAGAAATAGAAGACCTCTGGTTAGTTTTCGGGAGGCAAGTTTGGTGGGTATCCGAAGACTCAGTCTGGTCCGCGAGTCTTCGGGAATCAGTCCCCATCATTTGGGCGAGGAAACAGTTCTAAGTCAGCTCCTACTGGTTTCGTTCGTGGACCTGCTTTAACTTTGGTCGTCCCAGCCACATGATGAGTGAGTGTGACAGGCCCCCGATACAGTATCTTGCTTGCGGTCGGATGGGACATCGTGCTAAGTATTGTACGGATGCAGTTCGGGCACCAGTTACTCAGATATCATCCCCAGCTGCGGGAGAACCGAGTGTGAATCAAGCACCGACATTTTCTCAGCCACGGTAGAGTTTTGGTAGAGGCCGAGGACGTGGGCAGCCTTCTAGAGGGGAAGCTTCTAGTGTATGGTCTATTCCGCCCCGTGTGTATGAGATGAGACGAGCTGGAGATCCCGACGCGACGGTGGCTACAAGTACCGTTCACATCCTTGACCATCCTGTTTCCGTGTTATTCGATTCTGGTGCTATGCATTCTTTCATATCTATAGATTATGTGCGTCGTCTGCATGTTGGTTGCCTAGTTGCGTGTGAACCATTTTTTGTTAAACTGCCTAGTGGGGATAGCATCGTGGGGGATCGTGAGATTAGAGATTTTCCGATGAGTATCGCGGGGAGGGATTAGCCTTCTAATCTGATTGCGGTAGATATTAAAGATGGGGATCTGGTTCTTGGTTAGGATTGGATGGACCGTCATGAGGCGATCATGAATTATAGAACGATAACCGTTTCGATATTAGCCTCTGACGGTACCAAGCATTCTTTTGTGGGGCGTAAGTGGAGTAGCCAGAGATTCCTGATCAGCGCTTTGAAAGTGGTGAGACTTCTTCGAGGAGGTTTCACGGGTTATTGGTGTTATTCTTTGAGATCGTAAGAAGGGGGAGTCGAGCTCTTGTCTATTCCGGCAGTGTGTGAGTATCCTGACGTCTTTCCAGACGAGTTGCCGGGTTTGCCGCCAGACCAAGTGGTTGAGTTTACTATGGATTTAGAGCCGGGTGCAGCACCGATTTCTAAGACGCCATACCGTATGGCGCCTGCCGAGATGCTTGATTTGAAGAAACAGTTGGGAGAATTGCTAGACATGGGGTATATTCAACCGAGCATTTCGCCTTGGGGCGCACCGGTCCTATTTGTAAAGAAGAAGGATGGGTCACTTTGACTGTGTATCGACTATCGAGATTTGAACAAGGTGACTATCAAAAACAAGTATCCGCTCCCGAGGATTGATGACTTGTTTGACCAATTGCAAGGGGCAATCGTATTTTCGAAGATTGATTTGAGATCGGGGTATTATCAGCTCCGAGTGAAGGATTCCGACATTCCGAAGACGTCCATTCGGACGAGATACGGCCACTACGAGTTTGTGGTTATGCCTTTCGGGCTAACCAACGCCCCAGCCGTGTTCATGCAGCTTATGAACAAAGTCTTTATCGAATACCTCGATAAGTGTGTAGTCGTTTTTATCGACGATATCCTGATTTACTCGAGAAGCGAGGAAGAACATGCATGTCATTTGCATATCGTGCTAGGAATCTTGAGAACTCAGCATCTTTTTGCGAAGTTCTCAAAGTGTGAGTTTTGGTTGCGGGAGGTTATGTTTCTCGGCCACGTGATCTCAGCCGAGGGTGTTCGTGTGGACCCACATAAGATAGAGGCAGTGTTGGATTGGGCGCCGCCCAAAAACATGAGGGAGGTCCGTAGTTTGCTCGGTTTGGCCGTGTATTAGCGTAGATTTGTTGAGGGGTTCTCTAAGGTCGCTCGACCGCTGACTCAGTTGTTACAGAAGTCAGAGAAGTTTGTGTTGACCGACGAGCGACAGAAGAGTTTCGAGGAATTGAAGAAACGGTTGACGACTGCTCCCGTTTAGGATTTACCGAGTGGTAATAAGGGTTTCTCAGTTTTTAGTGATGCTTCGGGCCAAGGGCTCGGATGCGTACTCATGTATCACGAGAAGACAATTGCCTATGCTTCCCGTCAGTTGAAACCGTACGAGTTGAATACCCTACCCACGATCTTGAGTTGGCTGCGGTTGTGTTTGCGTTGAAGATCTGGCGTCATTACTTGTATGGCTCGTCGTGTCAGATTTTGACCGATCACAAGAGCCTGAAGTACATTTTCACGCAGAAAGAGCTAAACATGAGACAACGGATATGGTTGGAGTTGATTAAGAATTACGACCTCGAGATCCTTTACCATCCGGGCAAGGCAAATGTGGTGGCAAATGCCTTGAGCCGGAAATCGGTATCGCTTCGGGTGCTTGAGTTACTTATGGCCCAGCCAGGAATCTAGCGAGAGTTGATGAGGTTAAGCGTTGAGATTGTACTACCAGAGAGTTCCGGGCAGTTGCGTACTCTTGAGATTTCTTCGTCTCTAGTCGACGACATTAAATCGGGACAGTTGGAAGACCCGATGTTTATTCATCTTCGAGAGAATGTAGGGAAGAGGAAAGCCCCGGGATTCGTGATACATGAGGATGGTGTGTTGAGATTCCGAGGTCGGCTGTGTGTTCTGAATGACTTAGAATTGAGGCAGAGTATTATGCGGGAGGCTCATGTGTCACCTTACTCAGTCCATTCGGGCTCGAGTAAAATGTATAAAGATTTGAGGAAGAATTTCTGGTGGAATGACATGAGAATGAAGTAGTTGAGTTTGTGGCTAAGTGTTTGACTTGTCAACAAGTCAAAATCGAGCATCAGCGGCCACCCGGATTGTTGAAACCACTTCCCATCCCGGAAAGGAAGTGGGAAGATATCTCCATGGATTTTGTCACGAACTTGCTGAGGACGAAGACCGGAATGAATAAGGTGTGGGTGATCGTGGACCGACTGACTAAGTCAGCACATTTTCTGGGCATCAAGGATACTTGGGGTCCAGAAAAATTGGCTCGTATTTTCATCGCGCAGATAGTGAGACTTCATGGTACGCCGAAAACTATTATTTCAGATAGAGATGGCCGGTTTGTATCGCATTTCTGGAGGCGGTACATAAGGCATTGGGGACACGGTTGCATTTGAGTACATCTTTCCATCCTCAGACCTATGGGCAGTCCGAGCATACCATTCAGACGTTCGAGGATATGTTATGTGCGTGTGTGTTAGACTGGAGTAGTGATTGGGATGAGCATGTGGCCCTGATCGACTTTATGTATAATAATAGCTGGCACGCATCGATTAAGATGGCATCGTATGAGGCGCTTTATGGCCGACATTGCCGATCACTGATATGTTGGGATGAGCCGTCTGGTCTAGTTGGCACCGAGCCGGATCTTGTGTTAGAGACGAGGGAGAAAGTTGAATTGATTAGAGAGAGGATGTTGGCGGCTCAGAGTCAACAAAAGTCTTATGCGGATGTTAGGCGTCGACCTTTGGATTTTGAGGCGGGAGATCATGTTTTGTTGAGAGTGTCTCCGTCGAAGGGAGTTTTCCGTTTTGGGAAAAAGGGGAAGCTCATCCCGAGGTATATTGGACCTTTCGATATATTAGAGAGAGTTGGCGATATGGCGTACCGCTTGGCATTGCCTCCGTCGTTGAGTCATATGCATAGTGTATTTCACGTCTCTCAGCTGACGAAGTATGTTCCGGACCCATCCCATGTTATTGATTTTGGGGACGTGGAGATCGAGAAGGAGGTTACGTTTGAGGAGAGGCCCATCAGGATTTTGGAGCGTCGAGACAATCAATTAAGGCACAAAACCATTCCTTTGGTTAAAGTGCAATGGTCGAAGCACGGAGTAGAGGAAGCAGCGTGGGAGTTGGAGGAGGATATGCGTTCGAGGCACCCCGAGCTTTTTTGATTCTTAAGTTTCGGGACGAAACTTCTTTTTAGAGGGGGAGAATGTAATATCCATACCTTTCCATTTTTAGCAGTTTCCATTTTTGGTGTATGTCTATTTTTATGAACTCGCTTGTAACCATTTCGACATTTGAATCTACTTTATTCTTGGAGTTTTTCCCTTTGGACGAGTTTCGGAGATGTTTTTACATAAATCCATTCTATGTTGTGTTTTGTCGTATGTACATTCAATTCTCGTAAAACTCGTTCGTTTTCGTTGTTTCTTTGTTTACATAAGTTCGTATGGTTGAGTTGTTCATGTTGTGATTTGGTTTGTCAATCTGACGTCGTATCGTGATTTTCGGACACTTGGGCCATTTTTGTAAATTCCTATAAGTTTAGGGAATTTCATCTTCTTTGTCATATTTCGGATTCCCCGGTAGTCGGAATTATATTTTTTTGTAATGGTTAGGTTCATCATCGAATATACTTCGTAACCATATTTCTGGTTCGATAGCAGGTCTGCGTTTCAGAGTCGTCCGGGATAGTTCGGACAGCAGCTTCTTAGACTGCTGTCCAATAGAGTGTTACAGCCATAACACCCCATTCATTACGGCCGTAATGTTGGCCTCGTTACGGCCGTAATGCATCCCTTGTTACGGCCGTAATAGCCTGCTGTTTTAAGAACCGCGGGCAGAAGTCAGAACATCATTTCTTATCCCTTCTCTCGTTTTTCTTCGTCGGGCGACACCAGAATCTCCAGGGCGATTTTCCTCACTTCAAACCCGTGTATTATTCATCCTTCATCACCATGAGATTGTAGGAGCATATCATCTTCTAAGTAATCATCTTCCACCGTCCGAATCCGAGATAATTAGCTTAGAACCCTAACTTTGTCAATTTTGGGGGTTTTTCGGGTTTTGCTTGATTAATCTCGAATTGTTCAAGTATGTTATATTATTCCTTACCAATTGTTGTTATTGGGTGATTCCCAATCCGATTTCATCGAGTTTAATCCACGAATTATCGATTTGAGAAGATTTTGCATAAACCCTCGCCTGTATCGATTGAACGTATATTGTCATAACTTGTAATCGGGGTTATGGGCGTATTCCATTCGATTATTGTTGTCCGTTAGGACTGAGTTATGTTAATCCTTCGTTTAGGAACCGCCGTTTTCCATCCGGATCGTTCGTAGTCGTTATTCATTCCCGATTCTTCGAAGATGTCTCAAAGGCAAGTACTTTATATTTGTTTACGCGTTCTAGTATTTGAATTATAGCTTTTCGTGGTTGTATGGATGGATATGTGCATGTTCACCTAGGGACGGTCTGACGAGGCCTCTAGGGATACGTATTGCCGTGAGTGTGCGTATCACGAACTATGGTTAACCACTCAGGGATGTTCGACGGGGCTCTGCGGGGTATGGTGGCCGTGAGTCTCATACCAACGGTTAACTTTGAATTGTTTTGTTGGAGAAAGGTGTTTTATGCTTGTGCACCATAAATATTCCGGAATATAAATGATTTCTAAAATGACTTTTGGCGCATATTTTCATCTGAGTAGAATTGTAGTTCAAATGAATTGTACTTGCACTAGCAGTTGTCGCTAACCCCTTAAATGGGGGAAATACTTTTGTATTTCAGGTACAGGTCATGGAAGCAAACGAGCATGCGAGCCGTACCAGGATGATGGGCAGGCGTGATTCTGTTCAATGGTTGTCTATTGGTGTCTTGGGATTTCCTTATTATGTCATTTGCTTAAGTACTCGAGTACTTCTTTCTGGAATTTATTAATTTTGTGTACCCGTTTTGGGAATGGATTTGATGTCAAATTGTATTGTCAAATTTCAGTCTTTGGATTTAAATGACGTGGATTGAGAAATTGTTTGTTGTCGATGATGTATGTCTTTTGTCGTATGTCGTTTTGGTGCGTTAGCCTGGTGGACTCCAAAGTGTGGGGTCCATGGCGCTGTAATGTGCCCTGATCGTCTTAGGGTGTTACAATACCGATAGTGCTCCAATAGATGTACCCATTCGAGAGGTACTCTTCTTTCCTTTCTGTTAATATATGCATTATGTTGTGTATGTATTTATAAATTAAGTATTTCGTACAATACGGGATGATGTTTATTCTAAAAGGCATGGTGAGCAATAAAGCGAAGGTTGAGGGATCCATATGTGAGGCCTATTTACTGACTTAGATCACAAATTTTTGTTCCTTCTACTTCGACAAAGAAATCGACACAACGACGACACAACTAAAAAGGAACGAGGTTCTATTTGCCCCTCAATTTGAAGGACAACTGTCGATCTTTACACCAAAAGGTCAAGTAATGGGAAAAAGTAAGGGACGACGCATGGCTGGAGTTGAGTGGAATATGGCAATCTTATATAATTTTACGAACTGTGATGAAGCAGAACCATATCTATGGTACGATTATTATTTTGATATTCCATATTTTTACATGTAATCATGTATTTACACATTATGTATTTCAGTGCATTTGAGAATCAACTACAGAGTAATATCTCCACCAGAGACTTGGAGTTCGCACGAGTTAATCACTTAGTTCCATGGTTTGAAAGATTGGTTGCGACCATAGAATTAAAGGACTCTCAACTTGCTGCATTGTTTAGAGGTGATCGATTAGTGAAGATGTATAAAGGTTACGTGGTGAATGGATTGAAATTTCATACCAAATTTCACGGGCAAAACAAAAAGACTATGAATAGTGGATTGTGTATTACATGTGCAAATAATATTACATGTTGTTGATGTATCGACAGTATCATCGATAATATTGCAGGAGCACATTCCTCAACCCGAGTACTACCAAGATGCAGAAGCTCCAATACTTAATCTCGTAGTTGACTAGAGCGGATACAACATGCAAATTGAACTTGTTGATAGAGATGCCAATCCAATTGAAATACTTGATGATAATGAAGAAGAAGATGAAGCTTCAAGCGAAGAAGATGATGTAGAATGATATGTTTTCCTTTACTATAACTTGTCGAATGTTAACGATGTGTAATATTTTCTATTATAATTATTTTCAATATATTGATCGACAATGCTCTTTTTTGTATAGTATTTAATAATGTTGACTATTAACCTATTGTAATATAATAAAAAAATTAAATAAAATAAATTGCATAATTTAATAGTAAAATTTTAATTATTTAGAAAATCTAATTAATTTAAATAACAAACTAATATAATTTTTTTACTTAATTCTTAATGGCAACATGCTACTCCATACATCACATATAATATATAAGTAAATAAAATATATTGCATAATTTAATGTTAAACGTTTAAATAATCTAATTAATTTTAATAAAAATATAAATATAAATATTTTTCATAGTACGTACAAATAATATTTCTGTATAATCACTACCGAATGAAAACATAGCTCAGTGGCAATATGCTACTATATATATCACATAGGCGTGGGTTCGAACCCCGCGCCGGCCACTGAGCTATGTTTTTTACTTCCCTTTTCTTTTAATATGTATTGGCTTCACATATGTGACGTCGGTAGAATAATTTGTTTTCAATACCAATGGCGTCACATGTGTGACGCTAATGCATAATAATATTTTCTCTATTTTCTTTTTTACAAATAATGCTGTTAAATTTATATTTAATAACATTCAATATTAACCTACTGTAATATAATAAATAATGCTGTTAAATTTATATTTAGTAACATTCATTATTAACCTATTGCAATATAATAAGTAATTAAGTGAAATATATTGCATAATTTAATGGCAAACTTTTTCTTATTTAGTATATTTAATTAATTCAAATAACAAACTAATATTATTTTACTTAGTAAGTACATATTATATTTATTTACTACAACTAACGAATGAAAACATAGCTCAGTGGCAACATGCCACTCCATGCATCACATAGGTGCGGGTTCGAATTCCGTGCCGGCCACTGAGCTATGTTTTTGGACTATTTTTTGGTTTTTTGGCATTAAAAATGTATTGGCGTCACATATGTGACGCCTTCTAGTTTTTTTTTCAATTACAATGGCGTCACATGTGTGACGCTAAAGTTGCATTTCTTATATTGTCGACAGAATTCTTTTCCCATTTCTCTCTTTCCACTTCCCTCCTCCCTCTGTGTGACGTCCGAAACCTAATTCCCAATTCTAAAAACCTCTTCAATCTCAACCAAATTATTAATTAAGGACGAATTATCCACCATATAAAGTACATATTGAACCAAATCAAAAGGTATTTATCTTAAATTTTTCTATGTACAGAAAGCATTTTTTTCTGCATTTTCTAAAGTTTTTTTTTCTGCATTTTCTGAAGTATTTATCACGAGCTGAAGGTTTTTTTTCTTGATGAATCGACTTGATGAGAACATACTGATGCACGTGATTATAGTTTGACTGTTTGGTTTTCATGGACTGATTTTACATTATATTTATGAGCCTCGGGACTCGACATTCTTATAGGATTCGATTTTATTTAGCTGTTAGAATGCGCTGTTGAAATGCTTGTGATTATAGTTTGATTCAGTATTCATGGAGTTATTTTAATGTTCATGGAGTTATTTTGGTATTCATGGACTGATTTGGGTGTTCGATTTTATTTTGCTGTTAACATGCTTGTGATTATATCTATTATGATTGTTGTACTTTGTATTTTAGATGTCGAGACGCAGTACCGACCAGCGTGCTGATGTTCCTTCTCATACCAGGGCACCTCGCCGGATGAGTATGAGTTTGAGCCCCTCGTCTTCTCGTAGTATACCCAAGTCTTTGTTGTCACATAGGAGTGCATTTGTCATACGACCAGAGATAGAAGATCTAACCCGACCCATACCCTTTAGGCAGCAGCTACAACAACAGCATTTGCGTACCGACTCGGGACTCCAGCATTGGCGTCCATTTAGTGATGGCAAATTTACACGGTACATGAGTTATGGTTCGTTGTTATCTCATGGGAGCCAGCATATTCCATTTATTGGTGGCGGCAATCCTTCTGATGGACATATTGACAGTCCAGAGGCGTTACAGCAGCACACACTGATTGGCCATAAACCATAAACGGGGATGTCGAGGACCGTGTCACACGATCAGCCACCGTTGCAGCCACCTACTACTGACCCCCCATCAGGTGCTCTATTAGTACATCACATTTCTATTCTAGAGGAGCCAATGGAGTTTGAGTACGACGAGGATCAAGAGGTTTTAGAACAGCCATCAGGGAGAGGTCCGACTGAGATCTCCAAGGCGAAAGAGAAGTATGATGATAGAAAACTAATTCGTCTTTTGCCAAAAATAGTTGGGTTTAGTTCTAAGAAGGCCGAGAGCGATATTGTCGGCTTACTTAATAGGTACTACTCCGGTGAAGAGCATTGGGGCCAGGTCTTTCGATGGACGAGGAACGAGTTGTGGCGGGAATTTGGGGTATATTATTACAGTTGCTATTTATTACAATTTATGGAAATTATGTTATGGTAAAACTATACTCAAACTGTTATGTTCTGTTGCTGTGCCAAAAACATTTGATTGTTTTTAGATTTTCTGACAGTTTTTATTATATTTGTCCAGATGCATTATAGGTGGGAGAAATCGGATGAGGAGAAAATTGCGTGGTATTGGGACAAATATAACCACGGACGGTTTATGGATATGATTATGCACACTAAAATAAAGCATATCAAAAACTAGTCGGTCAGCGGGAGAAGTGGTTGAAGGAAAAAGAGTTCAAGATCTTGTGGAAGCGTTGGGAGACCAAAGAGAAGAAGAATGAGGCCTTTCAGAAATCTAAAAACATGGGGCACTCTTTACGATGAGAGTACCGGTGTGATTACGCAAAAGGCACCGGGTACATATACTGGAGGCAGTATGAGCATGTACGATCATGCTCATTCCATGGTACGTATAAATTATGTCAACGTTTTATTATATAATATATGTTGTCTTCAATTATGTGTCATCATCAATATTGTTAATGTTTTGTGTTAACGCATAGGCGAGGGATGCTGCATCGGAGATGTACCAAAGACCGGCATGCGAGAGGGAGAGACCGGTAGAGGACCCAGTGTTTAATCCTTTGGCCTTCATGAAGACTCACATCACCAATGTGAAAGAAATGGAAAAACATCAAAATAAAAAAAAAAGAAATTGGTGAGGGCAGCAGCGAGGCTCAACCGGAGGAGGGAGAAGCTGAGTCGGGAGTCTTTACTCCCAAATAGATAGTTTCCCGAAATGCAGAACAATACGTAAGTTTAGCTTTATATTTGTTCACTTGTATTACGATTACATCCCTAATTTGTAAACTGTGTAGCTTGTTCACTTTTTGTGTAAATATTACTTGGAACAGGACCGATACTATAAGCTCGTTGAGGCATTGCATTTCCCAAACCCCCCTTAGAAAGATGAATTTTACTCGAACTTGTGGGCTCAGGCGGCTGGCGGAGTTAGACAGGGTGGAAGGGTGAGGGGAATTTCAAAGGGGATCACCATAAATGAAGTCATCGACCAACCCACAAGTCATCGTCTTGTTGACCCACGAGCATCATTATGACCTGTCGAGGTTGATCGGTCTTTGGAGGCTATCATCGAGGCGCTAAGAAAAGATAACACTACTACAAAAACAGCATTTACTGACACTTAGTTTCTGACACTTTATCAAAAGTGTCAGTAACTTCAAACATTTGACTCATTTTTTTTTAATATAATTGTGTCATAAGATACTGACACTTAAATATCAGTAACTTGAGTATCAGAATTTACTGACACTTAAATATCAATAATAAAAAAAAATCAATTTATTTAAAACATATTTATTTATAATACTTCACACCTAACCCTACTCCATCTACTCCATCGAGAAAAGTCTCTCTCCCCCTCATTTACATTAGCACGCCGCCCCATCCTTCTTCAACTTCACCAAATTCTCGTTCGATTTCCGGCGAGTTCCTTCTCTCTGTGATTTTTTCAGTTCTAATCGACGTCTCTATTGAATCCGGAGATTTGAGATTAAAACCCTAGATTTTTTGTTCATTTTTTCTGTTTTCTCAAATTCTAATCCGACGATTTTGTTGTTTGTTGTTTGTTGTCTAAGCTTTGCTCTAGTAAGAAAATTGAGGAAAACGCTGGCGGATTTTGGGATAAATTGTTGATTTATGATCTATTCCGACCGGTGAAGCAGGATTAGTGGTGGAAATCAATTTACATAGATGTCGTTGCCGAGGAATAGAAAGAGACCTTCAGATGGAGGTCAGCTTAATCCTAGTTTATTGTTTATTCGATTTTTAAGCTTTGATTTTGTTGCTTGTTGATTTATGTATGCTTTGAAGTTCGTTTTGAGTTTTGAAATCATGTAGTTGTGTTGTTTTTCATTGTCTGTGGATACAGTGTTTTATTGAACTAACGAGGTCTATTGTTTCTGTCCATATGGAGATGTCTAATGTTTCAGTTATGATTATTCTACGTTTTGGTAGACAACGTCTAATGTTTGAGTTGTGTGTTATATGACTGTTGTGAGTTTCCTGTTTGTAAAATAGGTTTACAGTTTACTTGTTTTTGCGGTTTGATGTAATTGTAAGATTGGTTCATTTACTGCTGCTTATAGAATTGAAGAACAGATATATATCATTTAACTTCAGATATCATTTTTTCTTATCTTGATTTTGTAACACCCCCAGTCCGCTCAGGGATATTACATGCCGTAGAACCTTTCCTCAAGGATCTACCAGGCTGGTAACAACATCGAACATATCAACAATGCCTTTAAGGCTAAAATGACTCAGTAGACCGATTTGGTCTTTCAATAAATACATACAACTCAATTACAATACATGCCCACGCAGGGATCGAATACAACACACTCCCGTACAACGGGGAAAGAATACTGCAGCGGAAATAAAATACAACTAAACCAATGACATCAAAAGGATCCTCGTGTGATTAGTATTGTTCATCTTTCATCATCCTTCGTGCCGACCCTGTGTTATGCTCCCAAACCTGAATGCAAAAACAGACATCCACCTCCCGAATACTCGGGGGTTAGCAAAACTCCACTGTTTTGCTAGTGTAAGAACAAAGTGCAAATACGAGCCATACAATTCACATTCCACGAATAACAATAACCAGGAATCCTCAAAAATCCAAACGTGACAAAAAGTACTTCCCGAGGCAAGAGTTTGGGTAAAAACATTCCAAAATCGAAAGATCACAAATAAATGGAAACAATTTGTAAAACAGTTTAAAATGCCATCGGGAGTTTTAATAGCCCAAAGGTTTTGTTTTCGCAAATAGAAAACCGAAAACAATTCACAGGGCCAGAGCCCAACATCACATGTCCTCGACGGACATAAAAATCAACAAAACATAATCGCGCACGCGCATCGTCTAGGACCGGGACAAAGCCACAAATCCCACTCGAGGCCTCGAAGGACCCTCCCGAGCTGGCTAGCGAAACAAATCACACACATCTCACGGTTGGATCAATCGCTTGTTGCATTCTGGCCACATGATCGCATGCCATGTGCCACCGTAGATTATCTCAGGCTCTCACGGTTGGATCAATCACTTGTTGTATCCTGACCACATGATCACGTGCCATGTGTCACCGTAGACCTTCAACCATATCCACACATTCACACAAATAATATATCACATCAATAATATCCAAGTAATTCACTCAATGGCAACAAACACAATACACGATGCAATGGTCAAATTACAATGCACCAATAAGAGATAATATACGCATATATATTATCAAAGCACAACAACAACACCAAGCATATTCATAAGTTTCACATAGTCGTTTATGAAACACACCAATCGCAAAATACACACGGTTTTGAAAGAGAGCCTTTAGCGAGGCTAAACCAAATCTTTGAAAGTTCAACTCAAATGACCAAACAAACACATTTAGACGATCACTAATTATCATATCCATAAAACAAGAATTGTATGGACAAGGTACTTGCCTCGAGTAACCACAAACGCGAAGAACCTATCGAAGTAGTTTGGCACGAACCGATTATGAACCCGCCGACTCCACCGAGCGCTAATCCGCGAAAATAAACTACGAACAACAATAACAACAATGAAAATGAATTCCATAGCACGACTTAAAGCCGTTGAATTCAAAGAACGAATGACGAAAGTCCAAATGTTTCCCCCAAAACGGCCAAGAACACGATTCGTCCCGACAAAACACGAAAACGGAATTCCGAGTCGAAAATGGATATATAACCCATAGAATATGTTTAACAATATCATTAAACAACAATCGGTATATCAAAACCGAAAGGAAAACGAAATCAAGAATTAATCCCCTAAAAAGTCAACTCTAGGGATTCAAGAAAAATACCTTGATTCGGCGAAGAACAATGGATTAGATGATGTTATAATCACCTAGGATGCTCTAAAACATCTTGGAAAGAATGAAAATTAGCCCAGGTCGCGAACCCTAATCGCCACGTCTCAAACCCGCGGAGGAAGAAGAAGAAATGAAGAAAATGAGGATTAAAGACTGCTGTCCAGTTTATATACTGGATGGCTTAGCGTGCGCTAATCCTACCTGATTAGCGTGCGCTAATCCTACCTGATTAGCGTGCGCTATCGAAGCATCAGAACAAAACGTTCTGCCAACATGTACAGTTAGCGCGCGCTAGCTACAAAAATTAGCGTGCGCTAACGAGGCCCCAGACCCAGTCCAGTAGCCTCTGGACTGCCCTGAACTACCGGGTAGCGTGCGCTATCCTCCCCCCAGCGTGCGCTACCAATGCACCCTAGCGCGCGGTATGTTACCACATAGCGTGCGCTAACCAACGTTCTAACCCAGTCCAGTAGCCTCTGGACTGATTCTGCACCACCCGTTAACGTGTGCTACTAAACCTGTAGCGTGCGCTAACAACCGCACCATAGCGCGCGCTAACCAATAGGTGTAGCATGCGCTATCGACTCAAAAGGACAACAACAGTGCTCTCAAAGCCGATTACAACAACGGATTCCTCCGATCGGAACACCAAGTTCAAGCTACGCACAGAAAACTCCAGAAGAAGATCATACTAAGAGCTTGAGTTACAATCAAACTCACACGCGACCATAAAAAGGTCGAGACAACAAATACGTATACGAATTCCCACCACATTGGGAAAATTACAAAATGGCCCAAAACACCCGAAAATCACGATACGTGATCGAATAACCAAACTGAAGTTCACATCACGTCTAACCAAGTTAAACGGACTTACGGGAAACTCAAAATAAAAGTTTCGGATGAGATTCGTAAGAATCGAAGTCAAGTGCGGAAAAGTCGCTAAAAAGCACGGAACTCGATGAAACGACACCGAAATGAACTCCGACGTCGAAAAGTGCAGAATTAAACATTCTCATAATGACGAAACGGTCACAAGTGAGTCATCAAAACGGACTCCTGCCGAAAAAAGAAAATTACCGAAAATCAAAAATTGCGGATATTACATTCTACCCTCCTCAAAATAAGTTTCGTCCCGAAACTTAAAATAAGTAGGGAGGAGCAGCATCCTGCCAGGAAACACTCAACGAGAAACACAAGAAACGTGTAACTTTCGCCCAACGGCGAAACGTTACAAGCACGCAAAGGAATATACGGCGTGAAAACACGCTCCACGACGACCAACACAACGTCGCCGTTAGGGATATAATAAAACCAACAAGTGACAAGCGTCATTAAATGGATAATACAATCAAGTCAATTATCCAAACAATCACAAAACACAACGAACAAAAATCAATACGATTGACCAACCCAACGGTACATCAATCAAAACGCGGGCCAATCGCTGAACAAATACGGAATTCCACCGCCCAAGGGTTGGAAGATCGAAAACGAGACTAATTTCCCGAACTTAAGGGAATTAGGAAGGAGTCTGAACGCTCAACAATCACGAAACGAGATCAACAAAAACCGAACAATCAAACGATCGAACCACAACGATCGAGACAACAAAAATTGAACAATCATGTTCAAATCACGAAGAACAATAAAATTCAAACAACTCCAAGGTTCACATCTCGACTCGAGACAATATATGATCCGGTGAAAATAACAACATGTGCATTCACATAAGATCCACAAGAAAGGTAATAAAAATTGAAAAGTCACAATGACAAATGAGTTATTCCGAAACAGTACCACGCTTGTTCGATCAACAAAAACAAGGGGCAGGACAAGCTCAGAAAATGTCAACAAACATAAACGAGTCGACAGAGTCGAAAATACAGAAGTTCTAAATCCGATCCACTTCGAATAAAAGAATTAGTAGAACCAAAAGGTGTTACTTCCGAACAAGGTTCACAAGAATCGAACCGAACTCGGAAAAGTCACAGCGATAACCAGATCGACCCAAAACAAGATCACAGCTCGTTCGAACGATGAAACCGAAATACAGAACAAGTTCAGAAAGTATCAACGAACACGAGCGAGTCGATAGACCTGATAAAGAGGAAATGCAGAAGTCCAAAAACAATACGGGTATTACATTCGACCTCTTATAAAAGAAATGTCGTCCCCGCAACTCACAACAATGGAAACAAGGTAACAACACAAAAAGCAACCAACAGAAAAATCTCCCATGGGCCTCTCATATCCGATCCTAATGTTTGTGCTGAAGCGCGAACTCCGAAAGTCTCGGTAGCCAATTCGCAAAACTGAATTATGTGTCCCTCAAGTCCGCACTTGAAATGCGTTACTGACGAGAATGACAATTTGCACGTACATTCCCCCGGTACATCATGGTTGAAATGCCTCGGCTCGGTATACTGAAAATACAAATGCTAGATACAATGGGGCATAACGTCGCAAAACAACATAGCGGAGATGCCAACTCAGCACAACAAAGAATCATAACACATATCATATACAACGATTACCATCGTAAAGTAATACACACACAAACACTACAGCAACGACGGTATCGTTCGGCGACCTCAATGGCCCGAACAATAACCAGCACATAATTACAAACATCATGAAACAATCAGACACGTACACAAACGTACAAACCCAAGCTTTAACAGCTCACACAGGTGCGATAACACGCAAGCCAGCACGAAATGACAACAATAAAGATCGTCATCACACCTCCCACAAAGGGCTAACAAAACATATGCGTGGCGAACGACTCAACATTCACACCACCAATTCGATCATACTCGGGAGCAAACATCATAACATCAACGCGAACATCATACATACATACCCAGCCCTCAAACGGGAGTGGATAGGTTTTAAAAACGAAAACCACCTTTTGAAAACAGTTTGGAAACAACAGTTGATCTTGAGTATCATTTTACAAAAAGTTGAACAAACATCATTTTTGAGACTTTGAAAATCATCTTTGCATTTGAACAAAAATGAGGACATTTTTCTTTTAGTGAAAAACTTTCAAAAATATTCGACCCTCAGGTCTAAGCAAAAGCGTTTCTAAATCAATGAAAATATCTCAAAATATTTTGGTCCTCGAGGTAGATGAATTTTGAAACATATTGTGGCACCTTGGAAGTACCACGAGAAAATAATTCATTTTAAAAGTACGTCTCGAAATTTATTTTCTGAGATACTCAAGGTTTTCAAAGATAATTCAATGGGCTAGTATGCCCAAAAATTTCAGGTAATTACACGGAACATTATAACGCCGTGGGCCCCACGCCAGAACCCACCAGGCTAAAAACCATTTACAAAAACGTCAAAAAGGCTGATGACGATAATATTTCAAAAACTCACAAAAGCCATTTACAAAATACTAAATACCGTCATAGGAATTTCGCCAAAACGATCAAGGCCATAATGCCAAAAACTCGGTTAAGGGAATCGGTTTTCGAAATAAAACTCAGTCGGTAAAATACCGAAAGCCATTACAAAAGAACTCACGCAGCGGATAAAAGAAATACAGTCCAACATGCACGATCCAGCGACACTACTCCTCATATGAACGAAATATGAGAGTCAAATAACCACATATCGCGAAATCAAAATCCATAAGAGGATTCCGTCAATTAACTCATAATCATACCTGTAACTCGCATCAGACGAGGCACAAACACAAAGAAGGGAGACTTACATCCACAGGTCGCACGAAGATGATGATCGCCCCACGATACTAATCACGACCAACAAACTCAGACGACGCGTCGCGACACGACTCAGTTAGACAAAATCCGACGAGACCAGACTCAACAAACATCACTAAACCCGACAGCCTAGGTTTCCACAACCTAAGCTCCAATACCATTTATGTAACACCCCTAATCCGCTCAGGGATATCACATGCCGTAAAACCTTTCCTAAAGGATCTACCAGGCTGGTAACAACATCGAACATATCAACAATGCCTTTAAGGCTAAAATGACTCAGTAGACCGATTTGGCCTTTCAATAAATACATACAACTCAATTACAATACATGCCCACGCAGGGATCGAATACAACACACTCCCGTACAACGGGGAAAGAATACTGCAGCGGAAATAAAATACAACTAAACCAATGATATCAAAAGGATCCTCGTGTGATTAGTATCGTTCATCTTTCATCATCCTTCGTGCCGACCCTGTGTTATGCTCCCAAACCTGAATGCAAAAACAGACATCCACCTCCCGAATACTCGGGGGTTAGCAAAACTCAACTGTTTTGCTAGTGCAAGAACAAAGTGCAAATACGAGCCATACAATTCACATTCCACGAATAACAATAACCAGGAATCCTCAAAAATCCAAACGTAACAAAAAGTACTTCCCGAGGCAAGAGTTTGGGTAAAAACATTCCAAAATCGAAAGATCACAAATAAAGGGAAACAATTTGTAAAACAGTTTAAAATGCCATCGAGAGTTTTAATAGAAAACAATTTAGGATTACCGAATCCTTATCTTTCCAAAATCAACAGGGGTCATAGCCCAAAGGTTTTGTTTTCGCAAATAGAAAACCGACAACAATTCACAGGGCCAGAGCCCAACATCACATGTCCTCGACGGACATAAAAATCAACAAAACATAATCGCGCACGCGCATCGCCTAGGACCGGGACGAAGCCACAAATCCCACTCGAGGCCTCGAAGGACCCTCCCGAGCTGGCTAGCGAAACAAATCACACACATCTCACGGTTGGATCAATCGCTTGCTGCATCCTAGCCACATGATCGCATGCCATGTGCCACCGTAGATTATCTCAGGCTCTCACGGTTGGATCAATCAATTGTTGCATCCTGACCACATGATCACGTGCCATGTGTCACCGTAGACCTTCAACCATATCCACACATTCACACAAATAACATATCACATCAATAATATCCAAGTAATTCACTCAATGGCAACAAACACAATACACGACGCAATGGTCAAATTACAACGCACCAATAAGAGATAATATATGCATATATATTATCAAAGCACAACAACAACACCAAGCATATTCATAAGATTCACATAGTCGTTTACGAAACACACCAATCGCAAAATACACACGGTTTTGAAAGAGAGCCTTTAGCGAGGCTAAACCAAATCTTTGAAAGTTCAACTCAAACGACCAAACAAACACATTTAGACGATCACTAATTATCATATCCATAAAACAATAATTGTATGGACAAGGTACTTGCCTCGAGTAACCACAAACGTGAAGAACCGATCGAAGTAGGTTGGCACGAACCGATTATGAACCCGCCGACTCCACCGAGCGCTAATCCACGAAAATAAACTACGAACAACAATAACAACAATGAAAATGAATTCCATAGCACGACTTAAAGCCGTTGAATTCAAAGAACGAATGACGAAAGTTCAAATGTATCCCCCAAAACGGCCAAGAACACGATTCGTCCCGACAAAACACGAAAATGGAATTCCGAGTCGAAAATGGATATATAACCCATAGAATGTGTTTAACAACATCATTAAACAAAAATTGGTATATCAAAACCGAAAGGAAAACGAAATCAAGAATAAATCCCCTAAAAAGTCAACTCTAGGGATTCAAGAAAAATACCTTGATTCGGCGAAGAACAATAGATTAGATGATGTTATAATCACCTAGGATGCTCTAAAACACCTTGGAATGGACGAAAATTAGCCCAGGTCGCGAACCCTAGTCGCCACGTCTCAAACCCGCGGAGGAAGAAGAAGAAATGAAGAAAATGAGGATTAAAGACTGCTGTCCAGTTTATATACTGGACGGCTTAGCGTGCGCTAATCCTACCTGATTAGCGTGCGCTATCGAAGCATCAGAACAAAACGTTCTGCCAACATGTACAGTTAGAGCACGCTAGATACAAAAATTAGCGTGCGCTAACGAGGCCCCAGACCCAGTCCAGTAGCCTCTGGACTGCCCTGAACTACCGGGTAGCGTGCGCTATCCTCCCCCCAGCGTGCGCTACCAATGCACCCTAGCGGGCGTTATGTTACCACATAGCATGCGCTAACCAACGTTCTAACCCAGTCCAGTAGCCTCTGGACTGATTATGCACCACCCTTTAGCGTGCGCTACTAAACCTGTAGCGTGCGCTAACAACCGCACCATAGCGCGCGCTAACCAATAGGTGTAGCGTACGCTATCGACTCAAAAGGACAGCAACAGTGCTCTCAAAGCCGATTACAACAACGGATTCCTCCGATCGGAACACCAAGTTCAAGATACGCACAGAAAACTCTAGAAGAAGATCATACTAAGAGCTTGAGTTACAATCAAACTCACACGCGACCATAAAAAGGGTCGAGACAACAAATACGTATACGGATTCCCACCACTTTGGGAAAATTACAAAATGGCCTAAAACACCCGAAAATCACGATACGTGATCGAATAACCAAACCGAAGTTCACATCACGTCTAACCAAGGTAAACGGACTTACGGGAAACTCAAAATAATAGTTTCGGACGATATTCGTAAGAATCGAAGTCAAGTGTGGAAAAGTCGCTAAAAAGCACGGAACTCGACGAAACGACACCGAAACGAACTCGGACGTCGAAAAGTGCAGAATTAAACATTCTCAGAATGACGAAACGATCACAAGTGAGTCTTCAAAATGGACTCCCGCTGAAAAAAGAAAATTACCGAAAATCAAAAATTGCGGATATTACAGATTTATGTCATCACAGAGCCACACGGATCGCATTGTTCTCAAACTATTTGGAAAAGAACCTAGCAATTTTCCCCTTGTTTTACGGGCAAAAGAGCCACACTACTTTCTTTTGATGTATTATTATATGAATTATTTTCTCTTGAAGATATTATTTATCCATCTATATATTATACCGTTCATACATGGTATCACTCACTGGAAACTTCCAGAACCTTTGTGATGGTTTTCATTATTCTTCTACTGCCACATTTTTACCATGTTGTATTTTTTATTTTCAATGAAATTTGTACATGAGTTACCTCATGCAAGTATCTCCATATGGGTGATTTATTTTCTGGTGAACCTGCATCGACATGTTAATATAGAGCAACATGATTTGTCTCTCCCCCCATTCACTCTCTGCTTTCTGTTTATGGAAGATATCTGATAAATGATTCATAAATGTATTGTTGTATGCTTTATTTTCTAGAATCTAGGCAGATATCTGATGATTAGAATAACTTGTACTGCTTAGGTTTTTGGTTGGTGAAGGGCCCCGCATGTGGGCGAAGTCCAGGGGTATTGCTTCAGATGACACTGTAGAAGAAGCTGATGAGGTAGTTTTTTCATGTTTTTCTTCTTGCTGTCAACCAATCGTCCGCCAAGAAATCACTTCCATGTTTAAAGATAGAAAATGTTTGTCCTGATCTCAACTTGTTGTAATCTATGCATATGTCATGGTGGCAGTGGTTGGTGACTGAAAGAGCAAGGAATAAATGGAAAATATATAAAGCACTGCTTGATGAGGCCAAAGCTATTAACGGTTCAGCTTCCTCAGGCAGACCTCGTTATTAATAACACGACCTATTACACAATTTGAAAATAGAGCAATTTTCACTTGATTGAGTTTCATCCTTGTTCATCAGTGGAGGCTCAAATACATGGTCGTCCAGAGGTAAAGGAACACGAAACTCAACCTTGACCTCCTATTGCACTAGAAGAGGAGGACATAGCAGACACAGTTGGAGCAATTTTGCTTATCTCTCCCTCTCTTCTACAGTAGTTCTTCACTCTGTTGTCTATTAATCTTGTTCTAGGGTCGTACAGTTCTTGCTGGATATCTTTACTGTAATTTAAGTGAGAGACTCATTGCAAATGGCCGTTTGATAGAGGTCAGTTTTGATTTAAGTGTTTACAATACTCATCATAGGCCTTTATCTCTATTGCTTTGTTACTTACAACATTTTTTTCCTTATTTAGGCTCTTCTTTCATTTGCGAATCAAGCGCATAAATTACATTACGATCTTTTCCATGCAAAATTTACAAAATATAAGATGAACAACTCAGTTGCTAAGAAAGTATTTGACTCAATACCATTGGACTTAAAAGATGGTTTGACCTCCATCTTATCATCATTTTATTTATGGAATTAAATTAAATTTATTTTTAAGGGGGCTCATGCAGATTGTTTCAATTTTAAATATTATATCTGCGTGCAGGTCCGACTCATCTATGAAATGATGGGAGATAGAAGATGGGCTGAAGCCTATTTCAAATCCGGGAAGGACATATCCCATTTACATGATGTTCCTTTGTTTACATTTGCTTTCTCTTACCACTGCATTTTGTTGCCACCAATGTAGACTGCAATTTGAAGTTTCTATGTATGAGTCTTTTTGTCAGGTCTGGCAGCACACTCGACTGATTTACCAAACCAACTTAAATCCATTTCCAAGGCCCAGCTGCAAAACTTGGTTGAAGTGTTTTGTTAGTAGTTAAGTTGAATGCTTGATTAGTATACTTGATTGAGGTGTTCTATTGGTATAATTTAAAATTTTCCAGACTTGGTAGTTTAGTAGTTTGATTGTATTTTGTTGGCTCTCGATGCTTGGTTTTGTATTCTGCTGCTTTTTTAAGTGAATTGCATTTGGGATGTTCTATAAGTGAAATGTCTGTTTGAAAATATTAATTTATGGTATTTTTTTCATGTAATTAAACAAAAACATGTAATTGAGATAATAATACATTTTTTTCACAAATCTGAACATATACTGACACTAAAATAGTGTCAGTAATTATTTTTACTGACACTTTATAATAGTGTCAATAATGCTAAAGCCAGAACATACTGACACTAATGTTTAGTGTCAGTAAAAAATTAATTACTGACACTATTTTAGTGTCAGCAAAATAAAATACCGACGCTATTTTAGTGTCAGTGTTTATTGACTCTTGTATTACTGACACTAAAAATTAGTGTCCGTATTTTCTGGCTTTAGCATTACTGACACTATTATGAAGTGTCAGTAAAACTAATTATTGACACTATTTTAGTGTCAGTAAAGGGGATATTTGTACTAGTGTAACGAGGCGATGAAGAAGGATAGAGAGGAGATGAAGAAGTCAAGAGAGAAGATGGAGTCGAAATTTTCAAAGATGAGTAAACTCATGTTGAGATTACTCAAAGGAAAGAACAAGGTAGATTCCTCATCATCTCGGGCGAACGGTGAGGATGATGACTCCGATGACTTTGATGAGAATGAGTTGATGCGATCATTATCTGACGAGTAGCATGTTAGATTTATGTTTTGATGATCATCTTTGTTATATTTTGCGTATATTTTGATATGTATAAAATGTTAGTGTTGCATGGTGTTTAATGTAATACCCAGTCGAAAGTCATGTCATTTCAAACCTCTTCATGTTCTTCGAATCGTGATTTGTTGGGCGAACCCTTGTAATCATCGCTTGGAACCACCGTCTTGGGGTTTCCGTACTTCTATTTCGTGTTATTGTTTCCCAGACATTGAATCCTATTGCTTTTATTCTCTTCCCGGGTCATTTTTCATCATTTTAGGACCCGAAGGGGGTGTGAGCCGCGGCACAAGGAGTGTGCGCCGCGGCACACACATTTCCTAAATCTGGCCGAGCGGACTGTACCGGGTGCCGCGGCACACTGCCGAGTCATTGCCGCGGCACACCTAGGCTGAGCCGCGGCACACTTGTGTTTCATCCTCAGCCAAAAACCGCCTGTACCCGGTGCCGCGGCACACCTGGGCTGAGCCGCGGCACACAATGCGGTCAACTGCATAATTCGGCTTTTTAAGCGAGATTTCAGCTCATTTCCTCCATTTCCTTCTTCCACCTGCAAGAGAGAGGGTTTGAGGGAGGAGTTTTCTCACATCTTTCACTTGTGTGTTGGATTTTTACCACTTTCATTCGGTTGGGAAGCCCGGATAGTCGATCTAACGCGTATTCCTTGGATCATAGAGCTTGGATATTCAAGAGGTAATTTCTTCGACATCTTGACTTCTCGATTTTGTGTGGGTATTGACGTTTTGGATGATAAAATCATGGTGTATGATGTGATATATGCGTGATTATGGACATGTTTGAGTATTCATCGGATTATTGAAAGATTATTCAAGAACACTTTGAATTTTGTGTCGATTTTGGGGGTTTTCGAGATTCGTCTGCTTTATCCGATTGAAGCTTGAGAACCTTGAGATTTTGATATATCTATACCGTATGAGTGTTTTCTTCCGATTTTACGGGTTGGATTGTGCCGTTTTCGGACTTGTGGGAGTTTGGGAGATTTCCCAACCTTTAGTTGTTCACCCGTATATTTTCTTGAATCGTAGACGAGTTTCGGGAGTCTCTTCGTGTAATTTGAGTATGGATAATTAATTGTCATATTCCTTGCGAATCATTTAGGTGCCGGAAGCGCGTTCTTGGACCTACCGAACTCATACCTTTACTCCGTTCGATTTCTCGATGTCTCAAAAGCAAGTATACATTTATGATTGTACGTTCTCGACTTTGAAAGTAAGAGATATTGATGGCATATCATGAACGAACCGTTTTTACGGAATTCATAGATATATTGTTGGCATGTAATGAACGAACTGTTTTGACGGCATTCCTACATGTATCGGCGTATGAGGTGAACGAACCGTTTCTACGGCATTCACATACGTAACGGCGTATGAGGTGAACGAACCGTTTCTACGGCATTCACATACGTCTTATGAGATTTTAGTTATTCCGGAATACTAGTCTTGAATTGATGAATTGACGGTTACATTTACTTTATTGTCGAGGAGTATTGTGTTTCATATTGATATACTTGCACTAGCTATTCGACGGCTAACCCCTTTATGGGGGAAATACGTTTCATGTATTTCAGGTTCCAGGAGGCCTGACAGCAGTATCGGGTCGGCACGAAGATGGTGGGCAAGTGTGATACTGTGTCTTTCTTCCAGTTATGTTTGGAGTTTCCCGTTCAGTGTTGTTGTACTGGATTGGCTTTTGAATACTCGAGTATTGTTTTCCCTTTTCCTTGATGTTTCGGCCTGTGTTTGCCGAAGTATTGATTCGAGTTGTGATGTATGTGAATTCATTGGTTACGTTTCGAATACCTTTGTATTGTTTTTCATTCCATTGTGTGTAGACCTTATCGGTCAAATTTTATGGTTCCACGTATGTTTAGCCTTGTGGGTCCCACGGCGGGGCTTACGGCGCTGTAATATCCCTGAATAACTTGGGGTGTTACGAATATGGTATCGAGCTTAGGTCTATGGATACCTAGGCCGTCGGTCGCTTGGGTCGAATGAGTCGTCAATTGTCCACGATCGCAAGATTCGCCATCATCACAAAGGCGACTGTACTTGTAAGACCTCTTACTCTTCTGATTCTTCCTTATTCATTATGCTTCTTCTATGGATATTCTTGAGAATCGATCACCCTAATGAAGTGCGTTTCAATTGTGCGTACGTACCTTATGTGTTCTTCAGTATGTCAGAAGGTAGGGGCCGTGGCCGTGGTCGTGGCCGTGGACGAGGAAGGAATGGGCGCGGCCGTTTCCATCGGGCCATTGAGGGCTCGACCAACCCCCGTTTGTCGAACTCGGTGCATCCCGACACCGAGAGTCAGCACGACCAGTCAGACGGTCAGGGGAACAACGCAGACGTTGGAGTGGCGAATGCACTTCAACAATTGGCTACTCAGATGACCATTTTAGCCCAAACTGCTCAATCAATAACCCGAACCCAAACACGGATGCCTTGCTTGAATGTAATCCGTATGCACCCTCCACGCTTGGCGGTGCCACTGCACTGCTAGGTCAAGACTGCTAGCGGAATTAGAGAAGATTTTCGAGGCGGTTGATTGCCCCGAGGTGAGGAAAGTACCAATTGCTCAGTATTTCCTCACTAAGGAGGCCGCTACTTGGTGGAAGGTCATCAAGCCACAGGATCGTATTGCCTCGTGGGATGAATTTAAGGAGCTCTTGGAGGCCGAGTTTTGTCCTTGGCCGGTACGAGAGAGCCGAATCCGAGCCTTCTTCGAGGCTAAACCACAAGATATTCCCGTTTCGCAGGCGATCGTGGAGTATAACCAACAATTGATCCATGTGAAGGATCAAGTGCGTAGCGAGCGTGATAAGATCCGTTATTTTGATATGGGCATGAATTTGGACTTACGGCGGTACATGGCCGGATTTGCTTGTACCACACTGAAAGAGTATCAGGACAGAGCTTTAGCCCATGATATGTTGAGCCCCGACAATGATACCGTTGAAGAACCGAAGAAGTAGAAAGTCGGGGGAAATTTTTCTGGCTCTAAGGGTGGCAACTTTCAGAAGTCACAGACGACTAACCGTTTTGCCGGACAGTCGTCCCGTTCTAATAAAGGGAAGAGGGGTTACCGTCCCACTCCGGGTACCTCAAATCGCATAGTGACTTGCTATAATTGTGGTCGTCCAGGCCACTTTAGTTCGGAGTGCTACTTTCCACTATTAAAGTGTCACACGTGTGGTCAGATGGGGCATAGAGCGGTTTACTGTTCCGAGCCGAACCAGACTTTGGACACTCGGGCTTCTGCCCCAACACCTCTTGATCAAGGTATTAATCAGCGACAATCTTTTGGTCAACCTCAGCAGAATTTAGGCAGGGGCCGGGGTCGGGGTCAGAACGCTGGAGGGGGGAACTCTAGCGTTGGTTTGGTGCAACCACGAGTTTATGAGATGCGTCGAACAGACGAGCCCGACACGGCGGTGGCTTCAGGTACCATCCATATTTTATCTTATCCAAATTGTACTTTTGATTCGGGTGCTACACATTCTTTTATTTCTTTGGAGTGTGTACGCCGTTTGAATATAACTCGTCTGATCGCTGCGATCCCTTCATCGTGAGATCGCGAGCGGGATAGAATTGTGGGGAACCGGAGATTAGATATTTTCCTGACTATATCCTAGATGGATTGGTTATCGAATTTAATTGTAGTTGATATGGAAGGCGAGGACGTGATCCTCGGCGAAGATTGGCTTGATAGTCATCAAGCGATTATGAACTACCGTACTAAGGTTATCACCATGATGACTAAAGACGGATCTGAGTACTCATTTTTGGGGCGAAAGTCGGGACTATCCAAGTTACTTATCAGTGCCATGAAGGCCGTAAAACTTTTGAATAAAGGTTGTGCGGGCTATTGGTGTTATGCCTTGAAAACGGAAGGAAATGAAATCGATTTCTCTTCGATTCCGGTTGTTAGTGAGTACCCCGATGTTTTCCCGGATGACCTCCCGGGATTACCACCAGATCGAGAGATAGAATTTACCGTGGACTTAGAGCCAGATGCGGCTCCGATTTCTAAAGCACCTTATCGGATGGCACCTTCCGAGATGCAGGAATTGAAGACTCGTTGGGAGAACCTTTGGAAAAAGGGTACATCAGACCGAGCGCTTCGCCTTGGGGCGCGCCTGTTCTCTTCGTGAGGAAGAAAGATGGTTCACTACGTTTGTGCATCGACTACCGTGAGCTGAATAAAGTAACCATCAAAAACAAGTATCCTTTGCCTCGTATAGACGATTTATTTGATCAATTGCAAGGGGCCGCAGCTTTTTCAAAATTGATTTAAGATCCGGTATTATCAACTCGGGGTGAGGGAGTCCGACGCCCAAGACGGCGTTCGGACGAGATATGGGCATTATGAATTTGTAGTTATGCCTTTGGGTTGTGAATGCGCCGGCAGATTCATGCGCTTAATGAATAAAATATTCATCGAGTACCTCGACAGGTGTGTAGTCGTCTTTATTGACGACATCTTGATCTATTCTCGAGATAAGGAGGAACATGCCCGGCACTTGCGTTTGGTCTTAGACATTTTGAGAACCGAGCACCTCTATGCAAAGTTCTCGAAATATGAGTTTTTGTTGGAAGAAGTTATGTTTCTACCATGTGATTTCGGCCGAAGGGGTTCGCGTAGACCCGCAGAAGATCGAGGCAAGCATAGCCGGGCACCGCCTAAAAATGTTAAGGAGGTTCGTAGCTTTTTGGGCCTTGCTGGGTATTACCGTCGGTTTGTCGAGGGGTTCTCGAAACTCGCTCGACCGCTTACGAAATTACTCCAGAAGACCGAAAAGTTTGTTTGGACGGATGAGAGACAACAGAGCTTCGATGAACTAAAGAGACGTTTGACTTCAGCTCCAATTTTAACTTTACCACATGGTAGCGAGGGCTTTGCAGTCTACAGTGACGCTTCGGGTCAAGGCCTGGGCTGTGTTCTTATGCAGCATGATAAGACAATAGCTTTTGCGTCACGATGATGGATTCAAATTAAATACTCGCAAGTGTACGAATCGCTCTTGTAGTGAGCGGCAAGTAACTCCGAGGTCGATCTCTCGAGGAATTGGAACGGTTTAAAATTCGATAATGTTCGGAAAATAGTCGAATGAACAAAAGTAAATTAAATTAAAATACATCATTGGTTGATTATGATTACAATTACTAATGCACAAAATTTAAATTGAACTAAGTGATAACAACACCAATTTGATAGTCGGATAAATGAGAGATAATATTAATGAGATTAATATGGGAATTTAGAGTCACCGACACACATGTAATTAATTATTAGTTCCGATACTCAAATAAATAAGGTTAGGAATTATCGATTGCTCACGATTAAAAGAAATCCGTTTGATGGCGGAAATTCTAAAAATCACGATTGTTCTCAACGAAAATTAAGGGATACTCTTTTGATGGGGACGAAACCCTAGCTAACAATCAATTAACCGACTACTTTTGATGAGGTAAATCGTTAAAAGATCGCGCTAAAAACTCGAGAACATTCACAATCGCTTCTTTCGGTCGCTTGATGGCGAACACCGATAAAAACCCTCGATTCGAATAATAATAACAACAATGAAAAAGGTTTGATGATCTAATTCAAAAGTTCTTAAACGAAGAACGAACAAGAGGAACAATCCCAAACTTTATCCGGAAAATCAAAAGGAACTAACAATCAAAAACATGTGTGTGGCTATATCTAAAAACCCATATGAAGTGTTTAGCCACACATGATTAATTCAACAACAATAATGGAAATTGAAGAACAAAACATGGTAAAAACTTCCCTTGTAAATGCCGAAATCGAATTCCCGATTAAGGTTTGATGATCTTCTTACAAGAACTCACAACAAATTTATACAAGGAATTATTATATCTCACTAAGTATTTTTCTCACTCCAAGAACACACAAGGAAGATGATGAAAATCTCTTTCTTTCCCACTCTTTTGGTGTTTTTCTCCCCTAATCTTGTGTTTTTCCACAAAATATCTTCTTCACAAGACAAGTACACCTCTCAAGGGGTCACTCCACTTTGTTTTATAGCCAAAAAATCAAGACAAAGGCTTAAAAGTATGCAAAAATGTCAAGGAAAGTGACATGAACCAAAAAGTGGCACGGCCCGTGTCCTGGGACACGGACGTGCCGCACTACGCTGAATAACGAAAAGTAGTCTGTCGAGAGGCTCGGCCGTGTCCCGTGACACGGCCGTGCAGCACTATGCGGGAAAGGCGAAATGGCCGATAGTGACTCGGCCGTGTCCCAAAAGGCACGGTCGAGTTCTTCTCATCCGGAAAGTGCAGTTCGCGCTGGAATGAGACCCGGCCGTGTCCCATGGCACGGCCGAGTTACCTGATGCAGCCGAGCGCCTGTCGCAACCTAGTTGAGTTTCCTGGTGCAGCCTAGTCCGGTGCCTGGTGCAGCCTAGTCCGGTTTTTGGTCTTCTTTGGCATGATCCTTCGTTCTTGTATCAATTCACCTCGGATTTTAGCATATGATATACCGTTTCGAAGCTAATTTCACGAGGAATTTATATCAAAGGAGAATACATCTCAATTCGGAGTGGAGATTCTGGTATTTAGGAGATTCGACCGATACTGCTTAAATCTTTCGTCGTTTTAGGCCCCGTTTTAGCTTTTGATTGTCATAAACTCCAATATTAGCTATGAAAGCGCATATTTCACCACAATCTTCGTCCGGATACCTACAAAACAAAAGCACAACATACCACGCGTAAAAAGGGCAAAAGCACTCGAAAAACAAATGAAAGTGCGACTCGATAGAACAGAATGAGACGATCAAAAATCGACTCATCACACGACAACTAAAGCCTTATGAGATGAATTATCCTACTCACGATTTAGAGTTGGCCGCAATTGTCTTCGCACTCAAGATTTGGCGGCATTATTTGTATGGTCCACCGTGCCGGATTTATACCGATCACAAGAGCCTGAAGTATATTTTCACTGTAAGGAGCTGAATATGAGACAGACGCTGCTAGAGTTGATAAACGCTTATGATCTTGAAATTCTATACCACACCGGGACGGCCAATGTCGCTATGATGCTTTGAGTCGCAAATCGGCATCTCTTCAAATGCTCGAGGTTCTTACATCCTGCATTTAAAATTCGTCAAGATTTAATTGAGCAAGGGATAGAAGTTTGGCTTCAGCGAGTACAGGGACAGTTGTGTACTCTCGAAATTACTTCGTCCTTAGTTGACGACATCAAAGGGAAGCAATGGAGTGACCCGATGATTTCTCAACTGAAGGAAGATGTGATTAAAGGAAAAGCTCCTAGCTTTATGGTTCACGAGGATAGTATTCTGAGATTTCAGGGCAGGCTTTGTATTCCGAATGATTTGGAGTTGAGACAGAGGATTCTCCGAGAAGCTCATGCTACGCCTTACTCAATCCACCCCGGAACGAGTAAGATGTACAAAGATTTGAAGCGCAATTTTTGGTGGAATAACATGAAGAAGGATGTTACGGAGTTTGTACTACGATGCTTGACGTGTCAACAAGTCAAGATCGAACATCAACGACCGGCGGGGTTGTTGAAACCACTTCCCATTCCCGAGTGGAAGTGGGAAGACATCTCAATGGATTTCATCACTGGTATGCCGAGAACTCGGACTGGAATGAATATGATTTGGGTAATTGTCGATCGATTGACCAAGTCTCCACACTTTTTGGGTATTAAGGATACTTGGGGACCGGATAGACTGGCTCGAACCTTTATTGCTGAGATCGTGAGGCTACACGGTGCCCCAAAGACTATTGTTTCTGATCGAGACGGCCGCTTTGTATCACACTTTTGGCAGGCCGTTCATCAGGCTCTGGGTACTGAGTTGAGATTGAGCACTTCCTTTCATCCTCACCGACGGCCGATGCAGAGGACGATTCAGACTCTGGAAGATATGTTACGGGCTTGTGCCTTGGATTGGAGTAATGATTGCGAGCTTCACCTACCGTTGATCGAGTTTGCTTACAATAATAGTTGGCATGCGTCGATCAAAATGGCACCCTTCGAGGCACTCTATGGTAGGCGATGTAGGTCGCCATTATGTTGGGACGAGGCTTCTGAGCTAGTTGGGATGGAACCGGATATGTTATTGGAGACCAAGGAAAAGATTTCTATTATCCGAGATCGATTATTGACTGCCCAGAGTCGTCAGAAATCTTATGCCGATACTCGTCGTCGACCCTTGGAGTTTGAAGTGGGGGATCACGTCTTGCTCAAAGTATCGCCGACCATAGGAGTTTACCGCTTCGGGAAAAAGGGAAAACTCAGTCCAAGGTATATCGGACCTTTCGAGATTTTGGACAGAGTTGGAGATTTAGCTTATCGCTTGGCGTTGCCTCCAGCTTTGAGTCACGTCCATAGTGTTTTTCATGTGTCCCAGTTGAGGAAGTACGTACCGGATCCGAGCCACATTATCGACTACAGTGAGATTGACGTAGCCGAGGATATTACCTTTCCGGAGAGACCCGTGAAGATCCTTGAGCGTCGCGAGAAACAATTTTTCATAAGACCATTCCACCGGTTAAGGTACAATGGTCGAGGCATGGAGTCGAAGAGGCGACTTGGGAGACGGAAGAGAAGATGCGGTGGAATACCCGAACTATTTATTTCTTAAGTTTCGGATGAAACTTCTTTTAGAGGGGGAGAATGTAATACCCTTGGCCGAAAGTCATGTCATTTCAAACCTCTTCATGTTATTCGAATCGTGATTTGTTGGGCGAACCCTTGTAATCATCGCTTGGAACCACCGTCTTGGGGTTTCCGATTTCTATTTCGTGTTATTGTTGCCTGACATTGAATCCTATTGCTTTTATTCTCTTCCCGGTCATTTTTCATCATTTTAGGACCCGAAGGGGGTGTGAGCGGCACAAGGAGTGTGCGCCGCGGCACACACATTTCCTAAATGCCGAGCGGATCGCACGGTGTGCCGCGGCACACTCGGCAAAGGCCGCGCACACCGCCGAGTCATTGCCGCTGCACACCTAGCCGAGCCGCGGCACACTTGTGTTGCATCTCAGCCAAAACCGCCAGACCCGGTGCCGCGGCACACCTGGGCTGAGCCGCGGCACACAATGCGGTCAACTGTATAATTCGGCTTTTTAAGCGAGATTTCAGCTCATTTCCTCCATTTCCTTCTTTCACCTGCGAGAGAGAAGGTTTGAGGGAGGAGTTTTCTCACATCTTTCACTTGTGTGTTGGATTTTTACCACTTTCATTCGGTTGGGAAGCCCGGATAGTCGATCTAACGCGTATTCCTTGGATCATAGAGCTTGGATATTCAAGAGGTAATTTCTTCGACATCTTGACTTCTCGATTTTGTGTGGGTATTGACGTTTTGGATGATAAAATCATGGTGTATGATGTGATATATGCGTGATTATGGACATGTTTGAGTATTCATCGGATTATTGAAAGATTATTCAAGAACACTTTGAATTTTGTGTTGGATTTTGGGGGTTTTCGTAGATTCGTCCGTTTTATCCGATTGAAGCTTGAGAACCTTGAGATTTTGATATATCTATACCGTATGAGTGTTTTCTTCCGATTTTACGGGTTGGACTGTGCCGTTTTCGGACTTGTGGGAGTTTGGGCGATTTCCCAACCTTTAGTTGTTCACCCGTATATTTTCTTGAATCGTAGACGAGTTTCGGGAGTCTCTTCGTGTAATTTGAGTATGCATAATTAATTGTCATATTCCTTGCGAATCGTTTAGGTGCCGGAAGTGCATTCTTGGACCTACCGAACTCATACCTTTCCTCCGTTCGATTTCTCGATGTCTCAAAGGCAAGTATACATTTATGATTGTACGTTCTCGACATTGAAAGTAAGAGATATTGATGGCATATCATGAACGAACCGTTTTTACGGCATTCATAGATATATTGTTGGCATGTAATGAACGAACCGTTTTGACGGCATTCCTACATGTATCGGCGTATGAGGTGAACGAACCGTTTCTACGGCATTCACATACGTAACGGCGTATGAGGTGAACGAACCGTTTCTACGGCATTCACATACGTCTTATGAGATTTTAGTTATTCCGGAATACTAGTCTTGAATTGATGAATTGACGGTTACATTTACTTTATTGTCGAGGAGTATTGTGTTTCATATTGATATACTTGCACTAGCTATTCGACAGCTAACCCCTTTATGGGGGAAATACGTTTCATGTATTTCAGTTCCAGGAGGCCTGACAGCGGTGTATCGGGTCGGCACGAAGATGGTGGGCAAGTGTGATACTATTTCTTTCTTCCATTATGTTTGGAGTTTCCTGCTCGTTGTTGTCAGATCGGATCGCTTTTGAATACTCGAGAATTGTTTTCCCTTTTCCTTGATGTTCCGGCCTGTGTTTGCCGAAGTATTGATTCGAGTTGTGATGTTTGTGAATACATTGGTTACGTTTCGAATACCTTTGTATTGTTTTTCATTCCATTGTGTGTAGACCTTATCGGTCAAATTTTATGGTTCCACGTATGTTTAGCCTTGTGGGTCCCACGGCGGGGCTTACGGCGCTGTAATATCCCTGAATAACTTGGGGGTGTTACATTTAATATATTGCTTTGTTGGTTTGGTTACAATGTTGTTTGTTGTTGTGTTGGTTTATTGGTTCGGTTGATGGTGTGTTGTGTTTATTATTCATATGTTTTTTTTGTGATGTGTATTGTTTATGATGGTGTATTGATGGTTACAATGTTGTTTGTTGTTTGTTGTTGTATTGATGGTGTATTGTTTATGATAGTTTGGTTATAATGTTGTTTGTTGTATATTACAATGTTGTTTATGATGGTGTATTGATGTTTGCTGGTTAAAAATTTGTGATGTGCAGTGGTTGACAGGTTGTGGTTTGGTTTCTGCCTCTGCTGTCAAAAAAAAAAAGGAAAAGAGCATTAGCGTCATATATGCGACGCTGATAGGAAGTTAAGGCATCACATATGTGACGCTAAAGAAGGACTTTAATATTTTTAAAACATAGCTCGGTGGAAGGCATGTGAATCGAACCCACGCCTGATGGCATAAATGCGTGGCCATTAACCACTGAGCTATGTTTTGTTTCAGTGTATATATTACATTATATTTATTTATCCTTATACTATATTTCCTACTTATATTTAATTTATCTTTCAAGTTAAATTTCAAAATAGTTAAGCATAAATAAATATACTGTAATTTAAGTTCTTAATGTTAAGAAATTTCTTACACTATAATTATTAAATATAATTTAAAATTTATTATTTATAGTATTTTTAATTAAACAAAAATAAATTTGTACATTTAAAATGGATTTAGTATCCAGAATTTGTATTTAAAGAATTTTTTTTTTTAAACAAAATCGACTAACACATATTGGCGTCACATATGTGATGCTAAAGCTTTAGTCTTTGGCGTCACATATGTGACACCGTTTAAGAAAAAATATTTTTTTTTAAAAAAAAATCGACTATCACATATTGGCGTCACATATGTGACACTAATGACTAAAGCTTTAGCGTCACATATGTGACGCCAACTAGTGGAATAAAATAAAAAATAAACTTTCCAGAACAGCGTCACATATGTGACGCCTTTGTTTAAGAAAAGTTGACTATCTTTACCTAATTTTAAGGCGTCACATATGTGACACTTTTTTTACTTTTCTTATCGTTTTTATTTCTTTAGCTTCACTTTTTCGGGTGAAACTAAAGGAACCCTTTTTTAGTAGTGAGAGAGTTAGCGAGCCCGCTTGATCAATATCTTTTATGCCGAATATCTGCTCGTCAAAGTCCAAAATCTCACATGAACCTCTTTCTTACTAAGATTCATCTTGCCCAAAAAAAAAAGTCGGGGAAAGGGTTGGTGGTCCCGTGGTAGGACGCCTACACCCAAGACACTCCTTGGGGAGAGGTCTTGGGTCACTAGTAGAATAAACATCAAAGACTTCAATACGTCTCACTTCGGTAATATATATTACCAAAGTAAAAACAAACAACAATTTCGCTTTTCAATTTACTGAAGTAAACAACCCACATAGACTTCAGTAAACGGTACCAAACAAAAAAGCAGGAGCTAGTTAGAAATTTTAAGTTACAAAGACTTCACCAATTTGATAATTACTGAAATAAAAAGTATGAAATTATATTTTTTACTAAAACTTTTTACAATAGCGAAATGTATCTCTTGAAACCGGGAATTAATATTTGTTGTAATTTTTTATGTTAAAGTAAAAAATAGAGATATATTTAATTAATACTATGTATAATTCTTCTTCCCTCATGCGTTGTATTTCTTTATCCCTTCTCTTCATAGTATTCTGCCGTCTAAATCAATCCGAGTCTTCGACCTATTCTTTTTTTGTAATTTTTTTCAGCTTCTCATTCATTAAATAATTAATGATCAGAGTGTTGATTATCTTTTTTATTTCATTCTTTTTTTCTTCTTCTGCTTTTGGAACAAAATAGGAATTCCCATTTTTTCCCTACACAAACCCACCAAGGAGGTGAAAGAGAAGGTTTTTCTCTTTACGATCTTCTAGCTCCCCGGGGCTAGCTCGAGCAACCGTTAATCAATGTTTAATCTCGCTTCAAGCGGCAGTGTAGGAGTATTTCCTTACTGGGAACCCGGTGCCATTAATCGGTGGTTGTTCTCCCGAGAATCGCGCTTTAACTCGGCGGCCGCAGACCGCTACGCTTCTCGCAAGGTTGCACATAAAAGACATATCGAACTCCTGAATTGCCGAGCGACTCGCGATTTACTTCTCTCAAATGGATTAGGAGTGGGTTCATTGAGGGACTAGGATTAGTCCGACTAAACTGTGATCACCTAGTTATAAAAAAAAGATAAAAAAAAGTGAGGTTGAGAGAGCTCTGAGGATGGGAAAAAAACACCTTGATGATTAAGATAGAGAAATATTAAAATGGGTTGTTGGGCCGAATCACAAATGGATCCCGCGATCCAATAAATAAGTTTTTTGTTCGCAATACTACAACCCGTTTCTAGTCTAGGTTATAATTTTGTAAGAAAATAAAGCTCTGTTAATTCTATCTTCTAAATTGATTATTAGATTAATTTCCACGGCATCCAATTACACCAATAACTCATCAATATTCTAATTTAAATTCTTAAGAGTCCACCCAATTTTTAATTAGTCAGCTAATTAAAATAAAAAATAAAAAAAATTAATACCGCCAAAATTCTTATTTAAATTCTTGGACATTACGACAAGGCACTTTGGTTTGTTCTTTGTCTATCCAAATTGAAAACAAGATGATTTGGTTATTTTTTTTTTCACAAGGTGGTCGATTGGAGCACCAATTTTTCATGAGTTTTCTTGTTGCCTTACTCTAGATAATTGTTTACTTGAGGACAAGCAAAATACTAAGTGTGGGGAAGTTTGTTTAGTTGATTTTTGGTATTTTTCTAGTGTTTTAGCGTCGTGTTTTGTGTGCATTTTCATAAGTTTTGTCGTCTTATATTTAGTTTTTCATTGTTTTTATGTTATTTTATGTCACATGATGTTTTGTATTGATGGTGGTAGGAAATAGCGGAATAATGGGATATGGTATGAGAAAGATGGACACAAAGCAAAATAAACTCATATAAATAAGAATTAGTGATATTCAAGTAGAAGTACGAGTGATCAAAGAGCAAACAGATCAAAATTGCGCATAAGCTAATGAAGCCGACAGTGCAATGATATAAGAATGTTCATAAAGTATCGAATACTTATAATCTGAGAATGACAAATACGTGGTTGGAAGTATAATCGAGTTAACCTTCTGACGCCACCGACTGTTCATAAAATCAAATTTTCTAGCCAAACTGCGCTCAGCGAGTGAGCGCCCAGCGCAGTGTTCGCTCGCAAGTGAGCGAGGCGCCTAGGGGTAAAGTGAGCATGGGGCGCTCACTTTGTTGCCCACCTTTTCTTTTACCTTTTTTCTTCCTTTTTTTTATTTCGGACTTCCCCAGCATGTTCCATAGTACAAAAATAATGTATTGGGGGGTTAAATTAAACTTTCTAGTTTACTTTATTTTCATGTTTTCGAGATGTAGTTGAAGTTTTTAAGAATAATTCCAGATCTGAAATTGATATTCAAGTAATTATTTTTCTCTCTTTATTTTTATAATTAAGATGATCTTATATTCTTTTCATAGCACGATGATGTATGAATCCTTTTATCTTGTTGAATGAACCAATAATGTTTATATGCCTAAGGGGCAAAATCACGACACAAGCATGGTGTAAAACTACCATGCATACGCTCGACCTTCTTATAAGGATGCGTATTTTGGGCTTCCCCAAGGAAACTGTTTTCCAACATTTAAAAGATGATATTTTAGCGTACACTGCATACCAAAAATTGCATCATCTATGGCAAATTCGGCAAAAAAGATGTTGAAAAACATGTGTCATAAGACCACTTGCAAATTCAAGATGGGAACCAAGTTGGTTGGGATAAAAGTTAGCACAATCGCTGGAAGTAAAATTCTGCGCAGCTTGACCTTTATTTACTAAAACAACGGTAACTCCCTTGTTAGGAAGGCTGTGGACGAACAGTCAGATGTTCTGGAAACTAGACTTTCGTATCTTTCTATCCATAGGATATGCACCACACGAATCATTAAACTCAGATCACAGTGCATGTTTTAAGTGACTGCTTTAGTATTTCCCAAGTTTAGTGAGAAAACGAGGTTGAGACCATATCCAATGGCATAAGTGTTGCTGCAAAAATATGGCAATGACAGCCATAGGTGCGCTTAAACACAGTAGGTTTTTGATTTCTTATCTCGATTAATGATCCTTTCGGTAACTCCAACTTGGTAGACTTGCAGAGAAAGTAGGAATGTCGGTACAGCTAAGGCTGTTTAAAAACTACTGATTCCGTTTGAACTTTCAAAGCATAAACAAATACCAAGGAGGATGCGCCTAGTCATGATCAAAAGTGTAGACAAAATCTACTAAAGTACATCAAATCAACCAAGAATTTTAATTCTTAATTTGCAAGTATATGTCATAATAGCCATGTTATATGGATGCAACGCGATGCATCAATATTAAGCATTTTGAACCATGAGACATAATGAGTATATCATAACCAACTCGTCTTGACCATCCAATAAGATCGACTAAACATAGTCAAATGTATAAGGCACATGCCTTTACAAATACTTGGAAAAGTATTCGGACCTATAGTCACACGAACTATAATCGAGGTCAACGAATTCATGTCCTTACCGCAATATGCCATTGCTTTACATGTTGAAATTCATGAGAATTACTCTTACATTCTTTCATATATTATATTGCAAGGAGACGGTGCATGACTACACCGACATGCAATATTTTATTTTAATAGGATGAAAGATGGAGTTTTCCAAGTATGGGATTGGATCAAGACCAACGTGGTGGTCCCTCAATTCAACGTGACAAAATCCGTCGCAAATCGATTTTAACCATGACATATCCATCGCAATCGATATTTATCCCATTTGCACGTGACAAATTCGTGACTAATCATGAACAAGTCATAACTTTACTGTTACCGACAATGTTCATTTTATTCAATTGTTGGTTTAAAATCGACAAAACGACGACGTCAACTCGCACCCAAAACATGGTGTATGCAACAACTACAAATATCGACTTTCAACAATTATCCGTGACTCCCCCAGGACAGTCACACAGTTTACTTCGACATATGAGAGTGATACCACCTCTCATAGTCTCATCCACCGCAAAGTAGCGTGGGAGATAAAGAACCCAAATACCCAATTCCCCCAAAAAAAAAATTCCAAAAGAGAGGAATTAAAAACGGGAACTTTAATAAAATCTTACGTGGGTACTCGGTTCCATATTTGTTTTGATCCTTGAACGGGAGCTTCTCTCCATATAAGCAACATATTTTCGTGGTACTCAGTTCCATATTTACTTTGATCCTTGAAGGGGATAATAAATATGGCTTCTCTCCATATTTTGCACATCATCATGAGCAACATATTTTCCTATATTCACGTAAAACATAAATATGGTAAGATTCATAAGTGTACAAATCAATGAATAAATGAATCATTTAGTAGGAAAAGATGGAGAGTTGAGAAACACCCGAAAAGGGCTACTGGGCTCGATAATCAGTCGAAAAAGGACTCGGGCATGGCGGTGCAGCAGCTCGGTATTGGATGAGGTCGGATCTCCAAATTTCCTCGTAAAATCATGCTTCGCTCGCATGCATTCAAGAACAATATTACTCAGAATCCGATATCCACCGTTGAATATACAGATATTTGTGTTGGAAAATTGTTATCAAAATTTCACACCGATCCGACGGTTAATGAATCGGAAAACATGATTTTGGTACGACTGCGCTGTGCAGAAAATTTATGCACGGAAATTCTCGTCTCTCATTTTTTTTTTTTTGGAATTTTGTAGAAAACGGGAGGGTTTTTTTTCTTGCTCAGTTGGGAAACTACGTGCTGATAATGTGTTTCAGGAGAAAGTAAAAGACTGTAAATAGAGTCAATCAATTGTATTCATAACACTGATAGAGGGGCCTTTATATAGGCATTACAATAACAGTCCTTCCATACATAGGATTCCTAGATAAGGTAAGACATCTGATAGGATCCTACTACCTCTAGAAGGATCTAGAACCTTCCATCTATGTATCTACAACCAGTATTAGGTAAGATACATCACGGTAATAATAATTCCCGGAATAGATATTTATTATTACGCATCGTACTTATATTTTAGTTATTATACGTATAAGATAAACATAGCAATTATCTCAACGAACTCATAGCCGTCTCATGATATCTTCCATGCAAGTGGAAAAACTTATGATGATGACAATTTTGGAATATCATCCTATGTGTCCTTCGTATGAACATTGCAACCGGCTCATGACATTTTCCATGCAAGTGGAAAAACTTATTATGATGACGATTTTGGAATATCATCTCATTAATTGACACTACAATCTTCATGACGGTAACCTCAACATCAACGTAGTTCGGATGTATTAAGCTGCAGATGATGATTATGATGATATTATTCAGTAAGAGTTTATTACCGAAAATTGCCAAATTGTTCCAATTTTTTTACAATTGTAGCTCAACCTTTAAAAACAATTTGCAACTAATACTTTAACTCTCAACCTACTTTCTCTTTTCAAAAATGCCTTCCGAGGACTTTTCTTGACCAAAATATTTATGAGGCATGCCAAACATTATATTCTCATTGACTTCATGCACTATATGTGCACTTTCTACACAATGAACACGTCAAGTCAAGTTCACTATGTAAGCTCTTCCCAAAAACCTTCGTGATATTTGAAAAGATCAATGTAGGATAGAAATTGCACATTTATGTAGTCATGATAGTTGATAATTCCATGTTTGACATGCTATGCAAATATTTTGATCCAGAACATTATTTGGAAGCCATTTTTGAAAAACAAATGGAAAGCTAGAGTATTTATTATGGCGAAAATAACGCAATTTAGTCCCTCATCTTGGGCCATATTCTTCTATTTGGTCAATTACACCCCTAACCTTTTTTTTGGGTCACAATACCCCCAATGTTTTAACAATGTTGACTTTTTGTGTCATATTAACATCCACACAAATGCAGTGTTTGAACAACATAAAAGAAAACCATAATCCTAATGTGGTGTTCATATTCTCGTTGAAAATGCCACGTCAAAGCAAAAAAGCCCATATTCTCGTTGAACACTCAATTAAATTTTTTTTATTTTAAAATAAAGCTTTTTTTCTATGAAAAGCTTAGAATATTTTGAATCTATGTAGTTTCTTTTATTTTCTGTTTTCTGTAAGACAAAAAGCTAGTGATAAAATAGAAAAGGAGGAAAATAAAATTAATGGAGAATAAAAAGAAAAGTTGAACAGCCATTTTTAACAAAAAGTCAATGTAACGCCCCGATTTCGCATATAAATTTATTGTGAATTATAGAAAACATGTTTAATTTTATTAAATTAATGCCCGAATAATTTATCGTTAATTCATTTTATTTCATGATCATGCAAATTCATTTATACCATTATTATGCATGACAAGTCATATGATTCGTTTCGTTGCATTTCTCATTTTAATTCATTGTTTCATCTCGTCGTTTCTAGGCCCGAGTCAAATTTTAAGCGATATAAATCGTTACCCTTAACTTTCCACAAGTCCATTTTAATTAATTTTAATGCATTCATTCTGGGCCAACCAACCATTATAATGTTCAGCCCAATACATATTAATACCTAAACCCAATCCATTAACACTAATCATCTTAATTAATTTTCATCCAAGCCCAACATCCTCTCCCACACACTCACAATCGGAGGTTTTTCTGCACCATCATCAACCACCTTAGTGGAGTAGTGGGCATCATGCACGAGCAGTTTTACATCATGGGTGGTTGCAATTCTCTCAGTATAAAAGAAAAATAAACAAGGAATACACAATACACAAATATATCTTTCTTTTTTTTTTTCTTCTTTCTTTCCTCCTTCTGCAGTCGTCCCCATTCGTTTCTGCAAACAGGTAAAATTCCAGATCTCTTTTTTTTTTCTTTTCTTTTTTTTTTTTTGTGTGTGTTCTTCTGCAATTTGAACCCAAACTCTACTCAGTTAATCCAGTATTCTAACTCTCGTATTCTTCCTAAACCTTGGATTGTAAACACAAAACATATTTCAATCCTCTGGAAAACGGATCAGAATTTAATCCCGCAAATACAACCTCAGTCGGCCAAAACACATAAGCAAAATTCTAGCTTCAAACCCAGAAATCCCGTTTTGAAGCCCAAACCAGAACTCAAATCAGAACACCAAATTGGTCCAAAATCGGAAATCCAAACCTTAACCACTCATCTGAAATGAAGATTTCCTTTTTACCTGAAGCCTGAGCCGTATTCTTGAAAGGGAAAGAAATTCGCCGGAGGATTTTTTCTGACCCGACCAAACTTGGCCCGTCGCCACTGCCCACTTGTTTCCCTTTCCGCCGCCTCCGCCATGTTCTGCCGGTTTGGGAACCACGGCTCATCTTTTCCACCGGGAGTTCAGGCGGAGATTTGCGGGCCTACCCGAGTGCGAAGTTCATGGCGAGGGTATGGCTGCCTCTCCGATCTATGGTCACCGCGGCGGTTTTATCTGCTGGACTTTCGTTTGATGGGTGAAGGATTTCGGGTTGCAGGAGGGCCGTAGGGATTTTGGGGAGAATCGGCAGAGAGAGATGAGAAATGATTTCTCATTGGGGAGACAGAAGAAGACGATGACCCTTCTTTTCTTTATGTTACAAACGGGCTGGGGGTAGGGATTTTGTTGGCTGATTTTAATCCAATTGGGCCAATATTTTCCCCGGCCCAAATCTTTTATTTGTACCCTATTTATTCAGCCCATTTTAATTTAATTCTTTACCCAACTTCAAGCCCAAATCAGTCCAAGTTCAATTTTATTTTGAGTCAAATAAATTCTTTCAATTCCAGCCCTCAGATAGTTAATTCTTACGGATTAATTCCAATCAGCCTTATTACTCCTTCAATTTCAGTCCTTAAATATTTAATTCCTTCAATTTTACTTCAATCAACTTTCCAATAATTAAAATTCAACATTTTCCATCCAAACCATTAAATACGTGGATTTCTCAAATAATATTAATATTCGATTCAAGTTATGTCTTGTAGATTATTTTCAATTATAGTATTATATTAATAATAAACTATTATTACCTGTAGATAATAACAAGAATTTACGGGCCTAGAATTGTCGAGTCAAGCATCTCATCACATTCAAGTTCAAGAACTGCATTTTATCCAGGTGTGGGGATTTATTACGCTTTTGTTTATTTTAATTGCTTTATATATTGTCTCGTATGTGCACGTGAAATCAGTCAGAAGCACTTAAATGTGCAACCAGTCAGAAGCACTTAAATGTGCAATCGATCGAAGCACTTAAATGTGCAATCAGAAGTACTTAAATGTGCAAATCGATCGAAGCACTTAATTGTGCATAAAGCCTTCTGCCAGCCGACGGGCATCGAATTTATCACCATGTTGTTTATACTTGCTAATATATTTAGTAATTAACGTAGACATATTGTGTACTCTCCACACTGAGCGAGTTGGAAGCTCACCCCACCATTTTACCCCCTTTCAGGTTGAGGAGCTCGATGTGGCATGCGATTGAGAGTGGGATGATCAAGCCTATGATTAGATGTTTATTTATTTAATGTTATTTCTTTCAAACTATGTTTATGAACAAGTGTTAAATTTGTTTTATTTTTATGTCAAGGTATGTTTTGTTTTAACAATGACTCGAGAAGATTACTTGCAATTATTAAGTTTGTCTTTTTGAAATGTATTTCCGCTGCAAAATTTTTATTTATTCTTCCTAAAATTTGAAGAATTATATTTTAGAAAAGTGGTCGCTACATAAGTGGTATCGGAGCGGGTCTACGGTTCTGTAGACTCGTTAAAATGGTTTCTTTTTCTAAACTAAAATTTCATTTTCGCAAGTAATCAAATATTTTTAGCAATTATGATCATCCACCTCTGCCGCTCCACGTCGACTCCAAGGTACATTAAGTTATGATCATTCATTATGTGATAAATGCAGTTTCCCATATCAACCATGATTCATGCATTAAAGATGCATCTTCAGTCTATTTTGTATATAAGAATTTTATGATAAAATATTTGGGCATGAAATTGTTTTCTTATAAATTCATAAGTATATGTGTGACATGCGAAAGTCATCATTGCTAGAAATCTCTGGTGCTCAACCTGTAGATGCAGTGTAACGCCTCCATTTTATTCCTCCCTCTCGTTGGGTAAGTACTTAAGGATCGTTGTGTGTGGTATGCCTTAGGATAATGGCAACTCGTGGATGTGGACGCCCAGCTAACTGAGGTGCAGATAATCTCGGTGGTCAGAATGCTAACCTTGGTGGTGGTGACGGAGGTCAGGATAACCACAATAATAACGTGCCAGCTCCTACTCAGGCACAAGTTGTGCAACAATTCCGACGTTTCACTCCACCCACATTCAACGGTCGAGAAGGACCAGCTTTCGTTGATGAATGGTTCATGTCGCTGGAGCGCACCTTTGAGCTCATTGGGTGCACCGATGCGCAAAGAATTATTTGTGGCCAATATCAAATGGTGGAGGATCTTTGGACGCCGGTGGATAAGTTATTGGCGTTGAGGCCTATGAGCGTGCCGCATTAACATGGGATCGGTTCAAGGAAATAGTGATGGAACAAGATTACCCACAAAGACTACCGAGAGAAGATGGAGAGAGAGTTTTGGAACCTTGAACAAGGAGGAATGACGGTTGAAGAATATGAGAGAAAATTCAACCAAATCAGCTTCTTTGTGGAGCACATGGTGGATACAGATCGAAAGAGGGCCCTTAAGTTCCGGAGTGGTTTACGCCCGAGTATTCGTCACATCGTGGCTGGTCATGGGGTGCTACCCTATACCGAGACGGTTTTTCGAGCCCAAGAGGTTGAGGCTAGCCATAATCTGGATCAACAATACCACGGCCTAGTATCGGTAAGAGGCATTGGAATGGAAACCAAAATAAGGCCATGGTCCCTAATAAGCAAGCAAAGGTTGATCAAAGGTCGGGACCTAAGCCTCAAACCAGTAAGCCAGAATGCTCGAAGTGTGGTAAGAATCATGGAGGGGAGTGTTTGTATGGAAAAGGTGTCTGCTACAAATGCAAGGAGCCAGGGCATGCAGCTTCGAATTGTCATCTCCAAAGGGCCAGAGGTCAAGGTTCTGGAGGAAAGGCTCGTATTTATTCAAGGACCCAAAAGGACGCAGATGAGAATCCCGGCACAGTGTCAGGTATGCTTATGATATCTAATGTGCCTGCTTTTGCTTTATTTGACACTGGTGCCACACATACTTTTATGTCTGCAAAGTTTTATCATGCTATTGGTCATAGAAGCATTAGAACCGTTGAGTCTCTTGAGGTTAGCTTACCGTCAGGAAATACGATCCTCACTAATACAATGATTGACGAGAATATTGAGATAGGAGGTAGAGAATTTGACGCTAGCCTGTATTTAATTAACGCGATGGATTTTGATGTGATCCTTGGTATGGACTGGCTCGATAGACATGATGCCGATATAAGCTGTCGTGAGAAGAAGGTAACATTGAGGTGTTCCGAAGGCGAGTCGATCACCTTTTACGGTACCAAGAGTAGGACAGTACCAAGAGTAATCACAGCCATGAAAGCACTAAGAGGTCTAAGGAAGGAGAAATGTCAGGGCTACTTGCTGAGTTTGGTCGACACTCGTACTAACGAGGTGTCCCCTACAGACGTACCTATAGTACAAGAGTTTCTGGATGTGTTTCCAGAAGATTTGCCGGGAGTCCCACCCGACCGACAAGTTGAGTTTAGTATTGATTTGGTCCCAGGGGCGGCCCCAACATCCAAAGCGCCATATAGAATGGCTCCGAGGGAACTTCAAGAATTGAAGGTCCAAATTCAAGAGCTACTGGAGCTCGGATTTGTTCGTCCTAGCGTGTTACCCTGGGGTGCACCAGTACTGTTTGTAAGAAAGAAGGATGGGTCACTTCGGATGTGTATAGATTACAGAGAGCTGAATCGACTCACGGTGAAGAACAAGTACCCACTACCGAGAATCGAGGATCTATTCGATCAGTTGAGGGGAGCCGGAACCTTTTCGAAGATTGATTTACGGTCGGGGTATCACCAACTGAAGATTAGGGAGTGTGACATTCCCAAGACGGCCTTCAGAACCCGTTATGGACATTTTGAATTTGTAGTGATGCCTTTTGGCTTGAGTAATGCACCGGCAGTCTTTATGGATTTGATGAACAGGGTGTTCCAACCTTACTTGGATAAGTTCCTGATCGTCTTTATTGATGACATCTTGGTGTATTCTAAGGACAAGGGACAACACCAAGAACATTTGAGGATTACATTGGAGACACTTCGCAAGGAGAAGTTGTATGCTAAATTCAAGAAATGTGAGTTTTGGTTAAACAGAGTTGGATTCCTTGGACATGTGGTGACTTCAAAAGGAATTGAGGTTGATCCCGATAAAGTTATAGCAGTGAGTAGTTGGGTAATACCCAAGAATGCGAGCGAAGTCCGCAGCTTTCTGGGCCTAGCTGGCTATTATAGGAGATTTATCGAAGGATTTTCGAAAATCGCCACTCCTATGACCCAGTTAACAAGGAAAGGCGTGAGGTTTGAATGGAACGACAAGTGCGAGGAAAGTTTTCAAGAGTTGAAAAGGAGACTAACCTCGGCACCAGTATTAACGATTCCTGATCCAACGGAAGACTTTGTTATTTATAGTGATGCCTCAAAGCAGGGGTTGGGTTGTGTTCTGATGCAACATGGTAAAGTAGTAGCCTATGCATCGAGACAGCTTAAACCACATGAGTTGAACTATCCAACGCATGATCTGGAGTTGGCTGCTGTAGTACATGCGCTGAAGATTTGGCGTCACTACCTCTACGGAGGAAAGTGTGAGATATACACTGACCATAAAAGTTTGAAGTATCTTTTCACATAGAAGGACCTTAACATGAGACAAAGGCGATAGCTAGAATTGGTGAAGGACTATGATTGTACTATTCATTACCATCCGGGTACGGCTAATGTGGTAGCTGATGCCTTGAGTCGGAAGACTAGAGGCGAGTTAGCTTGCTTGACCGATCAGGAGAGTTTGATAAAGGAGTTCTCCCAGTTGAGGATTGAGGTAGTTGAGTCTTCAAAACATTCGAAAGCAATCCTATCATCTTTGGTCTTGCAACCAAACTTGAGGGATAAGATTAAGGAGGCTCAACCACATGATAAGTTCTTGTGCAAGATGAAGGATCGAGCACAAGCTGGGAGTATTGAGAAGTTTGTCGTTTCCGCAGACGACGCTTTGACTTATGATGGGAGGTTATGTGTTCCTAAGGATCCATCCCTTAGGAAGCAAATCCTTGAAGAAGCTCACAATGCACCATATTCCGCTCACCCGGGAGGTACAAAGATGTACCACGACCTAAAGAAGTTCTTTTGGTGGAGAGGAATGAAACGGGACATTGGTGTATTTGTGGAAAGGTGTATGATATGTCAGCAGGTGAAGGCAGAACACCAACGGCCAAGAGGTTTACTTCAACCGTTGGAAATCCCAGAATGGAAATGGGAGCATATCACAATGGATTTCGTGGTTGGTCTGCCACGAACCGTGAGGAAGAACGACGCTATCTGGGTGATAGTAGGTCGTTTGACGAAGTCATCTCATTTTCTACCCGTGAGGATGACTTACAGTATGGAACAATATGCACAGATTTATATCCGGGATATTTTGAGGCTACATGGTGTTCCAGTGTCGATCGTATCAGATAGAGATCCGCGATTTACGTCAAAATTTTGGAAGAGTCTTCAGAGTGCTTTGGGCACTAAGTTGAATTTCAGTACTGCATATCATCCGCAAACCGATGGTCAATCTGAGCGGACTATCAAGACACTTGAAGACTTGTTGAGGGCATGTGTTCTTGATACTGGTGAGAATTGGGAGAATATTTTGCCGTTAGTGGAGTTTGCTTATAACAATAGTTACCAAGCAACTATTCAAATGGCCCCGTATGAGGCTCTGTACGGAAGGAAATGTCGATCGCCCCTTTATTGGAGTGAGGTTGGAGAAGGAAAAATTTTGGGTCCAGAATTGATCGAGCAGACTGTAGGAAAAATAGCCGAAATCAGAAGTAGAATTAAGACTGCCCAGGATCGGCAGAAGTCTTATGCGGATAAACGGAGGAAAGATATCCAATTTGAGATTGGAGAGAAGGTGTTCCTGAAAGTAGCGCCTATGAAAGGAGTAATACGATTCGGTAAAAAGAGAAAGCTACAGCCTCGTTATATCGGACCTTTTGAGATTTTGGGTCGTGTTGGTGATCTTGCTTATAGTTTGGCATTGCCGGTGGAATTGTCAGGAGTGCACAATGTCTTTCACGTCTCCATGCTGAGAAAATGCGTACATGATCCTGGTCATGTATGCAATTTCAAAGAGTTGCATGTAGCCAAGAATCTGACTTATGAGGAGGTACCTATAGCTATTTTGGGGCGTAGGGTACACCAGTTACGAAACAAAGAGATTAAATTGGTGAAAGTTCAATGGAGTCGTCATGGACCAAATGAGGCAACTTGGGAGCGTGAAGAGGAGATTCATTCTAAATATCCAACATTTATTTTTCAAGGTACGTAACTTAATTTTCGAGGACGAAAATTTGTTAAAGGGGGGTAGGTTGTAACGCCCCGATTTCGCATATACATTTATTGTGAATTATAGAAAACATGTTTAATTTTATTAAATTAATGCCCGAATAATTTATCGTTAATTCATTTTATTTCATGATCATGCAAATTCATTTATACCATTATTATGCATGACAAGTCATATGATTTGTTTCGTTGCATTTCTCATTTTAATTCATTGTTTCATCTCGTCGTTTCTAGGCCCGAGTCAAATTTTAAGCGATATAAATCGTTACCCTTAACTTTCCACAAGTCCATTTTAATTAATTTTAATGCATTCATTCTGGGCCAACCAACCATTATAATGTTCAACCCAATACATATTAATACCTAAACCCAATCCATTAACACTAATCATCTTAATTAATTTTTATCCAAGCCCAACATCCTCTCCCACACACTCACAATCGGAGGTTTTTCTGCACCATCATCAACCACCTTAATGGAGTAGTGGGCATCATGCACGAGCAGTTTTACATCATGGGTGGTTGCAATTCTCTCAGTATAAAAGAAAAATAAACAAGGAATACACAATACACAAATATATCTTTCTTTTTTTTTTCTTCTTTCTTTCCTCCTTCTGCAGTCGTCCCCATTCGTTTCTGCAAACAGGTAAAATTCCAGATCTCTTTTTTTTTTCTTTTCTTTTTTTTGTGTGTGTTCTTCTGCAATTTGAACCCAAACTCTACTCAGTTAATCCAGTATTCTAACTCTCGTATTCTTCCTAAACCTTGGATTGTAAACACAAAACATATTTCAATCCTCTGGAAAACGGATCAGAATTTAATCCCGCAAATACAACCTCAGTCGGCCAAAACACATAAGCAAAATTCTAGCTTCAAACCCAGAAATCCCGTTTTGAAGCCCAAACCAGAACTCAAATCAGAACACCAAATTGGTCCAAAATCGGAAATCCAAACCTTAACCACTCATCTGAAATGAAGATTTCCTTTTTACCTGAAGCCTGAGCCGTATTCTTGAAAGGGAAAGAAATTCGCCGGAGGATTTTTTCTGACCCGACCAAACTTGGCCCGTCGCCACTGCCCACTTGTTTCCCTTTCCGCCGCCTCCGCCATGTTCTGCCGGTTTGGGAACCACGGCTCATCTTTTCCACCGGGAGTTCAGGCGGAGATTTGCGGGCCTACCCGAGTGCGAAGTTCATGGCGAGGGTATGGCTGCCTCTCCGATCTATGGTCACCGCGGCGGTTTTATCTGCTGGACTTTCGTTTGATGGGTGAAGGATTTCGGGTTGCAGGAGGGCCGTAGGGATTTTGGGAGAATCGGCAGAGAGAGATGAGAAATGATTTCTCATTGGGGAGACAGAAGAAGACGATGACCCTTCTTTTCTTTATGTTACAAACGGGCTGGGGGTAGGGATTTTGTTGGCTGATTTTAATCCAATTGGCCAATATTTTCCCCGGCCCAAATCTTTTATTTGTACCCTATTTATTCAGCCCATTTTAATTTAATTCTTTACCCAACTTCAAGCCCAAATCAGTCCAAGTTCAATTTTATATTGAGTCAAATAAATTCTTTCAATTCCAGCCCTCAGATAGTTAATTCTTACGGATTAATTCCAATCAGCCTTATAACTCCTTAAATTTCAGTCCTTAAATATTTAATTCCTTCAATTTTACTTCAATCAACTTTCCAATAATTAAAATTCAACATTTTCCATCCAAACCATTAAATACGTGGATTTCTCAAATAATATTAATATTCGATTCAAGTTATGTCTTGTAGATTATTTTCAATTATAGTATTATATTAATAATAAACTATTATTACCTGTAGATAATAACAAGAATTTACGGGCCTAGAATTGTCGAGTCAAGCATCTCATCACATTCAAGTTCAAGAACTGCATTTTATCCAGGTGTGGGGATTTATTACGCTTTTGTTTATTTTAATTGCTTTATATATTGTCTCGTATGTGCACGTGAAATCAGTCAGAAGCACTTAAATGTGCAACCATCGAAGCACTTAAATGTGCAATCACCAAGCACTTAAATGTGCAATCGATCCAAGTACTTAAATGTGCAAATCACCAAGCACTTAATTGTGCATAAAGCCTTCTGCCAGCCGACGGCATCGAATTTATCACCATGTTGTTTATACTTGCTAATATATTTAGTAATTAACGTAGACATATTGCGTACTCTCCACACTGAGCGAGTTGGAAGCTCACCCCACCATTTTACCCCCTTTCAGGTTGAGGAGCTCGATGTGGTATGCGATTGAGAGTGGGATGATCAAGCCTATGATTAGATGTTTATTTATTTAATGTTATTTCTTTCAAACTATGTTTATGAACAAGTGTTCAATTTGTTTTATTTTTATGTCAAGGTATGTTTTGTTTTAACAATGACTCGAGAAGATTACTTGCAATTATTAAGTTTGTCTTTTTGAAATGTATTTCCGCTGCAAAATTTTTATTTATTCTTCCTAAAATTTGAAGAATTATATTTTAGAAAAGTGGTCGCTACAGTCAACATCCTAGGAGTTATGTGTTACTCATTATAACAGTTTAATTGACTCAAATAAATGAATAGAGGCTAATCAAATAAATGAATATGGGCTGAAGTGAATATTTGAGAAGGCTAGGCGCCAAATTGCTGGTTTTGCCAATTGTTAAAGATTGAGCTAGAATTGTTAAAGGGTGAAAGGTTCTGATAAGTTCAATATCACTACCCCTAAAGTTCATTTTTCATATCACATCTAGTACCTCAAGTTAGTTGACCATCAAATATGACCAGAGGACCTCTTATTGTTATAGTTTCTGCAATTTTGAGATGTTTCATTCTTGGTACCCATGTTTGCAAAATGTCCAGTTTTGGGACTTCACTTTAAAAGTTTTATTTTATATGCATAATGACTCCACTTTATTTATTTTTGCATAATGATTATTACTATTTTTTTTATTTACTTTTTATTATTTATTTATTTTTGCATAATTATTATTAATTTTTTTTACTACTTTTTTTACTTATTAAACTTTTCACCTTTCATTTTTCTCTTGACGTTTTCAGATATTGATTCATGGTAGTCGATCCCAATGCATTTTGGGACTAAGGCTCTGATGTTGTTTGTTGTTGCATAATGACTCCAATTACTCTAATCTTTATATTGAGGGTAATTTTTCGGTTAGTTACTTTCTTTCAAAAATTCGTATCAGGGAAATAAACATATGGTGAGAAGATTTCCTACTTATTATCTACATGGAATATTCTTCCCACTTTTTTTTCTACCACCTTTTGATAACTCAACAATAATGGAAAATTATTATAGTGGGGAAAACTATTCATAATGCAGACAATTATAGTGGAAAACCATTCCAATATTCATTCAACTTAACTGTATGTATATATATACACACATGTATATATAAAGTTACCCTGTGTAGCACGGATACGTAAAAAAAATTCAGGAATATCGGATACAGGATACGATACGAACACGGGTACGATACGCGGATACACGTGTCGGATACGGAAAAATTAGTATCGTTGACTTTTTACAGCTTTGATTATTCCACTACTAGAAAAAACACCTTTTAAATCGGTTAAAATAGGCCTTTTAAATCGGTTCTCGAACCGTTATAGATCCAGCCGATGTAGAAAATCGACGCATTTAACATCGGTTATTTAGCCGATGTAGAAAATACTTTTAACATCGGTTATTTAACCGATTTAGTAAGTTGATATAACCGATTTCAAATCTCACATTCCAGATCAAAAAATAATTTTAGAATATGGTTTGAGTAAGTCGTATTTCGGATACGACTTGGACACATTTTTGGACATGGTTTGAGTAAAATAAATTGAAATAAATATGAAATAAAAACAATTAAATAAAAATAATATCAAAAAAGTAATTTAGGAATTGAGGAAAATTATTTTAGAATATTTTTGTGCAGAAGATATTTTATAGTTGGTAATATTAATAATTTGTAACTATTTAACAATTCAAATTAAATATGTCAAAAAAAGAAAAGAAATATGGAAAAAAATATCAAATTGCATTTATAATTTCATAAAATTTGGAAAAAACGTTTATGTTCTTAAGATATTATATTTTGATAAAATAATTAATTAGTAATTATTTAGAAATTCAAAAAATATATGAAGAATATAAACAAATAGAGGAACATATCAAAATGCATTTGAAAATTAAGGAAATTACGAAAATATTGTAAATAAGATATTATAGTTGCATCTGCATAATAGTTCTTTAATTATCTAAAAATTCGAAAACAGATTTGAAAAATGAAAAAAAAAAAGCATTTAAAATTGAGGAAAATTAGGAAAATATATTTCTAAGTGTTAGCAAATTAGAAACAGTAGTAAGTGTTTGACTATCTGTCATTTTACTTTTTTTTTTTATCTTAATAGTTATTATTTTTTCATACTAAATTTAATTAACTATATACAAAATATTTTTTTATATGGTTTAATAATTGCCATGTCCTAGCCCTATTGTATCCTATATTTTCAAAGTTTGCTGTATCGCCGTATCCTTGCAACATTGAAGTAACCTACTTATACACAGACTATAAAGGAAAGAATCTTATTGAAATATAATTACTAACAAATAGAATTGTGTATAAAGGAAAGAATCTAATTGAAATATAATTACTAACAAATAGAACAATATACGAAAAATATCCTACTTATACTCAAACATAAAGGGGTATTTTAGTGTTAGTACCTTACGTTTAGTGAGTACTCAGGGGTTAATTTTTCATATCACATCTAGATCTCAAGTTATTTGACTGCCAAATATGATTCATAACAAGTTTCTGCAATTTCGGGATGCTTCGTTTTGTATATGGATATCTGAAAAATGTCCCGTTTTGGTACCATAAACTTCAAATTTTATGGGAATAATCACTTTAATTGCTCTGATCTTTATCTTGATAGGGCACTATGTTATTAAGGTCTACGTTTATTAAGAACTTTTAAATATAATTATACTATAATTAACTTTCTTTGAGAAGTTCTATGTCTAGAAATGAACCGGTATAATGCGTTATTTTCAAATGTTGAAGGTGTATGAACAAAAACATTAGGCAAGAGTAATATCTAACCCATATATTGAACAAACACTTGCGGGTGTTAATAAGGAATCCTTGCAACATCCAAAACGCAAAAGGATGATTATTGAATGAATTACTCTGGGTAAATTAAATTTACAGACAAACCTAATGAAGGTTTCCATAATTACCTCTGTAACATTTTGATTTACCCGGAGGCATAGTTAGTAGTTAATAGCTCATAGCACCCCATAGTGACAAGGTCTCCTATGGCTATAGCTATTGCTGTAGCAAATAGCGAGGGCTATTTGAAAGTAAAATACCACAATTATATAAATACATAATATATAACATATATAAAATTCATATCAAGTGTTTATGTATAAATTAAAAATTAACACAAATATAAGATCAAAGCACACAAAACCATCAATCTATTAGAAAGACATAATATGTTTTCCCTTAGTTCCATAAAACATCTCCTTTTCGTCCATCTTTTGAATTTTCCATCTTTCGTGTCTCAGATACAATCTCACTATTCTAATAACTTCAAGTTACAATCAACAACAAACCAACGACCAAAAATACTGAAACGTGAAGAGAAAAAAAAATTGAGAAAACATACCATAAACAGAGGCAGAGGAGAAGCAGGGCTGGTTCGCTAAGTGAACCAGGGGTTAGGGTTTGGGGGAATGTGCCAAAAAGCCATTAAAATGAAGAAAAAAACTGGAGAATGTTGCCGCTCTTTGGTGCTATCGCGATAATAGCGTGATACTAGAACCCCATTACCCTTATCCAGTATCGGTGAAGCCCCGCTTCGTGTCGCGACTCGCTATAGCGAGCACTGTAGGAGCTATCGATAACTATGCCTGTAATTTACGTGATAATCTTCTCTTTTGTAGTGTTGCAAAGCTTTTCTATTAGTACCCGCAAGTGCTTGTTCAATATATCATCTTTCCTAGTATGTTACTCTGACCTCTATACAACTTGAAGATAACGCATGCAATGACACATACAGATTCATTTTTGAGTCTCACCAGAAGTTACATAATTATAATAAATCTTACTTGAAAGATCTTGATAAATCTAGACCTGATACCATTTTTATTTTCCTGTATAATGGTTAAAGTAATTGAGGTGATTATGCCTAGATAATAATAAGTTTAAGTTACCAATATTGGATATTTTGAAAACATCGGTACCAAAATTGAAATTTCCCAACATTACAGGTTACTCGGTCAGGTACTATTATGAGAAATTCATTTAGGATTTTGACGTTGATACTCGCTAAACATGGACTACTGATACTGAAATTGCCTCCAAGTTTGGGTATGAAGTATGATATTCTCCAAGTAACATATATGGGGACGAAATCTTTTAGAATCTTCATAGTAGGCGCATGACTTGATGCGTCAATACTGTGTTTGACATGGGTAGTTGCCTGGTCAATGGTTTTATTAAAGAGCATAATTCATTGTTTTTTCCTATCTGGAGTTGCTTTTTGATTAAGTTGAAACAAATGGAGAATGTGCATGCCTTTGTCTGTGTTGACGTCTGATTTTGTCAACGTCACGTGTGCTGATCTGGACGAATGAATCGAAGCCACGTAGAAAATAACAAAAAGATAAAAAGGATTGGATCACTAAATATTATTAATGATCTTAGTATGATATAGAGCCGGACTGAATATTTTGGGCCAGTCTATATTTTTCGCTTGCTCATTACAAGTCTTATCTTTACTCTTTTTCGCTTTCTCTCTCTCTACCTTTCTTTCTATCTTTTTTCACTAAATTTCCAGAAGTCCACTTATTGTTTGTACACGTTCTCTATATATAGATAATCTCAGCTAATTAGGAGATGACAGCTGGAGCATGTTGGGGAACATGCCCAAAACACTTGTCAGAGTGTAAACATGCCATAGACACGTGGAGGCTTCCCAAGCTTGCTTTGGGAAGAGATGTGACAGTAAGCATTAACTGTCCTGTATGCCTGTCCCGCATGCTTCTAGCGATGCTTATCCGTCGGTGTCGGACCTTGGGTCTCCCGCCGCTCTAGTCGGCCTTGGTACCGCTCTCGCGGACCGTA